>JAWXYG010000014.1:14630583-15924958 GCA_034222035.1 Acacia crassicarpa | reverse complement strand
TCTTTGCCTTCTCATCACTGACCCTACTTTGAAACCCAGCCCTTAGACGATTCCAATTAAACTAGAATCTTATAAACCACACAATAAGGAAAAGACTATACCACCTATTAAGATTAAATAGTGAGGCTACCCATCATATGATCAGGTAATTAACTACTAATACTACTACATATATACAACGATTATGAATCGCATTTCAACAATTACCACAAAGTGTCAAAATATAATGTTGATGTCTCTAGCTTTTTGGCCATGGCAGAGGGGGAGGAGCGGACGTGGTTGTTGACAGAGATTGGCCAAAATCTGAAGCTCAATGTGGTTTATCGCATTAGAGGCTTGATAAGTAGATATTTTATAATTAAATAAGTATAGATTATGAGATATATTTGATTAAATTTATTAATATTATACTTATTTAATTATCTTTTATATATCTATCCATCTTTTAATTAAATATATGATAAAAGAATATTATAACAAAAAATCTATTGATATCCTATTTTGTTGCACAAGAAATATTATGTCATCTAAGAGAGACAACAAATTAAATTCAAAAAATATATAATATAATAAATTATTATATTATATTATAAAAAGTATATATTATATTATATAATATATATCAAATTGACCTAGGAATTGGATGAAAGAAAGCACGTACCTGTAACTTCTGTGAAGAAAAAGAAGTAATTGGGATAAAGACGTGGGGTCCACACATGAAGAAGATAAAGTTAATTGCTGATTTGTTAAGTTTAGTAACTTAAATTAAAATTTGAATAATTCAATTGTCTTTAATTTATAAAGGATTCTCCCTAGTTAAATTCTTCATCTCTCTCACTCTCTTCTTCTCACTCTTTAAATTAATGCACAACACATACTATATCTCAAACTCTCTTTATCTCACAATGGTCTAAGAAATTATTTTATTTTTTTTCATAAGAAATAACATCAATAAACATATTTATTGTATAAATATTTATTATTTTTTTTAAAGAAAAGACTTTCGGCGGCGACATTAAGTCGCCGCTGAAACATACTTTTGGTGGCGACATATAATAGTCGCCGCTGAAAGTATGACTTTCAACGGCGACAGTTTATGTCGCCACCGAAAGTATGACTTTCAGCGGCGACATTTGATGTCGCCGCCAAAAGTCGCCACCAAAAGTCCTTTTTTTTGTAGTGTTCCCAAAGTCAATTTAGGATTCTCTTTTCCAAGTCCAACCCTAAATCCTCAAAACATGCTCAATGATTAGTTTTGATGATATCAAATATAGAAGCAAAAAGTTTATATAATATATTTATCTCCTACATTGACTAACTACTATATTTAATGTAGATTAGTTCAAGTTGAATTATAAAGAAGATTAATCAAAAAGGAGATAAGGGATTAATGAAAAGAAGAAATTGCTGACAATGTCAAGGAAGCAAGAAGCTATCAAAGTATTTTGGGAATGATCAAGAGAAGAGAAGAAAGAAAGAGTTGGATTATGAAGAATAATCAAGATGGGGGATTAAAGAAGGAAGAACTTGTTGAATGGAATGAGAATATAAATATTCAAGTTCTTATATTGATGCTAGAAGGCTCCAAGATCATATGGAAGTTCAAATGGCTCAATTTGGAGTTAAAGTCAGCAAAAATTAGCTTCTGGATGAGAAAACTCGAGTTTCCAAGTCAATACTCGAGTTTAGGACTCAATACTCGAGTATGGGACTCAAAACTCGAGTTTGTAGTGTTTTCAGCATTTTTGGTGTCTCTGGACTAAGCAATATTCGAGTATGTAAGTTGCATACTCGAGTATGCAACGTGATCAGCTCTTCAGCTCCACTCTGTTCACGTTCAGCACGGGCGACGTCTGGTAATTTGATGATATCTCACAAACCAGAGATCGGATTAAGATGAAACAAAAGCATTGGAAACTAGACTCCCAACACGTATTGGTGACAAAATTTCATGCCCAAAGGAGTTCATATGAATTATTTATGAATTTTACAAGTTGGAACAAGAATCAACGTCACATTCTAAAACCACCTTCAGTATTTTGGGTATATCTCACAAACGACAGATCCGATTGAGCTGAAATCAGTGGCATATGAAAGTAGACTCACAAAGCTTTCCATCAAGAGTTGAACGGACCAAAATGGACCTTGGACCAGAGAGATATGGCCCTTAGAAGTTGATAGTCAGTTCAAGAAGTTGCTCAATTGCATTTTACAAGTCAATACCGCAGTATGGAAACCTATACTCCAGTATTGGACTTACAGAGAGCAATCAAATTTTTCAAGTTAAGTCAATATTGTAGTATAGGAAGCTATACTCTAGTATTGGACTTACAGAGGGCAATCAAATTTTTCAAGTTAAGACAATACCGCAGTATAGGTATGCATACTGCAGTTTAGGCCATCCAGAGAGCAACCAAATTTTCCAAGTTAAGACAATACCGCAGTATAGGTTTGCATACTGCAGTATTGAGCTCTTAAACTTGTTTTCAACTTGACACCTGATCTTGTATACTCCAGTATTGATTTGTATGCTCCAGTATTGACAATGAAAGACTTCACACTTTTTGAAAATGGAGTTGCATACTCGAGTATAGGTTTGCATACTCGAGTACGGGACCATACAAAGAGGTCACTCATTTTGTCAAGAACTCGTTTACTCCAGTATACAAATGAATACTTCAATATAGAGGCTTTTTGAACTTAAACTTTTTCACACAAACAGTGCCATACTGCAGTATACTACTAACATACTCTAGTATAGGCCTTGATTTTCAAACACAAGTCATGATGGTTTGCCTCTGGAAGCTGCATACTCCAGTATCACTTTGGATACTGCAGTATGGACACTTATGCACAGTTCCATACTCCAGTATGGATGAACTTACTCCAGTATACAACGGTCAAAATTGATTTTTGAATTACACGAATTTGCAAATCACTATTGTTTGACCTTATTGCATTCATAATTCATTCACTTATGTTCCCAACTATGTTTAACAAGTTTGTTAAGTGAATTTCAGCTAGCATAGATGAAGATTATTGAAGATCAAAGCCAAAAAGCAAAAAGTGCACAGTGCATTTAATGCACCTCTGATAATCAACCTTCTTTTAGCTAATCCATCTAAGCACGCCTTCTAAACATTAAAGATTGCTTACTACAACAAGCAAAGTCATCTCCAACGAGCAAATTCTCAGAGAGCCACATCAGATCATATTAACACTTGGATTAGCAGAAGTTTAGAGAGAGAAGCTGACCACACTTAATGATAAACAACTACAACGGTCTGATTCATCCTACAACGGTCAGAAACAGTTACACATCATTCTCTAACTATAAAAGACATGGATTCAAGCAGAAGAAGACAGAGATACAAGTTTACGATGCCAAAATGCTGATACTCTGCTTCTACATCATTCTCACTCTGTTTTTCATATCTAGATAGCTTAGAGAGTGGAATGAATTGCATCTGAACTTCAGTGATCATTTATTCATTCCTTTGAGAGGAAACTTATTGTAAACACATTATCTTTCTGAGAGTAACTCAAGATTGGGTAATCTTGAGTGGGTTATACATTGTGTTGATTACAACTTGTAAGGGGGAATGAATCCTAGTGAGAGGATTACTTCGAGTACAGAGTGTGTAATCAAGCAGTGTATTGATTACAGATTGTAAGGGGGAGTGAATCCTAGAGAGAGGATTGCTTCAGTTACAGATCGTGTAATCAAGAAGATTAAAGATAGTGGATTGAAAATCCCAAGTGAGGCTTGGGGACTAGACGTAGGTCAAGAATAAGGCCGAACCAGTATAAATCTGTTTTCAAGCTCTTCTCCATTATCTCTTACATTTCTAGCATTTACATTTGAGTGTTTGCCAACTGTTTGTGAACTTACTTTAGTTGTTCAAGATGAATTTTCTGAATTGCGAAAGTATTTCGAAGAATGGAAATTTTTATACTTCACCCAATTCACCCCCCCTCTTGGGTTCAGCCGGAACTTACACGGGTCTCATAAATATCATGAGTAATTATGAGTTACAACTCATGAGTACTATAAAAGTTATGGGTTCTCATGAACACTCATAAAGAATCACAGCTTCTGCTGCAAAAGTTTTTTGCATTTGACCATAATTAACCAACATTATTTACATAATAAATCCTTAATAAACATGAATGGATTAATTAAGGCCCTTCTACAACAACAGAATATAGCCATCAACTACAGTTCCTTCAGTCTTTTCTTTCTTTTGAACGGATCACTCTGATCTTTAATTTATTTGCTGGAACAACTACAATTTCTTCTTCTTTTTCTTCTGGAGGAAGATTCAGATCAGGGATGAGATTGGGACGAGTACGACATGAAGATTAGGCTTATTCCCCAGAACGTATCTCCTTCATCCTCTTCTCCCTTACTACCCTCTCGATTATGATTATGCACTTCGGTGGAACAGTTGCAATTTCTTCTTCTTTTCCTTTCGGAGGAAGGTTCAGATTAGAGAAGGGAAAACAGCGACCACGACTTGAAGATTCAGCTTCTTCACCAGAACGTATCTTCTTCGTCCCCTTCTCCCATAATTCTCCCCTCTTGATTCTGATTATGAGCTTCGGTTTTGACGGCGGAGGAGGAGTAGGTTCAAGCCTTATGAATCGGGACCTATGCTTCGATCGCTTCTTCTTTGAACCCCAACGCAAGTTTTTGCGAATTATATTAGGAGTCTGAAGCATAATCTCAGCGACTTCAAGTTCTGACTCGTCAAAATCCATATGAGCGAACATAATGTTAAAATTCAGAGCTAGCAAATGAAGTAAGACGAGCTGAGGAGAAGAGAAGATTTGCGAATGCTTGAGGTTGATGCTGCACAGAGGAGTTGATGAGTAATTTATATCAAAGATTTGAATTTAAATGATATTTAAATTAAATGTAACGAAGTAAAAGATATATTGTAACAATATATTAATGAAATCAACATAGAAACTAATATGTTGAAGGATTCTAAAAAAGATTTATTATTAGTTCATATTTTTCCTACCAAAACGATTGGTCCATATTTATTATCTTTTACATATTTTAATTTGTTTAAATACTGACTTATTATGCACTTCATATTTAAAGAAATCAAAAGATAAACAAGATTTCTCTCCCCTTCATCGATATTGAAGATATGATGAGATAAACCCAGAGGTTAAACGCACGATCAAAAAACTAACTTTTAACACACACACACACACACACACACACACACACACACACACACACACACACACACACACACACACACACACACACACACACACACACACACACACACACACACATATCTGTTTGTGTGTGATTTTTTATCATATGAATTTTATCAAAACACCTTTCATTAATTCAATTAAAATTACAAACACACACTTACTTAATCCAAAATGACGTAGTTTTGGGGTCAATGGAGATAACCTTATCTTCAGTGATTGGAGAAATACTTTTCCCATAATTTATAGCTAAGATAAGTTTACCAGCCACTCGACATGATTTTGACAACTACGCCTATATAAACATATGCAGTAAATTTTTTTTAAAAAATTTGATTCATCTAAATAAAAGTCTATATATACAATCTGATTTTTATAACCACTAAAAAATTCTTATTAATTTTTTCATTGATCAAATGCAACAGTACTTACGCCAGCCTGAAAAAAAATCTCGGATTTCAAAGAAAGCGCAATCGTGGGACATCTCTACCACAGAGGTTGATCCTTTGAGGAGATAAAAAAAAGAGAGATGAATAAGAAACTCCATGACTATCGAAGAGAAGGAACATAATTGTAATTATATTTACAACATTGGATCGTCCAAAGAACGTGATTGTAATTATATACTCGTACACACGAAAATAAGAGAGATGAATACTATTATAACTCAGTCCATAAAAAGAAAAGCCTCTAACCCTAGATCAAACAAAATTAAAAAGTGCAATAATACGCTAAGTATCCACATAATAAACCCTAGATTAAGAAATTAATTAATGAATGGATTGAGTCCACTGCAGAACGTTTCCATCATCTGAACCGAATTGGACTCGAATGGTAGAAGATGGGCAACAATTTCTTCCACCCTCAACAAGCGCCGGGGCCGAGCAGCTTGCGTGGAGAGTGATTCTGATGATGGTTTCTCCAGTTTCGGCAGCGGAATTGGAGTTATAGGGCGGAATGGAGCACCAAGTGAAAGTAGTCGAACGAGGAAAGCAAAATTATAACTCATGATAAATATATATATATATATATATATATATATATATATATATATATATATATATATATATATACATAAATTATGTAATGATAACTTATGAGTATTGTAAATAGTTACGGGTCTCATAAATATCATGAGTAATTATGAGTTACAACTCATGAGTACTATAAACGTTATGGATTCTCATGAACACTCATAAAGAATCACAGCTTCTGCTGCAAAAGTTTTTGCATTTGACCATAATTAACCAACATTATTTACATAATAAATCCTTAGTAAACATGAATGGATTAATTAAGGCCCTTCTACAACAACAGAATATAGCCATCAACTATAGTTCCTTCAGTCTTTTCTTTCTTTTGAACAGATCACTCTGATCTTTAATTTCTTTGCTGGAACAGCTACAATTTCTTCTTCTTTTTCTTCTGGAGGAAGATTCAGATCAGGGACGAGATAGGGACGAGTACGACATGAAGATTAAGCTTATTCCCCAGAACGTATCTCCTTCATCCTCTTCTCCCTTACTACCCTCTCGATTATGATTATGCGCTTCGGTGGAACAGCTGCAATTTCTTCTTCTTTTCCTTTCGGAGGAAGATTCAGATTAGAGAAGGGAAAACAGCGACCACGACTTGAAGATTCAGCTTCTTCACCAGAACGTATCTCCTTCGTCCCCTTCTCCCATAATTACCCCCTCTTGATTCTGATTATGAGCTTCGGTTTTGACGGCGGAGGAGGAGTAGGTTCAAGCCTTATGAATCGGGACCTATGCTTCGATCGCTTCTTCTTTGAACCCCAACGCAAGTTTTTGCGAATTATATTAGGAGTTTGAAGCATAATCTCAGCGACTTCAAGTTCTGACTCGTCAAAATCCAAATGAGTGAACAGAATGTTAAAATTCAGAGCTAGCAAACAAAGTAAGACGAGCTGAGGAGAAGAGAAGATTTGCGAATGCTTGAGGTTGATGCTGCACAGGAGGAGTTGATGAGTAATTTATATCAAAGATTTGAATTTAAATGATATTTAAATTAAATGTAACGAAGTAAAAGATATATTGTAACCAGAGGCGGACCCACACTGGGGCCAGTGTGGGCATGTGCACACACAAAAATTCTGATAATATGTATATATTTAGAAGGAATGCTTCATCAACTTGTCAAGGTGGCCTTCTTGGTAATAAGTCTTCAAAGTTGGTGATCAGTGTCTCGTGTTCGATTCCTGTAGGTGCGTTTCTTTCAGAAATTTTTTTATAAAACAGTGAAACCTTTTAAATGTTAAATGCTGCACAAAACACACACCCACTAGGCTTCGAACCAGTGACATGAGGGTGCACTACACCCCCTTAAGAGGGAGCACTGAACCAATTGAACAACACATCTCATTGAGAGAAGAACATGCAAAAAAAATGTAAAAATGATGTCTTTCATTTAGTTTACTTATCCAAAGTTTATTGATTACAAATCCTATCTTTTTATCTTTTGGATGTTAATTTATCTTATTTTGGATTACTTACTAAATTAATATGGAGTGTGAATTGTTTAGTTGGTTTGTAATTGAAAATCATAGCTTCAGTTGCTTAGTGTCCCTGTATGAAAAAATATGCAATCTTATAGGTTTCGATAGAGGAAGCATTGAGATGAGCTAGCTTATATTTTGTAATCGTTCTAATGTAAATGTTAGTTGCCTCTTGATTATTATTTTTCTATATTAAGTTGAAATTTTCTTTTCTTTTATTATTTACATTCTTTTTTTTAAATGCGTTTAAAACATTCCCTAAAAAAAATTCGGGGAGAACCCTCAAATCCCACTACTAATTGTGCACCCACAAACTTAAAATCCTGGGTCCGTCACTGATTGTAACAATATATTAATGAAATCAACATAGAAACTAATATGTTGAAGGATTCTAAAAAAGATTTATTATTAGTTCATATTTTTCCTACCAAAACGATTGGTCCATATTTATTATCTTTTACATATTTTAATTTGTTTAAATACTGACTTATTATGCACTTCATATTTAAAGAAATCAAAAGATAAACAAGATTTCTCTCCCCTTCATCGATATTGAAGATATGATGAGATAAACCTAGAGGTTAAACGCACGATCAAAAAACTAACTTTTAACACACACACACACACACACACACACACACACACACACACACACACACACACACACACACACACACACACACACACACACACACACACACACACATATCTGTTTGTGTGTGATTTTTTATCATATGAATTTTATCAAAACATCTTTCATTAATTCAATTAAAATTACAAACACACACTTACTTAATCTAAAATGACGTAGTTTTGGGGTCAATGGAGATAACCTTATCTTCAGTGATTGGAGAAATACTTTTCCCATAATTTATAGCTAAGATAAGTTTACCAGCCACTCGACATGATTTTGACAACTACGCCTATATAAACATATGCAGTAAAATTTTTTTTTTTTAAAAAAATTTGATTCATCTAAATAAAAGTCTATATATACAATCTGATTTTTATAACCACTAAAAAATTCTTATTAATTTTTTCATTGATCAAACGCAACAGTACTTACGCCAGCCTGAAAAAAAATCTCGGATTTCAAAGAAAGCGCAATCGTGGGACATCTCTACCACAGAGGTTGATCCTTTGAGGAGATAAAAAAAGAGAGATGAATAAGAAACTCCATGACTATCGAAGAGAAGGAACATAATTGTAATTATATTTACAACATTGGATCATCCAAAGAACGTGATTGTAATTATATACTCGTACACACGAAAATAAGAGAGATGAATACTATTATAACTCAGTCCATAAAAAGAAAAGCCTCTAACCCTAGATCAAACAAAATTAAAAAGTGCAATAATACGCTAAGTATCCACATAATAAACCCTAGATTAAGAAATTAATTAATGAATGGATTGAGTCCACTGCAGAACGTTTCCATCATCTGAACCGAATTGGACTCGAATGGTAGAAGAAGGGCAACAATTTCTTCGACCCTCAACAAGCGCCGGGGCCGAGCAGCTTGCGTGGAGAGTGATTCTGATGATGGTTTCTCTAGTTTCGGCTGCAGAATTGGAGTTATAGGGCGAAATGGAGCCCCGAGTGAAAGGAGTCGAACGAGGAAAGGAAAATTATAACTCATGAGAAATATATATATTTAAAAGTTATGTAATGATAACTTATGAGTATTTTAAATAGTTACGGGTCTCATAAGTATCATGAGTAATTATGAGTTACAACTCATGAGTACCATAAAAGTTATGGGTTCTCATGAACACTCATAAAGAATCAGAGCTTCTGCTACAAAAGTTTTTGCATTTGACCATAATTAACCAACATTGATTACATAATAAATCCTTAATAAACATGAATGGATTAATTTTCCCTTCTACAACAACAACAGAATATAGCCATCAACTACAATTCCTTCAGTCTTTTATTTCTTTTGAACGGATCACTCTGATCTTTAAGTTCTTTGGTGAAACAGCTAGAATTTCTTCTTCTTTTTCTTCCGGAGGAAGATTCAGATCAGGGACGAGATAGGGACGTGTACGACATGAAGATTAAGCTTCTTCCCCAGAATGTATCTCCTTCATTCTCTTCTCCCTTACTTCCCTCTCGATTATGATTATGCGCTTCGATGGAACAGCTGTAATTTCTTCTCCGTTTCTTTTCGGAGGAAGATTCAGAGTAGAGAAGGGAAAACAACGACCACGACGTGAAGATTCAGCTTCTTCACCAGAACGTATCTCCTTCGTCCCCTTCTGCCATAATCCCCCCCTCTTGATTCTGATTATGAGCTTCGGTTTTGACTGTGGAGGAGGAGGAGGTTCAGGCCTTCTGAATCGGGACCTTTGCTTCGATCACTTCTTCTTTGAACCCCAACACAAGTTTTTGCGAATTATAATAGGAGTCTGAAGCATAATCTTAGCGACTTCAAGTTCTGACTCGTCAAAATCCATATGAGTGAACAGAATGTTAAAATTCAGAGCTAGAAAACGAAGTAAGACGAGCTGTGGAGAAGAGAAGATTTGAGAATGCTTGAGGTTGATGCTGCACAAGAGGAGTTGATGAGTAATTTATATCAAAGATTTGAATTTAAATGATATTTAAATTAAATGTAATGAAGTAAAAGATATATTGTAACAATATATTAATGGAATCAACATAGAAACTAATATGTTAAAGGATTCTGAAAAAGATTGATTATTAATTCATATTTTTCCTACCAAAACGATTGGTCCATATTTATTATCTTTTACATATTTTAATTTGTTTAAATATGAACTGATTATGTACTTCATATTTAAATAAATCAAAAGATAAACAAGATTTCTCTCCCCTTCATCGATATTGAAGATATGATGAGATAAACCCAGAGGTTAAACGCATGATCACAAAACCAACTTTTAACACACATATATATATGTGTGTGTGTGTGTGTCTGTGAGATTTTTTATCATATGAATTTTATCAAAACACCTTTCATTAATTCAATTAAAATTACAAACACACCCTTCCTTAATCCAAAGTGACGTAGTTTTGGGGTCACTGGAGATAACTTTATCTTCAGTGATTGGAGAAATACTTTTCCCATAATTTATAGCTAAGATAAGTTTACCAGCCACTCGACATGATTTTGACAAGAACGCATATAAAAACATATGCAGTAAATTTTTTTTATAAAATTTGATTCATCTAAATAAAAGTCTATATATACAATCTGATATTTATAACCACTAAAAAAAGCCTTACTAATTACTTCATTGATAAAATGCAACATTACTTACGCAAGCCTGAAAAAAAAAAAAATCTTGGATTTCAAAGAAAGCGCAATAATGGGACATCTACACCACTGAGGTTGATCCTTTGAAACGATAAAAAAGAGAGAGATGAATAAGAAACTCCATGACTATCGAACAGAAGGAACATAATTGTAATTATATTTACAACATTCGATCATCCAAACAACGTGATTGTAATTATATACTTACACTCACGAAAATAACAGAGATGTATACTATTATAACTCTGTCCATAAAAAGAAAAGCCTCTAACCCTAGATCCAATAAAATAAAAAAGTGCAATAATACGCTAAGTATCCACGTAATAAACCCTAGATTAAGTAAATAATTAATGCATGGATTGAGTCCACTCAGAAGGTTTCCATCATCTGAACCGAATTGGACTCGAATGGTAGAAGAAGGGCAACAATTTCTTTTACCCTCAACAAGCGCCGGGGCCGAGCAGCTTGCGTGGAGAGTGATTCTGATGATGGTTTCTCCAGTTTCGGCAGCGGAATTAGAGTTATAGGGCGGAACCTTTGCCACAATACAGATCTCTTCTTTTTGTTGATGGAGCCCCAAGTGAAAGTAATCAAACGAGGAAAGCAAAATTATAACTCATGAGAAATATATATATTTAAAAATTATGTAATGATAACTTATGAGTATTGTAAATAGTTACGGGTCTCATAAGTATCATGAGTAATTATGAGTTACAACTCATGAGTACCATAAAAGTTATGGGTTCTCATGAACACTCACAAAGAATCAGAGCTTCTGCTGCAAAAGTTTTTGCATTTGACCATAATTAACCAACATTAATTACATAATAAATCCTTAATAAACATGAATGGATTAATTTTCCCTTCTACAACAACAATAGAATATAGCCATCAACTACAATTCCTTCAGTCTTTTCTTTCTGTTGAACGAATGACTCTGATCTTTAATTTCTTTGGTGGAACAACTACAATTTCTTCTTCTTTTTCTTTCGGAGGAAGATTCAGATCAGGTACGAGTACGACCTGAAGATTCAGCTTCTTCACTAGAACGTATCTCCTTCATCCTCTTCTTCGTTACTTCCCTCTCGATTATGATTATGCGCTTCGGTGCAATTTCTTCTTCATTTCCTTTTGGAGGAAGATTCAGATTAGAGAAGGGAAAACAACGACGACGACGTGAAGATTCAGCTTCTTCACTAAAACGTATCTCCTTTGTCCCCTTCTCCCTCTTGATTCTGATTATGAGCTTCGGTTTTGACGGCAGAGGATGAGGAGGTTCAGGCCTTCTGAATCAGGACCTATGCTTCGATCGCTTCTTCTTTGAACCCCAACGCAATTTTTTGCTAATTATATTAGGAGTCTAAAGCATAATCTCAGCGAGTTCAAGTTCTGACTCGTCAAAATCCATATGAGTGAAGAGAATGTTAAAATTCAGAGCTATCAAACGAAGTAAGACGAGCTGAGGAGAAAAGAAGATTTGAGAATGCTTGAGGTTGATCTGTACAGGAGGAGTTGATGAGTAATTTATATCAAAGATTTGAATTTAAATGATATTTAAATTAAATGTAATGAAGTAAAAGATATATTATCACAACATATTAATGAAATCAATACAGAAACTAATATTTTAAAGGATTTTAAAAAAGATTTATTATTAGTTCATATTTTTCCTACCAAAATGATTGTTCTATATTTATTATCTTTTACATATTTTAATTTGTTTAAATATGAACTGATTATGTACTTCATATTTAAATAAATCAAAAGATAAACAAGATTTCTCTCCCCTTCATCGATATTGAAGATATGATGAGATAAACCGAGAGGTTAAACGTACGATCCCAAAACCAACTTTTCACACACACACACACAAATATATATATATATATATGTTTGTGTGTGTGTGTGTGATTTTTTATCATTTGAATTTTATCAAAACACCTTTCATTAATTCAATTAAAATTACAAGCACACCCTTCCTCAATCCAAAATGACGTAGTTTCGGGGTCACTGGAGATAACTTTATCTCCAGTGGTTGGAGAAATACTTTTCCCATAATTTATAGCTAAGATAAGTTTACCAGCCACTCGACATGATTTTGACAACAACACATATATAAACATATGTAGTAAATTTTTTTAATAAAATTTGATTCATCTAAATAAAAGTCTATATGTACAATCTGATATTTATAACCACTAAAAAAACCTTATTAATTACTTCATTGATAAAACGCAACAGTACTTACGCCAGCTTGAAAAAAAATCTTGGCTTTCAAAGAAAGCACAATTGTGGGACATCTCCACCACTGAGGTTGATCCTTTGAGGAGATAAAAAGAAGAGAGATGAATAAGAAACTCCATGACTATCGAAGAGAAGGAACATAATTGTAATTATATTTACAACATTCGATCATCCAAACAACGTGATTGTAATTATATACTCGTACTCACGAAAATAAAAGAGATGAATACTATTATAACTCAGTCCATAAAAAGAAAAGCCTCTAACCCTAGATCCAATAAAATAAAAAAGTGCAATAATACGCTAAGTATCCACGTAATAAACCCTAGATTAAGTAAATAATTAATGCATGGATTGAGTCCACTCAGAAGGTTTCCATCATCTGAACCGAATTTGACTCGAATGGTAGAAGAAGGGCAACAATTTCTTTTACCCTCAACAAGCGCCGGGGCCGAGCAGCTTGCGTGGAGAGTGATTTTGATGATGGTTTCTCCAGTTTCGGCAGCGGAATTAGAGTTATAGGGCGGAACCTTTGCCGCAATACGGATCTCTTCTTTTTGTTGATGGAGCCACAAGTGAAAGGAATCGAACGAGGAAATCAAAAGAGAAATATATATATATATATATATATATATATATATATATATATATATATATATTATGTAATGATAACTTATGGGTATTGTAAGTAGTTACGGGTCTCATAAGTATCATGAGTAATTATGAGTTACAACTCTTGAGTACCATAAACATTATGGGTTCTCATGAACACTCAGAAAGAATCACAGCTTCTGCTGCAAAAGTTTTTGCATTTGGCCATAATTAACCAACATTAATTACATAATAAATCCTTAATAAACATGAATTGATTAATTTTCCCTTCTACAACAACAACAGAATATAGTCATCAACTACAATTCCTTCAGTCTTTTCTTTCTTTTGAACGGATCACTCTGATCTTTAATTTCTTTGGTGGTGTAACATCCCAATTTAAAAGCTGAATTTTTTTTCCCCAAATCAGAGTAGAGCATCGGAGCAATTTAAAATACTGAGTAACTGATAAATCTGTGGTACAATATTGTTTGTGGGGTGTCTTGATAATATCAGTAGAATTATATGAGTATTAAAAATCCTAACTATGTAGCAATATAAGTACACCTTCAAGATAAACTTTATCCGGTCCACACGCGCGCTGTTTACCATTGTCTCTTATCTTCAGTCCTCGGTCCTCCAGACCTTGAAGCTATAGTAAGGGCTGAGGTTCAATTACCATTGAACCTCAGGTAACGGTTAACCTTATGCTTATGTAACAGTTATGTATGACAGATATTCATGATAATATAGCATAATCACAGCTCAACAATAAACACAGTCACCACATATCCACATCAAACCAGTCTGCACTATTCACCAGTGCCACGATGGCATATCGTGTCCTCAGCGCTAGGAAAACTCAACGGCATTATCAAGACTATAACTCGTATAAAGCTGAATGTATAAACAGGTGATCTAAGCCCCATAAACTTAGTCACAGTGCATGACCCAAGACCTAGTCTTGTCCATCACTTCATGAATCAATGAATCATATATAATCATACAAGTTTACAATAAGCATCTGAGTTAGTGTTACAGTACGCGTCCGTACCTTCGTTGATGATATTTTAGTACGTTTGACAGAAACGGTACTTCTGACGGAAAACAGCACGTTTGACAGCGGTATAACAGCGGTACGAGTTCACAGATATCCTATAGGGATAATATCACATTTATCAGTGATCAACATCATAACAGGCATTTCAGGTACAAATTACCATTTTGCCCATAGTTTGACTAATCGGCGAAATTTTGCCAGAGCTTCGCTATTTTGACTCTAATCTTTCAAATTTTGACATATCTCTTTTCCCAATATATATTTGAAATAAAAATCATATTTATCCCTAAAACATGATATCTTACTTGGAAGATTAAAGACTAGCTAGTATTTCTACTATAACTACCGCAACAACTACGAAAACTAAAGACTAGAGACCGAAGAAATTACCCAGGGCTCCGCTACAATTTTCTCCAGGCTCCTCCTTCTCTCTTCCTTCTCTCTATTTTCAAAATCTCTCTTGTGTTTTGGTGTGAGAATTTCAAATGGATGAATGCCTATTTATAGGGAAAAATGTGCACTATTCATTACTTTATCATATTGAATTCTAGCCATTGGATCAAAGCTTGTACACAAGGCTTCATCTCCACCATCCAATCCACCTCCTTACCTCATTCTTCAAAACCATGATGTCATCAAGGTGATGTCACTCATTCACTTTATGAGTCTTTACTGATAAAGTTCCCTGTTTGGTGTTCTGATCGCGTAATTTTGCAAAATCTCAAAAATCCGGCAACGTAGTTTTGAAGGTCTAGTCTTCTTCTTTAGAAATATATGGGTCAACTAAATTTTTGATCCCATTCAGGGTATTTCGTAACCTGCAGAAGATTCTAAGCCGAACGCTGTCGGTTACGGAAATTACTTCGGGTGACACCAAGTTCGGGACAAAAATTCACTGATTCATAATATGTCTAGTTGTTTACTACTTAGTTCAAGGATTTTGAGTTATGATTTATTTTCCATTGGTTCTCACTTTTCCTTATCTGCCCTTTGTTTATAAAATATCTTTTCATCTGATCCCTTATTCGCCCTGCCGGTTACGGAAATGACTTCCGCTAACACCAACTTCTGGACAAAAATTCATTTGTTTGTAATATGTCCTGACCTAAGAAACTTTGTTCATGGTTTTCTAGATAGGATTTAATTTCTATCGGTTCTCATTCATCCAACTGGTTCTTCCATAAATATCTTAATTATATTATTATTATAATACAAATATCATGATATTTATTATTTATTTTATTATTATTATTACTATTTATTTATTTTTTATTTTTTCAATTTTTTCCTTTTCTTTTTTTTTTCTCTCTCTCTTTTGAAAATTTTGTTCCTCCCCTCCCTTTTCTTATTAATTTATTTTATAGTTTAATTATCTTCCAAAATTCACAAAAATTCTCCTTATTGGTTCTTTTGTTCAAGCTTAAATAATTAGCCATTAATTACCTAACTAATCACTTCCTAATTGTTGATAATTTTCTTAATTAGGATTATTAATTTTCTCACAACTATTTCACTGACATTGGTATTTTATGTCCCATGCATTATATTAAAAATCGTGGGAGCATTTTGGTTCTAAAAATACTTTTGATTTTTTCCCATTTAACATTTCCAAGTTTATAACTTAATAAATTACCAAAATTAGAGACAATATACTCTCTAAAATTTAATAAATATTTTCTTGCCTCTTAGGATTTATCATAATATTCTTAGGCTATTTTATGTTCTATAGGGGTATTTTAGAAATTTTGGCATATTATTCTCCCTAATTTCTAAGAGTTTTTCCTTAAGGAACTTGATAAATATAACATAGGAAATTCAGACCATGCATTTTACTTATCAGAAATAGCCATTTATTTATCTTAACCTAATTTTCCAGATATACGATTATCCGGGTATTACAGGTGGAACAACTACAATTTCTTCTTCTTTTTCTTCTGGAGGAAGATTCAAATCAGGGACGAGATAGGGACGAGTACGACATGAAGATTAAGCTTCTTCCCCAGAACGTGTCTCCTTCATCCTCTTCTCCCTTACTTCCCTCTCGATTATGATTATGCGCTTCGGTGGAACAGCTGCAATTTCTTCTTCTTTTCCTTTCGGAGGAAGATTCAGATTAGAGAAGTGAAAACAATGACCACAACGTGAAGATTCAGCTTCTTCACCAGAACGTATCTCCTTTGTCCCCTTCTCCCATAATTCCCCCCTTTTGATTCTGATTATGAGCTTCGATTTTGACGACGGAGGAGGAGGAGGTTCAGGCCTTCTGAATCGGGACCTATGCTTCGATCGATTCTTATTTGAACCCCAACGCAAGTTTTTACGAATTATGTTAGGAGTCTGAAGCATAATCTCAGCGACTTCAAGTTCTGACTCATCAAAATCCATATGAGCGAACAGAATGTTAAAATTCAAAGCTAGCAAACGAAGTAAGACGAGCTGAGGAGAAGAGAAGATTTGAGAATGCTTGAGGTTGATGCTGCATAGGAGGAGTTGATGAGTAATTTATATCAAAGATTTGAATTTAAATGATATTTAAATTAAATGTAATGAAGTAAAAGATATATTATAACAACATATTAATGAAATCAATACTGAAACTAATATTTTAAAGGATTCTAAAAAAGATTTATTATTAATTCATATTTTTCCTACCAAAACGATTGTTCTATATTTATTATTTTTTACATATTTTAATTTGTTTAAATATGAATTGATTATGTACTTCATATTTAAATAAATCAAAAGATAAACAAGATTTCTCTCCCCTTCATCGATATTTAAGATATGATGAGATAAACCGAGAGGTTAAACGTACGATCCCAAAACCAACTTTTTACTACGGATTTGCTACGGATTTTTTCCGTAGCAAAATCTTGCGTAGCAATTTGCGACGGAAATGGAAAATCCATCGCAATTTGCGACGGATTTTCATTTCCGTCGCAATTTGTTACGGAAAAAATTTTCGTAGCAATATGGAAAAATATTCCGTAGCAAATTCGAATTTTGCAACGGAATTCGTTTCCATATCAAATTCGAATTTTGCTATGGAATGTCCTTCCGTAGCAAATTCTAAATTTTTCCACGGAATTTTTTTCCGTAGTAAATACTCAAATTTGCTACGGATTATTTTTCCGTAGCAAACTCAAAATTTTGCTATGGAATGTTTTTCCGTAGCAAATTTTCCCACATTTGAGAATTTGCTACGGAAACAAATTCCTCAGCAAATTCTCTAGCAAAACTAATAATTTTTTTTAAAAAATAATTTTTTTATTTTAGAAAAGTGAATACAAAAAGTAGTGTACCATGGATATAATAATAATTATAAGGAGTTTACATTGAGAAAACAAAAAATATATATAATAATGTTGCAAAGAGCAAATATTAAAAAGTAGTCTAACAATGTTGCAAAGAGCAAATACTACAAAGTAGTCTAAAACAACAGCATTGTGATGGTCATCATCACCAGCATGGTCATCATCACCAGGAGCCGACCCCGAACCCCTTGTCTTTCATTAGGGACTTGAGTTGAAGCTGCATCTGCCTCATCATCTCCTCTTGTATCTGCCTCATCTGCTGCTGCATCATCTCTCGTTCCTGAATGATCTGCTGCTGCATCATCTCTCGTTCCTGAATCATCATCTGCTTTAGCATCTCTTGCTCTTCAATCATCCGTTGCCTCATGAGCTCTTGTTCCTGAGTCATCTGTGTTGCTTGCTCCTCCACCCTTGATTTGAAATTTTAAAGTGCAATTGTTTTTTTTTTCCATGTATACTTTTTTAGTAATATTTATAAGATATTTTTAAAAAGAATATTTAGCCGAATAATTTTTTTTTCAATTTTCATTTTTACGCCTTCTAATGTTTATTGTTATTTTTTGCTCCTTTTTTCATTTAAGCGAGAGTTTATGTTACAAACTTACCTTTCCAAACAAAAATTAATAAATTTACAAATATGTAATATTGAAAATACTAAAAATGCCTTGAAAGTACAAACTTTCTATATATATATATATATATATATATATATATATATATATATATATATATATATATATATATATAAAAGTATACTTTCAGCTAACATAAAAAGTCCTAGATAAATTAATATCCTATACATTTGGGAATATTTTATTTTAAAGGGAACAAAAAATATTTAAACAAAGTAAACTAATTAAAATAAAATTTTATTACCAATCAACATTAATAACCAATAATTTTACCACACTTTCATTAATACTCACAAATCAACATTAATAACCAATAATGAGACTATAGAGAACCAATAATCATCATTAACACTTTCATTAATAATCTTACCAATCAACTAAAAAATAATTCAACATTAATACTCTCATTAATACTCACAAATCAACATTAATAACCAATAATGAACAATATCATAATTTTACCACACTTTCATTATACAAAAGAGACTATAAAAAATTAATGCAACATTAATATTCTCACTAATACTCACAAATCAACATTAATAACCAATAACGAATAATTTAATCAACATTAAAGAAATAACACAAAATATTAAAAAGATATGTTATGTAGAAATTTCACTAAAGAGAACCAATAATATTTTTGACATCATTTTATTACAAATAAAAATAATACTCAAGAAAATAATAAATAAAAAAAAATCAAATCTCCTCACACGGTGGTGCAACAAAAAGAAACAAGAGAGGAAGCTTACATGGAATAGAGGTGCAGACGGTAACCAGTAAGGGAAGAGGAGGAGGACACACTGCCAGAAAATTACTGACCGGAGCACAAAGAGACACCATCGGAAAATGGCAGACAACTATGTTTAGTAGTGTATAATAGAAAAAAAATCATTCAAAAGCAACAAAAAAAAAAACTGCAAAATTTGGAGGTGGTGGTGGCTGGGAGGCGATCAGAGGAGCAGCTGAGGGTGGAGGGCAGAGCTGGAAGGGCGTGGGGGAGCTAGGAGGTGGAGCTAAGTGGGAGAGCAAGCTGGGATGGGGAGGGCGAGCTGGGATGGGGCGGTGGGAGCTGAAGGGAGGGGGAGTTGGGGGGCAGCGGGAGCTTAGGGGAGGGGGAGCTAGGGGGCGGGACGAGAGGAGCTTAGGGGCGATGAGCTGAGGGAGACCGAGCTGGGGGCAATGGCAAGGCGAGCTGAGGGAGAGCAGATCTGTCGGACGTGAGCTGGGCAGGGATGAAGTACTGAGTTTTGCGATAGAAATCTTGCTTTTTGCAACTGATTCTCCAATCCGTCACAAAAGGGCAGGTACTGGCGGCCCTTTTGGCCGCCAGTTTGTGACGGACATTGAGTTTGTCGCTAATTTTGCGATGGACTAACAGTCCGTCGCAAAAAGAAGAGAAATGGCAGCCTTTTTTGCGACGGACAGTGTGTTCGTGGCTAGACTTTTTGACGGACTCATTGTCCGTCGCAAAACGTGGAAAAACTGCCATAAAATTTGTTTTAATTTTTTTTTTGTGACGGATTTTTTTTTCCGTCGCAAATTTTTATTTTTATTTTTTGCGACGAAATTAGTATTCCGTCGCAAAATGAGATGAATTTGCTACGGAAATAATTCCGTAGCAAATTCCGTCACTGTTTCCTTATTTTTTTGTAGTGTTATAAAGTTAAATTTTTGTTGTGACATTGTTTATCTCATCACTATTTGCCCAATAAGAGAAGGCTTCATTTGAATAAACTTCAACATCTAACATTTTCCCTGACTTCACCTCTTCCTTTATTAGCAACAGGATTCTATAATCTCCCATTATTGTTTTATATTACAAATTTCAAATAAACTTCATTTCTCCAAGTCAACTACTAATCCAACAATCCTACAAGGATAAGTTGCTTTAAGAACTACAAAAAAAATAAAAATAAAAAATAATTGGGAAGTTAATCAGACTTACTCTTTATCTGCGATGTGAATTGTTGAAACTAGATCAGCCTATACCATCAGAAAGAGCAAAGGGATACAATAAATCAGTTCATTCAAAAAATAGAAAAAAAGCCATTGTTAAGCAATTGAAAGGTTTCAGTTCGGACTTGAAGAAAAGGGTGCAATAGAGACCATGGGAACTTCTTCCTGTAGCTCACAATAGCCGTCTGCAACTCTCCACTCCCTCCATCAATTCCTCACTTGAATCTCAGGAAATCCGCCATGGAAGCGTTTTGCAAGAACTTATCCACAGACCCATCTTCTATGACTTCTTTGCAAAATGTTAATGTTAATTAGCCTTATACTAGAAGCGTTGCCCGCAGTAACTGTACCACCATTTCGCAACTTGGCAGCATCAAACTAGTGTAATACCCGAATAATTATCTATCTGGAATATTATATTTTAGCAAATAATACCTTTTTGGAAATAGGTGAATATGTGGTTTTAAAACCTTGTAGGATACTTATTCTATTGTCTAGGGAAATTTCTAATGAAATTAGAGGGATTAAAGTGTCAAAATCCCTAAATACAATTATGGGCCATGAAATGCCCTGAAAATATTATGATAAATCCCAAGAGGCAATAAAATATTTATTGAAAATTAGAAAGTATGTTGTCTCTAATTTTAGGAATTTTTGGGATTATTTCCCTTGAAAAATAATGAGGCAAAATTAAATATAATTTTGGGGTGCATAAGTTGCCCCATGATTTTTAATATAATATGTGGGACATAAAATACCAATGTCAATGAAATAGTTGTGAGAAAATGATTAATCCTAATTAAGAAAATTATCAACAATTAGGAAGTGATTAGTTAGGTAATTAATGGCTAATTATTTAAGCTTGAACAAAAGAACCAATAGGGAGAATTTTTGTGAATTTTGGAAGATAATTAAAATATAAAATAAATTAATAAGAAAAGGGAAGGGAGGAATGAAATTTTAAAAAAAAAAGAAAAAGAAAAAGAAAAAGAAAAAGAAAAAAAGAAAAAGAAAAATAATAAAATAAATAATAAATATCATGATATTTGTATTATAATAATAATATAATTAAGATATTTGTGGAAGAACCAGTTGGATGAATGAGAACTGATAGAAATTAAATCCTATCTAGAAAACCATGAACAAAGTTTCTTAGGTCATGATATATTACAAACAAGTGAATTTTTGTCCAGAAGTTGGTGTTAGCGGAAGTCATTTCCGTAACCGGCAGGGCAAATAAGGGATTAGATGAAAAGATATTTTATAAACAAAGGGCAGATAAGAAAAGTGAGAACCAATGGAAAATAAATCATAACTTGAAATCCTTGAACTAAGTAGAAAACAACTGGACATATTATGAATCAGTGGATTTTTGTCTTGAAATTAGAATTACCCGAAGTAATTTCTATAACTAGCAGCGTCTGTCTGAAAATGTTCAACATACAACGAAATACCCTTAATGGGATCAAAAATTTAGTTAACTCAGATATTTCCAAAGAGGAAGAATGGAACTTCAAGGCTGTGTTCTCGGATTTTTGAGATTTTCTAAGATTACGCGATTAGAACAGCGATCAGGGGATTTTTATCGGGTAAATGCATAAAGTAAGGGGGTGACATCATCTTGATGACATCATGGTCTTGAAGAATGAGGTAAGGAGGTGGATTGGATGGTGGAGATAAAGCCATGTGTAAAGTCAAGATCCGACGGCCGAAATCCGATCTGAAAAAGTATGAATAGTGTCATACTTTTTGCCTATAAATAGGCCTTCCCTTTCACTTCATTCTTCACAATTCCTAGAGCTACTTAGAGAGAGGTTTTATAGAGAAGGAGGAGTCTGGAGAAAATAGCAAGTTCTGGGTAAGTTCTTCGGTCCCTAGTCTTAAACTTTGGTAGTTCCTTCGGTAATTATAGTAGAAATGCTAGATTAATCTTTAATCTTCCAAGTTACTTTAGAAATCATGTTTTAGGGATAAATATGATATTTATTTCAAAAATATATTGGAGATGGAGATATGTCAGAATTTTGGAAGATTATAGTTAGAGTAACAAAGTTTTGGTGAAATTCTGCCAATTAGGAGAGTTAGGGGCAGAATGGTAATTTGTACCTAAAATACCTATTATGATGTTGGGCCTTGATAATATGATATTATCCTTATAGGGTATCTATAATCACGTACCGCTGTCATACCGTTGTCAAAAAGTACCATTTTTCGTCAACAAAGGTACGTTCGCGTACTGTGACACTAACTATGATGTTTATTGTATGCGTACATGTGCTATGTGTAGGTATGTTTATGTGAGGTTGTTGATAGCTCAGTGGTTTGTTCAATGTACTGTTATTATGCTTGTTGGGTGTTGGGATACGTTTGCTAGGTGCGAAATGCTAGGTGCGAAACGACTGCTAAGTGCGAAATGTCTGCTAAGTGCGGCATGTCTGACGGGGGGGCGTGTGTGCTGTTGAGATAAGCTTGTTTGCATGCTCATATACTGTCCATGTTGTGTATATAAGCATGAGGTTAACCGTTACCTGAGGTTCAATGGGCATTGAACCTCAGCTCTTAACATAGCGTCAGGGTCAGGAGGACCGAGGATCGAGGAGAAAGGCAAGCAGCACGCATAGGGACTCAGCTAAAGACTTTCTAATGTACCACTACTGTAATCCGCCATACTTACGACATTTTGAATATAAATATCAGTTACTCAACCGCTCCGATGCTCTACTCTGATGGAAAAAAAAAATATATATACTGCTTTTGGAAATGAGATGTTACAACTAGCATATCAAAATGCCTAGGTAAATCTTTTTGGGAAGAAAAGAGCAACAACAAAAAAATGTCTACGAGATCAAAAATAGCAAAAGGGAAGAAACTATAGAGATCTACAAAAACTCATAGAAAAAATCACAAACCAAAACTCAGACTAAAGATTTGAGACCTAAAACCGCAGATCGAAGAGCCATAGATTTGAAGCTGGGAGGGCGGGCGAGTGACGCATACGACGTGGGCGAGTAGGAGAGTGAGGGTTGAGGGCGACGCCGTGACCGAGCGCCATGACCGATGCGGTGAGTGACCGCCGTGGTCCACGCGGTGAGCGAGCGCGAGCAGGTTTGGAGAGAAGGCGATGAGTTTGGGGAGTTGGGTGAAAAATGAGAAGCTCCGTGGTTTATTTTATTCATATCGCGCTTTTTAGGCGTCCTGATTGGTCTTTCAGGGCGTCAAAAAATTATTTTTTGGCGTCCAGAACGTATTTTAGGGAGCAAAAAAAATTTCTACCGCCAAAAAAATTCCTAAATAACTTAAATTGCGCTTAAAAAATTGATTTTAGGTGGCCTAAAATATATTCAGGACGTCAAAAAAACAAATTTCACGTCCTGAACCTATTTTAGGACGCCAAAAAAATTTCTGGCGCCAAAAATATTCCCAAATATCCTAAATTGCGCCAAAAATATCGATTTTAGGCGCCCTAAAATTTATTTAGGACGTTAAAAAATTTTTTAGACGCCCTAAATTAATATTTAGGACATCTAAAGTTTCAAATTTGAGTAAATAATTACAACAATGTCATTCTTTCACTTTTTACTTCCTTTTTTTTTTTTTAAAAAAAAAGGACGTCTTTTAGAATAGTAGTATCCATTTTTTGTAGTAGTGTTAGCAGTGGAGCTCTCTGGTTGATTCATGATTCTTTCCTGTTGAAGTTAATCAAATGAAGCAACCATTATTGTAACCAATAGAATATAACAAAATAAAATGCTCGTAATGTCTAAGCAACAAAAATAGAGTTATTAATTGTTGACCTTCTTAACCATCACTTGCGTATTGAAAAAAGTTGTTCACACCAGTCAGTTTATAGAGGCATTAAATTCAAAGGATGGTACTACTACCGGTTCTTAATATAAGAAACAATTGACTTTTTTTGGAAAGATTAAGAAAGCTAAATAAATGACTTAATCATAGCATATATTAAATATCATTGGATTATATATCAATTTATAAGTTGAAAAATTTGGTTTGGGGGAAAAAACAAATATAAATACTTTAAAGTAATTTATTTAGCTTCATTAACCTCTTAAAAAAAGTCAATTGAGTCTTATAATGAAGGATGGGAGGAAGTAGTAATATATAGTGAATTTAAAATGCACACAACCAGTTGCATCATTGAAAGAAAAAAAAAAAAAAAAGAGAGAGTACCGATTAATTATCAAATTGTTCTATTCTAGCATTAGGGTATACTGGTTTTAAAAAATAAAATTAGATCCCAAGACTGATAAGATAAAATGAAGACATACTTGTAAAGATTCATCAGTAATAGTAGAAATAGTTAATAGGTCAGATTGTGAGCGCCCTGATTCCATTTCCACGTGATTAGTTGAAGTTGCTGTTTGAGGCTTTTTGGGAGAAAAGATTGAAGAGCTCTAATGCCATGGGAATATAAAGATTAATATCTGAATAAAAATCAATAATATATCAATAGTGTAAATATATTACAAAACAAATATTTACCAGTGCAGAGGTCATTTCATTAACAGATAGTGGTGGAATCTTCAATGACACTTTATTTGATGTTTCTTTTGAAGACCATTCTTTGGTAGGTTCTTCAATTCTTTGAGCAGCTTCATTGGAGCTTCTACTTTCTCCATGTGCTTGTTGATCATCATCCATTGATTCCTTTCCATGTAACTACCAAACAGAGGAATGAATAAGGAAGACATATATTTAAAGCTCAGATGAATGTAGCAAGCTACCTTTGATGAACTTGGGTTGCCATATTTTTCTGATGAAGGACCTTCTCCAAAAGTTGCTTTGAGATTCTGCACAACATGAAATGATATGTAAGTTTTCATATTTCTTCTGTAGAATGCAGGAACTTTGTAAAAATTTATAGTGCATATCATGTCCTGCTTTTTATAGTGCTTGTTGATTTAATATGGTTCTCTCAGTCTTGGATTCTTTGTGAACCAAATTACCAAAAAAGAAAATAAATATGAAAAAAGCAGCTAAACGTTACTCATCCGATCCTTAATATAAGACATATTTATCTAAAAAATTGATTAAATTAAGGACGATGAATAAGCTAATTATTATGAAATGTACTTTCAAAACACCCTAATCTCGTTCCTTAATTCTCTTATTCCCTTCCCTCTTTGATTATTGCTAAGGAAATATCAATAGGGGTAAATCTGAAAAAGATTGACAAATATAAAAAATGTGTCTCATATTTAGTACAAAGATTAGCTTCATTTCTATGCCTTATATTAAGGACCAAAGGGATCTATGCTTTTTTATAGTAAATTCAGCCCATATCAGAAAGAATAACATTTTTACATGTGAAGTCTCATTTTTGGAAAGAATGGCAATGTTCTTGGCAATCTGTTGCTTAATTCTACTCATGACTTAATTTGATTTTCCAGCTTCATCTTATTTGGGACCATGTTGAACACTTAGCTCCATCGTTTCCTTAGCAAACTATTGCCTGTCACGGAGTAATAAATTATTTTGCTGTTACTTTTAGTGCCATCTCTTGATATTTATATTTACTAAATTTTGTATTTCCTTTGGTCCAATATATAAGTCACCTTCTTAAGAAAATGATAGTCCCTTTAATAAGTTACTTTGCATAAACCCAAGGACTATTAATTATTGTCTTTCAATTTTACCGTTTTTCAATTTACTATGGTAATAAATTGTATATGTGAAAGAAATATGATTGTTCTTTAAAGAAAATGCCTTTAACATGAGTAAATTGAGATTTTTATTCTTATTTTTTTGTTTTCAGATCTTGGTTCTAGCCAGTGAGCAGGATGGAGTAACATATAGCCAAGTGGTGCATTAGAGGCTTCAACAAATTCTTGTAATAATTGAAGAAGAACACTTAACATGTCTAAATCAGATGATGGAGTTGTAGAGAGTTTTTCTTCAACAATTTCATTTGCTGATGTTTTGGTACTCTATGCAGCTCATAAAATAAGAACAAGTAACTAAAAAGGTTAAAATACTTAAGAAGCATATCATATATTAATTAAAAAGAGAAACTATTTGTTGGTTAGAGTCCCTATTATTATAAAAATGCTTAACATACAAACCTTTGTCAAATTTGGCAAATTACTATTTGTTGTAGAGTCTTCTTCAGCAATCTCCTATGTAACTTCCTCACTCTAAACATCAACAAAAAGATATAATTAAAAAGGAGATAAATTGAGTTTTGATAACCATAATATAACTTGGTACACAATTTTTTTTAAAATCTTCATTCATTTTGAAGAAATGAATAAGGCAAGAGAGAAATCATTATCTAGTTTCTTAAGTCTATTTGGATAAAAGAAAAATAATATACGTACATTTTCAAAATTTGGCGAAGCATTATTCTGTTGGGGTATTGTTGAGTTGGAGTCTCTGGTAAAATTAATAAATCTCATCTCAAAAATAGAAAGTTTTATAGATTTATTGACATCTTACTAAAATTTGGAGCAAATTAAGGAAGTATACATTATATACGAGAGAATTTGTTGGCTTCGTAAGTCTACATGACTAGAGAATAGTATAACACTCACACATATATGCTAGATTTGGAGAAAATTAGTAGGAAAAAGATTTATTCATGTTTGATCAATTTGATTTTCCCCCCTTATTTCAGATTATTAAGCCATGTTAATGAGTTTGATACTAACCTCAATAATCCACTTCTCAATCATCCCTGCTACGTAGCTGGCGTCTTCATATTCATGTACAGAGTTAATTCCTTTCAAATGAATGTAGTAATTTTCTATATAGTAATTTGTCTACTGCTGAAATAATAAAATTCCAATATTATGAGAAGGAATTTGTAGCAATTAGCAGTTGTGATGAATTACCAACTTTCAGCTATCATTAGCTGAAGTTAAAGAAATAGCAGGACATTCACGCACACGTCGGCATTCCACAGTGTGAAAATCAATGCCTTGACACATAGTATGAAGAGTTGGCAGGTTTACTAGTCCTATCATACATAGTTTTGGAAACACATCCTCCATGACCAGCTTCTGTTCCTTTGCATGCTTCCATCTAAATACTTCCCCAAGCTGAGGGGTGTCTCGTATATCCACAGACAAGAGTCGTGGAAGCTTACCACTTGATATAGAGAACAAGTATTCCATACTTTTACAGTCCCTCACTTTAATTGTACGTAGTTCTGGGAACAATATAATACTTGGTGCGGAGCCATAAGATTTTTGTTATTCTCTTGATCCTCAATAATGCTCACTAGCTCTTCGCAGTCTTCTACCTCTAACATTCTCAATTTTTGTAGTGTTCTTGAGGTGGATGCAGAGAAAATAAATTTCAATTGTTTGTATCCTTTGATTGTTAGATTAGAAAATAAATAAAAGATTTTTGTTATTCTCTTCGCAGTCTTCTTGCAAGTTGTAAAGTGGTTTACCTTTGAAACAACTTTGAACCAGATGTGAAACTGATCTTAGATCTGGAAGTGGACCTGAGATCGTGAAGCGCAGAAGAACGAAGGAAGAAAGTCAAAAATATGAAATTGGAAAATAATTCTCATTACCTCAATTCTGTACAGTACACTTTGTCCTTATATCAATCCCTAGCTATTTACGCATGGGGACCACACTCAATCAACTAGAATCAATTACAACCGAAATAGTAATACAATTAATAAAAGCTAATTGACTCAATCAATTAGAATCAATTACAACCGAAATAGTAATACAATTAATAAAAGCTAATTGACTCAATCAATTAGAATCAATCCCTATCCATTGTCTCTATTTACATATTATGTCAGCCCTCCACAAGCTGGAGCATCGGTGTCAATCATGCCCAGCTTGGAAGTAAGAGAATGAAAAGGACCAGAACCAAGTGGTTTAGTAAATACATCGGCAAGTTGATGTTGAGAACGTATAGGTAACAAGTGAATAACACCCTCTTTGACTTTATCCCGAACAAGATGGCAATCTAAGTCAATATGTTTAGTACGAGCATGAAAAGTAGGATTGGAAGCCAGCTGAATGGCAGACTTACTGTCACAATACAAAGGGGTAGCCTTAGATCTGGATATTCGCAAATCAGCTAACAAATACAACAACCACTGGATATCACAAGTAGTCATAGCAAGAGCACGATACTCAGCTTCACAAGATGAAAGAGAGACAACACTTTGTTTCTTTGATTTCCAAGAAATAAGTGCATTGTCAAGAAACACACAATAGCCAGTAACAGAACGCCGAGAATCAAGACAAGTAGCCCAGTCACTCTCACTAAAACCTTTTAGAGATAGATCAGAGGTGGAAGGGAAGAAAAGACCATGAGATGGAGTGGATTTCAAGTACCGGAGGACTCGGTTAGCTGCCTGAAGGTGAGAGTCAGTAGGGGCAGCCATGAATTGACTTAATTGTTGAGTGGCAAATGAAATGTCAGGCCGCGTAGTGGTCAAATACAAAAGACGCCCAATAAGTTGGCGATAAGAACTGACATCAGTCAAAGGAGAACCAGAATTGATGCTTAACTTGACCTTTGGATCCATAGGAGTAGAAGCTGGCTTACAATCAAGATAACCTGTATCAGTCAAAAGATCCATAACAAACTTGCGTTGACATAAAGAAATCCCAGAATTACTACGAGTAATCTCAAGACCAAGAAAGTACCGGGCTGAGCCAAGATCCTTAATCTTAAAAAGGAGATCAAGAGTGGATTTAACATTAGTAATTTCAGACAAATCATTACCAGTAAGGAGAATATCATCCACATAAACCAACAAGGCTGTAAAACTAGATCCAGAAGCCTTAATGAACAAAGTGTAATCTGCCTTGGACTCCACATATCCAGCAGAAATAAGAGCCGAGGAAAGCTTATGAAACCATTGTCGACTAGCCTGTTTGAGGCCATAAAGTGACTTTTGAAGGCGACAAACAAGAGAAGAATCAGTAGAATAAAAACCAGGAGGCAAAACCATATAAACTTCCTCATTCAAATCACCATGTAAAAAGGCATTATTGACATCAAGTTGGTGAAGATACCATTTATTAGCAGCAGCAAGGGCAAGTAAGAGACGAACAGTGGTCATCTTAGCAACAGGGGAAAAAGTATCAAAATAATCAATGCCTTCAGTCTGTGTAAAACCCTTAGCTACTAACCGAGATTTTTTGTAATGATCAAGGGAACCATCAGATTTATATTTCTTTGTAAATACCCATTTACAACCAATGGGTTGTTTCCAAGTAGGTAAAGAAGTCAAGGTCCAGGTCTGATTCTGTTCAAGAGCAGCAATTTCAGCATCCATGGCATCACGCCAAGGCTTATATTTAGAAGCTTGGCGATAGGTAGTGGGAATGACATCAGCAGAAATATTGAGACAAAAGGTGTGATAAGAAGAAGGCAAAGAAGGAGAAAGAGTAAAAGAAAAGGGGTATTTATCACCTGAAGAAAATGGAGCAGCTGAAGTAGTGAAGGCCGAACAGTGGTAATCCTGCAAGTAACTAGGTGGTTTACGGGTTCGGGTAGAAACACGTGATGGAACCAAAGGAGGGGAAATAGGGGAAGGCACAGCGGGAACTGGGGATGGAACAAAATCAGGATCAGGGAGGGGAGAGGTAACAGCGGAAGTAGGGGAAATAGGTAAAATAGGGTCTGGAACAGAATCAGAGGCAGGGGAAATAGTGGGCAAAGAAGGGGAATCTGATGGGAAACATGAGTAATCAAGGGGAAATAGATCAGTGGGAAGGGAGACAACACTGTCATTTGATGAATGCAAAGGATAAGGAAAAGAGGACTCATAAAAAATAACATCTCGAGAAATAAAAATTTGATTATTATGGACATTGAAAAGCAGATATCCCTTGCTATTTGCGGGAAAACCAAGAAAAATACATTTTGAAGCTCGGGGATCAAATTTTGAACGATGTGCTGAAATAGTTGACGCATAACACAAACAGCCAAAAACTTTGAAATCAGAATAAGAAGGATGTTTATTATGCAATAAATAAAAAGGGGTAGATTGATGGAGGAGTGGAGAAGGTAAACAATTAATGAGGAAAACAGCATGAGAAATAGCAAAACACCAAAAAGATTTAGGGAGATTAGCTTGGAACAAAAGGGCACGAGCAACATTTAAAATATGCTGATGTTTGCGTTCCACAATGCCATTTTGTTGAGGTGTTTCAACACAAGAGGTCTGATGTATGATGCCCTTTGATTTATAAAAAGAATCCATGAAAAATTCTAAACCATTATCAGATCTAACAATCTGAATATCTGCATGAAATTGATTAACAGCAAAGAGAATAAAGTGTTGGAGGTGAATGTGAACCTCAGATTTAGATTTCATGGGAAAAATCCAAGTGTAACGACTAAAATCATCCACAATAGTCAAAAAATATTTATAACCTCTAATAGAAGTAACAGCAAATGGACCCCAAATATCAGTATGGATCAAGGAAAAAATTTTATTACTCGAGGATGTGCTTACAGGAAATGAAAGTCTCTTTTGCTTAGCCATATGGCAAACATCACATGGATCAGATTTGGAATCACAGTGTATAAAAGGAAATTGTTGATGTAAAATGCGTAAAGTAGAATTTGAAATGTGGCCTAAACGATGATGCCACAAATTAAAAGATGCAGTAGGCAGATCAGGAGGAGGTGAAGCACTCATGGCAATCATGGAAGAAGGGTGTGCCGGATTAAGGAAATAGAGGCCTTCGAACACTTCAGCTGTACCAATCGTCTTCCAGTGAGAAAGCTCCTGAATATAACAAACAGAAGACAAAAAAATGAAGCAGCAAGGAATAGCAACCGTGAGCTTAGAAACAGAAAGGATATTGAAGGTAAATTGAGGAATATAAAACACATTATGAAGTGTTAAGGACTGAGATATACACACGGTTCCAGAGATAGTGGCAGTAATGTGGCTATGGTCAGGAAGTTTGATAGGAATAGGAGTAATTGAATGATATTCTGAAAAATAATCTAATGAATGGCATACATGGTCGGTTGCTCCAGTATCAAGTATCCAGGATTGGTTTGGAGAAAAACTAAATAAAGGAACAGAGGTACCTGGAGTTTGATGAGCAGAAGACATATGATGAACCGATGGAACAGAGGTAGGCTGAGGGGACGAAATCGAGGTTTGTTGAACTAGAGCAAGAATTTTCTGATATTGGTCTTGCATGAATTGAGGAGAGGGTGTTGGCAAAACACCAGCAGATGCCTTTGATTGCTCTATAACAGAATTACTGACTGAACCTTGAGTCTGGAAATTATGAACCGCTGGAGAAGATTGATTAGGGTTCGAAGTCACCGTAGCCGTCGTGATTGAACCACCAGTGCCGGCAGAAGGAGTCTCCATGGAGGTGGTTCAGCTTTGATACCATGAAACAACTTTGAACCAGATGTGAAACTGATCTTAGATCTGGAAGTGGACCTGAGATCGTGAAGCGCAGAAGAACGAAGGAAGAAAGTCAAAAATATGAAATTGGAAAATAATTCTCATTACCTCAATTCTGTACAGTACACTTTGTCCTTATATCAATCCCTAGCTATTTACGCATGGGGACCACACTCAATCAACTAGAATCAATTACAACCGAAATAGTAATACAATTAATAAAAGCTAATTGACTGAATCAATTAGAATCAATTACAACCGAAATAGTAATACAATTAATAAAAGCTAATTGACTCAATCAATTAGAATCAATCCCTATCCATTGTCTCTATTTACATATTCTGTCAACCTTTCTCCTCGAGAGGAGGTAACGCCTGTGGGTATCAATAAAATATGTAAGTATTAATAATCTTTTAGCTGATCATAAATTAAGTAGAAAAAAAGTTGCAAAGGTTTACCTCTCTCGGAGTTTCCCCTGGAAATTGCGGACGTCTATCCAAATCAATATCTTCTAGATATAGTGCCTTTATAGAATAGTTTTGAGCAAAAATACTAACTAAATTTGGTATATGACAAAGGTGTAATCGTTTCAGAGCAGGCAGATTAAGATCAATATGAACATTATGATTCTTTTTTTTTTTTTGATACGAAATAAGTTTTGGAGGGTTTCGGCACCAGTCCCCCACCAAGGCCAGGGCACCGCCCCGGGCTCTATGAGCACTTACTGGGGACTTACGAGATCGCCTACCAAAGGAGTCCCAGCGACGGCAGAGGGGATCGAACCCACGACCCAAGGGCCTAGTCCTGGATCCTTTACCATCTAAGCCAACTCTCATTGGCATGAACATTATGATTCTGATCAGCCTGACATTTTCCAAAAACATGTGTCAACTTTTTAGCCTTGTAAATCGACACAAATTCTAAATCCTTACAATCTTTAGAATAAAAAGTCGGGAATAAATATTCCAAGCCGCTACAGTAATGGACTTCAATATCCCGCAGGTTGGGGAAGATAGAGTTAACATTCATATGATCATGATCATCCTCCTTGTCTGTTACTATATGCTCTAGTGTATTGTAATCTTTGACTTTTAATTCTTCCAACAATTGGAATGATGAGGCAATGGATAGGGTAAAGAGAGACTTTAATCCCACCAATTCAGATATCTCCAGCCTTCTCAAAAGTTTGTTCGGGGTATAATATGGTGGTGTAAAAAGTCCATGAGCTCTATTCACAACATAATTCACCTTCATTGCCTGTATTCCAAACAAACATATGAATTCTTCTTTCATAAATTCAAACGATATGAGACAAGTTATGGTAGAGGCTTAAGAAACAAACTTTTCTGATATTACTAGAAAATTCTACTCTCTCTCTCTCTATATATATATATATGAAATCCTTTCTATTTTAATTCAATTTTGAATTTATTTATGGTATTTCATTCAATGCGCTTGTTACAATCTTTTAAATTTGCATGTTGTATTCACACTTTATATATTTATTTTTTAATTACATCTGTTGAATATATTCATATAGGAAAATAGGAAAAAGGAAGTAAATACTTATTATTGGATAACGAGAATTAAATACAAATTATTATCTTTTTAATTTGTCTTCTTGTTCTTTTGTAAATACGTCCTTGTTAATTAATTTGAACGGTGGTCTCTTCAAAATCATATAGAAATCGATTCTCTACCAACTAAACAGTGTTTCGCTAATTAAATTCTCACAATGCTTGCTTTTTAAGCTTGTCACTAACTTTGTTGGACTTGGTAATTGGTAAATGGTTTTGCCATGCCTTGTTAAAATTCTAGAACTACTAATTTATAAACAAACAAATTTTCGCATGTCTAACTTACCGTTACGGATGAAGACGGTAAGTTTTATACCCAAAAAAAAAAAAAAATTGCAAGTATTTGACGGCATATATTATAGCAATTTTTTTTCAGTAATTAGCTAATGGTCAAGTCTCCGAGATGGGAAAAGAAAGGCAACGTAAAATTAATTTTGGTGCTTAAGACTAATTGCTATTCTCATCATACAATAAGAAGTTCAATTAGGCTTATTTGGATTATTCATCCAATATTATGAATAAGTACATTCCAACAAAGTAGAGTAAGGGATAAATACCTCGTTATGGTTCGGGGAAGCAGAAGGGTGATAAACTGTTAGTGCAATCTTCTACATTTGTACTTGGAGATGACCTTTCTACTTTATCAGAAAAAGGGAATGGAAGATAACATTCTACATATAAGTTGATGAAATTTGGTACTATTGAAAGTTTCAATTCTTCTAGCGACTGGAGGATGGCTTCTTTTCCCATTTGGTGCAAATCTCTCCCATCCGGATATAACCCAAATATATATTCTAACTTCTCACAATTAGCAATCTCCATACTTTCTAGTAGTGGAAGGTCTTTGCAAAAACATATTGGAAAAATAAATTCTAATTCAGGACAGAATCTGACTTCGAGATATTTCAATTTTAGGAACATTGAGTCACATGACTCTTTTGATTGGGATCATGATCTTCCATTGGCTGCACTGATATGTATTTCAACCTAGAACAATGTTCAATATCCAAATTTTCTAGTTGCTTTAGACTCTGTGCCGTGAATAGTTGAAAAAGGCATGCCATTGAACAGCCATATAAATATATGGACTTAAGATTACACAGCTCTAGCTTTCCATCAAATAACGAGCCTTCCAGATTTTTACACTTAAATAAATGCAGCTTCTCCAATTGCTTGAAAAAGTTAGCAGGATAAGGACCACAACATAATTCTCTTACATCCATTTCGAAAACCTTCAATTTAACCAACTTCGAGAAGAGAGCCACATCAGATCGAAGACGTTCTGTGCAGATTAGGCACTTTATCCCATTCATAGATTGCAAACGAAGCCTAGTTAAGTTGTCTTCCATGCTGTCATCCTTTCCAGGTAATATGTCAGGAAAAACATTTGTCCATCCTCTATTAGAATAATCTCCATCTAACTTTAAAACTTCTGTTCTTGCCACTAAGGATTTAAATATTTCATCGGAGAAGTTTACTCTTAAGGCTTCTGAATTAAAATATCGAGATACTGAAAAATCCACTTCACAATAATGTTGTCCCTTTATATAATACCTTTCCAATTCAGGAAAAGTTGTAATTTTAGCTAGTGATTCACAGGTATCTTCACTCATACTATTTGAAGCACAATACAACTCCTCTAATTGCATGCAACTCCCAATCACTTCAAAAGGATTATTTCTTTCAATATCACATTGTGCCATCTCCAACAATCTTGACTTTTCTAGTTCTTTAATTTCTTTTGGAAATTCAATCATTGAACAGTCGCTCAATTCAAGACTCTCAAGACGTTTGAAGTTTACCAAAAAAGATATATCTCCTAACTCAAATCCTTCTATGGCTAAACTTTGAACATTTATCAATGAGGGATGTGACTGAAATAAGGAAGCACCTAAAATTCTCATATTTGACCAATTCAATATAGCCAAAAATTTGAGGTTCTTCATCCCTTCAAAGATACCTCTGGGACTTTTACAGTAGGAGAATCTGCATTGTTACTTATCCAAAGTAAAAGAGCCTCAAGTTTTCTACCATCAAAATGGCTAGGAAAGTCAACTATGTTCCATGATAAATATTGGATATTCTCCATTAACGTTGTGCTAGAATCCATGACAACTTGAACTAGTTTATTTCCAATCCACATAGCCACTTCCAAAACCAAGTCATGCATTTTTACAACTTCATTCTCGGCCTTTAATAATAAACAGGAATCCATGAGCACATTTTTAATTGGAGTGAAATAACTTCTTGCAACTGAGTATTTGTTATATTAGCTCCTCCACAGAGCCCCATACCTATAGCAATTCTGGTTAAAATTTCTATAGGTATTTCATAATCATCTGGGAACAAAGAGTGTAACAACCTCATTTTCAAAATTCGTTTTCAAAATAATTTGATTAGAGTAGAGCATCAGAACAATTTAAAAGAGTGAGTTCCTGATAAACATTCACTGCTGGTGTATCTGGTTGCTTTAAACAGCGGTACAATTATCCGAATATTTAAAAGTACGTTAATACATATCAAAACGGAATTCTCCGGCCGGGCGCTCACTGATGCTGTCTACCCTTGTCCTCGGCCCTGACACCTTTGGGTCCTGAGGCTATAGCAAGAGCTGAGGTTCAATACCCATTGAACCTCAGGTAATGGTTAACCTCATGCTTATGTAACAGTTTTGTATGATAGATATTCATGACATTACAACAATAATCACATGAAAGATAATAACAGAACACAGCCACTGTATATGAATGTTATTATAGTTTGCACTATTCACTAGTGCCACGATGACTTATCGTGTCCTCAGCGCTAGAAAAACCTCAACGGTATTTTCAGAACCATACCCGTGTATAGCTGAATGTGTATGAAAAACTTTTAAAAACTTTAAGACAAAGTTTTAGTCTATGAATACATCTATCACATACAAGTATAAAATAAGCATCAGAGTTAGTGTTACAGTACGCGTCCATACCTTCACTTGTGATATCGGTACGTTCGTCGGTCGGAATGTGATCACGTATGTTCTATAATGGTAATATCACATTTATTTATTCAAAAATAATATCCTAATAGATATCTTAGTCACTAATGACCATTTTACCCTTGGTGGAATTATTTTTTTCAATTTATTCCCCTTATTTTTCAGAAAACGCTGGTACAACATTTTTGGGCAGATTTTTCGTCTATCTTTGAAAACTCATAACTAATTCTACAAAAATCGAAATGAGGATCCGTAAAATTCTTTGGAATCCTTAGGATGTCTATTTTCAAGTAAAAATATTCAATTTTACCCAGATTACTCGAATCATTCCCAATTTTAAAGTTTGGAGCCTCTGCCCAGAATTTTTCCAGAAATTCATAGCCCAACTTTGAGAATTTTTATCTCACTGCACAGAGCTCATTTGAACATGTTCTTGGCATATTTGAAAATCCCTACATGTCTACTTTAACCATGAAGTTTACCAGAATTTTTCAACTTCATTTTCAACATAAAATATTGGCATTTTTATCACTGACTTCAGAAATCTCTACCCGATGAATTTTCGCCAGAGCTTCGCTACTTTGATCCTAATTTTCCAGAAATTTTGTTATACCAAGTAGCTCATCTAATTTTCGAAATACCACTATTTTTTACCATAAAAACAATATTAAAATTACTCTAGCATATTTATGATCAAAGCTACTTCAAACTATGAATTTAAGAACTAAAACTTAAAGAACTTAAAGCTAGAGCTAGAGAACTTACCAAGAGCTTTGCTCCTCCTTCTCCAAGACTCTTCACTCTCACTTTCACTCTCTATATCAAATTTATAAGCTTGTTTTGGTGTGAAGAATGAATGAACACAAGAGGCCTATTTATAGTAAAATGTTATGGCATTTTGGTAGTTATTTCAAACCTAATCCTCTTGAATATGAGCCCTTAGATCTAGGTCATTTTTGAAGCTCCAATCCTCACCTTTCACTCCCCAAAACCGTGCCCCCCCTTCTCTCTCCCCTATCCTCTTCCATTTTCTTATCCTCTCCCATGCAATTAATCCAAAGTACACACAATCTCTCCAATTTGTCTCCCTTCATCAATGCTAAAAATGCATGTGTTGATAAACCAATTATCCTACCCCTTTTCCAAGCCAAAAATTCCCCTTCATCTTTCTTTGATTTGCATTTCAATTACTAATTACCTTAGGTGCCTTGTAACTAGATGAAAATATACATAGGGGTTTTTATGAAGCTTATTCAAGTCTTCTCATTAGCTTTGTAATTTATAAACTTATGGCTTTAATTAAAAGTCCCTAATTTTTTTTTTCATTTTAAATCAAATTTCGAAAATTGAGGAAAAGATTTTGGTGATAACCTATCCCAAGCTTAAAATATGCTGGTTCATAATAACTCCTTATATTTGATCCATAGTTAACATGTCCCAAAATACAATTTATTTTGCATAGATTCTCATTTACTTATATCTGGAATTAATTCCATTGATTAATTTAATTGATTTATGCTTAATTTTTCTATTGGTGGATTTATTGACCTTTCTCTCTCTCTCTCTCACACACACACTCTTTTCTCTCTCTTTCACAAGAGACACACACACTCACAACTCTTTTTACTAGACACACACACACACACGCACTCAACCCTTTTCTCTTTCCATTTTATGCTCTTTCAAAGCCTCCAAAGTCTTTCACAAGTAGCCTTATCCTCTTCCAAAAATTTATGACTTGCATGTGATTAAATTAGCATGTGTGTGTTTGATTATTCAACAATTCAACTCTTCCCCAATAAGCCTTAAAAACCGTCCCCCTCCTTCATCTTTTTTTTTAAAAAAAAAAATTTGTGTTTTAAATAATCCCGCATCATCAAGAAGGAAAACTCTCATTGGTTCATTTTTCTTCACAAGGATTTAGCTTTATGATAATCAATTTAAGCCTTTAGATTTAGCTTTATGAAGTTTAATCCTAACCCTCCATGACTAATCTTTAATTAGTATTTTTAATTAGAAAATTTAGTCCTCTAATAGATTATGAAAATTGGTGCTTAAGTCTTCATTAATTAGTCCTTTGATTAATTATGAAGATGCACATAATTACTTAGTTTAGTGAAAACTTAATTGATCATCAATCTTCATTAATTTCTCTGTCTTTTTGATTATCCAAGAATCATAATTTAACATGGTAATTATTTTGTATTTTATGATTTTTTAAATGTAGCCTAAAATTAGCCTTTGATTGTTGGCAAATTTTCTCTCTAATTGGTGCAAGTATTTTTTTTTTAATGTCATTAAATTGTCTCTTATGAATAAATTAAGACTATGCTTAATTATGATAATTTTATGATCCCTAATTTGAACCAAAAAATTCGTTTTTAAACCTAACATTTGGTTTGTGCTATATCAAGGGAGAATTGTGTTAGTTGTAATTAGTTTTGATGATGTCTTATATTGATGACATTATCTAGAGCAAAAAGTTTATATCATATACATTGACTAACTACCTTGTTTATTATAGGTTAGTCCAAATCAAATTTTAGAGAATGATCAAGAATTAAGTTTGAAGAAAGAAGAACTTGTTAAATATCATGAGAATATCAATATCCAAGTCTCCATGATCAAACAGAAGTTGAAACGGCTCAATTCGGAGTTAAAACAAGCAAGTTCAAGCCTCCAAAAGAATACTGGCTTGTTGGAGGGCATTTATGTAATTTCAGCGCTTTGAGTTTGAAGAAAGAAGAATCAGTTGATTATCATGAAAATATCAATATTCAAGTTTCTGTGATCAAATAGAAGTTGGAACGGGTCAATTCGGAGTTAAAATGAGCAAGTTCAAGCTTCCGGAAGAATACTAGTTTGTTTTGGGGTCAAAATGCAATTTCAGCACTTTTCCAAGTGCCTTGCTTGAGCATAAATATTTCCATGCTCAAGCAACATGTTTCCAGGCCATTTTTCGCCCAAACAGTACCTTGCTCGAGCAAGGACAGAAGCATACTCGAGCAAGGCATACTTTCAGCCAAAATCAGACCTTACTCAAGCAAAAACGAGAAGTATGCTCATCTCCAGCCTCCTCTGTTCAGCTCTGTTTTTGGCGACCTTCGGTAATTCGACAATATCTCCCAAACCAAGAATCGGATTGACATGAAACCAGCGGCAAATGAAACTAGACATCTAACACGTACTTCTGAAAACAATTCATGTCCAAAGGAGTTCATATGAATTATCTATAAATTTTACAAGTTGGAACAAGTATCACCGTCACTGTCCAGACCAAGCTTCGGTATTTTGAGCATATCTTACAAACGAAAAATCGGATTGAGATGAAACCAGTGCCATTTGAAACTAGACTCAAATACCTTTCCGAAAACATCAAGAACACAGAAAAAGAAGATCAATGGAGGAAGTTATGATGTTTTGAAGTTGACAGTCTGTTCTGAATATATCAAAAACGCTGGATAAGAACAACCTCCATTCATATGATGTTAATGGATGCAATAAAACTAGTTTGGAGCTGATTCTTATTGAATTAGAAAGAATATTTGAAGAGCTTTCTGAGATGGGATGATTTGCTATATTTGGGTTTACACCGAAGACGTTATGCTCACTGGAAATTGATATCAACGTAATTGCTTCTTGAAAGTCTGAAATTTGCAAATGATAATGGTAGCTGGAAGCTTGACTCACAGAGATGGCCATTCAAGTAGAGTACTTAGTGCCCGAGCATCATTGATCTCAGAGCAAAGAAGTATAATTCTGGGAAGCATGCTCAAGCAGACTATGTGGCTTGCTCAAGCAACATGGGAAGTCATGCTCAAGCACAAGGGAAGGCTTACTCAAGCAACGTTGTTGAAATAGCTCTTCTTGCCTCTGCTTGGTTCTTGCCCGAGCACGCTCTTAAGGCTTGCTTGAGCACCATGCTCAATCAGAAGAAAAATGTGCCCAAGCAACATCGATCGACTCTTCATTTCCCATCTTTGCAAGACACTTGCCCAAGCATGAAAAAGACTTCCTCGAGCACCATGCTCAAGCAGATGAAAAAGGTTGCCCAAGCAACCACGTATCTGAACCTATTTTGCTCTCGGTCTCAGGGTTGCCCGAGCACGATATCTGATCTTACTCGAGCATCAGCGATGGTAATTAATTTTCAATAGAAGCTTGCCCAAGCAAACTTTGTCACTTACTCAAGCATCAACGAGTGAAATGATTTCTCAACAGATTCTAAGAGTTGCTTGCCCAAGCAAGCCTGGACTCTTGCTCGAGCATTGGGCAACCATAAACTGAACAGATACATCTTTTTGTTCTTGCCCAAGCACACATATGATCTTGCTCGAGCAAAGTCATCTCTGGTTTCAAAATCACCGTCTCCGAAAATTCTAATTCATCGTATATGATTTCGTTTCTACATCTTACTACTCATTACTATTCCTAATTGCTTTTAATCAGTTTGCTAATGAGTTTCAGATGATTAGATCATGGATTAACAACAAATTAGCATAAAGCAATTTGTGTGTCAGAAGCATTAAATGCTACGTCAGAAAACAGATGAAAGCCTCTATGAGTAACGGATAGTTTGAATCCTTACAACGGCTATTATTACAACAATCAAGGCAGAGCATTAACGAAGTGATCGATTAAAGTTGGATTAGAGCTCAACGGATAAAAAGCAACAAGAGTTTCAACGGATACTTCCGACAGCCTCCAACGTTCGAATACTCGCAACGGTCGAAACACAATGACATATAAATTGCGAAGCCTTCAAACTAAAAGGGTTGACGACAATTGATGAGTGAATTGACGAAGCCAACGAAATGATTCTACCCCACCGTCGATAGTTCAATCCCTCATATACTCTCTGTTTCTCAATGTCTAGTATACTGTAAAGAGTGAGGTGATCGGTTATTGTACTTCAGTGTGTATCATTATCTACTCTTAGAGAGAGTCAATTTCCCTGTATATCATTCATTGTAAGAATCTCAAGTCAGGTGACTTAGAGATTGGGAAAAACAAAGTACAACTTGTAAGGGGGAGTGTGTCCTAGGTTGAGGAGCATCCTTCGTTTACAGAGTATGTATCTGTTGCAAACAATTACAACTTGTAAGGGGGAGTGAGTCCTAGAGTGAGGAGCATCCTTCGTTTACAGAGGGTGTAATTGTTTTTGAGTGATAGTGGAAAATCCCAGAGGTACTGGGGACTGGACGTAGGTCAATGATTCTGGACCGAACCAGTATAAATCACAGTTTGCATATTCTCTTCCCTTATCTTTTATATTTCCAGTATATGCTTATTTGAATATCTAATTGTCGATTTAGAAGTTGCGAAAAGATTGTCAAAATTCCTAAAGTTTTATCTGACACCCAATTCACCCCCCCTCTTGGGTGATAGCCAGGTCTTTCAAATTGCTCAAAATTATAGAAAGTAAATCACAAAATTAGAGACAACATATTCTCTTATTTTTAATAGGTATTGTTTACCAAAATATTGTATTTAGGATAAATAATAAATTTTCGGGTATTACAAAGAGCACAAGAGGAAGAGTACTTTTCTAGCTTCTTCGTTCTTGAGATAATCATAGCTTAATCTCAAAGAATAAAATTATAAGCCTCTTTTAAATCTTCATTGACATCATGAATTGACTTAGGATTCCGTAATCTTTCCAAACCCTGCTTCCATTCTTTTAAAGGTTTAGACTTTAATGCTCTTGCGACTATTACAATTGCAACTGGTAATCTTCCACACTCCTTCACAATACCTAAAGCCACATCCTTAAAACCATTAGAAGAACTATCTGTCCTCTTGTCAGCATAAGATAGGAAAAGATCAAGTGCATCATTTTCACTTAAGACCTCAAGTTCAATAGACTCATGGCATCCCATATCACTACAAACTCTCAGATCACGTGTGGTAAGCAAAATAGAACAACAACTTTTGCTGTAAATATTGCATATGTGTGTGTCAAAGAAAGAGTCTTTTCAATATTGTGGAATATATTTAAATGAAGAGATGCATTTTGAGAAGTCATGTCATTATAAATTAAGGGATTTGTACTGGTTCATGATTCAACATGGCTCATGAATTAAACAAATAGTTATGACTTTCTAAAGAGGTGTAATGTTTAAGAGTCACCACTTCAAGACATTGATTCATTATTTATAAATACCCCAATTGTGACACCATTTAAAAGAGAGAATTAGAAAACATCAGTAATCTCTTGCTGAGTTATCTTATCTTCCGCCAGTTCTACCGCTTTGATTTAATCAAGAAGAATCTGTTTAATCCTTGGGAGTATCGCTTCTTCTTTACCGATAGTTGCAGAATAACTCTATAGGACAGTATTTTCGGACACAACTTAGATTATTCTCTTCTTTGTTCTTCCAGATCACTCAGCGACACCAACAATCTATAGAGTTAAATTCGCTTTTTCACAACTCAGCGACTTTGCTTTCTCTCTTGTCAGCCATTAGCAAACTCATGCGATCTATTATTTCCCTTCTGGTTTCCAGAGTTGGACTACCCAAGGGAAATGGATTTTGTGATGTGGAGACTTTGGCTAATAAAGGTCCGACTGTCTTGTCTATAGAGAAGAGTGGTTCATGGATGTTTTTTGTGTTATTGATCAAAGCGGAAGCAAGTTAACGGATGGGACCCAAGGGGTCGGAATCGGTGTTTGTGTGTAGTACCGTATCGACAAAGTGGCGCTGTGGGGCCGACATGCCTCGTGGGTCCAGGACGTATCTTCGGCTATGCGTCTGATAAGCGTCGGTTTGTATACGTAGCCGGCGGGCATAGCAAGGACAAGAACCCGTTGAGGTTAGCGTTCATGTATGATGTGGCAAGCATGGCAGGAGAGCGTGATGAGTACAAGGCCATATGGGATGTTCAGAGTGATCGAAGGGTACTGCCCAGAGAGGCAGGGACAGTTTGAGAGAATCACGGAGGCCTTCAGTATTGCCACGTCGAGTTGGGACCCTTTGGAGGAGGAGTACCTAGATGTGTGGGTTCGAGAACCTACGTAGATGGTGATGAAGGAGGCGTATGTCTGTTGGCAAGAGTCATATCTTTTCACCAGTGCTCAAACCACAATAAGGTGAGCATTATTTAGATTAAATATTAATTAAATATATTGGTGGACATATATTAAATATTCAATTATGCAGTTATAGCTTTTAATATTTAATGTGCCAATTTTTCAATATTATGTGCCCATAGGAATCAATATTTTATTTAATTTTTGATTACACTTGCCCTGTGAATTTATTTCAATTGAAATTTTGAATATCTTTAGTTAATAAATATATCAGTTTTAATTGATATGTTAGTTAATAAATCTCCTACTATATCTCCTTATTTTAATGAGGATTTGGTGAATATTAAAATAATAAGGTGAAGATAATGTATATCTTATGCCCTTGGATTCATCAGAAGATTTTATTGTTTTTATTGGTAAATATCTTGAATTAAATTAGTCATAGTATGGAAATTAATTTTTCATGATATTGAGATCATTATTGGGTTCCAGTTGGGTTTCTAGTTCCAGCTTTATTAGGAGTCCTAAATTTTAGGATGTTAAATATTTGAAAAATTCTAATTTAATTAATTAGAATGAAAGAGAATTTATTCCCGTTGAAGGCTTTATTAATGGAGATTCTAATTTATTTGATAATTTATAATCTCTTATAATTTCTCCTATAATATTGTGAATATTTTTAATTAATATAGCTGAATAAAAGTAGAAATCTGTGGTGTTTAACGTGATAAGAGTTGAAACAAATTTATATGGTGATATTTGTGAATAACTTAGCCACTATTTAATTTATTAAGAAAGATTTTTTACCATGATCAATTAATTGAAATAATTGATTGCATGAAGTGTGATTTGTTTGGATATACAACCATATGTTTATGTAGTTTTATAAAGTGTGAATCTTTATAAATATATATAGTACTGGGATTCTAATTTAATTATAATTTTATTGATTATAAAATATTTGAAAGTGTGAGATATCTAAGATATGGAGAACCTTAAAGTTATAATTTTGTTATTTGCTATTGAAAGCAAATTTTGTATGCTGTGATTTGAAACGAACATATGACCATGGTTATAAAATTTTTAATCATTTATCTAGTGTAAAGATAAATGTGCTTAATTTTCATAGTTACTCCAAATTGCAACTTTCTCTCCTTTAGTTGCATAAAATTTTCAATAGAGTAGAACTCGATCCCTGGAAGCCCAGTTGAACGTGCAACACAAGTGAAGTTATTACTCTGTTTCACCAGTCGTTGAATCTTTTGCTTCTTCTCTTCCAATTCCTTGCCTCGATTGTACTGCCAAAAGCAGTCTGGAAACAAACCAAACCATTTCTTCTTTCCTTTTGTGTATTCTTCTATGAGACCATCTGCTGCTTCTCTCCATAGTTTAACTTCACTTTCGATCTGATTCTCGTTTCTGTTATGGGCTTCTTCAATATCTTTTTGTATTGTTTCTCTTCTTGCCTTCAAATGTTTCTTTTGGTCTTCGAAGTCATCAACAATGATTCAGCGACGTGGGTAGCCATGTTCTCTCCGATTCCCGCCATCTACCGTGCATGCATGTGTGATACAGTTAGGAACTGTTGACCGCACAATTATATATGTTTCAGCAAGACCTACCATGTTCTAGGATGTCCCAGCGATCATTGGTATCCAGCCAAAAAATATATATCATAAAATCTTAATTAATGTTTTTATTGAAATTTTAAATTTATTTTTGAGTAAATACCCTATTTGGTCCATAGAAAAAAATACAGACCCCTTTTTCGTCTCCAGGGACTAAAATGAGACATTTTGATGGACTAAAAAGGGGGTTTTTGGACATTTTCGAGGAACCAAAATGGAGTCCTTTTTTTTGGAAATTCATCCTTTTCAGAGACTAAAAAGGGGTTTCGTTGTTTGAGGGACCAAAATGGGGTCTGTGTTTTTTTTAGGGACTAAATAGGGTATTTACTTTTTATTTTTTACAAGCAAGATATCGCAAATATAATTTACAGATAAATTTTAACTTCTTAAATCTTAAGTAGATCTCTGAGAAATAAATATTTTAATATTAACAAGTCAATTTTTTATATTTACCCGTTGATCTCATAAACGTATATCATTTTTATATTAATTTTTTAAATTTAAAAATCAATTTACAAGTTAAATTCTTAAATTTGTTATTTCATCCTTTTCAATTTATAAACGAAATTCAAAATTTATAAATTTATGGTAAAGAACACGTCCATTTATAAATTTTAAAAAATGATTGATAAATCAACGTGTAAAACATGAAGAGCCAATGCAAAAATTATGAAAATTAACTTACGATTCTATGGGGCCGACTTGTAAATCTAAGAAATAGACTATTAAATTATTACTTTTTTAGATATTTTTCTTATTAATATAAGAAGTTTGAAGTATAAACATTAAACTATTTTCACAATTATTGGTCAAATCAGGTCAAATGTATTGAATTTAAAGATATTTATGTCATTTAGAAAACTTATAATTAATATAATAAAAAATGATGTGCACTAATGTAATACCCATAATTTATATTTCTCTTGAATATTATATTTTGGCAAATTAATACCTAATTAAAATAGGAAAGTATGTTGTCTCTAATTTTAGTAATTTATTTGATTATTTTCCTTGAAAATTAAAGAGGCAAAAATCCAATACTATTTTAGGGACCATAAGTTGCCCTATGATTATTAAATAAATGCATGGTGCATAAATGACTATAGAAAATCAAAAAGTTGTGAGAAAATAATTAAACCAATAAAAGAAAATTGTCAACAATTAGTAGATAATTAAATCTACATTAATTAGATTAATTTCATAGAACTTCCATAATTAATTTAATAACATGTTTTAAAGTCATAAATTGGGATGTGTGACCCTAATTAAAGACCAATGGCTATTGAAGGACCAAGATTAGCATAAAGATGATTAATATAGTAGCCAATCAAATAAATTCAATAACACCTAAAACACCATTTTAGGATTTATGACCAAAGATTAAACTAATTAAAGACTAAACCTAAATGAAAATTCAAGAGGCAACAAAGGCTTGTGTGTGGATGATTGTAGACCATGGAAAAAATAAAGCAAGAGTGCATGGGTGAAAAAGGGGGGGGGGGGGGCACAGTTTCACTTTGCACAAGAGGAGGAGAAAATCTTAAAATTTCCCAAGTTAAAACACATGTGATTAAAGAAGAATAGCCTTGTTGGCTCATTGGGAATCAAGTATTCCATTAGTAAAAATCTCAAGCCAATTAAAGTGAAGTAAAATTTGCCTAAATAACCACTAATCCTCATGATAAGTCCATAAGTCAATTAATTACTCAATTAAGTATTATCAAAGACAATTAAGGGATTTTAATCCTAGATTAATTATAAACATTAATCCAAGACAAGAACACAAATTTGGCTTAGGATGAATTATCATCTTAATGGTTACCTAACAAATACAATAAATTCTAAAATGATGAAGGGATAATTAAATACTTCTAATTAAGCCATAATGTTCAAGAATCACAAAACAAATTAGGGAATTGGATTACACTCCAAACTAAACCCTGAGAGTATTTTGCTTAATTGCTAACCAATCACCAAAGTCATCTAGTTACAAATATACTTGGAGTAACTAGGGAATTAAAGCACCAGGTTGGAAATGCATGAAGGTGGAGAGGCCACCAAGGCTTGCTTGAGAATGCATGAAGGGGGAGAAGCCACTAATGCCATTCTTGGAGCCAAGAGTTTTTCACACATGTGGATAGGTTGGGAAAATTTATCATGATACCATGACAAATTACTATAAATAGGGGCATTGGCCTTCATAGATTCTCACACCAAAGAAAGCTATAACGCCTGGTTCTAAAGAGTGAAAGTGAGAGTCAATGTCTTGGAGAAAGAAGGAGCAAGGTTCTAGGTAAGTTCTTGAGCTTAAGCTTTCAAGTTCTTAGTTATTTTGTGATTTTAATCTTTAGTCTTTTAAACATATTTTAGTTATCATGTTTTTATAGTAAAAAATAGTGATATTTTGAAAATTAGATGTGTCACATGGTATAGCAAAATTTCTGGAAAATTATGATCGAAGTAGCGAAGCTTTGGCGAAAATTCATCAGGTGGAAATTTCTGAAGTCAGTGATAAAAATGCCAATATTTTATGTTGAAAATGAAGTAACAAAATTCTGGAAAAATTCATGGTTAAAGTAGACATATAGGGCTTTTCAAATATACCAAGAACATGTTAAAATGAGCTCTGTACAGAGAGATAAAATTCTCAAACTTGGGCTGCGAATTTCTGGAAAAATTCTGGGCAGAGGCTCAAAACTTTAAAACTGGGAATGATTCGTGAAATCTGGGAAATATTGATTATTTTTACTTAAAACTAGCCATCCTAAGGATTCCAAAGAATTTTACGGATCCTCGTTTCGATTTTTGTAGAATTAGTTATGATTTTTCAAAGTTAGACAAAAATTTGCCCAAAATTTTGGACCAACGTTTTTTTTCAGAAAAATAAAGGAAATAAGTTGAAAAATATTTCCACCAAAAGGAAAATGGTCATTAGGGACTAAGATATTATTTTTGAATTAATAAATGTGATATTACCATTATAGGATAAACGCGATCACAGTCCAACCGAAAAACGTACCAAAATCACCAGCGAAGGTACGGACGCGTACTGTAACACTAACTCTGATGCTTATTGTGTGCTTATATGTGATAGATGTATTCATAGACTCAGACTCTGTTTTAAAGTTTTCATACAAATACAGCTATACACGGTTATGGTTGTGATAATACCGTTGAGTTTTCCTAGCAATGAGGACACGAATGTACATCGTGGCACTGGTGAATAGTGCAGACTATAATAACATGCATAGGCAGTGGTTATGCTCTGTAATTATCTTTCATATGTAATTATTGCTGTAATGTCATGAATATCTGTCATACATAACTGTTACATATGTTGGTTCTCAAGCATGTTTTGATGATAACAACAATTAATTAAGGATTAGATCTTTGAAGTAGAAATTATGGAATATAGTTAAAATCAAAACTTTCGAGTATAGCTCCTAGTATTAAATTGTAACTCTCGAGTATAAGACCTTCTCAAATGATTAGATGAATATTAATTCTCGAGTATGGGTAGACAACTCTTGAGAGTAGATACAATGTGACCATGATTCCTGGTAAGAAATTCTCGAGTATCAACACATTAATACTCGAGAATCTTTGGAACATGAATACTGGATAACTTTCGAATGTGTAGAATTCTCTGTTATTCTTAAATTACACAGATAAATTCCTTATTCCCACTGGGTCATATATTAAATTTTTTATCTATCCTTGATATACCTAATCATGCTTTTCAGTGTATTTCAGTTAACTAATCAGATTAAACCAAGTTTTTGAATGAAGAGCAGTTCGACGTGGCACTCGTATTTAATGATACCCAGTAAAGCAGAACACGCAAACAGAATTAAAGCATATAGCAGATGCATACAATCTTTTGAGGCAAACTTATTCCAGCAAATATTCTGAGTCAACCTCTGCTGAGACAATCAATGGTGAAGCATTTAATGCAGCAACGGTCGATTGTTCACCAACGGAGTTGCACTGTGTCTAACGGAAAATTAAAGAGTCTCAACGGCTACTTTGCAAAATCTCCAACGGCATTAATGGTGAAGGCTATAAAAGCTCACCTTATTCAATTCCGCCAGCTACCGAAACTCTGCGCATTGAATTCGAAGTTATTAGCATTTATAGTTTCAACTGTTCCATTGAGTCTGTACTTCAGTGTTCATATATTTATCAGCTCGTGAGGAGTATCCAAACACTTATTTCATTGTTAAACTTGTATCTTAAGGTTGTAGAACCTTAAGAGTGGGTGTACCAATTACAACTGGTAAGGGGGAGTGGTATCCGAGAGAGTTAGGATCATCCTTCGTTTACAGAGTCTGTAATTGCTTCTGAAAGATAGTGGAATCCCAGGTGTTCAGGGGACTGGATGTAGGTCAACGAGTTAGACCGAACTAGGATAAACTTTCTTGTGTTCACCTCCTCTATTGGTCTCTGTTTTGTTTGCATTTCGAAGAAAAGTTCTAATTTGATAAAGATCACCTATTCACCCCCCCTCTAGGTGATATTCCATCTTCATTTGGTATCAGAGCCTGATTTCTCAGTTGGGCTTAACATCCCAAGAAAGATCATGGAAGGAATATTACCTGATGGTGCCTCAATTAACCGACCTCCTGGCTACAACGGTGAGCACTATTCCTTTTGGAAAGCAAAATTTCGAGTGTTCGTGATGGCTACCGAATATGGTCTTTGGAGAGTTTTTGAGATTGGAGACTATGTACCTGTAAAGACTGAAGAAGGAATTACTGTTCCAAAGACGGAGGCTGAGTTTGACGAGAATGATAAGAAAAATATCACTCTCAATAGTAAGGCTATTATAATGCTTCAAAGTGCTCTTAGTCAAAAGGAGTACTTTCGAATCTGCAACTTATCAACTGCAAAAGAAATGTGGAAGGCTCTGGAAATAGCATATGAAGGTACTTCTGGAATCAAAGAAAATCGTATTAATACGCTAACCACTGAGTATGATCTATTACGAATGAAGCAAGGAGAGAGCATTGCCGAATTTCAGCTTAGATACACTCATCTGACAAACCAACTGGCAGCCTTGGGAAAGATATATGATCAAGGGCCTCAAGTGAGAAAAATTCTCAATGTTCTGACAAAAGATTGGGAAGCGAAAGTTACTGCTATTGAGGAGGCTCGTGGAGAATCGATGGCTTCAGTTGCTTCCTTATTTGGTAGTTTGTCTGAGTATGAAAGTAAATTAAAATTCAAGAAGGACTTAGACGACGTCAACAGCGACAACAACCGCAACAAGGGAGTTGCTCTTAATGTAGTAAAGGACAAAGAAGAGAAAGATGAGGATGAAGAAGACGATGATGAAATGGCCATCTTTGTACGTAGATTAAAGAAGTTTTATAAGAAAGATCAACGCTCCAGAAACAAATTTCAAAAGGGAAGCTCAAGTAACAGACGAGAGCTAAAGGACAGAGATCAAATCATCTGTTATGAATGTGAGAAACTGGGCCATTACAAATCTGAATGTCCTCAACTGAGAGATGGGGATAAAGAGAAGAAGAAGAAGTCGAACCAATTCAAAAAGAAAGCCTACGTGTCGGCAATATGGGGAGATGGTTCCTCAGATGAAGAAAGTGAGGAAGAAAAAGAAACAACCAATGTGTGTCTCGTTGCCGAAGAAGAGCGAGCAGAAAATGACAATGAGGTGTGTTTGAGAGCATCAAGAATCAACAAATGGTATATCGACAGTGGATGCTCCAGACACATGACGGGAGATGCAGACAAGTTTGTTGTAATGAGGTCAAAAGACGGTGGCAAGGTCACTTTTGGAGGAAACCAATCCGGGAAAATCACCGGTATTGGTGAAATTGGAGCAAAAGATGGGACTCAGATTAAGGATGTCTATCTTGTGGAAGGCCTCTGCCACAATTTTCTGAGTGTGAGCCAAAGTGCTGATAAGAACAACTGGATCATTTTTGACTCAGAAGAATGTCTCATTGTCAACAAAGACGATCTCCCAATTGATAAAGGTAAACTGAAGGTAATGTTCAAAGCTCCTCGTGAAGGAAACTGCTATACCCTGGATTTACCAAAAATGAATTCTGAAAAAATGTTTTGTTAGCAACTTAGATGAAAGCTGGTTGTGGCATAAGCGATTGGCTCTTGTCAACATGTTGTTGGGATCCGTACACGCAGCGGATTAAAATTTTCTACGAATCTCGTCCCGAGGATCACTCAGGTGCGTTTAAATCAAGGTTAGGGAACCCGAATCATACCTTATAGAGAACTCAGAATCATCTGGAGCCGGAGGTTTTCCTTTGATTTTAGCGAACTAGTAGCTCAAGAATCTACACAAACCCTTTGCGCACATTTTCTCATTTTCTCTTTGAACTGGTGGGCTACCTTCTCGATCAGCAGAAGTCGACTCTTAGAATCAGCTTCCTCTACCGGTATCCACACGAACAATCTCCGAACACAGACGCGGCAGTGTGCTAGCGCCTTGAATTGTGCGTCTCTCTCTTTTCGCTCTAGGGTTTCTCGCGGCTTTCTAATACGCTCGACTAAAAGTCCCGTAGGTTTTTCTAAACCCATCGGCGTATTATATTCAAAATTAATCCCCATTAATTTTCTTTTCTTGAAATTCAAATTTTAGATCTGGATTAAAATATATTAATTAAATCTATCTGATAGATCTAATATAATAATATTTATTTAATCTGAATTAAAAGCCAAATCTGAAAATTCGAATTTTGAATTTGGATTAAAAATATATTAATTAAATCTATCTGATAGATTTAATCCAATCTATTTATTTAATCCAAATTAAAAAGCCTTCTGATTTATTTTATCTCTATAAATTAAATCCGAGAAATGATATCTATCTATTTAATTAAATTTGAGATACAATATCTCAATTTAAATTAAATAGATAATGATATCTTTATTCGAAAATCAAATGAGATATAATATCTCGATTTGTTTTAGATATTTAATTTACCAAATAAATTAAATATAAAACAAATATTATATAATAATATTATAATCTCCATTAAATAATATTATTATATTATTTTCGAATTTAAATATATACACACACATATATATTTACCCCAGATTAAATTCAGTATTCATTAAATCTTAGATTAATCTGAGATTCAATGAACCTGGACACTTTTACCCGTGTTGGATTATTCTTGTGTGCGACCCTACAGGCCCATATGAGATTGGCAGTGGGCCAAGACTGTATCAGCCCACAAGTCACAAGCGACCTCTAGCAAGACATTGCGACTACCCAATTCACATAGGGATCGATGACACGATACAACCTATTGTACAACCATGTCACGTCCCTTTTGTCACGCGATAATTTGGTCAAGGATGAGGCATGGATAATGTCAACTTTCTATTCTTGACCACTACTTTCTCGATTCTCGAGTAGTCCAAAAGGTGAAATAGAAACTCTTTTCCATCACAGTATGGCCATACATTTCTTAGACTAACTCATCGAGGGGCCCAGTATTATCTCTCTACAAATGTGAGGGACAAATTCCATCTTGACCATTCACATTCCTCCGCATGAAAATCATTAATCCAGATCCCAGCCTTTATCATCACCCGGTCAAATGTGACTTTTGACTAGGTCAAAGGTCAGTGACTCGTCATGTAGGAATCCATGATGATCTCAGGTCATAGGGCGTTGTGACGCGGTTATACATGAGATAAGCTTATGACTTAATCCATGCAGCTTTCTCATAGTGGGTCGGTCCAGCACCTTGTACTCTTACAAGTGCCCATGACTTTGATTCGTATCTCCATACCTCATCAAAGTCATACTGGTCTTAACTCATCTTCGCTCCCATGTAGATGACCGACTAGGGACATTTAGGATAATCTATAAGATATATCCAGGGATATAGTTATCACCATAAACATGCGTATGAAATGATAACTTAATGGAGAACAATGACTTGCCCCTAGGGCATAATTTCCAACACATGTATCAACTGGATAAGCTGCTAAGAAAAGATTTAGTAATTGGTTTGCCCAAACTACGTTTTAAAAATGATATAATTTGTGATGCATGTCAACTAGGTAAACAAACTAAATCATCTTTCAAAAATAAATCTGAAATCTCGACAAATCGTCCTCTTCAATTACTTCACATGGATTTAGTTGGACCAGCAAGAGTTAAAAGTCTTCTCCTGGTACTTTGCATACTTTTATATCACCTTTAACATGACGCTCATGTTTTGCTTGTGCAAGCGGTTTAGTAAGAGGATCAACTACATTGTCTTCTCCTAGTACTTTGCATACTTTTATATCACCTCTATCTCTGATTTCTCCGATAAGATGAAATTGCCTGAGTACATGCTTAGTCTTTTGATGTGACCTAGGCTCCTTTGTCTGCGCAATAATGCCGTTATTGTCATAGAACAAGACTATTGGATCTGAGATGGTAGGAACCACCCCCAGTTTAGTCATGAACTTTCTAATCCAAAAGGCCTCCTCAGCTGCATCCTATGCTGCTATATACTCAGCTTCCGTTGCAGAATAAGCTACAGTGCTCTGCTTAGAGCTCTTCCAACTCACCGCACCACCATTCAATAGGAATACATATCTTGATTGCGATCTTAGATTATCTTGGTCAGTTTGGAAACTCGCATCTGTGTAAACCAGTTACACAAAGCTTATCCTCCAAGCCACCATATAACAAGAATAAGTCCTTAGTCCTTCTTAAGTACTTAAGGATATTCTTGATCATAGTCCAGTGACCGTCACCGGGATCTTAAACGTATCTACTGGTTATACTCATGGCAAATGACACATCCGGTCGAGTGCATAACATGGCATACATGATAGATCCAATCATGGAGGCATATAGAATCTTACTCATGCGGTCTCTTTGATCTTGTGTACTAGGACACAGATCGTTACTGAGATGGATGCCATGAGACATGGGCATGTTACCCCTTTTAGAATTCTGCACACTAAACCTATGCAGCATCTTGTCTATATATATGCTCTGACTTAGGCCTATCAGCCTCTTGGATCTATCTCTATAGATCCTAATCCCAAGGATATAAGTGACTTCGCCTAAAACTTTCATTAAGAAAGACTTTCCTAACCAAGACTTGACACTCTGCAAGGTAGGAATGTCATTCCCAATGAGTAGGATGTCATCAACATAAAGCACTAGAAATACAACTGTGCTCCCACTAACCTTCTTGTAAACACAAAGTTCATCCATGTTTTAAATGAATCCAAACTCTTTGACTACTTCATCAAAACGAAGATTCCAACTCCGAGATGCTTGCTTCAATCCATAAATTGATCTTTGAAGCTTGCAAACTTTACCAGAGTCCTCTGGATGCACAAAACCCTCAGGTTGTGTCATGTGCACATCCTTAAGCAGCTTTCCATTAAGGAAGGCTGTTTTGACGTCTATCTGCCATATCTCATAGTCATAATATGATGCAATGGCAAGAAGGATTCTGATTGATTTGGCCATAGGAACTGGGGAAAAGGTTTCATCATAGTCCACACCATGAGTTTGAGTGAATCCTTTTGCAACCAGTCGTGCCTTGAAGACATTTACTTTGCCACCATGTTAGTTTTCTCTTTGAAAACCCACTTGCACCCAACGGTTTTTACACCTTCAGGTGGATTGACTAAGGTCCATACCTTATTGTCGTACATGGATTGCATTTTAGACTTCATGGCATCCAGCCATTTTTCGGAATTTGGTCCCACTACGGCATCTCGATAGGTCGTTGGCTCATTGTGCTCAATAAGCAAAACATAACGACTTCTCGTAATCAAAAATCCATATCTCTGAGGCTGTAGCCATGATCTATCAGACCTTCGTGGGCCTTGTGTTACTTGAGTAGGCTCAACAACTTGTTGTGAGTCTTCTCCGGTTTCCATCTGTGGTTCTACATTGTTCTGTGACTCTCAAACTTCTTCGAGGTTCACCTTACTCCCACTGGTTCTTTTAGAGATAAACTCTTTTCCTAAAAAAACACCATCCTGAATAACAAACACTTTGTAATCGGTGGGATTGTAGACATAATATCCTTTAGTTTCCTTAGGATACCCCACAAAAAGGCATTTTGAGGATCTTGATGATAATTTAACAGAGGCTTGTTGTTTAACATAAACCTCACATCTCCAAATCTTAAGAAATGACAAGTTGGGTTACTTCCCAGTCCATATCTCATATGGTGTCTTTTCAACCGTCTTTGACGGAACACGATTTAGTGTGAACGCAGCAGTTTCTACGGCATGACCTCAAAAAGAAGATAGAAGATCTGGTTGACTCATCATAGATCGAACCATATCTAATAGAGTTCGATTCCTCCGTTCAGAAACACCATTCCATTGAGGTGTTCCTGGAGGAGTCAGCTGTGAGATGATCCCACAACTCCTAAGATGGTCAACAAACACTTGGCTCAAACACTCACCACCTCGATCAGATCGAAGTGCCTTGATTGTTTTGCCAAGTTGGTTTTGCACTTCATTTTGGAATATTTTGAACATTTCAAAAGATTCAGACTTATGTTTCATTAGATAGATATAACCATATCTACTAAGACCGTCTATTAATGTAATGAAGTACAAATGACCTCCTCTGGCAGCTTCATTGGTCCACACACATCCGTATGTATGAGGCCCAATAAATCGGTGGCCCTCTCACTGTGTCCAGTAAAAGGTGCCTTTGCCATCTTACCCAATAAACAAAACTCACATGTATCAAATGATTCAAAATCAAATGACTTCAGAAATCCATCTGTAATGGAGTTTCGAAATGCGTTTCTCATTTATATGGCCTAGACGACAATGCCATAAGAAGGTAGGACTCAAATCTTTTGACTTGATCCTTTATGTCACAGATGTCCATTCAATTTTCTGCTGTCCTTGAGTTCCTATACATTTATACAAATGCGTGAACCATATGTAGTATCTAATACCCATGTTTGAGGAAGTAGAAAAGCGAATGTCTATGACATAGATACTTGAAGCGATAGGCTCGCTATCCTTCTTGTCCTTTTCCAGATCTTCTTGATAGAGCTTGCAGTTCCTCTTCCAATGACCGATTTCATTGCAGAAGAAGCAGACCCCATCCTTCGAAGGTTTTGCCTTCTTGGCTTTCCGTTTCATACCCCTTCCTCTCTGAACGGACAAAACAGTACTGGGCCTCCTCTCAAGGCTCTGCTCAGCAGTTTTGAGCATCCCATGCAGTTCAGAAATTGATTTCTCCATATTGTTCATGTTGTAATCCATGACAAAGTCATCATAACTTTCTGGGAGTGAGATCAAGATCACATCTGTAGCTAACTCCTGGGATATGGGGAATCCAAGCCTTTCAAGGTGATCAATGTAGCCTTTTATTTTCAATAAAATGAAGACTAACTGATTCACTTTCAGCCATCTTGCAAGAGAATAAGGCCTTTGTGGTCTCATACCTCTCTTGACTTGCCTGTTGCTGAAACTTTTTCATAGGATGATAAATCATCTTAGACACCTCCATGTGTTCTAGATCTCCATCGAGATTTGGAACCATAGTGGCAGGCTTCAGGCATCCTGTATCCATAGAGTCTTCCTGATGCTTCATATAAGCATCAGTCTGATCTCTTGGATTATCAGCTGTAGGCTCGTCAGGAATGGGTTAATCGATGAGATACTCCTTTCTTTCGTGTTTAGGATCAATGGTTAAGTTCCCAAGCATGTCAAGAAAGTTTATCTCATCGAGTTCGTCCTTCTCAAGGACTGATCGCATTGATGGTGTTGAGGTGTTACTATTCTACATGATTCTACAATTTAAAAGATATGCAAAGTTTAATCAGTAACCTTCCACTGAATTAATAACCCTCATTATAATTAGTGGGCTAAGATCCATATTTAGCTTAATCTTAAGTTCGCTTTGGCAGGACGCTTAAAATCAAGTTATTTAGGTAGGCAACCTCTTTGCCAGTTACATCACATGTAACTCTTAGATCTTTATGGGATTCGATCATCATATGACCTAGCATGTTCAATCCCATCTAATGCCTTGAGATCCAAAACCATTTTGATAATCTCAAATAAGTCAAGACAATAATGAATGTAGAGTATCACCATTACTCTCTCTCGTCTCCCCAAGATTACTCAGATGCATCCACTTTGGTGGAACATACAAATAGGTGATCGAGATTTTAATAAGTATTCATTTATTGATGGCATTGTGACTTAAGATTTTATTTAGAGGGTATTATTGGATATGTGAACTAATTAATCCTATTAATTCTACCTATATGAATGCAGTCATGATTGTATATCATATAGAGTCTAACTTAATCATGCAGTGATCAAATCAAAACACAATTAAAACATGTGACACAACATGGCTCATCTAACCTAGAGTTATGTTGTTCACCTACCCAAACAACACTTTGAAAGGTAAATATGAACATATTTTAATTCATACATTTATGAAATAAAATATTATTCCTAATTTATATTATATTATATAATACACATAATAAAATAAATTCTCCAATTTATTTTATATTATGTAATTATATAATATAGTATCATGTTTTAAATTCTCTAATTTAATATTATATTATATAATAAATATAAAATAATTTAAATTCTCCAATTTAAATTAAATTATATAATTATATAATATATCATGATTTAATTCTCTAATTTAACATTATATTATATAATAAATATAATATAATAAATTCTCCAATTTAAATTATATTATATTCTTATATAATATATCATGATTATATAATATACATAATCTTTTTTTTTAATTGCAACTTCAAATTGCAATCTCAAATTGCAATCATGATTTGCAATTTCGAGTTGCAATTTTGAATTGCAATCTCAAATTGCAATCACGAATTGCAATCTCGAATTGCAATCCTGAATTGCAATTTCGAATTGCAATCTTGAATTGCAATTACGATTTGCAACAATTGCAATTTCGGATTGCAATCAACCTTCACTTTTGTTTCAATCTGAACAATTCAGATGTGGCAGCGAATATGAACGATTCAAACCCTAACGTAGCTATATTATTATAAAGCATACAAAATTCAATTTCTTGATACAAAGATTCAATTTCTTGCATACAAAGATTCACATTCTTGCATACAGATTCAGATTCTTGCATATATATCACATATAATAGCATGTACAGAAACCCAATTTAAACGCACGTTGAGTTGGCTCTGATACCACTTTGGGATCCGTACACGCAGTGGATTAAAATTTTCTACGAATCTCGTCCCGGGGATCACTCAGGTGCGTTTAAATCAAGGTTAGGGAACCCGAATCATACCTTATAGAGAACTCAAAATCATCTAGAGCCGGAGGTTTTCCTTTGATTTTAGCGAACTAGTAGCTCAAGAATCTATACAAACCCTTTGCGCACATTTTCTCATGGCGATCAAGAAAATTCAAACTGTAGTGAATTCGTCCGCGTCTCGTTCTCTTTGAACTGGTGGGCTACCTTCTCGATCAGCAAAAGTCGACTCTTAGAATCGGCTTCCTCTACCGGTATCCACACGAACAATCTCCGAACACGGACGCGGCAGCGTGCTAGCGCCTCGAACTGTGCATCTCTCTCTTTTCGCTCTAGGGTTTCTCGCGGCTTTCTAATACGCTCGACTAAAAGTCCCGTAGGTTTTTCTAAACCCATCGGCGTATTATATTCAAAATTAATCCCCATTAATTTTCTTTTCTTGAAATTCAAATTTTAGATCTGGATTAAAATATATTAATTAAATCTATCTGATAGATCTAATATAATAATATTTATTTAATCCGAATTAAAAGCCAGATCTGAAAATTCGAATTTTGAATTTGGATTAAAAATATATTAATTAAATCTATCTGATAGATTTAATCCAAATTGAAAAGCCTTCTGATTTATTTTATCTCTATAAATTAAATCCGAGAAATGATATCTATCTATTTAATTAAATTTGAGATACAATATCTCAATTTAAATTAAATAGATAATGATATCTTTATTCGAAAATCAAATGAGATATAATATCTCGATTTGTTTTAGATATTTAATTTACTAAATAAATTAAATATAAAACAAATATTATATAATAATATTATAATCTCCATTAAATAATATTATTATATTATTGTCGAATTTAAATATATACACACACATATATATTTACCCCAGATTAAATCCAGTATTCATTAAATCTTATATTAATCTGAGATTCAATGAACCTGGACACTTTTACCCGTGTTGGATTATTCTTGTGTGCGACCCTACAGGCCCATATGAGATTGGCAGTGGGCCAAGACTGTATCAGCCCACAAGTCGCAAGCGGCCTCTAGCAAGACATTGCGACTACCCAATTCACATGGGGATCGATGACACGATACAACCTATTGTACAACCATGTCACGTCCCTTTTGTCACGCGATAATTTGGTCAAGGATGTGGCATGGATAATGTCAACTTTCTATTCTTGACCACTACTTTCTCGATTCTCGAGTAGTCCAAAAGGTGAAATAGAAAATCTTTTCCATCACAGTATGGCCATACATTTCTTAGACTAACTCATCGAGGGGCCCAGTATTATCTCTCTACAAATGTGAGGGACAAATTCCATCTTGACCATTCACATTCCTCCGCATGAAAATCATTAATCCAGATCCCAGCCTTTATCATCACCCGGTCAAATGTGACTTTTGACTAGGTCAAAGGTCAGTGACTCGTCATGTAGGAATCCATGATGATCTCAGGTCATAGGGCGTTGTGACGCGGTTATACATGAGATAAGCTTATGACTTAATCCATGCAGCTTTCTCATAGTGGGTCGGTCCAGCACCTTGTACTCTTACAAGTGCCCATGACTTTGATTCGTATCTCCATACCTCATCAAAGTCATACTGGTCTTAACTCATTTTCGCTCCCATGTAGATGACTGACCAGGGACATTTAGGATAATCTATAAGATATATCCAGGGATATAGTTATCACCATAAACATGCGTATGAAATGATAACTTAATGGAGAACAATGACTTGCCCCTAGGGCATAATTTCCAACACATGTATGAATTGGATAAGCTGCTAAGAAAAGATTTAGTAATTGGTTTGCCCAAACTACGTTTTAAAAATGATATAATTTGTGATGCATGTCAACTAGGTAAACAAACTAAATCATCTTTCAAAAATAAATCTGAAATCTCGACAAATCATCCTCTTCAATTACTTCACATGGATTTAGTTGGACCAGCAAGAGTTAAAAGTCTTGGTGGAAATCTATATACTCTGGTGATTGTCGATGATTTCTCACGTTTTACTTGGACCATATTCTTATCTTCTAAGGATGAAACTTTTGATCTGTTTGTTGTGTTTGCCAATAAGGTGCAAAATGAGAAAGGTATTTGTATTACAGCTATTCGAACAGATCATGGAGGTGAATTCGAGAATCAAGCGTTTAGCGAATTCTGTGATGTTCACGGGATTGATCACAATTTCTCGGCTCCAAGGATACCTCAGCAGAATGGTGTAGTCGAAAGAAAGAATTGTGTACTAATAGAGATGGCTCGTGCGATGTTGAATGAAAATCAGACATCACAAGTCTTCTGGGCAGATGCTATGAGCACAGCCTGCTACATATCAAATCGAGCCTATCTCTGGAAGAAACTTAACAAGACTCCATATGAGCTCTATAAAGGAAGAAAACCGAACTTGGCTCATCTTCACATCTTTGGCTGTAAGTGTTTTGTTCATAATAATGGTAAGGACAATCTTGGGAAATTTGATCCCAAATCCGATGAAGGTTTATTTCTTGGTTACTTTAATAGGAGTAAGGCATACAGAGTTTTTAATAAACGTACTCGTGTAGTTGAAGAGTCAATTCATGTTGTGTTCTGTGAATCTAAGTTAGATGAGTCTCTGGATGATGATGAAGAAAATATTTTCAAAAACCAATTCTTTTCGAAATCTACTCCTGCCTCTATTGAAAACTCTGAAGATGTGTTTGAAATTGATCCTCAAAACAGTTTAGAAAACCCTGATCAATCTCAACCAAAAGCTTGAAAGTTCATAAGGAATCATCCCTTGAACCAAGTGATTGGTGATATTAATCAAGGTGTGAGGACTAGAAGAAGTACTTTAAATGAAGTAACATTTTCTGCTTTTATATCTCAAATCGAACCCTCTAAGATCGATGAAGCCCTATCAGACAATGATTGGGTGATCACGATGCAAGAGGAATTACATCAATTTGATAGAAATCAAGTTTGGGATTTGGTACCTAGACCTAAAGACCATCCGGTCATTGGCACCAAATGGGTATTCAAGAACAAATGAGATGAATCTGCAATTATAGTCCGTAATAAGGCTAGACTGGTTGCCAAAGGCTATAATCAAGAAGAAGGTATAGATTATGAGGAAACGTTTACTCCAGTGGCTAGATTGGAAGCAATACGCGTACTCTTAGCTTTTGCGTGTATCAAAGGATTCAAGCTTTATCAATTGGATGTAAAGAGTGCTTTTCTAAACGGTTTTATTCAGGAGGAAGTATATGTTGAACAACCTCCTGGTTTTGAAAACAAACATCATCCAAATCATGTCTATCATCTAGTATGGTCTCAAACAAGCTCCCAGAGCTTGGTATGAACGTTTAAGTAAATTTTTGCTAGATCAAGGCTTTGTTAGGGGGAAAGCAGACACAACCCTTTTTATCAAAACCAATAAGCTTAATGAACTTCTAGTAGTACAAATATACGTTGACGACATAATATTTGGTGCTACTAATGACTCTCTCTGTGAAGAATTTTCCAAGAAAATGCAGGGTGAATTTGAGATGTCGATGATGGGAGAACTTAATTATTTCCTTGGACTACAAATCAAGCAACGGAAGGATGGCATATTCATCTCACAAACCAAGTACCTCCGCGATCTACTTAAAAAGTTTGGGCTGGAACACTATAATGGGGCAGACACTCTGATGAGCTCAACAGCCTCGCTGGATGCTGATGAAGAAAAGGGCAAAGACTTCAATATAACTAAATATAGAGGAATGGTCGGATCTTTGCTCTACTTAACTGCAAGTCGGCCAGACATTCAGTTTAGTGTGGGAATGTGCGCAAGATTCCAATCGGCTCCTAAAGAATCACACGCAGAGCATGTCAAGAGAATTTTTCGATATCTTTCAGACACAAAGGAATTGGGTCTCTGGTTTCCAAAGGGACAACGAGAATACTTGGTTGCGTACTCAGATGCTGATCACGCTGGATATAAAACTGACAGAAAGAGTACCAGTGGACAATGTGAGTTCTTCGGAGGCTCACTTGTATCTTGGTTCAGTAAGAAGCAAACTACAGTGGCTATGTCATCAACTGAAGCGGAGTATGTTGCTGCTTCAAGCTGCTGTGCACAAGTCTTGTGGCTAAAACAACAATTGTCTGATCTGGGAGTTCACCTGAAAGAGATTCCAATTCTGTGTGATAACACGAGCACAATCAGCTTGGCAAAAAATCCGGTTCAACATACAAGAACCAAGCACATTGATGTGAGACATCACTTTATTCGTGATCACGTACAAAAGAAAGATGTAAAGGTGATGTTCATTCCCACACACCTCCAGCTGGCTGATATTTTCACGAAACCACTAGCCAAAGAGGAATTTATATTCATCCGAAGAGAATTGGGAATGGTGAATCCCAATGAACTGTAAGCAATGCTAATTTAATGTTATTAATTATGTTTTGATGATTTATGGACTCTAACTTAGGCATTGGAGTGTTTAAATTATATTATGCAGGTTCCCCTGTTAAAGTGTTCGAAAAACAGAGGTTTACAGAGTGTAATAATTCTCAAGAATGAGTGTAGTGTTCTCGAGAATTAGTGATTAAGTTAGTTGTGCAACCTCTAAGCATTCTCGAGTATAGAAGGTCAACTCTCGAGAATTATCAAAGCCTATCGAGAGTCAACATGTGAAATTTTAAAATTCCCGAGAATCATCAAGTATTCCCGAGTACTACATGTGAAAAGAATTCCTGAGAGTTATATTTCGAAAAGATCATTCTCGAGAATTGTAGCAGATTTAAGCTTAGAAAGATAGATCGCTCTCGAGAATTACTCTAATACTCTCGAGAACTTATCATGTGTTTAATAAATCTGAACTCCAAAATTAGTCACATGCTCGAGAATTAACTTCAAATTCCCAAGAACTGTTATTTAACAACTTGATTTTTGCTTCACTTGCAAGGAATTCTCGAGAATTCTTTGTGAATTCTCGAGTAGCAGTGAATCAGCAGAAAGCTTAAAACTCGCATTCTCAAGAATCTTCACCAGACTCCCGAGAATTGTTCACTCAGATTTCTTGATGGCTCTGAAAATCAACAAGGGCTCTCGAGAATTTCTTAGAAGTTCTCGAGAATCAGCGTTATTCAAATTGCTCATTTTTCTCGCGTTCTCGAGAATTACAGGTAAATTCTCGAGTATTTGTTTTCTTGTGGCGGTGAATTGAGATCAATATCATTATTTTCCTCTCTTTATCTCATCTACTCAAGCACAATCTCGTAACTCCCAGGTATATTTTTTTTCCATCTTTTTCTCTCCATCGTGATAATCCACAGGTTAACAAAGCCATAATGTCTACCCAAGTTCTCATGTGAAACCAAGAATATTGTTCCTGTGTCTGTATTTGTTTTTTTTTTTTCCTGTGGTAGTATTTTATCAATTCCATGTGCGTCCTTTTCAACCTTACTCTCGAGTATTTGCTTTTCTTGTTGCATGGTCACCCGTGCAATTTTTTTCTTTTCTCGTGGTTTGTCTATAACTTCTCGAGTACTTGCCTAAAATACTCAAGTATTTTTCGGCAGTAACTCTCTATTCCCCTTTGATTTCTTTTCTTCATCCACCCAAGAATATTGTGTAATTTTTTTTCCCCTTTCTCATGTGTTTTCATTTTGTCTTTTTCTTATTTCACGTACAGATTATTTTTTTTTTTGCTTTGCATTGATTACTCATTCACTGATTGCAATTTTTCTCCCTTTTGTCTTTTCTTCCTTTGTCTCTTCACTCTTCATTCACGTGGTACCCAAGATTCTTATTCCTGTGACAATGTCTTTTTTTTCAACCTGCTGCCTTATCTCTCACTTCTCACTCTCGAGTACAAGCCAGTGATACCCGAGCATCTACTTGAGTACACAGTTTTTTTTTTCTTTCTTTTTGCTTTTCCAATTCGCTGTTGCATTATTCTTAACTCTTCATTTTTTCTACTCGAGAACATGTTTTGCTTTGATTTTTCATTTTTTTTTGACGGTGGTTCTTTTTTTGTCATTCTCTGTTGCAATTATTTCTTCATGCCATCTTCTCGAGTATTTGAGATCAATTCCCGAGTATTTCTTTTTGTGGCAATAATATTTTTTTTTCTTTCTTTCTTTTTGCTTTTCTAGTTCACTGTCACATAAGTCATGATTCATCATCCATCTACTTGAGAATGTACGTGAGATACCCGAGAATTTTTTTCGGTGTTGCGTTTTTTTTTTTCTTTTCTCTTTTCTATTCCTTTCTTTCTGGCGTTGATTTTTTTCTTTTTTTTTCCTTCTTTCTTTCACATCTCTCGTCATATTTCACTGGGCATTCTTTGAATGCTTCCTTGACTTAAAAATCATCTCTCAGCACTGCACGTCATATTTTTGTCAGAACTACAGCTGTATTATTCCATACACAAGCATAATTGAGAATCTTGAAAATTATCCATCAGCCGTGGTTCTTTTTCCTTCATTTTTTTAAATCATTATTTCTTTGTTTTATTATTTCCATATATACATCAGTTCTCATCTTCTGAAATCGTGTGTCCTTTTTTTTTTTTTCTCGTCTTCTTCAGTCCACTGAGCTTTTGTTTATCTCTCTTTTTTTTCTCATCTCTGTTCCACCATTCGTAGCAACTCAAGCTGTTTGATCTATTTCACATTTAAATCGTGTAATATTTTCCTTTCAACCCTATTTGGATCATCAAACTAGCACTCTGCTCTTCATCATTTGAATTTTCTTCTTTTCTAGTTCTCTAACATTTCAATGGAAAAATCTCCTTTAGAATCTCCACCAAAACCACTCACAAAAAAGCCTCGAACAAAATTTCGTCCCAAGGTTAAATTGACTGGACCTCCTAAATCTCAATCTAAAGGCCTTGCAAGCGAAGAGCTATCTCAACCGAAGCGTTCCAAGTCTCAATCCAAAGAAGTCTTTATTGAGGAACCCTCTCGGCCAGTTACCCGCACTCAAACCCATTCTCTGTGAACGGATAAAGTAAAAGGTGTTCACTCTATATCCACCAAAACATCTGACCTATTTGAGGACGATCATCCAGAATTTCATAAAATGAGGTCAAAAAGCTTGGAAGATAGACCTCAGAAGCCTCCTCACAAGCACCCTAGTCGACAGAAGCCTTCCTCAGCCGGTTGTTCACAACAATCATTTGCTTCCAGACTTAAAGGCCAGAAGAGTGCTCTGCATTGTCCTTCAGGCTTCTGCCGATGAATTGGTAATTCCATCTGAACCATCTTTTTGGGCAAATTTTGAAGATAGACCCTTCTGTCCCACTGTTTATTTAGATTTAGAAGACTTCAAGGAAAAATGCAATTTGGACTTGTCTCCCTGGTTAACTCATTATATGCCTTTGCTTGGAATTACCATCCCATTTTCTCCCATAGTAGTCAAAATCTCTTATTACAACATGATTGTAACTGAGGATAACAATGAAACTGTCTTAACTACATCTGTTAGGAGTCAAGAGATTAGGCTTACTGCTTCAACTTTGAATTCATTTTTTGGTCTTCCTGACATACCTGATCCCCCCAAACTTCCTGCAAATGAAAGTTTTAATATACTCTTCCCAAATGAGACTTTTGATGGCAAGCCTCTGAAATTCAAATCCTCCAAAATGTCTGCTACATACAGGGTTATTTGGTATCTCTATAGTCGGAATATAGTGAATAAGGGGCAGAGTTTCACACATTTTGTGAGCAAAGACTATGACATCATGGCTTCTATTGTCACTCAGGAACCTAGAAATCTTGGGAAATTAGTCATAACAGAGATGTCTGATTTTATCTCCACCTACAGAAACAAGAAAGCTAAGAAGAACACTATTCCATATCCTAACTTAGTATCTCAGCTTCTCGCCCTCAACAATATCTGGTACCTGCAAGACAGAGAAAACGTATCATTCCCTAAGCAATTCACCACTACTCAGCTCTTATTCATGGATATCACTTTTACCGAAGCTACAGGGAAAAGAAAGAAAGATGAGAGTTCTCCGAAGCCTAAACCATCTACTTCTAAGCAACCGGAAGAGGCTCAATCTTCGCAGGCCGGAACTACTTTCACTTATAATCCTTCTATTCCTTATGCTACCATTCAGTATACTGTTGAACAAGGTGTTGCTAAAGGACTGGTCAAGGGTCTCACAGATGCCATCAATCCACTGTATGATAACGCTAACCAAGTGACTACTCTGGCAAACCAACTTAAAAAGGTGGCTACCACCATTGTCAAAGGGATTGGAGAAGAATTTGAAAAGATAGGCAAAAATATCTCTGACAGCTTTCAACTTTGCATCAAGGCCCAAGAGGACACTTCAACTAAATTGTCCAATGAAATTCGAGATCTTCGGGATCATGTTCACATGGTGGATGCATATCTCGAAGCAATGTCCTTCAAGAAATACTCACAGCCTGATCCTCACGCCCCCACCTTCACTCCTACCTATGATGTTCCTTCTTCTTCTGCTCCTCCTTCCCTTTTAGATGATGACAAAGGGGGAGAAATCATTGAAGATGAAGATGAAGTTGAAGAAGATTGGAAGTATTTTTAAGCAGCTGCCTCTGATGTTATTAGCTTATTTTGCATGAGATGTTATTAGTTTGATATGCAAATATTGCACATACTAAGTTTGACTTCTGATATTATTAGTCTAATTTGCTAGTGTTTCGTGTGCTAAATTTGATAATCACTCTGATAATAGTTAGTTCTAGTTCTGATGATGAATGTCAACTGAATATTCTCTGATATTCCACCTTGAATATTCTCTGAATTTTCTTGCATAAACTAAATGCATTAGCATCTAATCTCTGATTCTACTTCTTGGATGTTGTCATCATCAAAAAGGGGGAGAATGTTGGTTCTCAAGCATGTTTTGATGATAACAACAATTAATTAAGGATTAGATCTTTGAAGTAGAAATTCTGGAATATAGTTAAAATCAAAACTTTCGAGTATAGCTCCTAGTATTAAATTATAACTCTCGAGTATAAGACCTTCTCAAATGATCAGATGAATATTAATTCTCGAGTATGGGTAGACAACTCTTGAGAGTAGATACAATGTGACCATGATTCCTGGTAAGAAATTCTCGAGTATCAACACATTAATACTCGAGAATCTTTGAAACATGAATACTGGATAATTTTCGAATGTGTAGAATTCTCTGTTATTCTTAAATTACACAGATAAATTCCTTATTCCCACTGGGTCATAGATTAAATTTTTTATCTATCCTTGATATACCTAATCATGCTTTTCAGTGTATTTCAGTTAACTAATCAGATTAAACCAAGTTTTTGAATGAAGAGCAGTCCGACGTGGCACTCGCATTTAATGATACCCAGTAAAGCAAAACACGCAAACAGAATTAAAGCATATAGCAGATGCAGACAATCTTTTGAGGCAAACTTATTCCAGCAAATATTCTGAGTCAACCTCTGCTGAGACAATCAACGGTGAAGCATTTAATGCAGCAACGGTCGACTGTTCACCAACAGAGTTGCACTGTGTTTAACGGAAAATTAAAGAGTCTCAACGGCTACTTTGCAAAATCTCCAACGGCATTAATGGTGAAGGTTTTAAAAGCTCACCTCATTCAATTCCGCCAGCTACCGAAACTCTGCGCATTGAATTCGAAGTTATTAGCATTTATAGTTTCAACTGTTCCATTGAGTCTGTACTTCAGTGTTCATATATTTATCAACTCGTGAGGAGTATCCAAACACTTATTTCGTTGTTAAACTTGTATCTTAAGGTTGTGGAACCTTAAGAGTGGGTGTACCATTTACAACTTGTAAGGGGGAGTGGTATCCGAGAGAGTTAGGATCATCATTCGTTTACAGAGTCTGTAATTGCTTCTGAAAGATAGTGGAATCCCAGGTGTTCAAGGGACTGGATGTAGGTCAACGAGTTAGACCGAACTAGGATAAACTCTCTTGTGTTCATCTCCTCTATTGGTCTCTGTTTTGTTTGCATTTCGAAGAAAAGTTCTAATTTGATAAAGATCACCTATTCACCCACCCCTTTAGGTGATATTCCATCTTCAACATAAGCATGAGGTTAACCGTTACCTGAGGTTCAATGGGTATTGAACCTCAGCTCTTACTATAGCCTTAGGTTCCAGAGGAGCCAGGACCGTAGACAAGGGTAAGCTGCTCGCGTGAGGTCTCAAACAGAGGATTTCTTTTTGATTTTTGTATAACCGTACTTTTGAATATTCGGATGACTGTAATAGTAACCAGACACACCAGCTGTGATTGTTTATCAATTACTCGCTATTCAAAATTATTTCGATGCTCTACTCTGATTAAATTGTTTCGAAACGCCATAGAAAATTGGGAGGATAAAGGGGCAAAAATACACATGAGTTTTACCCTCAGGAGCGCCTAACACCATGTGATTTTTTTGGGTGCAAAAATGCACATGAATTTTCAAAACCAGTGCTAAACTACCATCATCATTAAAGTACATTAATTGACGTTATTAACAATGTGAAAATACCAAAATGCCCCTGAACTTTTAAAAAAAACCCCTCAGTCGATTCATCTGCTTCCTTTTTCGAGATCCCATCCATTTCTTGTACTAGTTTCCACTCCAGTTTGAGATTGCTCTAGTATAGATGTTGCTCCATAGCCTGTAGCTTCCCCTGGCTCAGTCCCATATACAGATCTATAGCGCGTTGAACCAAGACAAGAATACCCAAAACCTTTTATCCATACCTTTACACTTTGCAAGATGAAGATTCCCCTGCTTTTCTTGGCTCTCGTCGCCGATTACATACAGGTATAAGAATTTACAAGATTAAAATGTCGCCAATATCTCTACAATGCAACCATTTCCAGTTTGCTCAAATCAACCTTTTACGTCCAAATACTTAAACTTTGCATTTATATAGTTGTAGGATGAAGAAACTTAAAATTTACAATATGTACAAACATGGCCAAGAAAATAAACATTAAACTGACGTGATTTACTTTACATTGGACCGTTGAGGTGTGGAAATTGATCCCTTAGACTGTGAATCATCAAAGAGGGACCTGCTGAAAATTTTGTGAGATGATCCCAATGAACGCTTGGTATATGTTTCACTGGTTTTGTGCATAGTGGATGGGTCTATATGGAAGAAACAGAGGCTGCCGTTAGCGTGAAAGAAGCAAAGGCTATTCACGGCATTTGTTCGAAAGAAACAGAGGACCTGAGTTTTTCTTTGCGACAATTGTGATTAAAGAAAAAGGGGACCTAAAACCCTAGTAAAAAACTAACCATATCTGCCAAAGGAAAATCCAAACCCTATGAAATCGAATCAAGAAAAACGACTACATCATAATAGAGTGAGATTCAGAACACTTACAGAACCAAGCCAACCTTCTCTTGAAGAAGACGAAACTTCGTACGATCTCCCCCTCTTGAACCTGCTAATGAAATTACTCCAACTTCTTTCGCTCTGCATCACCGGAATCTAAGAACAAAATGAGAGACGAAGCTAGTGCGATAGATCAGAGCGAGGAGAGACGGATCCGATCGGGTTAAACCTGGATTGCAGACAGCAGATTTCGGCACAATTTCAACCCTGAGTGACGACCGAGATGAGGCGATGGTTCAGAGAGAAAGAAAAGACGGGCGATGGTTTCAGAGAGAGAAGAGAAGGGCGATGGTTCAGAGAGAGAAGAGGAGGGTATTAAGGTAAATTAGATAATTCAGGTATTCTCAATTATTTAAATGGTGCGGGTCCCACGTCATAAAGTAACGTCCGTCTATAAAATTTAACTGTGGTGGTAGTTTTGCACTGGTTTTGAAAATTCATGTGCATTTTTGCACCCAAAAAAATCACATGGTGTTGGGTGCTCCTCAGGGTAAAACTCATGTGTATTTTTGCCCCTTTACCCAAAATTGGGATGTTACATTTTTGGTATCAGAGCAATTCATTCCGGCTCAAATTTAACTCAGTTACTCCAAACAGTTTGGTGTCTAGAAAGGGTTTTGTGGTTGTCAATCAGTCCCCGTGAATTCGGCGAGACTTCCACAAACACACCGGTCTGGCTAGATTGTTTGATTAACGGAGTTAGATTCTGAGCCTTCAAATAAGAGCGTTTTACCTGGCATGAACCTGACTCAGTTATAACAAACCATTGGTGCCGAAGGCAGGGATAGTCTATGTGGGTCAATCAATTAGTTGCCGTAAAGTCGGTGAGACTCCCATGATAGCACCTACCTGGCCAATCAGTTTGACTAACTAAGTTAGGCTCTAAGTCATTATCTTAGAGCATATTTTGAAAAGAGTACTGATATAACTCTGGTGTATTACTGTAGAGATAGACAGGGAAGATAACCCTTTCATAAACTACCAAGGAAGAATAAGACGTGTAGCACGGAGATCGGTAGTCCCAGAGATGGTTGGACTAAGATTGAACCCTAATCCCATCTATCCTCCCGATCCAATCTATCCTTCACTTTCATCTGAACCTCAAGTAGTGTCGAGCTATCATCCTGAACTTAAGTACCACCCTGGCCCGAACTATTTGCATGACCTTAGTTCCGATGACGAACCAGAATACCATCCCGGCCCAGACGATGATGACGAGCCCAAATACGACCCTCTCTATGATGTACCCTTAGACGTGGTGGTACTAGAAAATTCTGATGGATCACACCATTCCTCCGTTGGTGACAACTTCAACTACCCAGAGATATGAGATCTCGACGACAACTCCGGTGCTGACTTTGATGACCTACAGTATGTCTTGAACGAAAACTCCGTCCTGACACAGTCCTTACACTTGGACCTCCTCTATGTTGGACTAACCACAAAAACCGACAAGGATAAATACCTTCTGTATTTGACCCAAGTCAAAGAGTCTTACTTGGTAAATTCACGTTACATATTTCCGTATCCTTCCGAAGATTGGGTTAGATCTAATCTCCACCACTTTCCCGGTACCCGTTTTTGGATAGAGAGGACGAATGATCTCCTAGACGAGGGCCACATCGAGGATGTGTGTGTATGTATCTTTCACTCAAACATCTGGTATACCTGAACATGTAGTCAGACAAAGGCAACTCTGCATCAGTCCAAGAGAGCCGTGGAAGTAGCAGTAGGAGTTGTCTATAATAGAAAGACTATGGATGTGATAGCACTCCTCTAAAAACCTTGAGGAGGTGTAAAATATCTGTTAGTTAAAAGGATTATAATATAGCAACTAGGCTGATAAGCGATAGAATCTTGACGAATGTAAAATATTTGTTATCAATAGATATGATATAAATATGTGCGTTATTTAAATCTATCTTTATCTCTAATGTCTTTATCTATCATTCTTTGGGATTAGAATATGGCAAATTTAAGAGGAGCCGGAGCTCCAGAGGCCAAGGTCGAGGCAGAGGCCAAGGTAGAGGTAGGGGTAGACAACCAAGAACGGTACTAATATACGAACTCGACCAACATGAACCACTACCACCACTAGGTCAAAATGAAATGCAAGAGGTGAGAAGAATGCTACAGGAATAAAGAGTACTCATTGATACACTCCTCGCCGACAGACAAGGAGGAAGAGACGAAGAACAAAACGAGGGACAACAAGCCGAAGGAGAACAACAAAATGATGAGGAAGACAACAACGAACAAGATGATGAACAAAGCAATGTATCTGAGAGATCTGATCAATCTCAGTCACCTCCCCAACAGGAGAGAGCAATGGCAGTGCTACATCAACCTGACAGAGTAGCTAGGGACACACAGTACTGGGTGACCCAATTTTGTAAGCTAAAACCACCAGCTTTCCGAGGTAAGCTCGATTCAGCAGAAGACTAGCTAATGCGTCTGGACAAGATCTTTTAGGTCATGAAATGTCCTGAGAATAGAAAAGCTCAACTGGCAATCTACAAGTTAGATGGAGATGCCGACCGATGGTGGAGAAGCACTACGGCAACACTACGAGCATGCTACTGCCCCATTACATGGGAGAAATTTAACGAGCAACACTTTCCACCCTCCGTGCAAATGATCAGAGAATCAGAATTCCTGCACATCCGACAAGGACAGGAGGAGTCCTTCGACGACTACTTTTCCCACTTCACCAACTTGTCACGATACTCATCACACTTGAGACGAAACGATGACGAAAGCAGTATGGCGAACATACTGATTTATGGGTTGAAGTACGACATAAGGGAAAGGCTAGTGTCGTAGCAGTTCTCAGAGCTAGTCCAAGCAGTGGAAGTTTGTCGATTAATCGAACGAAACTTGAAGGAGCTTCGAAAGACTAGAGTCTTCAACAGCAATAGTGCAAATCATGGCGGTTTTAATCGCAGAAACTCATCACAAAAAAGGAAGGCACCTTGGGGAAATTTCCGAGGAGGAAACAAAAGGCCGTTCCAACCGGGGCAGCAGAATTTTCCAAGGATACGAACATCCCGAGCATGTCCAAAATGCGAGAAGTACCGTCAAGGAACTAACTGCAAGGGGAAGCTTGAATGCTACAAGTGCCAAAAGCCGGGGCACATTAGCATAAACTGTCTGCAAAGAGCTATGGAGATGAGGCCACAAAATCCAGGTCGAGTTTTTGCTCTGACGAATGAAGAAGCTAGAAAATCTCCTAAAATGATCAAAGGTACTATCTCTCTTAATGGGAATCTACTTCAAGCTTTGTATGATTCGGGTGCTAATCACTCGTTTATTTCATATGACTGTGCAAAACATTTAGGAATGTATGCCTATAGATTACCTTATGATTTGATACTAGCTACACCACTTGGCAAAAAATCGTTAGCTTCTGATGCATGTCTTAATTGTATTGCGAGTGAAAATGGACGAGATTCAAATATAGACCTTATCTGATTATCGCTCCGCGGCATCGACGTCATTCTCGGCCTTGACTGGCTGGCGACAAACAACACGATAATCGATTGCGGTAATAAGAAGATATTGTTCTCACCTCTGCACGACCGGGGTAAGGTTGATGCAAGCCTGAATTTTCTCTCTGTCGTGAAAGCTGAAAGATGCATGAAGCATGGTTGCCAAGCATACATGGTGTTCTTTTCAATCAAGGCGGAAGCCGAACCCTCACTCGAAGACATCCTAGTCATAAATGAGTTCCCTGACATATTCCCAGAGGATCTCACAGAGTTACCTCCTGATAGGGAAGTCGAGTTCACCATTGAATTGATGCCTGGAACAGGATCGATATCAAAAGCACCGTACCGTATGGCACGGAACGAGATGCAAGAGTTAAAGAAGCAACTTGAAGAACTACTGGAGAAAGGGTTTATCCGACCCAGCGTATCACCATGGGGAGCCCCAGTATTAATCGTGAAGAAGAAAGACGGGAGCTCACGACTTTATATCGACTATCGCGAGTTGAACAAAGTGACTGTCAAAAACAAATACCCACTCCCTCGAATCAATGATCTACTCGATCAACTATCTGATTCCTGTGTATTCTCAAAAATCGATTTGCGCTCGGGATACCATCAGCTGCGAGTAAAGGCCAATGATGTTCCGAAGACAGCCTTCAGAACTAGATATTGGCATTATGAATTCCTTGTGATGCCTTTCGGATTGACCAACGCACCTGCCATGTTCATGGACTACATGAATCAAATATTCCGTCTACACCTAGATAAGTTTGTAGTGGTGTTTATTGACGATATCCTTATCTACTCAAAAAGTAGAGAGGAGCACGAAAAACATCTGCGACTCGTATTAGGTATACTACGTGACAAACAACTTTTTGCTAAGTTAAGAAAATGTGAATTTGGCTACCAAAAGTGAGATTTTTGGGCCATGTCGTATCCCGCAACGAAGTTGCTGTAGATCCTAGCAAGGTGGAAGCAATTCTGGACTGGAATAGACCAAAAACAATGACAAAGATACGTAGCTTTCTGGGTCTAGCAGGATACTACTACAGATTCATACAGAACTTCTTACGTCTTGCCTTACCATTGACAAAGCTCACGAGGAAAAATCAACCGTTTGTGTGGGACGAGGATTGTGAGGCGAGTTTTCAGAGACTGAGGGAAAGGTTGACTACAGCACCAGTGTTGATCATCCCAGATCCCAGTGAGACTTATGTGGTCTATAGTGGTACCAGTGGGCATGGATTAGGATGTGTCCTGATGCAGCAGGGCAGAGTGGTAGCTTATGCCTCTCGTTAGTTGAAGCCTCACTAGTCGAACTACCCTACACACGATTTAGAGCTTGCGGCTGTTGTGTTTGATTTGAAAATATAGAGGCATTATCTCTATGGTACGACCGTAGAGTTATACTGCGACCATAACAGCTTGAAATACCTTTTCGATCAAAAGGAACTCAACATGAGACAACGTTGCTAGATGGAATTACTTAAAGATTATGACCTGGAGATCAAATATCATTCGGGAAAAGCAAATGTCGTTGCAGACGCTCTTAGTAGGAAGACGGTGCACACGGCATATATGATGATTCAAGAACGGAGACTACTTGAAGATTTCAGAGACCTGAACTTGTCAAACCAAATTTGCATGAACTATAGTACGCCTGATGAAGCTTATCTTGCAAGTCTCCTTGTTTGTCAAGGGGAATATGATCTGAGAGATGCAGTCGAGGAAGCACAGAGGCACGACAAGTGGGCCATTGCACCACGGGAGATGATCTCACGAGGCGAGACTCAAGACCATGACCTATCGCCTAGTGGCTTGGTCAGATATAAGAAGCAAATCTACATTCCGAAGGATGATGGATTGCGACAAAAGATACTGGATGAGGCTCATAAGAGTAAGTACACTCTACATCCGGGAATGGTCAAGATGTACCAGAACTTAAAATCTGAGTTTTGGTGGCCCAGGTTGAAGAAGGATGTAACCGAGTACGTGGGCAGATGCTTGGCTTGTCAGAAAGTTAAGATTGAACATCAACAACCCCCTGGTCCTCTTCAAGGATTGGAAATTCCGTAATGGAAATGAGAGAACATTACCATGGATCTAGTGGTAGGGTTACCTAAGATCAGGCATCACGACGCGATTTGGGTGATTGTTGACCGATTGACTAAGTCGGCACACTTTCTTCCCATTAGTGTTAACTATTCACCGGAACGATTGGCGGAGATTTATATCAAAGAAATCGTGAGACTTCATGGCGTACCTAAGAGCATTGCTTCTGATAAGACCCACGATTCACATCCCGATTCTGGCAAGCATTGCATGAAGCGTTGGGAACTAAGCTGAGACTCAGTACGACTTATCACCCTCAGAATGATGGTCAATCTGAAAGAACAATACAGATGCTAGAAGATATGCTTAGAGCATGTGTATTAGACTTTAAGGAACATTGGGACCAACACATACCATTAGCCGAGTTCGCTTACAACAACAACTACCATTCGAGCATACAGATGGCTTTGTTTGAAGCATTGTACGGGCGAAAGTGTCGATCACCAATATGCTGGACAGAACTGTCTGAGCGAGAATTCCTTGGGCCAGATATAGTTGATAAGACCTCCGAACAAATCGCTTTGATCAAGCAAAGACTCCTAGCAGCACAAAGTAGACAGAAGAGCTACGCCGATAAAAGGAGGAGACCGTTAGAATTCGAAGACGGAGACCATGTGTTTCTGAAAATATCCCTAGTAACCGGTGTCGGTAGAACGCTTAAAAGACGGAAGCTAAGTCCTCATTACATGGGGCCATTCGAAATCTTGGCGAAATGTGGATCAGTCGCTTACCGGATAGCCTTACCCCCGAACTTAAGTAATCTCCTCGACGTTTTCCATGTTTCACAGTTGAAGAAATACCAACCGGACCCTGGTCATGTCATTGAATATGAAGACGTTGAAGTGCGACATGACAATACCTTCATAGTCGAGTCGGAGCAAATTCTCGATTATCGAGAGAAGGGGCTTCGACACAGAAGTATTCCTGTTGTGAAAGTGGTCTGGAAGGGCTTATCACTTGATGAGGCAACTTGGGAAATAGAAGAAGATATGAAAGAGAAATATCCGGAATTCATGGCTCATAGTTTACTTAGAGTAGAGTAAATTTCGAGGGCGAAATTTTAATTAACAGGGGGAGAAATGTAATACCCAGAATTTATATTTCTCTTGAATATTATATTTTGGCAAATTAATACCTAATTAAAATATGAAAGTATGTTGTCTCTAATTTTAGTAATTTATTTGATTATTTTCCTTGGAAATTAAAGAGGCAAAAATCCAATACTATTTTAGGGACCATAAGTTGCCCTATGATTATTAAATAAATGCATGGTGCATAAATGACTATAGAAAATCAAAAAGTTGTGAGAAAATAATTAAACCAATTAAAGAAAATTGTCAACAATTAGTAGATAATTAAATCTACATTAATTAGATTAATTTCATAGAACTTCCATAATTAATTTAATAACATGTTTTAAAGTCATAAATTGGGATGTGTGACCCTAATTAAAGACCAATGGCTAATGAAGGACCAAGATTAGCATAAAGATGATTAATATAGTAGCCAATCAAATAAATTCAATAACACCTAAAATACCATTTTAGGATTTATGACCAAAGATTAAACTAATTAAAGACTAAACCTAAGTGAAAATTCAAGAGGCAACAAAGGCTTGTGTGTGGATGATTGTGGACCATGGAAAAATAAAGCAAGAGTGTATGGGAGAAGGGGTGGGGCCATGGTTTCACTTTGCACAAGAGGAGGAGAAAATCTGAAAATTTCCCAAGTTAAAACACATGTGATTAAAGAAGAATAGCCTTGTTGGCTCATTGGGAATCAAGTATTCCATTAGTAAAAATCTCAAGCCAATCAAAGTGAAGTAAAATTTTCCTAAATAACCACTAATCCTCATGATAAGTCTATAAGTCAATTAATTACTCAATTAAGTATTATCAAAGACAATTAAGGGATTTTAATCATAGATTAAATATAAACATTAATCCAAGACAAGAACACAAATTTGGCTTAAGATGAATTATCATCTTAATGGTTACCTAACAAATACAGTAAATTCTAAAATGATGAAGGGATAATTAAATACTTCTAATTAAGACATGATGTTCAAGAATCACAAAACTAATTAGGGAATTGGATTACACTCCAAACTAAATCCTAAGAGCATTTTGCTTAATTGCTAACCAATCACCAAAGTCATCTAGTTACAAATATACTTGGAGCAACTAGGGAATTAAAGCACCAGGTTGGAAATGCATGAAGGTGGAGAGGCCACCAAGGCTTGCTTGAGAATGCATGAAGGGGGAGAAGCCACCAATGCCATTCTTGGAGCCAAGAGTTTTTCACACATGTGGATAGGTTGGGAAAATTTATCATGATGCCATGACAAATTACTATAAATAGGGGCATTGGCCTTCATAAATTCTCACACCAAAGAAAGCTATAACACCTGGTTCTAAAGAGTGAAAGTGAGAGTCAGTGTCTTGGAGAAAGAAGAAGCAATGTTCTAGGTAAGTTCTTGAGCTTAAGCTTTCAAGTTCTTAGTTATTTTGTGATTTTAATCTTTAGTCTTTTAAATATATTTTAGTTATCATGTTTTTATAGCAAAAAATAGTGATATTTCAAAAATTAGATGAGTCACATGGTATAGCAAAATTTCTGAAAATTTATGATCGAATTAGCGAAGCTTTGACGAAAATTCATCGGGTGCAAATTTCTGAAGTCAGTGATACAAATGCCAATATTTTATGTTGAAAATGAAGTAACAAAATTCTGGAAAAATTCATGGTCAAAGTAGACATATAGGGCTTTTCCAATATACCAAGAACATATTAAAATGAGCTCTGTACAGAGAGATAAAAATTCTCAAACTTGGGCTACGAATTTGTGGAAAAATTCTGGGCAGAGGCTCAAAACTTTAAAACTGGGAATGATTCGTGAAATCTGTGTAAAAGTGATTATTTTTACTTAAAAATAGACATCCTAATTATTCCAAAGAATTTCATGGATCCTCGTTTCGACTTTTGTAGAATTAGTTATGATTTTTCAAAGTTAGGTGAAAATCTGCCCAAAATTCTGGACCAGTGTTTTTTCAGAAAAAATAAAGGAAATAAGTTGAAAAATAATTTCACCAAGAGAAAAATGGTCATTAGGGACTAAGATATTATTTGTGAATTAATAAATGCAATATTACCATTATAGGATAAACACGATCACAGTCTGACCGACAAACGTACTAAAATCACCAGCGAAGGTACAGACACGTACTGTAACACTAACTCTGATGCTTATTATGTGATAGATGTATTCATAGACTCAGACTTTGTTTTAAAGTTTTCATACACATTCAGTTATACACGGGTTATGGTTCTAATAATACCGTTGAGTTTTCCTAGCACTGAGGACACGAATGTACATCGTGGCACTAGTGAATAGTGCAGACTATAATAACATACATAGGCAGTGGTTGTGTTCTTTTATTATCTTTCATATGTGATTATTGTTGTAGTGTCATGAATATCTGTCATACATAACTGTTACATAAGCATGAGGTTAACTGTTACCTGAGGTTCAATAGGTATTGAACCTCAGCTCTTACTATAGCCTCAGGTTTCGGAGGACCCAAGACCGTGAACAAGGGTAAACTGCCCGCGTGAGGACTCAGACAGAGGATTTCTTTTTTATTTTTGTATAACCGTACTTTTGAATATTCGGATGACTGTAATAGTAACTAGACACACTGGCAGTGAATGTTTATCAGTTACTCACTCTTCAAAATTATTCTGATGCTCTACTCTGATTAAACTGTTTCGAAAACGCCATAGAAAATTGGGATGTTACAACTAATATATGCTATTCTAAATGAGAAAAGTAACCAATTATAATTAATATATATTAATAAATTTTTATTTGCATGGCATTAATCACAATATGATCAAATGATTAATGCAGTAAAAGGCAAAGAGAGATGTAGTGTTATTAAGAATACAACTAATTTTAAACTTGACCTGAATATACAGAAACACGAAAGTCTTCCCTACATCATACTTCCTCTAGTTCTTATTATAAGGCATCAACTAACTTTTCTCACAAACCAATAAAAGTAGTTAAAGTCAATAAAGTTGCCCTACAATTTAAGTACTCCCTCCGATCCTAATTATAGGACATATTTAACCACTTTTGGGAAGGTTAAGGAAAGGAGTTAAATTAGTTGATTTTACTCTTTTTCCCAAAATGCCCTTATATAAATTTTAAATGACAAAAGTATAAGTAAATCAACAACCCCTACCACATATCTCTCTACCAATAATTTTCCTTTCCGCACATTTTCTAATTGAAATAATGATCTTGTTATATATATATATATATATATATATATATATGTACACATATATGTGTATGTATAGATATGTACACACACGCATATACACACACACCACACACACAAAATATAGACACACACCTATGCGCGCACACACACAACATATAGACACACATACATACACAAGTATATATGGATGTGTATGCATACAAATACACGCACACACACACACACGCTTATAGATGCACACACATAAAATATATAGACACACACACACGAGTGTGTGCACGTGCGCACGTGCATACAAATACATATATACATACATACATACATACATACATACATACAAACATACATACATACATACATACATATGTGTGTGTATCGATATATGTGTGTGTCTACACACATATATGTGTATATGTGTCTATATATATATTGGCAAATTAACGTTAATTGATTGATAAACAAATTAAAATCCAATAAAAATTTCATTAACTAGAAGAGTTTATGCACTCATACACATATATTTACTAAAAATCAAACACACTTGAGAGAACAAAATATGGGTATTTTAGGAAGAAATTGACAAAACTTAGAATGTTGTCTTATAATTAGGACCAAAATAAACATCCAAAAGTTATCCTATAATTAGGACCGGAGGGAGTAACTTCCAATATTACCCCTACTAATTGTACTAAACTCTAATATTATATTAATTATTATTCTCACCCACTACCCTCATTAATTAGAGGCAAACATGGAAACAAATAATTAATACTTATTGGGAACAAGCAAATGCCTTATAAAAAGGACCAAATAAACTTGCTAGTTGGTACTTTATAATAAGGACCAGAGGGAGTAATTAACATAAGCTACAAATAGCATGTAATTGCAATTTTTTTTCTTCCTTTTATGATTTTTTTAAGATGCAATTTTAAAGTATTAAATATTTAACAAATCATAAAAAATTGAAAACTTAACTATTTTTCACCCATAAGATATCTAGATGTTACTTATTTTATGTAGAATATAATGATTGAAAGAAATGCAAAAACCATTTTGGAAGGGGAAAATTTGGGGCGTAGTACCAAGGAGTAGCAGAGCCCCTAACCCATTTGTTGTTGTCATACCGCTTAGAGGAAAGGGAGGTTAGTCGGATTCCAAAATTCGGTGAGTTTTTTTTTTTTTAGCTAAAATTTTAAAACCTAAACATATTTTGCTTTAAAAAAAAGTTCTTGTTCTTGTTCTAGTAGTTATTTCAAATAAGTAATTTTAATTACCAAATATAATCTTTTAGTAGGTCCTTGTAAGTTCTTAAATTTAATTTATTAATTTGATTGAAATTAAGAAAATAAATGAATAACATTCAAATATAATTTACTAATATAAATTTAAGTTAAAAATGATTAATATAATTCATTATTTAATAAATAATTATAATTCTCTTCTATTTTTACAAATTTTATTATTTTAATTCAAATTTAAAAATTATCAAATAAATAAATAAATAAAACAAGAATAAATAATAAATAAAAGGAATTTATGTTTAATTGAAAAGGTTGTAAGAATATTAAAATATTTCATAAAAATAAGAATGTTAAAATAAATGATCATACTTACATCAAAAACTTTATATCCATTACATCAAGTCCTTCAACCACATATGACCATGTGTCTTATTTGTTTTTATATGGGTTTATAGTTAAATGATAATAATTAATAGGGTTAAAGGCCTAATTTGCCATGAAAGTTTTGTTAAGGGAGCGCCCAACACCCGGAAGTTTTCTGGGTACCAAATTTGCCTCGGATATGAAAAAGGTAGCAAATTTTCCCCTTCATTAATTTTGACCGTTAAGTTTGACTGAGTGTCCAAGTAGCATGCCACCTCATGACACGTGGCATACCACCTCATCAACCCAATAAGAGTCAAGTATCATTTTTGCCCTGGAAGTTTTCACTGAGAGCAATTTTGCCCCAAAAGTTTGCACTCAAGGGCAATTTTACCCGGAAGTTTACAAAACGTATCAATTTTGCCCTTCTTTCCCACATATTAAATCTGACTATTAAATCATTCAAAGACCACACTTGTCATGCCTTGAAAAGGTCGAACTTGGAGTCAGAGAAGGAGATCCTTGAGATGTTGAGCTCAAGGTGGTCAGAATTTGTGAAGCCAAACTGCTCACAGGAAGCATCACTTATGATCTAAGCAAATGATCAATCAATACAAATGTAAATAGTATCACTATTGATTTGTTTTACCGAACCAATTTTTGGAACAATTCATTTCTCGTTTTGCGTTTCATTTGCTTAAATCATAAGTGATGCTTCCTCTGGGTTTTGCAACAGACCTTTTAGTCCCTGTGAGCAGTTCGGCTTCACAAATTCTGGCCTCCTTGAGCTCAATGATGCTTCCTCTGGGTTTTGCGACAAACCTTTCAGTCCTTGTGAGCAGCTCGGTTTCACAAATTCTGGCCGCTTTTAGTTCAACATTTCAAGGATCTCCTTCTTTGACTCCAAGTTCGACATTTTCAAGGTATGACATGTGTTGTCTTTGACTAATTTAATAGTCAAATTTAATATTGGGAGAAAGAAGGGCAAAATTGCTACTTTTGTAAACTTCCGGGGTAAAATTGCTCCTATGTGAAAACTTCCGGGGCAAAAGTGCTCTCAGTGAAAACTTCCAGGGCAAAAATGATACTTAACTCTTATTCGGGTTGATGAGGTGGCATGCTGATCAAACCATATTTTTATATGAATTTACATGATTAAATTGGGATTTTCAATGGACTTTATCATAGTTATTGTGCCTAAAATGCCTTTCTTGTGATAAATTAAAATTAAGAGTAAATACATTAAATTAGGGCTAAAAAGGGCAAAATTGTCAAAAAAAATGTAATTACTTTTAATCATTGATTTTTATGAGAATATTTAATGTTGGATTAATTATTTTGGATTGTAAATGCCTAAAAAGATTGGAACAAATTTGAAAATGAAGTTTTGATTCTAAGTTTAAAAGTTTTCACATGCCACGTGTACACTCAGTCAAACTTAACAGTCAAAGTTAACGGAGAGGCAAATTTGCTACCTTTTTCATACTTCTAGGGAAAATTTGATATCCAAAAAACTTCTGGGCGCTCCCTTAGCAAAACTTCCATAGCAAATTAGGCCTTTATCCCTAATTAATAAATAGAACACATGGTCATATGTGACGGTAAAATTTGACGAAGTGAATATAAGGAACTTGATCTAAATATTTTTCTAAAATAAATTATTTTTTATAGAATAGTTTTTAATAATATTATATATGTTATGAATAATATATTTGTGGATGTCCATATCTCCCATTATTTCCTATTCTCCATAGTTTCCTATTCTTGCCCATTAATCACTATGATTGTGGAATCACATTAATTGTAGATTAGAGAGTTGTGCCTATAAATAGAAGGCATATGTTATGTATTTGAGACACACTCGAATAAGAATTATACTCCTCTTTCTCTCTTCTCTATTCTTTTGTTCTTGTTCTCTATCTCTTATCTCAGATATATCGATATATTTATAACACGTTATCAGCACGAGAAGCTCGAACGAAGGTCTGATCTCTTCTTTAACAATTTCAGCATACATTCTTTAATTACATGTTTCTTTTATCTATCTGGGATAATCTAAGCCACTATATGGAATTAAAAAGATACTTTTACCGAATGTTCTTAACATCGAGTTCTATGGCTAAGATTGGAGATTATTATTGTTTTTATATATTATTTTGATTTCATTTACGAGTTATTTTATATTTTGTTATTATTGTTTGAAAGACTGAATATCACCAAGAGGGGGGTGAATTGGGGATATTAAAATTTCTCACAATTATTGCTCTGTTAGCGCACTTCAAGAACAGAGGTGAACAGAGTAGGGTTGAGGAAGAATGAACACGAGAAATTTATACTGGTTCGGTCTAAATCCTTGATCTACGTCCAGTCCCCAGACTCTCCGGGATTTCACTAACTCAAATGATTACACACTCTGTACTCTCGGAGTAATTCTCTCACTCTAGAACTTACTACCCCTTACAAGTTGTAATCAAATAACCCAATCTCAAAGTCCCAATACTTTGAGATTCTTACAATAAATGATAATCAATGAAGAACTCTCTAAAAGAGTAGATGAGTAAACAGTGAAGATTGAAATATCAGTAGATATTGATTTCTTATAGAAACAGTAAATGAGGTAGTTCGATAATTGAATACACAGAGTTTCGGTAGGTAAAGACTTGAATGCTTCTTGTATTTATAGATGCTTTCATTTAATGACCGTTGAGAAGAGATTAATGAGCCGTTGTGAGTAATGAATGTGACCGTTGAGAATTCCGTGGCTTTGTCTCTTCGTATGCCTCCGACATTCGTCCGTTATTCTCCGTTGACATTCCTTATTCAAATTGCCCGTTGAAGTTCATTAGGAATGTTGTCTGAAAAGTAGCCGATTGCTTTTCGGTTGCTCAGATGGTTTCTTGCCAAATTGGTGATTCTCTATGCTTCGCATTAAATGCTTCTGACAGAAATTTGCTTTTTGACAATTTGAAGTTTAACCCTGTTAATCCTGTCTAAAACACACTGGAAACATGATTAATGATGATTAGAAATGATAAGAACCAGTAATATCAAGTGCCCATTGCATAATCACTGTGTTTCAGATTTCGAGAATGCTAAATTCAAAAACTGATATGAGTAACTCGAGTTGTACAGTAATAACTCGAGTTAAATTCAAGTTCAAGAGATTTTGGAAGAAGAAGGCCAACTCGAGTTACACTCATTAACTCGAGTTGCTCTATTGTCAAAGTTGGACAGAAAGCAATTTGCTTTGGTATAACTCGAGTTGCACAGTAATAACTCGAGTTATTCTTAAATCAAAAACATACAGAGAGCAATTGCATTTTCATAACTCGAGTTGCACAGTAATAACTCGAGTTATGTTAAAAATTATTTCAAACAGAAAGCAATTTGCATTTTGGCATAACTCGAGTTGCACAGTAATAACTCGAGTTATCTTAAAGTTAAATTCAAACAGAGAGCAATTGCTATAGGACTAACTCGAGTTGTTGAAAATAACTCGAGTTGCTTCAGATGACAGAAAATTCATATCGCGAGTAGCTTTCTGGAAATGAGAGGTACAGCCCATAACTCGATTTGTTAAATGATAACTCGAGTTATGTTCCTTTGAAAAACAATTTGCAACTTGAGTTAGGATTTCCAACTTGAGTTATGATTTTTATGAGGATTCTTTAAGTCCTGTAACTTGAGTTGTGATCAAACAACTTGAGTTACTAATTTTCTAATATAAACATTTTCAAAGAACTCAAGATCGCTTTCAAGTATTTTTATCAAAGAAAACAATTGTTAATCATCATCAAAACATATAGAAAACTAACATTGTTAATTTGACTTCTGCATGGAAGGTTCTACCTTCTACATGGAAGTCTAGATTTAATCTTTCCTTTTTATTGTTTAATTTGACTCCTACATGGAAGGTTCCACTTCCTACATGGAAGTCTAGATTTAAGTTTTCCTTTTTACTGTTTTAATTTGACTCCTACATGGAAGGTTCTACCTCCTACATGGTAGTCTAGATTTAAGCTTTCCTTTTTATTGTTTTAATTTAATTTGAGATTTTATTATTACTAACTTTAACATAACACTTTACTATTATTATGGCTAACTTTTAATATTATGTTATGTTATACAAACTCTTTTATGTTATTAATATTATTATGACTAGAAACCATACACCTCTATTTCATATTATGAAATTATATGACTAAGAGTTATATTGTTCTAATTTCCTATTACATTGTCAAAAGTCATAGTCTTTTTATCCCTACTTTGAGATTATATGACCAGAAGTCATATACACTTTGACTTTAATATTGCCAAAAGTCATATTCCTTTTATTTATATTTTTATATTATATGGCTAGAAGCCATGTGTATTTGATTTTTATATATCTTGAAGATAAAGGTCAGAAGCCATATAATTCTAAATCCTCATAATTGGCCCGAAGCCATACAATTTTGATATTATATGACCAGAAGTCATATTTCTTTTACTCTTATTTTGATATTATATAACCAAAAATCATATAGCTTTCATCCTCTTATTGTATCGCTGGAAGCCATGATGTTCAATTTTTATTTATCTTGAAGATAAATGGCTAGAAGCCATATTGATTTAATTTCTCATGAAACAAATTGGCCTGAAGCCATGAGAAGAGATAAACTGGCTTAGTTCTATCAGGAGACACAAATTCTCTTGAAGCAAAGTGATAATTTGGCTTGACTGAGAAGAGACAAATTGGCTTAGTTCTATTAGGAGACACAAATTCGCCTGAAGCAAAGTGATAATTTGGCCTGAAGCCATAAGACAAATTGAAGTAAAGCCAGATCCATGATTTTTATATGTCACAATTTGTATGAAGGCTTCAAAATTGAATATTTGGCATTAAAAAAATCCCCTTATTCTTTAGAATAAATTAAAAGGATTGTATAACCACCAGAAGATTGTTGTTCTTCTAAAAGTTCGTTATAAATGGATATCATAGAAAACACATGCTATTATAAACCAGAAGTTTACTAATAATAATACAATAAATTGTAATTCTAAACCAGAAGTTTACAAATATAACAAATGAAATGTTTGCTAATGCTAACAATGAGATATCAAAAAGGCAAAGAGCTGCAGAGAAATATGTCTAGATTTATTTTGAAGCCAAGACAAATAACAAATAAGCCTAGAAGGTAATATGGTGTTTAGTTCACTAGTGCAAAAAAGGCTTTTAAGACCGGACAAAACAGGCTCATAAGACCGGACGGACGGCCGGTCTTGTTCCAGCCGGTATTAAAAATCTACATATAAGACCGGACATTGATCCGGTCTTAAAAGTCTACATATTTTAGAATGGACATTTAAAACATTCAGTCTTAAAATTTGTACTAAATGAACATGAATAGTTTGATTTGGTCGGTCCAAAAACTCAACTTTTAAGACCGGCCTAAAATAGGCCGCTCTTAAAATATCGGACTTTTAAGACCGGACAAAATTAAATACAGTCTTAAACTTAGCAACTTCTAAGACCGACTAATCATACGCGGTCTTAAAAGACTGACTTTTAAGACCGAATGATAATTACATCTGGTCTTAAAAATTTTCCTTTAAGACCGGACGTCTAAATATAACATAACGGTCTTAAAAGGCCAACTTTTAAGACCGGCTTAATATGACCTTTAAGACCTGTCATATAATTACATCCGGTCTTAAAAGTTAAACATATCAGACTGGCTTATTTATTTCCAGTCTAAATTTTCCTGAATTTTTCCCTGCTGTTGTTCCTGCTACTATATATATATATACACAAACCCACTACCCAATCCAGCACATAAAAGTCGATACGTTAAGCTACAAGCTATGAACAATTATTTGAATAAATTGAATTGGAAAAATGATACAAATATTATTCACCATGAGTTATTTGGCCTCTTAATTAATCTACAACACCTAAGTTAATTCATACAATAAGATAACTTACTTACAAATACAACATAGATGCGCCCAAAATAATATTCACCATGCCTTCATCTGATTCCCACCCAACAACGTAACATCCTCTTTTATAACATGATCGGATCCTGCCACAAAAATAAAACAAGGAACAAACTTCATAGTCAAAGACATTTTATGAACATAGAAGGAATAATATATATAGTTAAAGCCTTAAAGTAGTCAAATAAATCTGCATATATATGAATATACACTTATGAATTGACTCTTTTATAAAGTGATATCTTCCCATATCCCTTCTTGATGATCACTTCTTATGCCAGGTTCATTATCCGCTTCATCTTCTTCGTTCATGTCCGGTAGACCCCTTGAAAAAGGTGTACTCTCAAGAATACCATAATTTGAATTTTCCTCATCAATATCAATGACCCTCTTTCCTTGTAGAGCTACAGACCACATTTTATTTTCTTGATCAGTGATATAGAACACTTGTTGCGCCTGGTCTGCCATAATAAAAGGTTCATCTCCAAAACTTCTACCATTTTCATCGACTAATGTAAATCCTAGCCGATCGATCCGAACACCATTATTGACATTAACCCACTTGCATTTGAAAATGGGAAATCTAATTTTCACATAGTCCACCTCCCATATCTCTTCAATAACCCCATAATATGGCATGACTGCCAATAAGGGCTCTTGTCTTTCAAACTGGAGAAGTGCATAGATTCAGCCTCTAACATAACACCACTGTTCTGGACTGTGCTCCTATCATCTAAGGACTTCGTGTAAAATGTATAACCATTGATCACATACGAATTCCAACTTATGACATCAACCTCAGGACCACGTGCTAACCATTTGAGGATATCAGAAACACATTCCCCCCCCCCCCTCGACCTTTTGTTTGAACCAGTGTGCAAAAGTTCTGTTATGCTCCCTAATCAACCTTTGTTCAGTCATTCGAGGATTTTCTTTCCTCACAGCTTCTTTATGTGCAGCTATGCTGGCTTGAACTTCATCAACATTATTCAAGATGTATAAGTGGACTTGTGACAATTCATCAGGATCCACAGTCTTTACTGAAGCCCCTCGCCTACCCCCTCCAGCATGATGACGTTTTGGAAGCCCAATATGTCTTACTTTGGCCAAATAATTTTGACAAAATTCCATGGCTTCTTCAGAAACATATTTTTGAACAATCGATGCTTCTGGACCGTATGCATTCTTCACGTACCCTTTAAGGAATTTCATAGATCTTTCAATTGGGTACATCCACCGTAAATGGATAGGGCCGCACAACTTTATCTCCCTCACTAGATTAACAATTAGATGAAGCATGATGTCAAAAAATGTAGGAACAAAAAGCTTCTCAAGGTGGCACAAGACAAGATATCCTTCATTCTCCAATTCATCCAATTTTTCAATGTCGAAAACTTTAGAACAAACCGCATTGAAGAAGACACAAAGTCTAGTCAAAACAACCCGAAGGTCATATTCAGCGATGCCTCAAATGGCTATTGGGAGTAGCTGTTGCATCAAGACATGACGATCATGCGATTTTTGGCCTACTAATTTCAAGTCCTTCATCGATACAAGCCTCTTAAAATTCGAAGAATACCCCGAGGGAACTTTTGTGCCATGTAAACACTCACAAAAACTACGTTTCTCATCCTTAGACAAAGTATGAGAAGCCGGGGGACAATAAGTTCTCGTCCCATACGGCCTTGGATGTAGCTCTTCACGTATTCCCATTGCTTGCAAATCCAATCTTGCCTTCACACCATCCTTGGAACTGCCTTATGTGTTGAGAAGCGTGCCAACAATGCTATCACATACGTTTTTCTCCACATGCATGACATCGATACCGTGTCTCATATCTGAAAGAGGAGCTTTATACCCAAGAGGGGGGTGAATTGGGTATATTAAAAATTTTCGAAACTTGTTTTGTTTTTAAACACTCAGAACAGAGCAGAACAGAGGAGATAGGGAGGAAAGCTTTGCACACAACGATTTATACTGGTTCGGTCCTTTCTCTGACCTACATCCAGTCCCCAAGCCTCACTTGGGATTTTCAATCCACTAAATTCACAACAACTGATTACAATCTCTGTACTCAGAGTAGTTCTCTCTCTAGAACTCACTCCCCCTTACAAGATGTAATCAATACACCCAACCACCAAGTCCTCTGACTTGTGGTTATCACAATCAATGAGTGATTTAACAATAAATAACTCTCTCACAGAGTAAATAGGATGAACACTGAAGTACAAATGTCAATATGACACTATTACAGATGAAAAACTGAACACTATGAATGATCTTAATAAATTTTCACTCTCAGTGTGTATCAGCTTGAAAAGGTGTTAATGCACTCTATTTATAGGTAGAGGGCATTAATTGACCGTTGTAGCTTGGATTGAACCGTTGGAGAAGTTGCCCAAGTGTTCTGAAGTGGTTTTGGGGTCTTCTCTCTCTTGTTTTCTCCTAATCCAGTTGGCCAAGTCATCAAGGCTGACTTTCTGCGAATTAATCCGTTGGAGAGGAGTTTTCTTGTTTCAGCAAACATTCTTAAATGCTTTGTGATCGTGTGCAGAAGGATTTGGGCAGAAGAAGTAACTTTTAAGCTTTAGCAATAAATGCTCTGAGTTACTTTTTGCTTTATACTCTAACCTCTCACCAAACATTATTTAATGCTCTGAAATCCACTAACAAATAGGTTAAGCATAGCAGGGAATATCAGAGAATAATATTGGAGGAGATTAGGATCAAATAACACTGATTTCTGAAATGCCCAAATTCAAAATTCTGAACCAGCGCCATGAACTCGAGTTCAGTTCTTACAGGCTCGAGTTCGAGGCTTCAGTGTTCAAAGTTATGTGAGTTCAAAATGTGTAAACCTGAGGTTTGTCTTCTAAACCTGAGGTTCTCGAGTCATTGATAAGCCAAAAAGCCCTCGGGTTAAAATGAACTCGAGTTTGTTTAATATGAACTCGAGTTTGGTTCATCCAGAGAAGTTTGTCGCGATTTAGAAATCTGAAGGCTTTGAGTTTAAGTGATGAACTCGAGTTTGTGAGTGGTGAACTCGAGTTCGAAGCTTTTCTGAACAAACCTTAATTTTAACTTGAAAGAGCAAACCTGAGGTTTGTAATGCACAGACTCAAGTTCAAAGTTCTTGAAAAATCCTTTGCTCTCTGGAACTTTTAGGCTCGAGTTTAAAACACTTATGCTCGAGTTTGCTTCTCTTTGAAAAACTCTAAAAGCTCTCGGCCAAAACTAGGCTCGAGTTTGAAGATGCTAGGCTCGAGTTTGAGCATTAGTGAACTTTTCAAACTAAAAAACTTTTCTTTCAATGGAACAGTGCAGAGTTTGAAAATATCTTCAAGTTTGAAACAACTTGTCCTGCCAGAGATGAATTCGAGTTTTGCCATGACAGGCTCGAGTTCATACTCTTAAAATTTTCTTTGAAAACTTTCAAACTTGAGGTTTGAAGAGAGCAAGTATAGAGTTTAAAACATGTTTTCAAAGTTCAAAACTCTCGGGCAAAGATGAACTCAAGTTTAACATCAGTAGGCTCGAGTTCATGTGAACTTCTCAAAGGTTTGATTTTAAGCTCCAGGTTCAGTGTCGAGTTCGGAGAATGGTTTGACAAGTTTGTGCTCTGTGTCAAATCCAGGCTCGAGTTCAACACTAACAGGCTCGAGTTTGGTTTTGACAGATAGAAGATTACAAGTTTAAAACATCCTAAACTTTGTCAAAACTTTTTCAATATTGTTTACAATTGTTAGTAATCATCAAAACACACTGAGAACTAACAATATCAAGATTGTGCCAATAAGGAAGATCGAAGAATACAGATCTCTTTTTCCATATATTTGTATATTTTCTACTCTTGGCTGTCTTGCTGAAGATGACATTGATATTTTTCACCTTCTCATAAACTTGCTCCCCAGTCAATGGCATTGGAGCATCTTCATATTCTTGGCCACCAAAGAAGGCTTTCTTTAATCGACGATATGGGTGGCCCCGTCTAAGAAATCTCCTATGTCCAAGGTAAACCGTCTTTCTTCCATGTTGGAGTTGATGATAGCATGTGCCTTCTTCACAAACCGGACATGCTTTATGGCCTTTTACACTATACCCGAACAAGTTACCATATGCTGGGAAGTCGTTTATAGTACATAATATCATGGCTCGCAATTTGAATACCTCCTTCTTGAAGGAGTCAAAAACATCCACACCTTCTTCCCATAACTCCTTCAAGTCTTCGATCAAGGGCTGAAGGTAAACATCAATGTCATTTTCGGGTTGTTTTGGTCCTGAAATCAACATAGACAGCATCATGTACTTTCGTTTCATGCATAACATTGGGGATAAGTTGTAAATAATGAGGAGTACAGGCCATGAACTATGTACACTGCTAAGGCTTCCATATGGATTCATGCCATTCATGCTAAGGGCAAGCTTAAGGTTCCTTGGTTCTTTGCCGAAGATGGGAAATAATTGATCGATTTTCTTCCATTGAGAAGAATCGGCTGGATGACGAAGCTTTCCATCAAAAATCCTCTCATCTGCATGCCACCGCAAAATGTTTTGCATCATTTTCATTCGCAAACAACTGCTTGAACCTTGGTATGATTGGAAGATACCACAACACTTTTGCAGGCCCCTTATTTGTCTTGTACCTTGGGGTTTCACATATCGGACAATTCTGCTTCTCTTCAAACTCTTTTCTATACAATACGCAGTCATTCGGGCATGCATGGATCTTTTTGTACTCCATCCCCAGTGGACAAAGTATTTTCTTAGCATCATAATATCGAGGCGGTAACACATTATCATCCAGAAGCATGTCCTTAAAAGCCTCAAGCACTTCAGAAAAACTCTTGTCGCTCCATCCATGACGTGCCTTCAAGCTTACCAATTTCAATACAGCATTGAACAATTGGTATAACAGGGTCTTCGCATCACTACACATATTACCATATGCATGTGATTGTTGAAAGGCCTCTTCTCCTACATCACGAATAATGTCCTCTATACAATCGTCCATATCCGTGTCATTATCATCAAAGGCCACTTCCCCATGTTGAGACCCATTTGGTATTTTTCACCATGCCATACCCATACTGTATACGTCTTACAAAATCCATGACAAATTAAATGTGTGCGTATAACTTCAGGACTTAGTCGCCTCTCATTCAAACAGTTTACACAAGGGCAATAAAACTTCCCACTATTATCATTGGCATTTTGTTTAGCAAATTCAATAAAGTCCCTCACCCCATTCTGATATTCAACGCTCGTCCGTAAAGCATTTATCCAACTGTGATCCATAGTAGAATTCCTATGGACAGAAAGATTTAATATACTTATAATAAGGCAAAATAAATGCATAACGAAGAATCACTTTTGGTCATGAATATCACAGTGAAGCCAAACTAAAATACTCCCGAAGCAAAATAAATGCATGACGAGGAAATTTGAATGCTTCACATGAAGGTTTTGTGGACTCACCTGTACCATATAAATTCAAATGCCAAATAAGAGTCTTTCTTCTCCCGCCACGAATGTTGATGTTGGAGACAACAAAAATACCCTAAAAACATTTGTTGGTCAGTTGGGTAGGTCTCAAGTGCAAATATAATCTTCAAAGTAGAATATTCATTAACAACAGAGAAGCCCACAAGAGCATTTCATCGATTTCGTTCAACTCAAGAAAAACCCAGAACGATAAGTAGGAAAACCATGAAGTTATATAACCGAAACACCTCTTACAGCTTGGTCTAAGTTTAGCTAAGGAACGAGGAAGTGATTGTCGAGAGAGCAACGCGAAGCACCGACGGAGCAACACACAACCACTGGAGACAGAACCTCCTCAGTAATCACTTTCAGCACGACAAGAGAAATTCAGAGAGGGAAATTTAATTTTCCGCGCGACAGAGAATGGTTTTATATTTGGATTTTTTAAGACCGATTAATTATAAAGCATCCGGTCCAAAATATTTTATATTAAATTTTTTAATGTTACTTTTAAGACCGAACTCTTATCCTGTCCGGTCCTAAATATTTAAGACCGCAGTTTTATAATACTCCGGACCTAAGTTAATTTTCCAGAGAAAAAAGTATTTTATATTAAATTTTTAAGTGTTACTTTTAAAACCGAATTATTATCTTGTCCGGTCCTAAATATTTAAGACCGCAGTTTTATAATACTTCGGACCAAAGTTAATTTTCCTGAGAAAAAAGTATTGGCTTTGGGCCTTTGGTGAGTGCAGAAAATTATCAGTGCTACTATTAATTACTTGAACAAAAAATTAAAAAGAGACAATGTTATAGTTCTTAATTAATGCTATCATTAATTACTTGAACAAAAAATTAAAAAGAGACAAGCTTATGGTTCTTAATTAATGCTATTATTAATTACTTGAATATTGCCGTACACATTGCCTAAAAAAAAAACCAGAAAATTATCAAAGCTTGTTATCCTTCAAAGCCCAGGCAATATCGGCTTGAGCAGCATTAATTTCCCGCCGGATATCAGCAAGTTCCCGTCTTATTCATATCAGGTCGTTGGAGGAAAAAGGACGAGAGTCATCGGTAGGCGCGCTGGGGCCAACTGGTTGGAGAGGTGGAGCAGGAACCTCTTCAGGGACGGAAGGCTGGAGGGGGGGGTGCGGCAATCTCTTCATCATCGAAAATAACAGTGGGTCCAACGACCCGAGACTCTTCTGTTTCAATAGAACGCACTCTCGATGGAGGAGGCACATCATATAACAATCGACGGAAGGCACGAGCATCACGAGTAAGAGAACCCCTACGAGCGGTTCTCTTGTATCTAACCATGGTTTGAGCGGTTGGCGTAAAGAGGTATGAGGAGTTTATTAATAAAGGCAGAGAGCAGGTACGTAGTTTGGAGTTACGAGGTAGAGCGGCGAGTTAATAAGGAGTGTTAAGGATAGAGAGGTATGACGACTGAGGAGTAGTTAATAAAGGTACAGAGCAGACGAATGGTCTACTTTTTTTTTTTTTTGATAAAAGATCGGTCTTAAAAGTAATTTAATTGAATAAAAAAATAAATAATATACTTTTAGGACCGGAGAAATGATAAAAAGTCGGTCTTAAAATTAATTCATCTAAAAAATAAATAATATTTATAAAACTCGCTCGTAAAGTCGAATGGTCTACTTTACGAGCGAGTTTTATAAATATTATTTATTTTTTAAATGAATTAATTTTAAGACCGACTTTTTATCATTTCTCCGGTCCTAAAAGTATATTATTTATTTTTTTATTCAATTAAATTACTTTTAAGACCGATCTTTTATCAGTTTTCCGGTCCTAAAATTTTTTTAAACAAGATTTAATTTCCTAAAAAAAGTTCATCGTTTCAAATTCCGATAGCAGAGTCGTATCCTTACACTCTATCAGAGGATCTCTTCGGCTTCCAGATAAACTTCCCAACGTAACTAGGCGTCTCCTCGTATTCTGATGAACTATGCGTCTGCTCATTAAAGGTTTTGACGTTTCACTACGGATAGGTTCTCTATTTAAAGATGTTGTTACTTTACTTTCTTCACATTCTTCATCATCACTTCTACAATGGCTGCTCCACCACCCCAAGGTCCTCCACCACCACCAGGTCCTCCTTTTCCTCCTCCCGCTGGGCGTAACAATCCTTACCCTCTACCTCTGCCTCCTAACCCGACCACTAAACAGCTGCTGCAAAACCTCCTGGCCCGCGTCGATCATATAGATCGACGACAGGGCCAGCTTTTTCAAGTCTACCACGCCATCAACAACAAGATCAACGCGATACTCGACACCTATGACGTTGAGTACAATCCGTTCGATGACGACGTCACTGACCCCTCCGAAGACTCCCTCCCCTCCGACAACGATGGGGAGGAGTAAATATTTTTTTTGTTTTTTTTTATCATGTACTCCGTTGCCCCCCATGGGGCAGCATTAAAAAAAATATAATAAATTTGTCTTTCCTATTTCGATCACCTTTATCCTTCTGATCAGTACATTCTTTCTTTTTCCGACAAGGAGGAAAAAAACAAAACATTGTCCTCGTGTGTATGATCAACATTAAAAACTCACACATTAAAATATCCAACAATATACAGTTAAGATCAGACCAACAAAACAAAAAGATCGTTTACCTTATTTGAATAAAAACAAGTAGTGATAATTCTTCTCAAGGTTGGAATGTCATTGTCGTTAGTGTTACCTCGCATGATTAGAAACAAAGTGTCCTTTTCAATATCTCCCACCTTTTTCTAACAAAAAGAAAAGGGAAACCAATAATCTGATTCAAGAGAGGTAACATCGACGACAATGAAGCTCCTAGCTTGATCAGAACACCAGAACCTCGGTTGCCTTGAACCCTAATTAATTTGTCCAAAAAGCGAATCAACTCTATTTAAAGGAAGACTATTATCATACCAAAAAGAAAAGGAAGAATATTAGGAGCGGACAGTAAAAGGAGCTACGGTCCTAAAAGTCTCGAATACTTTTAGGACCGTCATTTTACAATATACGGTCCAAAATGTCTATTTAGTCAATACTTTTAGGACCGTCATTTTACAATATAGGGTCCTAAAAGAGTTCGTACATTAAAAAATCCAACGTTATACAGTTAAGATCCAATAGAAGATTCTTTCTGTTTCCGACAAGAATGAAGAAAACAAAACATTGTCCTCGTGTGTTTGATCAACATTAAAAACTCACACATTAAAATATCCAAATATATACAGTTAAGATCAGACCAACAAAACAAAAAGAACGTTTACCTTATTCGAATAAAAACAAACAGTGACAATTCTTCTCAAGGTTGGACCGTTGTTGTCCTCGATTTTACCTCGCCTGATTAGAAACAAAGTGTCCTTTTCAATATCTCTCATCTTTTTCCGACAAAAAGAAAAGGGACAAAGAAAAGGGAAACCGATAATCTAAATCTGGAGAGGTAAAAACGACGACAACGAGAGTCCTAGCTAAAGCAGAACGCCAGAACCTCGGTTGCCTTGAACCCTAATTAATTTGTCCGAAAAGTGAATCAACTCTGTTTAAAGGAAGATTATTAGGAGGATACGACAAAAGGAGATACGGTCCTAAAAGTCTCGAATACTTTTAGGACCGTCACTTTAAAACATACGGTCCTAAATGTCTCACCAATCTTTAGTCAATACTTTTAGGACCGGAAGTATACAACATGCGGTCCTAAAAGTCTCATACTATTTAAACCGAAAACTTTTAGGACCGGAAGTTTAGCCATATACGGTCCTAAAGTCGCGAACTCGCTTATTATTTATATTATCCTGAACTTCAAATTTCAAGCGCACTAAATAGCTATATCCACCATCCAATTTCTGATACCCCAAACTGGACACAAGAAAATTGTTCGAAAAATTAAACAAATTTATCTATTAAATTTTACATTGCCTGTGTGTTATTTACAAATTGTTTGAAAAAATAAGCAAATTTTACAGAATATTTACAAATGAATAACATCATTAATTATTGTCCTTGATCATTACTTAAGATCAGGTCATACAGATATTGACAAAACAAATTGCGTATGTGCTCGAGTTCAGCATCCGAACAGGGGGCAGGGCATTGAAACATCTGTAACATCAAAGACAGAAACTGAATTAATTTTCATCCATATTTCAGATGTAACATTAAGTCAGAAACTAAATTAACTTGCGTGCATAATATGTAACATCAAATATTTACCTTTGCATATAATTTAGTATTTCCTTTAGTGACAATATCATACATGTGTTTCATAATGTATTGGCCACATAGGTTGGACGCCTGTGGTTGCCGACGAGTCTAAAAAGAACAAGAAATATATAAGTAATATATATCTTACTGACCAAGTTCAAAACGCGGTTGACAAGTTTACAAATATTATATTGTACCAACTTCTGGTCTGAGCCATTTAGGCTCTTTGGCCTTTGAAGGACGCTTTTGGAGTGCATCGATTTGGAAGGTCCTCATGGCACTATCATGAAAAATGCATATTTATCAATTCACTGAAAATTCACAGCAGATATTTCTGACAAGAGAATCAAAATGACATGCTTACTCGTTGATGGTCTGGACCAACGTGGGCACTAGCTCGCCGTGGGTGGAGCATAAGAAGATAACTTTATTTTCTACCATACACATGAGGACCAACTGCCAGTGGCGGCTGAAAATTCACAGCAGTAAAGTATACTTAGTGATATATGTAGGCATGTAGCATAATTAAGTGACTTGTAGACAAGATTTGTGATATGTACCTATGGAAGAATGAAAACAAGTACACCTTTCTTCTGACATTACACAACCTCCTTGATATGTACTCTTGCCTTTGCTCCATGGTTGTTTGACTCATATACTGTGGGCACAAGAATCCAAAATCGTCGCTCCTGCCCTCATTCTCCAATTCTTGATGCAAGAACCTACAATAATTATATCGATCAAGGAATTAGTATATATATGTATGTGTGTCTAAACGATGCATTTAAATTATGTACTCATAGAAGAACATACTTACTTCATCCAAATTTGAATAATTGCATCAGTAAGCTCCTGTCTAGGAAGCAGCAGGGAGTCAATATCAATAGTGTCAACTTGGACTGGTAGGGGATTTGCAACGCCTACTACTTCATTGACAGGCCACGATTTAATTTTAAAACCTCCACTTTTCATCATATCGGTTATTTTTTTGCGGCCAATCAACTTAGCAGTAGGGGATTGAGCCTGACGAGGAGGGGATTGAGCCTGACGAGGTGATTGAGCCTGAGGAGGAGGGGATTGAGCCTAAGGAAAGGATGGAGTTCGACGAGGGAATAGAACTTGAAGACAAGGGGTTGAAGCTTGGGGAGAAGTACAAACATGTACAAGCTTCACTGGCCAAGAGATAAAGGTTCCCTTAACATCACTCACAATCTTCATCTCATCAGTTGGGAGAGGGAGAGATGCATCAATGATCACCTTTTCAACTGACACTCTAACTTCATCATCAGACATTTGTTGGTGGTGTACAGTTGATCCCAAAAAGTTGTGGACAGTCCCTTTTGCAACAAATAGTAGTCTATCATGATCCTCCACATAGAGGTCACAAGGTTGCTCTGACTGTCCAATAATGCAGCTCCCTTTAGTGCTCTGCTGCACAGTTGCAGGTAAGTGTGTGAAGGGAACACTGGTCTCTGGATGAGAGCTCAAAAGAAACTTCATCTAATTCAGTTCCTCCCTCAACTGGCTCATATCGGATTGATGCCTTGCTTCTTTAGCTGCTACTTCCTCATTTAATTTGGCCACTGTCTGTTCCATCTCCTCCCGAGTAACCACCTCTTTCCTATGGCGTTTGGCGGATGAACCAAAGAATACCTTTAGGCCTACCCGTCCTCCAACCCCCCTTACACACCCACCGTGGTCCGGTTTTCTGGTGCAACAGTGAGAACATCACTCCTACCGGACGACACGAAAGCTCCCTCTGCCTCTTTCTTCTTAAGATCTTCCTGTAAGGTACAGATAACAAGAAGCTTAGTAATGAATCATGTTTAGTAACTAAAAAATAACAACAATAACGATACTTATAATTTTTTCAGCAACTACACGAGTTTGTTCACTCGTGTAGGAGCCGCTTGGCTTTTGCCGAATGTGCAACCACAAATCCTCGCGACGTATTGGAGATGGCGGACCATGTACCACCTCAGGATTGGATTCTGCTTCATCTTCCAATCTCTTCCACTTGGCCGCCATCAATTCTTTTTCAGCCTTTTCATATCCGCCGCGAGAAGCCGTATGCGGGCAATCATTCTTTCTCCCTATCTCCTGTGCTTTTGCCCTTCTTTACTGTGAATCAAAATTGAAAACAACTATTAATTATGAATTCCAGCCATCTCACTAACAGAAATTAGAGAACTTCTGCTTGATATGAACCTCAAACACTAGTCAAATTCACTTGATCAAGTTTCAACATTTTATTATTTAAGATGTAGATAGGTTAAGAAACAAAAGAGAATTATGCTTACAAAAGAGCTATGTTTTGTACTGCTAGGTAGATAGAACAAGAAACAAAAGAGGATTATGCTTACAGAATAATACAAACTTGATCCTTTTTAAGGCATCCAGTGGGATCATTAGTACGTCCACATTAGATAGTAACAATTAGGTATATAAAGTTTCCCCCTTTTAAGACTATTCATTTCCTCCTTTGCAAGACAAACCATTACACAATTACCTCCTTAGTATTTTACCTTTTCAGGGTTTAGATATCAGACTTGCATAGACAAAGGCAGGAAATGTATACTTCTATTCACACACCAAACAATATAATTTAACTAACAGGATTAGATGAACAAATATAAGCTCACAGGTTACATAAGCAAACAAAACTAAATATAGACTCGCCAGAGCTTCAGGAGTGGTCCGTAGCAGAACAAATTGTCGCCAAATTCGTTCATCAATAAATGTGTACTGTTCCCAAGGCTGTTTGGCAGGCGCAACCTCGTAAAAAATATACGTGATAGCGAGAAAGGTCTTAAACTTCCTCCACCGATCAGCACAATAATACAATGTCTTAACTTTCAACTCCTCAGAGTCAGGGACAGTGTATGTAAGCCGGATAGTGTCCCAAATAGGTTGCTTTACTTTGTTAAAGTCAACACTTTTCCACTCATCTTCCAAGATGCTAACCTTGCTGCGTGCAAGATAGCCAACAAAACTATTATATTTGTTTTTATTAGGACTGCAAGGCCGCAACTTTTCATCGAACTAAATCTCGAGCCTTGACCCAGAAGTCCGACTTAGAGATACATCCATCATTCGTGTGCCTCTTCTACCACAGCGTGCAGGGCGGTTAGGAGGAACATTGTCAGTGAAGGAGGGTTCGTTCTGACCTACACCATTAACTGGCGATCCCGGAACACGAATGGAATCGTCTTCACCGTTCATTTTTGAGACAGTAAGAAAGGAATGCCTGAGCAACTGAGAGAGTAAGAGAGGCTACTGGTACGTGGGCGAGGAAGAGTGGTAATGCAACAGGAAGAGTGGCTTCACAACAACAAGAGGGGTTTCAGAGTTCAGAGGTACAACGTAAGTCTTAAGGTAACGTTTCGCGCAAAGATATATTTGGCGGTTTATTTTTAAGACCGGATGAACAACAACGACGGTCTTAAAGGTTACGTTTTAAGACCATCCTTTTTTAAACTCCGGTCTTAAAAGTATTACTACCGAGCGCAATTTATGTCTGGCTTAAAAGTATAATCTTTAAGACCTCCTATTATATATATCCAGTCTTAAAATTTTTATTTAATTTTTTTCCTTATTATTTTGGATCGTAGAAAAAATAAGTCGGCCTGTTTGAGATTTCTCTATAAAGAATTTTTATATTTCAATTTTTTTAATAACATTTTTAAGACCGGTCGTTTTTCTAAGCGATCTGAATAATATATTTAAGACCCATTGGTAAATGATTCGGTCCAAGAAGTTCTTTATATTTACAAAACTGCCACCGGTCATACCTTTAAAGTTCTTTATATTTACAAAACTGCCACCGGTTATACCTTTAAGACCGGGCCGTTGATAATCCGCTCTAAATGAGGCGGTCTTAAAAGCCTTTTTTGTACTAGTGGTTTCTGTTCTTATTAAAAGAAATTATTATTGTTTACATTTATGGTGATCTCATCTTATAAATCTGTTGCCATTACAATTTTCTGTTGGAGAATTTTCACATGTGTAATCCTAAATCTATATCATTCTAAGTTATTTTGATCATGGATATCTTCATACGTGGTGAACTGTATATATTTTGCACATATAAGTAAATTGAAGTATATTATTAATGAGTAATGTAATATTATATGTTTGTTCATGAAGATCAACATAGATTTTTATTTCGAGCTTTAAAAGGTTTTAAAGTGATTTTGAAATATATATATATATATATAAAGACATTATGTTTATATAACTCACACTTGAGGGGAAGACTGTTAGACTACAAGTATGAGTTAAAATATGTGTGTGAGCTAATTTTTGAAAAGTTATATACTTCTTAGACAAAGTTTAATAGATCTTCCAAAATGGATGTCAGAATATTGAAATGTTTATTATTTGAGACATATGTTACAGTAAACCAGAAGTTTACTGATCCAAACAAATTTATTGTTGACATGACTTGTTTGATCATTCAAGAGTCATATAATAGAAATAAAATTACATATTGACATCCATTGAAGAACCAGAAGATTCTTCATGAATAACCAACATATTATTTGTAAATTATGTGCTGTATGTTTTCAAAAACAAATTATTTGCAAGACTATCATTGATCATGATTAGTACTGGATTTCAGTATTTTTGGAAATATATCAAACAGAATTATATGGGCCCATTGAAATAGCATGTAAACCATATAAACTTGAAAGATGCATCTATAAGATGGTTACATGCGAGATTATTATCTTACAACCTAAAGTTTGTAAGAATGTTTGCAACCCAAAGTTTGCAATAATGTTTGAATGAATTAAGTGCACAATTTTCAGAATATACGATCAAGAAATTATAAATTAAAGCATCCATAAATAGCTAAATCAATTCTTATGAGAACAAAATTTTTATGTTGGTATATTTTAGGGACGGAATTAGGGGGACTAGGGGTGGCCCCCACCCCCCCTAAAATTATAGGAAAGAACCCAAATGAGGGGAGAAAATTACAGAAAAGAACCCAAAATTTTATGAAATCACATTTTAGCCTTGTAAAAATTTCAGTATTTTCATTTTAGTCCCTTTCTAATAGTTTCATGGAGGGACTAAACTAAAAATATTGAAATTTTTATGAGGTTAAATGTAATTTCATAAAGATATGGGTTTGTTTCTGTAATTTATGCCCTCCTAATTTCAATTTCTGGGTCCGTCCCTGGTATATTTGATCTTACTTATTGCAGACTTATATAAAGCCAACAAAATTCTCCCGGTAAAATTGGGTCTTGGTCAGTAGCCAAACAAATTCCATCTTAAAAGGTTTGAATATGCAATGCTTATAAATCCATCACAATGCACACAGATGGATAAGGAAAGAAAGTTGAGATAAATGTTGTATAAGGACCTTCTTCTTCTTGTTTGTCTCTATATGAAACAAAATGATGTTTCTAAAGGAAACAAATGGATTAAGGAGACTTATATTGTATGATTAGTCAATTGATATTTGAAATTATTTTCTCAACATGAGGAGGAGAAATTGAATAGCTGGACAAGAGAATAAATGGAATGCATTATAACAAAGTATATATCCTCAAATAAAGAAGTATGAATCAGAAGTTCATCAGGTTGTGCATTCATGATATATTTGCCAGATAGAATTACTAACCTAAATGAGATTTATTAAATCTCATATTCCAGCTAAAAATGATCTAATTAGTAACATTCCTGAAGCATGAGTAAGTATTCGGTTCCAAATATAAACGTTATGGATGAATTGGAGTAATAATTAAGATGATCATATTAAGGAGGTAGATACTCCAGAAGAGTATCAAGGCATAACTTATTGCAAAACCTCCAGAGAGGTGCAAGTACCTGAGTAATATTGATATTGTTATGTCAAATTGGATAAATAGAACCGAAAAGATAAAGTTGTCGACAACAATTTTGATGATGATATCACGTGATTAAATGAGGGATATTATATAAAGATTATTGGCCAAGAGGATAAATGAAATTGAGAATGACATAAATATAATTATATTATAATAGTTATGGACTTGAAGTCCAAATTGAGATATATGATTTTATGGTGGATACGATAAATCTGGCAGTTTATAAATGATAAATTATGTGTCTATTAGATATTGTCATATAGCGTATGCATATGGCTTACTAAATTATGAAAATTGCATAAGAATCTTCAAAGGACTCAAGGTGCCAAAAGCACAAGTCCTTGAAGGGCTTAATGTGTCAGAAGCACAAGTCCCTGAAGGACTCAAGGTGCTAGAAGCACTTGTCCTCGAAGGATTGAATGTGCTAGAAGCGCAAGTCCCTGAAGGACTAAAGATGCCAGAAGCACATGTCCCCGAAAGACTCAATATACCAAAAGCACAAGTCCCTGAAGGACTCAAGGTGCCAAAGCACATGTCCCCGAAGGACTTAATGTGCCAGAAGCACAAGTCCCTGAAGGATTCAAGGTACTAGAAGCACATGTCCCTAAAGGACTCAAGATGTCAAGAGCATCTAATTCAAGTTCTCAAGAACAATATTCAATTAAATTACATAAGTCTCTGTATGACTTGAAGCAATTAGAGTGCATGTGATATAATCGTCTCAAGGAATATCTAGAGGAAAGCAGGGTATAAAAATAACTCAATATGCCAATGCATCTTTATGAAAAGACAGAGAAATAAATTTGTTATAATTGCTATTCATGTTAATGATATCAACATCATTAGAACTCCTGAAGAACTTCAAAAGGAAATTAATTGTTGAAGAACTACTTGGTCCAGAAGTACCATATCTTAGTGCTACTGGAGTACTAATGTATCATGTTATCATCAAGATATAGTTCTTTTCCAATACAAAGACATTGAAAGCAATGTTGACATCAGAAGGAGCAATATTAATGTTGTCATCAGGGGGAGTAAAACCGATGTCATCAAAAGGGGGAGTTGATACACGTTGTATTCTTTTTCCCTTATCTAAAAAGGTTTTTAATGAGGCAGCATTGGAAAGTGTATCAATGAATAATGTACTATTTTCTTTAGCTAGAATTTTGTCCAATTGGGTTTTTTCTAGTTAAAGTTTTTAATGAGACACATTCATAATGGACATTCAAGAGGGAGTGTCATGAATATTATATTTGTGGATGTCCATATCTCTCATTATTTCCTATTCTCCATAGTTTCCTATTCTCGCCCATTAATCACTATGATTGTGAAATCACATTAATTGTAGATTAGAGAGTTGTGCCTATAAATAGAAAGCATATGTTATGTATTTAAGACACACTAAAATAAGAATTACACTCATCTTTCTCTCTTCTCTCTTCTCTTGTTTTTGTTCTCTATCTCTTACCTCAGATATATCGTTATATTTATAACAATATATAATATTATATTTTATATTTATAGCATAATATTATAAGAATTTATGTGATAAAAATAAAAGGCTCAAATCAAGGAAAACTATAAGGACTTGAAAACAAAAAAAAAATCTAAAAGGGCCTAATAGAAAATAAATGAAAATATAAGGATCTGATAAAAAAGAGAAAAGAAAGTATAGGAATTTAATTAAAAAATGATTTTTACTATAAGAATCTAGAGATTAACTATCCCAATACAATTATGCAACTAATTAATGCACATATATTTGCAGGTAAAATTAAAATAAATGAACTGAAGAAATCATATTTATTATAAAGAAGCATAAAAATTATAATTACTTAGAAGGATTAAAAATAATAATAAAAATTTTAAATTAGTAAATTTCCTATAACTAAAGTTTCTCCATTATTTTTTGTATTTATAAGTAAAAAATAAGTGAAATAAAAACTAAAACTACCGCCCATATCTTTGTTTCACCAAGTTTCATATTCATGGAATCAATATATTATTTAATTCACATGAAGCTCATTTTTTAATGTTTTTTAACCAAATTCCATATTCATTTAATCAATATATCATTTAATTATTTATCTACAATATATTATTTATTTCTTTAATTTTATTAACATTAAATGTAATTGCTTAACACACATAAATTTTCTTCTAAAATGAAAACAAATCGCATAAACTTTCTTGATATAACATATATAATAAGAAAAAAATTATAAAAGACATTGATTTTTCTTAAAATTAAATAATTTTGTAAATTTATTTTTCATTTTTTAAATTGTAATTTTTTTCTATAGATGTCTATGCAAATTTTCATCTAAGAAAACTTTTTTTTAATTCGATGAAATTTAATATTTCTATTATTTTTAAAAATAGAATGTGAGAAAAAATGAACGAGTAAATATAAAAGATGTTGTTAGTGACATTTCAATGTTTCTAATTTTATATTTGGTCTTTCTAAATAATTATAATTTTATGGTTCTCATTAATAAATATATTTTCCTCCAAAATCCTTCATCCTAATTTTCTCATATTACTATGCCTCATAATAAAACATGTCTTTTATTTTATTAACAAAAAAAATCATTAAAAATGGTCACTACAAAAAAAAGTATCGTTTGTCGCGGTTCAGTTATAGCGGTTAAAGAAAACCGCTACAAATTAACATTTAAGTGCGAATTAGTAGCGGTTTTAAGCCAAATCGCCACAAATTAGTAACTGAAGCATTGGCGCCAAATGGTGACCATTTTACTTCGATTTTTGTAGCAGTGACACAAAACCAAACCACTACAAATATGGCGCCAGCCTTGGCGCGTTATGGCGCGAAGTCTGTTGTGGTTCCTTCCTAGCGGTTTTGTCAAAATAACTGCTACAAACATTCGAAACGACACAGCTTTGTTAGGGTGAGAAGAAAGTGACACCTTGACCGCGTCCAAATATTAAGATTTGTAGCGGTTTAGGCTATAACCGCTACAAAATTGATTCTATAAATAGCGTCCGTACAACAACTACAAATATTCAAAAATATTCTAAATCAAAATTATCACTAAACGAACATACTCTGCTTGATTGTCTAAGACATGCATATATCTGCAGCGCTGATCTCAGGAGATGAGAATTGTAGATATTTGCCTCCTTCTTATCATTCAAGCTGAGGATGTTCATTTAGTGAAAATCCAGATTTAGTTACTCCATTGACTTGAAGACTTCTCCTCTTCTGAAGATTGTCCAACATACGATCGGAGATTGGGTCCAATATAGCTACCAATCTCTCTGGGAAATATCTTTGATCAAAATGAGTCAGTGAGTTTTTCTTGGGAGATCGATGGCTATACTAAATCCGAATCTTCACCGGCATGTTGGACAATTTTCAATAAACTTGTTCCTTATTTATTAAGCTCAACTCTTTTAGGGAAATTAAAGAAAATAATTTAGAATGTTTTTATTGTAATAAAGAAAAAATCCAAACTAATTTCTTTGATAAACTAATTAGTTTAGTTTTTTCAAAAAAAGATATTAAATTTGTAGCGGTTTTGCTTACAACCGTTACAGAATTTCAAAGGTTATTCATTTTATAGCAGTTCTATAACTGCTACAAATGTTCACCAAGAACGAGGCACAGTTGTCACGGTGAACATAGCGGTCTTATCGTGCCCGCTACAAATGTATTGAGTTTGTAGCGGCTTCGTAAACGCTACAAATGTTCACCAAGAACGAGGCACAATTGTCACGGTGTTGGTAGCGGTTTTATTGTAATCGATACAAAGATGTTAAGTTTATCATGGTTATTTGGTGTAACCGCTACGAAATGTAGCAGTTTTTATACTCTTTTTCACTTTTGAAATTCATGCGCACTCTATTTTTACTGTTCACCTCTCAATTTCAACTTTTACCTTTCAACATCATGGTTTCTCACGACAAAGGAAAAGAGAAAGTAGTTGAACCCCAGAAAAGGCCTATAAGAGGTAGTAGTAGTAGTAGTAAAGGGGGCCGTAGGAGAGGGTGTGGGGCTCTAAATATCCCCCTTCAGCCCCCTCAGGTAAATATCCCCTTTCAACCCCCTCAGGTTGGGAATGAGCTTGATGAGCTCTTTGCAAATGACCCAATTCCAAACCCAGAGACCCTAGAGACCGTAGGTGGAGATCGAGGCGCAAGTCTGACGCTTGAGGAAATCCTCAATGAAGAAGATGAGGAGATCGAGTTTGAGATTCCCATAGCAGAAGTGGAGCGATTTCTCGACCAGGAGAACGAGCGGGACCAAGAAAACCCCCGACCATCGTCTTCTCGTTCCACTGGATTTGTGGTGGATGTCGAAGGTAAGTATAAGTAGTTTATTGGCAAAAAATAAAATTTAAATTCCTGACGTGTAATAAAAAATTATTTAAATACAATACAACAATTTTGTTATAATTGTGCAGATCCACATGGGAACATCAGCAAGAGGATGCTGGATGTTCACACGCTCTGTTAGGAGGACGCCTACCGCTAGGACGCCTACCGCGTGATAGTCCCCTGGAACATGGACACGAACCAGCCGATCGACAGCGGTGGTCACCTGTTGAACCGATTCCTGTCACAATTTGGCGGGAATTGGGTATGGTTCCTGATATATTTCCAGGATTGGAAAAGGGTCTCGAAGGACAACAAGGACAAGGCGTTTGAGGACGTTGTGCAAGTAAGTTATGTTGTGTAATTAAATTTTACATGTTAATAGTTTTAAGTTGTATAAATTGTGGTTAATTTAGTTATCTATTTCTTAATAATTATTACTTAATTACTAATTATTTTATGATATAGAAAAAGTTTAAACTGCAAGCCCACGCGAAGAGGTATGTAAAGATGAAAATGGGAGAATCATGGAAGAGCCGGAGGGGTCGTCTCTACACCCAGCAGAATGAAGATTCGACTATGCCTCTGTAGCAACTGATGGAGAACGTCGCAGATGGCGTGGAGGCAAATGATTGGGCAGCTTTTTTCCATAAACTGAATGTGTAAACATGTGATCTAAACCCCATAAACTTTGTCACAGTGCATGACCCAAGACCTAGTCTTGTTCATCACTTTATGAATCAATCAATCAATCATATATAATCATACAAGATATAAGCGATTAAAGTTACTAGTACGTGAACGTACCGTGTAATAGCCAATGCCTGACCTTTGAACCCGACTCTGGACTTCCCGGATATCCTATACATTATCGTCGGATTATTTCCTTTTCTATGATAATATAATTAATATCATATTTCCTATAATAATATCAAAACGGATATTTTCACCTATTTTGACATTTCGACCCTTGGTGGATTTGTTATTACAATTGTTGCCCTTACATTTCCTTAAAAACGTATTACTGGATTTTCTGGGCAAATTTTCCAGCAACTTTGAAAAATCATAATTAATTCTAGCAAAATCGGAATGAGGTTCCAGCAACTTTGCCATTAGCTAACTCAATTACATGAAGATTTAGACTTGATTACTTGAGATATTATTTCATTCCCTTTGGCTTAATTATTTCATGTGATTTTATGTCACATTTTATAGCTCCTAATATGAGGTCTCATCAATTAGTCATTGGTTAAATAATTCCAAAATGATAAGAATATAATCAATAGGTTATAATTCTTTGAGACACATATTCACCTTTGTATTTTTGTTAATTATTTGCTAAAAGACAATACTTACATGAATTATGAAAATTATGGTATTACATCCAAAATCTCTAATTTTCTTCTGTAACACCTCTAATGCAATATTAAGCACAATGTAGCATCATAAGTTCAATAAATCATTTGCATTAATACTTACAAATTATGATCATTTTGCTCATAATTACACTTAATTCAATACACTTAGTAATAGGATTTATAAAATACGCCAGATACCAATTGAAAGTATCCAAAAAAAAGAAAAAAGAAAACAACAAAACACAACACAATTTTTTAACGTTGAAAGCTCCATCAATGTGAGAAATTAAAACCACAGACCAAGTTCAGAAAAGTTTAACTAAGAAATCAATATGTAAAACAATTTCAACAATCAATTTATTTTTCTTCTCTCTCCTGTTTGATCATAAAGAACTCAGAACACAACGCAAAACACATGGGTTACAACCCAACAAATAAACACACTACACTAAAGATTTATTTTAATGTTGTTTTTAGGAGATTTAAATATCATGCTCCAATAGTCAAAGTTTCTGTTGAAGATGAACTCCTAAAAGCAGTATAGTTTTCTTCAGATTGGATAGACAAGAAGACCACTTAACATCCATATTTTGTACGTGTTCCTTTGCTTTCATATTTTCCTCTACAATGTGAGACCTTTCTTTCTTCACTGCCTCAAACTCCTTTATGAACCCCATTGTGTCATAAACACTCTTTTTCTTCTGTTCTTTAAGAGATATCAATTCCATCTTATAATCTTGGACTTGTTTTTCCTTTATATCTAACTCAGCCTGAAGCTTAGAGATTTGCTCCTTCAACTTTGCTTCCTTTAGACTAACCTCAGCCAAAGAACTCTCTTTATTGTAAATTTCAGACAGAAGAGCAACGGCTGCTTCCTTTCTCTTTGAACTTTCTTCAATGAAAAGCTTCTCTTTATGTTCAAGCTTGTTGAATGTGTCAATGGTGGCATAGGCTTGCTTGGAGGAAGATAGAACATTTTGGATTTCTTGTTGCAGAGTATGAATTGTGGTTTGAAGGCCATGAGAGGAAGCTCCATGTTCAGAACAATGGGAGGACAATATGTTGAGAGCATTCTCAAGGCGAAATATGCTTTCTTTAGAGCTAGCTATTTCATTTAGACTCATCTTCAATGAGCCTTCCAAGTCAGCGAGAGCCTTAATCAACTCTTTATCATCATGAACAGCTGCAATTTTGGATACATGAGATATGTGAACTTCCATTTCAGCACCTTCCTCCAATATTTGGAACAATCTCATCAGATCATCTTCTGCGAATTGCTGATGGTTTCCTTGGTCAAATTTAACTTGTTTACCAGTGGAGCTCTTTGGTTGATTCATGATTTTTTCCCGTTGAAGTTAATCAAAAGAAGCAACCATTATTGTAACCACTAGAATATAACAAAATAAAATGCCCCTTGCCCCAAACATATTAATGTAAGCAACAGAAAGAGTTATTAATTATTGACCTTCTTAACCATCGATCACTTGCATATTGAAAATAGTTGTTCACACCAATCAGTTTATTTAGGCATTAAATCCAAAAGATGGTACTACCACATATCCTTAATATGAGAACCAATTGACTTTTTTTGAAGAGATTAAGGAAGCTAAATAAATTACTGAATGATAGCATATGTTATGTATCATTGGATTATATATCAATTTATAAGTTGGAAAATTTGGTTTGGAGGAAAAACAAAAATATAAATACTTTAAAGTGATTTATTTAGCTTCAATAACTTCTCTAAAGAAGACAACTGAATCTTATAATCAAGGATTGGAGGAAGTAGTAATATACAATGAATTTAAAAGCGCACCACCAGTTGCTTCAATGAAAGAAAAAAAGAGTACTAGTTGATTATCAAATTGTTGTATTCTGGCATTAGGATATACGAGTTTTAAAAAATAAAATTAGATCCCAAGACGGATAAGATAAGATGAAGACATACTTGTAAAGATTCATCAGTAATAGCAGAAATAGTTAATAGGTCAGATTGTGACCTCCCAGATTCCATTTCCATGTGATTAGTTGAAGTTGCTATTTGAGGCTTTTTGGGAGAAGAGATTGAAGAGCCCTGATGCCGTGGGAATAGAAAGATTAGTATCTGAATAAAAATCAATAATATATCAATAGTGCAGATATATTACAAAAAATATATTTACCAATGGAAAGGTCATTTTAGTAACAGATGGTTGTGGAATCTTCAATGACACTTCATTTGATCTTTCTTTGGAAGACCATTCTTTGGTAGGTTCTTCAATTCTTTGAGGAGCTCCATTGGAGCTTCTACTTTCTCCATGTGCTTGTTGATCATTATCCATTGATTCCTTTCCACGTAACTACCAAACAACGGAATGAATAAGGAAGACATATATTTAAAGCTCAAATGAATGTAGCAAGCTTACCTTTGATGAATCTGCTTTGCCATATTTTTTTGAAGAAGGACCTTCTCCAAAAGTTGCTTTGAGATTCTGCACAACATGAAATGATATGTAAGTTTTCATATTTATTATGTAGAATGCAAGAACTTGGTAAATAATTATAGTGCATATCATGTCCTGCTTTTTATAGTGCTTGTTGATTTAATATGGTTCTCTCACTCTTGGATTCTTTGTGAACCAAATGACCAAAAAAGAAAATAAATATGAAAAAAGTCGCTAAACGTTACTTATATGGTCCTTTATATAAAACATATTTATCTAAATAATTGATTAAATTAAGGTCGTTGGTTAAACTAATTAATATGAAATGTACTTTAGAACACCCTAGCCACATTCCTTAATTCTCTCATTCCCTTTCCTTCTTGATTATTATTAAGTAAGTATCAATAGGGGTGAATTTGAAAAAGATTGACAAATATAAAAAATATGTCTTATATTTAGTACAAAAATTAACTTCGTTACTATGCCTTATATTAAGGACCGGAGGGAGTATATGTTTTTTTTATAGTAAATTCAGCCCATATCAGAGAAAGAATAACATATTTACATGTGAAGTCTCATTTTTGGAAGGAATGGCTGTTCTTGGCAATCTGTTGCTTAATTCTACTCATGACTTAATTTGATTTTCTAGCTTCATCTTATTTGGGACCATGTTGAACACTTAGCTCCATCGTTTCCTTAGCAAACTATTGCCTATCACAGAGTAATAAATTATTTTGCTGTTACTTTTAGTGCGACCTCTTGATATTCTATATTTACTAAATTTTGTATTTCCTTTGGTCCAATATATAAGTCACCTTCTTAAGAAAATGACAGTCCCTTTAATAAGTCACTTTGCATAAACCCAAGGACTATTAATTATTGTCGTTCAATTTTACCTTTTTGTAATTTCCTATGGTAAGAAATTGTATATGTGAAAGAAATATGATTGGTTTTAAAGAAAATGCCTTTAACATGAGTAATAAATTGAGATTTTTTTTTTCTTTTCAGATCTTGGTTCTAGCTAGTGAGATCAATGGAGTAATATATAGCCCAGCGGTGCATTAGAGGCTTCTACAAACTCTTATATTAATTGAAGAATAACACTTACCTTGGCTAAATCAGATGATGGAGTTGTGGAGAGTTTTAGTTCAACAATATCATTTGCTGACGTTTTGGTACTCTTTGCGGCCCATAAAATAAGAATAAGTTACTAAAAAGGTTAAAATAATCAAGAAGCATATCATATATTAATTAAAAAGAGAAATTGTTTGTTGGTCTGAGTCCCTATTATTATAGAAAAGCCTAACATACAAACCTTTGTCAGATTTGGCAAATTACTATTTGTTGTCGAGTCTTCTTGAGCAATCTCCTTTGATACTTCCTCACTCTAAATTTCAAGAAAAAGATATAATTAAAAAGGAGATAAATTGAGTTCTGATGTTATTGATAATCATAATAAATCTTAACACAATTTTTTTAAAAGAACAATCTTCATTCATTTTGAAGAAATGAATAAGGCAATGAAGTGAGAGAGAAATCATTAACTAGTTTCTTAAGTCCACTTGGAAAAAAAAATATATACTTACATTATTCTGTTGGGGCATTGTTGAGTCACTTCCAATATCTTCTTATGACCCCTCTTCTTCACTCTGTACAATAATACATTAGTTTACAATTACAATCACTGTTGACTAAGCCTAGTAATATCGCAGCCTAAATATTTAGAACATGTCAGAAAACCTTGAAAATTTCTTTGAGCTGCTTATGTAATTGCTTGACGTGTGTATTTCATTCTTATCCATTTGTTCAATTAGGCTTTCAGCTGTATACTATCTATGTATATCATGCTCTGTTGTTATAATAAGTAAGCCTATTCTCCCTTTTTTCTATTTTCTCAACAGAAGCAAGATGTTTGTACCTCTGACAAATTTGGTGAAATACGGTTCTGCTTGTGTTCAGGCTTCAAACGTTCCATTTCATCTTAAACAAGCACAAAACATATAAGAAAAGATGAAATGAGTTGGACTCACTGTTAAAATTTATAAATCCCAGCTCAAAAATGGAAAGTTTTATAGATTTATCGACATCCTACTAAAATTTGGAGCAAATTAAGTAGACATTATATACGAGAGAATTTGATGGCTTCGTGAGTCAGCGTGACTAGAGAAAAGTATAACATATACGCACATATGCTAGATTTGGAGAAAATAAGTAGTAAAAAAAAAAATTTATTCATGTACTTATTGGTCAATTTGATTTTTTCCCCTTATTTCAGATGATTAAGCCAAGTTACTGAGTTTGATTCATGGTTTTTTCCTGTTGAAGTTAATCAAATGAAGCAACCATTATTGTAACCAACAGAATATAACATGATAAAATGCATGCCCCCTCCACATATTAATGCATAAGCAACATAACAGAGTTATTAATTGTTGACGTTCTTAACCATAAGTTGCGTATTGAAAAGAGTTGTCCACACCAGTAACTTTATTTAGGCATTAAATCGAAAAGATGGTACTACCACCAGTTCTTAATATAAGAACTAATTGACTTTTTTTGAAGAAATTAAAGAAGCTAAAGAAATTACTTAATGATAGCATGTGTTGTATATCATTAGATTATATATCAATTTGTAAGTTGGGAAATTTAGTTTGGAGGAAAAAATAAATATAAATACTTTAAAGTAAGGGAAAATTATGCACAGGTCCCAAGGAAGACAATTAATCACAATAAAGTCCCTTGAAATCATGAAATTACTCTGAAGTCCCAAGAGACTTCTGTGTGTTAAATTATCATTTTGACCTTCCCTCTCATGTCTTCCAATTCCCCTCTTTCTTCGTTCTTCTTCTTCCGTCTCCCCTCTCTCTCTCTCTCTCCTCTCTCTCCTTTCTCCTTTTTTCTTCAACCTTTGTCGCCACCACCTTGCCTTGTTCGAATGAAGATGGAGAACAGACGATGGAAAAGTACGCATATCGGCAACATCAAGTTCGAACCTCCATCTTCCCAGATCTGTAACAACCATCAAGCAACAACAAGAAGTTCAATCTTCCTTCCAATTATTTTTTCTTTGATTCTAATTTCTCTTTGGTTCTTATTCATCTAAGAGCAAGAGATGCCGGCTTCTAAGATGAGAAGCATTGGCACCCTCATCTTCATCTCCCTCCCTTTCCCTCACGGCGGCTTCGATCTTGATTATTTTTCCTTCGATTGTGATTTTTCTCTGGCTTTTTTGTGTTGATGGACGACAGATTGTTGTAAATTGTAATGAACAAGTAATATAGCATTTTAGAAATGATATTCACTTCTTAAGCTAGCCTTATATAAATGTCAAAATTCTCAAAAGATATTGTGAATATATGCTTTTTCTGTTGTAAATATATCATTTGTTGTTGTAAATAGCCTCTGGACGTAAGAAATGAAAAAAAAATCCAGGTTTTCGAAGGTTGTTGTTAATATATGCTTCTTCTGTTGTAAATATAACATTTGTTATTGTAAATAACCTTTGATAAATGAAAAAAATCCAAGTTTTCAAAGGTTGTTGTAAATATATGTTTTTTTTTGTTATAAATATAGCATTTTTTATTGTAAATAGCCTCTAGATGTGAGAAATTTAAAAAAAAAAAATTGATGTTTTCTTTAAAAGTTATTATAAATATATGCTTTTCCTACCTGTTCGAACTTAAGTTACTCGTTCAAACTTAAATAACCTTTGAAAATCTGGATTTTTTTTTTCATTTCTCACGTCCAGAGGCTATTTACAACAACAAATTTTATATTTACAACAAAAAAGCATATATTTACAATAACTTTTGAAAACCTCGATTTTTTTCATTTCTTACGTCTAGAAGTTATTTACAACAACAAATGCTATATTTACAAAAGAAAAAGCGTATATTTATAACAACCTTTAAAAACCTGGATTTTTTTTTTTCATTTCTCATGTCCAGAGGCTATTTACAACAACAAAAACTATATTTACAACAGAAAAAGCATATATTGACAACAATATGTTAAATTATTCTCAGGTCCAAATATTAAGTTCAATGAGTAGGTGCAAATAGTCACTTACCTATATAACTTAATATTTTGAAATGATATTTACTTCTTAAGCTAACCTTATATAACTATCAAAACTCTCAGAAGATGTTGTGAATATATCCTTTTTATATTGTAAATATAACATTTGTTGTTATATATAGCCTTTGAACGTGAGAAATAAAAAAATCTAGGTTTACAGCCGTGAGTCAAGCAAAGGTGGTGACTCGTCGAAGATTCATGAAGTGATATCAGAGCATTTCGTGGAGAAGCCTTTGGATCCGCTAGAAAAGTCAGATCCCGAACCTTTGGCGGGAGATTTCGAGTTTCGGCTTGAAGATCCAGTCACCATGCTCCAGTAGAAACCCTTACTTGTTCTTGACGAAGGCTCCGAGGAGTTCGAGTCGCTGGGCTATGGCAAAATCGCAGATCTAACCACTCTTGGCTTCGTTAGGCTGTGGGTTGAATCATTACTGAAAGAGAGAAGAAAAAGGGAGAGAGGAGAGAGAGGGGAAGGAAGGAGAGAGGGAAAGTCAGATTGGTAATTGTACATACACAAATAATTACACAGAAGTCCCTTAGGACTTCAGAGTAATTTCATGATTTCAAGGGACTTTATTGCCATTAATTGTCTTCCTTGGGACCTATGCGTAATTTTCCCTTAAAGTAATTTATATAACTTTATTAACCTTTCCAAAAAGGTTAACTAAGTCCTATAATTAAGGATCGGAGGAAGTAGTAATATATAGTGAATTGAAAATGCGCACCACCAGTTGCTTCGTTGAAACAAAAAAGAAAAGAAAAAAAAAAGTAGTGGTTGATCATCAAATTGTTCTATAGCATTAGGATATACGAGTTTTTAAAAATAAAATTAAGATTGATAAGATAAAATGAAAACATACTTGTATAGATTCATCAGTAATTGCAGAAATAGTTAATAGCAAGGTTCTTAAACCTGACCGTCACTAAACCGATCGAGGTATTGGGTTAAGGGTCAGTGGGTCAGACCGGAGTCAAACTATATGATATGCAAGCTTTCTTAAACACCATTTCATCACCTTTTAGGTTTTTAATGGGTCCTCACACTCCTTCCACTTTCTTACTCTGGCATATTTTCATCTTCATTCTTTGTTTCTCCACTGTTTCATATCAGATCTCTGGCGATTAAAAGCCAACTCCTTCTGAGGAGTTGGCGGAAGGAGTTATTTTCATCTTCATTCTTTGAACAAGAGAGCGGAAGGAGTTTGAAGCTTCATTTTCAGATCTCTCCGTTAGAAGGTTTGAAACTCGTTGACAGCCACTCTCCCCTCTTTCTCATTCTCCTTCTGGTTCAGTTGATTTTAAAAATTAAAAAATAATAATAAAAATAATAAATCTTTTTGCCTCTGGCCGAGTTGACTCTGGGTCAACTCGTGACCTCGGTTTTCTCCTAACTCAGACCAGTTTTCCAGTCAGTTTGCCGGTTTCCAGTCTGAGCCGGCCAGTCCGGTCCGATCTTGCTTATATGTTATTATTTTAATAAATTAAAATTTTAAATCCTATTGATTGAAAATATTTAATCTTTTCGACCAAAAAAAATTTATTTAATCTTCACATATTGTGAAAACCCGTAAAATAGTCTGTAAAAATTAAATATTTTTCAATTAATAAGATATAAAATATTAATTTATTAAAATACTAACATATAAGGATACATGGCCAACATTTAATTGTACCGTCATCGCTTAAAATTGTTGAGTCAATATTTTCCGTTAATGTTAACATTAAGGGACCAAACGTACACTTTATAAACTTAAGGACTAAAATAATACCAAAAGCAAACATAAGGGACTAAATATATACTTTAACTTAAAAATTACTTTATAAACTTAAGAAGCATGATCTTCAAGTTCAATAAAATCTCAATGATTAAAAATCTATTTGTGCTTGTTGCTATTTTTTTTTTAATCTTAATTTTTACGGCTTTACTTAAAACATTGATAAAAACCCTAAGAATTAATTCTCATATTCATAATGATCGAAATTAACAGGAAACATATAGAAAAATATTTAATCTTCATAGAATGTGAAAAACTATAAGACAGTCTATGAAGATTAAATATTTTTCTATTAATAGGATTTGAAATATTAATTTATTAAAATACTAACATATAAGCATGTTTGGTCATCCTTTAATTGCACAGTCATCATTTAAAATTGTTGAGTCAGTATTTTCCGTTAAGTCAGACTAATGGTTTTAACATTTAAGAAATCAAATGTGTACTTTACAAACTTAAAGGACTAAAATGATATCAGAAGCAAACATATGAGATTAAATATATACTTTAGCCTATAGAAAATATAAAGATCTACAAAATTGTAGAAGTTTCTATAAATAGAACAAAACTACAATTAATACTCTGCATCTACTAACATAAAAAATGAACAGGAAACTTTCTAGATATAAAAAACAAAACCATATGAATATCAACATTCATATATGTGAAATATAGAAAATATAAAGATCTGGAAAATTGTAAAAGTTGTAAAAGTTTCTATAAATAGCACAAAATTAGAATTAAAACTTTGCATATACTAACATAAAAACTGAAATCGAAATTTTAATGATGTTATACATATACAGACATATATATATGTATAAGATTATGCAAACATAATTCATAAGGGAGCACAGATTCGTACCTCTCAGGAATTTCTATGCCACAGCTGCAATGCCAATCTAATTATTGCCCGACCTCATAGCTATCTTTGTCTCCCACACAGTACCAACAACTCTCTCTTGGCATCATAAAACTCCTTCCATTAATGTTTAACAATCTACACAATAATAAATGAAAGATATATTAAAAAAATTAATAGTGTGACTTATATAGATTAAATAAAAGAAATATTTTCTCTCTATCGCTCTGTATATAACACAGTCTCTCATTCGAGCACACCATCAAATTCCAGATGGAAGATGCACAAAATAAAGATCTTCTATTGTAAGCTATCCACCTCGTTGGAATCCACAAGTTCTCACTATCAAATTCGACTACTTGTTGCCGCCAAGACAAACACTTTTGGTGGCAAAAATAGAAGATTTTGTGGAAGAAAGTAGCAGAGTTGTGAAAGAAAATTGCAGATTTATGGATAAAAATTACATATTTTTGAGTTAGGTCTTTTTACCCAAATATTTGGACTGTTGGGTCCTTTTGACCAATTTTCTCTACAATATTACTAGTATATACTCCAACTTTCGACTTCAAGTAGTATTGCATAATGCAGAGTACAATTACTTACCTCTTATCCTCTGATTTCAACGCCTCTCCACGTGCAGAATGCTTCCGATGGGAATTCCTCCTTCTTTTGTTTTTTGAACACAAAGAAGATACAAGAAGAATAAGAGTGATGAATGGAAATAGCCAAAGATCAAACAGAAAGGAAAGGATCCAAATACAAGGAAGCAGGGCAAACAAAGCGTTGAAGAACAAGAATAAGAGGGGAAACAAGGAAGTATGTATTGAGTGGAGAAGTGGAGTTCAGAAAAATCAAGGCACACAATGTCGTTAAGGACAAAGTACAACAATAAGAGGTAGCAGCACAACAGAGAGAAACTCAAAAGGAAGGATCCAAACACAAACAAGCAAAGAAATTTACAGAGTTTGCTTTAAAGAAGGGCAAGACTGGAGTTTATTTGATTCTTTTTCCTTATACAAAGCTTGTGAAGCCAGAAAAGAATCCAAGAGAAGATTTTATTTAACTTTTTGGACAATTCATATATACAAAAACATTTTTAACTTCTCTCCTTATGGAAACAAAATAAATGCTAGCTTTAAATATAAAATAAGTTTAAACTGGATTTTCTTCTCACTTTTTCCATTCTTTCTTGCACAAACAATTACTTATATATAGGCCAAATTTATATATTTTAATCCGTACAATGACATCAATTAATACTTCAACTTTATTAAGAATGTAAAATTTCTGTTAATTCTCTGAGGGTTTTGATGATTTTCAATGATTGTAAACAAAGCATGGAGTTTTACTGTCAAATGTATAAAACTCACTGTCAGAGCAAAACTCGAGGTTTGTACAGAAACCTCGAGGTTTGGCCTTACAGAGACAGTTTCAATATTTCTGAACTAAGTCAAAACTTGAGTTTTCAGGGAAAACTCGAAGTTTCCACACACAGAGACTTCTCAGCATTTTCTGAGAAAATGCAAAACTAGAGGTTTCTAGCAAAACCTCGAGGTTTTGTCTTACAAAAAGTCTCTCAGGTTTTGAACAGTTGAAAACCTTCAGTTTTTGTCTAAAACCTCAAGGTTTTGGTTTTGACTTGAAAATTCCAGTTTCCACAAGTTTTGTGAAAAACCTCCAGTTTTGGGTTTTAACAATATTTTCTCAAAGTTTTTACAATGAGTAAAAACTCGAGATTTGGGGACAAGCCTCGAGTTTTGTCCTGGCAGAGAGCATCTATGCTTTTTAACTTTTCAAAACCTCCAGTTTTGTTTCAAAGCCTCAAGGTTTCTATCTTGGCGCAAAATTTCAAAGTTTTAACATTTGAAGAAAACTCGAGTTTTGGTAAGAAAACTCGAGGTTTTGGCAAACAGGGAGAAAATAACTTTTCACTGATTTAAAAGACTCGAGGTTTCAAAAAAAACCTCCAGGTTTCTGTCTTAGCGCAAAATTTCAAAGTTTTCACATTTAAACAAACCTCGAGTTTTAGTGAGAAAACTCGAGGTTTTGCCAACCCGAGAGCACTGGACATTTTAAAGTTTTGAAAACCTCTAGTTTTGGATAGAAACATCAAGTTTTAATGTTTTGAACATAAATCAACTTTAGAAGCTCAGTCCAAAAACTCGAGGTTTGGAGAACAAACCTCAAGGTTTCTGCGCTGATTCAGAATTTCAAATTCTGCGATTTTGGAAATCACTCTTGTTTGATCTTAATACTTTCCAGTATTATTCTATACTATTCCTAGCTATGTTTAACCACTTTGTTAGTGAGTTTCAGATGAATTAGAGAATGGATATTGAAGGCTTAAAGCAAAAGCAAAAAGTGACGTCAGCACATTAAATGCAAACCCAGAAAGTTGCAATCTTTTGGGTAATTCGTCTGCACACGTCTAGCAAAGAATTAAAGAATGTTTTCCACATCTAGCACCTGCTTTTCCAACGGATTAATTCACAAGAAGTCAACTCTGCACTTCTGCACAGCTGAATTAAGTGAAGAATAGAGAGAGAAGAAGACTAAACCACTCCCTAACCTTTGTTGAACATCTCCAACGGTTCTATTAGGGAATCAACGGTCATTTATTGCACTCTAAGTATAAATAGAGTTGCATTCAAGTCTTCTTAACAACTACAACGGCTGAAAACGAAAATCATTCAAGTTTTGCATTTATTCCTTCAGTTTTCAACTGTATTGTATCTTTTGATACTTTGAGCTTCAGTGATCATTATTATCCACTCTTAGTGAGAGTTTTTATCTGAAATTCATTTATTGTAAAGAATTACAAGTCAGGGGACTTGGTGATTTGGGAGTACATTGATTACAATTTGTAAGGGAGAGTGACTTCTAGTGAAAGAATTACTCATGAATACAGAGTGTGTAATCTTTTGTGATAGTGAAAATCCCGAGAGTCTGGAGACTGGACGTAGGTCAAGTGGTTAGGTCCGAACTAATATAAATCTCTGTGTCTAGCTGTTCTTCTCCTTACTCTGTTCATCTTTGTTTTGGTTGTTAGAAAACAGAGGCATTTGCGAAAATTTTTAAAATACCCAATTTACCCTCCCTTTATTAGATATTTGGCTCCACTTTCAATTTCAACATTCTAAATGCTACAGTAAATACAAACATGAAATAATCAGGGAAAATTTAATAGTTAGAGATGTCTTAAAGTTGAAGTCAGAAGTGAAAAGATAACTTGCAAGTAATACAGGGCATATTTTTGGACAAATCATCATAATCAATAATATTCTTGTAGAGATGATGCCTTCACAGAATAGTTTTTGGTGCAAATACTGACCATATTTAGTAAATCATCAAGGTATAGTTCTTGTAGAGACAACGTTTTGGAAGGGAATCGTGAAGCAGGAAGGGAAGCATTGGAGCTGTGTGGATGCGAAACGGTTTAGAGTTCAAAGCTGAAATTGAAAGATATATATATATATATAATTTTATTTATTAATACCGCACATTTTTTATTTTGCCAGTGGTAGCATCTGACACTTGGCTCCAAAACAAGAAGTAAACTTGACAGAATAGCTTCCTGAAGAGCAAATGCATAGTGCAACAGAATCATTTAAACAAAGTCTTAATTAAAAGCCAGTAAACTTACCAGACCCTCTAAAAGTTTATTCACAACCTGGCTTGCAGACACAGCAACATATAATTAAGAAGCCAGATGATTCAATAAACGACAACGTTTTGGAAGGGAATTGTGAAGCAGCATGGGAAGCATTTGAGCTGTGTAGATGCGAAACGGATTATTTAGCTAAAAGTTTAGGGTTCAAAGCTGAAATTGAAAGAACTATCTGCATTGTCGACAGAGACATAACATACTGTTGTAGACTTTGGAGTTATTTAGGCTAAACTCACATCATATAATTCACTGTTTATATATATATAATATATATATGTGCTGTCTTGGATATAAGTACATATAACAATGATATGTTGAAAGCAAGTATGAATTAACTGGTGCTTGCATGCAACCACACAACATTATTCGAATTTGCTGCCTAATAATCATGCTCTGCATTAATCATGTGAACTGCATGTCAAGGTGTTTTGTTGCACCTCTTGGAATATGTTTTTATTATAAAGTTCAACATTTTACTCTATTTTGTGTGAGAAAACTAAGTATTATACGAGACCACAAATCCCATGGAGATCACATAACAACTAAATCCTCTGATCTGTGGAAGCTCCTCTTTTGTTCAAAACAACCTCCTTTGATCATTTTTGTAAGTGCTTTTACAGATTCAAAATTTTGAATATGAATAACGAAAACCTTTGGGCTGAAGATTATGACAGATTAGGATTAAAGAGCCAATTACATCCTAAGGTGGATAATGATTTGATTTCCCATTAAATCTTTAAGATATAAATCTATTTACATTATCATTTGAATTCCACACCATAATTCACGGTCACGAGTTTCTCTGTGATCTCATTTTTTGGTTTTCTCTAAACGAGCAGGAGAAGAACAATGATGATAAACAAAGATGAGAGCAACATAATAATTCAAATACAAAAAAGGAGAACACAGCCTTTTTTTTTGTTTTCTCTAAATGAGAAGGAGAAAAACAACCACGATAAAAAAAGATGAGAGTAAAATAATATTTCAAGTACGAGAGAAAAAAAGGAGAACACAACTTTTTTTTTTTTTTTAGGAAAATGAACTTTAGAACAGCGAATAGCCACAAAGAATACTTGAACACAATTTTTTTTTTTTTTGGTTTTCTATAAACATGAAGGAGAAGAACAATGGTAACGATGATAAACAGAGAGGAGAGTAAAATAATAATTCAAAAAGCAGAAAATAAAGTTGAAAAAGAAACAGATTGCTTCAATTGACAAATTCTGAAACAGAAGAACTCCAAATCTTTTTGTTTTTTTAGAAGAACAAGAACATCAAAAGCTTTATGTGAATTGAAGAGAGAAATGAAAGCGAAAAAGCAAGAGCACTGAGAATGCAGAAACTTGCTCGTGTGGAGAATGGGAGGGAGGGATTGGCATGAATAGAGTAATCAGCCCCAGTTGATTCATACATTATTTGTTTATTTGTTGTTCGCTTTGTTTTCTTGTATTTAATTAATTGATTTTGTGTGTAACCACCCATAACAGACTGTGCCTTTATTAATTATTCTATTTCCATGCGACATCTCAAATAATATGCCACATTATACTTAATTACTGCAAATTATTAATACCTGCATTCCCCCAACACCACTGATGCCAATTCCAACGTCTGCTTTTTGGAGCATTCCAACATCATTTGCCCCATCACCAATTGTAAGTTGTACTACCAGTTTTAGTCTTCACCAGCCTTAATATATAGAACATAGTCACAATACCAAAAGAACTAAAAGACCAACCTTTTGCCCAGGAGGTGCATCACGCCTTACGGTACTAGCATGTCTAATATGCTGGTGGTTACCTCCTCCGTGAGGATGCTCGACCAGGTTCATACCCACACCACGTACCTTTGGCCAACAATTTCTCTTCACCCTAGACTTGTGGTAAGCATTACCAGCTTTCATAAGGGGCTTCTCAGTTGCCTAAACCATTCCTCAAGTTGCAATATCAAAGACAAAGTATTAAGACACCCTAAAAATTAATAACAGTAATAAACTATATCAAATCAAAATGTGCAACTGTGTAAATGATTGGAGAGACCAAATACCTAGATGTATCGTTATCATGGATATAACTAACAACAATAGCATGATCACCCGAACACCTAGCAAACACGCCACGGTCACCAAATTCTTCATACCACTTAGGATTGAATCTATGCAGTTTTCCATACTGTTCCATTTGAGGGAATGATTTAAGAATTGGTTGAGTTGGCCCTTTGAGCAAATAAGCTTTCCGAATATTCTCTCTTTCCATAGGATTTGATGTCATTGAAAAAATTGAAGGTCTTTTTCCCGGATCCGCTTCAAGATTTTCTATATTAACTTTTGCTTGAGGTGGTGATTGAAAACTTTGAGATTGAGATGCTTATGGTGGTTGGGAGGATTCTTGGATAGTTGGAATTGAAATACTGTTTGAAAGTTGCTCATTTTGAGATTCGGGTTCTGTATTTATAGGTTTTAAGCGTTTGAAATAAGATTGTATCGTTGACATTTTCTGGAAGAAAAAAGTTTGACAAGATTATGGAACATGTTGCAACCTATAAGCTAACTCATCTCAATGCTATTAAAAAGTAATTTAACCAGAAGAGTTAAATGTACAAACATTTGCAAAGATGAGGTTGGTATATTCACAAGAAAATCACAAGAACAAAATAAAATATAAAGCGTATCTTTTATGACAATGTTGTAATGAATTGCATGTATATGTATGTGCATATCAGTTAGTGCTGTGCAAAAAAGACAGCAATAAAAGTTCCTACTCATGTACTAATCCACATATATTCAATGTCCAGCATAACCTATTTTGGCTAAAACAGGAAAACTTACAGCACCGCAGGGACAACTGTAAGAAATTTCCTGTTACGAGTGAGCTGGTTTCCACTCTCTATCTGCTCCCGTGGGGTTCCTTTCTTCCCGTGGAAAAAGTGATATGTTACCTAATGAAAACAACAAAATCAAGCAAACAATTAAGAGAGGTCATATTTCATATGAATAAAATTATATAAACGTAAACAAGTCATGTAATTCTAGAGGATGAAAAGTTGTTATCTTGCTGATGGACACATTAGGTGTGACTGTGTGAGAACAAGTGTTTCATAAGCGTTAGTTTAAGTATGACACAGAGCAACCAAAAACAACTAAAACGGAAATTTGTCACAAGTCTCAAGTTAAAGTTAAAAATTAGAACAGAGCTAGTTCAAAGAATATATATTTAATGAATAAAATTATCCAGAATAATATTTAAAACTAATAGGTCTTACTAATACAGAGCCAATTCTTGTTCATCCAAAAAAAGGCGAGGGAAATTCTTCGAGATCTAAAATATTGCATATTATCACCAGATTTGTAGACCTCTTGGTAAGCTGAAAAAAGTATCACCTTAAGGTTCCAAGTTCAAAATACTAGTGCTACTACATAGGAGTTAAGGTCTCTGGAAAGTCTTTTAAAGAATACAAGCATACTTCAATAGAGTAAAATTAGTATTTTTAAAAAAAAAACAAAAACAAAAACCTATGTCATGTACAGAACTGGAGCTCAGCTTCTCACTTTCTCCCTCAGTTTGTCCTCTTTTCTTGCTTGAGGGAGAAAGTGATGTGTAGGTTAGATATCTCTCACAAAAACATTGTCGTCCCAGCTAAAGCATTCTCAACCCTCGGGACGATCAGGTAGTCACAAGATGGTGAGATGCTCTTGGAAGGCAACCAAAAACAACAAGTGTTTCATAAGCATTAGTTACAAATTAAGCAACCTAAAAGATTTTCATTCGTTTATAAGCAACCTTTTACTGTCTACTATCAATTTCAATGATAATCAACTAAAAGGTTGCATAACTAAGGTGGACACAATTATGTGCGTAGCAGGGCAGTTCATGATTGAGACAAAACCCTATGCAGTTTAGTTTTAAACCAAAATGGTCAGGGTTAAGTGATTTGTCACTATGACCTCAAATGCAGAGCTACTACTTTTTTTTCATGGCTCAAGTTACCTTCCTTTCTAGTTGTAGAGTCCAAAATTAATAGTTCAAATCAGTCAGAAGAATGTTAGCAAATAACCAGAGATAGTTTCCTTGCCATCAATTTCCATCTAGTTGCACGTTTTTCACATTTTACGAAGTTTGACATTGCTTATTTCCAACACTTTCTCAATGAAGAATATTTTTCATAATCTCTAGAATTCAATATATTTTGTAAACTAATTTTTTTCACATCTGGCACAAAGATGTTTTCAAAGCCAAAAGCTCTCAGGAAACCTATTGATCTGTTGAAGATATGAGATGAACATTCAAATAACAAAATTTTTGGCAGTTAATGCTCTCACAAAACTATCATTCATAAGATAAAATCCAATTATGTTTTCTATGAAACAAATAAACTAGCTTAGCTATCGACAAATTCATAAGAACGCTACTGCCAGTTTTTTAAAGACATGAATAAGCTAAAAAAGTCAATAAACCTACAGATATCACCATGGCACAACTAGTGCTCAAGCAAATTCAGATCGTCTTATGTACTTCATGGCACAACTAGGGTTCAAAGTTCGAACCTTCTTCAATACCTGCCGCCTGCCACTCAAAGCTGATAACGAAGGAAGGCATCCAAGTCCAACGGTGAGCTCGATCAAGTGAGGATATGAAATTAGGGAAAGGGTCGGCGATTTGGGGTCGGATGTGAGGAGTGAGGAATGAAATTGGGGAAAGAGTCGGATGTGAGGAATGAAATTGGGGAAAGGGTATGAAATTGGGGAAAGGGTCGGATGTGAGGAATGAAATTGGGGAAAAAAAACAGAGAGGTGAGGTCAGTCAGTTCGAACCCTCGACGTGTGGATAGTTGGGGAAAATGATTACCAACTACTCCAACAAACCAAATTGTAATAGAAGTCCTATACTATATATATATATTTTAAAAATTTTATGTCTGCACTTGGCCCCACAGGCACTAGTGTGGGTCCGCACCTGCTTTGAGTTGCTAAGCTAGCTGGTTTTGACTATGAGATTCTAACACAAAAAGGGTCAAAACAATTTGGTAGCTGATGCATTATCTAGAATGCCTAAATTACAGCTAATGCAAATTGTTTTAGACACTTCTTCACCTGATTTTTTGCAGCACATTAAGCAAAGTTGAGAGCAAGATGAGTATTTACAACAATTGATTCCTAAAGTACAAGCTATGAATGGACCCCTCAACCAGTTCACTTGGGGTGAGGATGTACGGAGAAGAAAGGGTAAGCTTGTGATAGGCAAGAATGCCACCCTTAAGAAGAAAATCCTTGATTGGTTGCACTCAAGTCTACAAGGAGGGCATTCAGGTATACAAGCTACCTATCAAAGAATCAAGGCTCTCTTTTGGTGGCGAAAATTGTTTGAGGATGTTACTACTTATGTGAAAGCTTATGACACATGTCCTCATTGCAAGTATGAAACTATTGCTTCTCCGGGTTGCTACAACCTCTCCCTATATATCCCTAGTCGACTATGGGAGTCAATCACAATGGACATTATCGAAGGTATGAACAAAGCTGCTGTCCAAGAAGATATCTTGCTATGAGAAGAATGTTATTTGTAGATGTCTTTATAATATATGTTGTTTCATTGAGTGTAGAAGAGAGTTTGGATTTTTGCTCTGTTTTTTAGGACAATATGCTATGTTTTCACTTGCTTAGACAAGGGTGATGAATGCAAAGGATGAAGCTTTATGTGTTTATAACCTCTATTATGCGATTTCAATTTGTGGCGTCAATAGTTATTAATGATACTATAATAAAGTTGTCAATAACAACTTTGTTTATCTCTTTTAGCTGGACAATATGAAAAGTTTATATTTTCATATGAAATTGAAAGGATTAGGGTTTTTGGACATAGAGGATATCTTGCTATGGGAAGATTGTTATTTGTATGATGCCTTTAATTTTTGTTTCATTGAGTGTGTTAGATGATATGAATTTATACTATGGAGCTTTATGCTATCTTTTCATGTGCTCAGACAAGGGTAAATGAAAATGATGAAGCTTTGTGTGTTTATAACCCATGTTTTATGATTTTAAAACGAAAACATGTCATCAATACAATGCTATAATATTGCTCAATTGGTAGTCAATAACAAGTTTGTCTCACAGGGTGATAGAAAAACATGGGCAAAATTCTACTTTCACATTTGGGATTAATAGAACCCATGTCTTTTGGGACTTCATTGCAATTTGATGATTTCAATTGACCTTATTGTCATTAAGTCTATTAATTGGGACCTGGTTGTAATTTTTCCTAATATAAATGGGCTTAAATAGGTAGGCTATGCCTGTTTTAACTACTACTTTTTTATTAGATCAAGAAACTGTTTTAAACTGCTACTTTTTGAATAAAAAAATCGTTTTTTTGAAAAAATGTTAGTTGAATAAAAAAATCATTTTTTGAAAAAATAATTTTAATGTGCCTATCTTTTTTGAATAATTTTTTTTTCAAAAAGTAAAAAGAAAAAAAAAGTCAGATCTGGACGATCTAAGGGGATGAGCTCTCCCTGCTTATCTTTTAGATAGGCAGGGAATCCAATTCCATTAGATCAAGGGTTTCCACCTCAGAGATTCTTTTTTTTTTTTTTGGTCGAACACCTCAAAGCTTAGATAACAAAGAATTATCACATCTTCCAACAAATGCGCTTTTCAGGATTTAAACTTATGTTCTCCTACTTTAAGGGGTAGGGCCCCTTACAAACACAACAAATAGCTTATTGGCCTGCTTTCACTACACTAATATGAAGAGAATTTGAATGACTTATAATGTGGAAGGGAAATTTAGGTCACAATAAAAATAACATTTAAGGAAAAAAAAAAGCTAGCTTTCTTTTTTGTCAGGCACATGCATCTTCTTAGTAGAGACAATCTTGTTTAAGGTACTATTGAGTACTAAAAGTGGCACATCTCCTAACAAGAATTTAAATTTTGGTTCGCCATATTATGAGAGAGTGAAAGACTAGCCTTTTGCAACTAGTCCCAAATGGCCATGTGCGTGTAAGTGAAAATCGTTTGACCATTTTAACGTGCAAAAACACATTAATAACAAGAAATGTGGGGTATAATCTCACTACAAAAAATTTGGATTAGGAACAAAATTATTGGCGGAAAAAATTTCGTCAGAAATTACTAACGGAATTCCGTCAGTAATAATTACCAACCAAAATTACTTTTGCCCATAAAAGGCAATGTACGGAGTAAGATCAGTACAACTAAGGTCACAACATTGAGGTTTGATGACACCAAGCTCTATCGCCTAGCTCCTCTTCTCTCTCTGTTTTTGAGTAACACTGTTATTTTTGATGTTCTGTCACCCTGGTTTTTGCAAGAAGGGTTCATTTTATTATAGGGAGTGCCACTTTCTAATTTACTAAAGGGATTGTGGAATATTTCCTAAAGATAGTGTGGCCTTGGCCACGACTCAAACTATACTCTTGTTGCAATTCTGCATGTGCTGCTATCTAGGATTTTTACAGTGTACGGAGATGATACCAACATTCACTTCATGCTTTATTAATTTCACTCATCCATTTCATATTTTCAGGATATTTGTAAATTCATGCGAAAGCTTTGGAACGTAGTTATTGGGAATGATGTAACATTCTCATTTTTCATGTGCATTAATATGAAATTATTTGCATATACGAATTTTTATGAAGTTGTGTGTAATAAATTTAGCTAAAAAGGAATGAGAAGAAGTTGTATGAGTATGTTCAAGAAATAAGAGGGAAAAAAAATTGAAGCAAGGTTAAGAATTATAATTTCCATGAAATTGTGTCGTATATCTTATAATCATTTTTTTATGGGTTATAAGTTAACAAAGTGGACTAAAATCATCCCCAAGAGAGACTTAAAATTTTGGCCCAAACTAGATTAAGAGAGAGAGAAATTGGTCAAACATGTTCCAACTAAATGGTTGGATTCTTACAAAATGGCAAGCTAGTAGTAAATATTGAGGTAGTTGGAGGTCAATTATTTCCCTCCATTAAATCAGCTGAATTGGACCCATTAATTGGCATTAAAACACTTCATTTTTCCCCAATAGAGTCGAGCAACACGCAGAGACAAGGGAAGGAGGAAGAGTGGAAAATTTATAGGAGAAAAGGAGAAGGAAGAACTCAAGGATGATTCAATAGGTAATCTCTTCCATCTCTTCTAAGCTTCCTTTTGCAACTCTTCTTGACCCAAAAATCTATCTTCTTATGGTGTTCATGAAGGGGAGGTCGAAAATTTGGGTAAACAAGGAAGAAGAAATTACAAGAACCTCAAAGATCAAGCTCAGGTTAGTGATTTTTGAACCTCCTTATAATAGACTTGCATGTGTTGGTGAATTGATTTGAGGTAGCATTTTCTCGTGTTCTTGAAATGTTGGAAACCCTAAATTTTATGGGGAGTTGCTGCCCAAATTCTTAAATAGGATTAGAGTATGATTAAGGGTTCAAACAATAAATCAGAAATGATTATAGACTAGATTACAATGTTAGAACGAAAATTTGACAATTTGTTGGTTAAGCATTGATTTTCGTCCAGCTGCATATACTAGTATTTTGGGAATGGATTTTGGTGTTTTTGACAGTTTTAAAGTGTCTAAAATGAGATTTTGTATGCGGGTGAACTTGGATCATAATTTTGGAAGCATAAATGGAAGTTAGAAAATCGATCGTTAGGTGCTGTTTCTGGAAATTCCCTGTGGAGTCAGTCACCTTCTTTATGATATTTGACCTGGTAAATGGACTTTGAAAATTATGAAATTTTTCAGGGAGAAAGTAGACATCTCAATGATTATTTTCATATATAATATGTAATTTTTCAAGTTCTGGACTGGGAGAAATTTATTTTTGAAAATGACCCTCTGATTCTGGACATTATTTCGGACAGCAGGGGAATTTTGGGCTATGGATATATTTTCGACTTGGTCTGGCCTAAATGAGTATTTTTGGTTGGAAATAGACATATTACGGGTCATTTGGGTTTTGGAATCAACCCAAAAAGATTTTTCTAGATTTAATTATGAATTTTTGAAGATGAGTCACTAGTTGCTGGAAAATCTTGAAAAGTGACGAAAATGAAGAGAATGAAGGCCCATATTAAATTCCTTAATAAGAAAAGGGATTTAGTAAAAATAGACTTATGAATTGGGCTTATTTTAAATTACCAAGGGAATATTTATTGAAAGGAATTTAATTATATTTATCAAGGGGATAATTATGATATTTTGCATTGGGAAGGTTATTTTTATCTGTAATCGACTGTCAGGTAGTAACCTTAATCTTCATATACTCTGTGTAACGTGTGTGTGTGTATGTTTTTCCATGCATTTTGCATACATTCGGTTATCATTCATTTTCCAAGCGCTATGGAACCGAAACATGCTGTGTGCATAAACGGGCCTTGCTGTGTGCCGTGCTCGACAGTTTGTGCTGTGTGCTATTAGGAATGCGGCAGTCTATGCTGTGTGCTATTAGAACTGCTAGTTCCGGATTGGCTGTGTGCATGATACTGAATGAGATGTGGTTTGAATTATTTTTATTTGTGGTTTACTTACATGCTTTGTTATACATTTTATATGAAATTAACGATTATTCTGAGATTCAATGTTGAATCCCAACTCCTTTTAAGCCATTTGGCAGTTCTTTGAGACCGGAGCAGGGAGACAGGGGTAAGGCTCCGGAGCTGGAGTAGTGTGAAGGTGACTGTTATTTTTGGGTATTTATTTTGATTACCAGATGACTGTATTATGTTATTTTGGCTTGTCAGACACTATTATCCGAATGACTGTATATTTTGATCCCTTTGGGAGAAACAATTTATCTTTCCGTATTTTTATCAATATATTTTTATCCAAATCGGTGGATGCTCTGCTGCTTATACTCTGATATGTGTTGTAAATTAATCGGGGAAATATAAGCTAAAATTAAACAAAAATAAAGAACCACACTATCCGCCACTCGAAAGGACAAGGGCGGTAGGTGTATAACAAATGAAGCGGAAAGAAGTGTGGTTCATATATAGAACTACATTTTTTAAATTCAATAATGGCGTTTCTTTATCAAATGGAAAAAAAACAAACCATAAATCCATAGGTGGAACCTCTTGATAGCCAGTTGGAGCTTTGGCCCCAGCTGGTCTCGATTGATTTTATAAAATTTATTAGAAAATATATGTATTTATTATATATGATATTTTATAAAGGCCCCAATTGGTCTCGATTGATTTTATAAAATGTACTAGAAAATATATGTATTTATTATATATGATATTTTATTTGGCCACAAATTTGACCCCAACTAATTTTTTATCTTCTCTTTAAGGATGTTTGTTTCATTATTCATTAGGCTATGAGAGGAAAGTAAAATTCTTGTTTTAGATACCAAAAAAAGTAGTATCATCTTATATATTGTTTTAATTTATAATTATTTGTTATTATCTGTTTGTATTTTTCAGGTTATTTGATACTATTAAATAAATACTACCTCTGGTCCTTATTTAAGGAACCAACTAATAATTCTCGCAAGTCAATAAAAACAGTTAAATTAATTAAATTTTTCATAAAATTTAAGTAATTTTCAATATTATCCCTATTAATTACACTAAACTCTAATATCATATTAATTATTATTCCTTTTTTCTAAAAAAAAAGAGTAATAATTAATTTTTATTAATTATTACTCTCACTCACTACTTTTTTAATTATGGGTATACATGGAAAAAAATATTTAATGCTATTTGGAAACAAGCAAGTGTTTTATAAAAAGAACCAAATATACTTTTTAGTTGGTACCTTATAATAAGAATTAAAGAGAGTAGTTCAATATGTTTATTTTTTTGCCCGGGGTAAAAAAAATTTCTGGTTCCGCCACTGATAAATCATACCATGGTTGTGGTTACTATTAAAAAAACATTGCCATGTCCTCTTAAGGAAGAGTCGCGGAACTACATTTTTCCATGAGAATTCGTAGGGCGTGAAGTTTCTTGAATTTTTTTTAAAAAAAGGGAGGGTGAAGTTTCTTGAATTAAAAAAAAAAAGGGAGGGTACGTAAATGTCAGCTATTATGGAAGCCATGGTTATGTTTTTACAACAAATGCTACATATTTTTGCAGATTCCCCAATTTAAAACTATACGAATCACAACCTCCATTTGAACTTGCCATTCCTGACTCACCTATCTCGCTTCTAACCTCCTTAAGTCGGCAAGCAATATGTACAAAGTCAAACATATTTCTGATTTTGCGTATTCTGGAGACACATTTAGCTATAGATCTCATAAAAGTAGAACAAGTGCAAGCCATAATCGGACCCTTTACGTCAATGGAAGCTAACTTCGTAATCAGCCCGGAGACAAAGCTCATCTGCCCATCGTAACATTTTCGGCAACAAGTCTTTCTCTTGCTTCCCTTCGAAGTCCATATTTCTTTCAAGCTGGACAAAATGATGCAGCTCAAGTGAACACCATTGGAGCAATCGTCCAAGCTTTAGGGTGAAAAAACGTGGTGCCCATTTACGTAGGCAACGGTAACGGGAAAGAGGAGTAGAAGAAGGAGAGAGGAAAGAGAGAAGAAAAAGGGAAAGAGGAGAGAGACAGCAGAGAGGGAAGGTCAAAATGGTAATTTTATATTTACAAATAATTACAACCAGGTCCCTTGAGACTTCTGTGTAGTTTCATAATTTCAAGGGACTTTATTGTGATTAATTCCCTTCCTTGGGACCTGAGTGTAATTTTCCCCTTTTTTTTTCCCTGTACCTGCAGGAAGACCACAGAAGCTTCGCGATCTAAAGCTCCAGCGGGCTCTCTGTTACTTCGCCCTTCCTTGTAGTTGTCGTCCGTCCGTCCGTCGCTGTTCGTCGGCCGTCCGATTGTCCATTGGAACTTCCAATCTCTGACCAAAATCACAAAAACCATTTGTTCCTTCTTTCATTCTGTGTCCTTCTCGTTTCTTGTCCGATTTTCTCGTAGATTGAGTAATTCGTTCAGATTCTTCTTCCCCTCCTTGCTGGACGTGCTTTTGGGTAGGATTGAAACCTTGATTGTTGCTAGATCGTGCAAACTCTTCTTCTTTATTTTTCATTGCAACTAAGGACGTTCTTTATTTAGGTAAGCTTAAGATTCTCTTTTCTGGAATCTCATGAATGTTGTGACTGTGTGGTTTGTCTTGGACTTCTATAATTTGAGGTTGCTGTGATCTATTCTTGAATTAGGGGGTAATGGAAGTTTAAATAAGCTGGAATTATAATTCAAGATGCTCGATGAGCTTGTTTTATAAATATTGCACCAAAGGTGTATGTTATAATGCCTAAGAGAAGAATTTAGTTGGAATATTGTTGAAATTGCTAGATAGTTAACGCTTATCTGATAAGAAGCGTAGAAGGGATCACACACACGTGCACGCAAGCACTCACGCCATCCATGTTAAATTTGGATAGTCTAAATTTAAATGCTTAATTGATAATTTCTTAAATAATATTTTTTTACAAAGTGATTATTAGAAGATTGTTTTATTTTTATTTTTAATTCTTAAAATAAACATTAATAAGTTATAAAATAAATTAACATGAATTATCGACATTTTTTGTTGGACGGTTCAAATTTAGTGCTTCTCTTGAAAAATTGAAAATTGAGAGCACTAAGGTTGAATATAGCTGTAACTTGTCTCATAGCACCACCTAACGATATTCATTTCTTTTTTCTTTTATTCACAAAATATTTTTGTTCCTATGGATTCGATTCCTAATTGTTTACCCGCACAGCACCAACTATGCTATTCTAAATGAAAAAAGTATCCAATTATAATTAATATACATTAGTAAGCTTTTGCGAGTATAAATTGCATGGAGTTAATCACAATATTGTCGTAACTGGAATGTGAGCAACATGACATGCCCTGAAGTCGTAACTTGTAAGCTGATTAAGCAAGCAGTACGTTGGGTGCCCCTGGATGAGCATATGCTGAAAATCAATCTAGATGGCTCCTTCTGCGACTCTTCTGCTGCAATCGGATTGGTCTGCTGTAATCATTGGGGTCATGTGTAGTGGACCTTTGCTGATAAGGTGAAGTCCATATCGGCCTTCATGACTGAAGTACTTACATTGAAAAGAGCCTTGATGATTGCACAGGATCTGGGAAATAAAATTGTCGTGTTCAAAACTGACAGCCAGATTCTTATACGACAGGTAGAAAATAATCAATAGGATTTGTGCGAATGGCAATCTCACGGCATTCTTGATAATATTCTATTTGCTCTCAAATATGATTCCAGTTTTTCTGTTCGATTTACTCCTCGTCAGGGGAACCAAACAGCAGATTTACTTGTTGTATCTACTAATAAGGAGGTGTGCCTAGGTGGGTGGGTAGGAATATCCTTACCTTATTTGTCTCAGGTGCTGGAAGAAGATAGATGGAGCATCCGACGTCATCAGGAACAGGTCTCCGAGCAACCTAGTATCTTTGATCCTGATAGATCTGATACAATCGCTGTGCTATTTCGATGGTTATTCTTCAGTAGTTTTTGCGTAGTTGCTTTTGACTTTCGTATGTAGTGAGGAAAGTAGCGTGGTTCATATATAGAACTACATTTTTTCAAATTCAATAATGGTGTTTCTTTATCAAATGGGGGGAAAAAAGCATCATAGATCATATCTCACCATTCAAAAACACCTTGCCATATCCTCTCAATAATGGGATAAGGGCGCGCGCGGTTTTTCTGAAAATCATCTTGGACCCTTGGATCAAGATTTCGACGGCCAGGATTTACTGATAATGAAGGATGGGCAGACAAATGATCATGAGAATATCTTCTTCCCAGCGGGCACCCCCTTGTCCCATTTGTTGTACTCCCTCCGGTCCTAATTATAAGACAACATTTGGGAGTTGGTTTTAGTCCTAATTATAAGACAACATTTTAATTTTTGTCAATTTTTTTTCTAAAATACCCCTATCTTATTCTTTCAAGTGTGTTTGATTTTTTGTAAGTGTATTTATATGGATGTGTAAACTTTTCCAATTAATGAAACTTTTAAATTGTTTGATTTTAATTTATTTATCAGTCAACTGATATTAGTTTGTCAATATATATATATATATATATATAGAGTCATACACATACACACACATGTACATATATATATATATATATATAGACACACACACACACATATATATATGCATGTGTGTGTATATGTTAATATATATGTGTGTAAATATATAACACACATATATGTGTGAGTGTGTAGGTGTTTTTGGATATGTTAATACACACACATATTATATCTGTGATTGTGTGGGTGTGTGTGTATATATGTGTGTAGATATATATATGTATATACACACACACATATACATAGGATGTGTGTTTATATATGTGTGTGGGTGTGTGTATACATATATATGTACACACACACACATATATATATATATTATATTTGTGTGTAGATATAGACACACACAAACACACACACATATATATATTAATATATAATAAGACCATTATTTCAATTAGAAAACATTTGGATATGAAAATTATATATATATATATATATATAAAATAAGACTATTATTTCAATTAGAAAATATTTGGAAATGAAAATTTCAAGTGGGAGAGGTATGTGGTAGGGGTTATTAATTCATTTTTACTTATGTCATTTTAAATTTATATAAGGACATTTTAGGAAAATGAGTAAAATTAACTAACTTAACTCATCTCCTTAATCTCCCCAAAATCAGTTAAATATGTCTTATAATTAGGACCGAAGGGAGTACTAACATTGATGTGACATAGCTCTCAATTTGGGAAAAAAGAAAGAGAAAAAGAAAAAGATGACATGACAAAAATCATTAATTTAACGAACATTAAGGTTTTAACGGACATTTTAACCAACATTTTAACAGCAGTGACTATTAAAGTATGAAACTTTAAGGTTTTAGTTTTAAACTTTTAGAGATGAGGGAGGTTATTCGGAATCCAAAATTCAGTGAGTTTGTTGTTATAATTAGCTAAAATTTTAAAACCTAAGCATTTTTTTAAAAAGAAAAAAGTTCTTGTTCATGTTTTAGTAGTTATTTCAAAAAAGGAATTTTTATTAACAAATATAATTTTTTATCAGGTCCTTGTAATTTTTTTCTATTTAATTGAAATTAAATAGCTGAATAATATTCAAATATAATTTACTAATATAAATTTAAGTTAATAATTATAAAATTATAAAATAATTAATATAATTATTTATTAAATAATGCTAGTTCTCTTCTATTTTTACAAATTTTATTATTTTAATTCAAATTTAAAAAATTATAAATAAAATAAATAAAAAAAAGAATTAAAAATAAATAATATAAATATATGTTTAATTAAAAAGTTTAAAAGAATATTAAGATATTTCATAAAAATAAGAATGTTAAAATAAAAGATTATACTTATATCAAGTTCTCCATTCAAACATGACCAAGAGTCTTATTTATTTCATATGGATCTATAGATAAATAATAATAATTCAAAAATAGAACACATAATTATGTATGGCTGAAGAACTTAATAATATGAATACAAGGAACTTGATCTAAATATTTGTTTAAAATAATAATCTATTATTTATAGAACAAAATTTAACAATATTATATAGAATATGATTATATTTTATATTTATAGCATAATATTATAAGAATTTATTTGATAAAAATAAAAGGCTCCAAGGAGCCAATTAAAAAAAAATATTATAAAAACCTCATAAAAAATCTACAAGGACTTAGTAGAAAATAAATGAAAGTATAGAATATGATAAAAAAAAAAAAAACCGGGGGGGGGGGGGGGGGGGAATTGATTGTTACTATAAAATTCTAGAGATTAATTATCTCAATACAATTATGTAACGAATTAATGCACATGTTTGTAGGAAAAATTAAAATAAAGGGTTACAAAAAAATCATATCTATTATAAATGACCATAAAAATTATAATTATGTAAAAGGACTAAATATGGTAATATAAATTTTAAATTACTAAATTAACCCTAACTAAACTTTCTCCATTATCTCTTGTATTCATAGGTAAAAAATAACAAACTAGAACCTCCAATCATTATTGTATATTGTTTTCACCAAGTTTCATATTATTTCATTAATAAAGATTAAACTTATTTTTTTAAATAATTTTTTCTCCAATTTTCATATTCATTTAATCAATATATCATTTAATTATTTATATATAATAAATTATTTATATCTTTAATTTTATTAACATAACTTGGTTAACATACATAAATTTTCTTCTAAAATGAAAACAAATAGTATAAACTTTCTTGGTATAATATATATATATATATATATATATATATATATATAAAATAAAAATTGTAAAAGATTAAAATTAAATAATTTTTTTTTAAATTAAAATTTTTGTTAATTTTTAGAAAAGTATAACTTTTACAAAATCACAGAATGTGTAATTATTTTTCATAGATGTCTATGCAAATTTTCAAAAATGAAAATTGAGAAAAAAATTGTTTAATTCAGTGAAATTTAGAATTTTATATTAATTTTAAAAATAGAATTTAATAAAAAATTATAAAAGATTAAATAATATAATTATTATTATTTAATTAAATTTTTGTTAAGTTTAAAAAATTATGATTTTTACAAAATCAATAATTATTTTTCATAGATGTCTATACAAGCGTTCAAAAATGAAAATTGAGAAAAAAATTTGTTTCATTTACTGAAATTTAGAATTTTATATTATTTTCAAAAATAGAATATAAGAAAGTCCATATGTGGGTTTGCAAAAGATATCATTAGTGGTATTTTAATGTTTTCAATTTTATAATTTTGTACTTGGTAATAATTACAATTTTTATGATTTTTATTAAAAATTATATTTTTCTCTAAGTCTTTCATTCTAATTTTTCCATACTTATATACCTCATAATAAAACACGTCTTTTATTTTATTAACAAAGGAAACTGTGTGGGCAAAAAAAAATGGTGTAGATCAGCTGGCTAAAATGTAACATCAATAGAAGAAAGAAGATACATCTAGGAGTTTCTTCCTTTTATATATATATATATATATATATATATATATATATTTAATGATATCTTTTCAAAAAATGGGTCGTCTAGTTATTTAAAATAAGTTCTATTTTTATAGGGTTTAATGTTTTTGCTTTTACTATAGAAACATTTTTTTAAAATCAAGAATCTACTCATTTTTATGTGAACGTAGTAGAAAAAATGTTTCTGTAATAAAAGCAGAAATATTAAACCTATTTTGATAATCCATAATCTATAATTATTTTGAAAAGCACTTTTTAATAAATGGTATTTTTATTATTGTAATGAACGGAAAATAACTTCAATTATTTATAAATATAATAAGTCACTTTATTGACAATCGCAACAGTAATTTTATTTTCTTAAAAAAATTACTCTTAACCTTGTCGTCTTGAAAACTCACACTTACATAAATAAGCACGTGTTTTGGGGTGGGGTGGGGTTCCCGGGGCATCAAAAATGATGAGGCCACTTCATGTGGATAATTAAGATGCATGATCTTTAATTATCAAGTTCAATAAAATCTCAATGATTAAAAATCTATTTGTGCTTGTTGTTTCTTTTTTTTAAAAAAAAAAATTGATTTTTGCGGCTTTACTTAAATCATTGATAAAGAACCTAAAAATTAATTCTCATATTCATAATGATAGAAATTAACAGGAAAGGTAGTAAAAAACAAAACCATATCAGTATCAACATTCATATATGTGAAATATATAAAATATAAAGATCAGCAAATTGTAAAAGTTTCTATAAATAGAACAAATTTACAATTAAAACTCTGCATATATATACCAAGTATATAAGTATAAGATGATGCAAACATAATTCAGAAGCATAAGGGAGCACAGATTCGTACCTCTCAAGAATTTCTATGCTACAGCAGCAATGCCAATCTAATTATTGCCTTACCGCATAGCTATCTTTGTCTCCACACAGAACCAACTACTCCTCTCTCGAGTCGAGCCATCATAAAACTCTTTCCATTACTAGGTACGTGGTTAACAATCTACACAATAATAAATGAAAAGTAGAATTATATATTTATATATATAAAAAAAAATTTTAATAGTGTGACTTATAGATTAGATAAAAGAAATTTTCTCTCTCTATCCTCTATATATTAGACAGTTGAATTCGAGCACACCACCTCGTTGGATCACTAACAAATTCAACTACTTGTTGCCTCCAAGAGAAACACTTTTGGTGGCAAAAATAGCAGATTTTGTGGAAGAAAGTAGCAGAGTTGTGAAACGAAATTGCAGATTTATGGATAAAAATTACATATTTTTGAGTTCGGTCTTCTTACCCAAATATTTGTACTATTGGGTCCTTTTGACCAATTTTCTCTACCATATTACTAATATGTACTCCAACTTTCAACTTCAAGTAGCATTGCATAATGCAGAGTACAAATACTTACCTCTTATCCTCAGATTTCAACGCCTCTCCAAGTGCAGAATGCTTTTGATGGGATTGCCTCCTTCGTTTTTTTTTTTTTTTTTTTTGAACACAAAGAACAAGAAGAATAAGAGTGATGAATGGAACTAGCTAAAGATCAAACAGAAAGGAAATGGTCCAAATACAAAGAAGCAGGGCAAACACAGCGTTGAAGAACAAGAATACGAGGAGAAACAAGGAAGTATGTATTGAGTGGAGACGTGGAGTTCAGAAAAATCAAAGCACACAATGTTGTTAAGGACAAAGAACCAGAATAAGAGGTAGCAGCACAACAGAGAGAAACTCAAAAGGAAGGATCCAAACACAAACAAGTAAAGAAAGATACAGAGTTTGCTTTAAAGAACGGCAAGACTGGAGTTTATTTGTTTCTTTTTCCTTATACAAAGCTTGTGAAGCAAGAAAAGAATCCAAGAGAAGATTTTATTTAACTTTTTGGACAATTCATATATACAAAAACATTCTTAACTTCTCTCCTTATGTAAACAACAGAAATGCTAACTTTAAATATAAAATAAGTTTAAACTGGATTTTCTTCTCTCACTTTTTCCATTCTTTCTTACTCAAGTAATATAAAGATACAGGGCATATTTTTGGACAAGTCATCATAATCAATAATATTCTTGTAGAGATCATACCTTCATGGAATAGTTTTTGGTGCAAATACTGACCATATTTAGTTTAGTACATCATCAAGGTATATATATGCTGTCTTGGATATAAGTATATATAAAAGGATTTTATATAATAATGATATGTTGAAAGCAAGTATGGATTGATTGGTGCTTGCATGCAACCACACAACATTATTCAAATGTGCTGCCTAATAATCTTGCTCTGCATTAATCATGTGAACTGTGTAGGTGTTGTCTTGCACCTCTTGGCATATGTTTTTATTATAAAGTTCAACATATTACTCTATTTTGTGTGAGAAAACTAAGCATTATACGAGACCACAAATCCCCTCGAAACTACATACACAACTAAATCCTCTGATCTGCGGAAGCTCATCTTTTGTTCAAAAGAACCTCCTCTGATCATTTTTGTGAGTGCATTTACAGATTCAAAATTTGAATATGAATAACGAAAACACGTTCATGGTTTTCCTCTGTGAGATAATGATCTGGTTTTCCTCTGTACACCATATATGTATATCATGCTCTGTTCTTATTGTAAGTAAGCCTGTTCTCCCTTTTTCTCTATTTTCTCAACAGAAGCGTGATGTTCGTACCTCTGACAAATCTGGTGAAATACAGTTCTGTTTGTGTCTAATAGCCTTCAAACGTTCCACTTCAGCTCTGGTAAGAAAAGATGAAAGGAGTTGGAGTCTCTGGTAAAATTTATAAATCTCAGCTCAAAAATAGAAAGTTTTATAGATTTATTGACATCCTACTAAAATTTGGAGCAAATTAAGGAAGTAGACATTATATATGAGAGATTCTGTTGGCTTCGTAAGTCTACGTGAATAGAGAAAATACAACACACACACATGCTAGATTTGGAGAAAATTAGTAGTAAAAAAATTTATTCATGTACTTATTGGTCAATTTGATTTTTTCCCCTTATTTCAGATGACTAAACCATGTTAATAAGTTTGATACTAACCTCAGCTTCCCACGCCGAATGTATGATTGTCACGTAGATCTCGTCAAGGTCTTCATGTACAGAGTTCCTTTGAAATGACCGTATAAATTCATTTACTGCCAAAATAGTTAAATGGAAGAATAAGTTCTTCTTGAATTAATGCGTGAAATGTTTCTCAGAATTTTAAGGCTGCTGGTTGTATCAGCTATTTTGTTCGTTAACTGGAAACCATTATTGCTTTTAGTCATCCTGTTTTTATTGATGGAAAAATGTTGCATTTTGATCATCATTCTCTTCGTTTTCTTGACATATATTCATTCTTACAGTTTATATGTGACTCTTTATGCATTACTTTAATCTGTTGGAGGTTTGAAAGTTGGGGTGGATGCGATTGAACATGGTACTGTGTTATCTTGTTTACCTACTCTTTTGAACTCAATATCTGTTAGCATTTACTTTTAGTTCTCTGCATGCACTCATAGACATGCAGGACTTCACATTGCAAACTGTCAGTATACGACATTGAATATCTTATTCTTTATTGGTTTTTAATCAATAGTAATAAAATTATATATCTTTGTTTATATAGTATCACATAGGATATTTATTTTTATGGCAGGGGTGGACATTTTAGAATGGACGCGGCTTTAGTCCTTGTCAAGAATCGTTCGTTGCGGCTTATACGTCGCGGACGGTCCTTGACAAAGACTAAAGCCGATTCCTTTTAGAATTATGCTGAAACTATTTCAACAATGCTTAGATATTGTTGATGGTTAAGACATTAGAATGATTTTAGAAATTTAAAAACATCTTTTGTGCAATGTTTTTTTCCCCGGACAAGACATTAACAACATAAAATGGTGAACTATTATGTTTTTTTTTTTTTATAAAAAAAAAAATTTGAGCTGGATTTTTTTTTTTTTTGAGTGAGCTAAATTGGTCAGCCCACCTAACTCACCTGGTAAGTCAGTTCTGATTCTCAACCCATTAAGCTGAGAAGGGTTTAATGAGCCAACTCCTTGCAAGCTGTGGTGAGTTGAACAGTTTAACCTACCTAATTAGTTTTGACAGCTCTACTCTATCTGTAGTACTTTTGGAGTTTCTATAATCAATAAATTCTTTTTCCAGAAGAGGAAAACGGAAATACTGCCATTTCTATGAAATTATCTTTTTTCCTCAAGAATGGGGGACTTAATCATCAACATCGTCATTTTTTTAAAAAAAATATTATTGTAGCCTTTTGTGCTCACGTGCTTCATTCAATTTTTACTTGTGACTGGAGCTGGAATGGTTATAGAAAGTCTGTATAAATTTTAACTCTAATATATCTTGGAATCTATGAATTTGGTCTGAAGAATTGAAAACCTTTTTTTCAGGGGGACATGGTTTGTGATTGTTAATATTAATATGCTGATTTATGCCCACCTGCAGGGGTCATTTTTTGTAGAATTAATCTTTTTCTTCTTTTCCCTTGATTATGCAGATGAAGTGGTGGTGATTTCTGTTGCCTGCCTCATTGTACAAAAGTATGGAACCGGTAAAGTGGGGCTTGCTGTAGGACCTGCTTTATTCATATGGTTTTGTTCTCTTGTGGGCATTGGGATATACAATTGAAGGCATTTAATCCAATTCATATCTATTACTTCTTCAAGAGGAATTCTACTAAAGCATGGTATTCTCTAGGGGGTTGTCTTCTTTGTGCTACTGGTAATGCTATATTTTTTCTTGCCCTGTGATGTTAGTTTACAATGGCGCTAATTCGGAGGCCACTGTTGGGAGTATTGTGACTTTTTCTTCTGATGCCTCATGTCCTTTTTTGCTACAAATGTGTGTGAAAATAATTTTAAATGTGCCTCTTTGGGTGCTTTTTCAAAGTCAAAAGTGCTTTGGACAAGCACTTTAGGAATTGCTATTCAAAGATTTGATTGCCATGTACTTTCTGAAAACTTTAATCTGATGTGAATATCTGAGTGTCTTACTATCGTCCTTTTCAAATTTGAAACTATCCATTTAATCAAAGTAAGGAAGTTGCTTAGTCTTATTTCTTGTTTCGGATGAGATGAAATTGCAGATTCGTTATTGTTATGGATCCAAATATTGGGTCCGGTATGATGTGGCCCAATAAAGACATATAAAGAGAAAAGCCTCCCCATAAGCAGGTAGAATGCTAATCTAACTATAATCCCAGCGCTAATCCTGATCGTACAAGTAGTGGAGCAGGAACTCGTCAGATAATGGAGCAGGGTGTAACGGCCTTAGAGGCGCCAACAACCCTCAGAATGAAGCCCTAGGTAATCTTTATAAATAGGATGTTACACCCAGGTACACACGATTCATATCTTTTTACAATATCGTTACACTGCGCACATATCACACTCCTCTTGGCTTAATATCATTCTTGTATAGCATAATGGTCGTCTGATATTCTGTAGTGTCTTCCTCATAGGCATCATAGAATTGTCTTGTCTCTGAAACCCCTACCTTTTGACCTGGAGAGAATCATAGATCCTAAACCAATCCTATACTAACCTGTTGCGGTTAGACATTAATGTTCCTTGAACTGAACAGTTATTTTCTTTAACTGTTGAAGTAAATCTAGAAATTTGAAAATTCCTAAATGGCACAAGTTGCTATCAGAGTTTGACTTTAAAATTAAACCCCCCCAAAAAAAAAAAAATCTGATGTTGATTATATATATTGGGATATGATGCTATATTTTTATATCTAAGCTTACTAATATGGCTTATTAAAGGAAAAAGCGGTTTGGTGGAATACCATTGGTCAAGTTTTTTTATTATACCTGATACGTTGCGCATAAATTGTAGAAATAGTTTGAGACTTGAAGGAATATGACATTTGAAGCTCTTCTTGGTTGACACTGTATAATCTGTTCATGATTGAGTGCGGTTGGCTATCTGAATTCTGTATAATTTCATCCGTAGTAATAAAGTTGTGCTCTAGATATAATTCATGTTCATTCTCTACAGTTTCTTGCTGTATCATTATAAGGAGAAAATGCAAGTTCATTTTTTGAATTTACTCTGTTTTTGAAGAAAATATTGTGGGACAATCAAAGTGTATGTCGAAAAATAATAGTAAAGATTAAATTTTGGAATGAATATATAATTACTATTATTTCTTTAATTGCACTTAAGAGTATATTGGTCCAGTTCTTCACCATTTTACTGATCTTAATAATGCTTATTTTGTTAACTCTCTTGCCATCCACCCAAACTTAATGTTTTCCTATTATTCTGTGGTGAATGCATAACATGGATTTAGCCATTGCTAGAATGTAAATAATCTCTTCAGTCTTTGCTTTATATTTTTACTGAATAATGCTGCAGGTTCTGAGGCCATGTTTGCAGATCTTTGCTATTTCTCTGTACGATCAATTCATGTACCGAACCAGTCAAACTAATGGCTTATTAAGTATATCAGAATTATAATTAGATATCAGTGTTTTTATTTTCATTTCTTTCACTTTTTTGTCACCCAAATTATAATGAAATTGATGGTGGTTGTTTGCAGCTTTCTTTTGTTTTTCTTGTTTTGCCATGCCTAGTATTGGGTTGTTTGGGTCAAGCTGCATACCTTATGGAGAGCGATGCTGATGCTTGTCAAGCCTTTTTTGGTTCTGTTCCAAGTAGGTGTTGATGTCTATTATCATCTGTAGTGGCGCTTATTCTCTATTCTGGATCATGATTTACTTGACCTTCACTTAGTACTGCTTTCTGTCTGCATCGCAGGTGGTGTGTTCCGGCCAGTTTTTCTTATTGCGAATATTTCTGCACTAATCGCAAGTCATGCTATGACAACAACCACTTTTTCATGCATAAAGGAATCGACTGCACTTGGCTGTTTCCCTCGCCTTAAAATTATTCACATGTCACGCAAATTTATGGGCCAGATCTATATCCCTATCATAAACTGGTTTATTTTGGCTGTTTCGCTAGTGTTTGTCTACTCTATATCCAATATTGATGAGAGAGGGAATGCATATGGTATTTTGTTGTTTCAATTCTTATGTTTTTATCTTTAGGGTGAAGGAGCAAATTGGCCAACCGACTTTTAGCTCAGGAGCGATCAACACAAAAAACTTTTAAATGTGACATTTATACCAACAGACTTTTAGCTTAGGAGCAAATTGGCCAACAGGCTTTAGTTCAGGAGCGATCAACACAAAATCGTTATCTGGGCAGTAACACTCTGTTAGTAGGTCACATTTTTGGGGAAATAATGAGCTGAAATAAAAATTAAAATGCAGAGCAGAAAAAAAGTAGCCACAACCTAATCAAAAACGTGGCTCCAACCTGGTTCTGAAAGAAGAAAAGGAGGAGCGAGATCGAGGCTAAGCGAAACCACCATCTTCATCGACGGGATCATTGCAGTTTGCGTCTAGAAACAAGTCTTGCAATTTGCGTCTAGAAATTGTTTTTATTTCACCAGGTTCTCTTACTGTTTTCCTTTAGTTTCCATATTCCAAGTGTTCGTAGTTACTGTAATCTTTTGTGGGCGAATGGGAGTTATCGAGTTTGTTGGGATAAGTGAACCGACTGTAAAAATCGTACCTTTGTAGGGGGTCCTGAAGCTGAATAATAAGATATTGGTTTGTCTAAGAGTGGAAGTAATAAGGTCTAAAAGACCCTTCTCAAACTCACTAGAACCCGTGCCACCAGCTTTTTCTGCATTTTATTTTTTTTATTTCAGCTCATTATTTCCCAAAAATGTGACCCACTAACGAGCTGAAATAATGAGTCGTAATTATAATGAGCTGAAGATGGTGGTTTCGCTCAGCCTCGATCTCGCTCCTCCTTTTCTTCTTTTCAGAACCAGGTTGGAGCCACGTTTTTGATTAGGTTGTGGCCACTTTTTTCTGCTCTGCATTTTAATTTTTATTTCAGCTCATTATTTCCCCAAAAATGTGACCTACTAACGGAGTGTTACTGCCCAGATAACGATTTTGTGTTGATCGCTCCTGAACTAAAAGTCTGTTGGCCAATTTGCTCTTAAGCTAAAAGTCTGTTGGTATAAATTTCACATTTAAAAGTTTTTTGTGTTGATCGTTCCTGAGTTAAAAGTCAGTTGGCCAATTTGCTCCTTCACCCTTATCTTTATTTCTTGAGACATTGTTAATTCTTACACATCATCTGTAGAGTTGTAAATTGATGATGATGTGTAACCAGCATGATAAAAGAAGGTTGTTTTTGCAATTATTAAGAATTGCAGGGGTAAAGAAAGGGAAGGGAAAGGAGTTGAAGATTTAATCTTTAATTTTCATTTTGTTGGGGTTAGATGTGAATGTGGAGAATGGAAGAAAAATGTAGCCTTAAAATAAAATGCTGTATGCTCATAACAATTTCATCCGGTATATTTTGATAATATAAATATCTTAGTTTTGTATTCAATTCACCTATGGAATTCTTGAGAAGTGCTTGTTATTACTTTTATCCCATATAGACGTGGACAAAAATTGCTGTTGAATTCTTGTAGAAGTTTTCATCTTTTAAAGGGGAAAGAAAAAGGCTTGGCCAAATTTGGAGCTATATATGCATCAAAGTTTTGGGGAGGAGGCTAAATTTCAGTGCCAATTGACTGTTTTTCGATCCTTTGGCATGTTGGGTAGAGTGGAAGGATGGTAATTTAGCTGTCTTTATTTTCTAGCCTTTGAGAATGCCTGACTGGTAGTATAATAATAGTATTAATATGACATTCTTCCAATTGTGCTTGCTTTGAGGCACACTAGTTTCTATGAGGGGCAAGTGAACCCATAAAAATTTTTTTAAAAAAATATATAATATAGGACTTTCATTGCAACTTATCTGGTTAGAGTAGTTGGTTATAAGTTTTGACATCCATCTAAAGGTCCTGGTTCGAACCGTCTGATCCCTTATTATTATTATTATTATTATTATTATTATTATTATTATTATTTTCAATCTCCAAATCTCACCCACTCCAAGTCGCTTCGTGCCTCTGTCAGTCCGTTCCCTCCCGTCCCAAATTGATCACCCACTCCAAATTTCCTTCCTCCAAATCCCACTCCAAATCCCTCCATCCCCACTCGATGTCTGTCTTCAAATCTCTCACCCACTCCTAATCAATCCCCAACTTGATCCCTCCTCCAAATCGATCCGTCTCTCACCCACGGCACTCTTGGCTCCCCCCTCCGTCGTCGGCGTCGCTGTCCCTTGGTCTTGGTGTAATACGCTCGCAAATCCATCGTCGCCGTCGCTGCTCCAGGTCTGTTCCGTCGTCGGCGTCGTTGTTCCAAGAGGTACTTACTAAGTGCTTTTCTCTTTCTGCTTTCGCCGCTGCTCTATCTTGTGTCTGTATTTTGCTGGTTCAGTCATTGTATTGCACACCATTGCATTTTTAGTGGGTTTGTGCATATTGATCCTTTGTGGTAGAGCAATGATTAAGCTAGAGAGAATGATATTTTTCATTCGTTGCCACTTTCATAATGTAAGTTTGAGGGGTGTCTCATTTTTTAAGATCACAGAAATTCGGGAAAATAAAAAGGACAAGTTAGTTCATTTGTTGACACATTGAGACTTCTATGTTGTACTGGGCCTTCTTCCTAAGAACTAAATTCTTGATTTGAAGATTGTATATGTGAAATTATTGTGGTTTGTTAATACGGTGAAAGAGGTGCATGCTCTGTTCTTCTTTGAAATTATGTAAAATTATTTTTTGCTGCAATTGCAACTTGAATCGAGTATGGGTATTGATGGGTTGTGATTTTGGTGTTGTTTTGCTGCAATTGCAACTTGAATCGAGTATGGGTATTGATGGGTTGTGATTTTGGTATTGTTTTGATGTAAAGTCTTGCTTTTTTTTTTTTTTTTTGGGACCCATTTGGTGCAATTGCATGGGTTGTGATTTTGGTATTGTTTTGCTATTATCACACTTAAGGCTTAGTGGTATTGATTGCTCATGGGATAATTTATTATTACGTATCTAGCTTATGTTGATCAATGCATTATGCATATATGGTGAGCTTAATGTTAACTCTACCCAAAAGATTTGATTGAGTTTGCTAGATTCTATCCTTCGGAGTTTGATGAATTTGCATATATTTCTTTTCTGTCTTCAAGTCTCAATAATTTTATTGTTGATGTGAGGGCTGATTTTGATTTTGTCAATTTGCAAACAATTTCTGACCTTGCTTTGATGATGGTTGAGAAGAGAAAGGATATTGTTTATCCACTAGTCTATTTGTTGATAAAGTTGGCACTCGTTCTACCGGTAGCAACTGCTAGTATTGAGCAGGTTTTTTCTGCAATGACTTTTGTTAAGAATAAGTTGCTCAATCGGATAAATGATGATTGGTTTAACTCATGCATGTTAACTTTTGTTGAAAGTGATATATTTGATACGATTGATGATGAGGATATGATGAATTATTTTTAAGGAATGAAGAATCGAAGAATGATTTTGTAATCCTTCTGATGTAAAGGTTAGTTGACTCTTGATTATTATTTTTCTATGTTAATGCATTTGTGTTCTCATTGTTTTCCTTCCTCCTTTATGTAGGTGTTTGGTGTTGAACCTATTGAAAGTGCCGTGCTCTCTAATGGATAGCCTTTTTTGAGGCATGCTGAAGTTGGAGTGCCGGTTTGTAACTATCCTTCTCTTATTCCTTTGCTCTATGGTGAAACCATGATAATAAGTCTTATTTGTATTGAATATTGGCATGATAGCTTCATTTTCTGCTTTCTTTTGCAGATTGATTTGCTTCAAGAAATAACTTTATCCTCTTGAATCTTTTTGGAGGTTGATGCAGCACTCAAGGCTAAGCAGATGAAGGCTGATGTAAATGAATATCTGAAGGTAATACCTCACCTTGTGATTTTCGTTTATGATGAATTGAAGACGAAGCCAGCATTTTGGTTTGCTTGCTTACCTTCTAGTTATTATAATTCTTCATTCTTTGATTTCTTATAGGCTGCAACATGTTTTTTAATATTGTCAAACTTTTTTCCTTCCAGAAAAATCTTAATGCATTTAAAACTTTCTTTAAAAAAAAAAAAAAATTCGGGGGCAGCCCTACACTAATTGTGCACCCATTAACTCCAAATCCTGGCTCCGCCCTTGCTTCTTGTATTTGGCAAATTTCCAATTTCTTTTTTCAAGCATTGCTGAGGTCGGGGTGATGATGATGACCACTATTTTAGTAACCCTTGTGATGCTTCTTATATTGCAGATCAACATCATCATAGTGTTGAGTTTTGTAGTAGTGTTCTTGGGATTGGAATTGACTTTCTTTTCATCAGTTTTGCGGAGTGTGGGAGATGGAAGTGGGATAATATTGGTCTTTGGCATAATAATGTTTCTCATCATTTAGACAGTCGAGATGGGATAGGTTCTCCCTGCCTATCCCAAAGATGGAACCGGTTTCCCTGCTTATCTTTGGGATAGGCAAGGAGAACCTATCTCATATGGACCGTCCAAATGGGATTTGAACGATCCAGATTTATTTTTTAGGAACTAGATTCCCTGTCTATCTAAAAGAGGAACCGGTTTCCCTGCTTATCTTTGGGGGAACTAGATTCCCTGCTTATCTAAAAGATAGGCAGGGAGAGCCTATCCTATTTGAACTGTCCAGATAGGATCTGGACGATCCAAATTTAATTGTTTTAGTTTGGTTATTTTTTAATGAAAACATTGTTTTTTAAAAATATGGTAGTTAAGTGATTATCTTTATTTTAGATTCTCTACCCATTAAAATAATCTTTTTTAAAAAATCAAAAGTAAAAAAAAAAAAATCTGGATCATCCAAATCCCATTTAGACGGTCCAGATAGGATAGGTTCTCCCTACCTATCCCAAAGATAAGCAGCGAAACCGGTTCTATGGAATTATGGAAGCAAGCTCAAGTATGAAACTGAAGTCAAGCAAAAGCTTTGAATGGACTTGATGCGTGAATTGGGTTGCAATCTTGGGACGATTCGAGCTTCTAGGATAGGTTTACTGTATAATGAGTTGGTTAAAGGAATTCCCGCAATTTTTGGTCATTTTCTGACTACGCTTCCAGCAATACACTCCATGATTATATTTGGGTGCATCAAGTATGTTCCAATTCCTATGGTGCCTCAAAGTGAAAGGTTCCTTTTCCGGCGGTCTACCCAAAAAACTACCATATATTTCGTTGTATTGCTAGGTGGTTTTTTTTTTTTTTCTTTTCTTTTTGCTCCCCTTTGGGTATCAGGATATGTTAATCTGCATTAGATATGAGATCAGTGGGCATTAAAATCTACATGCAGAACATGCTTAAAATTAGAAAAATCATATGCATTGGCAAAATGTTAGTTTAAGAAACAATGCTAGCAATAGCTTTGCTTCAACTTATGTAAGGAATGGTTTTTGGATCATTTAGTGAATCATTTAACATTGTCATTATTTATTATTTTGCAACTCATCTTCTTACATGTCAACAGATATGGTTATAAAGATGTTCGCAAAGAAAATCACCTGGCTTTTGAGCAGTTGCTAATTGAGAGCCTGGAGAAGTTCATAGGTCGAGAGGCTCAAGAACGATCACTGGAAAGTGATAGAGACGATGATTCAGATGCAGTGGAAGAGAATTCTGCTTCAAGGGTTCTCATAGCTTCCAACTGGAGTGTCTACTCACTTGGTGTTCCTCTTTTGGCTGATTTCCAGCACACACACAACCCCATTTTAGATGCAAGCACATCACAGGAGATTAACCCAGATTCTTCAAGTCCCCCGTGCTTGATGCAGAACATAGTCTTGAAAGGGAGTTGTCTTTTATACGGAAAGCAAAAGAATCCGGAGTTGTTTATCTTCTGGGGCATGGGGATATAAGGGCAAGGAAGGATTCCTGGTTTTTAAAGAAGCTGGTTATTAACTATTTTTACGCTTTCTTGAGAAAGAACTGTAGAAGAGGGTTTACAACTTGAAGCGTACCTCACTCAAATCTGATGTAGGTTTGCATGCAATAGCGTATGCAGTTACACGACTTGGGGGCAAGTGCCTCCCCCCCCCCCCCCCCCCCCCCCCAAAAAAAAAAAAAGACGCGTGTGTGTGTGTTTTTTAATAAAAAATTTGGGTTAAATCTTAAATACCAGAGAATCCTTTAGCGCATCGCAGAATCAAACTTCTTCTTCCCTTTCACAGGATCAAATAGCCAGCTTCTCTAAATCAAACTTTCGCCATTTGTTTAGTGCTTTATATTGAAAAAGATATATTTGATAGCATTAATAATAAGACAATTATGATAGAATTCTAAAAAATAAGGCCTAGAAGGATGACATTATAATTATTTTTACTGTAATATACTTTTATTATTTAGTGCCCAGCCTTGCTATTTCTAACCGCACTTTCCCTTGTTTTTCCCTTCATATATTTTTGTTTTTTTTAATGTATTTAAAATTTTTCTTTAAAAAAAAAATTCGGGGTCCCCGCGCAAATTGTGCCCCCCCCAGTGTTGTTAAAACGTAGAGTCTACGTTGAAACGGTAAGGGTGAGCAAAAACGTAAAATCGAAAAACATAAACGAAATGTAAGAGTTTACTACGGATTAAAAAAAAATTCAACATATATAAAACTAAAACACACCAATACATTAAAGTCATCACAAATTTAAGTCCAATATATATTAAAATCAAAATACCAAGGCAATAAAATTATGAACAAGGAAAGGAAAGGGAATAAGGGATAGGCATAACTTCGAGTGAGGGACTGGGGGTGAGTGGATGACGAACTGAAGATCAGATTCAGGCAGCACTCCAGCCGTCCAACGTCCAGCCTCTAGTGTAACATCCCCAATTTTTAAGTAAACCTATCAATGGAATATATGAATTTTTCACCCAGTAGTAGTAGTCAATGGTATTTATTATTCTAGCAGGATATATTAATTATGGGAAATAAGGTGGAATTATTCGGAAAATAAGGTTATTAAATTTGGTTTTAGATAATTTGTGATAAGTAATGTCAAAGAAGGTAAAAATATATTTTTCCCTCATTATTCTTATATCTGTTTTTTTTTTTTGTCGAGTGAAAGGAGGGGAAAATCCTGATGGAAAAAAAAAGTGAAGTTTCAATTTAAGTCTAATTTACTTAAGAAAGGTGGATATTGGATGAGACGTATAACACAAAATATTTTCTCCATATTTTTCCATGGTGGCAAACTTGCAAGAGGGAGGAAAAATAAATGGAAGATGAATAGAAAAATAATACATTGATGGATTGGATAAATCAAGATAAATAAAGGAATGAGGGAGTAAGCACGTGATACAACACAAGCACAAATTGTTTTATGCGTTCTAATGTGTCAGATAGGAGAAAGAAGCAAATGGAAATAATTACTAAAAAACTATATTTCTTTTCCAATGCTTTATGGGCTCTGACGTGAGAAAAGAAAGGAATGAAGGATGAGACATCCCATAATTAATGAAGTAAGGAGGGGAGGTCAAATGAATAAAGAAATGAAATGAATATTTCCCCATAATTCCCAAAACCGCCGGATGTGAGAGGGAAATCAAATGGAGTGAGATAAATTTTTCTCCATTAAGTCTCTCAAAATGCGTCAGACGTGGGAAAGAGTGTGCAGAATAAATATTTTTTTTTAAGAACCAGACGAGAGAAGAGGGAAAAGAAAAAAAGAAAGAAAGAAAAAAAAAACTTTTGCTTCCCATTCTCCATTAACGCCGGACATGAAGAACAATTAAGAGAAAACAAAGGAATTTTCCGAGATTTTTCTAGAATGATGAGGAGAGTTCAAGAGGCACGATGATTCTAGAATAAGCCTTGGAAATTTATTTAAGAAGCTCATCTCTTCCCTTTTTGGTTGCTGGTTCGGTTGAGAAGAAGAGAGGAGAGAGACAAAGGACTCACATAAGAAAACACAAGGAGAGCCCAAACAAAGAAGATCCAAGGTGTTCAAGAATAAGGTAAGGCTTTAGATTCTTGTTCTACCTTCTTCTACCTTTCCTCTTGAGAGCTAAGATCTTAAGAACAAATTTTCTCCTGGTGATTTTGAAGAGAAGGGCGAAAGTTGGAGAGAGAAAGAACACAAGGAGCAAGTTTTAAGTTGGTGGCAAACCAAGAACAAGTAAGTTATAGCTCCAACTATCTTATGAATTCATGATTGCCAATCTTGCTACGGTCGTGTGTTGCGTTTTTTGGGGTATCTCTTGAACCTGATTAGTTAATAAGGGGTTGAATAAAGAGTCAAACTCAAGATTTAATGATGGGAAGAGAAGTTATTATGAAATAAGAACAATGGTTGTTGAAAAATGAAAGTCTGCTGTGTCGGGCAACCTTGAGGATGGAAGAACTGATTTTTGTTCTTGGTGTTTAATGCCTTTAGCATGTTCAGAATATTAAGGACTCAAGAGATGTTTTCGGTAAGTCTCAACACGTGGGAACAAATGTTACAATTGGGGTGTTTAATGTTTCAACTTGTTAAAAATAGGATTTTTGTATGGAATTGAGGGTTTCCTTTTAAGGTTGAAGAAGGCTTCTTTTTGAGTCAACAAGTAAATATTTTAAAGGATAGTTACTTATATTTATATATTTTGATTATTTTAGGATCATTTTGATTCTGTGCACCTGGAGAAAAATCATACTGATAATTTTGTTCAACTACCAGGTAGTAACCTTAATCCTTATGTGTTCTGTGTTTCCTTGTATGTTTGTTTTTCCATGATTATGGACCCGTGTCTCCTGAAAAGGGACATGCGTTTGTGTGCATTCAGTGTGGTCTGGGTTCAGAGCCCGACTACTGTGTTTTTCCTAGCGCTGTGGATCCGGGGCTTGCTTTGTTGAGCAGTCCTGCGTTTGTTCTAGGACATGTAGTCCTTCCGCAGTTAACACGGTATACTTGGTATGTTGCATTTGTGTTACTGCGCGTTTGTTACTGAATGCTACTGTTTGGTGTTTTCCTAATTATGGTTACATACATACACTGTTTATGCATTACATATGAGATTAATGGTTACTCTGGAATTCATTTATGAATCCCATATTTTTGTAAAGCTTCAGGAAGTACTACGATGGCTGTATCTGGAGAGAAGGGTAAGACTGCTGGGCAGGAGTACATGAAGTTGAAGGTGGCGAAGGAAATTTATTTTGTGATTTATTTTGTGTTTGGATGACTGTATATTATTTTGGCATTTTGGGGCAGTAGTGGAGGACTGTATATTTAACCCTCCGGGGACTATATTTTGTGACTTACTTTTGATTATACCAGTATTGTCTGGAATCCAACCGGGAATGCTCTGCCGCGATAAGACTCTGATGCATGTAAATAAATAGTAATTAAATGATATATGGTAATTATTAAAAGGAATCCCTCTATCCGCCACCCGTAAGGGCGAGGCCGGTAGGGGTGTTACATTTGTGGTATCAGAGCCTGGTTGGACGGTACTGGTACAAGGTTGTTGGTTAAGGGTACCAACATAGTCCTTGGGTGAATGCAAAGGAAGAAATAGAGCACAGACTTGGACAAGTATACCAGAGAAAGGAAGCACATGGGAATAGGGTTCTAGGACAGCCTAGGCGATGAGCGGTAGAAATATACCCTAAGGAGTAAGGTTCAGGCTCCGAAAGTTGAGTCTATTGCTAATTCTAGAGCTCTTGATGATGAATTGAGAAACAATTTAGATCCCTAAAACTTATCAGAGCTTTAAGGTTAAGTGTGCTAAAGCGAGGAAAATCTCGGGATAGGTGACCCCTAGGAAGTACCATAGGAATTTGAGATTTCTTTGAATCGAGGCATTAGTACCTTGAGATATGACTTATGGTGCTCTTTAGAGATACTATGAGGATGTTAGATTGAGTAAGGATATGATTGAGACTAGGCTTGAATCTGATCTTAAGCAGAATTAAAGCCTATGATTAAGGTTGTATTAAGGTTCTAGTACTTGAAAATAGGAACCTTGTGAATATTAATCGATATTGAATTGGCAGAATGTTTGGGTATGATTGAGGAGTGATGAGTAACCCTTAAGGTAATAGAACGATATTAGGATATACCCCTAGGATATTGAGGATTGAAATAGAAAATAGAACCTCGTGAATAGTGTTGATATTAATTGAATGTTTAGAGGATTAGACTAGGAATATGAACTATGATTTTAGTTCCTATTTTGGGTATCATTGAGGTAATATGATTCCTTAGCCTAATTGATGTTAAGGTTTTATGAGTCAATTGAAAATTTGACAATTATCGATTTGAGGTTATTTGAGGAATTGAATTTTATAGGTTATGAATCATGATGATCGTAGCATGTTTATTGGGTATGTTCGAGGTTTTAGAAATAGGTTGATGAACCTAATGATCTGATTTAATAATGAGATATTCTTTAGGCAATTGTTGATCTAAATGCATTGAGGCATAGTACCCATATGTATGAGGTATTTGGAGGTTACTAGTTGCTAGGGAATGATTTTAATCTTATGATTTTCCCTTAGAAAGAATGATTGAGTGTGGAACCCTTGATAATATTGATTAATATTGTGCTATTTGAGGTATATTTGAGGATAGTACTTATGCGATATGAGATACTTTGAGGTTGATAGTTGTTGTAGTAGCATAGGGAGAGACCTTGAATACAAAATATTCCCTGAGAAAGTGTGGTTGAGAATTAGTATCTCGATAGAACCGAATTATAGTTAGAACCCCGATAACCATAGGTTATGGTCTTTTGAGGGGGGGACCAGTAGCTGCTGAGATTATAGTGTCTAATGGTTTCCCTAAAAGATGTAGGTCGAATACTTATTAGGGAAAGTTAAATCTGTGACTAAGCCTAGAGTTGGATCATTATCGGAAATTTACGCAAAATAACCCCAAATGAGGATTATTTGATGCAATATCGAGGTATTTCCATAAGGTGCTCTACCGTTAAGTGTATTATTGAGGGGAGCTGTGATACAAGTATACAATGGGCAATGAGACTTACCAAATAAGTGGGACTTCAAGTCATTCAACTGGATATTTGGTCAACAAGAAGCTCAAAGGTCCTATGTGACTGGTATGATCATAAGTTGGTGGAAACCTACAGATGCTAAACCTTGAATACCAAGCAGAATGTCAAAGAGATTGTAAGTTTGACAGATACAGGCATTATCAAACAAATGAAATGGAATAGACTGAGTATCCTGTGGATGGCTCGAGTAGCCAAGGATAGAGCCTGAGATATACTTGGAATTGATGACCTTCTATGTCAGTTGTCTGATTTCTGGTATGCGTGGAAATTGAATTTTGAACTTACCAACGCACTGACTATGTTTGCAAGATTTTAAAATTGAATTCTCTGAACTAATTTTTGAATGAAATGTTTTCAGTAGAATTTGAAACCAGTTTGAAATGATTGTCTTTGAACCATGTTGTCTCATAGATAGGGTCCTGATGGAGCCCAGATTTGAAATTGAATTTTAAACTATGTTATGGTGGAAGCAGTACGGAATTGGCAGAGGCCAGAAACTGTTGTAAATATGCTCAGTTTACTGGATCTTGCCAAAAGTTTTTGGAAATGTTTTAAAATTGCTGGCCATTGTTGAAAATTCTTTTGAGAGGATTAGTTTTGTAACGCTGATACTCGCACCAGCAGTGTATGCTCCCAATCCGAGTAGTTATGCCTTGTGAGGGCGTGTGTTTTGCCTTGTCTGGATGGCACCCACGCAGGCATTTGGAGCAAGGCTCCTGGACGATGGTCCTTGTCCCGGGTATGGGATTCCGGTGGGTGGCCTACTGTTGTATGTGCCAGTACGGACACTGGGTCCCTTGTGGACGGAAACTCTCCCACATTGGCCAACAAGTATGTCACCACTTCGGTGATTCATGTATGAAAGGATTGGGATGTTCCGCTGTACCGAAAGGTTGAAGTGGTGGCGAGAACTTTTGAATTTGTGAGATGAATAATCCCACTCATTAATGTATACTGGTAGTAAATGTTTTCTGAAAATAGTTCGGTTGTCAATTGTTTCCACAAAAATTTGAACTGACAGCGATTGAATTTGAAAATGTGAAAACACTGTTTTGTGTGACTATGAAAATGTACTGCGACCACAAAGATTTTCAAATATGTAAAAATTTAAAATTTGAAATGTTGAATATGAGACAACATAGTAAACGGTGACATAACTGTCATTGCTATGGTATTGAAATGAAAAGCGGTGCAGTTGATTATTATGTTGATCCAGGAACAAAAACTGATAGAATGGTCTACAAATCTGAACTGACTAAATCAGATAGTAATTGTCAGTTATTGTGCTAAGTAAGAGGAAAATGATTTGAGAGTTTAAAATTGAGGAAGCTCGAACAAACTTGATGAGCAGAGACTCGAGGCAGTAAGACCCGATGTGCAAGTTTGCATGGGGCAGTGTCCCTGGGTTGTAAGACCTGTCATTGCTTAGCACTATATGGACAGAAATGCTGATCACCTCTATGTTGGACAGAGTTATCTGAACGAAAGCTAATCAGACCCAAAATTGTAGATGAAACCTCCGAACAGATTTAACCTAAAAGAAGAGGCTCCTTACGACTCAAAGTAGACAAAAGAGTTATACAGATAAGAGGAGGAGACCTCTTGAGTGTGAGGTAAGTGATGATCTGTTCTTGAAAATATCTCCTGTTACAGGAGTGAGAAGAGCCATGATGTGCAAGAAGCTAAGTCATCGCTATAGCGATCCTTTTGAAATTTTGACAAAATGGGGACCAATGGCTTAGCCGTTGGCATTGCCAACTAATTTGAGTAAGATACATGATGTTTTTCTTGTCTCTGAACTGAAGAAATATCAACCAGAAGCATGTTCTTGAATATGAGGATGTGGATGTTCAGGAGAATCATACTTTTGTTGTGGAACTAAACGGATTATTGATTATTAAGAGAAGCAACTCAAACATTTAAAAAAAAAAAATCCCTTTCATGAAGGTGGTCTAGAGAGGGTTATCGGATAGAGAAGCAACATGGGAAACAGTTGAGGATATGAAAGGAAAATACCCAAAGTTTATGTCTAAGAGCATGATAGATGTCTAGACAAATTTCGAGGACGAAATTTATTTTTACGGGGGAAGAAAATGTAACATCCCCAATTTTTAAGTAAACCTATCAATGGAATATATGAATTTTTCACCCAGTAGTAGTAGTCAATGGTATTTATTATTCTAGCAGGATATATTAATTATGGGAAATAAGGTGGAATTATTCGGAAAATAAGGTTATTAAATTTGGTTTTAGATAATTTGTGATAAGTAATGTCAAAGAAGGTAAAAATATATTTTTCCCTCATTATTCTTATATCTGTTTTTTTTTTTTGTCGAGTGAAAGGAGGGGAAAATCCTGATGGAAAAAAAAAAGTGAAGTTTCAATTTAAGTCTAATTTACTTAAGAAAGATGGATATTGGATGAGACGTATAACACAAAATATTTTCTCCATATTTTTCCATGGTGGCAAACGTGCAAGAGGGAGGAAAAATAAATGGAAGATGAATAGAAAAATAATACATTGATGGATTGGATAAATCAAGATAAATAAAGGAATGAGGGAGTAAGCACGTGATACAACACAAGCACAAATTGTTTTATGCGTTCTAATGTGTCAGATAGGAGAAAGAAGCAAATGGAAATAATTGCTAAAAAACTATATTTCTTTTCCAATGCTTTATGGGCTCTGACGTGAGAAAAGAAAGGAATGAAGGATGAGACATCCCATAATTAATGAAGTAAGGAGGGGAGGTCAAATGAATAAAGAAATGAAATGAATATTTCCCCATAATTCCCAAAACCGCCGGATGTGAGAGGGAAATCAAATGGAGTGAGATAAATTTTTCTCCATTAAGTCTCTCAAAATGCGTCAGACGTGGGAAAGAGTGTGCAGAATAAATATTTTTTTTAAGAACCAGACGAGAGAAGAGGGAAAAGAAAAAAAGAAAGAAAGAAAAAAAAAACTTTTGCTTCCCATTCTCCATTAACGCCGGACGTGAAGAAGAACAATTAAGAGAAAACAAAGGAATTTTCCGAGATTTTTCTAGAATGATGAGGAGAGTTCAAGAGGCACGATGATTCTAGAATAAGCCTTGGAAATTTATTTAAGAAGCTCATCTCTTCCCTTTTTGGTTGCTGGTTCGGTTGAGAAGAAGAGAGGAGAGAGACAAAGGACTCACATAAGAAAACACAAGGAGAGCCCAAACAAAGAAGATCCAAGGTGTTCAAGAATAAGGTAAGGCTTTAGATTCTTGTTCTACTTTCTTCTACCTTTCCTCTTGAGAGCTAAGATCTTAAGAACAAATTTTCTCCTGGTGATTTTGAAGAGAAGGGCGAAAGTTGGAGAGAGAAAGAACACAAGGAGCAAGTTTTAAGTTGGTGGCAAACCAAGAACAAGTAAGTTATAGCTCCAACTATCTTATGAATTCATGATTGCCAATCTTGCTACGGTCGTGTGTTGCGTTTTTTGGGGGTATCTCTTGAACCTGATTAGTTAATAAGGGGTTGAATAAAGAGTCAAACTCAAGATTTAATGATGGGAAGAGAAGTTATTATGAAATAAGAACAATGGTTGTTGAAAAATGAAAGTCTGCTGTGTCGGGCAACCTTGAGGATGGAAGAACTGATTTTTGTTCTTGGTGTTTAATGCCTTTAGCATGTTCAGAATATTAAGGACTCAAGAGATGTTTTCGGTAAGTCTCAACACGTGGGAACAAATGTTACAGTTGGGGTGTTTAATGTTTCAACTTGTTAAAAATAGGATTTTTGTATGGAATTGAGGGTTTCCTTTTAAGGTTGAAGAAGGCTTCTTTTTGAGTCAACAAGTAAATATTTTAAAGGATAGTTACTTATATTTATATATTTTGGTTATTTTAGGATCATTTTGATTCTGTGCACCTGGAGAAAAATCATACTGATAATTTTGTTCAACTACCAGGTAGTAACCTTAATCCTTATGTGTTCTGTGTTTCCTTGTATGTTTGTTTTTCCATGATTATGGACCCGTGTCTCCTGAAAAGGGACATGCGTTTGTGTGCATTCAGTGTGGTCTGGGTTCAGAGCCCGACTACTGTGTTTTTCCTAGCGCTGTGGATCCGGGGCTTGCTTTGTTGAGCAGTCCTGCGTTTGTTCTAGGACATGTAGTCCTTCCGCAGTTAACACGGTATACTTGGTATGTTGCATTTGTGTTACTGCGCGTTTGTTACTGAATGCTACTGTTTGGTGTTTTCCTAATTATGGTTACATACATACACTGTTTATGCATTACATATGAGATTAATGGTTACTCTGGGATTCATTTATGAATCCCATATTTTTGTAAAGCTTCAGGAAGTACTACGATGGCTGTATCTGGAGAGAAGGGTAAGACTGCTGGGCAGGAGTACATGAAGTTGAAGGTGGCGAAGGAAATTTATTTTGTGATTTATTTTGTGTTTGGATGACTGTATATTATTTTGGCATTTTGGGGCAGTAGTGGAGGACTGTATATTTAACCCTCCGGGGACTATATTTTGTGACTTACTTTTGATTATACCAGTATTGTCTGGAATCCAACCGGGAATGCTCTGCCGCGATAAGACTCTGATGCATGTAAATAAATAGTAATTAAATGATATATGGTAATTATTAAAAGGAATCCCTTTATCCGCCACCCGTAAGGGCGAGGCCGGTAGGGGTGTTACATCTAGCGACAGTGAAGAAGAAGCAGCAGCGGTCGAGTGGTCGACGATGAAGAAGAAGCAGGAGCGAAGAAGAAGAATAGAACATTAAGAAGAAGCAGTAGTGGTCGAGTGGTCGACTCCGTCGTGCTCGTGCGAAGAAGAAGCAGTGAAGAGTGAAGAGGCCGACACACCTAGGGTTCCCTTAGGTTCTGTGCATTTTAATTGGGGCTCCATTTTTCTTTTTAAAGGTAAATAAGTGAACTCGGTAAACTCGCCGTCTTTACCGAGTTCACCGAGTTGAATGACGTTTCTACTGTTTCGCCTCCAAATCTGTCCAGACCTCTGTCTCTACTTGTTTTCCGGCAGAAAAACGTAGGAACGAACATTTCTACGTTCCTACACGGCGTTTCACAACACTGGCCCCCTTCCGTAAATTTCTGGATCCACCCCTGTTTTCTTGACTTACATGGTTTGATAGTGTTAGATTCGCAACGACATAAAACATGGCATTGAGCGGTGCTTGGAATCATATCTTTTTGGCAATGCACAGAATTGTTTAATTGATCATTCCTCATTCTTTGGATCCCTCTTAATGGGTGCATTTCTTCAAAATTCTTCTCAGTTTCTGCTTGTTTACAAAGGGAATGGATTCAGAACATAGAGAAATAGATGTTTATTAAAAAGAAATATGGTGGATGTATGTGAAGAAAAGTTATTTTAGATTGGTGAAATTCCACACATAATAAAAGTTGGCAAGAGAACAGTGATAGAATCTTGAGTTTTTGTACAGTGGCAGCTAATTATGCCCTCTTTTTTTTTCCTTCCGTATTTTTAGTATAAGTTTGTGCAGGTCTATTTCAACTGCTTGAACCTTTGACCTTCTTACAAGAGATATTGTACTGATCAGGCCACAATTGAAATTATAGTTATTTTGTATGAGGATGGTTTGATATTTTTATGGATAAGGTAATTGAATGGGAGGAAGTTCAAAAGTATTCGAAGTTATCCCTGGACAAAAGTATAGTGGTATGAAAGATTAAAATTTTGGGCTTTACAATTTAATATAAAATTTACCAGTGGACTTCCCTTTTGTTTTTATCAACACTGTAGATTAAATAAATCTTCAAAAGAAAATGCTTTTATGTTAGGTCACAATATAAAGAAGGCTCCTCAGTAATGAAAAAGAGATAGGGATCAAATTTTCGACGCTCACTTCAACCATAAAGATTGAGACCAAATGGGGGGAATTAGTTCATTACCAAAAAGAGAATCTATGTAATTACATAGAATACATCAAAATTATAGAAAAAAATCAAAACATCAATTAAGTACACTAGATATTCCCATTTATTATACTACCTTCAATTCTAAATATAGGATATAGTTTGTAGGACAAGTATGAATTATATACAATCAACTTCATATTAACTAGAGTCCTTTAAAATCTTGGTGGATTGCTTATTTCATATTGAACACCAGCAAATTCTTCAAAATGCTGAGCTTGCCAAGAACTAATCGCTTTATCAAGTACACCGCCACAAGAAGCCTCAAAGACTTGCCTGCTGAAGAGTAAATTATAATATCTTAATAATCAACCATCCTTCTGAAACCAACACATATATCCAAGAGAGAAGATATAATTTGAATAAAAAAAATCATAAAACGTATGGAGTTAAAACATGTGAACTGATGAAATACCTTTGCCTCCAGATAACAGACCACCCTTTTATGGTATAACTCTTCAGTTGCTATCTTCCTGACCTGCCACCAAACGCAGCAAGCTTCGTGTATAGCAAATTAACTGTATACACCAGGGTAACATCTAAAATCTCATTTAAAAACTACTTTCAATGGTGAATTTATAGTGTAAATGCACAATCATACTTTAAATAAGATTTTTCACAAAAAAAAAAAAAGCCCCTAACAATTCAAATTTAACCATGAATCCTGGATATTGCAGTTATATACAGATTTTAAAACTTTTGAATTCTATCTTGCCCAGTGATACATGGATGAGGATGAATAGAGTCCTAAAATATAACTTTTCAAGAATCTTCAATAATGTTTATAATGTCAAGCAAGCCATAACACTATACTGACTGACAATTTTTCAATAAATATGCAATTGAGTAGCACATAAAGATGGGATGGAAGGTAGCACAAGCAGGGGTCTGAATTGATAATACAGAATTTTTTGACATGACAAAAATGTTGATGGTCTGGAATTACCTTGAAGCCACAGTTATTATGAAGTTGATGGTCTGCTAGACATGAAGCAGGGGTCTGGAATCACAAACAAAAAGTTGATGCTCAGCAAGTCCACCTCCGAATTTATTATGCCAATTTGATTCAATTTTTGCTTCAGGTGCTGGCCAAACTGTTCCTATTTTTTCTGTTAGGTTTATACTAGCAGAATTTTTTTAAAAAAAAAAAAATTAAAAAGAAGCTCAGGTATAAGCACATAATTATGTATACATAATGTGGACTCGTCAATTAACAATAATCATAATAAAAAAGAGAGTATAGAACAAAGCCTCAGATAGCTGAAAATATAATATTAACATGCTTATGCTTTTTAAAAAGAAATGTATCATTAATCATCTTATAAACATTTAGAGGTGTAACACTCTCTATTTTCAGTATATTATTCATGGTGAAAGGATTACAATATATAGGCTCATTGGGGAAAGCCGTTACAATGAAAATCAAAGGAAATAGGAAATACAATAAATCATAATAAATCATCATAAAAGGGTAATCTTTCCTAAACTAGAAATACATAAACCCAGATCCTATAATCAAGGCAAGGATCAAGGGATCCTATCAATAAGCATTTATTCCCCAATATTCTAACACTCCCCCTCAAGCTGGAGAGTATATGTCGATTAGTCCTAGCTTGCTACGAAATACCTCAAACTTCGTTTGACCGAGTGGTTTAGTCATGATATCTGCAATTTGGTCTACAGATCTTATGTGAGATAGTGTCATAATGCTTGTTTCAATCTTTTCTTTAATGAAGTGTCTGTCTATCTCAACATATTTGGTTCTATCATGATATACTGGGTTCTTGACCATTTCAATGTTGGCCTTGTTATCACACTAGAGTTGCATTGGTCCCTCATGTTGAATTCCCAACTTTGTCAGTAATCTTATAATCCAGATTCCTTCACATACTCCTTTGTTGACAGCTCTCAGTTCTGCTTCTATACTGCTTGTTGACACCATTGTCTGTTTCTTGCTTCTCTAGGTAACCAGATTTCCCCACACGTATGTACAGTACCCTGTGGTTGACCTCTTGGTCTCTCTGTCCTTTGCATGGTCTGCATCAGTTAAGATTTCAATGTTTCGGGTAGTACCTCTCTTAAAAAATATTCCTCTTCCTGGATTAAGTTTCAGGTAGCTCAAAATTCTGTATACAGCCTCCATGTGTTCTTCTTGAGGCTGATGCATAAACTGACTAACTATTTCAACAACATAGCTAATATCAGGACGTGTGTGGGTTAGGTATATCAATTTTCCCACAAGTCTTCTGTATCTTTCCGCATTTGCTGGAACACCTTGTGGCTTGATCTCTAAGTGGCATCCCTCTTCCATTGGTATCCCTTCTGGTTGAGTGTCCAACATTCCTATCTCATGTAACAAGTCTAGTGTATACTTATGCGGAGATACATTGATGCCCTTCTTGGTTCTTGCCACCTCCAAGCCTAAGAAATATCTCATTTGACCAAGGTCTTTCACCTGGAATTCATTGGACAAATCTTGTTTTAGTTGAGCAATGGATTCTTCATCATCCTCAGTAATGATTATGTCGTCAACATAGACGATCAATATGGTGACTTTGCCATTAACACATTTGGCGAACAACGTGTCATCTACTCGCCCCTGAGTATACCCAAGTCCTTTTACTACTTTGGTAAATCTACCAAACCATGCCCTCGGAGATTGTTTCAGGCCATACAATGACTTGTTTAGCTTACATACAGTTATTAGGAGCTAGAACTCAATCTGGAATCTCCATGTATACTTCATCCTCTAGGTTGCCATTCAGGAATGCATTCTTCACGTCTAGTTGGTACAGTGGCCAATCTAAGTTCGCTGCAAGTGATAACAGAACTTGAATGGTATTGAACTTGACCACTGGAGCAAATGTCTCCTGATAGTCGATCCTGTACGTCTGGGTATATCCTTTTGCAACAAGTCTCGTCTTGTATTTGTTGATGCTACCATCGGGATTGAATTTCGGAGTAAAGATCCACCTACATCCTACTGGTTTCTTCCCTTTAGGAAGTTTCGTGATCTCCAATGTTCTATTTTCCTTGAGTGCCCTCAATTCCTCTTCTGCAGCTTGCTTCCAATTTGGATCGGTCATAGCTTGTTGAAACGTGTTTGGAATGGTTATCTGTGCATTGTTTACAACAAAACTTTGCATTTTTGCAGATAGATTACCATATGAGACAAATCGTTGAATGAGATGCTGAGTAAACGATCTTACCCTTTTTCTCAAGGCAATAGGCCAACCCGATTCTTCAGGATTTAATCCCAGATTGGATTCATGGTCGTTCCTTTGAATGGGAGAGACAGTTCTACTGGTGTCTGGTTCAGGTTGAACTTGTGAGCTAGACTCTATCTCCTGTCGTGACTCTTCATCCACCCCTGAATTGATCTCAACATGAGTTTCTGGTTCATTGGGTTCAGGTTGGGGTGGAATGTGTGTATTAGGCTGGTTTGTGGCAGCAAGTGAGTCAGGAGAGGCTATAAGGTTAGGGGCATTGATGATGTTGTGGCAGGTGAGTTGGAAGTGTTGGCATTAGATGCTTCCAAAATTAGCCATTTGATATCAGAATAGTCCCCTTGAAAGGGTAATTTGGGATAATAAGCCTCGTCTTCCGAGAATACTGTATCTCGAGAGATAATCAGTTTCTTGGACGACGGGCAGTAGCATTTGTACCCTTTTTGAGTAGAGGAGTAGCCAAGGAAGATACACTTGTCAGCTCGAGTACTGAATTTGTTACCCTCCTTTTTGTGAACAAAGACAACACAACCAAATACCTTGGGAGGTAATGAATTGATGAGTGAGCAATTTGGAAAGAGTTCTAGAAGTTTTTGAATTGGAGTGTCATATTTGAGAACTTTAGAAGGCATGCGGTTAATTAGATAGGCCGCTGTGAGGATGGCATCGCCCCAGAATATGGTGGGAACATTTCGTTCCATTAGCAAGGCACAGGTTACTTCCAACAGGTGATGGTTTTTCCGTTCGGCTACCCCATTTTGTTGTGGGGTGTAAGGGCAAGAAGTTTGATGATGAATTCCTTGGTGATCAAGAAATTCTTTGAAGGTTGTTCTCATATATTCCTTTGCATTATCACTTTGAAGGACCTTAATGGACGTGTTGAATTGGGTTCGGACAAAGGTATAGAAGTTCAGAAAGACTTTGGCAACATCGTATTTGTCTTTTATTAAGTAAACCTATGTGGTTCGAGTATGATCATCAATGAAAGTAACAAACCACCTAGTGTGAGTAAGGGTAGTTATTCGGGCAGGGCCCCAAATATCGCTCTGAATTAGTGTGAAAGGTTAGGAGGGAGTATAGGATTGTTTGGGATATGAGGATCGTGTTTGCTTTGCAAATTGGCAAGTTTCACAATGAAAAGGAACAGAATTTTTATTGAATAAACTTAGAAACACATGTTTCATATAATCAAAACTAAGGTGACCTGATCGACAGTGCCACAACAATACATCATTATTCTGTGAATTCGAGCTAACCAGCGCCCGTCTTACCTTCCATGTTTCTTTATTCTTGGAGTTTGATCCTTCAAGGTAGAACAATCCATCCCATTTTCTAGAAGTCCCAATCATCCTCGTCATTCTTAAATCTTGAAAAACACATACACCATCATCAAAAATCACTCGACATATTTGCCCTCTAGTCAACTTGCTTACAGATATCAGATTACAAGTAAGTTCCGGTACAAACAGAACATTATGTATTGCCAAGTGATCAAATAATGTAATAGTGCCAATACCCTCAACCTATGTGAATACCCCATTAGCTACCTTTACTTTGAGATTTTCAGGACAAAGTTTAAGGTTGTGGAATAGTGTTTTGTTACCAGTCATGTGATCCGTTGCTCCTGAGACAACAATTCAGGTATCGTCACTAGTCATCACAGTGTTGAGAACAATAATAGAGTTACCTGATTGGACAAGGTTCACGTTGGGAATAGAACTAGACTTATTTTGTTTATTGAGCATTTTGCGAAACATTTGTAGTTCCTCCATACTTAGTCGATCATCATTCTCCACCTTTGGTTCAGCTGTGGTGAGGTGACTTTAGAAGGTCGATTTTCCCCCGGAGGGTTTGCCGCGGAGTTTCCAGCATTCTTCCCTATTATGTCCCTTCCTCTTACAATGGTTGCACCATTTACTCGCTTTCTGTTCCCCGAGTGGTCCATGAACTGCGAGTGCGGAGCTTTCAACGTGACTTGGTCCACCTTAGTTTAAGAGCTTCCTACTTTCTTCAAATTGGACAAAGTTAACCACATCAAAGAGTTGTGGGAGTGGCTTCAGCCCCATGATTCTGCCCCTTATCTCTTCAAAAGCGTCATTTAGCCCTAACAGGAAGTCATGTATTCTTCCTTCTTCCAATTCGCTTGTACAGTTGTGCATCTTTGAGACTTTCCCAGGGATGAACCTCAAACAAGTCTTGTTGCTGCCACAATTTTAGTAATGCATTATAATATTCAATGACTGACATATTACCTTGTCGTAAATCCCGGAGTTGTCTCTTCAGGTGAATCAAGGCAGCAGTGTTTTCAAGGGAGGAGTAGGTTCTCCTAGCAGCATCCCATATTTCCTTTGCTGTGTGTGCAAGTAGATAACCCTCACTAATCTCCAAGGTCATTGAATTACATAGCCACGTCATGACTTGGTTGTTTTTAGCGAACCATGTGTCAAAATTAAGATCATCGGGGGCTGGTTGAGGGGCTGCCCCATTAATGTATTTCTCCTTTCTCTTGCCTCGGATATACCTTAGCACGCTTTGTGACCACTGGAGATAGTTCCTACCATTAAACTTATGGCTAATAGCCATAACGTGATGGTCTGAAAATTCTGAAGCTATCTTTGAGGTTCTGGTTGGTACTAGGTTGCTGGCTATAGAGGAAGAAGATGAAGAATTTTGATTTTGAGAATCGGTACTGGACATAAAAACCATGGGAGTTGTTTCGGTTGTTTTTCCGGGAATTGACCCGAATATAGGAGGGAGCTGAGAGGAATCCATGTCGCTGGAAAGATATCAGTTGACAGAATCTGGAAAATGTTCATTGGAGATCTCGTCGGAAAATCACAACAGTCATTGGAGGATGTCGTGAGCACTGGGGATGGCCAGAAATCACAGGGGAAGATCGAATGAGGAAGTCGCCGTCGGAAAAGAAGCTCCACGCGCCGTCTCAAGATCGCTGGTCGTTAGGCGTGTGCACGCCACACGCCGCCGTGGAGACGCCGGTTGGCCACCGGACTCTGGATGTTCACCAATCGGAGCCCTTCGGTCCTTTTGGGCTAGGTGGTGTAGTCTCACTCGCCGCCTACTGAGAGCCCTAGAGTCACTGGAAAACGCCACTGTGTTATTTCTCTCTGCCTCACCATCGCTCACTGTTTCTCTTGCTTTCCATGGCCTTAGACAGATGGCGTACACTCTGATACCATATTAACATTTACAGGTGTAACACTCTCTGTTTTCAGTATATTATTCATGGTAAAAGGATTACAATATATAGGCTCATTGGGGAAAGCCGTTACAATGAAAATCAAAGGAAATAGGAAATACAATTAATCATAATAAATCATCATAAAAGGGTAATCTTTCCTAAACTAGAAACACATAAACCCAGATCCTATAATCAAGGCAAGGATCAAGGGATCCTATCAATAAGCATTTATTCCCCAATATTCTAACACATCTATACCACTTGAAATGTATCATTTTGATTAGTGAATGCAATTAGATTTTTTATTGTAAAGGATAGGTCCAATTCTGTAGTTTTGATCAATATATGATTTGCATTTCCATTCAAAAGCAAAAAAATAATCTTTTTATTCCATATTTCCATCACTATCAATCAAAACCTTACTCTCCTTTGCACCTTGAATTTGCTCAACCGATGAATCCACTACAACTTATATTCAAATTCATTTTCTTAATCATCAAAAGGAAATAAGTACAGGTATGGTAATTAAATCTAGAAGAATTCTGTAACTTGAAAGAAGTGTTTGCTGCTTTGAAATCCATAAGCACCATCTTTTTCACATCCAGTCTATGTTTCCAAATAAAAACATGTCATGTAGTGGATTAGAATGTCAGATGCTCATGGAATTACATCGCTACTAGTATAGACTAGACAGAATACCTTCCTCAATATTAAAGTCAATGCACTGCAACAAGAAATTCTATCGAAACCAAGCCTTAATCAATAAACTTACCCGACTCTCTACAAGTTTCTTCACACTATTTGCACATCCCTCGCACATCATACCCTAGCTCAGAGACATAACAAAATAGAAGGGGAAAAGACTAGCTAAATAAACTTCCAGATACAGCGTACAGCTCATACTTCAAAATTGAGAAGAACAATTTCAGGTGAGAGGGACGAAAGTTTGCCAAACCGTCGGGAGTTGTCATCTCCAGAAGCAGCGGAGGTGGAAACAAGTTGGAAACGACAGCGTTTTGGAACGACCAACGCAGACAATCTCCTCTGCGAGAAGGCAGAGGAGGCAGACGAAGGAACAAGAGAGGAGGAAAAGGCGAGAATGGTTAAGTTAGAAATGGAAGGAAAGCATTTGAGGTGTGTGGATGAGACATGGTTCAGAGTTGAAATTGAAAGCGCCATTGCCGTAACTGGTGGTATGGTATCTTCTTATTCTCAATTTCTTTTTGTTTTTACCAACCTTCTATTTCTCAATTGCTATCTCTATGACTCTATTAGCGATGATATTGATATTTGGGTTAAGCAGCAAATGTGTTCTAGAAGTATCAATCTAAGGGTATGTTTGGTTTGAGGGAGGGGGAGAGGAAGGAAATAAGGAAATGACCAAATTGTCATTAATGAAAGGAATATTCTTTTTTGTTGAGGGTATATCTTTGGAATATTGAAAAATTTCTAGGGGCAATTTAAATAGCCCCTCCCCCTCCCTCAATCCAAACACACCCCAAGAGTAATGTTACTCTATAAGTTTTTTTAGAATATTACCCTGAAGTCTAAAAAACTTAACAATGTTGTCCTAGAGTTAACAGTATGCTGTCGAGGAGAGTCACCAGAGTTGAAATTAAAAATGCTACGTTTGCTATGGGAGCGTTCAAAGCTCCGGGTCCGAATGGCCTTAACGCCCACTTTTTCCAAACTCAGTGGGATGTCGTGGGGGATAAAATTTGCGATTTCGTTGAGCAATGTTTTGAAAATCCTTCCAATATGGCCACCATCAACAAGGCTAAGATTGTTCTTATACCTAAGGTTGATAATCCTTCCTCGTTGAGAGAGTTTTGCCCTATATCCTTGTGCAATGTGAGCTTTAAAATAATTACAAAGATTTTGGCGAATAGATTTAGAGGCGTTATGGGACATCTTATAGGTCCGGAGCAATGTAGCTGTATTGCAAATAGATCCACATGTGATAACATATTGATTGCTCAGGAAATCATTCATTCAATGAGAATGAAGGGTAGGAAGAAGGATTTCGTTGCTATCAAGGTGGATATGGAGAAAGCGTACGATAGGCTTGATTGGGGATTTATTGAAGATACGCTTACAAGCCTCAATCTAGAAAGAAGCCTAATCAATATTATTATGGCCTGCATATCCACCACTTCTATGTCTATTCTGTGGAATGGTGATGAAAGTCTGAGATTCACTCCCACTAGAGGTGTCAGACAAGGAGACCCGCTAAGCCCGTATATCTTTGTCCTGTGCATGGAGCGGCTTGGCCATCTGATTAAAGCTGAATGTCAGGCTCGTTGGTGGAAGCCGTTTAGCTTTAAAAGAGGAGGACCTCAGATATCGCACCTCTTCTTCGTTGACGATCTTATCCTTTTTGTTGAAGCTTCTTTAAATCAAATGATAGAGGTTTGTAGAGTGATGACGACATTTTGTGAAGTCTCTGGGCACAGGATAAACTTGGACAAGTCTAGAATGTTTTGTTCGGCAAATGTGAACTTCAATAGAGCGCTTGAGCTTAGTCAAACGATTGGAATTGGATTGGCTTCAGAGTTGGGGAAATATTTGGGAGTGCCTATCATTCACAGAAGAGTCACAAAGGACACGTATCGTCCAATTGTGCAAAAGGCTAGAACTAAGCTGTCTATGTGGAAAAGTAAATTCCTAACTATTGCTGGTAGATCTGTCTTGATTAAATTTGTGCTATCCTCTTTGCCAAGCTATTATATGCAATCAACTCTCCTCCCCATTTGTACTTTAAATGAAATTGATAAGCTCTCGAGGAAGTTCCTTTGGTCGCAGGATGAGGATGCCAGGAAAGTGCACCTTATTGCTTGGGATAAGATTACCCAAGCAAAAAAGCAAGGGGGCCTTGGGTTCAAAGATCTTAGACGGCAGAATAAGGCATATGCTGACTAAAAGGCAGGCTCTGTGGGTTCAATGTCTATGGGCAAAGTACAATTGTGGAAGTTCATCCGTGCCCAAGGTGTCAAAAAAGAGGAATTCGTCGTCGGCCTGGAAGGCCATTGTTCAAGTGTGGGACAAATTTATAAGTGGAGTTGGGAGGAAAATTAATAATGGGGAGGATACCAAGTTTTGGTGTGACTTGTGGCTTCCCATGGATCGACCTCTTTTAACCTATGCCCACAGTCCATCTCTGATAAATGAAAACGAGTCCGTGAAAGATCACACCTTGATGAATGGTCAGTGGGACATGAACAGGTGGCAGGGAATTCTCCCCCTTGGTATTATTAGCATTATCGCTAAAATGCGTCCACTGGCAACAGCTACACTGATTGTTTCACTTGGAGGGCTGCGAAAGATGGAGCTTTTTCTGTTAAATCGGCTTATCAATATCTTTCCAGCCGTGATGGTGAGAGTAGAAATCACTTTTGGTCCTTGATGTGGAAGTGGCAAATTCCGGAAAAAATAAAATATTTTATGTGGCAGGTTGGCCATGAAAGACTTGTCACTAATTCTTTTAGAGCTAGAATTGGGCTTACAACTGAAAATCTTTGTCATTTTCATTGTAACAGTGCGGAGACTGTTCTTCATATTATCAGGGACTGTGGGAGAGCTAGAAATTTGTGGAAAGAAATTCTAAAGCCTAATTATTTTTCCAAGTTTTTTGCAGGTAACTTGCAGGGTTGGCTTAACTGGAACACCAAGCACAAGCCAGGAAAAGGAAAATTTCAGTATTTTCCTTGGTCTAGAGTGTTTAGCTTGGGATGTTGGATCCTATGGACATCGAGATGCAAATCCTTATTCCAGGGCGTAAACATAGATATCAGGGAGATGCTTCATTTGTGTAAATACCTTTTGTTGGAAAGTACTGCCAATCGTAGCTTATATCACCAAGTTTTTCAACTTGACAGGAACGAGGAAAAGTCTTGGACCCCCCACCTAGAAATGTGGTCCGCATTGACGTTGACGGATCAGTTCGGCATCAATATCAAGCAGCATGTGGAGGAGTGATCAGGGATTCTCGAGGGAAATGGTTGATGGAATTTTGCAAGTCCCTTGGGTTGTGTACAGTTATCGAGGCGGAATTACACGCTATCTTGCTTGGCCTGAGAGTGGCCAATCAGTTGGGCCACCGGCAAATTTTGCTTTATTCGGATTCATTTGACGCAATCAACATTCTTTGGAGAGACTCATGCCATGCTGATCACCCACTAAGGGATATCATCGGAGAGATCAGAGATTGGCTGTTTGGCGATTGGGATGTGAAGCTATACTATACGTCAAGGGACAACATTGCTTGTGCTGACTATTTAGCAAAGGAAGGACAGGATGTTCCTGTTGAGATGGATGTGGTTCTTATTCCAACAATTCCTATGGGGTGTCGGGATATGGTGTTGAAAGACTAGCTGGTCTCTGGGTCTTAGTGTTTTGCTTTATGTGATGTATTTAGGGCTAGATTTTCATGGTCTAGTTCTTACTTCATAGTCTCAAACCACGGCTTGCCTTTGTACGCAAAAGAAAAAAAAAAAAGAGGTTAAAGGTTAAGTTTGACCGTTTCATTGGACTGAAATTCCTACATAGCATTATGTAATGACACTCAATAACCCAATTCAATGCCACATCAATAATCCCTTCCCACATTCCATCTCATTGTCTTCCTCAAGACGTAAACTAAAAACAAACCTAGCGTCCGTTGATTTCAAAGACACAATAAAAGTTTAGAAAGTTTGATCCAGATTCATCATATGGAGAGTAATTACTAATGTTCGTGTCTGATCTTAACAGAAAAAGGTAAAATCATAGAGATAGAAAAGCTCAAATTGCACAAGCAGGAGTTTCTCTGTAATCAGTTGAGAAATTGATCTCTGAAATTCTCAATGGATTCAAAATGAAGCTGAAGTTAAGAATTTACAAAGAACCAGACAAACAGAGAGGCGTAAATTACATAAAATAGCTCATCAGGAAGCTATTAGAAACGGAGCCCTAAAGATTTACGAGACTCAAAATGAAGCCACAACCAAAACCAATAAAATCTAACAAAGAATCAGAACATTGAGCGAATGACAGCGGAAAATTCATTGAAACTGAAAGGCACAAAGATCATGAAAAGTAGCTTTGTAGGAAGCTTCTAAAACTTCAAAATTGAAGATTCCAGACAAACTGACAAGGGAAACTAAGGAGAATTTGCAGTAGGATCGGAAGAGCAAAGGAAAGAGTAGATTGAGAGAGGGTTATTGACACACATGGTAGTCGGGCTCTTGTTCGGTGTCTCGCTCCACCACGCACAATCCGGATGGCGAGGAAAAGGACTCCGTAGATCCGGATGGGAGTATTGGTAATATCAACGGGGAAAGTAGTATGTACCCTCCCACTCTATTAACCCCTTGATCAGTGCAAAATTGCAAGTCTCATCAATTGCCTGAAGGAGCTTGGACGAGTGGCTGAAAGCGAGTTTCAGATGGAGGAAGGAAGGGACGGAGGAGGGTGCGAAGGCTGTAGCGGTCCCGGCGATCGCTTCGGACCAGGCTTTCCTCCAATGCTTTAAATATCCGCTGCCCTCCTTTTTTTCATACGCTGCTGTTTTGGTGCCAAAATGGCACTGTTCAATTTTTTAATTTTTTATTTCCAATAACATTCATCATCGTCAAGTATTTTTTAACATTAGTTAGTATCTGAAATATTTTTTAAATATCATTCAATATCATAAAGTATTTTTTTTAGTACCAGTCAATATCCTAAAATAATTTTTCAAGATCATGAAGTATATTTTTTCTGTACCAGTCAGTATCCAAAAATATCTTTTTAATACCCTTCAATACCCTAATTTTTTTTAAATCATTAAGTATTTTTTCAATATGAGCAAGTATCCTGACATATCTTTTTAGTACCAAGTATCCTGAAGTACACTTAGTATCAATCAGTATTTTGAAATATTTTTTTTAGCACCAGTCAATATCTTGAAGTAAATTTTTTTTTTTGGCTTCAAAATACTAACTGGTGCTAAAATAAATATTTCAAAATACTGATTGATACTAAAAAATACTTTTGGATACTGACTGGTACTAAAAAGATACGTTAGGATACTGGCTCATATTGAAAAAATACTTCATGATCTTGAAAAATTATTTTTTTTTAAGATCCTAAATATTTTAGAATTGTTAAAAAAATACTTCATGTACTAACTGGTGCTAAAAAAATACTTGAGGATGATGAGTGATATTGGAAATAAAAAATAAAAAAATTGAACAATGCCATTTTGGCACAAAAACAGCAGCGTATGAAAAAAAGGAGGGCAGCGCATATTTAAAGCACCGGAGGAGAGCCTGGTCGGATGGCTTCGGTGGGGCTTGCCTTTGTAAATCATTGATGATTCAGTGTAGAGAGGGGGACAAGTCGGAGAGGGCGCTGGGTTTGTTTTTGAAACGAAGCACACATGGCAGGGAGGGGGAAGGGATTAGCTGATGTGGCACTTCAGAATGCCATGTAAGAGTTTTATTCAAACAAAATGGTCAAACTTAACCTCTGTTCAACATTGTTAGATTTTTTGACTTTAGAGGTAGCATTGAAACTAAAAATACTTTTAAAACAAATTTACTACTTAGTTCTTGATATCTCGATACATGGTTGCTAAAAGCTTGTAATATCCCAGGAATATATATATATAAACTAGATAGAATTAAATGATTAATTGGGTGTGTAAGGTAATGACCTAAGGAATTTGAGAATTTTTAAGATCAACAATAATGAATTAATTGATCACATAAGTTAAAAAAAAAGTATAAATAGAAAAGGGAAAAAAAAGTGTTATGGTGCTGAAATTAGAACATAATAATTAATTTTCTCTTGATCAATAATTTAATTATTTGTTTGAAATATGTTTTAAAAGTGAATGGTAGTCTAGTGAAAATTGTGTTGCTTCTCATGGTTGTGTTTTGGATTCAAATTCTCCCTCTATCATAAGGGTAATTTTATTTTGAGATTACATAAAGCCTTCTTTAAATTAATTAAAATAATCATAATAATAAAAACCAATAAAAAAAAAAACAATATTTAAAGCCCTTACAGATATTTTGATGTCTCCTTCCCTTGTTACTTCTCTTTCCCGTCAAATGCATAGAGAGAGACCACTATATTTTATTTTCCTCTTCTTTTTCGAGACTTCTAAGAGCCATTCGGTTCGTTCTTTCCTTTGCTCTTCTCCACTTATTTTTCTTGTTCGCTGGGGGTGGTGTGGATGCATATCGTCGTTGCTGTTATGGGTGCCAAAATCCCAAGATTCTTTTCCCCATTCGTCTTTTATTTTGTGTGTTATGGGAGGCAGCCTTCATCTTCTTGATTCTCCATCATCAAAACTTGTCCTTGCGTCTCAGGTCTACTGCTGTGGAAATAGGGAGGGAGACTTTTGGGGCAGGTCGAATCTCTCCTCCTCCTTTCTTGGTATTGCTGCTGATTTCTTTTGGCTGCTGTTATGTGCGCTGGGGTTTCACGTTTTCCCCTATTCTGTGACGTTGTTGTGAGTGTGTGGACAGATCACATCTTTACTTCTTCGCTTGTGCGTTTCTTGAGTAGGGTATGTTTGAAAGCTTCTCCCTTGATTTCCAGAATTCTCCAACGTATAGATGAATGAGTGGAGAATATCCTTTTCCCTTCTTCAAATCGTTGTCATTTGTGTTTTAGAAAGGATGTCTATTCCTCTAATTGGCAATTTGTTTGAGTTGCATAAGGCTTCGGTAATTATTTAAGATTAGATTTGCAGTTATGATATTTGAAATGTGGGATTGTAATTTAAAAAAAAGGATTATTCTTGAAGCTTCTAAAATGGAGTGCTCATGGGTGTTTGATAAAATGTTTGAGAGGAGAATTTGAAAATGGTGAAAATGTTGTAAACTATAAATCATGGAATCGAAGAAACTTTAATAGATTATATGGATATTTGAAATTTTATGCTTGCTAGCTTGTGAATTTAGTCTTTGCTTTATGAGTCAATTTGAATGCCTATAAAGTGTTCGATAAATTATGTGATTGAAGAAATTTATTGTAGCACATAATATTATGAACAATTTAAAGATTGATGCATACAAGATGTTGGATATAATATGTTGAAATTAAGGGAATTGATTTGCTTGCTTAAACTTTCTAAGCGTGAATTAGATTTGATGAATGATTTCTTTTCACTCGATGGAGAGGTAGTTATATGTTTAAGAATATATACATATATTATTCTTAACAATTTGTTGTTAAATGGCTCATGGAGCTTAAAATTGGGTTCTTATTGAAAAAAGAAACTAAGGAAAAGATTAAAATCCTAAGGAATTATGATGCATTTGATTAAATGTGATACTATAAAAATATTTTGTATAAAAATTATAATTGGAGTATTAATGTTTTTGCTTTCGGGGCATTAGGGAATTGTGGATTGACCATAACTTAGAGCTGAGTGAATTGGAGTAAGTTACGAATTTGGAAGGGTACTAGGTGAATAATGTCTCATTAATATATTTACTACTTAATATTTTTATCTGGCCACCACAACTCTTTAGTACGATTCCATTAGGAAGTAATTGTCAACTTATTTTAGTTCCCCATTGATATTCAAATGAGTAAATAGTAAGAGTTTATATGAAGGTTATTTGTTTCTCTTCCTAGTTTATAATGAACTTTCAATACTATATCATCAAAGTAAACTTGTTGCAATTATATATTTTTCTTGTTGATACTTAAATGTTTAGTAAGATAACGATTTTATTTAATGTTATATATATATATATATATATATATATATATATATATATATATATATATATATATATGTATAAATAATTTGTAACGAATATTTGTGCACAGAATATGGAGGAGAGGTTCTGATGTAACACCCCTATTTGAATTAATGAAATATTGAGAGGGTTTTAGCTACAATTAAATTGTTTATTTTCATGGAACCTATTTAATTGTGTTAAGTAGCCAAAATGCCATATATTAAATCAATTATTTTAGAGACTTGGTAACAAGGTAAAAGTCACCACGATAGCGACTAAATTTTCGAATTTACAAGCAAAGAGGGAAGGAAAATGCAAAGCTAAGAGTACAACACATAAAAGTCAATTTTTGTTATGACCTTATGTAATACTAATGCAAGGAACCAAAAGCAACAATCTTGTTTCATTTTGACCAAGAATTTTGCATGACATGAAGGGAACAAGAGACAAGAATATTTCCAATGCAAAAAGAATAATTAGAAGCCAAGGGAATAACATGACAAATGAACTTAGAGCCCGTTTGGATAGGTTTTTTAAAAAAAGTATATTTTTTTTTTGTAGAGCTTTTTTTTAAAGCTTCAAATTGGAGCTTTTAAAAAAAGCAGCATTTTGACTTTTTTTTTTGTGACTTTTGATTTTTCTTAAAAAAAATATCATTTAAACACATAAATTAATAAAAAAGAGCATTTTTTTACATTAAAAAAGTGTGTTTTTTTTAAATCAAAAAAGCCCATCTAAATGGGTCCTTAGGCTTAAGATTGAAGCTAACCCCATCATCAAGATGATGTAATCCAACTTGGGGTGCAAGAGTCAAATCAGGCATCATGAAGACACAGTCTTCCTCAAGAAGCATGAAGGTGTCGGCCATGAAGAAGAGGAAGGGTAATGCACAAAACACACATGCAAGAATGCAAGATCAAAGGCAATTAAACCCTAGGAGGACAGTGGAAGCTTAGGGAAATAAATTGGACTTTTAAGTAGACAAAGTACAAGAGGAGTTTAAGCTAATTAAGAGCCATGAACAGTCAAATAATCTTCCTCCGTAAGCTACAATTCATGAAAGGGAAGAAATGGCCAAATTTCAAGCAATGTGAAAGCAAAAATTATGAAGTCAAAGTCCAAGGAAAATTGGCCAATGAAAGAGGACTAAATAAGGACCAAGTAAAGGCTTATTCTTAAAGCAAATTGAAGACAAAAACTGACCCCTCTTCAGCTCTTTGAATTCGCCAGCCATGAGAGATAAATGGAGTAGAACACAAGTCAAGCCAAGGAATTAAGATAGGTTGTTGAATGTCAAAAACTATGAGTTGAAAGCTAACCAATTTGTACTAAGTATAAGGCACAAGTTTAAGTACAAAGTACATGTGAGACAAGCCAAATCTGATCAAAAAGAGGGCAGATCCGTGCAGCCCCTTTTAAAGCCAAAGAAGAGTCAAAAACTTTGAGAAAAAGCAAGTTAAAACCCTAGAACATGTTATGGACCATTCGGTAATAACTTGCATGACCAAGGGTGTTTATTAAGGGAATCTTCAGGCTCTTATTTGACTGACCCAAATCGTGCCCAAGAAAGAAAAGAGAGTGAAAGCAAGCTCACATACAAAGAAGAAAGAGAAAGCACATACACATTGAAGAATAAGGTAAATTAAGTGTAAGTTTTGGTTAAATAAGCCTTCTACCTTCTTCAATCCCTCAACTAATATTCTTATGATCCTTTTTTCTCAAGGCTGACCTTATTCAGTGGTTCAAATAAGAAGAAATCCAAGTGGGACCAGGACACAAGAGGAGTAAGTCACTAGTATAGCTTGTTGTGACTTGTGTTTTGGAATTTTGTGTAATTTCCATTAAAGGGCTGATGAAAAGAATAATGTTTTGGTAAGAAGAGGCTCTGCCCTGTGGAAAAAGGCTATCAAATGATTAATGTCATGTTTACACTACTAAAAAAAACATAAAAAAAGTCCTAAATTTGACCTATTTAACGTCTTTTTTTCTAGGGACGTCTCGTGAGGGGTAGTAAAACAAAAATACTTTTGGCGACTTGAATTTAATTCAGGTCGTCTTACATAAGGCGGCCTAAATTATATGTAAGACGACTTGAATTTAAATTCAGGTCGCCTTACTGCTTTTTTTTTTTTAAAAAAAAAGAAAAACCTCACGAGGTTGGCCACGGAAGAACAAATCAAAAATCAAATTCCAAAAATACTTTTTTTTAAAAAATGTTATAGAGTAATTTCAGATCTGCCAGAGACTTGGTGTTCATAGTATCATCTCGAAGCCACAAGGAGATTTCCAGATCCGCAAAAATTGGTGCCCTCTCAATCTAAAAAATAACAAGAGTCAAATCTGGAAAAACACTTACTGGCGGTAGCGTTTTGGATGAAATCGATGGCTCCAGAAGAAGGTAACAAAAGCAAACCCAGAAAAATATAAAAAGCAAGAGAACAAACCCAGAAAAATCACAAATAAAAAACAATAAAGAGAACAAACTCAGAAAACCAGATCTACAATGAAAGAGGAGCAGAGAGGAAACTCAGATCTACAATGAAAGCGATTTTCGGCATCACTGGGTCTCGGATCTTGGCGGCGAATGAGCAACGCGGTGGGAGAACGACGCAGGGAAGCGGCAAGGTGAAGGTGAAGGAGCTACTAGAGAGAGAGAGAGGCGCTGGAGCATAAAAGGTGAAGGGAAAAAAATTTGAGAGGAGTACTCATAGCTGATTAGGGTGAGAGAATAAAAAGTCACAATTATTTAATTGGCGACTTGAGATAAATTCAGGTCGCCAAAATTCCTCAATCGCCGACTTGAATTTAATTCAGGTTGCCAAAATTCCTAAAATATCTCACTGGGCGCCAAAAATTTCCTAAATCGCACAAAATAATTAATTCCCACCAAAAATTTCCTAAATTGCACCAAATAATTAATTCCTCAATTAGCGACCTGAATTAAATTCAGGTTGCCAAAATTCCTCAAATTGGCGACCTGAATTTAATTCAGGTCACCAAAATTCTTGAAATTTCTCACTGGGCGCCAAAAATTTCCTAAATTGCACCAAATAATTAATTACAGCCAAAAATTTCCTAAATCGCACCAAATAATTAATTCATCAATTGGCGACCTGAATTTAATTCAGGTCGCCAAAATTCCTCAAAGTTAAATTCAGGTCGCCAAAATTCCCCAAAGTGGCGACCTGAATAATTCAGGTCGCCAAAATTCTTTTAGACATCTTAAATTAATATGGGATATGATATTCTTACTACCATTTTTTGTTACTACTAATCTTACTACCACTTTTTCACCGTTAGATCAGAATCTTAATAGGAGAGAGAAATTAAAAAGGTAAATGAGATTCTGATCTAACGGTGGAAAAGTGGTAGTAAGATTGGTAGTAACAAAAAATGGTAGTAAGAATATCCTATCCCAATTAATATTTGGGTTGTCTAAAGTCTCAAATTCAAGTAAATAATTACGACAATGCCACTGCCTTCAGTTTTTACTTCCTTTTTTAAAATAAGGACGTCTTTTTGGGTAGTAGTATCCATATTTTGTAGTAGTGATTATGGTGTTAAACTAATGATTAAGCTAAGTAATGAAGGAATATGAGGGTTAAAATGGAAGTCATCATGGTTATTGCTTAAAATTTGAGATTTTCGTCCAGCAGGGTAAACATGATTTTATGATGTGATTTTGATGTTTATGATGGTCCCAAAGTTTTTAAAACAAAATTTGTATGGGTCCAAGTGGTAAACATAATTATAGAACTCAAAAACCCTAAATTGCAAGTAAAAGTGAATATGTTAGCTTCAGCAAATTTTGGGCAATCGTACTTGACAAATAGTTTTAAAATAGCAAATGAAGTCAAATAGCCATGAATATTTACATGATTAAATTAGACATCTAGAGCTTTATTTTGGTATATAATTTTGTAATTTTTCAAGGTTTTTATTGGGAGAAATGAATTTTTGAATATAGCCTAAAAACCTGAAGTTTTCCTTTGACCAGCGAGTAAAGATTTTACACAGAAAAATCCTACGAATTTTTTTGGCCTTTGAGAGTATTTTTACTAAAACCGAGACACATCAAAGGTTAAACGGCCACTGGAATCATGTCAAAAGGATATTTCTAGAATTAATTATGAATTTTTGAAGTTAAGGAATATTTTCTGGAATTTTTAGAAAAATGGGCTAATTTTATGAAATTAAGAGAAGAGTTTGCATGGTGAAAAAAATGAAGTTTATTTGCTTTATTTAGGGTCAACGCATGCCCAAAGTAATTTTCCAAGCACCGGGAAGATTTATTGATTTCTAATAAAATTGCCAGGTGGTAACTGTTTACTCGCATACTCTATGTTACTCTGTATGTTTGTGGTGCCATAATTGAGGAACATGTTTCAAACATGTGTTTGGACTGTAGGGCCAAGTGAACTATGTGTCCTTGGATCGCTACCATATGGCTAAGTGAACTGTGTGTCCTTGGATCGCTACCATATGGCTAAGTGGACTGTGTGTCCTTGGGTCACTAGATGTATTCAATGTAGTTAAGGTTTAAGTCCCTGGCTATTGTTGTTTTTCCTAGTGCTGAGGAACTGGGGTCTATGTTTATAGGCCGACCGGTGTGATTGTGTGTTCTGAATGCATGTGGTATGTTTACCATTGTTGTGATGATTTTCTTGATTGTGAATTACATACATGCACTGCATACATATTATATATGAGTTTAACAGTTACTCTGGGGTTTAAATTTTGAACTCCAGACTGTGCTAGCTACACAGGTGGATCTAGCTAAGTTGACTTGGAGATCTGAGGTAGGGCATGGACTTGAGGGCTGAAGAAATAGGGAATGCCTTATCGTCTTGTGTATTTATATTTTTGGATGATTGTATATTTTACTTTATGCCAGGTATTTACATGGATTATTGTTGATGAAGACCTTTTGTCATTAGCCTTGGGGTCTACAATCAACAATTAACCAAGGATTGCGTATAGGCAAACCAAGAATCGTTCTCTCTTTTCGAGGAGCTTTTTATTGAATCCTAAGTAATCTAAATGTCATGCAAATGCAATGGAAACAATGGGGGGTTGGTTTTAGATTTTTAAATTATAAACTAAAATAGAAATGTAATTTAATTAAATGCTAACTATTATTTTTGGTATTTTTATGAAATGGAATGGAAATATAGATAATGGATGCTTTTGGTAATGAAGAAGTGACTATCCTTGCTCAAAAATTATGGGAGTTAAAAATCATTAAGTCTTAATTATAAAAACCTCAAGATATTACTTAAGTCCAATATTCTCAATTAATAGCAGTTTGTACAATCGTAACTAACTACTATCCCTTAAGAAATTGTTTAAAACCACTTAATGTGTAATTAAAATTGGAAAATGTAAATGTGAGTCTTATTGAAATTGAGTACCAATCGGCCCCTCAAATGCACAAATCAACCACACTAATTAGACGATATCACGCTAATCAACATAGTCTCATTGTAACCACAAAGCAATTTAAATACATATAATCATCATACTACATATCCAATCTTAATCACAAATATCAAACCAAGAGAGACAATAATCATTAATCTCAGTTCCAAAATCATACACAATATTTCCTAAATCTAGGCAATTAATATGTATAAATCTAGACTATGGAATAATATTACAAACTCCCCTATGTAGTCCATAAAGCTCAAGAACAATTCATCATCACGAAGCAGCAAAAGAATCAGCCACACATGCCCACTGAAATTAGTTGCCCAACCAGAATTTCCATTCAAGCTAATGACAACGTTGACGCAATGGGAAAAATGAAAGAAGGTAGTGAGTTTCATTCAGATCTGGTGGCTGGACAGTGATGAGGAGGGGAGAAATTGAAAGCAACGGTGGTTGGAAGGTGGAGGTCGACGGTGGCTGATGGGTGAAGAGACGGTGGCTGATGGTGGAGGTCGACGAGGTTGAAGTCCAAGGCGTGATGAGGTGGTGGCTGATGAGGTTGAAGAGACGGTGGCTGATGGTAATGGAGGGTGGAAGGTCGCTGACGGTGGTGAAGGTGAGGGTGACCGCCGGTGACGATGAAGGTAGGCGGAGGAAGGAGATGAACGATGAAGGTCGATCGAGTGTGGTCAAGACCAATGGCGGATTATATAAGGGTATGGCCCCCCCAAAAATTTTCAGATTTTTTTTTAAAAAAATTTTTATCCTAAAAAGTTTTGGTTCCCCCCCTCCAATTTTATAAATATATATATGACTCATGAGAAGACGTGACCCTACTCCAATTAAATAGAAAGGAAGCAAGCATAAGAAATCTCGTTGAATGAGATTGGATTGGATTGAGATAATAGATAAAAGATTTAATTGAGATCGGATTGGAAGGCAAGCAGACTATTTATATTATATAGGGAGATGCATGAAACTAATGAAATTGAATGGCAACAATTTGGGATTGACAATTACGGAACTTATGTAACTAAATCGAAGAGGGAAACTATTTGACGAAGCACACACAAGACAGAAGAATTCTCATATTATTTCTTTGCTTTAATTCAATTCCATATTTATTTTGTCTAGTGGTCTTGAAGTTTTCTAATTGCCAATCGGTAAATCTCGTTGATCAACATCTTCTTGCTTTTCATTCTTTCTAATTAGAATTTTGAACCTTGATTAGACAACTCTTTTTGATTAGCACTACTGCCTTAGGGGCCAAAATTCAAGAATCCATGATTTTTTTTCTATATTTATATTTAGTATGATAATAGTTAATTATATTGTTTAAATTGTTTATAGGTTATTCGGAAAGTGATAAAATCTAAGAATAGCTCAATGATGAAGAATAAAACAATTGATTCAATTTTTCAAGAGGAAAGCTAGTGATCATATAGATGAAGGTAATTTTTGTATAGTGTTTTATTAATTTTGTATTATAAATTACATTGTTAACTCTAAATATTTTGATATATTATATAACAGTTAATGTTCTAAAATTTCATAGTATCTTCTTATTTTGTAATTGATATGACATCCATACTAGAGAAAGGTATGTTATCTTATACATTAGAATTGTTAAAATACTTTTATAATAACTCTGGATATTTTGAACATGTTATATTCTTAAAATTTTTTAATTAGTTAATGAGTATACATTTGGCCCCCCAAATATTTATCCCAAGATCCGCCACTGGTCAAGACGTGAAGATCCTCATCAATCCACGGCGCTGTTCTGATTTAATATCCAAGTTTTCCCTCAGCTCCATCGGGTCAACACACGGGTCTGAATATCTCAGTCTCCTCTGGTTCATTCAATGGGTTCTCATTTGGTGCACATAATTAGGTGCCCAATTATGTGCTCATACCTCTATTAAAGGTATGAGCATATTTTTTTTTTTAATTTTTATATATTGTATTTATTTAGATTTAAATTATATGCTGCTTTCTGGAATTTTTTTTGCATCCAGTATCTCTAATTAATTTGAGATACTGGATGCAAAAAAAATTCCAGAAAACAGCATATAATTTAAATCTAAATAAATACAATATATAAAAAAATTAAAAAAATTAAAAAAAATATGCTCATACCTCTAATAGAGGTATGGGCACATAATTATGTGCACCAAATGTGAACTCTTCATTCAATGTGTCGGCAATAATGTCTAATGAATCAAAAAGAAACCTAATCATCCATTGTCAAAATGCACAGCTTTAGCTGAGGGACGTAAGTGAAAATTATAAAGGTTTTTTATAGGGACTAAACTGAAACTTTTAAAACTTGAATTAAACTTTCATTTTCAAATTTAATTTAATCTTTTCAATCTCCTTCAATTTAAACCAATTAATCTAACATTAAATATTCTCATAAAAATCAATAATTAAAAGTAATTACATTTTTTTTTGACAATTTTGCCCTTTTTAGCTCTAATTAAACATATTTACTCTTAATATCAATTTATTACAAGAAAGACATTTTAAGCTCAATAACTATGATCAAATGCATTATGAACCCCAATTTAATTATGAAAATTTATATAAAATATGGTTCAATCAATTGTACCCTAACCTTACGTGGACTATTTACTTTTTGATTATCGTGCTTTTACCAGTATTGCGTAGTCATCCAAACCGATCATATGCTTTGTTGCGTAACAATCTAATGTATGTGAAAATGGAATAATTAACTAAGGGAAAGGTAATAAGTAAAAAGGATCTGTCTAACCCGCCACCCGAAAGGACAAGGTTGGTAGGGGTGTAACATCTGATATGATATTTATAAATTTTTAGGCTCAAATTTTATTTTGTAAATTATTCAGCTACAAACTATTTTTATTGTGTTTGATAGTGTTTAAGGCATTCTTGTGAAATTTCATGCTGGGGTATTTTATTTTGCTATCCTTCTCGAGTTTTATTGTTAAAGGAAGAGTTGGTTTATATACGGAAAATTTACCCCAAGCATGCTTGAAAGCGTTTTTGAGAGGACTAAATACAGAACGCTGGTTACTAATAGCAGTATTGTTAGTCCCTAGTGCACCATGGTTAACCTCGAACTTGCTTGATATTTGTGGGATTTGTTCTCACGCTTGTTATACGTGGGTGTTATACCTACGCTTGTTCCGTAGCCTTGTGCTGTGCTTTCTTCGTGGCCTCGTGTTACCCTTGATTGGTTACTCACCCTCATAGACTGTGTGTTTACACTTATTATTCCATTCTATTGAAGTCCTGCAAAAAGATGGGATTTGAGAATTATCGTTTTAAACTGACACTCTAAAACAAAATGTTGTATTACATATTTGGATAATTGGTTAAACAATATTTTATATAGATTAATTTAGGTTTATGATTTTATACTATAGAAGTTGAAATTTATTAATTACCATGTTATTATTCAAAGTTAAATAGATTTAAATTATTTTCCTTCAGCATATCATTAGATTCCATTAATGGGGCGTTATTCATCAGAAAATTGTTTTGCCCTCAAGTAGCATTGCTGATCTTGCACACTTAGTTGAACGGTGAAGACTCTCATTACTGATGAAGCTTGTAGATATATTTTGGAATAGTTGCTAGCCGTTATAAAATTAAGTTTTTATTTTTGTATTTATTTTTTGTAGTTTACAGGCTCCACATAGCTATAGGTAGGGTCTCTATCTTCGCTTGTATTTTGGAATATATATATATATATGTGTGTGTGTGTTTAGGTTGTGATGGAGTGGAGCTCCTAATGCTGTTGTGAAAATTCAGGTCATTGTAGAATTTTTGAGACGTCAAATTTAGAAAAGGAAAAAAAATGTTATGGTGTTAAAATTAGAATATAATAATTAATTTTCTCTTGATCAATTAATTAATTATTTGTTGATCTTAAAAATTCCCAAATTCCTTAGGTCATTCATTACATTACACACCCAATTAATCATTCAATTCTATCTATTTTTTTAAAAAAATTCCTGGGATATTACAACTCAGGAAAGTTAAGCCCCATATACTAAGAAGGATAAAATCTACTCAATTTAATAGTAAGTTTGGGGAAAATACTATGGTTTCAAAAACCCTTTTCCGTAAGTTGAGTTAAAACTCTTCTCACATATTTTATCGTAAATCGTAAAAGTTATTTTCTAAAGATTAATTCAAACATGTACGAAATGAAACTAGGACTCCTCCCAAGCGTTGTGGGTCATGTGATGGGGCTTGCAAAACGTGAGTTAAGAAAAAAAAAAAAGGCTGAGAACTATAACCAGAATTTGCAATCTCTAATTAGACATAATAATTAATTGTATATTTCTGTCATAATGCATAACTGGCAGGGATTACACAGAAACATAATTGATAATAACTACCTATAGGATAACTACTAAAATTTGATAAGACAGAATAACTAATCTAGATGCTAATATCCTAATATGTCCTCCTATTGCCACGTGTCCTCTTCCTAGAATAAACTAGACGTGGAAGTCTATCATTAATGAGATAAAGGAGTGGAGAGATTGGGTTCCAAGAGAGCCTTGTCCTTAAGGCTAAAAGAGTGAAACTATAACATCCCAAATTTCTAAAGCGTTTTCGAAATAATTTGATCAGAGTTTAAAATAGTTTTATCAGAGTAGAGCATCGGAATAGTTTTAAAAAGCGAGTAACTGATAAATATTCATAGCTGGTGTGTCTGGTTGCTATTATATTCATCCGAATATTTAAATATCCAAAAGTATGGTCATACAAAAATAAAAAAGAAATCCTCCGTCCGAGACCTCATGCGGGTAGCTTACCCTTGTCCATAGTCTTGGCTCCTCCGGAACTTGAGGCTATAGTAAGAGCTGAGGTTCAATTCCCATTGAACCTCAGATAACGGTTAACCTCATGCTTATGTAACAGTTATATATGACAGATATCCATGACATTACAGCAATAATCTCATATGAAAGATAATAACAGAAAACAACTACTGCCTATGTATGTTACTATAGTTTGCACTATTCACCAGTGCCACGGTGTACATCCGTGTTCTCAGCGCTAGGAAAACTCAATAAGCATCAGAGTTAGTGTTATAGTACGCGTCCGTACCTTCGTTGGCGACTTTGGGTACGTTCGTTGGTCGGACTGTGATCACGCTTATTCTATAACGGTAATATCACATTTATTAATTCACAAATAATATCCCAATAGATATCTTAGTCTCTAATGGCCATTTTTCTATTGTGGAATTATTTTTCCAACTCATTTCCTTTTATTTTCCTGAAAAACGCTGGTCCAGCATTTGGGCAGATTTTCGCCTAAGTTTGGAAAATCATAACTAATTCTAGAAAAATCGAAACGATGATCTGTAAAATTATTTGGAAACCTTAGGATGTCTATTTTTAAGTAAAAATAATCACTTTTTCCCAGATCACCTAAGTCATTCCCAGTTTTAACGTTTTATGCCTCTGCCCAGAATTTTTCCAAGAATTCGTAGTTAAACTTTGAGAATTTTTATCTCACTGTAAAGAACTCATTTTAACATGTTATTTGTATACTCGAAAAGCCCTATATGTCTACTTTAACCATGAATTTTCTCAGAATTTTTCAACATCATTTTCAACATAAAATATTGTCATTTTTGTAACTGACTTCAGAAATTGCCTAATCAATGAAATTTTGCCAGAACTTCGTTACTTTGATGTTTCTCTTCCAGAAATTTTGCTCTATAACTTTCCTCATCATTTTTTCGAAATAAAGCTAATTTTAACCATGAAAACATGAAAATAAAATTATTCTAGAATATTTAAGATCTAAGCTACTTCTATCTAAGAATTTAAGAGCTAAAACTTAAAGAACTTAAAGCTAGAGCTAGAGAACTTACCAAAAACCTTGCTACTCCTTCTAGAAGCTCCTTACTCTCACTCTCTACTCTCTATTTCAGATTGCTTTGCTTTGTTTTGGTGTGAAGAGTATGAGGGCCAAGGACCCCTATTTATAGTAGTTTGGTGTGGCAATTTGGCAATTAATTCAAACCTACTTCATCTTGCATTTTGGCCATTGGGTCTAGGTCATTTTTGGAGCACAAATCCTCACCCTCCACCTCTCAAAACCGTGCTCCCTCTCTCTCCCCTCTATCCTCTTCCATTTTCTTCATGGTGCATCCACCAAGTACATTATCCTCTTCCTAAAGTTAATTCTATTATCCCATGTGTGTTTTGAAAATTCTTGGCTTCTTTCTTAAGTCACAATTTCCTCCTTCTCTTCTTTGTTTGCATTTCACTAGATAAAAATATTTTTAGGGGTCTTCTTGAAGTTTTCTTCAAATTTTCTCATTGATTTTGTAATCTTGGGACTTAGGGCTTCAATTAGAAACCTCAACTTCCCTTTTTCTCACTTGGACACAATCTTCACAAATTTAGGAAATGACTTTGGCTATACTCTATCTCAAGCTTAGATTATGCTTGTTAATAATAACTCCTTATATTTGATCTATGATTAACGGATTTCAAGATATAATTTATTTTATATAGATTCTCATTTGCTTATATCTGGAGTTATTTCCATAGGTTAATTTAATTGTTTTATGCTTAAATTTTCCTATTGGCCAATGTCTTGACTTTTGACTTTTCTCCCTCTCTTCATACTACACACACACATGCACAACAATTGTACACACACACATGCACAACTCTTTTCTCTTTCCTTTATTCTCTTCCAAATGCCCCAAAAGTCTTCATGATTTATTGCTTGCCTATGACTCATTCTTGTATGTGTTTGTTTGATCAATTAACAATTTCTCTTCTTCCTTTCCTATTAAAAAAATGCCGTCCCCCTCCCCCTTAATTTAATTTTAATTTTGTGTTTTATTTCTCTCACAATACCTACAAGAAAATTCTTCCATTGGTGGATTGGATTTCACATGGATTATGCTTTATCAAATTAATTCTAAAGCCCTTAGATTTGCTTTATTAAATCCAATCCAAGCCCTCTATATTTAATCCTAATTAGCATCCCTAATAAAGTGGTTTAGTGAAGTTGTCAAATTATGATTGGTCTCTAACTTAATTATGACCCTTAGAGACTCTACTTATGCTAATCTTAATCCTTATTTGCCATTGGTTCTTAATTAGGGTCGTAAATCTTTATTTATGCTTATTTAACTTTGTTATTAAATTTAATGTCTTTATTCTAATTATTGTAATTTTAATTGCCCCTTAATTATTGATAATTGCCTCTTAATTGGTCTAAGTATTTTGATAATTCTTTATGGCCTTTTATGAACTAGATATGAACTTAGGTATTATTTTGATAATTGTAGGGCTTTAGAAAATTTAGTTTCTTAATAAATTATGAAAATTGAGGCTTAGGTCTTTATTAATTAATCCCTTGATTATGAAAATTTACACAATTATTTAGTTTAGTGAAAACCTAGTTGTTTATTAATTCTTATTAATTTCTCCTATTTGTTTAAGTATTTCCATAACACTTTCTTGCTCTTTTTGATCATAGAAGAACCATAATTTAATATGATAATTATTTTCATTTTATGATATTTTGTGATGCCTAATAGATTTTAGAAAATTCAACCATGGTTATCTTAATCCTAAAGGAAGATTAACTAGAAATTATAATAAATATATCTCAAAATTTGAGACCACATATTCACCTATTCTAAATATGTGTCATTTATCAAAACATTGTATTTATGAGAAATAATAATTTTTGGGGTATTACATTTCTCCCCCCATTAAATAAAATTTTGTCCTCAAAATTTGCTCTAAACTAACTAGACCTTGAACCATAATTTTCTGGAAGTTCATTCTATCGGCATGTCTCTATGCCCAATCTGCTTCTCTCGGTGAGCGAGAATTTGCTCCCGTTCAATTATGATGGTATTGCCATGTCGTACTTTGACATCCTCATACCACAAATGTCTTCGTGACGCCTATAAATCATGGCAATATAAGGTACCTTAAGTTTATTAATACGATCGCGATTTGGTTGATATAACTGAGAAATACAAAAATGTTATAGAGATTAATCAAGTTCGGGGGTAAGGCTATCCGACTGATTCATGTTTAGGTAAAACGTTGAATGGCCCTGCGTATCGTGGTCTTAATTTTGCCTCTCCAGCGTTCTACTGACACCGGTTACTGGGGATACCTTTGATAATACATGATTGTAGACTTCGAACTTCATAGGTTTTCCTCTCTTGTCAGCGTAGCTCCTTTGTCTACTTCATACTGTTAGGGGTCGTCTTGTGCTTGCCGTGATTTGTTTTGAGGTATGGTCAATCAGATCTGGTCCAAGCAAGTTTTGCTTAAATAAGGGTGACTGATATGTTCACACTTGACATTTGATCGTATAAACTCAAAAAACTCTAGATATCTAGTCTATTTCCTTATTATGCATGCCGACTCAACACACACTATAATATAACAATCTTAGTCATTTTGTACCCATGTTTAGTATTTAAACACAGGACCTACTCGTCCATGCTCACTATGCTAGGTTACACAGGCCTTATTGCCTGAACTATTCAGCCTCTCGATGTAACACATACTGGCCCTTCGGCTCAATTCATTATTACAGCACTGGGGATTTCAGCCTTAATACCTAGGAGATTACCCTTAAGATTTTAGGCTTTTCAACTATTACCTGGTACAACCAATGTTTTATTAAACTCAAGACATACTGTAGACATACTAGTCTAAAGTCACTGTAACTATTAGCATCTCACACAATGCTAAGTTTCACTGTCTTAAGGCCTATGAACATTGTCCTATGCACACTTGTACACCTAGATCTTGAGCATCTGCTCGTCTATTTTATCTGAGCCCTTCTCATTCAAGCTCTCAGTTTATGTTAGAAACTTAATTATTCCCTAGGTCTCTAGGGTTTTCACTAATTTTTTTACAAGAATATGAATTATTGATTGTAGCAGCAACCTTCTCTCAGATAAAGTAAATACCATGCCAAAAATTTTTAGCACAAGGGAGGTCTTGAATTCTCAACATTTTTATCCATAGTGAGGGAAAGGTTAATGTATTGTTTATATGATAACCGAAAAGCAGTTCCAATGAAATCTACAACAACTTTAAGTACTATTTGGTTTATATGCGTTTCAAATGATATTAACAATATTCATTAGTCTAAATTTCACAAAGTGTAATAGCTAAAACTCAAGGGGTGGCAAAGCACATACTAAAACGGAACTTAAAATGATATACTTCGAGTCACTTTCGTAAATTAAGTTTGTAAAAAATTTTCTGGTATAGTGAAATAAAATTCTCAAACTCAGTTTTTCTAACATAGTTAGATGAGGTAATATAACAAGGATGTTCATATCATGGCATCATTAGATATGCAAATTCTTTAAATGGGTTAACATAAAACATTTAGATTTTCAATTACCTATAACTGTGACCTGGAAGAATTAAGTGCTATTTCCAACATATGACTAGTTCTTACAGAAATTTTGTGCAGGTGCCATAATTTAGAGTTTAGACAGCTAGCTTATTGGAAGTAAAATAATTATAGGCTCAAAATTTAATGAAACCTTGCAATAGTGCACACTTAACAGTATTTTAGTTTTTAGCAAAATCAATAGGAAAATTACCTTAAAAAACATAGTTTTTAGCAAAATCAATAGGAAAATTACCTTAAAAAACATAGTTTCATACCAACTTTAGTTTTAGAAGATTCAAATGAAATGCTCAAGTTAGATTTTTAAGTAAACAACTATTCAGACCACATGCTGTCTATGGGTTATATTGGGTTGGAAATTTTCAGAGATAAGGTAAGTGTTTAAATATACGTGTAGAAAAGTTTGAATACTAGGAGCAATATCTCATACAATTTTAAAGTTTCTTCTTCTTCTTTTTTTTTTTTGGGGTAACTGCCAGCTCATAGTGCAAATACTCAATGTAATTTCATAAAACATGTCTAGCATCTTAGTAAGAGAAACAAAACACAATATTTTTTTTTATTTAATAATATGGATTTCAAAACCAAGGGAAACTCAACAGTAGGTATTTCCCCTTCTTAGTAAATAAGGAATTTTTCTTTTAAAATTTTTTATAATACGATAGTGTTCCAGTAAAAATGTCCAAATTCTTATTTAATCAAACTTCTATCTTTACAATGACATAAGTGTTAGTTCTCAATGTGTTTTGATGATTAACAATAAGTGTAAACATGTTTTGAAGTTTCCAAAATCCTTTAAAAACCATTTGATAGTTGCATACTGCAGTATAGGTGTGCATACTCGAGTATAGGACTGTTAAAGGATTGCTCAATTGCATTTTATAAGTCAATACTGCAGTATAGGTATGTATACTGCAGTATAGGCCATCCAGAGAGCAACCAAATTTTTCAAGATAAGTCAATACCGCAGTATAGGTATGTATACTGCAATATAGGCCATCCAGAGAGCAACCAAATTTTTCAAGATAAGTCAATACCGCAGTATAGGTATGTATACTGCAGTATAGACCATCCAGAGAGCAACCAAACTTTTCAAGGTAAGTCAATACCGCAGTATAAGGAGCTATACTAAAGTATTGGACTTACAGAGAGCAAATAAGTTTTTCAACTTGAGTTGCATACTGCAGTATAGGTATGCATACTCGAGTATAGGCTTATACAGAGAGCTCCCAAATTTTATAACTATTGCAAACTGCAGTATAGGCTTGCATACTGCAGTATTGGGCTCTTAAACTGATTTTCAACTTGACACATGTTCTTGCATACTTCAGTATGGATTTGTATACTCCAGTATACAGATGCTTACTCTAGTATAGAGGCATTTTGAACTTAAAATTTTTCTCACAAACAGTGCCATACTCGAGTACACTACTAACATACTGCAGTATAGGTCTTGTTCTTCAAACACAAGTCACGATGGTTTGCCTTTGGAAGCTGCATACTCCAATATGACTTTGGATACTGCAGTATGGACACTTATGCACAGTGCCATACTCCAGTATGCAACGGTCAAAATTGATTTTTGAATTACACGAATTTGCAAATCCTTATTGTTTGACCTAATTGCCTTCATATATCATTCACTTATGTTCCCTACTATATTTAACAAGTTTGTTAAGTGAATTACAGTGAGCACAGATGAAGATTATTGAAGGTCAAAACCATAAAGCAAAAAGTGTACAGTGCATTAAATGCACTTCTGCAAATCAACCTACTTTCAACTAATCCATCTGAGCACGCCTTCTAAACGTTAAAGAATGTTTACTACAACAAGTAAAGTCATCTCCAACGGGCAAATTCTCAGAGGGCCACATCAGATCACATTAACACTTGGATTAGTAGAAGTTTAGAGAGAGAAGAAGACCAGACTTAGTGCTAATCACCTACAACGGTTGGATTCATCAAGCAACGATCATTTAATGTTCTCTACCTATAAATAGAGTGCATTAACTTCTTCTCAAGCTGATACACTAACTGAGAGCGAAAATTTATTAAGTGACATTTATTGTGTTCAGCTTTCATCTGTATTGTATCAATTTGATACTTGTGCTTCAGTGTTCATTGTATTTGCTCTGTAAGAGAGTCATTTCTGTAAATCATTCATTGATTGTGATAACCACAAGTCAGGGGACTTGGTGGTTGGGTGTATTGATTACATCTTGTAAGGGGGAGTGAGTTTTAAAGAGAGAACTACTCTGAGTACAAAGATTGTAATTAATTTTGTGAAGTTAGTGGATTGAAAATCCCAAGTGAGGCTTGGGGACTGGATGTAGGTCAGGGAAAGAACCGAACCAGTATAAATCGTATTGTGCAAAGCTTCTCTTCTCTCCATCTCTGTTATACCCTGTTCTTAGTTGTGCAAAACAGAGTTAGATCTTTAAATTTTTAAAGATACCCAATTCACCCCCCCTCTTGGGTATCAAGCTCCAATCTTCAATAAGGAAATGGATTTTTGAGATTTACCAAAATATATCTAAAACATTTTAGAAACTAAATCAATTATGCATATAAAGAAAGACGGAACTCAATATCATATATCACATAAACCTCCCTTCCCCTCTTATGTAAACTTCTAGATATATATATATATATATATATATATATATATATATATATATATATATGTATGTATTTATTTATTTATTTTTTACATTGGTACGGGTGCCGATGGGTTAACAGAATCTAATTGTTTGCTAGGCTTGCTTCTTAACATATACTTAGGCATTACTCCACTAATACTTTTTCTTCCTTGAGTACATACTTCATAAAGAGTCTTTCAATATTAGTTAATCTGTCCCTCATCATTAAGATATCTCATACTTTCTATGAAATCAAACTGGCCTAGGGGGTAGATTAAAATGGGCCACCTATACGGCCTTCAATGATGCCTTGATTATGATTATGCCCGGGTTCATAATGATAATCGAGACCCCAATGAAAAACATTGCTCTAGGTACTGAAATTGGTTTTATTTGTGATTGTCTATTTCTACCCCTACATCCATCTTTATCTCTGCTTTGTAAATGTGAAAACGACATCTTCTCATTACTACCATTGATCATTTGCTGTTAGTTAATCAAAACCATAAATGACATCAATGTCGTGAAAGGATAATTGGATAAGGTTTATATTAGATTCACGTTCTACTCATACACGTAATTTGATCTAGACATGCTTTGGAAGCAAAAGATTTCATACCTAGTGGTGTAGCTATTATCATATCGTAGGGTAATATATATGTATGCATCCCAAAATGATTTGCATATTCATCCGAGATATACGAGTGATTAACACCCGAATCATATAGCGCCTAAAGTAGATTTCTATTGAGAGGTAGTTCCTTGGACCTCTTTTGGGGATTTTTCGGCCTTTACATTGATCAGCGCTAACACCCGGCCTGAGTTCTGTGGCTTCATCTCAGCATCTTTTTGAGGACATTTCTTCATAACATGCCCCGGCTTCCGGAAAGTGTAGCAAATTTGTTTCCCACCACAGCTAACACCTGGGTGGTGCTTCCCGTATTTTGGTTGCTGTCGGGGTCCCGGTATCCTTGGATAGTTCTGCTGCCCAAACTGGAATGATTTCTTGCCCTTTTTTCGGTATTCGATCTCGGGAGCCTTCCTCTTCTGTGAGGAGTTTCTGTGGCTAAACCCGCCATGACCTGCTCTACTGTTACTGTAATTCTTGTCTCTACGCATTTCCCTTAAGTTATGTTTGATCAACCGGCAAGATTCTTCTTGTCTTTCAATTTGTCTCTCTTGCCTTTCTATTAGGAGTTCATCGATAAGATTCTTTTGTTCCTGCAGCCTCCTTCGCATTTTCTGCATCTTACTCCGCTTTGTTTGTGGTTTTTGTTGTTTAGGTTCGCGTACTGGTACCATTCGTACTTTCCTAGTTCTACCTCTACCTTGGCCTCTAAGGACTCCAGTTCCTTGCAAATTTGCCATCCTATCTCTCTACTGAGAATGACATATATTAAGGAATAATTTAATCTTCTAACTAAACTTATACTCCACATAAGGTAATGTACATGGCAAATATGTCATATCAGCTAACTGGCTTCAACACTAACAGTCATATCTAACATTTTTGTATTGTCGTATTAATAGCTACTTGTTTACATGTTGCCTAAAACTAGCCCTTGGAGATGATTTAGAAAGAAGTATAAATCGGTTATACGTTCTCTTTCTAAAAGCTCATTCGTCTTTTCCATCCAGAAGTGGTTTCGTGGTCAAAGGTATAGTGTTGATATCACCTAATCGTCTAATGGGTAGGGAAGTCCATTATGTTTTCTCTGTCCGTAGGTCGTTTTGACTTGCTCTAAGCACCGGAAGTACGTCCCCTTCATGGTCTCATTGTGCCGTTCTGCCATTAAGTAATCGATTCGTAGAGTGCTTATCAACTCTTTGTTTGTATCTAGGGCATGTCGTAGGGAATTGGGTTCGTAGAAAGATTCACTATCAAGTCATCCTGATAGCCTAGCAGTAGTAAATATTCACGGTTGTCGTCAATGGATGAATGATCCGATCCTACAGGCCTCTTTGGCTTAGAAGGTATATTAGCGATTGGTTCAGGGTAGTACACTGGATCAAGGTTGTGTACAGGTTCGGGGTCGTATACCTGCTCAGGATGGTATACGTTCGTGGGTTCATGGTCATGAATAGGTACAGGGGGTTTTTCGGGGTTATGGTGGTGCATCGGCTTAGGGTGGTACACTGGTTCAGGATGATATACTGGTTCAGAATGGTGTGCCGAGTTAGGACGGTATACTGGCCTAGGGTTGCCTATTGGTGTTAATTTCTTTTGGACAATCTTCTGCACCGTACATCTTACTCGTCCATCTCCGTTTATCACTACTGCACCATACCAAGGTTATATTAGTACTCTTTTTCAAAATATGCTCTAAGGAAATGGCTTAGAGCCCAACTTAGTTAATCAAACCGATTGACCAGGTAGGTGTCTATCATGGGGGCTCACCGACTTTACGGTGACTGATTGACTGACCCACATAGACTAGCCCTGCCTTCGGCACCAATGATTTATTATAACTGAGCTAGGTTCTTGCCAAGTAAAATGCTCTTAGTTGGAAATCTTCGAACGTAACTCCGTTAATCAAACAGTATGGCCAGGCCAGTGTATTTGTGGAAGTCTCGCCGAATTCACGGGGACTGATTGACAACCACAAAACCCTTTCTAGACACCAAACTGTTTGGAGTAACTTAGTTAACTTCGTGCCAGAATGTCTGCTTTGATACCATAAATGTAACAACCCAATTTTCTAAAGCATTTTCGAAATAATTTGATCAGAGTTTGAAATAGTTTTATCAGAATAGAGCATCAGAATAGTTTTAAAAAACGAGTAACTAATAAACATTCATAGCCGGTGTATCTGGGTGCTATTACATTCATCCGAATATTTAAATATCCAAAAGTACGGTTATACAAAAATCAAAAAGAAATCCTCCGTCCGAGACCTCATGCGGGCAGCTTACCCTTGTCCACAGTCCTGGCTCCTCCGGAACCTGAGGCTATAGTATGAGCTGAGGTCCAATTCTCATTGAACCTCAGGTAACGGTTAACCTCATGCTTATGTAACAGTTATATATGATAGATATTCATGACATTACAGCAATAATCTCATATGAAAGATAATAACAGAACACAGTCATTGCCTATGCATGTTACTATAGTCTACACTATTCACCAGTGCCACGGTGTACATTCGTGTCCTCAGCAGTAGGAAAACTCAACGGTATTATCAGAACCATAACCCGTGTATAGCTGTATGTGTATGCACAACTTTTAAAAATAGAGTCTCAGACTATCTATCACATATAAGTATACAATAAGCATCAGAGTTAGTGTTATAGTAGTGTCCATACCTTCGTTGGTGACTTTGGGTACGTTCGTTGGTCGGACTGTGATCATGCTTATCCTATAACGGTAATATCGAATTTATTAATTCAAAAATAATATCCTAATAGATATCTTAGTCTCTAATGGCCATTTTTCTATTGTGGAATTATTTTTCCAACTCATTTCCTTTTATTTTCCTGAAAAGCACTGGTCCAGCATTTGGGCAGATTTTCGCCTAACTTTTGAAAATCATAACTAATTCTAGAAACATCAAAACAAGGATCCGTAAAATTCTTTGGAAACCTTAGGATGTATATTTTTAAGTAAAAATAATCACTTTTTCCTTGGATCACCTGAGTCATTCCCAGTTTTAACGTTTTAAGCGTCTACCCAGAATTTTTCCAGAAATTCGTGGTTAAACTTTGAGAATTTTTATCTCACTGCAAAGAACTCATTTTAACATGTTATTTGCATATTCGAAAATCCCTATATGTCTACTTTAATCATGAATTTTTTCAAAATTTTTCAACATCATTTGCAAAGAAACGTGGATGATGGGATGAACTCGGGCATCAGGAGGTAGTTGTAGTTCATAAGTCGTAGTACCAATTCTTTGGACAACCGAATAAGGACCATAGAAGCAGGGAGCCAGTTTTTCAAACTTACACTTCAATAAAGAATGCTGCTTGTATGGCTGAATCCGAAGAAACACCATAACTCTTGGATGGAATAAATTCAACATCCCTTCGGATTCAATCAGCATACTTCTCCATTTGGGTCTGTGCATTTAACCAAATTATCTCGGATAGAGATAGAAATTAGGGTAAAATACAGAAATAGCAAATGACTGCAGGCACAGATAAATCATCTGGCCAGTGTATTGTATTAATAGGAGGAGAATACATCATTTTAGAGGAATATTCAGATATTACAATCGTACAGAAATTAAGGGCATTAATTACAATCAATTACAATTATTACAATTACAATTATACTATAAATTGATTACAATTAATTACAATTACAATTATACTATAAATAGATTATAATCTAACATTCCCCCTCAAACGAGAGGGTGTGATAAGTAAACCGAGTTTGTCTCGAAAATACTCAAACTGCGACTGTGATAATGGTTTGGTAAAGCAATCAGCAATTTGATCTGAGGAAGGAATATATCTGATATCAATCAAACCAGAGGAAACCAAATCTCTAATAAAGTGTATATCAACTTCAATGTGTTTACTCCGAGCATGCAACACAGGATTAGCAGCCAAAGACTTGGCACTTAAGTTATCACACCAAATCACTGAAGGAGTCTTGATAAATAATCCTATTTTAGACAGTAAGGAATTCAACCATTTAAGCTCAGCAGACCCATCAGAAAGTGATCTATATTCTGACTCAGTACTTGACCGTGAAACTACTTTCTGCTTTCTAGAAGACCAGGACACCAGATTAGTTCCCAGGAAAACACACATACCAGCCATAGAGCGTCTATCATCCAAGTCACAGGCCCAATCAGCATCCGTATAAGCAATCAACTGAGGGTTATTGAAAGGCTTAATGTGCAATCCTAGGTTGTAAGTACCTTTAAGATACCTGAAAATCCGCTTCATAGCTTGGAAATGAGTAGTCCTAGGCTGAGATAAAAACTGACTCAGTTTATTTACTGCAAAAGAAATGTCTGGAGGTGTTGTGGTCAAGTATTGTAAAGAACCTATGGCACTCCTATACTCAGTAGGACCAGACAATAATTCACCATCGCTAGAGGCAATTAAACGTCCAGTTACCATTGGAGTAGCAAACGGTGCACAATCAGACATGCCAAACCTTTTAAGGATATCAACAATGTATTTAGTCTGGTTAAGATAGATTCCCATATTGTCTCGATAAACCTGCAGCCCCAAGAAATAGTATAACAGTCCCAAGTCTTTCAGGGAAAAGATTAAATTTAGCTTCTTCACAAATTTGTTCACATACTCAGAATTATTCCCAGTAACTAGTATATCGTCCACATAGATAAGTATAAAAATAGTCAGATTAGACGTTTGCAGCAAGAACAAGGATATATCACTTCTCAGAATTCGAAATCCCCAATTTAGCAAAGTTAACCTCAAATGATCAAACCAAGCTCGGGGAGCTTGTCTCAAACCATAAATAGCTTTTACTAACTTACAGACATGTGTTGGATGATTTCGATCAATGAAGCCTTCGGGCTGAGCCATGTAGACATCTTCTTGTAGGAATCCATTCAAGAATGAGTTATTCACATCGAGCTGCTGAATCTCCCACTTGAATGTGACCGCAACTGACAGAATCACTCGGATCGTTGTGGACTAAACGACTGGACTGAAGGTTTCCGCAAAATCAATTCCAGGTATTTGCTGAAAACCCTTGCCCACCAATCTTGTTTTGTGTTTGAGAATCGAACCGTCGACCTTGTACTTGACTTTGAACACCCATTTATTATCAATTAGTTTCTGACCAGTGAACGGAACGAGCTACCACGTGCGATTGCGCAGAAGAGCCTTGAGTTCTTCTTCCATGGCGTTTCTCCACTTCGGTGAAGATAGAGCTATCCGAGTTGACGAGGGTTCTGGACTTACACCGTCAGACACAGCGAGACCAATATATGGATGTTTGGGCCAGGTAATACCATCCTTTGCCCGAGTTACCACAGGCAGGATTTTCCTTTTCTCTATTCTCGCTGGAAATGACCTTCGGCGGTGCTCGAGAGGTTCCATCGATGTGGCCCTCCAATCGGTTACCTTCAATGAGGAGAAGGACGATTGACTCCCAGACCATGAAATTCACACGATCCAGCTTGATCGTGGTGGTCTGACTAGAGGAGCTGAAGAGTGAATAGGTTCGTCCATTTGAGGCAGCAGCAGAGACGACTGAGGATGCTGTCGACATACCGTGAGCTCTGATACCAAGATAGAAATTAGGGTAAAATACAGAAATAGCAAATGACTGCAGGCACAGACAAATCATCTGGCCAGTGTATTGTATTAAAAGGAGGAGAATACATCATTTTAGAGGAATATTCAGATATTATAATCGTACAGAAATCAAGGGCATTAATTACCATCAATTACAATTATTACAATTACAATTATACTATAAATTGATTACAATTAATTACAATTATACTATAAATAGATTATAATCTAACAGATAGTGTGAAGCACGACATCTCTTTCTTCAAAATAGTCTTGTAGATCAGCGAGGTTAGTAGACCCTTGTTGGAATGGTATAACAGTAGGAAAGTCCTTGCCACAGACAATTTTGAAGGTTGTAGAACATGAAGAAGTATGAAAACCGGTGTTGTAGAACATGAAGAAGTATGAAAACCAGTGTAGAAAGCCACCCCATGTTTAGGATGATCTTGAGAAAAGCAACGTATATAAGTTTCCTGACACCTATTAACAACTTCAGTGTGCCCATCAGTTTTAGGATGATAAGCAGTGATCATCCTCAATTTAGTACCACTTAGCTAGAAGAGTTCTTGCTTAGAAACGTGTATCTCGGTCTAAAATGATAGATTTAGGAAAAAACAATTTCCTTACAAAAAGTGGTTGCAATAGTTTTAGAGGTATAGTGCCTTGGCAACTCGAGCATACTCGTTTAATCGATTTACCACCACCAAGATTGCTTCCCATCCATGAGATTTAGGTAACCCTATGATGAAATCAAGAGAAATGTCTTCCCAAATTTGTTGTGGAATATCTAAGGGAAAAGAAGGCCACCCGGTACTTAAGGGAGATTACTTGTAGCGTTGACATGTAAGACATTGAGTGACAAAATCCTTGACTTCTCCTTTCATATTTTTCCAAAAAAACTGCTGTTGTAAGCGCTTTAGGGTCTTTAGAACTCCACATGACCACCTAATGGAGAAGAATGTGCTTCTTCAATAATTAGCCTGCTTAAATCTGAATTGGCAGGTATAACCAGCCTTACCTTATAATATGATTGCACTGCAGATAGTGAAAGTGAGGAACATAATCGGAATAAGATTGGAGGAAACTAAATATTAAAGAGGTATAAGGATCTTGTTGCAACAATTAAGGCAGATTCTCAAGAGAGGAGACGTGAGCGACTGCCAATACAAAGAAATCTGCTGAATAATGAGGGTAACGAGATAGAGAATTAACCCCCTAATTTGATGATCCAGCTCTATATACAATGGTGAAATCGCTGTTCCAACAAGAATTTCCAATAAGAATTTCAGACTATTGTAATCAATATGTACTTCAAACCCGTGTCCTAAGAGGTAATGTCTATATAATGCGGAGACCAATGCAAGTAATTCCCTATCATATACTCACTATAAAAAACATACCAAAAATAATAGTTTAATATTTGAATAAATTGTATTACTCTTTTAGTTTATTAATTTGAAAAAACCCAAAAATAAATTTTCCCTTGTTTTTATTGCATTTGCATGACATTTATATTACTTAGAAATGAATAAAAAGCCCTTTGAGAAGAGGGAATGATCTTGAGCTTTTCTATATGTAATCTTTAATTAATTTTTTATTATAGACCCCAAGACTAATGATGAAAGGCCCTCATCAACCATACGAATTTGAATTGAATAAGATAGAATATTTAACACGCAAAAAAGCCACGACCCTACCAATTGAACTGGACAGATAACCAAAGGGTAAATTACCTTTCATAGGGCGTGCCTTTTTAATTGGATTTATAATTCGTTGAGAAATTATAAGATGGATTGCCGTAAAAAACAGAAAACTTGGCACCTAAAGGGACAATTCCAAAAAAATACCTTCAAAATATCAAAATCACATATCAGCCTAGTTTCCTACAATAGTTTAGGCATTAACTACATTTGATTAGTAATTCACAACTTATTTTAGTTGGAAATCCCTGATTTGAGATTTTAAAATTTTGAATGTATATTCTGGAAATTTCCCAAAAAAGAAATTACAAGACAAAAAATAAAAAGCAAGATAGAAACGTTGAAGCGTAATTGGTCCTTAATTTCCGTCATTCTTCTCCAAATATACCATTCTTGCGAAATACATTTGTCAGCAGCCGCAGCAAACACACATCTATGAAAGGTCATCCCAAAACATATCTGACAAACGGTTCAAAGACAAACTAAATAGTTTAAGTGAAGACTAGATTGAAATTGTGTGGGAAATGTTTCCGGAAAGCTTGTTACCTGCATGTCGTAAGAACTTCAAGTGCTCCCGTCCTCCCACCTCAATCGGGATAAACCCTTCAATTGAATTAAAATTGCAATCCAACGTCTCCAACATTTACAGATTGAATAGAGATGGTGGAATAAATCCACTAAGACTATTATTTTGAAGATTTAAGTAATTAAACTAACTCTTCTGGTATTTGACCATATCCAGGTGTGCGACTTTTGTATTATTAAAAGAAATAAAAATGCCTAACTTTTATATTTTTAATAGAAAAAAAATGCTATGTCTTTTGATGGGATACAACTGATCACCATCTGATTAGCTTAAGAGATGTTACTTTTGTATTATTAAAAGAAATAAAAATGCTTAACTTTTTAATTTACTTTACTACACTCCCTTCTCCCCCTATCAGTGGCTCAATTGCTCATCACCATCCTTAAAGATGCATCGATCCTCCTTCTCCGGCTATTGCTAATGCCGTTATGTGTGCAGGCTTTCTCTCTCTCCCTTAGATCCTAACACCAACTCAACAGACTCAAATCCGAAAAACTCCGTAGGCTGCTCAATCTTAAGGAAAACTCGGTTTCATCTCTCTCCCTCAGATCCCAATGCACGATTCAAGCTTCTTTGGTTTAATGGTTGACAGATCATTAGGTGTGGCTCTCGTACGGTTCGTGAAAAATTTGAGTTTTAACGATGGATTTTTTAAAACCAGTCATTGTAACTCAAAATAAAAAATAAAATAACATGAGGGAGGCAAATTTGAGTTTAACAACTGGTTTTGCAAGACCATTCTTTGTACTCAAAATAAAAAATAAATAAAAAATGACATGAGGGAGGCAAATTTGAGTTTAATGATTGGTTTTGCAACCATCGTTGTAACTCAAAATAAAAAATAAAATAAAATGACATGAGGTGGCACTGTTGTAATTTTCTCTTTCCTTTTAACGTCCGTTTTTAAAAAACAGACGTTAAAAGTGAATATTTAATGTTTGTTTTATAAAATAAACATTAAATGCTGTGATACAATGACTATTTTAATAAAAACATTGTTGTATCTTAGACAAATTTATTTTTTTAAAATTTTTTTAGACACCATTTATTTTTATTTTGTGAAAAATTAGTGCTATTTACTGTTAGAATAAAAGCTTCAACATTATTTGACCATTGTGATTTTATCCCATGTTTATAGCTATTTCCTAGTATGTAGCCTAGAATTTCGATATTTAAGAGAAGAAATCTAATCCTATTTTCATTTAGTTAGTTTCTAATTAAATTTAATAAATTAAAAAATATATCTCTTATATATATATATGAGTATACACACACCCACCATATTGTCATTTAGTTAGTTCCTATTAAATTTAATAAATTAAATAATATATCTCTTATATATATATATATATATATATATATATATATATATATATAAATAAATGGTTTTATCCCATATTTATAGCTATTTCCTAATATGTAGCCTAGAATTTCGATAATTAAGAGAAGGAATCTAATCCTATTTTCATTTAGTTAGTTCCTAATTACATTTAATAAATTAAACAATATATCTCTTTTATACTTACACCGTATTTTTATTTTGTTAGTTCCTAATTAAATTTAATAAATTAGACAATATATTTCTTTTATATATATCTAAAAAAAATATCAATATCATTTAATTCAAGTCTCCCTCGTGTCATTTTATTTTATTTTTATTTTGAGTTACAACAATTAGTTTTGCAAAACCAGTCGTTAAACTCAAATTTGCCTCCCTCATTTCATTTTTTTTTTGAGTTACAATGAATGTTTTTTTAAAAAAACAGTCGTTGAAACTCAAATTTTTCTCAAACTAGAGGAGATTGTGTCGCCGATGAGCCACACCTGACGATATGTCAACCATTAAACCAGAGAAGCTTGAATCGTAAGTTGAGATCTGAGAGAGAGGGATGAAACCCAATTTTTCTTAAGATTGTGCGTCCTGCGGAGTTTTTCAGATTTGAATTCTTTGAGTTGGTGTTGGGATCTGAGGAGAGAGAAAGCGTGCACACACAACAGCACTAGGTGTAATTGGAGAAGGAGGATCGATGCAACTTAAAGGATGGTGATGAGCGATTGATAGATGGAAGGGATAATAGTAAAGTAAATTAAAAAAGTTAGGCATTTTATTTTTTACAATAATGTGAGCCCACTGCAAAAGTAACGTCTGTTAAGCCAATCTAACGGTGATGGTATTTTTACCCCAATTTTGAAAATTCATTTGTAGTTTTGCACCCAAAAAAAGTATCTGGTGTTGGGTGCTTATAATTATTAGGGTAAAACACATGTATATTTTTGCACCTTTACCCAAAAGAAAAAGCTAAACATTTTGTGCAACATTTTTTGGACAGTTTAATGTGTAAATTTTTTAATGGTAATTATACTATTTTATTTGGTAAATTTATATTTATTTTTAATTTTTATCCCAAATTATCAGATTTTGTGCAACATATGTTACATATATATGAATTTGATTCATACTCTTTCTATCATTTTCCATCTCATCTATCTTTTTAAAAGCTATGTCAAACAAATACTCATTAGAAATAAAAGCCACTTCTCCCACCGTTATTCCAAACACAAATTACATTAGAAAAAATCCATCAAGAAAAGTCCATCAGAAACAAAAACCACTTCTACCAAAACTATCCCAAACGGCTACCAATATACCCAAAGTCTTTAGACTTAGATTGTAGGCAAAGGATGGTGCTCCACTTGTAATTACATATGTAATAAGATTACAGGAAGAATACAACACAGCATCCAAAACAGAATATCCCAACAATAAACCAATACCCATTACAATTTTTTTTTCCTAATCATTAATTGAAGTCACAACGTATAATAAAACACACTAATTTGGTTGAGCAATATTGTTTTATTATAAATAAAATTTGAAACACAATTAATTTAAAATAGACGAATGTGTGTGTGTGACACATGGTATAATGAAAAGAAGAACCACCCATTACCCCCTACTACAAAAAGTAGATATTACTTTCCTGAAAAATGTCTCTTTTTGAAAAAGGTAATTAAATGATAAAGATAGTGGCATTTGTGTAATTATGTGGAGGATATTACTTCCCTAAAAATAGATATTACTTTCCTAAAAAAGGTCTCCTTTTGAAAAAGGTAAGTAAACAATAAAGATAGTAGCATTTGTGTAATCATGTGGAGGATATTAGTGTCCCTTTTAAAATTGGGACACTAAGAGTCTACTTTTAGCATCACAACTGAGAAAAAGGACACCATAAGCACAATTGCACTATTTTTGGCGTCCCAACTAAAATTGAGACACTAAAAGTGGCTTAAAGTTCCACTTTAGCACCTCACTTTATAGTTGGTTCACTTTAGGTGTCCCAATTCTAAATGGGGACGCCTAAAGATCCCTTTTTTCTATTTTATTTTTAAGCCTTTAACTCCTTCACCCCTCTCATTATTTTAAACTGCTCGATGTGTAACACCTCATTTTCATCACCAAAAACTCGGTCAAAATATTGAAAATACCTTCAAAAGAGTTCAACAATATCCAAATCCTTTTACAATGTTACCATTTCGAATAAAACCCGTAATACATAATCAGAATAAATTCCAGAAAATATTTCAGAGTTTAATACAAAACGGAAATCTTGGGTTCATGGCAAATAAAATAACATAACATAGTCTATTGGAGATCAAAAGAGCTTCCAGAGCTCACTCCATAGGTGCCTTCCCTTGCTCTCTACTAGAATAATCACCTGAAAAATGTTAATATGGGATGAGATTCCACGTCTCAGTAACTACTGAATATTTCTACCGTACACGAGCAAATAATATATGACAAAAAGATGTGGGCTGACTCCATAATTTCTCATACAAAATAATTTATACTAATAGTCATCAATATAGAAGGTAATAAAACTTATATATCTCAAAAGTTCTCTTCTCATGTCTTTACAGATTATTCATCATTATATCAAATTCTTGAACTGTTCAGAAATGCATTATGCAGTATGCACCCTCCCTTATATCACCTTCCAACCATATACCGCTGACTGGAGCCATAGGCTAACACATAGTCCAATAGAAACTCATTCATTTGACTGAATTGTTCCAAGCTCACCAAAACTTAAGATACACCCGGCCAAAGGTATAGAGCTTAAATCTGGACTATGGCTCCCCTCCTTTAAAATAACAACTAAGGAGGTGTCACATGTCCCACAACTCCAATGAAATCCCGGCCAGAGGAAAACATGGAAGATGGGGCCCTGAAACAAGTACCATCCACTGTGCACCGAGTGGTGGCATAAATCATTTTTATCATTCAAATCCCTCCTTACTCCACCCATCACATTACAACCGCCATGATGAATGTATTTACTCAAAAATAATGCATTATTATACCATTATATACATTGATATGCGTATTTATGAATAGTAAAATACTATGCGTATCTGTGAATAGTAAAATACGGTATATATACATGAATAGTAAAAATGAAGAGTACATACGGTATGTATACGTGAATAGTAAATACGGTATGTATACGTGAATAGTATTATGAATAGTAAATACGGTATACGTGAATAGTAAATGTGAATAGTAAAAATGAATAGTAAATACGGTATAAGTGAATAGTAAGATGAATAGTAAATACGGTATACGTGAATAGTAAAATGAATAGTAAATACGGTATATGTGAATAGTAAATACGGTATACGTGAATAGTAACGTACGTATAAATAGTACCTCTGCAGATTTGTAAATCAAAGTTCCCACACCAGATCTTAAAACCATAAATATTTTCTAAATATTCTTGCCAAAATAGTAAACAAACAAATTTATAATCATACATAATTCACAAGTTTAAGGAAGAATATTCAGAGTTACCTGTTACTTGCTAATACCCGAATCACCAACCAGCTATTATAACTCTCAAGCAAATATCTCTCTACTCTCTCTCTCTCTCTACCTCTCTCTAAGGCTCTTAGAAGTTGTGAAGAATGAAATGAAATGGAAGGTCTATTTATAGTTGGAAAATGGGTCTTTAAGTGTAATTTTCGTCTCTGGGTCGTTTTACGTAATTTTCCTAAAAACTAAGAAAAACTTTCCCGTGACTTGCCCCGTGAACCTTTTTTTAAAAAAAATTAATAATATTTTAATATATATTATTTTATTATTATAATATAATATTATTTAAATAATAAATTATTATTGAGTGGGTCCCGCGGCCAATTTTTTTCAAACTTCACGAGAAAGTTGTGTCGGGAGGAAGAATTATTTTGGTTGTGGGTCCCGCAAAATACTGATTTCAAATTTATCACTTTCTGAAAATAGAGCCTACTAGTCTTTCCAAAATAGGTTTATGTTCAAGATATTAGATTCAAAATTCAGGATGTTACATTTCTCCCCTCCTAAAAGAAAATTTTGTCCTCAAAATTTCGCTATAATAAGAATTCTAACCTATTTAAATAAATGAGGATAGGTTTGTCGCATGCTCTCCTCCGTTTCCCAAGTAGCATCTCCGGGAACCATTCCTTTCCACTCGACCTTTACAAGTCTAATGGTCTTGTTTCTTAATTTCTTGTCCCTTGCATCAACAATCCGCTCCGGCTCGGCTTTATACGTCATGTTATCCTTGAGTTCTACCTCTTCTACTTCTATAATGTGGGAAGGATCCGGTTGGTATTTCTTCAGTTGCGATACATGAAAAACATCATGAAGGTTCGCAAGCTGTGGAGGTAATGCAATTCTGTAAGCTACCGGTCCAATTTTCTCCAAAATCTCATAAGGACCCATAAAACGAGGTGAAAGCTTCTTTGCTCGTATTGCTCTACCAATGCCAGTCATTGGTGTGACTCTTAAGAATACATGTTCGCCCACCATGAACTCCAACGGTCGTCTTCTCTTGTCAGCATAACTCTTCTGTCGACTCTGAGCAGTGAGAAGTTTCTGTTGAATCACCTTAATCTTTTGAGTCGTCTCGTCCACAAGTTCTGGACCTATTAAAATTCGCTCATTCAATTCCGTCCAGCAAATAGGAGATCTACATTTTCTTCCATACAAAGCCTCATAAGGTGCCATCTCAATGCTGGAGTGATAACTATTGTTATATGCAAACTCCGCAAGATGAAGATGATCGTCCCAACTTCCTTTTAGTTCGATTACACAAGCCCGCAACATGTCTTCCAAAGTTTGAATAGTCCTTTCAGTCTGCCCGTCAGTTTGAGGATGATAAGCGGTACTATAACTCATCCGAGTTCCCATAGCATTCTGCAATGCTTTCCAAAATCGTGAAGTGAATCGTGGATCACGATCAGATACGATGCTATTCGGTATCCCATGCAATCTGACAATCTCCTTCATGTAGATCTTTGCTAGTCTCTCCAATGAGTATTCTGCTGCAATTGCTAAAAAATGAGCTGACTTAGTTAACCTATCGACAATTACCCAAATGGCATTATGTCCGGATGTCGTTAGAGGAAGCCCCATGATGAAATCCATAGAGATGCTGTCCCATTTCCATTCTGGGATATCCAAATTCTTTAATAATCCAGGAGGTTTCCGATGTTCGATCTTGACTTTCTGACAAGTCAAACAACAAGTGACAAAGTCAGTCACATCTTTCTTCATGCCCCGCCACCACCAATTCCGCTTGAGATCATGATACATCTTGGTTGCTCCGGGATGGATAGTGTATTTACTCCGATGTGCCTCTTCTAGTATGAGCTTTTTTATTTCTCCATCATTAGGTATGCACACTTTTCCTTTATACCTTAATATCCCATCTCTATCGATCCCAAATTTCGATTCTTTTCCTTCTTCAATATCTTCCCTCACGTTTAATAGATACTCATCTTCGAGCTGAGCGAATTTAATCTCTTTCCAAATTGTGCTTTCAATAGTTAATGCTTCCATGGTAGCGACCAAACCTGACATTACATCAATAGATGTACTTGGTATCTCCTCGAGCAATTTATGTTCTCTGATCATCATCTGGGCTACATGGATTGTCTTTCTACTTAAGGCATCTGCTACAACGTTCGCCTTTCCTGGATGATACTTCAATTCGAAGTCGTAGTCCTTGATAAACTCCATCCATCTCCTCTGTCGCATGTTGAGCTCCTTTTGGTCGAACAGGTACTTCAGACTTTTGTGGTCACTATAAACTTCGAACTTTGAACCGTAGAGGTGATGCCTCCAAATCTTCAGAGCGAACACTACTGCTGCCAGTTCTAAGTCGTGAGTAGGATAATTCCCTTCATGTGGCCTTAACTGTCGAGAAGCATAAGCTACTACCCTACCATTTTGCATTAATACACACCCAAGACCTTTCTTGGAAGCATCTGTGTACAAAGTAAAGGTCTGAGCAGGATCTGGAATTATAAGTACCGGTGCCGTAGTCAACTTAGTCTTCAAATTTTGAAAAGCTGCTTCACACTTTTCGTCCCATACAAATGGTTGACCCTTCCTTGTTAACTTAGTCAAAGGCATAGCTATTTGCGAAAAGCCCTTGATAAATCTCCTATAATAGCCAGCTAGACCTAGAAAACTCCTGATCTCAGTCACAGACTTTGGTCGTTCCCATTGGAGAACTGCTTCAACTTTAGTATGGTCCACTGCAACACCTTCAGCCGATACGACATGGCCTAGGAATTTTACTTCCTTCAACCAAAATTCGCACTTAGACAGTTTCGCATAGAGCTTGTGCTCCTTCAACACTTGTAGCACGATTCTAAGGTGCTCTTTATGCTCTTCTTCATCCTTAGAGTAGATAAGGATGTCGTCAATGAAAACCACTACAAATTTATCTAGATATGGTCGGAAAATTCTATTCATGTAATCCATGAATACTGCTGGAGCATTTGTTAGCCCAAATGGCATAACAAGAAATTCATAATGGCCATATCTAGTTCTGAATGCAGTTTTTGAGACATCTTCAGCTTTGACTCTCAGTTGGTGATAACCTGATCTGAGGTCGATCTTGGAGAATATGGATGCTCCCTTCAACTGATCAAGTAGATCGTCGATCCTGGGTAAAGGATATTTATTCTTTATAGTCACTTTATTCAACTGGCGATAGTCAATGCATAGTCTCAGGCTCCCATCTTTCTTCTTCACAAAGAGTACGGGCGATCCCCAAGGAGATACACTGGGTCTGATAAAACCCTTTTCTAACAATTCCTCGATCTGCCTCTTCAATTCTGCTAGTTCCGATGGAGACATTCGGTAAGGAGCTTTAGATATAGGTTCCGTTCCAGGTACGAGATCAATAGAAAATTCTACTTCTCTCTCTGGGGGTAAACCTGTCATTTCTTTCGGAAATACTTCCGGAAATTCTTTCACCACTTCAATGTTCTCTATCCCTTCCTCCACTTCTGCTTGAATGGAGAAAAACACCATGTACGCAAGACAACCATGATGAACAGGCTTTTCATCTTGTACTATAGACAACAATTGTGGTCTACTATGACTCATAGAGTCATCCGCAAGAGAGATAGTCTTCCTCTTGCAGTCAAGGATGATGTCATTAGCTGACAACCAATCCATTCCTATTATTACATCGATACCCTTCGTGGGTAAACAAACAAGGTCTATATTTGAGATCCTATTATCAATCTCAATCGTACAATTTAAGCAAGCCCTAGAAGTTTTTACTGAAGCTCCCGCCGGTGTAGAAATAATCATATAATAAGGCAATTCACTCACTCTTAAATTCAATCGAGGCACACAGTCGTATGATATAAAAGAGTGTGTGGCACCAGAATCAAATAAGGCTTCTACTTCAAGACCTTGGAGTTTGAGGATACCTTTAATCAGATTTGGTGAAGCACTTGCCTCCTGATGTGATAGTGCAAACACTTTCCCTGGCACTGCAGTTCTAGCATCCTTGGCTCCTCGAGGCTCCTCCTCACAAAATCTGGAAATGTGTCCTGGCTTTCCACAGTTGAAACACGTCACACATGGTCCTTGGTGTATTCTTCCACACTTGGCACACATCTGATTGTTGGCGGTGCTTGCAGCAGGAGCTGTGGATCCCTTATATGAACTCTGACCTCCACTGAAGTGACTCCTTTGAGGTCCTTTGAATTGACTCCTCGGTGGTCTGCTGAAATGACTTCTTTGGGGTCCAGTAAAATAACTCCTCGATGGTCCACCAAAGTGATTTCTGGATGGTTGGCTAAACCGCGTATTCACATTACTGAAGTTGTGACTCTGCTTCTTAGTAACTCCTCCCGTTGGTCTCATGAGGTGTGTAAATCTGGCCTGAAAACCCTTCATCTTCTCAGCTTCCTCTTCTCGTTTGTTCCTTGCTATCGTGCGCAGTTTGTCGCATATTTCTTCAAAATCCCTTGTTTCATCAAGGAACGGTGATAGAGCTGTTTTTAGGTCTGGTCTAGCTTTTTCAACCAATCGAGCACTCAACCATTTAGAGTTGTTCTGTGAATATCCACAGAATTTAGACAACTCTAAAAAGCGAGTAATAAATTCGTCTTCATGTAATTCCCCTTGCCTGAATGTGAGGAATTCAGTTTCTTTCTCTATTCTGATTGAAGGGGAAAAGTAATAATTTTCGAACTTTTCCTTAAACTCTTCCCACGTCATCTCAGCATTTCCTTTTGTTTTGGTGCTTTCCCACCATTCTTCAGCTGCTTTCTGCAACAATTGTTCAGCAACCATCACCTTTTGTTGTGAGCTAATCTCGATAACTCTGAAAATCTTTTCTACACGCTTCAGCCACTCCAGTGCTGCAATCGGATCTAGCTTCCCCTCGAACATTGGTGGAGTAAACTTCCGAAATTTTTCCCAAACCTCAGTAATAGGTAAGGGATGATACTGAGAATGAGAACCGTTACTACCTCCATCTTCAGTGCGAGAATGACTTCCTCCCCTAGATTGATGGTCAGAAGGTGTGACTTCCAAAGCCTTCTCCTTTCCTTCCTTGCCACCTTGGCCTCTTCCTTTTGCTAGTTCATCCTCGTGTCTATTCACTTTCTCTCTCATCTCCAAGATGACGTCTCGTAACTCTGCCAAAAGGGCATTGTTATCCTGAGGATGGGAACCATCTTGATGCGGAGGGAGACCTCTTTGGGATGAGGCAGGGGTTGAATTAGTTCTTCGAGTTCTTGCCATTATCTCCTCCTATGATTAATACTATAAGGACACTAAACAAATAAAAATAGCTAAATAAATTCTAAATCTAACAAAGGGAAGTGCTCATGTTATGATATTTAATTTGCCACGAACTTTTTTAAAAATTTTTTTTAAAGAAATCACTTTAGAAAATAAACAAAATTGCCATGGAACCTTTAGCTCTGATACCAAAAATGTAACACCTCATTTTCATCACCAAAAACTCGGTCAAAATATTGAAAATACCTTCAAAAGAGTTCAACAATATCCAAATCCTTTTACAATGTTACCATTTCGAATAAAACCCGTAATACATAATCAGAATAAATTCCAGAAAATATTTCAGAGTTTAATACAAAACGGAAATCTTGGGTTCATGGCAAATAAAATAACATAACATAGTCTATTGGAGATCAAAAGAGCTTCCAGAGCTCACTCCATAGGTGCCTTCCCTTGCTCTCTACTAGAATAATCACCTGAAAAATGTTAATATGGGATGAGATTCCACGTCTCAGTAACTACTGAATATTTCTACCGTACACGAGCAAATAATATATGACAAAAAGATGTGGGCTGACTCCATAATTTCTCATACAAAATAATTTATACTAATAGTCATCAATATAGAAGGTAATAAAACTTATATATCTCAAAAGTTCTCTTCTCATGTCTTTACAGATTATTCATCATTATATCAAATTCTTGAACTGTTCAGAAATGCATTATGCAGTATGCACCCTCCCTTATATCACCTTCCAACCATATACCGCTGACTGGAGCCATAGGCTAACACATAGTCCAATAGAAACTCATTCATTTGACTGAATTGTTCCAAGCTCACCAAAACTTAAGATACACCCGGCCAAAGGTATAGAGCTTAAATCTGGACTATGGCTCCCCTCCTTTAAAATAACAACTAAGGAGGTGTCACATGTCCCACAACTCCAATGAAATCCCGGCCAGAGGAAAACATGGAAGATGGGGCCCTGAAACAAGTACCATCCACTGTGCACCGAGTGGTGGCATAAATCATTTTTATCATTCAAATCCCTCCTTACTCCACCCATCACATTACAACCGCCATGATGAATGTATTTACTCAAAAATAATGCATTATTATACCATTATATACATTGATATGCGTATTTATGAATAGTAAAATACTATGCGTATCTGTGAATAGTAAAATACGGTATATATACATGAATAGTAAAAATGAAGAGTACATACGGTATGTATACGTGAATAGTAAATACGGTATGTATACGTGAATAGTATTATGAATAGTAAATACGGTATACGTGAATAGTAAATGTGAATAGTAAAAATGAATAGTAAATACTGTATAAGTGAATAGTAAGATGAATAGTAAATACGGTATACGTGAATAGTAAAATGAATAGTAAATACGGTATATGTGAATAGTAAATACGGTATACGTGAATAGTAACGTACGTATAAATAGTACCTCTGCAGATTTGTAAATCAAAGTTCCCACACCAGATCTTAAAACCATAAATATTTTCTAAATATTCTTGCCAAAATAGTAAACAAACAAATTTATAATCATACATAATTCACAAGTTTAAGGAAGAATATTCAGAGTTACCTGTTACTTGCTAATACCCGAATCACCAACCAGCTATTATAACTCTCAAGCAAATATCTCTCTACTCTCTCTCTCTCTCTACCTCTCTCTAAGGCTCTTAGAAGTTGTGAAGAATGAAATGAAATGGAAGGTCTATTTATAGTTGGAAAATGGGTCTTTAAGTGTAATTTTCGTCTCTGGGTCGTTTTACGTAATTTTCCTAAAAACTAAGAAAAACTTTCCCGTGACTTGCCCCGTGAACCTTTTTTTAAAAAAAATTAATAATATTTTAATATATATTATTTTATTATTATAATATAATATTATTTAAATAATAAATTATTATTGAGTGGGTCCCGCGGCCAATTTTTTTCAAACTTCACGAGAAAGTTGTGTCGGGAGGAAGAATTATTTTGGTTGTGGGTCCCGCAAAATACTGATTTCAAATTTATCACTTTCTGAAAATAGAGCCTACTAGTCTTTCCAAAATAGGTTTATGTTCAAGATATTAGATTCAAAATTCAGGATGTTACACGATGCCTTCAATCTCGGTCAATCTGTGCGTTCACCCCTTCGCTCAATACCGTCGCTCTCGCTCTCGCTCGATTTTGTGCCTTCACCCCTCCACTTGATGCCTTCTCTCTCACTCGATCTGTGCCTTTGCTCTCGCTCTTGCTTGATCTGAGCCTTCACCCCTTTGCTCTCGATTTGTGCCTTCACCCCTTCACTCTGTGCCTAAAGATGTTCTAGATTGCCTCTTGAAGGTGAAATATCACCTAGAGGGGGGTGAATAGGTGATATTAGAAGTTTTAAACTTCTTTTCAAATTGTAAGCGAAATAGGAACCAATAAGATAAATGAACACAAGAGAATTTATCTTGGTTCGGTCTAAAACTTTGACCTACGTTCAGTCCCCAGAACACCTGGGATTTCACTATTCTTTGGAACGATTACAGACTCTGTAAACGAAGGACGGTCCCTTTCACTCTCAGACTCTACTCCCCCTTACAAGTTGTAATCTATCCACCCACTCTTAAGGTTCCACAACCTTAAGTCACAATCGATAAAGAAATAAATGTTTAAGTACTCCTCACTAGCTGATAATAATGAACATTGAAGAACAAACTCAATGGAACAGTTGAAACAGTAAATGCTTTTTAAACTCAATTGATTGCGCAGCGTTTCAGTTATTGGTGAATTGAATGCTTCGACTATTTGTAGTTGTTGTAATTAATGACCGTTGGTATATCTTGTGAAATAGCCGTTGAGATTCTTGAATGTGTCCGTTAGGAAGAAGGAGCTTTCGTCAAGAATTTCGCCGTTTGAATGCTTCAGTGGAATTCTCAGAGTTGACATTCTTTTTCGTTCCTTTTGTTTTACCGTTGTGAGATAACATTAAATGCACAGATGGAATTTCAGAGCGGCTTTACTTCGATAAGAGAAGCCTTACGTGTTTAACACTCGTTTAGGAAATTGCATTTAATGCTCTCTGACAGTCAACTTGCTTTATGATAAACTGATGTTAATCCAAGACATATTTATCTGAAACTCATCAGCAAACATGTTAAAAGCATTTAGGAATAGTAATGAATCAAGATATGAGATAATGAAATCACTCCTAATGATTTTGAATTTACGGAGACTGTGATTTTGAAAATAGAAAGTGTTAACTTCAAGTTAAAATAAATTTAACTTGAGTCAATGACTTGAGATGAGAAACAATCGACTTGAGTTGATGACTTGAGGTGATCACTTGATATGGAAGAGTCAGTGACTTTCTCTTTGAAATGCACAGGTTTAAAGTTATGACTTGAAGTTGGTAAGTCATACCTTGAGTTAATGACTTGAGTCATTAACTTGATATATATCAAGTTAAACTTGATGCTATAAAAAAGGTGGCCAATGAAACCTTAACTTGAAGTTAAAAAGTGACTTGACTTGAGTTAGTGACTTGAGTCACTAACTTGATATTTATCAAGTTAAACCCGATGACTTTCAAAACAGCCAAAGAAACCTTAACTTGAAGTTAAAAAGTGACTTGACTTGAGTTAGTGACTTGAGTCACAAACTTGATATTTATCAAGTTAAACCCGATAACTTGTGCAAATCAACACTTGACTTGAATCAATAAGTGAATAACTTGAGTTACCAACTTGAGTCAATGACTTGATATTTCAAAAGTTAAACTTGATGTCCTGTGAAAAACGCAAGTTAACTTGATTTAAAGTTAATGACTTGAGTCATTAACTTGATGTCAAGAATTTAAAAAAAATTGGTCCAGACACTCAACAACAAGTAACTCGAGGTATAAAAAGAACATTTGATTGAAGTTAAAAAGTTTGTTTAAAAACATTTCCATCGTCTAGCTTGAAACATCCACGGAAATTCAACTTATTAACTCTTACACATCAGATCAAAAACATTTTTCTTTTTAACCAACAACACATGATCTGACAAGTTCAGAGCTAAAACTTGAGGCAAACAAAGCCAAAGCTTTCTAACCAATATAGGTTCAAGTTAACATGATTTAACCTTGAATCTACTAACTTATTTACATTATATTTGTTATCATCAAAACATCATAAACATAGAGAACTAACACCTCTCTCTCACTGGCTTGTCGTCGCCAGCTAAACATCCCAACTTCGGTTTCAGATCTGCAACAGCGAAAAGCAAACATCGCGTTCCAGGTCACCATCCAAGAGCCACGTCATCACTCGCTCGCTGTCCCCGCTCAATCGTGAGTATTCTTTCTTGAGTACAAATTTTGTATCCTTTTGGAAATTTCAGTTAAAAACCCCTTGATCTACTTATTAGTGAGTGTTATATTTCAATAGCTTTGGCTGTTTCTTATTGTGGAGATTTGAATCCACTTGTGTGCAAATTTTTTGGTTTGATTCAGTCATAGTTCCTTTGATTTCTTGTTCGATCGCTAGTTTTGAGGATTTGAGGATTTTTTTTTAAAATAACAACTTATAGCATCCCTTTTTTTTAGGAACACTGTATCCTTACTTGACTACGTCCCTAGCATATGCATCCCCCGTTTTTCAGAGGTTAAAAGGCGAAAAAAGAAAGAGGACATTAAAAGCATTGTTTGTAGTAATGACCACACCAAGTGCTTCCACAACAGCCATTGGTGTGGAAAAATAGGAAGAAAATTGTGGGTGTTCTTTAATCTCTTCACTCATCACCATCATCAGGACCATATTACCACTTCATTACTTCATTTTTGGTCAAATTAATATTCCTTCATAAACATACTCAAAGTCTTCTTATGGATAATAACAATAGGAAACACATACTTTAATTGATAATGTATGCCAGTCTTGATTTATGAGTGTAAACGTTTAGTTGACTTGTTTGCTTAAACTCAAAATAGATTTTGTAAAATCCTTAAGACAGACACAGTCATCACAAAAGAACCAAATTCATAAGTGAATTCCAAATGCGCTGTAACGCATAAAATGGTTAAAAAAGACAAAGAAGGAGCTTGAAGATAAACTAAGTTCAGATTATCACTTTAGAAAAACTCATATTCAAATACTTTATATTGTAAACATTATCTCTCCATTATACAAGAGGCTACACGTTCCACCAACAAAGATTGGCCCAGTGGGTAAGCAAGAGTTGACTTATAAACTACTGCCAATGTGAGGATCTTGTTGGTGAGTAATATGTAAATACATATGTAAGTATTTTTTAAGCTTGGAGGCATATCTTAGCATAGTGAACCCCCTGATAACTAACTCACCTAATTTTTTGTTTTTAATTAAAAAACAGAGAGACTACATGCTCCACAACCAAATACAACCAATTAAGCTAAAGAAATAATAACAAAAAATATAATTCAACATTTATTCAATAACTAGTTGTGCCTCTAAAATGCATCTTACGCAAACATGACCTTGACTTTTCCAGTGACACCACCACGTCAGTCATCATAGGTCGTGCCTTAGGTAAATCATTGCAACAATTTAATGCCAACTCAAAAATTGATGATATATGTGGCAATACATCATCAATATTTTGATTGTCTTTGTGCAGCAAATTGGCGTCTAGAACATGTATGATGGAATGAGGTGTTGATTTGCTAACCCAATCTCTCAAACTCAAACCTTGAACAAACATCGCATCTGTTGGCTTCTTTTTTTTAAGAGTTTCCATAAGCAAAATGCCATAACCATATACATCTCCTTTTATGGATACAGCTCCTTTTGATCCATACTCTGTATATCAGGTTGAATATATAGTTAGATAAATGCAGTTTTGTTAAAATAGGCTTTCGACATCAGTTCCCAAATGAACTGACATAGAAAACTGCTATATCCCAACACGAATCCCATAGATACAATCCCTGGTACTTCTCTATCTATCCCTTCCTAATATAGTGTAAAAGGCCTATGACAACTAAGGAAAATAGGAATTTTCTACATCCACTAGCTGAACACAACAAATATTTGTTAGAAATTGAATAGTACTTCCTCTGGTCCTTAATATAATATATATTTAAAAAGTTGGTCTTGATCTAAAATAGAAGATAAAGTTGTCATATTTTTCAAAGTTTTCCCTAATTTACTCCTATTAATGTTCTCATGAAAATAATAAAAAAGGAGAGGGAAGGAGGGAATTAAGGAAGATAGCTAACTTTCTTAATATAATCAAAGTAGGTAAATATGTCATATATTAGAATCCGAGGGAGTATATATAGCGTAACAAACGAAAAGGAATGTAGAAATAATAAAATATTATTATATCATTACCTGGTGCCATGTAGCCAATTGTAGCCAAGGTTTTGGTATAAATTTCATTTTGTCCTTCCCTTAACGTACAGTTTGGCAATACCAAAATCACTAAGATGAGCCACCATGTTTTCATCCAACAATATATTGCTCGGTTTTACATCACAATGAACAACTGGCTTAGATGAACCATGATGAAGATATTCTAATGCAGCTGCCACATCAATCAATATATTCAACCTTGGCAAGAAATCTACACAGTTGCTTTGAGAGTGCAGCCATCTATCAAAACTCCCATTTGACATGAACTCCATGATTATAGATTTAAAATCTTGTTTTGAGCAACTGCTAATAATCTTAACAAGATTGCGATGACGTAAATTGCATAAGGCATCACATTCAGTATCAAAACTCCTTAATGCTTGTTCCAAATCTGAGTTGAATACTTTTACAGCAACGATTTTTTTATTTGAAAGAATTCCTTTGTATACTGATCCATAACTTCCAAAGCCAATAAGATTAGTTTCATCAAATCCATTTGTTCCTCGTAAAAGCTCATAATAGGATATCCTAAGTGGTGTCCCCACATATATTAAATCCCTATTGGTTGGATCATTAACATGTCTCTTATACTTTAGAAAGACAACGCAAGAAACAACCAAAATGACAACCGTAATAGGCAATAAGAATTTTATGAGCATCATCACTTTAGTCGATATGTGCTTGTTTCCTTTCCTACATGATTGGACTTCAAGATGGGACTTCCCACAAAGATCTTTATTCATCATAAAAGATTCAGCAGTGAAATTTTGAAAAGGCCCATTGCTTGGAATTTCTCCACACAATAAATTGTAGGAAAAATTAGTATGTTTAAGATGGACTAGTAACTCTAAGGACTTTGGAATCACACCTGACAAATAATTTTGGGAGAGATCTAAGAACTCCAAGCTTATCATGCCTCCGAGCGATTCAGGAATAGGCCCTTGTAATTTGTTGTGGCCCAAAGATAAGCTTAGCAAGGTTTGCAAGCCACCAATTGTTTTAGGGATCCTTCCTGAAAGTTGATTTCTGGACAAGTTCAATATTGTAATAGCTCTCAAGTTTGATACCTCAAGTGGAATTATTCCACTAAATGCATTGGAGGATAAGTCTAAAACCAAGATATCTATGAGGCTCCAAAGGGAAGAGGGTAGATAAGAAACCAATTTGTTAGAGCTGAAATCCAACTTGCGCAAAGAAGTATTCCCAAGGCACCTCGGAACCATTCCTAGAAACATGTTGTTGGCCAGATACAACTCACTTAAACTTTTGAGTTGGCAAAGTTCATTGATAATGTTACCTTGCAATCTGTTTTTACTAAGAGCCAGATATTGAAGGTGACGTAATTTGTTAAATGTGCTGGGAATCAACCCCTCCAAATCATTCCCTTCCAAATGTATTGCTATCACGTTTGTTAAATTTCCAATTACATTGGGTATAGCTCCAATAAATTTATTGAAACCCATGTCTAACATAAGGAGCTTAGAAGCATTTGAGATGCTTTCTGGAATACGTCCAGTTAACTCATTCTCGGCCAATATGAATCCCTCCAAATTAGGAATGTCAATTCCTAAATTTGGTGGTAGAAGACCAAAGAGAGAATTACTTCCCATGGAGAGATGTTTCAATGATGAAATGTTGAATATATTGGAAGGAAAATTTCCACTGAAATGGTTGATTGATAAATCTAACTCCTCAAGTCTTACAAGGTTGCCTATTTCTTTGGGTATTAAACCTGCACACACAAAATTATGGATAGTAACTTTTTTTATTAGATAATAGAATTAAAAACAAGACAAAGCAGTTAATATCTTTTATACACAACATACTAATTAAGTGTGGAATATCTTAATAAAGTATTTATCTTACAAAAACTCAAAAATCATATTATTAGAAAAGAATTTACAGTTATTAGTTATAATTAATAAATTTCATGTTTTTGGTCATGCTAATCAATCCATACTTAAGTATAAAAAAGTGCCAATGATATAAATGTATAAATATCTTTTTTGATCTCCATATGTTTGAGTACAAACTGCAATACTTTTCGATCAAATATACGATTAAGAGATTTTTGGAAAACATTGAATAAAATGACCTATATATACCATGTAATCCATTTCTCTAGTTTTCATATTATAAAAAATATATTCCTATAAATACAATGACTTGATTGATTTAATTTTTAAAAAATAATTTAAGATTAAATTTAAGTATAAGCATTTTAAAATTAAATTTTGATATTGACAATAAATATCTCCTTTCATATTAGCATGCTTGAATGACAATATTATATCTTTGACAAAGATCAACACACCCCCTTATATATATACACGTGATGGAGAAGAGTATACATACCTGTAAATGAGTTGGTGTCCAAATATAATACTTTCAATGTTGTGCAGTTACTTATTGATTTTGGAATATTTCCATCCAGTCGATTCAAAACAACTGATAACAATTCAAGTAAAGTGGATTGATGGCACAGCTCTTCTGGCATGTTGCCGTATAATAGGTTGTTGTCAAGGACAAGCGATATCAAAGAGGACATTTTGAATAGATATGGAGGAATTCTACCTATGAAAAAATAAAAAATATTTCTTCATTATTGGAAATAATAAGACTATAATGATCTACAAATATTACTGTAGGCAATATAAGCATTGCGTCCACGCATATAATATAAATTAGCAAAAGGATAATTATGTGATCTAGTAGGAATCCGAGATTTTGAAATTTGGGTGTTGACAACTTGAGTATAAGAATTATCAACTTAGGTATAGAAATTGACAACTTAAGCTCTCCAATTTGACATTATGTATACCCAAGATACTAATTGCTGTGTTTAAGTTGTCATTATTTATACTCAAATTATCAATGCTCAAACATCAAAATTCCATATATATTACTATCAGATCATCTATTTGTCATTTTGCTAATTTAGTAGACCTTTTAGGGTGTTTTTGTAATTCAAATGATATTTTTTGTCATTGTCCCTATAAATAATTCTCCCTTTGGTCTTAATTAAATGTAGAAAATATAACTAATTTGTAAAGATTAATGAAATTAGTTAAATTAGTTATTTGTAAAAAAAAATGGTTATTTTCTTAAAGCACTCATCCTAATCATTTGCATGAGAAAGTACTCTCTCTTAATGAAAAATTCATTTTAATATTTGCAGTCAACAGAAAGATTTTAGGGAAAAAAAATTTAGGACCAAAGCACAAACCTCTCTAGTAACTCTTAAATTTAAAGATAGGAGGGATTAATGAAATTATGTTAAAGGATAAAATTAAGAGAAGGGGACATTCACACTACCTGTGAAGGAGTTGTATTCCAATTCTAAGGATTCCAACAACGTCCAATTGGCAATTAATGCAGGAAGAGTACCATTCAAATTGTTTCCCCATAAATTTATATCTATCATTGAAGAAATGTTGAAGAGAGATAATGGAATTTCACCTGTTTAAGATTAATAGTAAATAAAAGTAACATATATATTTTACATTAAACTAATCTAGTTGTCATGACAATAGTACAAAAGTAAGACAAAATTATATGATCGAACAAGAAACTATGAAATCATATTAGTTGCATTCCATATATATACTGATTTTTAGAGTGGTGAAAAATAAAATGTAATACGAGTATGATAGAGGGAATAAATATGTATTTCTAATAAAGAATAAATACAATTATTATTTCTAATGTTTTACCATCAATTTACAGTAATAATTAATAATACTATTTTATTTTTTGTACTATAAATATATTATAATATTGAAAGTTAATGAAGATTACTATGCCCCAATTCTATGCTTTTGTGAAGAGAGAGGGTAGACCTTCCCCCACACCAAAAAAAAAAAAAAAAAAAACACACACACACACACATAATCTATTTTTATAATGATTATAAAAAGTGTAATTTTTTATTTTAAATATTAGAAGAAAATTGGCATTATTGTCTATTTTCTTGACGTACGAAGCATCCAGCGCATACGCAACCTATGAATCGATTTTCATACGATTGATTCACACACACACACACACACAATTATACATAATAACCCAGAAGTTTGGGTTGTATATAGTTATAACTTCCTTCCACCTTTTAAAACCTTACAATTAACCTCTGTTAACATTTACACTTATGAAAATCCTTCTCTAGCTTTTAATTTATGTTATTTTTACTATTATGTTATTATTCAATCACTAATATGACATGGACTTTCTTCCAGACAACTGAACATTTGGGCGATAATGTACACACAATTCAAAATTTGAGGAAGAGTTATATGTGGAAAAAATAAAATTTCAAGGAATATCTATTCAATAACATATTATGCTCCACTAGTAACACAACAGAATAAATAACAAAAAGGGTTTGTCTTTCTAAATTTAACTGTTCTTTAGTTTTAAAAGTAAAGGGAGTTTTGTATGATTTAATCTATTATATATAATTTTATTCATCATATTCAATTTTGGACCAGACAATAGTCATCCAAAGCTAATTGACACTTAAATTACATGTTTTGAGAAAAACTTACCACGTTGTATGTTTTTGAAAGTAGTCTCTTGTTTGCTGCGAAAGTGGTCTAGTTAATAAAAGTCTAAAACAAATAAAAATATTAAATCTGTATTATAGATTCGTGACGTATCAAACATGAAGAATCGCAATCAACATATAATTTAAGAGGGACAATTAACAAATGATGGATACAATAAATAAAAATTGTAACTTCCAAGTTGTTTTTCGCAAGATATAAAAGTTGGAGATTGGTCAAATTTCCAATATCACTTGGTATGTACCCTCTAGTGAACTTGTTGTCGGACAATGTTATCTCTGTTAATTCTTTGCATTGATGCCAAATAGAGGGCATTCTGCCAGACAAATAATTCTCTTCCACATGAAAAGTTTGAAGTTCTGGTAGCCCAAAACACACGTTTGTCGGGAGGCTACCAGATAAATAATTTTTTCCAAGTGCAATGTTTTGCAACATTGAACTATTAAATAAAGAAGATGGTACCGAACCAACAAGAAGATTTCGTTCAAGGTGCAACTTCTTTAGCCGAGGGAGATAACCAATCTGATGTGGAATGCCTCCTTAAAATATTAGAAAATTAAGGAGTATATTAGTAATAATTTGTTCATGTCCATGAGACATTTATATTGTAAAACTCGATCGTTTTGAGGAAATAAGACTAATACATTCCTAATGATAAAAAAAATACAATTATATTCAAAAAGCCACGACCCTTCCAATTCAATTGGACTAAGAAACCTAGAATCATTTATTTTTCATATGATGTATTTTTAATGTGTGATTCATTGGAAAACTTGGATGGATGGCTTGTCTATAAGTTTTGGTAAGAAAATAAAAATAAAGAAAACTAGCTATCGAAAAGAAAACGTAGGAAAAGACAAAAGAAAGAAAGCAATAGAGAAACATCAAAACCCAAATCATCAGCAGCATATTAGGTGTAAGTAGCATAAACAACCATGGATATTAAAAATAATTCAAAACATACCTGAAAACGTGTTATTAGACAAATTTAACAGTTCAAGCGAAGATAGGTTAGAAATTGTCCTGGGAATGACTCCTGAAAGCTTGTTTGCTCCCAGTTGTAAAATCTTCAGATGCTCAAGTCTTCCCATCTTAGCTGGAATGCTGCCTTCCAATAAATTAGAACTCCAATCTAAGACCTCCAACCTTGACAAATTGAAAAGAGAAAATGGAATAATTCCATTAATAAGACTGTTGTTTTGAAGATTGAAGTGCTCAATTACAGATAAATCTCCTATCCATATTGAAACTTGTCCATGAAAGTCATTGTAGCTCAAGTTCAATAGTTTCATTCTACGCAATCGAGCTAACTCTTCTGGTATTTGGCCATTGAAATTGTTGTTACTAAGATCAAGTTTAATAAGAAATGAGAGATTTCCGACTCGTGGAGATATGGCACCGATGAGACCCATATCACTAAGATTCAAGGAATCAACCCTTCCATTGCGAATATCACAAGTGACACCAACCCAATTACATGGAGAAGAAGAGATAGACCAATTGGCTAAAACATTATGTGGATCTGAAGTGATTAAGGTTTTAAGAGCAATAAGTGCATATTTGTCAGTAGTGATGTTTGTCTCACTCCAAGCTAAGGAGGCCATGGAACAATGAAGTGAGAATATAAGAAGAAAGGAATGAAGTTTTCGCATGCTTAGCATATTGGACTGATAAAAGATGCAAGCTCTACGCAATGAGGAGTTCAAGTTCTCGAAATTTATAGCGGACATCTTTTGTATGGAAAACCATTTTCGTTCGCATAATAAGGGGTGAGATTCTATAGTTAATGGCATTTTTAGAAAAAGAAAAAGAAAAAAGAAAAAAGAAAAGAAGAAGATGAAATTGAATAATAATTTATTAAAGGAGCCATAACCATTTCCTTTCGATACCCTTAATTAACTTTGGTGATGTTTATTCCTTTTAGGTGAATCCAAGCATATCATACTTTTCCTTTTTACTTTCCAGATGTTTCCTTTTTATAGTTTATCTCATTTTGATTTGTCTTATCTGCGTGTAAGTGATATAAATTATAATAGGTGATTGAAATGGACAAAGATATCAAGAAATAATCTAGGATAGGAAAGTACCTACAAAATTGTCGGATTTGTCACTGCTGGTACATGTTTCTGCGGCAATACAATTTCACCACAGATACATGTTTCTACCCACTTTCAATGGCGAGATTCGTTTTAACGCCTTATAATGTACTTTCAGCGAGGACAAAATTTCACCGATGATTATTTATTTTCAGTGTTGACATTTCGATGTCACTGCCAAAAGTATTAACAACAGTCGTATCTGAAAACACTTTCAGTAGTGACTTTGATAAAGTCGCCACTGAAAGTTATTTATTTATTTTTGGTAGTGTGTAAGCTTAACGTAATGTTTATTCTGCTAAATTGCTATCAATCAATGTTGTTATACAATAAGAGCAAAAAATTGGGTTAATAAACAACAAAAACTAGATGTAAAAAAAAAAAAAAAACATGCAATACTAACTATAAAAAGAAAAAGAAAAAAATTTCTATTTATATTCATTTGAAATACCTAAATCTAAATTTATGCATGTACTTTTATTAAATCTCTAAGACCAAGAGGCCTCATGAAGAATTTCTGAATTTGTTGATTTTACCAATATGTTATTGTACAATTTTCTTTGTCTCTTCTCTTTCTTTAAGATCTTCATCTCAAATCTTAATCTTGTCGGTTTCTCGCCTCTCCTCCCACAATCCTTAGATTTCTCTGGCTCATTTTCCATCTAACATCGCTATATCGAACATCAATTCAGGTCATAGATTCTTCCTTGAGTTTCGATCCGGACGAGCTAATCACGTAATCTCTTACCCTCAATTCTCTCCCTTAATCTCCTCCTCAATATAATTCTCTTCCCTATTTGGTGTGCTCCTTCATACTCGCGATGAAAGAGGGATTGAATTTTTTTAAAATGTATATTTGTTACACCTTTATCAACCTTACCCTCTTAGGTGGTGGGTAGTGTGATACTCTCAAATTCTTACCCTCATTATCAAATCATGTTACTTAACATCTTGCATCAAAGTAATTTACGCAACAGAGCATGCAAATGGTTTGGACGGTAAATATTGGGAAAAGTAAATAGTTCTCTCAAAGGATAAATTCCCATAGGGTTATCATACAAGCATGCCAAAATAAATACTGGATCAGGAAAGATAATATACAGTCCTCTGAAATATAAAACATAATAATAACAGGTCTTCACCGACAACTTCCTCAGATTTCTCATCTATGCTCCATGTTATTACCTTTAGCCCCTTGATCGGCTCCTGAAGAACTACTCTTATAATGGCTTGGGATTCATAATCCCAGAGTAACCGTTAATCTCATACAAAAAGTATAGTCAAAGCATGTAAGAAAACCATAAATAAACACAACCATATAACATCCAGTATCACGCACACAATGAGGCACACAGCCAAATTCAGAACAAGCAGTCCTAATAGCACATGGCACAGACTGTAGGGCACAGCACACAGCAAGGTCCTAGTCATAGACAACGTGTTCTGGTTCCAAAGTGCTTGGAAGATAACAACAACCAAATGCATACATATTCATGGTAAAACATACATACAGACATATGAAATATATGAGATTAGGGTTACTACTTGGATATAGTGGACTAATAAATTAACAAATTCCCATCGACTGAATAGGAATGATAGACCTCAAGTAATACAATATAATTAATGTTATTACTTATATAAGCTGTCCGATTTCAAATATGTAACTACATAACTTTTAAGAAGGATTCTTTAATCACTTGGGACTTATTAAATCCCTTTACTAATGAGTATTTCATCATTTGTCACTTATCTTTCATTTTTGCAATATATACGTCTTAGTTCATGCTTGTTCTTCCTTTACAAATCATAAATATTGACTTTAATCTTTTCTTCATCCCTTTCATCTTCTATACAGAACCTTCTTCATGTATTATTCTCAAAATAACAACTATATCCGAATCACCAAGCCACAACAATCACAAATCTTTCGATTTACCGAAAATGTTGTATTTAAGGAATATGTTACCATATTAAATTGGTTAACATATGTAACATAAAGTCATATAAAATAATGGCTATTTAAAGAGTAAATGTGTAACATCCCAATTTTCTAAAGCGCTTTTGAAATAATTGATCAGAGTTTCAAATAGTTTAATCAGAGTAGACCATCGGAATAGTTTAAAAGAGCGAGTATCTGATAAACCTTTACTGTTGGTTTGTCTGGTTGCTATTACAATGATACAATTCTCTAAACATTTACTAATACAGTGATACAATAATTCATAACTAGCTTCTCCGCCCGTGTCCTCTCGCGTGCTAATTATCCATGCCCTCGGTCCTGGTTCCTCTAGAATCTGAGACTATGAGCTGAGGTTCAATTCCCATTGAACCTCAGGTAACGGTTAACCTCATGCTTATGTACAGATATGTATGACAGGTATTCATGACGTTACAATGATAATCAATACAAAAGCCCATAACATATGTATGATTAGAAATACATAACCACGTATGTAAGATAATAACAACGTATGTAACATAACCACGTATGCTACAACAACACTTAAAACATAACCTCGTATGTAACATAACCACGTATGCTACAACAACAATTAAAACATAACCTCGTATGTAACATAACCACGTATGTAAGTCTTAGTCGATGAGCACAACCATCATATACAATCATACAATAAGCATTACGCGAACGCACCTTCGTTGGCTATATCGGTACGTTGTCGTTCGGACTGTGATCACGTTTACCCTATAATGGTAATATCGCATTTATTAATTCACAAATAATATTCTAAAAGGTATCCTAGTCACTAATGACCCTTTTTACCTTTGGTAGGATTATTTGTCAACTTATCCACTTTAATTCAAAAAAAACGCTGGTTTTGAAATTCTGAACAGATTTTCGCCTAACTTCAAAAAATCATAACTAATTCTAGAAAAATCGAAACGAAGATCCGTAAAATTTCCCGGTCTCCTTAAGATGTCTAGTTTTGAGGAAAAATATCAGTTTCTGCCCAGAATTCAAGAAAAATTCCCAGATTTCATGTGTTCATACCTTGCCCAGAAATTCGCCCAGAAAAATAGCCTAATCTTCAAAAATTCATATCTCCTTGTCTAGAGATCAAAACGTTACATATTTTATATATTTAGAAAGCCCTACGTGTCTACTTTATTTCTGGAAAATTTCGTGATTTTTAAAGATCATTTGATGCATAAAATAATGCTCCCTATCCAGTTAACTCCCATAATCCAGAAATTCCAGAATTCTTTTATCTTACTCTAACTTATTCCCTTAATTCTAAAAGTCACTTCCCAACATGTTCCCACCTTGTCAAACATCTTTCGATGCAATAAGGCTTGAGAACAAATATGGGAAATTACTTTACCTATTTTCTAGATTAAAACTAACAATTCTACTAAAAACTACCTAGAATAACTTTTAAGAACTATAAAACTAAAAACTAAAAACTAAAGACAAGCTTACCTCTTGAAGACTCTTGCTCTTCCTTCTTCTTGCTTCACTCCACTCTTTGTTTAGAATGGTTTTGGTCTGAAGAATTGTGAAGGGAGGAGCTCTCTATTTGTAGGCAAAGTTCAAGGGTTAAAATGGTCATTGTCCAAGAGAACCAAAGTCTCATCTTTCCTCTCATCCTTTGGATCTAAACTTAGCATAGAAGTTTTAATCTCATCCCTTCATTATAAAACATGATGTCATTTGGATGACATAATCAAGACTTAAGTGTTATTAACAAGTTTTGTTCTATCCTTTGGTGTTGTTATAAATCCATTTGGTGATCCTAATGAAGTGTTATGCTAGTTTTCTCTTTGGTTTTGTAATCTAGAATTTCTTGGCTTCATTTTGAGACCAATCTTGCCTATCTTTGCTATTGGTTCCAACTCTTAAACAATTAAGAAAATGACTTTGGTTATACTTGTTTTCATGCTTGATTTATGCTTGTTATGAATCACAACTTAGTTTTAATACTTAGTTCATGGATTTCAAGATAAAATTTAGTTTGTATAGATTTTCATTTATTTTATGTTTAGGATTTGTTTTCTTGAATTTTCCTAATTATGCAATTTTCTAATTTCCTATTGCCCCACAACTTGACTTTCTCCTCTCCCTTCATACTACACACACACATATGCACAACATTAGCATACACACACATGCACAACAATGACATCATCACATGCATCATCTTATCCTCTTCCAAAAGTTTGAAGAAGTCTTCATGCATTCATGAAGCTTCATGACTCATCATCTTTAGGCTTGTGACTCATGACTAGGTTGGTGATTCGCTCATGTTTAGACTCATGACTCACTTGTGTTAGATTTATGACTCATATGTGCATGTGTTATTTGATTACTTTAGGAAATTTCCTCCCCTCCTTCCTTTTATTTATTTTTTTAATTTTTGTTTTAATTCCTCTACAATATTAGAAGGAAATCTCCCATTGGTTAACTTGGGTTCACAAGGATTAAGCTTCTTAATTATACTTAAACCCTTAGATTAGCTTTATGAGGTTAAATCTTGGCCCTTAGATCTTAGTTGCAATTATTGACTTTTAAAAGCTTGATTAAGTCTTAATTAACATCTTAATCCAAAGCTTAATTGTCTCTTGATTATTGCATTATTGGTTCTTAGAGTAATTTATGGTTGTTGATAATTCATCTTATGCTAATCCTAACCTCTTATTGGTCTTGGATTTTTAATTAGCTTAACACACCTCTAATTGATGATTATTAATATTAAATGTAAATAAGTGTCCAAGTATTTTATTAGTGTAGTTTAATTGTTCATTAATGGTTGGTAATTGCCCTTTAATTATCCAAGTGTTTTTTATAATTCTTTATGGCCTTTTATGAATTGAATATGAACTTAGGCATTAGTTTGTTAATTATAGGGTATTTAGAAAATTTAGTTTCTTACCAAATTATGAAAATTGAGGCTTAAGTCTTCATTGGTTAATCCCTTAATTAATTATGAAAAGCTGCACAATTATTTAATTTAGTGAAGACCTAGTTGTTCATTAATTCTTATTGATTTCCCCTATTTTGTTTTAGGTATTTTTATGATACTTTCTTACTCTTCTTAATTCTACATGAACCATAATTTAATTTGGTAATTATTTGTATTTTTATAATATTTTATGATTCCTAAGAAAATTCAATCATCGGTTACCTTAATCCTAAAGGAAGATTCCCTAGAAAATAGAATAAATACATCTTAAATTTTTGAGACCATATATTCACCTAATTTAAATAGGTGTCATTTATCAAAATATTGTATTTATGAGAAATAATAATTTTGGGGTATTACATTTCTCCCCCCGTTAAATAAAATTTTGCCCTCGAAATTTGTACCTTACATTCTAGATATTTACTCTATCGGGTCACTCTTATGTTTGCTATGTTCCACCCGATGACCGAGAAGTCGTTCTGGCATAGCTACAAAGTTATTGCCATGTCGTACTTCGACATTCATCTATCAAAAATATCCTCGTAGGACCTATATGCTGTGGCAACACAGGATACCTCATAGTCAATGACATAATCGCGGTTTGGTTGGTATAACTGAGAAAACATGGAAAATGTTATCATGATTATTCAGGCTCGGGGGTAAGGCTATCTGGTAAGTGGCTGGTTCACGTTTAGCTAAAGTTTCGAATGGTCTTGAGTAACGCGGACTAAATCTTTGCCCCTGAAGCGATCGACTGACATCGTTTGGGGAACATCGTTTGAAACATATGATCGTCGACTTCGAACTCTGGAGGTCTTCTCCTTTCGTTAACGTAGCTCTCCTGTCTGCTTCGTGCTGTTCAGGAGTTGTCTGTTGGATAAAGCGATTTGTTCGAAGGTCTGGCTAACTAGATCCGGTTCAAGCAATTCCTTCTCAGATAAGGGTGACTACCCTTGACGTTCATTCGTATAAACACAAAAACTCGATTCATCTATGTTAACAGTACACATCGCAGGTACCCTCATCTATGATACCAGTACACATCACATGTTCAATCACCTACTTTATACCCAGGTTTAGCACAGGACCTACTCGTCTATTCCCACGGTGCTTGGTTACGCAGGCCTCACTGCCTGACCCATTTAGCCTCTCGGCTTAATACAGATTGGCCCTCTGGCTCAATTCATTATTACAGTACTAGGAATTTTAGCCTTAATACCCAGGAGGTTATCCTTAGGCTTAAGGTATTTCAAACTACAACCTCATACAATAAGCGTTTTATCAGACTCAAGATATGCTGCAAACATACTATTCACTATATCAATTCGTTTTTCCATAGTACTAGGTACCACTGTCTTAAGGCCTAGGGACGCTCGTCCTATGTTTTGCACATATAGATCTTAAGCATTTGCTCGTTGATTTTATCTGAACCTTTTTCCCAGTCAAGTTCTCAGGCTATAATAGAAACTCAATTATCCCTTAGATCCCTAAGGTTTTCACTAGTGTCCATATAAGAGTTTGTGGTTGCAACGGCAAATCTCTTCTTTGCTAAGGTAATCACTATGCCAACTCTAGGATCTTATAGTAAGGGGAACGTCAAAGTAATCTGAAAAATGTTTTCAACGTAATTCAGAACAATTTGTAAGCGCCATTTAGTTTGGCAAACTACTACAAATTTCATATTCAATACTCACTACAAGAGTATCATAGAAGCAAAGGTTTATAAAAACGATATTCAACTTCAGTTACGACAGCTTTAAACAAATTCATATCTCACATATCCAAAATCTCATAAGGTGGATACAAGGTATTTGTGTAGTAAAACACTAAAGTAGGTTGAAGTATCAACAGTAAATTTAGGGGTTTAGATACCCTTCAAAACTTTTGAGTCAAAAACTTCATACTCAACTTAAAGGCGTTCGTCAAAATTTCAAAATATGATGAAAGGTTATTTCATGATGATAAAGTGACAAGAAATCTTAATTTCAATGGATCAAACGTACCGTGTATTTCAAGACTAGCTAATCTGTCCCTCATCATCAAGATATCCTGTACTAGAACAACAAATTAGCCTAGAAGGGTAGAGCAGAGATGGACCACCTATACAGCCCTCAATGATGCCTTGATTATGATTATGCCCGGGTTCATAATGATAATCAAGACCCCAATGACAACACTGCTCTGGGTACTGAAATTGGTTCTATTTGTTTATTCCTACTACTGCATCTATCTCTATTTCTACCTTTGGGGAACTCCAGTCCCTTATAAGCATTGGAAGGAAGCAGCAACCATCACCTATTTGCAAACTTATGTATAATACTGCATAATACTCACCTATCAATATTTCCTTAGCTTCCCTTGACTGGTACTTGGTTCATATTTCGTTTTTTGATTATTTGTTATCTAAGGACTAGCCTTTGGAGATAATATCGAAAGAAGTGGAAATTGGCTGTACGTTCGCTGTCTAAGAGTTTATTCGCCTTATCTATCCAGGCATGGTTTCGTAAGGGGACTCACTCTCAGAGTCATTCATAGAGGATTCACTCTCAGGGTCGTTTTGATAGCTAGAACTATTCACAGTTGCCGATATCAGATGTATGATCCGATACTATAGGTTTCTCTGGTTCAGAAAGTATACTAGCCATTGATTCGAGGTAGTACACAGGATCAGGGTTGTGTACAGGTTTTGAATACCGACCATGACAGGTATACATTCAAAGATTTGGGGTTACGAATGAGTGTAGGGGTTTTCTTCTCTATCTAACAATACACTAGGGTTATATCAGTACTCATTTCCAAAGTATGCTCTAAGGCAATGGCTTAGAACCTAACTTAGTTAATCAAACCGATTGGCCAGGTAGGCGTCTATCATGGGAGTCTCACCGACTTTACGACGACTGATTGACTGATCCACATAGACTCAGCCCTACCTTCGGCACCAATGGTTTACTGTAACTGAGTCGGGTTCATACCAGATAAAATATTTTTGAAGGTTGAGAACCTAACTCTGCTACTCAAACAATCCGGCCAGGCAGGTGTATTTGTGGAAGGCTCGCCAAATTCACGGGGACTGATTGCCAACCACAAAACCCTTTCTAGACACCAGACTGTTTGGAGTAACTTAGTTAACTTCATGCCAAGATGCCTGCTCTGATACCAAAATGTAACATCCCGCCTTTTTAAATGTGGTTTTCAATGGGAATTGAACCTCAGCTCATAGTCTCAGATACTGGTGGAACCAGGACAAGAACAAGGATGAATAGCACACAAGAGGACACGGGCAGTGAAGTACTTAGGGATCGTTGTAATCATAAATATTCAGAGATTTGTACCACTGTAATAGCAACCAGACTCAACAACAGGGAATGTATATCAGTTACTCGCTCTTTCAAAAATTATTCTGATGCTCTACTCTGATTGAGATATTGTTTTATAAAAAGAAAATCTTTTCCGATGCCACTCTGATTAATTTCTTCGAAGCTCTGATAATCCCATTGAAAACCACATTTAAAAAGGCGGGATGTTACAAAATGAGCCATGTAAAAGTTATAAAAACAGTTAATCAAATTAAGTGTCAATTAGCAAATAATAGGCAAATTAGCTTGCAATTAATTAAGATGAATTGCATAAATTCTCCAAGTTAATTAGAGATTTAATTAAAGCCTATAAAATCTACCCCAAAATTCAAAGAATATACTCAGCATGTGGGAGAGAGAATCAAAGATGATGAAATAAAATCATTACATATTAGTATTGAAAAGTCCACATAAGTGGCGCATGCATGGAGAAATTTGGAATGAAATTTAAGATTAAGTAATCAAAGACATTTGGCTAATAAAAAATACATGAAATGGTTAATGAGAAGGTTGTTGTTTACGGAAGTTGGGATCAAAGTTGATGAAGTTAAATTTTATTAAATAGAGTTGAAAAGTCAAATAAACCAACTAGCTAATGAGAGCAATGGATTAAGGGATATTTTGCTAATGAAAAAGCATATTTAATGGCTAAAAGAAAAGGGGATGTCGACAGCCATATGGAGGGAGAAGATTGAATTTCATAAAGTGAATATTAATCCAAAGGTGAGAAGGAAAGATGAAGTTTTGGAAAACATGAGAATTACCATTGTTGCCATTGAAGCTTTGCCTATAAATAGAAAGCAATTCTCTTCATAATCTTCAACCAAAATCAGCTCCAAGTAGCTGAATATAGAGAGAGGGATAGGAGATTTTTGGCGAGGAGGAAGAGTAGGATCAAGGTTCTTCAAGGGTGAATTCCTTAGTCCTTAAGTTTTAGCTTTTAGTTCTTAGTATAAATGTTGTTTAATCTAGAAAATGGTAAAATAAATTCCCATGCTTATTTTTAGGCCTCCTTGCATTGAAAAATGACTAATGAGTTAAAAACATGTTGGGAAATAATTTTAGGAATTAATGAAACAAAATTTGTGAAAATTGTAGAATTTTCGGTTTTTAAGTCCTGTGCAGGCAGCAAAATGGATGCTATTATTTTATGTAGAAAATTAAGTAATTAAATCATAAAATTTTATAGGAATAAAGTAGACATGTAGTACTTTCTAAATATATATAATATGAAACATTTTGATCTCTGGACAAGGAGATATGAATTTTTAAAGATAAGCCTTGTTTACTGGATTTAAATCTGAACAGTGTTTGAAAACGCAATACCTAGGAATTATTTTTGATGTTCTAGCTTTTGGGAATATTTTTCCTTGAAAATATATATGTCAAGGGTCATGATGAATGTTGCAGCACCTCATTTCTATTTTTGTAGAATTAATTATGATTTTTTAAAGTTACCGAAAAATCTGGGCAGAAATGCTGAAATTGTGTTTTTAATAAAATGTAAGGGTAAAAGTGGAATAACAAATCCACCAAGGGTAGAAATGTCAAAACAGGTGAAAATATCCTTTTTGATATTATTCTAGAAAATATGATATTAATTATAATATCATGGAAAAGGAAATAATCCAACGATAACATATAGGATATCCAGGAAGTCTAGAGTCAGATTCAAAGGGTCGGACATTTTGGCAATTATGTGGTGCAAGGTACGGAACACTACTACAAAAAATAGATACTATTACTCTAAAAGACGTCCTTTTTTTTAAAAAAGGAAGTAAAAAGTGAAAGCAGTGCCATTATTGTAATTATATACTCAAATTTGAGACTTTAGATGTCCTAAATATATTAATTTAGGACGTCTAAAATTTTTTTTTAACGTCCTAAATAAATTTTAGGGCGCCTAAAATCGATATTTTTGGAGCAATTTAAGATATTTGGGAATATTTTTGGCGCCAGAAATTTTTTTGGCGCCCTAAAATAGGTTCAGGACGTGAAATTTGTTTTTTTGACGTCCTAAATATATTTTAGGGTGCCTAAAATCAATGTTTTTAGCGCAATTTAAGTTATTTCGGAAAGTTTTTGGCGGTAGAAATTTTTTTGGCGCCCTGAAATAGGTTCAGGACGCCAAAAAATAATTTTTTGACGCCCTGAAAGACCAATCAGGACGCCTAAAAAGCGCGATATGAATAAAATAAACCACGGAGCTTCTCATTTTTCACCCAACTCTCCAGACTCATCCCCTTCTCTCCAAACCTTCCCGCGCTCGCTCACCTCGTCGACCACGGCGGTCACTCACCGCGTCGGTCATGGCGCTCAGTCACGGCGTCGCCCTCAACCCTCGCTCTCCTACTCGCTCACGTCGTCTGCGTCACTCGCCCCGCTGCCCCAGCTTCAAATCTATGGCTCTTCGATCTACGGTTTTAGGTCTCAAATCTTTGCTCTAAGTTTTGGTTTGTGATTTTTTCTATGAGTTTTTGTAGATCTCTATAATTTCTTCCCTTTTGCTATTTTTATCTTATCTTTAACTGGTGTGTTATTTTGTAGGTTGTTTCTTTGTTAAAGGATGATAATACATTTGTTCAGGAGTTGTTTTCAAGGCTAAACTCTCCCACCACTTCTCCAAAGTCTAAAAACAATCGAGTAGGTCTTCTTGATCAGAAGTTGTTTTTATTCTATGATTGATGACTGTTCATTTTCCATAGTGTTATTTATTTTTGAACTTGAAAATTATTCCATCTCGAGTGATGTAGCTTATTTATATGTGAAGTGCACATGGTCAATGACATTATACATAAAGAAGAAACATAATTTCATTTTAAAGTTATGCTAATAAGTGGTCCCTATTGTCATGTGGCTTTCCTCTCTCTTTAGGTTATAACTCTAATTGCTATCATTCTATTGTTTCATAATTGATTTGCTCCAAGATTTTGGGAATTCAGAGATTGTAAATTGCTACTTGAGCTAAGTTTTCTAACTCAGACCATGGCACTCTTGCTGTTAATAAAGATATATTAAAAGATTTCCTTTTACTCTATATTGAACTATATGACAATACAGGACCCACAAATCTAATTTTATGATTGATTCCACAATTAAAATCAGGACAAATTGTGGCGTCCTGATTCTAATTGTGGCACAAATCATGCCAATTATCCCCTGATGCTTATTTTTGGCGCCCTGATTGGGGTTTAGGACGCCTTAAATAAGACGTCCTGAATAAAACATAGGACGGCTTAAAAAAGGCATCCTGAATTAACCATAGGACGCCTTTTTTAAGGCGTCCTGTTTTAAGCCTAGGACGCCTTATAGATAATTTTTTCAACTACCCTTGGTCAGACGTCCTTCTCAAAAAGGACGTTAATTACCTCTAATTTAGGACGTTATTATGCTTTTTTGTAGTAGTGGAAGCATACTGTAACTTTAACTATGATGTGTCTTGTATGCTTATATGTGATAGAATGATTCATGAAGTGATGGACAAGACTAGGTCATGGGTAATGCACCGTGACTAAGTTTATGGGCCTTAATCACATGTTTATATACATTCAGCTTTATGCGGGTTATAGTCTTGATAACGCCATAGGGTTGTTTTCCTAGCACTGAGGACATGAGGAGCTGTTGTAGCACTGGTTAGTGCAAACATTGCAAAAATTACATTTGTTGTATGCTATGTATTGTGGTGCTGTTAACATTACATTTGTTATATGCTATGTATTGTTGTAACCTTATTACATCTATTGTGTGTTATGCATTGTTGTAACCTTACATCTGTTGTGTGCTATGTATGGTTGATGCTAAAATGTAATGAATATCTGTCATATATACTGTTATTATATTTGAACAGGAGGTTAACTATTACCTAAGATTCAATGGGTATTGAATCTCAGACTTGATTAAAAGTTCAGGAAAGGAACTTGGATCTGATGAGGCACCGATGGACGAATCCGTGAAGAGGCACCGATGGACGAAGTCGTGAAGAAGCACTGATCGAGACGAAAGTCAGAAGAATTTTTAACAGAGACTAGTTCTGGCATGAATCTGATAAAGTTATTTCAAACCATTTGGTGCTTAAACTAAGGAAGGGCTAATCTATGTGGTTTAGTTAATAAGTCGTCGTGAAAGATGAGGAGACTTTCACTATATTAACATCCATCTTGGCCAATAGGTTTGATTGACTGAGTTGAGTTTCAAGCCACAAGAATAGATAAGACATGATGTAGGATTGTATAATTACTATGTCAAGAGTTTTAATTATACAAGTTTTGTATGATTGTATCACATGAATATTCCTTCGGGATTTTTGATATACCAGCTTATGGTTGGGCATTTTATATCAGTTACTCATTGTCCAAATTTTTGTGCATGCTCTCCGTTCCGCTTTACTCTGATCTGTCAACACCGTATTCATAGACACTAGTGTCACTGGGCACAATAAGTAGTATGGAATTTGGGGTGTTACAACAAAGAGTTTAAGAAAGCAACTTACTTGTCCTTGATCTTAACTTTTCCTTGAAATCTTTCCTCCTCATACACCTTAATATTTTCGGCCTTGGCTTCAAAATAACATGGAAGAACTATTTACTAAGACCTTACACATATTCATGAAGACAGAAGGAAGTGTGATGAAAATCCATGGCTACTTTCCTTTATTCTCAACTTCATTAGCTTCCTTCCTTTTTCTTGGTTTTCAAGCTTCTTTCTCTCCTCTCTTCTCTTTAGTGTAAGCCGACCTTGAGCATGCAAAATGAGGGAAGGCGTATAATAATGGACTCATAGGATGTCCAAATATTTCTTTTGGTAATTTACCAAATTGCCTTTTTATTAAACATTTAGACGTGTCCCATTTTCCACAATTTTCTTGAATCTTCTTCTCTTTCTTTCCATGGCCCAAGTGCACCTGATTTTGGGGCATTAAATTTGACTTGCATACAGTGGCGGAGCCACACTGGTGCTAGTGTGGGCAAGTGCAGACACTAAAATTTTGATTTTATATATATATATATATATTGAAGGAATTATATATCAATTCGCCTAGGTGGTCTAGTTGGTTATAAGTCTACAAAGTTGATTGACATAGTGACCCTTGTTCGATTCCTCCAGGGCGCATTTCTTTCATAATTTTCTTTTTTAAAAAAATAGTGAAACGCATCCTTTTAAAACACGCTGCACAAAAACCGCACCCAAGAGGTTTCAAACCCACGACATAAGGGTGTGCTGCACCCTAAGAGGATGCACTCTGCTAGCTGAGCAACACAACCTTTCATTGAGAGGAGGAGACGCAAAAAAATATAAAATGACGCCTTTCATTTAGTTTACTTATCCATAGTTTGTTGATTACAAACACTGTCTTTTCATCCTTTGGATGTTAATTCACTGCTAGAAAAGCATCATTTTGTGACGGAATTTTGCGACGGAGCAAAATTCCGTCGCAAATTGCGACGGAATATATTTTCCGTCGCAAAAGAAAAAATTTGCGACGGAATTCCTATTCCGTTGCAAAATTTGCGACGGAATATGTATTCCGTCGCAAATTTTGCAACGGAATAGGAATTCCGTCGCAAATTTTGCGATGGAATAGGAATTCCGTCGCAAAACGTCGGTGGATATTTATTCTACCGCATAGATCCGGATGATTGATGTAAGAAACACCAAAACAGGGGCAGTGCAGTGGTTCATTTCTGGTTCGGCATTCCAGCCTTCGTTGAGCTCGCCATCGAACGCAGTCCACCGTGGTCAGCCCTGCGTAGTTGTTCTCCGGTGATTAGTGAGGAAGGTACGAACCCTAAGGCTTTGTCTTTATTTCTTCAATCTCTCTTACTGAGGCATCTTCCTTTAAATATCTGGAACAAAAATTTAGCGGGTATGATATCAAATATGCATATCTGAAAGATTTCAGTGGGGGCAGATGTTTCCACTGAGTGTAATATTGGTCCGCCTATTTGAATAGTTCTTTGCAGTTTCGGTATATATGTGCTTGCTTCGAATTCAAAATGCAGTTTCGGTGCATTTATCTTACATAGCATATGGCTTCTGAGAAAATTCTCTTGACTTTCATTTCATTGTCTGGACTGAGGTTGGTCTAATCAAATTGTGATGTGGTTTTTTTTGGGATCAGTATTTTCTTTGCTGCATTTTCTAATTTCCGCTGTCTGAATATGTTTTTTGTTGTTCTCATATTTAATACGGGGAAATGGGTATGAGAAGAGTTTTTTAACCAATTGTGAGGATTAGAGAGGGGGCGGGAACAAGGAATGCACTCTTCCATTGTCCTGCATGGTGACCATCTCTAAGCTTGTTCCTCTGCAAGACTCTAGATCACGAAATTGATAATTTCTATTGTACTTAAACCGATAATGACAATGATTTTACCAATTTATATAAGGCTAATGGTGTTCCCAATGGCTTTTGGTAATGCTTCATGATATACACATCTACACAAAATGAAACACACACAAATACAGGAAGCCAGCTGTCATAAGTTGCTTTCATGTTATCTATATATATAAATATAAAACGTTGCTGCCCATGGGAAAATAGAAGAAATACTTTGCTGCCATTTTATGCCTATCGCCACTAGTAGAAAAAAGAAAAGAAAAAAAAAGGGAGAAGGTTGCAATTATTTATATATAGGCGTGTGTAAGGAATATGGGCGTGGGTCAGTGATTAATCAAAATTTTAAGTCATTGTTGATATATATATATATATATAGTTGTCCATGAATTCCTATCTTTAAATTAAGGAGTTTTGATCTTTTGAAACTATTCTATTTTTAAGTTGTGAAAATGCTAAGTCATAGTTTTATTTCATCTAATATTATTTTTCTAATTACTAATGTATTTTTATTTATCAAATAAAACCCACGGTTTTTCCCCCCTTAAACTTTGGAGTTTCTCTAATAATTCATCTATTAGATGATGATTTCTAAAGTGTGTCATTGTGGTTTTAAAAGAGTACCATAAGTATTTTTTTTTTTTTGAGTGACTTTTGTAATTTTCTTTCTCTGTTCTTTTTATGGTTAGTTAGCTCAAGAGACCTATGTTTGATAAGTAATTGCTGTATAAATGCCTATCTTTAAATTAGAGGGTCTAATCTTTTGAAATTATGTATTTTATGCACGAAGGGAAATTATCTATTTTCTTTCTATTTGACACTATTATCTGTTATTTTCCAGTGGTGTATTTTTGTGCTTCGGTTAGTGATTTTCTGTCAGTATCTCCTCCTCCTCTTCCCTTACTAGTACCGTCTGCACTTCTATTCCAAGTAAGCTTCCTCTCTTATTTCTTTTGGTTGCACTACTGTTTTTTTTATATTTATTATTTTCTTGAGTATTATTTTTATTTGTAATAAAATGATGTGAAAAATATTATTGATTCTCCTGAGTGAAATTTCTACATGCCATATCTTTTTTAATATTTTGTGTTATTTCTTTACTGTTGATTAAATTATTTATCATTGGTTATTGGTTATGAATGTTCATTTGTGAGTATTTGTAAGAATTTTAATGTTGCATTATTTTTTTATAGTCTCTTTTGTATGATGAAAAAATTGTGTGTTAAAATTATGATATTATTCATTATTGGTTATTATTGTTTATAGTGGAAATATGTATGTTGGCAGAAGATTATCAATTACATGAGTTTAATTTTTTTTTTAGTTTCTTCTTTGGCTGAATCTATTAATTACATGAAGATCTTGATATTCAATGTGTTTATTAATTTGGATTATACTTATAGTGTGTAGGAGATTCCATGATTTTTTTTAATTACTGGGTTTTAATAAACGTATAGAATTGTATCTTGTACTGTTTCCATTTCAATTTAGAATATCAAAAGTAGTATTTATTTTGATAATAATGCGCGGTAGTTTTTCGTTTTCTTTTATAGTGATATATGATTTTTTTTTTTAAGTTAGAGAATATTTTATCTTGTTTCATATAGAATGGTCTTTCACAAAATTTGTGCATGTAACGTTTAATTACTAATCATTGTAATTTTAGTTAGATTATTACAATTTTTTGTGTTGATCTCATTTGTAAATTTTTAGAGATTAAGAAAAATTACAATTACGCATCATAGTGATCGTGTTTTTCCCAGAAGTGAAAAAAGAGAATTACAATAATGAGCAATCATCTTGTAATACATGCCCATATGCAATAATTTATAATTTTCTTAGACATGAATTGCAATAATTTATACTAGTAATTGATTCGATTATTAAATACGTCAATTTATTTTAAATGAGATATACCTAATAATTCATCTGGTAACAATGCATATTGAATATTAGAGATCCACGTGATCACGCAACCCTAACACTTATAGGACCAACTCAATAATTATCTCCAACAATAATTTCAAGCTCCTAATTTATTGCTAGTTTTGCCTTTTTTTAAAAAAAGGCTTTGACACATAAATCAAGAAATATAACTACAGTATTTTTCAAAATTTCTAGAGAGGTGTAACAATATAGTAAGTCATTTACAACAGAAAAAGATTATATTTATAATAGGAACTACTGTATTTACAACAAAATTTAAAATCTGGCCATTTACAACAGAAAAAACCATATTTACAAAATTTAAAAAACAAATTGCACTTTAAAATTTCAATTCAATGATTTTTTTATTAAAATAATTTGTAAATTGATAAATTTTATACTAAATACTTATTCTGTTGAATTGACCACTTTTATATATTTGTGCCATGTTGAAATTTTAATTAAGTTAGTAACTGAACTAGCTAGGAAATATGGAAGGCAACCTTGATAGAAGTTGGATGTACAATCGCCTAACTGAGAGAAGAGAACTAACTCAAGCATTCTTGGCGGGTTTGCCCATGTTCATCAATTTTGCTCTGGCACATTCAACTAATTCAAGTAGGGAGATCAGGTGTCCGTGTGTCAAATGTAGGTGTATAAGATTTGAAGATTTTGAGGAGGTCAAAATCCATTTGTGTAGAAGGGGATTCATGAAGGATTATGAGTGTTGGGAATATCATGGCGAAGTCCGACCGACACCGACACCTAGTGGTTATTACGGGGACAGTAGTCATCGAGACAACCTTAATCAATATGAGCAGTTGGTTATGGACGCTGCGGGACCGTCGATCGGTCGATATTTCGATCCTGTTACTCATGCTGAATCGTCATACATGGGAGAGGAGACCGATACACATGCTCAACCATCATACATGGGAGAGGATCCTCATCCGGAAGCCGATAGGTTTTATAAAATGCTTCAAGAAGCGCAACGTCCGTTATGGGAAGGTTGTGAACACTTTGAAAATTGTGAATATTCATCGCTATCGGCTACCCTAGCAACATTAAGCCTGAAGACTGATCACCATATGAGTGAGAGGAATTACAACGAAATGATGCAGATCATAAGCAAGGTTGTTCCCAACGACAGTAATTTGCCGAAGGATTTTTACCAAGCAAAAAAAAAGGTGAAAGAGCTTGGGCTTGGACGTGAAAAAATTCATTGCTGCCCTAGGGGATGTATGTTGTATTATAAGGATGATGCTGAGTTGACCAATTGTAGATTCTGTGGACATGACAGATATGAAGTTGTGAGGAAAGGAAGGAAAATTACCCATCGAGTGTTAAGCAAGATGCACTACTTTCCTCTGGTGCCCAGACTTCAGAGATTGTATGCATCAGAACAAACAGCTGCTCACATGAGATGGCATCGGGAGCATCACAGGGATGAAAACTTTGTGACGCATCCTTCGGATGCTGAAGCTTGGCGTAAATTTGACGAGGCGAATCCTTTCTTTGCTATGGATCCCCGTAATGTCCGTCTTGGTCTATGTTCGGATGGGTTCGCTCCTTTTGATAAAACGGGCAGGAATTATTCCTGTTGGCCTGTCATTGTGACACCGTACAACCTCCCACCTTCTATGTGCATGAGAAGAGAGTTTTTGTTCCTGAACGCGTTAATCCCTGGGCCATCCAACCCAAAAAAGAAGATAGATGTGTACCTCAGGCCTTTGATAGACGAGTTGAAGATGTTGTGGAGTGAAGGGGTTCTTACGTATGATATATCATTGAGTCAGAATTTCACAATGCGTGCTGCCTTAATGTGGACGATAAGTGATTTCCCTGCATATGGGATGTTGAGTGGCTGGCAAACGTCGGGAAAGCTTGCATGCCCGGTATGTCTTGAACAGAATATGGGTTATAGCTTGCAACACAGTCACAAGGTCTGTTGGTTTGACAGGCACCGGCGATTCCTACCCCCAATCATCCGTACAGGACAAATAGAAAAGACTTCACGCGGAATGTTGTCGAACGAGCAGATCAACCTCATCGTTTAAGTGGCCAAGAAATATGGGATAGGGTCAAGCACATTCCAAGTGTCGAAGAGGGGGTTGCTTCTAGCGAACCTGAGGGATATGGTGTTGATCATCATTGGAACAAACGCAGCATCTTCTGGGAACTACCATATTGGAAAGATCAACTGTTAAGACACAACCTCGATGTCATGCATATTGAGCGGAATGTGTTTGACAATATTCTGTACACCGTGATGGACACCAAGGGCAGGACGAAGGACACAGTCAATGCAAGACTGGACATACAAGAGATTTGCAGAAGGCCTGCTTTGCATTTGGTGCAGGATGGCAGGGGACGGATTTCCAAACCTAGAGCACCGTACACATTAAACAAACAGCAGAATTTAGAATTGTTGCAATGGGTAAAAGATTTGAAACTCCCGGACGGTTATGCGTCAAACCTGAAAAGATGTGTCAACATGCACGAGGGGAAGTTCTTCGGGATGAAGAGTCATGATTGTCATGTTTTTTTTCAGAGATTGTTGCCTTGGGCCTTCAAAGCACTACCGAAGGAAATATGGTCTATTCTAACGGACTTTTCCGTGTTCTTCAGAGAAATTTGTGCTTCAGAGCTTAATGTTGAAAAGTTACGGCTTCTGGAGGCGAGTATGCCTATAACGCTATGCAAGTTAGAGAAGGTGTTTCCTCCTTCCTTTTTTGACTCAATGGAACATTTGCCCGTTCACTTGGCTTACGAAGCAAGGGTAGGAGGCCCGCAACAATATAGATGGATGTATCCGTTTGAGAGGTAATATATATGTCTTTCGATCTGTTATTAATTGAAAAACATGGTACTTTAGTTTATAAATACCCTATGATATGCCATTGTAGGTTTTTACGCACACTTAAGCAGAAGATCAAAAATCCAACCCACGTTGAAGGATCTATCGCTGAAGCATATCTAGTCGAAGAGGCCGCTAAATTTTCGTCATACTATCATCCCCCTGAAATGATGTCAAGATGGAGAAGGGTACCTCAAAACGATGCCGGTGATACAAGGGATCAAAAATCAATATTTAATTATCCAGGGCGAGTCGTGGGAAAACATTGGAAATCAACTCTTGACGGAAGAGATAAGCAAGTAGCGGAGTGGTACATTCTAAACAACTGTGAAGAGGTCGCCCCGTACTTAAAGTAAGATTTTTGTTTTTCCGTTTTACTATTACGATAAGTATTAAAGTATTAACTTCATATATATATATATATATATATATATATATATATATATATATATATATATATATATATATATCTCTCTCTTTTTGCAGTTACTTTTCTAATTGGGTCCGATCGGAAAATCCTTCAATGTCGGCGTCCCAGGTTGATCAATTCACGAACTCTGAGTTTCCAGAATGGTTTCGAACCTATTTCGCGAAAAATCGAAAAGATCCCAATGAAGTTGCGTGGAGTTTATCTTATGGAGCTCCAATTAGTGTTACTCAATGCAGCAGATATATAATCAATGGGTATCGGTTTTCAACTGTTGACACGGATGCAGGCACACAATGTTGCAATTACGGTGTATGTTGTCGAGGTGACCAAGTTGACGGGGTGGAGATCGTCTACTACGGGAAGTTACGTGACATAATTCAATTGAAATATCCGTGGGACAATGTGGTGACCCTTTTTAAGTGTGAGTGGTTTGATAACAGTCCGCGTGGGACAAAAATGGACGAGCATGGAAATATTGAGATCCACTGGACAAGGAGATATGCGGTTGGTTATGACCCATTCATCCTTGCTCAACAGGCGGAACAAGTTTACTATACATTATATCTCACATCCCGCCAAGGGTGGAGGGGGGTTATTAAAACCAAAGCACGAAATATCATACCGAAGTCGAAAGAGTCGGATTCAAATGACGGTATGGATGAACCGTTCCAAGCTGATGTGGAACATCTACTGCCCATAAACATCGAAGACAACGAAATACCAAGCAATATCTTTGATTCTGCTGCGGATTTAGAATTGATTCCTATACAAATTGACGATGAGGAATCAGACGATGAGGCAGAATTGATTTACTCTGACAGTGAATCTGAATTCGACGACTATGAGACTTCAGAGGAAGACGGGCAAGCAGAAGTCGATGAACAGGAATCGTCCGGTTGAGATTTGTTAGTTCTTTGTTTTTGACGGTCTGTTATACTACATACTTTGTTACTTCACTACTGTAATCAACCCTAAATATATTTGTAGTTTTTTTTTGACCTAATGTCTATAAGTGTTCAGAGATGGAGCATCAAGGAGGATCTTCAGGTAGTGGACGTGGTGGTGGTTGATCCCGACCCCGTCTTATCAGAGGTGGTAGGGCGTCGTCATCTGCCTCTTCTGTAGGCAGAGAGCGGGGCGGTGCCCCAGAGGTGCCACCGTTTAATATGGCATCGTCACCGTCGAGTTATTTCGCATCTTCACCGTCGCTGTATACGTCGCCGTCGCCTTCTACCCCCACTGATCCGCAGCAAATGGGACAACAGGTTTACTAGCCTAATTCTGATTGATTTACATATGTTTAGTTTCATGAAACCATCTATGTACAAACATCTTTAATATTTCACATTCCTTGCTTAGCATACCCCATCGCCTCAGAGCCACGTCGGGCAAGAAGGTAGTTCCTCCAATACACCGATCTGGGGCACAATAGATCCGGAGACAGGGATGCTTTGGATCTGTCCTGACAACGACTAGTAAGTCATGCCAAGTTACCAGTAATGTTACTAATCCCTTATCTAATTGGTTTTATGCTAATAATATTTGCATGATGTCCTCTGTCTTTAGCTTTGTGCCTCGTGATCCAGTGATGGATTTCATCTCGGACCAATTATTCCGTAACTACAATCAAGCTTGGACCAGCTGGACAGCGATTCCTACGGAAAATCGAGATGCTTGGTTCGATGAGTTTATGGTAAGTTATTTGTTTATGGTTTTTAATTAAGTACTTTTATAAATTACCGCACTAATTGTTCGTTGTTGATTTTCAGAGGAAGCACATGTCGTTGCCTGAACATCGTGCAGCTCTGAGAAAGGCTTATAACGCCAGGGCAGCCCGGTGGTTGTCTCAAAAGCTTTATAACTTGAGACATGGTGGAAGAGGCAGGCGAGATTGGCTTCCACAGGACACTGCAAACCAATTATTTGACAATTGGGCCACCAATGAAAAGTTTCAGGAGAAGAGTGCGAAAAATAAGCAAAATAGGGCCAAAATGGAAGGCCCGTCATATATTGGCGGCTCTATTCCGATGACTGAGTGGAGACAGAAACTTGTGAGTACACGTTATTTTCTATTTAGGTAATCAATATTTTGTACTTTGAAGTAATTAACTATGATCATCATTTGCGTTTGCAGGCAGAGACTGGGGTTCCTCCAGAGTCGGTAGGTTGGGCTGCCTTTGAGCGGACCCATTCCCGACAGTCTGAAGGAAGTGATGAGAGGGAATGGATTAACTCAAGGGCGCACACAGTAGCGGTTAGACATTTATTGCATTTATTACTTGTTTTATGCACCACAATATTTATTTCATTTTACATGTCTTATTTGTTATGTATTTTTGTCTTTGTAGGAAAATTATACGAAGCTGTCGCAGGAGAGAGACTCACAGCGTGAGACTGACCCGTCATCCTCTGTGTGCGATAATGATAGTCTGTTCATTGAGGCTGCAGGTGGATTTGACAAGAAAGGGAGAGTCTTTGGATACGGTGCCGCTGCTAGCCGACTGAAGCCAACAAAGCGCTCCTCATCCGGCATTGAAGATGTTTCTGCAGGTAAACGTATTTGATAGTGAAAATTTCCATTCTATTGTCCATTCAAATGAAGTCCAAATAATAAATGTACTTGATATTGTTTTTGCAGATGAGATGAAGAAGATGAAGGCTTTGACAGCACAGATGACTCAGGAACAGGAGCGGATGCTTGAAGAGCAAGAGAATATGAGGCAGATGATGATTCAGGAACGAGAGATGATGGAGGAGCGGATGAGGCGGATGCAAGAGGAGATGATGAGGCAGATGCAGATTCAACTCAAGTCCCTAATGAACAAGGGTTCGGGGTCGGCTCCTACTGATGATGACCATGCTGGTGATGATGATGATGATCATAATGCTCCTGTTTAGACTATTGTTTAGAATTTGCCCTTGTGACATTGTTAGACTACATTTTAGTATTTGGTATTTGTTAGATTACTCTTAATGTGCACTCTTTATAATTATTATTATATCCATGAATCACTACTTTTTGTACTCAATTTTTTAAAATTAAAAAAAAATAACATTCAAAATAATTATTAGTTTTGCTAAGAAATTGTTTCTGTAGCAAACGATCAAATATGGGGAAATTTGCAAAATTTCTAGTTTGCTATAGAAAAATAAAAAAATAAAAATAAAAAAGGAAAAATAAAAAAAAATAAAAAAGGAAAAAAATAAATTAATAAAATAAATTAAAAAGAATTAAAAAGAATTTGCTACGGAATAGAATTCCGTAGCAAATTTGCTACGGAATTATATTCCGTAGCAAAATTGCTACGGAATTCTATTCCGTAGCATAATTCAATTTTGCTACGGAATTCTATTCCGTAGCAAATTTGCTACGGAAAGGAAATTCCGTCGCAAATTGCGACGGATTTTCCTTATCCGTCGCAATTTGCGACGAAGGATTTTGCTACGGAATTTTTCCGTAGCAAATTCCGTAGCAAAATCATTTTGCTACGGAAAATCCATATTTTTCCGTAGCAAAATGATTTTGCTACGGAATTTTTCCGTAGCAAAATCTGAAAATTTTTGTAGTGATTCATCTTGTTTTGGATTACTTGCTGATTACTTACTAAATTGACATAGAGTGTGAATTGTTTAGTTGCTTTGGGATTGGAAATCATAGCTTTAGTTGCTTAGTATCCCTGTATGAAAAAAGATATAATCTTATAGGTTTGATGGAGGAAGCATTGAGATGAGCTAGCTTATAGGTTGCAACATGTTTCCTAATCTTGTCAAACTTTTTTCTATGTTAAGTTGATTTTTTTCCTTTTCTTGTCTATATTCATTTGATTTTTAATGTATTTAAAAATTTCCTTAAAACAAATTTTCGGTGGCGCTACCCCCAAACCCTCGTATCCCCTCACTAATTGTGCACCCACAAACATTAAATCTTAACTCCACCATTGCTTGCATATGTGTCATTTGGATAAGGTTTATGCTCCTTCTTTGTCTCGTCTTATTAGCTAAAAATATGTACATGTCTTGGCCTTCTTAAATGATTGCATCATAAGTCAAATTATGTAGAAATGTCCATCTTTTCTTCCTACACATGTTTGGCCGAGATTGTATGTCTTGGAAAGGAAGAAATTTTATCATTATTTAGTCTTAAATATCAATGCTTATGTCTCCTTTCCAAAGTCAACTTTGCCTCCCATGAAAACATGTGGCATTCAAGGATAAACTTGTTTGATTTTCTTCCAAACAAGTGCAATTTGTGTCATACTTCATTTAATTCCTCTTATTCCCTCTTTTGACCCAGTTGTTCATGAGCTTAGGGTTCAATTTATTACTTTGAAAACTTGCCAATTTCTCTTGTCTTCTTTTACTAAATTTTCAAGACACTTGGCACAAAATAAGTTCAAGGTGTTAATGTTTACACATATTGACTTGTTCCATGTCTCTTTTTATATAGGATATTTCATGATATTGTTTTCCTTCCTTCTTTTCAAGGTGTTAATGTTTATTGTAACATCCATTCTTATTTTCTCAATTATCATACCTACCGTGAAGGAAATGGGGAGCAAGGAGACAATCTATTACCTACTTCATCACTATCATCTTCTTTTATTTATTATCACTTCATTCCAATCAATTATTCCTCCACTCATGTTTGTTAATTATAAATTTGGATTCCTTCTCTATGCTTTCACGTGAATCTTGTCTCTTATCCATTTCATATTTCCACTCTCAAATATATATATGTCCGGATCCCTTAATTGTTATGAAGACATCATATGCCCCACACTTATTCAATTCTTTTCCACACTAACATACAAATACCTTATCCCTCCGTGAATAAAAGAAAAGAAGGGAAGACTCACACACCACTTTATTTCATTTCATTATTTGCCTTGTTATCACAAACGACATGTCCATTAGGTAGGAAATTTCAATCATCCGGAACAAGTATGGATAAGGTGACTCACAACGCACAAATAAATGAGTATCATGAGTGATTTCTTTGTTGTTCACGGGAGAATCATTACGCGCACTAAATATATATTTAGTTATACATTTCATTACCGGCCAGTTCTCATCTCACATTCTCGTGTGCTTCTTAGTCATTTATAATGGCTAAGTATAGAAAGAACACAAGGAGATAGAGGGTGAGTGTTGCGGGTGAAATATTTTCATAGAATATTTTGGAAGTGAGTTCAGGCGTCTTAAGAGGCAATAAGGAAGGAGAGGTTGCTCAAGTCCTAAGGAGTAAGACAAGTAAGTAAAGGTTTTAACTTGTCTTAAGTCATTTCATGAAGTTGGTTTCAAGAAATTGTTTATCATTTCTTATATATTATTTTGGATTAATTAAGAAGTGGTTAAACCATAAGGATTTTGATGATTTTAAGATTACCAAGGAGTTTACCACGAAAAATGGAGTAAGAATATGATTGGAAATGATTTTTAGAATTAAAAGGAGTAAATTATACAAATTACCAAAGCTGCCAGTTTTATTCTTTTGGAAGGCAGACAACTTGTTCACAGATTTCGACCAAGTTAATGATGTCTAAAAATTATGAAATTTTCCAGATTTGAAGTAGACATCTAGAGTTTTATTTTGATATATAATATGTAATTTTTAGAGCTCTGTACAAGGAGTTATGGATTTTACAATCTGGCCTAAAATACTGGAAGTTCAAGCTGGTCAGCGAAGTTGTTTATTTAAACTGGGAATGATGTGGACGTTTTTGGCTGTTGAGAATATTTTTCGGTGAAAATAGACTCACCAAAGGACATTTAGGTTTTGGAAGCACATCATTTCGAGTTTTGTACAATTAGTTATGAATTTTCAAAGATTAATGAAAATTCTGGACAGAAAAGGATTTAATCCGAAAATTGTTGCAATAAGAATTTTAAATGGGTGATTTATCGTTTAAAGGGTCACAAGGATTCTAAATGATAAAAAGAACCCTGTTGGATATTTTGGAAGAAATGGTTTATAGTGAAGATTAATATTTATAATGATACTATTTTAGGAGTTGATTGTCAAGTGGATCGAGCACCGGTGAATTTCTTTTAGCTATTCGGAGTTGAGGTAGTAACTTTTCTCTCACATACTCTGTGTGCCTTTATATGCATGTACGTACCGTTGTGATATTTGAACTGTGAATTTTCTAACCTTATCGCCGGTATAAGCCGGGAGGTAGTGCCCTTGAATGTGGGGTAACCCTGGATGCCATCACGGTTGAGGCCGGGGGTGGTACTCCGATAAGTGAATTTTTATGCAGAAGGGTGAAAGCCCATTTGAATATTTGAATTATCCAGTACTGTGCGTATGAACCGGTAGGTTCTTGAATAATTGTTAAACTGCATTTTTGAATTTTGTACTTGAAAATTATTGTGAATTATATTTATTGCAACTGGTTGTCTACCATGTACTGTGCATGCATCTTATGTGAGTGATTAACGTTACTACTGGGATTCATTTGAATCCCAGACAATCCCCAAAGTTCAGGACGGAAACCTAACAGCGGTCGTGGCTCACGTGATAAGGCGGTGGATATGGATAACTGACGGTGCTTGATGGAGCAGAGATCTGATTTATTTTCCCTCATTGTGTTTGAAATATTATGTCCTGGTTAAATCTTGTACGAACCTTTTTATGAATTTCGATTATGTACCAGACTTCAATATCAGTATTACTATGCTGGAACTAGTTTATCCTTTAAGCTGTGCATATTTACTCTTGCGAATGTCGGTATACCGAAGGGGTGTGACATTCGTGGTATCAGAGCCTTAGTTCCGGCAATGTCAGGATAGTATACTGATAAAGTCTTGGATAGATAGAAGTGTGTAGTGGTATATATAGAATGGCATGTGTATGTCATTATTTGAGGATTTTGAATTAAATTGATATTAACAAGAATATGCACTTGAATAGTGAAAAGACATTATGGTGAATGTTCGAGGAGGTAGCAGTAGCAGAGGCAGAGGCAGAGGTCGTGGTAGAGGCAGACCACGTAAGCAAGTGCAGGCTCAAGAGCGGCCAAATGAACAAGAACAGGAGCGAGAACAATCACATGAACAAGAGCGGGCACAAGAGGAGAATATACCAGAACAAGATCCTCTTCACTATGTGCAACAAATGATGGAGATGATAAATAAACTACAGGAGGAAATGCGTGAAGTAAAGGCTAGGCAGAACGAGGGTGGACAGCGAGCTGCAACTGCGGAAGGGGAAAGATCCACTCAACCCGAGATTCAACAAAATGAACCTGTAGCTGACAGGATGCAACTTGACGTAGAGGATGAACAGTATTGGATTACCAAATTTTGCAAGCATCAACCACCAGTTTTTCGCGGGAGTTTTGATCCCCAGGTAGCTGAGAATTGGGTGCTGAGATTGGAGAAGATTTTTCGAGTAATGCGGTGCCCTACAGAAAGGAAAGTTGAATTGGCAATCTACAAATTGGAAGGTGATGCTGATCGATGGTGGAAGAACACGGAATTAATTCTGCGGGCTCAGAATGTCCCTATCACTTGGGAAACCTTCAAAGATAACTTTGATGCAGAGTATTTTCCTGAATCCACTAGGGACGAGAAGGAGTTAGAATTCCTGGCTATACAACAGGGTAAAGAAGAGTCTTTTAATGAATATCTGAGTCGTTTCAACCGACTAGCTCGTTACTCTTCAACCCTGAAAATCAGTAATGACGAGAAGTGGAAGTCGGGAAGGTTGATTAGGGGATTAAAATATGAACTGAGAAAAGAGCTGGTCTCCCGTAAATTCCAAAAATTTAGTCTTGCAATTGAGGAATGCAGGATGGTTGAGAGGAATCTAAGGGATTTGCAGCTGCCTGAGGTTACTACGAATCAAGGTGAGTCCAGCCGAAGGAATTCTTCCCAGAAAAGAAAAGGGGCAGGGACCAAATTCCAAGGAAGTAATAAGAAACCTGTTCAGTCTAGCGAACGTATCAATCAAAAGCCAGCAGAGCCTAGACCATGTCCTCAATGCGGTAAATTCCATCAGGGCAGGAATTGTAGCGGGCAAATCATTTGTTATAATTGTCGCAAGACGGGTCACTATAGCTCGGATTGCCCACAGCGTGCCACAGAGAGGAGGCCACAGAATTTTGGAAGAATATTTGCTATGACGCATGAGGAGGCTAGAAAGTCTCCGGAGATGATTCAAGGTACCATTCTTCTTCATGGAAATACATTACAAACATTGTTTGATACGGGTGCTAGTCATTCTTTTATATCATATGATTGTGTTAGTCGGCTAAGATTGGTTATCCACAAACTGCCTTATGATCTTGTTGTGACGACACCACTTGGTGTTAAATCTTTGACTGCTGATGTCTGTTTGAATTGCATTGTAAATGTGGACGGCCATGATTCTGTGGTAGATTTGATATGTTTGCCACTTCATCGTATAGATGTTATACTTGGTTTAAATTGGTTGACAGCAAATAATGTGCTATTAGACTGCGGAAAAAAAAGGATTGTATATCCAAATCCGCAGAGAGATATTAGTAAAGATGTAAATATGAATTTCCTCTCAGTAGATGAGGCTGAGAAGTGTTTGAGAAAGGGTTGCCAAGGGTATGTTGTGTTTTTCTCAGTACAAACAGAAACTGGGACTGCACTTGAAAATATTCCAGTTGTGAATGAATTTCCTGAGGTATTTCCGGAAGACATTAGTGGACTACCTCCGGAAAGAGAAGTAGAATTCGGCATCGAAATTATGCCTGGAGCTGGACCAATATCTAAAGCACCATATCGAATGGCACCTAACGAGATGGCGGAGCTGAAGAAACAAATTGAAGAATTACTAGAGAAAGGGTTTATTCGACCCAGTGTTTCACCATGGGGAGCTCCAGTGTTATTTGTAAAGAAGAAAGACGGGAGCCTGAGATTGTGTATCGATTATCGAGAATTAAACAAGGTGACTGTCAAGAATAAGTATCCTCTCCCCAGAATAGATGATTTGCTTGATCAGTTAGCTGGTTCTAGCGTATTTTCAAAAATCGATTTACGTTCGGGTTATCATCAACTACGAGTAAAAGCTGAAGATGTTCCAAAGACAGCTTTTAGAACCAGATACGGACATTATGAATTTTTAGTAATGCCGTTTGGTTTGACCAATGCACCTGCCGTGTTTATGGACTACATGAACCGAATCTTCCGTCAATACTTAGATCAGTTTGTGGTAGTCTTTATCGACGACATCCTAATCTACTCAAAGAGCAGCGAAGAGCATGAGAATCATCTGAGGATCGTGTTGAATATTTTGAAAAACAAGCGACTTTACGCTAAGTTGAGCAAGTGTGAGTTTTGGCTTCAAGAAGTTAGATTTCTTGGCCATGTCATCTCACAAGAAGGGGTCTCTGTAGATCCTAGTAAAGTGGAAGCAGTACTGAATTGGAAAAGGCCAGAGACTGTGACTGAAGTACGCAGTTTTCTGGGTCTTGCTGGTTATTACCGACGATTTATATTGAATTTTTCCCGAATTGCCTTGCCATTGACAAAGCTTACAAAAAAGAACCAGTCATTCGTGTGGGATGATCGTTGTGAAGAAAGCTTTAAGCAGCTGAAAGAGAGATTGACGTCCGCACCAGTTTTGATTATCCCAGATCCCGGTAAAACCTATGTGGTTTATAGCGATGCTAGTAAGCAAGGATTGGGATGTGTCCTGATGCAGCAGGGCAGAGTGGTGGCGTATGCCTCTCGACAGCTGAAACCTCATGAATTGAATTATCCCACTCATGACTTGGAACTTGCAGCAATTGTGTTTGCTTTGAAAATATGGCGGCATTATTTGTACGGTACTAATGTTGAATTGTACTGCGACCACAAAAGTCTCAAGTATCTTTTTGATCAGAAAGAATTGAATATGAGACAGCGTAGATGGATGGAGTTGTTGAAAGATTTCAACTTAGAAATCAAATATCATCCAGGAAAAGCTAATATTGTTGCAGATGCTCTGAGTAGAAAGGCAGTGCAGGTAGCATATATGATGGTTCAAGAACGGAATTTGCTAGGAAATTTTCGAGATTTGAATTTGTTAAATCGGGTAATTTTAAACTCAAGAAGGCGCAAAGAAGTGATACTTGCTAACATTAGTGTTAGTCAAGGAGAAAGTGATCTACGAGCAGAAATTGTAGAAGCTCAAAGGCAAGACGAACTAGCAAGCTCCATTCGAGAAAAGATCTCACGTGGAGAAGCTCAGGATTTTGATCTTTCTCCAAGTGGACTAATCAGATTCAGGAAGCGTATTTATGTACCACCGAAACCTGAGTTGAGACTAAAGATTCTGGATGAAGCACACAAAAGCAAGTATACTCTTCATCCAGGGGTGGTCAAGATGTACCATAATTTGAAGTCTGAATTTTGGTGGCCAGGACTGAAGAGTGATGTGACTAAATACGTAACTCGTTGTCTTACTTGTCAAAAGGTTAAAATTGAACACAAGCGACCACCAGGACTTCTTCAAAGTTTGGAGATTCCTGAATGGAAATGGGAAAGCGTTACGATGGATCTAGTAGTGGGATTGCCCAGGATCAGGAATCATGATGCGATCTGGGTAATAATTGTTGATCGTCTCACCAAGTCGGCACATTTTCTTCCCATTGGTGTCAACTATTCTCCTGCAAAGTTGGCAGAAATTTATGTAAAAGAGATAGTAAGACTTCATGGTGTACCAAAGATTATTATCTCCGATAGAGATCCTCGTTTTACTTCTCGATTTTGGAAAGCTTTACAAAAAGCCATGGGTACAAAAGTGAGATATAGTACGGCTTATCATCCTCAGACAGATGGACAGTCGGAAAGAACTATACAGACGCTGGAAGACATGTTAAGGGCATGTGCGTTGGAATTTAAGGGTAATTGGGACCGTAACCTTCCACTGGCTGAATTTGCTTACAACAACAGCTATCATGCAAGCATTCAAATGGCTCCGTATGAAGCACTGTATGGAAGGAAGTGTCAATCACCCTTGTGTTGGACAGAATTGTCTGAGAGAAAACTGCATGGAACAGATTATGTGGATAAAACATCAGAACATATCAAGCTTATAAGAAAGAGGCTCCTAGCAGCACAAAGTCGACAGAAAAGTTATGCTGACAAACGGAGAAGACCTCTAGAATTTGAAGTTGGAGATCATGTGTTCCTGAAAGTATCACCAGTAACTGGAATTGGAAGAGCGATCAAGAGGAAAAAACTAAGTCCTCGTTACATTGGCCCATTTCAAATCTTGGCAAAATTTGGATCAGTGGCATACCAAATAGCATTACCCCCAAATCTGAGTAGACTTCATAATGTTTTTCATGTATCACAGTTGAAGAAGTATATACCAAGCCCTGAACATGTTATCGAGTACGAAGATGTTGATGTACAAGATAACCATACATATGCGGTTGAGCCTGAAAGAATCATTGATCGACTTCAGAAGCGGCTTAGAAATAAAAGTTTTTGGATGGTGAAAGTGGTATGGAAAGGATTATCCCCTGAGGAAGCAACCTGGGAAACGGAAGAAGATATGAAGAACCATTATCCAGAGTTTATGGCTCGGTATACAAGGGATGAAGCAAATTTCGGGGACGAAATTTCTTTTACGGGGGGACAATTGTAACATCCATTCTTATTTTCTCAATTATCATACCTACCGTGAAGGAAATGGGGAGCAAGGAGACAATCTATTACCTACTTCATCACTATCATCTTCTTTTATTTATTATCACTTCATTCCAATCAATTATTCCTCCACTCATGTTTGTTAATTATAAATTTGGATTCCTTCTCTATGCTTTCACGTGAATCTTGTCTCTTATCCATTTCATATTTCCACTCTCAAATATATATATGTCCGGATCCCTTAATTGTTATGAAGACATCATATGCCCCACACTTATTCAATTCTTTTCCACACTAACATACAAATACCTTATCCCTCCGTGAATAAAAGAAAAGAAGGGAAGACTCACACACCACTTTATTTCATTTCATTATTTGCCTTGTTATCACAAACGACATGTCCATTAGGTAGGAAATTTCAATCATCCGGAACAAGTATGGATAAGGTGACTCACAACGCACAAATAAATGAGTATCATGAGTGATTTCTTTGTTGTTCACGGGAGAATCATTACGCGCACTAAATATATATTTAGTTATACATTTCATTACCGGCCAGTTCTCATCTCACATTCTCGTGTGCTTCTTAGTCATTTATAATGGCTAAGTATAGAAAGAACACAAGGAGATAGAGGGTGAGTGTTGCGGGTGAAATATTTTCATAGAATATTTTGGAAGTGAGTTCAGGCGTCTTAAGAGGCAATAAGGAAGGAGAGGTTGCTCAAGTCCTAAGGAGTAAGACAAGTAAGTAAAGGTTTTAACTTGTCTTAAGTCATTTCATGAAGTTGGTTTCAAGAAATTGTTTATCATTTCTTATATATTATTTTGGATTAATTAAGAAGTGGTTAAACCATAAGGATTTTGATGATTTTAAGATTACCAAGGAGTTTACCACGAAAAATGGAGTAAGAATATGATTGGAAATGATTTTTAGAATTAAAAGGAGTAAATTATACAAATTACCAAAGCTGCCAGTTTTATTCTTTTGGAAGGCAGACAACTTGTTCACAGATTTCGACCAAGTTAATGATGTCTAAAAATTATGAAATTTTCCAGATTTGAAGTAGACATCTAGAGTTTTATTTTGATATATAATATGTAATTTTTAGAGCTCTGTACAAGGAGTTATGGATTTTACAATCTGGCCTAAAATACTGGAAGTTCAAGCTGGTCAGCGAAGTTGTTTATTTAAACTGGGAATGATGTGGACGTTTTTGGCTGTTGAGAATATTTTTCGGTGAAAATAGACTCACCAAAGGACATTTAGGTTTTGGAAGCACATCATTTCGAGTTTTGTACAATTAGTTATGAATTTTCAAAGATTAATGAAAATTCTGGACAGAAAAGGATTTAATCCGAAAATTGTTGCAATAAGAATTTTAAATGGGTGATTTATCGTTTAAAGGGTCACAAGGATTCTAAATGATAAAAAGAACCCTGTTGGATATTTTGGAAGAAATGGTTTATAGTGAAGATTAATATTTATAATGATACTATTTTAGGAGTTGATTGTCAAGTGGATCGAGCACCGGTGAATTTCTTTTAGCTATTCGGAGTTGAGGTAGTAACTTTTCTCTCACATACTCTGTGTGCCTTTATATGCATGTACGTACCGTTGTGATATTTGAACTGTGAATTTTCTAACCTTATCGCCGGTATAAGCCGGGAGGTAGTGCCCTTGAATGTGGGGTAACCCTGGATGCCATCACGGTTGAGGCCGGGGGTGGTACTCCGATAAGTGAATTTTTATGCAGAAGGGTGAAAGCCCATTTGAATATTTGAATTATCCAGTACTGTGCGTATGAACCGGTAGGTTCTTGAATAATTGTTAAACTGCATTTTTGAATTTTGTACTTGAAAATTATTGTGAATTATATTTATTGCAACTGGTTGTCTACCATGTACTGTGCATGCATCTTATGTGAGTGATTAACGTTACTACTGGGATTCATTTGAATCCCAGACAATCCCCAAAGTTCAGGACGGAAACCTAACAGCGGTCGTGGCTCACGTGATAAGGCGGTGGATATGGATAACTGACGGTGCTTGATGGAGCAGAGATCTGATTTATTTTCCCTCATTGTGTTTGAAATATTATGTCCTGGTTAAATCTTGTACGAACCTTTTTATGAATTTCGATTATGTACCAGACTTCAATATCAGTATTACTATGCTGGAACTAGTTTATCCTTTAAGCTGTGCATATTTACTCTTGCGAATGTCGGTATACCGAAGGGGTGTGACATTTATTGTTTACCATTAGATTAATATGCCCAAGTGTCCTCCTTTTCCTCGTACCTTTTTCTTTTGGACGAAATAATAGGGCTTTGAAGATGGATTTTAATTCCTTCCTTAACTTAGAGAACAAATGCATATGTTTTGTAACATCCCAAATTTAGGTATTTTAAAGTTTGAATAATATATGGAGATTTATTATAAAATTTTGGCATAAATATTTTAGAGATAGTATTTTAAGGCCAAAATATATTGGGAAAGAAAAATCTTTAAAAAGGAATTAAGGATTTAATTTAAACAATGTAAAATACTTGCAAAGATGAGTTTTGAAGAGGATTAAGTAGGATAAATCTTTAAAGTATCCCAACACATATTGCAACCCAAAACGTGTAACAACAATGTAGCCTTCTTCAATATTCAATTGACCCACTCCTCTAGCCTATTTATTTTTAGCTGTGTCAAAACACAGCAATCAAAATAGAAGAGAGAGAAAGCTATCAGCAAAAAGTTATTATCTATACTTCATCAACATGATTAACTCACCTTCTGAACACGCAAGACCAGCAGTGCCATGTCTCTTCAGACCCTTCACCATACATTTTGAATTCAGCACCACCTACCTCTGATTTTCTTCCAGTCGAACTAGACCCTTAAGTCCTTATATAGCTGTTGTTCTTAGAAGTTCACTTATTCACCTTTCTGCAACCTAAAATCGAGAGTTAGGACGAGAAAGAAAGAGAGATAGCTATGAAAGATCATTGTCCATCTTCCTCTGTGTTTTACATCGAAAACAAGAGTGTGTGATTCCAGTGAAGATCACGACGTGTGAGCTAGCAAACTGAAGGTAATCATCGAGTCTTTCTTCCTTCTAGTTTCTATCAGTTTCTAGCATAGTTTATGAATAATAAACCGTAGGAATAAACCCAGGAAATTTATGCTTAAAAAGAACCATAGAAGCCAAGCCATGAGAATTCTCTGATGCATAAACCATAAATCTGGGGTTGTGTTGAAGAAAGTTAGATTTTGTTTCTAAGATACATATATCAATGTTGTATATGCATATTAAGGGAAGGAAAACTTGGGTAGTATGCATACATATATGTATGTATATATGTATGTATGTATGTATATATATGTATGTATGGAAACCAAGAGCTTTGTGGTGTATTGTCGACATTCTGGTAAAAGCTGCACACTTAGGAAACCATGGGAAACGACTTCGACATCCTCTATTAACCTGTCACCTTAACCCATACACTCCATCATAAACCCGACAACAACAATTTACCACATCAACACATACACACAAACTCGATCCCGGCAACAACAACTTATAACATCAACACACAACAACAACTTACCACAGCAACATCAACACACAAATTTGATCCCAACAACAACAACTTTCCACATAAGACATACACACAAACTTGATCCCAGCAACGAAACCTCATAACATCAACACACAAAAATGATCCTGGTAACAACAAGTTAGCACATCATCACACACAAGAACTTGATCCCGGCAATGACAACTCATAACATCAACACACAAATTCGATCCCAGCAACAACAACTTACCAACTTAGCTCGGACACACCATTACTATCCCGGCAACTACCCTTAACTCCACCTCAGCCCATGCACTCTAACGTGACCCTGACACCTTCTCAAAACCTGTCATCTTCTCAGCCCATACACCATCTCTCCAATCTAGTATCCTATAAGGATACAATAAACGTTGATATGTAGGAATGAACAACCTTATAAATAGGGCATTATTATATAGTCATGTAATTAAGTACTTTATGACGCTAGTAGTGACTAATGACAGTGATAAACATTTATAGGCATACTTTGACACCTCTACTTATCCCAGCAACGTCGGCCAAATTAAAGATTCAAGTTTGAGGTGGGCAACTGTTATCTTATTAGTTTGTATGTATGTATTTCATGTATGATTGATCATGGTTGCTAGATAATTTGTATGTGTGCATCCAAACTATGGATTGAGGCTGCGTGTCTTATAGGGTTGCATGTCCTAAAAGGCTGCCGTCTTTGGCCGATAACTGCAGTTACAGTGTGACTTGTTTACTGTGAATTATTTTATATTTATACATGTGTTATATATACTGTCAATTACATTACGTACTTGCATATGAGATTAACTGTTACCCTTGAGGTTCATTAATTTGAATTCTAGATCACATGAAAGAGACAGGTAGTGGATCGGGATCAAGAGGAAAGATGCAGTTGTAAGGGATACATCAGGAGGGATATTTTGGAGATAATATATGTAGGTGGAATTATAATCATCATTTAATCATTTGTCCATATTTTGGATTATTGTATTAAGATCCCTCTATGGGATTGATTCAAATCGCAAAAAACTTACCCTTATGTTTTCAAACTAAGTTATTTTAAGAATGTTTTATTCTGCAATTAAGTCGTCCAAATCATTTCGATGCTTGTGCGCTATAACTCTAATGAATAAAGGCGTACAAATTAAGGGTGTCACATGTTTTATTACAAATTCAACCTTTTTACCCTAGCATGACAAGTGACAATAATCCAAGATAAAAGGAATTTAATTTTCTTGACTTTTATATGCACATGTGGCATGTTCTTGCATCAAGTTTTACTTATCGTTTTCCTTTGTCAACCTTGCCTTATCTTGTGTACATTTGGCACAAATCAAAATCATGCACTTGTAGTTTATTTAATACTCTTCTTGTGTAGTACCCTAAAATTCCTATTTTGTTTAACCACTATATTTTGAAATAGGTGAATGTGTGGTCTCAAAATTTAGTATCTTAATTAGATTAATTTAGGGAACTTTCTCTTAGAATTGAATAAACCAAAGGTTATGAAAATACTTCAACAAGGATGGGATAAAATTATCACATAAAATAATAAATGTTTATGGATAAATAAGCAAAAGAAATGCTATGGAAACACTTAAGTTAATTAAGGGGAAGTAGCAACGATAAATAAACAATTTAACTTGCACTAATTAAGATTAGTTGCAAAAGGCTTCAAAATAATTACAAATAAATTAGGCTCCTCATCTACCATAAAATTCTTATTTGAAATACAATATTTTGTTAAATCATATGTGATGAATAAAAGAGAATATGTTGTCTCTAATTTAGAGATTCATTTATTTTGATTTTTGGGTAAGTTTACCTTTAAAATTTAATAGATCAAAGCTAAATTTCTAAGTTTCAACTAGGGATCATAAAATACCCTATAACTATCACATAGAATCATAGTTCCTATTTATTTCTAAAGGGCCATGAAATATTATTAAAATACCCAAACAAATTAAAGGAAATTGTCAAGTAATTGTTGGACAATTAAAATTACAATAATTGAAGTAATTGAATTAATTAAAAGACATATTAAAAGTCATCAAATATGAATATTTTGACTTAACTAAAGATTAAGGACCAACAAGGGGACAATATTAGCATAAAGTGAATTATTAGAAATCATAATTAATCTAGGGGCAATTATTAACCAACAACTAATAAACAATTAAACCTACAAGAATTAAAATAATCACATTCAGTTTTTATATTGTCAAAAATAAACCATAAAAGGATGTGAAAATGCTTAAATTGATTATGGAACATTGCAAACAATTAGTGGATGATTAAGTTACAATAAATTAAGGCAATAATATTAAAGTTCTTAATTAGCTAGATAGCATATATAAAGCCATCAATTAGGGTGTTTTACCTTAACTAATAATTAAGGGGCCAATGATGTAACCTCAAACCACTACCTAAACAATTAAATAAAACACAAAACAAATAAAAAAGGAAAAAGATGAAGGGAGGGGGCGTGTGAGTTGAAGACTTGGGGAGCAAGGGAAGTTTTCAACACATGCTAAAACTTGTTGGTGAAGTTGGAAGCTTCTAACCCTTCATGAGCAAGTTCCAACCCTTCATGAGCAAGTTTCAACCCTTCTTGAACAAGTTTCAAACCTTGGTGTGCAAGGAAAAAAAAGATGAAGAGGAGTGGCTTGTTGGAGAAGTTGTTTGTAGCCTATAAATAGGAAGCAAATCCCTCTTCAATTATTCACACCAAAACTCAACCAAGAAGGTGAGTTATTAGAAAGCAAGAGCAGAGAGAAAATGAGAGTGAAGGGTCTTGGAGAAAGAGTAGCAAGGTTCTTCAAGGGTAAGTTCTCAAGTTCTAGCTTTAAGTTCATAGATAGAAGTCGTTTTAATCTTAAAAATGCTAGAGTAGTTTTATTTTCATGTTTTTATGGTTAAAAATAGCTTTATTTCGAAAAATTGATGAAGGAAGGGTTAGAGAAAATTTTCTAGAAGAAAAACACCGAAGTAACGAAGTTCTGGCGAAATTTGTCGGGTAGGCAATTTCTGGAGTCAGTATTAAAACCGCCATAATTTTATGTTGAAGATGAAGTTATAAAATTCTGAAAATTTTCATGATTAAATTAGACATATAGAGCTCTCCAAACATACCTAGAGTGTGTCAATTGGAGTTTTGTGGAAGGAGATAAAAATTGTAGAAAATAGGCTACGAAATTCTGGAATTTTTCTGGGCAGGATATGAACATGTGAAAACTGGGAATTGTTCTTACGTTCTGGCCAAACCTTAGTATTTTTTCTCAAAAATAGACATCCTAAGGAGTCCAGGTAATTTTACGGATCCTCATTTCGATTTTTCTATAATTAGTTATGATTTTTCAAAGTTAGTGAAAATTCTGCCCCTAAATGCTGAATCAGCGTTTTTTGAAAAATAAATGGATATAATTGGAATAACAATTCCACCAGGGGTAAAAAAGGCCGGTAATTGCTAGAATATCTCCTAAGATATTATTTACGAGGTAATAATACGACAATACTATTATAGGATATCCGGGAAAATCAGGAGACGTATCGACCAGGCAAGCATACCGCTATCCGAACAGACTCAGGTACGGACGAGTACTGTAACACTAACTCTGTTGCTTATTGTACTTTTATATGTGATAGATGTATTCATAGATTAAGACTCTGTCTTAAAGTTTTTGATATACATTCACCTTTATACGGGTTACAGTCTTGGTAATGCCGTTAAGTTTTCCTAGTGCTGAGGACACGATAGGCCATCCTGGCACTGGTGAATAGTATAAATTGGAGGTAATAGACATATTGCAATGGCTGTGTACCGTTATCCAGAAGAATCTGTTATGAGTTTTTATATTGATTATTAATGTAATGTCATGAATATCTGTCATACATATCTTGTTTACATAAGCATGAAGTTAACCGTTACCTGACGTTCAATGGGTATTGAACCTCAGCTCTTACCATAGCTTCAGGGTCCGGGGAACCATGGACCGAAGACAGGAGTAAGCAGAGTAAACAGCACGCGTAAAGACCCGACTGAAGATCCTATTTTTAGACTTGTACCGTTGTAACATTACTCAAATAAATGCACTGTACATTATGAACAGACAGATGCGCCACAGTTAATGGTATATCAGTTACTCACACTTTTACTTGCTCCGATGCTCTACTCTGATGAAAAAAAAAATTATTCTGCTTTCGAAAATTGGGGTGTTGCATCTTGACTTTGGTTTATACACTTCTTATCCATTGAATATTTCTTTATCTTCCCTTTTTCCACATTTATCACATCTCCTAAACTGAGGTCATCTATCTGTCACAAGCTAATTCCCAATTCTCTAGGCCCAAAATTCAAAATATTATAATATTCCTCAAAACCTGGGGTCATTTGATGCTCAAATAGTGATGTAACTCACTAGAATATCGTGCGTCGGTAAAATTTAAAAAAAAAAAAAAAAACAAGTGTACAACATCCCATTAACTCATCAATCACACCATGCCCCTCATTATTTTCTTCAATTATTTATTATTATAATCAAATCAAATTTCTATGATGCTTTTAAGAGGATTTCCCCAAATCAGTAGAACTAACTGTACTCTGGACGTTAGGGTTAAAGAGAAATTGACCTTTGATTTTCTTTGTTGCCTGAGATCACTCTATTTATTCTCTTATTTGATTCTGTGGTACTTTTTTTTTTCCGATCATAATATGATGAGATGTTCCATCATCATTTTAATTAGAGGGGTATTATAGTCTTTTAACAATATTAAAAAGTTCCTAACGAGATCTCTCAATCTGATTAGGGATTTGTTAAAAGTAAAAGCATGAATCTAGATTTAGGTATTTCAAATGGATTTAAATGAGATCCTCCTAAAGAAAACTGAGCAAAATATTCACCGTTTTTAAAACATTGTAAGAATTTTTTAGGGTTAAGGTGCCAAAATAAGCATTAATTTATACCAAAAGTATAAAAGTAACTATAAATTTTTTTTTGTGCAAAAATAACTAGGAACATTATAAAAAGGGAAAAAGTGACATGTCCGTTTGAATAGAGTAACATCCTTCACTCAAAAATGACTAAGGTACAAAAATAGCCATAAACGTTTACCAAAGTGTACAAACATCATATATTTTTAGAGGTACAAAAGTACTCATGGACATTCAAAATTAAGATGAAAGTAACAAAATACTCCAAACAAACAAAACATATAGTTCTTGGTAAAATGATTGTAAATCACTAATACTTGATAGAAATAACTCATGTATTAAAAAAATCAAAAAATAAATTGAATTATTTATAGTTAGTCAAGATTAACTAATCATGTTTTCATGCTAGTTAAATAATGATTTCACCACTCAAAGAATCTCAAAACAATGATGTGCAAAGCTTATTTACATTATCTAAACTATCATGAATTATAATTCAGCACCAACTTGTTTCTTATCTTATCATTGATACATTTGATATGCTTTTAAAATAGTCATCTAGTCACTTTATGGTCTTGTATTAAGAGATATTTAAGTTTATGGGTGGAAGTAATTAGAAAATGTATATTTAAATTTTTATACTAATTTTATTTCTATTAAAAAGGTAGAGTTTATAGTAGTTACTTTTCTAATTTTTTTCCTTATATAATATAAAAGACTAAAATTGTATATTCTTATGAAAATTTTAATTTAGGACCAAAAAATTATTCTATCAACCTTATAAATAGGAGTTTATAAATAATTCAATTTATTTTAAGTTTAATTTTTTATACAACAATTATTTATGTTAAGTATAAGGGAATTGTAACATCCCAAATTTTGGGACAATGAATTTAGAAATAAGACTAAGATGAATAAGCTTCTAAGTCGGTAAAATTCCAAAGTCTAAAGCTTATTGAGGAAAAGTTAAAGATAATTATTATAATTATCATGGACTTTGAATTCAAGGAAAAATAGTTGGAGAATAAATATTGGTTTAGAAATTTTAGAGCCAATATTTTATGGCTCTTAGAAGCTAAATAAGAATATCCTTATATGGTACTAAGGATCTATTTCTAACACTTATGTTTATAAATAAGTATACACTTATTACTCATTTTCATCCGTCGGTGTGTATTTCACGGGAAGATTGGAAATTTTGGGAGAAGATAACACATGGGCCATCATGTTTGCCACTCCCTCCTTGACTTTATTAATGGCAAAATCACAAGCATATGCTGCCAAGAATTCAATCACACGCACTCCACCATATTCTACAAGTCCACACACCTACCCTACTTCTTTTTCTCAATGCATGACACCTATGCATGGAATCATTCATTTGTTTTCCTTATGCATTCACGAGCAACAAAGAGGATAGAAGCAAAATTGACATACAATTCTCCTCAATCATCCAGCGCATTTCTTTATTGTTCACTCACGGATGACACACACACACACACTCTAACTCCTCTCTCTCACACCAATTACACACACCTTATCATTTATTCATTTGGTGGGTCTGAAGAGAGAGAGAGAGAGAGAGCTGGAGAATAAAGGATGCGAAGGAAGAGAGTAAGTGTGTGTGAGTGCAGCGAGAAAGAAAGAATGAGGGCCGAGAAGGAGAGACCATTTGAGAAGCAACGGTCAACATGAATAACACCACTATTTCTGGAAAATTCAGTAAGGAGGTCAGGTTCATGCAACGTTTTGTCTAAACAAATGATTTCCTTTGACCATGAAATTTGGTAAGTTGAAAGTATACTTCTTAATCTTTCAAATGAGTGCTAGAACGTATTAATCCGACGTCTAGAACTCCAGTTATGATTTTTCTGAGTTTGGTTATAAAAACTGGAAAATCCTGTTTTCAGATTTAAGTTACGTTCACTTTTCGAATTTCTGAGAATTATACAGCTATTAATTGGCTGGATGAATATTTTTTTTATAAACTAGACTTATAGAACTTCAAATAGAATTTTGAATCACCTTAATCGGAGTTCTATAGAATTAGTTATGATTTTTCAAAGTTAGAAGTTGAACACTGAAAAACGTTGGTTTCCAGGAATGAACAGTGATTTTCGGATTTACTTTTAAAATAGTAAACATTTGAGTTTTTCTATGAAAATTTCCAGAATAAAAGTAGACTTATCAAGCTTTAATTTGATAGGTCACAAGCCTTAATTGGATTTATATTCAGGGAGTTATGAATTTTTGAAGTCAAGTATGAAATCTGGGACGTTTTCTGAAACATCTTCTGGACAGTGTTGACATTTTTGAAATCTGGGAATTATTGGAGTATGATTAAATGTTGGAACCAATTTTCCTAGAAACTAGACTTAATGAGGAGTTCATGGATTTTTGAACCACCTGATTTGGACACCTAGAACTCCAGATATGGATTTTTCAAGTTCAGCATTAAACCTGGACGTTTTTCTGGAACGGTGATGATGAATGAAAATTCTGGGAAAAGTGTACGTATATTTGACAGTTGAGTGTATTTTTCCCTAAATATAGACCTAATGAGGAACAAGTGATTTTTGGAATCACGTCAATTGGAGTTTTGTGTAATTAAATATGAATTTTCAAAGTTAATTGAAAATTCTACCAGTTTATGGAATTTATTTGGAAATAAGAGAAATAAAGAATTTGGATAAATAATAACTCGATCATCCATGAATATTTAAATATAGGAGCCGATATTTATCCGGGATGATCAAATGATTGAGAACCAGATCAGGAATTGGAAAGACCATCAGGTAGTAACGCTTCTCTCACATACTATGTGTGCCTTTTACATGCATGTATTTACCGTTGTATATATATATGTATATTGTTTGAATGTTCTGAATGTTGAATGTGTTGAATGAATTGTATGTATATTTGATGGTTGACTTGCATGTTTTGTGTATGCATTTTATGTGAGCGATGATTAACGTTACTACTGGGATTCATTTGAATCCCAGCATATATCTTTGAATTAGTTAATTTGCAGCTCGTATCAGAAGATTGAAGAACGAAGAAGATGCATACGAATGAGTACAAGGAAGAAAAAGATTTTTATTTCCGTCGGATTTTTACTTAGACGTATATTTTCACGAATAGTGAATAGTACCGTATACGTGAATAGTAACTTCACGCTAAATTTGTAAAGAACGCTTCCGTGTATGCAATTAAAGGGTGTATTTAAGGCGGGTGTTACAGTTGTGGTATCAGAGCAAAGGTTCTGGCATTTTTGGAAGAGTATACTGATATTGGATTACATAAACAAATGAAATAGCACAGAATAAGGATTATGTTGCTAACTTTAGGGCTCTTGATGTTGAGTTAGATTGTGATTTAGATCCCCAGATTTTATTGAAAGTTAGAAAATTATGAGTGACAAGTTGGAATTAGAATATAAATTTTGATGATAGAATTATCAACTCAGAATTTCGAAGTCCGGTTAGAACATAAGTTCTGACAATAGGTTAGAATGAGCTGCTGGAGCTTGAACTTATGTGATTAATTGAAAATGGGTGAGAAAAATATTCAAACTTGGAAAATTCCCATGAAACTTAGTATAAAAGTACAAGCAGAAATTAGAATGCTAAGAAGGAAAGACAAGATGAATTCAAGCATTGAGAGCAACAGTTGGTACAATTCCACCACAAGCGTTGACCATCTCAAGTTTAAGTCTATTAATTTCTTCCTGAGCGGCTGCACTTGAGAGAGGACCATCAGAAGACATTGTTTTTCTCAATCTAGCTATTTGCCTCATAGTGCTTCGAATTTTCACATAAGGCCAATGCTTAATTCCTCCCCTATGGCATATTTTCATTAAAACATTTTTGCATAAACGAACTTGATTAGCCGCTTCTTGTTGAGGTAAATGGAATAAGTCTCTAAGATCATTTATTGACATTGATGCACCTCTAATATTTTGTTCAGCTCTTGATCGGTATGAATCACTAGGTATGGGGACTGAAGGATTATTATTTACAACCATGAGCTCTTTTCCTTTATTGGATATATTTTCTGTATTGGTTGGAAATGAACTATTAGGGAGTTCATTTTGATTTTTAGTCCATTCCAAACCAACACAGAGGGCCTCATAGTAGGCTGATAGGGGATCTGACACCAGGACATACCCTAAAGATTTTTGATTCAAACAATAATTTTCTAGAAAATGTTTGACATCATCTAAATTTTTCTTACCAAAGTCAAATACTTGAGGATTGGAAGAACCTCCTTGTACGTCCTGGTGAAAGACAGCGTGGCATATCATACCAATCCTCCCATGAACTTCAAGTTTATGGTATTGAAGTCCATTGGTATGAATGATCTCTCGTAGAACATGGCAGCAACCACATGAAAATGGATTAGTAGTCTCAGTCAAGGTAGAAGCAGGATTCCTTGGTTGAGAAGGTACCGTAGACTCCATAAGTTCTGCCACATTACGACATCTTTGGACAGGTTGCCTTGATGGACCTGCTTCAGATTCCTTTCTGTTAGTAGTTGTAAAAATAGAATCTTGTATCCTTGGAGGAGGAGTAGGAATGTTAATCGTTGAGGCAGATGAATGAACGTTCATACTTACGGGATTTTGGGGAAGTAAAGAAGAATAAGGGTATGATACATTGTTTGACAAGTCAGACAATATGTTAGTCTGATAGTCATGAAGTAAAGCTTCAAGAAAGAAAGGGTTGAATGAATCGGAGACTGGAATAGAGTTACTTGAACCGGCCATGTTTAAGGATAATGTGAAAGGTTATAGTGAAGGTTACGATCGGAGAGGAAATGAATATGCGGAAGTTTTGTGAAGTTTGAGAGAACATGAAACATTTACTCTTTCTTTACTCGATTTATAGCTGGGCTAGTAACGTCTAGATTTTGTTAAGCAGCATCGGATTCTCATCTGTCATTGGCTCAGAATAGTGCAGACTTTGTTATTATGTGGAAATTTTATGGCACCGCACCCTAATACAATCTGACACGCCCTAGCCACCTCTATAGGTCGGAGTCTTATAGACTTTCGGTCCAAACAGAAGACGGTGTAGCATTTATTGCCGGTTGTATCTTCGAGAAATTTAGTTGACGAATACACATTGCACGATGATTATTTCAAGATCGTGTCTCTTAGAAATTTGTCTTGGAGCGTGTAGTTGGTTCGAGATGTCAGACTGGCATTTGAAAATGGAAGTCTGATCAGTTAAAGCCATCTCGAGAAAGGAGACTCTCTGGAAGTATTGGGAATTTGAAATATCTCGGTGTAAGATCTGAATATCTTGAAGTATGAAAAATGGTGAATTCTTCAAATGTTAAGAAAATATAAGAACGAATGCGGTATGATTAAAGATAAGTTTGAATTTGTTCTGAGTCGAAACAATGTTTAGGTCAGAGTATGATAAAGTAAATCTTGTGAACCTTGTGATTAGTGCTTCATTGTCAACAATGTTTTGTGTATGAATGGTTATTACCTCTGAGGTATAAGAATGATATTTAAAACATGTTTTGATGATATTGAGAAATGAGGTAGAGGTAGAACCTCGTAGAAATTGCTAAATTTTATTTGAATATTTGAGGACAATGCCTAAATGTTGTAAGATATGAATCTTAGAAATGTTAGCAGGTTTATGGGATATGGTCGAATTTTTTTTTTTTAGAATTAGGTTGATAAACCTGAATGTGGAGAGACAACTAAAGCATGTTACCAACTGAATTGAGGCTTGAGAATGAAATTTGGTAATGGAACTAATTCTTTAGGCATTGAATCGACCAGAATGAACAAAGGTACTAGAATGTGGTACCGATTGATTTAAATGAATTAAGGCACTAGAATATGGTACCAATGTGTACAAGATATTTTGCGGTTGCTAGATGTTGATCTAGCATAGTGTTGGAATTTGATTTGAAAAGTCTCCTTAGAATGAATGGTTGTGAGTTTGTTAAAAATCTCAGTTGTTGAGTTATGACTCCATAATTTGGTCAAGTACTCGTAGAAATGTTAGTAACTGATAATTTCCTAATACATCGATGAATACCTAATTAGGAAAGTGAAAAACATTCGTGTTGTGAATGAATGGTATGTTCTATGAATTGCTCAAGTCGCTAAAAATAGAACCTGAAGTGTATTTTGAAGTGAAGACCTTCTGTAATGGTTGTCTGGTTCCTGCATTTGTTTGAAAAATTTAATTTTGAATTTTCCAATGCACCTGTTGTATTTGAGAATTTTCTGAATTGAAATTTTGAACAACAATGTTTTCAGCTGAATTAAAGTTCAGTTTGAAGTATTTGTTTTTGAACAATATTGTTTCATAGAGGGGATCCTTTTGGAACCCAGAGCTTGAATTGAAACTTTGAATTTTATGAATTGAATTCTTGAATGAAAGGTTTTCAACAGAATTTGAGACCAGGGCAATGGTCATTTTTGAATTGATGTTGTTCCGTAGAGAGGGTTCAGTAGAACCCAAAATCTGAAATTGAATTTTGAACTTTGAATTTTGTGGTTTTGAAAGCAGTACAGTACTGGAAAAGGTCAAGAACTGTTGTAGAAATACTCAGTTTGCTGGATCTTACCAGGTGCTTGCGAAATATTTTTGAATCGCTTGCCATTAATAAAGCTCATTTGAATTGAAAATTGAAAGAATGATCATTGAATATTTTTGAAATTGAGAATGCAAGCTGTGTGGGTAAAGAATATCTAGTGACTCTTAAACTTTGGATTTATCCTCAGATCCAAAGTTGAGCACTTGTGAATACTTATCTCAGCTAAATTTAGTTGAGCGAACAAATCCTCTAGAGGAGAGGCGTTATTTACCCAACAGAATTGTAACCTTATCGCCGGTTTAGGCCGGGAGGTAGTGCCCTTGAATGTGGGGTAACCCTGAATGCCATGGCGGTTTAGGCCGGGTGTGGTAATTCGATAAGGGAAATTATTACAGTTTGTAACAAAGCGGCCAATATGGTCTGCCGTGAAATGAATGTATTTTCTTGTGTTTGAGCTGGCAGCGAATATGTTTTCTCTGAAATTATGAAAGAATTATTCTGTAGAGTGAAATTTTGAAAATATACTGCTACCATAGAATTTTGAATATTTGAATTTGAAAATCAGAAAGTTGAATTTGAGACAACATAGAAAATTGGAAAGCAATGATGTGATTATCATTGCCCGTATTTTAAAATGTGAAACATTAACGTGATTGTTTTCACTGATGTTTTTGAATCGAAAGTGGTGCATTGGGTGACTATGTTGATATAGGAACAAAAACTGTTAGAATGGTCTTGAGATCTGAACCAACTAGGTCAGATAGTACAAGTCAGTTATGGAGCTGAGAAAGAGAAAGTAGTCTGGAAGCTTTAATTGAAGAAGCTTAGACGTGGGATAGACGAGTTGAGACTCGAGGATGTAAAACCCAGTATGCAACTTTGCATAAGGGCGATGTCTTTTGGCTGTAAGACTTCTGTTTGTTGCCAAGTACGGTAACATTGAATCAGAAAGACTTGTGATTGAATGCTACACTTGGGTATATGCAGATTATGGAAGTTGCAGATTATGTTGTGGGCTTAGTAAGCGAACATAGAAAAGGATAGACTGAAAGTCTAGAATGATTCCCCGAGGTATGGATGCTCAAATTTCGAGGACGAAATTTATTTAACGGGGGGAGAAATGTAACATCCCAAATTTTGGGACAATGAATTTAGAAATAAGACTAAGATGAATAAGCTTCTAAGTCGGTAAAATTCCAAAGTCTAAAGCTTATTGAGGAAAAGTTAAAGATAATTATTATAATTATCATGGACTTTGAATTCAAGGAAAAATAGTTGGAGAATAAATATTGGTTTAGAAATTTTAGAGCCAATATTTTATGGCTCTTAGAAGCTAAATAAGAATATCCTTATATGGTACTAAGGATCTATTTCTAACACTTATGTTTATAAATAAGTATACACTTATTACTCATTTTCATCCGTCGGTGTGTATTTCACGGGAAGATTGGAAATTTTGGGAGAAGATAACACATGGGCCATCATGTTTGCCACTCCCTCCTTGACTTTATTAATGGCAAAATCACAAGCATATGCTGCCAAGAATTCAATCACACGCACTCCACCATATTCTACAAGTCCACACACCTACCCTACTTCTTTTTCTCAATGCATGACACCTATGCATGGAATCATTCATTTGTTTTCCTTATGCATTCACGAGCAACAAAGAGGATAGAAGCAAAATTGACATACAATTCTCCTCAATCATCCAGCGCATTTCTTTATTGTTCACTCACGGATGACACACACACACACACTCTAACTCCTCTCTCTCACACCAATTACACACACCTTATCATTTATTCATTTGGTGGGTCTGAAGAGAGAGAGAGAGAGAGAGCTGGAGAATAAAGGATGCGAAGGAAGAGAGTAAGTGTGTGTGAGTGCAGCGAGAAAGAAAGAATGAGGGCCGAGAAGGAGAGACCATTTGAGAAGCAACGGTCAACATGAATAACACCACTATTTCTGGAAAATTCAGTAAGGAGGTCAGGTTCATGCAACGTTTTGTCTAAACAAATGATTTCCTTTGACCATGAAATTTGGTAAGTTGAAAGTATACTTCTTAATCTTTCAAATGAGTGCTAGAACGTATTAATCCGACGTCTAGAACTCCAGTTATGATTTTTCTGAGTTTGGTTATAAAAACTGGAAAATCCTGTTTTCAGATTTAAGTTACGTTCACTTTTCGAATTTCTGAGAATTATACAGCTATTAATTGGCTGGATGAATATTTTTTTTATAAACTAGACTTATAGAACTTCAAATAGAATTTTGAATCACCTTAATCGGAGTTCTATAGAATTAGTTATGATTTTTCAAAGTTAGAAGTTGAACACTGAAAAACGTTGGTTTCCAGGAATGAACAGTGATTTTCGGATTTACTTTTAAAATAGTAAACATTTGAGTTTTTCTATGAAAATTTCCAGAATAAAAGTAGACTTATCAAGCTTTAATTTGATAGGTCACAAGCCTTAATTGGATTTATATTCAGGGAGTTATGAATTTTTGAAGTCAAGTATGAAATCTGGGACGTTTTCTGAAACATCTTCTGGACAGTGTTGACATTTTTGAAATCTGGGAATTATTGGAGTATGATTAAATGTTGGAACCAATTTTCCTAGAAACTAGACTTAATGAGGAGTTCATGGATTTTTGAACCACCTGATTTGGACACCTAGAACTCCAGATATGGATTTTTCAAGTTCAGCATTAAACCTGGACGTTTTTCTGGAACGGTGATGATGAATGAAAATTCTGGGAAAAGTGTACGTATATTTGACAGTTGAGTGTATTTTTCCCTAAATATAGACCTAATGAGGAACAAGTGATTTTTGGAATCACGTCAATTGGAGTTTTGTGTAATTAAATATGAATTTTCAAAGTTAATTGAAAATTCTACCAGTTTATGGAATTTATTTGGAAATAAGAGAAATAAAGAATTTGGATAAATAATAACTCGATCATCCATGAATATTTAAATATAGGAGCCGATATTTATCCGGGATGATCAAATGATTGAGAACCAGATCAGGAATTGGAAAGACCATCAGGTAGTAACGCTTCTCTCACATACTATGTGTGCCTTTTACATGCATGTATTTACCGTTGTATATATATATGTATATTGTTTGAATGTTCTGAATGTTGAATGTGTTGAATGAATTGTATGTATATTTGATGGTTGACTTGCATGTTTTGTGTATGCATTTTATGTGAGCGATGATTAACGTTACTACTGGGATTCATTTGAATCCCAGCATATATCTTTGAATTAGTTAATTTGCAGCTCGTATCAGAAGATTGAAGAACGAAGAAGATGCATACGAATGAGTACAAGGAAGAAAAAGATTTTTATTTCCGTCGGATTTTTACTTAGACGTATATTTTCACGAATAGTGAATAGTACCGTATACGTGAATAGTAACTTCACGCTAAATTTGTAAAGAACGCTTCCGTGTATGCAATTAAAGGGTGTATTTAAGGCGGGTGTTACAGGAATTATAATTATTGTACCATATGTTTTTTTAGTTGGGGGTATTTTGGTACTTTTATCTCCATTTGAATGTGCATTGGTATTTTTGCACTTCCGAAATACATATGGTAAGTAAAAGGTTATGGCTATTTTTACACCTTTACCATATTTGAGTAGCGGATGTTACCCAATTTTAACGTACGTATCACTTTTACACCCTCTTTTATAATGTTTCAAGTTATTTTTTCAACAAACTAAAAAAATTTTATGGATACTTTTACACTTGTATTATAAGCTAATAGTTATTTTAAAACATTTTCCAAACATTTTATGTGGTAATAATCAAATCATTGAAAAAAAAACAAAGGCATGCAACTTTAAAAAATTTTACTATGTTACTCCCTCTGATTCTAAATATAAGAGTTAATATATAGATTTATTTAAGTCCTAAATACAAAACCTCAATATACGTTTTTTACCTATTGATTTTGATTGCATATATTAATTAAGGGCTACTCTCGGGAAACCAACACACGTTTTTGAAAAAAATGTATATATTTTATAACATAAATGTTTAAACTTTAAGGAAAATGTTCGGCAACAATATTATATATAAAAGGCTAAAGTATATGTTTGGTCCTTTATGTTTACTTCTGGTATCATTTTAGTCCCTTAAGTTTGTAAAGTGCACATTTAGTCCCTTAATGTTAACACCGTTAGTTGACTCGACGGAAAATACTGACTCAACAATGTTAAGCGATAACTGTGTTGTTAAATGCTAAACAAACATGCTTATATGTTAGTGTTTTAATAAATTAATATTTTAAATCCTATTAATTGATATATATTTAATCTTCACAGACTGTTTTACGGTTTTTCATGTTTGTAAAGAATAAATATTTTTTTTATTCGAAGAAGATGAAATATTTTTCAATTAATAGGATTTAAAATATTAATTTATTAAAATACTAACATATAAGCATGTTTGATCAACATTTCACTGCACAGTCATCTCATAAATTTGTTGAGTCAATATTTTTCGTTAGTTCAAACTAACGATGTTAACATTAAGGGACTAAACATGTACTTTACAAATTTAAGGGGCAAAAATGATATCAAAGGTAAATATGAAAGACCAAACGTGTACTTTAGCCTGTATAAAAATATATACATTTTTCGTCAAATATAAAAATATATAATAAATATAAGTGCAAGTAAAAGTTTCCATTCACATAAAGAGAAGTACGTGGAATTTAAAGTATATGCTTTTGATGTCAAGTACTTTTCCATAAAGTACTTTAAATGATAAGCATGGATTATCGACATCAATTACTACATCTTTTTCGATTAGACATTTCTCTAATGTAGGGCACTAAAGTGTTAACAACCATCTTTTAGAGGAACCAAATGCCATTATCCCTTCGAATTTTCTATTTATCAATAAGCAGATTCATTGTTTTGCTATTTAATTATACAGAATAATAATGTTTTGATGTTCAAAAGAATGGTAATCAGATTAAACATATGAATATATATAATAAATGAAAGTAAAGTTTCCAATTTACCAAAGACCTTTTAACTGAAATAATTTAAAGGTAATAGTCTAATTCCCTACCAAATAATAATATCATTAGTAAAGAGGGAGAGTATGCGAGTCAAAAGTATAAATGTTAACACCAAGCCAACCCTTATTAAGTGGGAGGAACAGCATATCTTTCTTAAGCAAATGATTTGATTTCTTTTCACCTTTTGTACCCCAAAAAGAATCTATACATATATAGTCTATACGATCACAAACATATTGAGGCAATTTAATGTAACACAAGACATGTATATTAGTTGTAAACACAACAAACTGAATATTAAGAGAGAGCGTTGCTGCTTATGATAATAACTTAGCTTTCCAAGCATATATTCTTCTTTAAATTGCCTGAATGACTTGATTATAAAATTGGGTTAAATATCAATTTTGCCACGGAAGTATTGGTTAGGAAGCATTCAACATTCGGAAGTTTTTTTGGTATCATTTTTGCCCCGAAAGTTTACAAACATAGCAATTTTGCCCATTGGTTGATCTTGACTGTTAAATTGTTGCTCTTCTTTATAAACTTCTAGGGCAAATTTGCTCGTTTTTTGTAAACTTTCAGGGCAAAAATGATATAAAAAAAACTTCCGGGTGCTGAATGCTCCTTGGCTAATACTTATATGGCTAAAATGGTATTTAACCCTATAAAATTTGATTCCTCTTAGATAAAGTTTGATGGTTAGAACATTTTTTTTAAATAAAAAATAATGATGATGAAAAGTTATTCTAACCGAATTAGACAATTCTTCAATATAACATCCGAATACTCAATGTATGACCGCCTCATTTAGACCGGACAATCGACTCCCCGGTCTTAAAGGTTTGACCTGTGGCAGTTTTGTAAATATAAAGAACTTTAAAGGTATGGTCGGTGGCAGTTTTGTAAATATAAAAACTTCTTGGACCGGATCCTTTAGCGATGGGTCTTAAATATATTATTCAGACCGCTTAACAAAACAACCGGTCTTTAAAATGTTATTAAAAAAATTGAAATATCAAATTTCTTTATAGAGAAATCTCGATTAGGCCAACTTATATTTTTTGCGGTCCAAAATAATAAGGAAAAAATTAAATAAAACTTTTAAGACCGGATATATATAACAAGAGGTCTTAAAGATTATACTTTTAAGACCGAACATAAATCGTGAAATAGTTTATTACTTTTAAGACAGGAATTTAACAAAGGATGGTCTTAAAACTTAACCTTTAAGACCGTCGTTGTAGTTCATCCGGTCTTAAAAATAAATCGTCAAATATACTTCTTCACACGAAACGTTACCTTACGACTTACGTTGTCCCTCTGAACTCTGAAACCCCTCTTCTTGTTGTGAAACCACTCTTCTTGTTGCATTACCTCTCTTCCACACCCACGTACCATTAGCCTCTGTTACTCTCTCATTTGCTCAGGCGTTCCTCTCTTCCTGTCTCGAAAATGAATGATGAAAACGATTCCATTCGTGTTCTGGGAACGCCAATTATTGGTGTGAGTCACAACGAACCCTCTTCATCTGACAATGTGCCTTGTAATCGCCCTGCACACCGTGGTAGAAGAGGCACACAAATGATGGATGTTACCCTAAATCGAACTTCTGGGTCAAGGCTCAAGATTCAGTTTGATGAAAAGTTGTGACCTTTCGGTCCTAATAAAAGCAAATATACTAGTTTTGTCGGCTATTTAGTACGCAGCAAGGTTAGCATCTTAATAGATGAGTGGAAAAGTGTGGACTTTGGCAAAGTAAAGCAATCTATTTGGGACACTATCCGGCTTACATACACTGTCCCTAACTCTGAGCAGTTGAAAGACAAGACATTGTCTTATTGTGCTGATCGGTGGAGGAAGTTTAAGACCTTTCTAGCTAACACATATATTTTTGTCGAGGTTAGGCCTGACCATAATCCTTGGGACTCATACACATTTATTGATGAACAAACTTGGCAAAAATTTGTTCAGCTGCGGACCACTCCTGAAGCTCTGGTGAGTTTATATTTAGTTTTGTTTTCCATTTTATTTGCTTATATAACTTGTGCGGATATGTGAATGTTATTGTGTTCATCTAATCCTGTTAGTTAAATTGTTTGGTGTGTGAATACAAGTATACATTTCCTGCCTTTGTCTATGCAAGTCTGATATGTAAACCCTGAAAAGGTAAAATACTAAGGAGGTAATTGTGTAATAGTTTGTCTTTCAAAGGAGAAAATGAATAGTCTTAAAAGGGAAACTTTATATACCCTATTGTTACTTTCTAATGAGGACTGAGATAGGGAGAAAGAATGATTGCCTGCATAGGGCTTCTCACGGCGGATATGAAAAGGCTGAAAAAGAATTGATGGCAGCCATGCAGAAGAGATTGGAAGATGAAGCAAAAGCAATCCTTCTGCGGTACATGATCCGCCATCTCCAATACGTCGCGAGGAGTTGTGGTTGCACATTCGGCAAAAGCTAAGCAGTGCCTACACGAGTGAACAAACTCGTGTAGTTGCTGAAAGAATTGTAATTATCGTTATTGTTATTTTTTAGTTACTAAACATGTTTCATTACTAAGCTTCTCGTTATCTGTACCTTACAGGAAGATCTCAAAAAGAAAGAAGCAAAAGGATCTTTTGTGTCGGATGGGAGGAGTGATTTTCTGATCGTTGCGATTGGAAAAGCGGACCATGGTGGGCGTGTAAGGGGATTGGAGGACAGGTAGGCCTGAAGGAATACTTTGGTAAATCCGCCAAATGCCATAAACAAAGTATGGTTACCCGAGAGGAGATGGAACAGATGGTGGCCAAATTAAATTAGCAAGCAACGGCTAAAGAAGCTTCATTGACTGAAATGTTTCATTCCCAAATGAGCTAGATGAAGGACGAAATGAATCAGATGAGGCTGCTTTTGAGCTCTCGTCTAGAGACCAGTGTTCCCTTCACACAGTCACCTACACCTATGAAGCAGAGCACTAGAGGGAGCTGCATTGTTAGACAGTCAGAGCAACCTTGTGACCTTTATGTGGAGGATCCTGATCATCATGACAGACTATTATTGGTTGCAAAAGGGACTGTCCACAACTTATTGGGATCAACTGTACACCACCAACAAATGGATGATGATGAAGTCAGAGTGTCAGTTGAAAAGGTGATCATTGATGCACCTCTCCCTCTCCCAACTGATCAGCTGAAGCTTGTGAGTGATGTCAAGGGAACCTTCATCTCTTGGCTAGTGAAGCTTATACATGTCTATACTCCTCCTAAAGCTTCAACCCCTCGTTCTCAAGTTCTATCCCCTCCTCCTTAAGTTCCATCCCCTCCTCAACCTCCTCAAACTCAATCCCCTACTGCTAAGTTGACTGCCAGGGAAAAAATATCCGATATGGTGAGAAGTGGATATTTTAAAGATAAATCATGGCATGTCAATGAAGTAGTAGGCATCCCTTATCCTCTACCGGTTCAAGTTGACACCTTTGATGTTCAGTCCCTCCTGCTTCCTAGAAGTGAGCTTTCTGATCCAATCCTTCAATTGTGGATGAAGTAAGTATCTTCTTCTATGAGTACATAGTTTAAATATTAATGCATCGTTTAGACACACATACATATATACTAATTCCCTTATCAATGTCATTATTGTAGGTTCATGCATCAAGAATTCAAGAATAAGGGCAGGAGCAACGATTTTGGATTCTTGTGCCTTATCTATTCAAGTGCAACATCCATGCAGCATAGACAAGAGTACATATCAAAGAGGTTGTGTGAAGTGAGAAGAAAGGTGTACTTGTTTCCATTCTACCACTGGTACATATCACAAATCTTGTCTGCAATTCATTTAATTCTGCTACATATATCACTGAGTACTTTACTGCTGTAAATTTTCAGCCGCCACTGGCAGTTGGTCCTCATGTGCATGGAGGAGCAAAAAGTTATCTTCTTATGCTCCACTCACAGTGAACCAGTGCCTGCGTTGACGCAGACCATTAACGAGTAAGCATGTCATTTTGATTCTCTTGTTTGAAATCTCTGCTGTGAATTTTCAGTGAACATTATTGATAAATATGCATTTTTCATGATAGTACCATGAGGATCTTCCAAATCGACGTACTCAAAAGGCGTTCTTATCAAGTCAAAGAGCCTGAATGGCTCAAACCAGAGGTTGGTATATTTGTACACTGGCACAATGCCTTGTGAACTTGGTCAGTAAGATATATATGCTCTTATATATATATATTTCTTGTTCTTTTTAGACCCGTCGGCAACCACCGGCGTCCAACTTATGTGGCCAGTACGTCATGAAACACATGTGTGATATTATCACTAAAGGAAGTACTAAATTATTTGTAAAGGTAAATATTTGATGCTACATATTATGCACGCAAGTTAGTTCAGTTTCTGGCTTAATGTTACATATGAAATATGCACGCAAGTTAATTCAGTTTCTGTCTTTGATGTTACAGATGTTTAACTGCCTTGATCCCTTTTCTGATGATGAACTGGAGCACATACGCAATAAGTTTTGTGAATATCTGTATGACCTGATCTTAAAGTCAGGACAATAGTTAATGTCCTAAATTCATTTGTAAATATATCCTGTAGCAACAATAATCTTCTGTAAATTTGTTTATTTATTCGAACAATTCATTTAAATATATCCTGCAGCAACAATAATCTTCTATAAATTTGTTCATTTTTTCGAACAATTCATTTGTAAATATACATCGTCAATGTAAAATTCAATAAATAAATTTGTTTAATTTTTCAAACAATTTTCTTGTGTCCATTTTGGGTTTCTGGATGTATTGGATGGTGGATATAGCAATTTAGTTCTTGAAATTTGAGGTTGATCAGGATGTGGTAAATGAGCAAGACGACTTTTAGGACCATATATTGTAAACTTCCGGTCCTAAAAGTATTCGGTCTAAATAATATAAGACTTTTAGGACCGTATATTGTAAACTTCTGGTTCTAAAAGTATTCGGTCTAAATTATATGAGACTTTTAGAACTGTATATTGTAAACTTCCAGTCCTAAAATTATTCGATCTAAATAATATGAGACTTTTAGGATCGTATATTATTTTACTGTCCGCTCCTAATAGTCTTCCTTTAAATAGAAATATTAACTCGCTTTTCAGACAAATCATTAGGGTTCAAGTCAACTGAGGTTCTAGCATTCTGCTCAAACTAGGTCCTTCATTGTAGTTGATTTTACCTCTCCTGATTTAGATTATCAGTTTCCCTTTTCTTTTTGTCGGAAAAAGAAGGAAGATATTGAAAAGTACACTTTGTTTCTAATCAGGGCGAAGTAAAACCGACGACAATGGCGGTCCAACCTTGAGAAGAATTGTCACTGTGTTTGTTTTTATTCGAATAAGGTAAAAGATGTTTTTTGTTTTGTATGGTTTTAACTATATTCTATGCATTTTTTATTGTTAATGACACACGAGGACAATGTTTTGTTTCTTTCCTTTGTCGGAAAAAGAAAGAAGATAACAAAAAGGACATGCAAGGCAATCGAAATAGGAAAGCAAAACATTTATTATATATAATTTTTTATGCTACCCCTAGTATAGAAAAGGAAAAAAAAAACATAAAAACATTTACTCCTCCCCATCGTTATCGAAGGGGAGGGAGTCGTCGGAGAGGTCAGAGACATCGTCATCTAGGGGATTGTACTCAACGTCCTAGGCGTCGAGTATCACGTTGATCTTGTAGTTGACGGTGTTGTAGACCTGGAAAAGCTGGCCCAATCGTTGGTCTATATGTGTAACGCGGGTCAGGATATGTTGCATCATCTGTCTCATAGACGGGTTCGGAGGGAGCGGAGGAGGAGGGTATGGAGGAGGAAGAGGATTAAGAGGAAAAGGAGGACCTCTTGATGGTGGAGCAGCCATTACTGTGGAGGTTGTAGAAGTGATGGAAAAGAATGTAAAGAAAGTAAAGTAACAATGGGTTTAAATAGAGAACCCATCCTGAACAACGTGAAATGCCGGAAACATTAATGAAGAGACGCATAGTTCATCAAAATATGAGGAGACGCCTAGTTGGGAAGTTTATCTGGAAGCCGAAGAAATCCTCTGATAGAGTGTAAGGATACGACTCTGCTATCGGAATTTGAAACAATGAACTTTTAATACCGGATATTGTAAAAGATCCGTTCTTAAAACTAATATTTTTTATGAATCTTACTTTAAAAAATATTGAGAAATATAAGTGTTTAGGACCGAATAAATGATAAAAGATCAGTCTTAAAATTAATTTAATTGATTAAAAAATACTTTTAGAACCGGATAAATGATAAAAGGTCGGTCTTATAATTAATTCATTAAAAAAATAAATAATATACTTTTAGGACCGAACATTTTAAAAGGTCAGTCTTAAAATCAAACTATTTAAATAATTTAGATCGCATATTTATAAAACTCACTTGTAAAATAGACCATTCATCTGCTCTTTACCTTTATTAACTCCTCATACCTCTCTATCCTTAACTCCTTATTAACTCCTCACTACCTCGTAACTCCAAACTACGTACTTGCCGCTTATCTGAGAACTGCTCTCTGCCTTTTTTAATAAACTCATCATACCTCTTTGCGCCAACTACTCAAATCATGGTTAGATACAAGAGAACCGCTCGTAGGGGTGCTCTTACTCGTGATGCTCATGCCTTCCGTAGATCGTTATACGGTGCGCCTCCTCCAGCGAGAGTGCGTTCTATTGAGACCCATTGTTATTTCGGATGATGAAGAGATTGCCGCACCCCCTAACCTTCAGACCATGATGCACTGATGCGAATAAGATAGGAACTTGCTGATATCCGGCGGGAAGTTAATGCTGCTCACGCCAATATCGCCAAGGCTTTGAAGGATAATAAACTTTATGATGTATATATAGTCAAATTCTTGTTTTTGATAATTTTCTGCTTGTTTTTCTTTTATATTTTTTCTTATGTACGTGCATATTCAAGTAAAATATGTAGCATTAAGAACTAAGCTTGTGTCTTTTTAATTTTTTGTTCATATTCTCCAGCAATTAAAGAAATTAAACTCCAGCTTTCCTTTAATTTTTATTCATTCAATTGTTGCGCTCGCCAAAGCCAATCCGTATTTCTAGCTATATATTTATATATATATATAAAATGAGAATTTAGGATCGGAGTTTTAAGAGACTCCAGTCTTAAAAAGTTATATATTTAGGACCGGCTACTTTATAATTAACCAGTCTTAATAAAATTTACGCGGGTAATAAATGAATAATTAAAAGTTAGGTCCGGAGTATTCTAAAACTCCGATCTTAAAATTAAATTATATATTTAGGACCTGATACAATATAAGAATTCGGTCTTAAAAGTAATTTGTAGACTTTAAAAATTATATTAATAAAAAATATTTAGGACCGGATAGGTTATAATTAATCGGTCTTAATAAAGTCCAAATATTAAAGGGGCTAATCTTTGTCGCGCGGAAAATTAAATTTCCCTCTCTGAACTTCCCTTGTCGCGCCGAAAGATTTCATTACTCAAGTTCTGTCTCCAGTGTTATGTGTTGCTCCATCGGTGCTTCGCGTTGCTCTCTCGACAATCACTTTCTGGTTCCTTAGCTAAACGTATATAGACCAAGCTGTAAGATGTGTTTCGGTTATATAACTTCATGATTTTCCTGCTTATCGTTTTGGGTTTTTCATGGGTTGAACGAAATCGATGAAATGCTCTTATGGGTTTCTCTGTTGTTAATGAATATTGTATTTTGAAGATTATATTTGCACTTTAGACCTACCCAACTGACCAGCAAAATTGTCCGATATGTGAAATCCCAAGGTACAAGTCCAATAAGGGGCCTGCAAAAGTGTTGTGGTATCTTCCAATCATACCAAGGTTCAAGCGGTTGTTTGCGAATGAAAATAATGCAAAAAATTTGTGGTGGCATGCAGATGAGAGGATTTCTGATGGAAACCTTCGTCATCCAGCCGATTCTTCTCAATGGAAGAAAATTGATCAATTATTTCCCAACTTCGGCGAAGAACCTAGGAACCTTAGGCTTGCCCTTAGCACGGATGGCATGAATCCATATGGAAGCCTTAGCAGCATGCATAGTTCATGGCCTATACCCCTGATTATTTACAACTTATCTCCTATGTTATGCATGAAACGAAAGTACACCATGCTGTCTATGTTGATTTCCGGACCAAAACAACCTAGAAATGACATTGATGTTTACCTTGAGCCCTTGATCGAAGACTTGAAGGAGTTGTGGGAAGAAGGTGTTGATGTTTATGACTCTTTCAAGAAGGTGTCGATGTTTATGACTCTTTCAAGAAGGAGGTGTTTAAAATGTGAGCCATGATATTTTGTACTATCAATGACTTCCCAGCATATGGGAACTTGTCAGGGTATAGTGTAAAAGGCCATAAAGCATGTCCGGTTTGTGAAGAAGGCACACGCTACCATCAACTTCAACATGGAAGAAAGACGGTTTATCTTGGATATAGGAGATTTCTTAGACGAGGCCACCCATATCGTCGAATTAAATAAAGCCTTTTTTGGTGGCCAAGAGTATGAAGATGCTCCAATGCCATTAACTAGGGAGCAAGTTTATGAGAAGGTGAAAAATGTTAATGTCATCTTCGGTAAGACAGCCAAGTGTAGAAAAGAAACAAATATATAGAAAAGAGATTTGTATTATTCGATCTTCCCTATTGGCGCAATCTTGATGTGAGACATTGTATTGATGTCATGCATGTGGAGAAAAACATATGTGATAGTATTGTTGGCACGCTTCTCAACATACAAGGTAGTTCCAAGGATGGTGTGAAGGTGCAAGATTGGATTTGCAAGCAATGGGAATACACGAAGAGTTACATCCAAGGCCATTTGGTAAGAGAACTTATTGCCCCCCGGCTTCTCATACTTTGTCTAAGGATGAGAAACGAAGTTTTTGTGAGTGTTTACATGGCACAAAAGTTCCCTTGGGGTATTCTTCAAATTTTAAGAGGCTTGTATCGATGAAGGACTTGAAATTAGTAGGCCAAAAATCTCATGATTGTCATGTCTTGATGCAACAGCTACTCCCAATAGCTATTCGAGGCATCGCTGAATATGATCTTTGGGTCATTTTGACTAGACTTTGTGTCTTCTTCAATGCGGTTTGCGGTAAAGTTTTCGACATTGAAAAGTTGGATGAATTAGAGAATGAAGGATATCTTATCTTGTGCCACCTTGAGAAGCTTTTTGTTCCTACATTTTTTGACATCATGGTTCATCTAATTGTTCACCTAGTAAGGGATATAAAGTTGTGTGACCCTATCCATTTACGGTGGATGTACCCAATTGAAATATCTATGAAATTCCTAAAAGGGTACGTGAAGAATGCATACCGGCCAAAAGCATCTATTGTTCAGAAATATGTTTATGAAGAAGCCATGGAATTTTGTCAAAATTATTTGGCCAAAGTAAGACATATTTGTTAGTTCTCAGAGTGTTTTGATGATCACTGACAATTGTAAACAATAGTGGAAAGATTTGACAAGTCAAGGATGTTTAAAACTCATGATTTTTCTATCTGTCAAAATAGAACTCGAGCCTATGAGTGATGAACTCGAGCCTGTATTTAACAGAAAGCATGAACTTGCAAAACCAAAGTTCAAACTTGAGACTAAACCTGAGGTTTGTAATTAAACCTTTGAAAGTTCGCATGAACTCGAGCCTATAACTGTTGAACTCGAGCCTATGTTTAACAGAAAGCATAAACTTGTCAAACCAAAGATCAAACTTGAGACTGAACCTGAAGTTCAAAATTAAATCCTTGAAAGTTTGAGTGAACTCGAGCCTACCATTTAATGAACTCGAGTTCGCCATTGACAAAGTTTTTTTTTTAACTTTTGAAAACCTATTACAAACTCTAAACCTCTACTCAAACCTCAAGTTTGAAAAAGTTCAAAGAAGATATTAAGTAAAAGAACTCGAGCCTGTCATGATGAACTCGAGTTCATCCTTGGCAGGACAAGTTTGTTTAAACTTGAAAACAGAACATTGTCTATAAACTGGAGCCTAAACTCTTCAGACTCGAGCCTAGTTTTGACCGAGAGCCTTCAGAATATTTTAGAGAGAACTAAACTCGAGCCCAAGCTTCTCAAACTCCAGTTCAAAAGTTCCAGAGAGTAATTAGCCATTTTCAAAAGTTTCAAACTCGAGCCCACTTGTCTTAAACCTCCAGTTTGTTTTATGTTAACCCTTTTTGAAGTTCTCTAAGTAAAGAGAACTCGAGTTCATCATTAATGAACTCGAGTTCGTGTTCTTACAAACCTCAGGTTTACACACAAACCTCCAGTTTGATTTTGACAGAACCGAATTCTCAAAATGAATAAAGGCCGAACTCGAGCCTAACATTATGAACTCGAGTTCAGACCTCCAGAACAGAAAAACGCATTTAAACTCTGATATGTCAAATTTGATTCTTTCTTCATGTTTCAAGTTACCCATTGAATCTAATCATTATATCTATCTCTTATATATGTAAGTGAACTGTTCTAACAAGTTTATTTATGAGATAACAGAAAGAATTTGAAATAGACAGAGATTCAATTGGAGCAACACTTTATGCAACTTGGATTATTTTATCTTATCCTTCAAGACAAGATTAAATGCATGACAGGTTGGCATTACAGACAGTACAATCACCTCTGAAGAAAGCCAAACGTGATTATTCTAAAAACAGAATGTCATGGGCCACCAATATTCAAATGCAAAAGCTACAAACACCCAAATCTGGAAAGTAGCAACAGAATATTACCCATAAGCTTCTGCAGTACCTTTACACATGGAAGAACACTCACAACAGTCACATTTTCGAATGGGAACAAGCTTCAGTGGATTATTAACGTTCAAATGATTCAAACAATTATAAATGACTGAGGAACTGAAGCCAAACAGACACATCTGATAAACAACTACTCTACTCGAAAATAATCATCCTGAGTTGTTCTTTTCATTAGGCTGTATCTTTGATACATTGTACTTCAGTATTTATCTTATCTACTCTTTGAGAGAGTCTTTCTTGTAATCATTCATTGATTGAGATAACCACAAGTCAGGGGACTTGGTGGTTGGGAGTATTGATTGCATCTTGTAAGGGGGAGTGAGTTCTAGTGAGAGAACTACTCTGAGTACAGAGATTGTAATCAAGTCTTGTGAAGTTAGTGGATTGAAAATCCCAAGTGAGGCTTGGGGACTGGATGTAGGTCAGAGAAAAGGCCGAACCAGTATAAATTGATCCGTGCAAAGCTTCTCTACTCCTCTCTTCATTTATCCTCTGCTTTAACTTGCCCAAAACAGAGCCAAGTCTCTAAAATTTTATAGATACCCAATTCACCCCCCCCCCTCTTGGGTATCAAGGTCCATTCTTTCATTTGGTATCAGAGCTTGGTCTTCTCAAGAGAGTCTAACAGCTCGAGAAGGATCATTATGGAAGGAATTCTTCCCGATGGAGCCTCTATCAACAGACCACCTGGTTTCAATGGAGAGCACTACTCATTCTGGAAAGCCAAGTTCAAAGTCTTTGTCATGGCTACTGAATATGGACTATGGAGAGTATTTGAAAGAGGAGATTACACTCCTACAACTATGGAAGATGGTGTGAGAATTCCAAAGCTTGAAGAGGAATATGATGACAATGATCGAAGGAACATCACACTCAACAGTAAGGCAGTTCTACTTCTCCAAAGTGCATTAAGTCAACAAGAATACTTCCGGATTTGCACACTTCCATCTGCAAAGCATATGTGGGATGCACTAGAAATTGCTCATGAAGGGACAGCAGGTGTAAAGCAAAATCGTGTAAACACCCTCATGACAGAATATGATCTCCTTAGAATGAAGTCCGGCGAATCCATTGGTGAATTTCAACTTCGTTTCACTCATCTCATAAATCAACTTGCTGCACTTGGTAAAGACTATGATCAGTCAGTCCAAGTAAGAAAAATTCTCAATGTTCTCAACAAGGAATGGGAGGCCAAAGTCACAGCAATAGAAGAAGCTAGAGGAGAATCAATGACTTCTGTGGCTGCTCTATTTGGTAGCCTCTCAGAATATGAAGCAAAAATCAAGTTCAAGAAAGGACTTGACGAGGTACATGGGAAAAGCAAGGGATTGGCTCTTAAAACAGCCAAGGAAGCAAGAGATTCTGATAATGAAGAAGATGAGGAAGATGAAGATGAAGAAATCGGTATGTTGGTCAGGCGCTTCAAGAAATACTTCAAGAGAGACCAAGGATTCAAAAGGTTTCAGAAAGGAAGCTCAAGTCATGAAACAAAGAAACCAATCATCTGTTATGAGTGCCAAAAGCCTGGACACATCAAGTCTGAATGTCCTTTGCTGAACAACACCAACAAAGAGAAGGACAAAAAGAGCTTCAGCAAGTATAAAAAGAAAGCATACATTTCAAGCATATGGGGTGATAGCTCTTCAGATGAGGATGAAGAGGTTGAAGATGAAAAGGCAAACATATGCCTAGTAGCTCAAGAACAACAAGATGATGATGAGGTATATGACTCAAAACCTTCCTATGATGAACTTGTTGATGAATATTATCTTGTGCAAAAGGAATTTGAGAAACTCGCAGAAAAATACTTAGCTTTGAAAAGGAAAAATATCACTCTTGAACTACAAATTGAAAAACTATCTTCTTCTAAAATTTTGATTTGTCAGGAATGCCCTGAATTAAAACAGAAGAATGTACATCTTACAAAAGCACTTGAAACATTTACTAAGGGCAGTGAAATGCTTAATGTAATTTTGAAACAACAAAGATTTGTAAATGATAGGTCAGGTATTGGTTACAAACCAAATTCTGATAAGAAGAAAGGTAAAAAGAAGAGTGGTCAAAAATCTTACATGAACTACTTTACAAAAACAGTTCACTCCTCAAATCCCTTTGCACATTGTGATTATTGCAATAGGAAGGGCCATTCAACTTCATCTTGTTTTCATAAGAGGGAAGGAAAAATTAAACCTATAGGAAACTATAAATGGGTACCAAAAGGAACTTATGTTCTCAAGGTGCAAGCTAACCCAAAAGGACCCAAGAAAAGTTGGGTACCTAAAACTTGATCCCATTGTGATTTGCAGGTTTGTCTTAGAGCATCAAGACCCAACAAATGGTATATTGATAGTGGATGCTCAAGACACATGACTGGTGATAAAACCAAATTCCTTACAATTAAACCAAAAGATGGTGGTAGAGTCACCTTTGGAGGAGACCAATCAGGAAAGATTGCTGGCATTGGTGAGATTGGAAGTAGTGATGGTCCACTCATCAAGGATGTCTATCTAGTAGAAGGATTGTGTCACAATCTCCTAAGTGTGAGCCAAAGCACTGATAAGGGTAACTTAGTTATCTTTGATTCTGATGAATGCTTTATTGTCAAAAAGGATTTGATTCCCATAGAAAATTTGAAAACTAAAGCCTTGTTTAGAGCACCTAGAGATGGCAATTGTTATACACTTAACCTCTCTAGTAATACCTCCGTGTCAGAAAAATGTTTTGTAAGTAACTTGGATGAAAGTTGGTTATGGCACAAAAGATTAGCTCATGTGAACATGTCTCAACTTGACAAGTTGCTGAAAAAGGATTTGGTTATTGGTATTCCAAAATTGAATTTCAAAAATGATAAGATATGTGATGCTTGCCAAAAAGGAAAACAAACCAAATCATCCTTTAAAACGAAGAATGAGATTTCTACTACCAGACCCCTTCAATTACTTCATATGGACTTAGTTGGACCAGCTAGAGTTAGAAGTCTTGGTGGAAATCTATACACTTTGGTCATAGTTGATGATTATTCTAGATTCACATGGACAATTTTCTTATCATCTAAAGATGAAACATTTGATCAATTTGTTGTATTTGCCAAGAAGGTCCAGAACGAGAAAGGTTTTTCAATTTCAGGTATACGAACCGACCATGGTGGAGAATTTGAGAACAACGCCTTTGCTGAGTTCTGTGACAACACGGGGATTGATCACAACTTTTCAGCACCAAGGACACCACAACAGAATGGTGTTGTGGAGAGAAAGAACAGAATACTCACTGAGATGGCAAGAGCAATGTTGAGTGAAAACAACACATCACAAGTATTTTGGGCTGATGCCATGAGCACTGCATGCTATATCTCCAATAGAGCTTACTTAAGGAAGAAGTTGAACAAGACTCCTTATGAGCTCTACAAAGGGAGAAAGCCAAATCTCAGCCACCTTCACATTTTTGGTTGCAAGTGCTATGTGCACCATAATGGTAAAGAGAATCTTGGTAAATTTGATTCTAAGGCTGACTTAGCGATATTTATTGGTTATTCTAATAGAAGCAAAGCATATAGAGTTTTTAACGCTAGAACTAAAGTTGTAGAAGAATCAATACATGTTGTGTTTTGTGAAAATGATTCTAACAGATCTTTGGATGATGAAGAAGAAAACATTTGCAAAAATCAATTCTTTTCAAAAACTACCCCTTCCTCTGAAAATTATGAAAATGTTTTTGAAGCTGATCCTGAAAACAGTTTAGAAAATCCTGATCAGACTCAGCCTAGAGCTTGGAAATATATAAGGAATCATCCTATAGACCAAGTTATAGGTGATATTAATCAAGGAGTAAGAACCAGAAGAAGCACGTTAAATGAAGTAACCTTCTCTGCATTTATTTCACACATTGAACCCTCTAAAATAGAAGAAGCCCTTTCAGACAATGATTGGGTGATAGCTATGCAAGAGGAATTACATCAATTTGACAGAAATCAAGTTTGGGACTTGGTACCTAGGCCTAAAGACCATCCGGTCATTGGCACCAAATGGGTATTCAAAAACAAACGTGATGAATCTGCAATCATAGTCAGAAATAAGGCAAGACTAGTTGCCAAAGGCTACAATCAAGAAGAAGGAATTGATTATGAAGAAACTTATGCTCCAGTGGCAAGATTGGAAGCCATAAGGGTTCTTCTAGCCTTTGCTTGTGTTAAAGGAATAAAACTCTTTCAAATGGATGTTAAAAGTGCCTTTTTAAATGGTTTCATACAAGAAGAAGTTTATGTTGAACAACCACCTGGATTTCAAAATGAAAAATTTCCAGATCATGTTTATCATCTCAAGAAAGCTTTATATGGCCTTAAACAAGCTCCTAGAGCTTGGTATGAACGTCTAAGTAAATTTCTACTTGATCAAGGCTTTGTTAGAGGAAAAGCTGACACTACTTTATTCATTAGAACTAATAAATTGAATGAAATTTTAGTTGTACAAATATATGTTGATGATATTATATTTGGTGCTTCTAATGATTACTTGTGTGAAGATTTTGCAAAGAAAATGCAGGGAGAATTTGAGATGTCTATGATGGGAGAACTCAACTACTTCCTTGGCTTACAAATTAAGCAAAAGAAAGATGGTATCTTCATATCACAAGCCAAGTACTTGAATGATCTCTTAAAGAAGTTTGGAATGGATCAATGCAATGGTGCTGATACTCCCATGAGTGCAACTACTTCTTTGGATGCTGATGAAGAAGGCAAGGACTTTAACATAACAAAGTATAGAGGAATGATTGGGTCATTACTCTATCTTACAGCAAGCCGCCCCGACATTCAATTCAGTGTGGGGATGTGTGCAAGATTCCAATCTGCTCCAAAAGAGACACATGCTGAACATGTGAAAAGAATCTTTAGATATCTTGCTGATACTAAGACTCTTGGCTTATGGTTTCCCAAAGGACAACCAGAACACTTAGTAGCATATTCAGATTCAGATCATGCTGGATACAAGACAGATAGGAAGAGCACAAGTGGACAATGTGAATTCTTTGGTGGCTCACTTGTGTCATGGTTCAGCAAGAAACAAACCACTGTTGCTGTATCATCTACTGAAGCTGAGTATGTGGCTGCCTCAAGTTGCTGTGCTCAAGTGTTATGGTTAAAACAACAACTCGCTGATTTGGGAGTGTACTTGAAAGAAATTCCAATACTATGTGACAACACAAGCACAATAAGCTTGGCCAAGAATCCTGTGCAACATACAAGAACCAAACACATTGATGTGAGACATCATTTCATCAGGGATCATGTTCAGAAGAAGGATGTCAAAGTCATGTTTATCCCAACACATCTCCAACTTGCAGACATTTTCACAAAACCTCTTGCAAAAGAACAATTTAATTTCATAAGAAGAGAATTGGGAATGGTAAACCCCAATGAACTGTAAGTATTTCTCACTCATTTTAATGTTAGTTATGGTTTTGATAATGATTGATTACTGACTTAAGCATCGGAGTATCTAGAAGTGTCTTATGCAGGATGCTCTTATCTCAAATTTGCTGAAGTTATGACCGAACTCGAGCCTGACAAGAAAGAACTCGAGCTCGAGAGAGACTGGAAGTAGTGAAAGGCAAAAACAAGAATGAACTCGAGTTCATTAGTGAATGAACCTCAAGTTCATTTTTGGCAGAGAGCAAGGCTGGATCTCAGGCATGACGAACTCGAGCCCATAAGTGACGAACTCGAGTTCGTAAATCACAGAGAGCAACCTTGGAGGAAAGTCATCCTGAACTCGAGCTCGTACGTGAGAACCTCAGGTTCACGAGGAAGTTCAAGAGTTCTCAGCACACTCTTGAAGTCCAGGTAAGCAAATTTTAATGACGAACTCGAGCCTGAAAGGTGTGAACTCGAGTTCATCACGAACTCTATATATACTACAGTTACAAACTTTTCACTTCACTCTTCACACACCTCCGGTTTGCCCTAGTCCTCTGCGTCTTTCTCATCATCTTCTTCCTCTGTTTTCTGCGAAAATGGCCTCTCAATCCACAAATCCCAAAGACACAAACCCTAACCCTTCTCAATCTGTTTCTCAAACTCAATCTGAACGCCCTGTCCGCACAAAAAAGCGCTCTTCCCGCCTACAAGATGGAATTGACAAATTCGTTAGAGGAGTTGACGGCGAAAATACTCAAACTCCTCCTTCCAGACCGAAAGGAGTTGTAATTGGAGAAGAGAGAACGAAGAAGAGGCATGATCCCGAGCCTCCTGTCCAAGGAAGAGGTAAAGCCCCTCAGCCAGCTGCTCCTCTGAGGGAAAAACAACCCTTCAAGAGAAAGAAAACCGCGGGTATCCACTCTGTTCCCACTCCCGGTCAAGGTAGTGGTCAAGCTGAACCTCAATCTCAGGAACAAGGGACTCCTCAGGTATCTCAGCCCTTACCTGCAATTTTAGAAATTTACAAGCATAAGAGGTGCCCAGAAGGTTTCAACATAGAACCATGTAGAATGACAGCAGAAGAGGGTGTTTTATTCAAGAAAAAATATGATGAAAAGAAGAAATTCTGTCCTATAGTCTTTGTAGATTTAGCTAAGCTAAAAGAAGAATGTAATTTGGATTTGAGCCCCTGGATGAATCAATTTGAGTCCTTAATTTCAATCAAGGCTGCCTATAGTCCCAAACTTGTGAAAGTCTTTTACTTTCACATGAAATCTGATAATGTGCTAAATTCAGATGGTGATCTGGTAGAAGAAAGAATTGTCACAAAGGTTAGAGGTCAGAAAATCACAATTACTCCTGACTATCTGAACTCTATCCTACAAATCTCAAACCCTCCTAAGCCTGAAACTCACAGATATAAGCAACAGGCTATATTTAGTTTACTCAGACCTGATGAACCTATTCCTAATACCCTTGAGATACTGAATTTCACCCCAGCTGCCATGCCTCTGAGAAACCGAGCCATCTGGTACATTTATTCCAGGAATCTTCTTCAGAAGGGAGGCAACTTTACACACTTTGCCAAGAAAGATTTTAACATCTTCGCCTCCATTCTAGACCAACAACCTCAGAATGTAGGTTACTGGCTCTTTCAAGAAATAGCAAAATTTGCTTTTCACTCACGCCAGTCATCCCAGATTCCCTTTGCCAGCCTGGTTTCAGTAATTCTATTTCATGAGAAGATTTGGCACTTGGCTGAGAATGACTCTCCTCAATTTCCAACTGAATTTGGACAGCACATCATGAACTTGATGCAAACTCACAGGCCTGAGTACTCAGATCAGTCCAGAGCCCCAAAGAGGTCCAAGCCAGCTACATCCAGAGCCACACAGTCCAGAGCTGAAGAAGCTCAGAGTGCTCCTCCACCTCCTTCTGATTTTAATGTCAGAGTTCAAGAAATTGTGGACAAGGCCGTATCTGATCTAATAGAAGGAATTGAACTAGCTGTAGGGAAGCTAGTTGCTGAAGTGAACAAGGGTCACAATAACCTGGTGGATGCTCAAGAAGCCTTCAGAGTTGAACAAGAAGCACTGAAGACTCAAGTCAATGAACAGACCTCTACTATGTCCACCTTATTGGTTACAATGATGAACCTAAGCGATAAGATGGACAAGATCTTAAAGTCTCAGTCTCCGGATGCTTCTACCTCTGTACCTGCCCCAGACTCAGAACCTGCTCACGCTCAGCCTGCACAGACACCTCCTTCTGCTCCTACACCTTCGACCTTCACATCCTATGCTGAGCCACTAGCCATAGTACCCTATGTCCAAATTGAACCTATCTCTTCTTCCCCTCCTTTTGATGATGCCAAAGGGGGAGAAAGTGTGGAGTGAATATTGATTGTTTTGTAACTTTTGTAGTCATTTTGGAATTATGTGAATTTTTTTTTTTTTCAGTTTGAAGTTATCAATTTGAAGTTTCAGTTATATTTTTTTTGGTCTTAAAGTTTATCTCTGATAATTTGGTTAAGTCTCTGATAATCTGCAAAATTTTTGTTTCACAAAACAAATCCTTGATATTCTGCTTCTGATATATGTTTTCTGTCAATTTGATCACAAGCTGAATTTCAAAATAAATTTCAAACTAAGTTTCCCAATCAATTGTTTACAAGTGTTGTCATCATCAAAAAGGGGGAGAATGTTAGTTCTCAGAGTGTTTTGATGATCACTGACAATTGTAAACAATAGTGGAAAGATTTGACAAGTCAAGGATGTTTAAAACTCATGATTTTTCTATCTGTCAAAATAGAACTCGAGCCTATGAGTGATGAACTCGAGCCTGTATTTAACAGAAAGCATGAACTTGCAAAACCAAAGTTCAAACTTGAGACTAAACCTGAGGTTTGTAATTAAACCTTTGAAAGTTCGCATGAACTCGAGCCTATAACTGTTGAACTCGAGCCTATGTTTAACAGAAAGCATAAACTTGTCAAACCAAAGATCAAACTTGAGACTGAACCTGAAGTTCAAAATTAAATCCTTGAAAGTTTGAGTGAACTCGAGCCTACCATTTAATGAACTCGAGTTCGCCATTGACAAAGTTTTTTTTTTAACTTTTGAAAACCTATTACAAACTCTAAACCTCTACTCAAACCTCAAGTTTGAAAAAGTTCAAAGAAGATATTAAGTAAAAGAACTCGAGCCTGTCATGATGAACTCGAGTTCATCCTTGGCAGGACAAGTTTGTTTAAACTTGAAAACAGAACATTGTCTATAAACTGGAGCCTAAACTCTTCAGACTCGAGCCTAGTTTTGACCGAGAGCCTTCAGAATATTTTAGAGAGAACTAAACTCGAGCCCAAGCTTCTCAAACTCCAGTTCAAAAGTTCCAGAGAGTAATTAGCCATTTTCAAAAGTTTCAAACTCGAGCCCACTTGTCTTAAACCTCCAGTTTGTTTTATGTTAACCCTTTTTGAAGTTCTCTAAGTAAAGAGAACTCGAGTTCATCATTAATGAACTCGAGTTCGTGTTCTTACAAACCTCAGGTTTACACACAAACCTCCAGTTTGATTTTGACAGAACCGAATTCTCAAAATGAATAAAGGCCGAACTCGAGCCTAACATTATGAACTCGAGTTCAGACCTCCAGAACAGAAAAACGCATTTAAACTCTGATATGTCAAATTTGATTCTTTCTTCATGTTTCAAGTTACCCATTGAATCTAATCATTATATCTATCTCTTATATATGTAAGTGAACTGTTCTAACAAGTTTATTTATGAGATAACAGAAAGAATTTGAAATAGACAGAGATTCAATTGGAGCAACACTTTATGCAACTTGGATTATTTTATCTTATCCTTCAAGACAAGATTAAATGCATGACAGGTTGGCATTACAGACAGTACAATCACCTCTGAAGAAAGCCAAACGTGATTATTCTAAAAACAGAATGTCATGGGCCACCAATATTCAAATGCAAAAGCTACAAACACCCAAATCTGGAAAGTAGCAACAGAATATTACCCATCAGCTTCTGCAGTACCTTTACACATGGAAGAACACTCACAACAGTCACATTTTCGAATGGGAACAAGCTTCAGTGGATTATTAACGTTCAAATGATTCAAACAATTATAAATGACTGAGGAACTGAAGCCAAACAGACACATCTGATAAACAACTACTCTACTCGAAAATAATCATCCTGAGTTGTTCTTTTCATTAGGCTGTATCTTTGATACATTGTACTTCAGTATTTATCTTATCTACTCTTTGAGAGAGTCTTTCTTGTAATCATTCATTGATTGAGATAACCACAAGTCAGGGGACTTGGTGGTTGGGAGTATTGATTGCATCTTGTAAGGGGGAGTGAGTTCTAGTGAGAGAACTACTCTGAGTACAGAGATTGTAATCAAGTCTTGTGAAGTTAGTGGATTGAAAATCCCAAGTGAGGCTTGGGGACTGGATGTAGGTCAGAGAAAAGGCCGAACCAGTATAAATTGATCCGTGCAAAGCTTCTCTACTCCTCTCTTCATTTATCCTCTGCTTTAACTTGCCCAAAACAGAGCCAAGTCTCTAAAATTTTATAGATACCCAATTCACCCCCCCTCTTGGGTATCAAGGTCCATTCTTTCAATATTGAGCTTCCAAAACGTCAGCATGCTGAAGGGGGTAGGCAAGGGGCTTCAATAAAGAGTGTGGATCCTGATGAATTGTCACAAATCCACTTATACATCTTGAATAATGTTGATGAAGTTCAAGCCAGCATAGCTACACATAAAGAAGCTGTAAGGAAAGAAAATCATCGAATGACTGAATAAAGGTTGATTAGGGAGCATAACAGAAATTTTGCACATTGGTTCAAACAAAAGGTCGAGGGAGAGGAATGTGTTTCTGATACAATCAAATGGTTAGCACGTGGTCCTGAGGTTGATGTCATAAGTTGGAATTCGTATGTGATCAATGGAACACAAAGTCCCTAGATGATAGGAGCACAGTCCAAAATAGTGGTGTTATGTTAGAGGCTGAATCTATGCACTTCTCCAGTTCGAAAGACAAGAGGCCTTTATTGGCAGCCATGCCATATTATGGGGTTATTGAAGAGATTTGGGAGGTAGACTATGTGAAAATTAAATTTCCCATTTTCAAATGCAAATGGGTTAATGCCAATAATGGTGTTCAGATCAATCGGCTAGAATTTACATTAGTCGATGTCAATGGTAGAAGTTTTGGAGACGAACCTTTTATAATAGCAGACCAGGCGAAACAAGTGTTCTATATCACCGATCAAGAAAATAAAATGTGGTCTGTAGCTCTCCAAAGAAAAAGGGTCATTGATATTGATGAGGAAAGTCAATCAAATTATGGTCTTCTTGAGAGTATTCCTTTTTCAAGGGGTCTACCAGACATGAACGAAGAAGATGAAGCAGATAATGAATCCAGCATAAGAAATGATCATCAAGAAGGGATATGGGAGTATATCACTTTATAAAAGAGTCAAGCTATAAGGTAATATTCATATGCAGAATTCTTTGAAAACTATAAGTTTTATCTATATTATATTCCTTCTATGTTCGATCATAAACAATGTCATTGACTATAAAGTTTGTTCTTGTTTTATTTTTGTGGCAGGATCCGATCCAAAGGGGCATATTATAAAAGAGGATGTTACGTTGTTGGTGGGAATCAAATGAAGGTATGGTGAATATTATTTTGGGCATGTTTGTTGTATTTGTAACTTATGGTATTTGTAAGTAAGTTATCTTATTGTATTAATTAATTTAGGTGTTGTAGTCATAGTATAATAATTACTTAAGAGGCCGCATAACTCATGATGCATAATATTTGTATTATTTTTCCCAATTCAATTTATTCAATAATTTGTTCATAACTTGTAGCTTAAAGTATCAACTTTTATGTGCTGGATTGGGTGGTGGATTTATGTGTAATATAATCAGGAAGAACAGAACAGGGAAAATTCAGAAAAATTTAGACCGCAAATAAATATGCCGGTCTTAAAAGTTGAGCTTTTAAGACCGGATGTATTTATATGTCCAATCTTAAATGTCATTTAAGGTTTTAAAAGTTGGTCTTTTAAGACCGGTAAATTTTTTACATCCAGTCTAAAATAAAATTTTTAAGACCGGATTTATTTATCATCCAGTCTTGAAAGTCAGTCTTTTAAGACTGCGTATAATTAGTCGATCTTAGAAGTGGCTAAGTTTAAGACCGTATTTATTTTTGTCTGGTCTTAAAAGTCAGATATTTTGAGAGCGACCAAGTTATTAGCCGGTCTTAAAAGTTGAGTTTTAGGACCGGACAAAAAGATAGTCCCAGGTTTGTTTAGTACGACTTTTAAGACCGAATATTTAAATGCCCGGTCTAAAATAGATTCTTTAAGACCGATTGTAATCCGGTCTTAAATGTAGACTTTTAATACCGGCTGGAACAAGACCGGTCGCAGGTCCGATCTTACGATGCCTCTTTTGTCTGGTTTTAAAAGCCTTTTTTGCACTAGTGAAAAACAAAATATAAATTGACATTCAAAAGAACTTAGTTGGCGGTACTAATATCATGGATTATGTTCGCTGCTTTAAAAAAAATTAAAAGCAATCATTAATTAGCTGGAACCTTGTATTTATAAAAAATGGAAGGAATAAGTGTTAAAAAAGTTGACATCATCATAATTTTTTGGGATAGGACAATATTTAGGCTAAGTTACTTATATCCATTTGATCGTATCCCACACACACATATATATTTGTATGCGATTTTGTGGGTAACAAACATATATTTGGGCTATTATTGCATAATTTATAGATAATTTTGGATAAAGAGTAATTTGAAAGTGATGAAGACTTCCAGAACAAAGTATAGTCCATTAGAGCATAGAATTATAATATTATACTCCAAGAGAACTTTAACAGGCGAAGAAGCCCAATGGATCTATTTCGTGGGACCAAGTACATGTATTTACTTAGTAGGAAGAACGGGAAGACAAGTAAAATTATTCCTCCAATGGTACGACATAGACAAATAAGATGAACAGCCCAGGAGCACCCAAGAAAAGAATATGCCAAATATTGTCTGATTACACTAACCATATGTGTAACTATTGTTCTGATGGAGAATGATTATGAAGAACTTGTATTAGATATGAGTATACTTGCCACACATGGTAAGGTGGAGGAGTAAAAGCAAAGGAAAAGAAAAACAAAGAGTCCTTTGGCGATAAAAAGTAACCAGTGTAGAAAAAGAAAGATTCCTTTGGTTATAAAAAGTAACCAGGGTAGAAAAAGAAAAGCAACCATAGTTTGTAAAAGTACCTAGAGTTAGGAATACCTGACTTTATATATATAAAGCGTTGTAAATTCTCTCTGAAGATCATCGACCTCTAAACATTTTCTCTGTATACAATCCATTGCTCTCAATAAAATATTTATTCTAGTATCTAATGTCTCAATATGATGAGAAGGATCCAGTAAATATAGTGAAATAGAGAGTTCGAAAATAAGGATTTTACAATATTAAATGTCTTATTTTTTTATTTCTTCTATTTTCATATCAAATTTTATATTTTATTGTATTGTGTTTTTTTTTTTTGGTAACACCCCAAATTCCATACTACTTGTTATGTCCGTTGACATGTAGTATTAGAAATATCAACAGAGTTGACGGTGTTAACAAATTAGAGTAAAGTGGAATGGAGAGCATATATTAACGTTTGGACGATAAGTAACTGATATTATATGCCCAAACATATACTAGTGAATTCAAATTCCCAAAGGAATATTCGCGATACGATTTAAACAAACTTAAATATAAATCTTAACTAGACCTATGGCTTGAAACCTAACACAGTTAATCAGACCTATTGGCCAGGTTGGTGTTAGTCTAGGGATGTCCATCTGTGACAATTAAAAACCACTTCGACCAACCTTTCCTTAGACGTCAAATGGTTTGAACTAACTTTATCAAATTTATTGCCATAAATTACACTCTATATTAAACTTCTTCAGATACTCCTCTTGACCAGTGCCTCTTCATGGCTCCGTCCATATCGCCTCCCCAAATCCAGGTCCCTTTTTTGAATCTTTAGTCAAGCCTGAGATTCAATCGGATTGAATCTCAAGTAACCGTTAACTTCATATGCAAAGTATAAACAATATATGATAGACAATCACAACAACCATACATTCGGCAAACACATTAGTACCCAACTACAATGTCCTACAATACATGTATCGTTACTAGCACTCACCAGTGCCTCGTGACCTAGTCAGGGGTACCTCATCGCTAGGAAAACAAGCATGCAGTATTATCATATAAATACAACGATCTACAACCAACTGAATGTAAACACACATGACCTCAAGACCTAGTCTTGTTCATGAGTCCTCAATCATGATTTAATCAAGCATATATATATCGTAAAACAAGACATATGAGAGTTAAAATTACTGTATGGAGCTCTAAACATCGTGTATTTTATATCAAAAGAAAGCCTGGATGTCTACTTTCTTTCTGGAAAATTTCATGATTTTAGGACTTCATTTAGTACATAAGATATTGGAATCAATTTTTATAAAAACTAGACTTATTAAGAAGTTCATAGGTTTTTGAAGCACATGAATAGGACATCTATAACTCCATGTTTTATGGAAGCTTAACTAGAACAGTCATAAGAAACATTAAAACTAGGACTAATCCAAAGACTTTGATCTTCTGGGGTTATTTTTCCTTGAAAATAAACATGTTAAGGGTCATGTGGATTTTTGTAGCACATCAATTGGATTTTTGTGCATTTAGTTATGATTTTTCAAATTTGCTGAAAAGTCTGCCAGAAAATCGAGAATTTCGAATTTAAGGAAAAATAAGGGTAAAAATGGAATAATATATCCACTAAGGGTAAAAAGATCAAAAGTGGCAAAAATATCGCTTAAGATATTATCATAAGTGATATGATACTCATTACAATATCATATAAAAGGAAATAATTTGATAATTGTAATACCCGAAAATTTTAAATATAATATTTTGAATATATATATATGTGTGTGTAATAAATACCTATTGAGATAAAAGAGTACGTTATCTCTAAATTGTGTAATTTATTTATTTAAAATCTTTGGGCAATTCCTCCTTGAAATTTAATAAATCAAGGTTAAAGTTTGAATTTGCATTTAGGGATCATAAAATACCTTATAACCTCCATATCACAACATAGCTTATATTTAATCATAAAGAGACATGAAATGTTAGGAAAATACCTAAATCAATTAAAGGAAATTACCAATAATTAAAGGACAATTAAATTTACAATAATTAAAATAATTGTATAATTTTCATAATTAATCTAGTGGCTTGTTAAGAGGCATCAATTAGGATATTTTAGCTTAATTAAAAATCAAGGGCTAAGGACACGATGGGCCGTCGTGGCACTGGTTAATGCAAACATGGATGATTGTGCATGCGTTGTGTGCTATGTACTATTGATATGTTAATCTTACATTTGTTGTGTGCTTTTGTATTGATTATTTCTGAAATATCATAAATATCTGTCATACATATTTTGTCATACATAAGCATGAGGTTAACCGTTACCTGTGGTCCGATAGGTATTGGACCTCAGCTCTTACTATAGCTTTTTTGGTTCGGAGAACCGAGGACTGAAGGCAAGAGTAAGCAGCACGCGTGAGACTCGGCTGGCGATTTTTATTTTGGGATATGTATTGTTATAATGGCAACACTCGGATAAATGTACTGTTCTTCGTGAACAAACAGATACGCCACAGTTAATGGTTATCAGTTACTCTCTTGCTCCGATGCTCTACTCTGATGAAAAAATTTTATTCCGCTTTTGAAAATTGGGGTGTTCAATAATAACGTCATAGGATACCCGAGAAGTCCAAGGTCGGGTTCAAAAGACAAACGTATTACTTATTACTTATTCTACTGTTAACGTCAACTTTGACAACCAAGTACATCAAATGTCCATCCAACTCTTATATATAAAATAAAATCATTACTATTAACACTTTTCTGCTTCCACAATACTCGATCCATACTTCAAAAAATGCTCAATAAATATATGCTAGTTTGAAAGAATTTGTAGAGAAAGGACTCTTATATGCTCAATGAAAATATAAGTGAAATCCTTTGTTAAGGATTGAGTCTCATCACAATATTTGAATCAGATGATGAAGTTGTTGCTGCTGCATTAGAAAACAATGTGTTGAGGAGTGAGTTGCTAGAGAAGTTCAATTCATTAACAATAATATCATATCATACATTTAGTGAGGGAGAAACCTTTCTTGATTAATAAGCATGTTTCATGATTAACAAGCATATCATAACCCTGTCAAAATTTGTGAACTAATTTTCTGCACCTGTACTGTAGAGTCTTTTTCAACAGCCTCCTTAGATGCCTCTTCACTCTAAAAAATAAATCACAGAAGACATAAAAAAGATAAATTAAGTTGAAGGAGAGTAGGGTCAAATAAACTTTGTAAACCCACAAGCACAAAAAAGAAAAAGAAAAAAAAAAGAACTGTTCTAGATGTAAAACCCAAAAAAAAAAAAAAATCCTAATTTCAATGAATGCTATATTTTGATTTAAAAAATACATGTGAAATAAAGGAGAGTATGTTGTCTTTAAATTTTGTAATTTCTTAACTATATTTTAGGCAATTCTCTCTTAGAAGTTAAAACAACCAAAGGCTAATTTTAGACTACATTTAAGGATCATAAAATACAAAATAAATATTATATTAAATTATGGTTCTTAAATAATCAAGAGGAGCAAGAAAACATTAAGGAAACACATAAACAAATTAAGGAAAATTAATAAAGATTAACAAGTAATTAAGACCTCACTAATTAAACAATTGTGTAAACCTTGATAATAAATCAAGGGGCTAATTAATGAAGATTAGGCACTAATTTTCATAATTAGTTAATAAATCTATAGCAAATGCAATTAAGGGCTAATAAATCCTATAAATAAGCTTAATGCTCTTGAAAATAGAAGAGCCAATGAGAAATCAGAGAAATAGGCTCAATCCTTGTAAAATTAAATAAATCGATAGGAAAATTAAGATATGGATTAAGGGTGAGGATTAAGTTTGAACAAATACAAAATCAAATCCAATGGCTAAGGATCAAGATGAGAGGATAAAAAATTATTTAATAAAATTAAATAATAACATAATTAAACTAGCACATGGGACATAAAATGCAAAAATGGAAGAGGATAGGAGAGAGAGAGGGACGTGGCGGATTTGAGAGAGAGAGAGAGCGGGAGAGAGAGAGAGATTAAAAATAATAGTTTTTATTAGAGTACATATTGAATTAAATTAAGAAAATAAAAATAAAGGATTAATCCTATGTAATTAGAATCAACCAATGAGAGCATTTTCTTCCTAAAATGAGCCTTCATAAAAGCATAAATCAACCAAAGCCATTGATTAAAAAAGATCATCCAATGGGTAGGATTAAAGAGGAGTGTTTGGGAGAGTGAAGAGAGGTGTTTGGGAAGAAGAATAAGGGAGTGTGAAACCAAACATTAGCCTTGGACTTTTCCTATAAATAGAGGCCTTGCCTCTTTACAATTCTTCACACCGAATCAACCACCAAGTGGTGATTTCTAAGAAGGAGGAAGGAGAAGCAAGAGGCTTTAAGAGGTAAGCTTGCTTTTAGTTTTTAGTCTTTAGCTTTTGTAGTTCTTAGTATAAATGTTAGTTTAATCTAGGAAATAGGTACAGTAATTTCCCATAATTGTTTTCAAGCCTCATTGCATTGAAAGATGCCTGACGAGGTGAGAACATGTTGGGAAGTAATTTCTAGGATTAAGGGAATTATTGGGAATTGCAGGGTTATTAGAGTCAGTAACATAGAGAGTATTATTTTATGTGCAAAATTATCTTCAAAAATTATGAAATAATTCAGGGGTATAGTAGACATGTATAGATTTCCATTGATATGAAATATGTATCAATTTGAGGTCTGTAGAGGGAGATAAAAATTCTGGAAATAAGGCTACGTTGTCTAGAAAAATTCTAGGCAGAGGTTGAATATTGTTAAACTGGGAATGATTCACTAATTATGGGTGAAGATCATTATTTTTCCTCACAAATAGACATGCTAAGGTTTCCTGGAAATTTTACAGAACCTCGTTTCGATTTTTGTGGAATTAGTTATGAATTTTTCAAGTGATCGGAAAATCAGCTCAGAAATGCTGAAGCAGCGTTTTTTTAGAAATAAAGGGATAGAAAAGGTCAGTAGGGACTAAGGTACCTCTTAGACTATGATTTATAAAAAAATAATGCAGTTATATATTTATAGGAAATCTGAGGAATCGTACCGATAGCCAAACGTACCACTGTCCACGCAGACTAAAGTACGAATGCGTACTGTAACATTAACTCTGATGCTTTTTGTATGTTTATATGAGATAGATTATTTCATAGAGTCATGGACAAGACTTGGTCTTGAGTGTTAGTTCTCTCTGTGTTTTGATGATTACTAACAATTGTAAACAATGAAAGGATGTTTTTGAGTAAGATAAGTGCTTGTTAAAACTTGTTAATTTCAAGCAAAAGCACTCTGTCTACGACAAACTCGAGCCTAGATTGGCAACCTCAAGTTTTCCACTGACATAAGAGGTAAACTCGCTAGTTTGAACTCTAAACTCGAGACTGGACCTTTGAAATGAACTTGAAAGTTTTCCAAGGTTTTCTCATACTTTGAGTAAACTCGAGGCTATACATAGTAACCTTGAGTTTGCTAGAGGCTAAGAGCATTTTGACTTAAAAACACTTTTAAACTCAAGACCTCCACTTATAAACCTCAAGTTTGCACTTCCAGAGAAAATCTTCAAAGAGTTTACAAAAACTGTAAAGTCGAGTTTGTAAAGGCAAATTCAAGTTTGCCTCTGGCGGGAAGAATTTTCAAATTAAGAGATTTACACAAACTCTACACTATTTCATATTGAGTAAAGTTTTCCACTGCTTTGAAAACTTCAAGAGTTTACAAAACTTGTAAACTCAAGGTTGTAGATGCAAACTCGAGTTTACACTTAGCAGAAAGCTTTCAAGATTTTTAACCAAAGTAAACTCGAGACTAATTTCATAAACCTCTAGTTTACTTTACGCCAAGAGCATTCAGAGTTTTCTTGAGTAAGCCAAACTCGAGGTTAACTTTGTGAACTCGAGTTTAAACCTTACAGAGAGTAATGCATTTTCTACCTAAGATAAACTCTAGAGTTTGCACTGAAAACCTCAGGTTTGGATTTTGAAAACTAAAACTAATTTTTGAATTGAACAGTGTCAAACTCAAGCCTGTCTACTAATAGACTCGAGTTTGTGTTTTGATCAAAACTATTCCAAAGCTCAAAATCGCGACACTTCTCTCTGGATGGAGGAAACTCGAGGTTAGATATGCAACCTCGAGTTTAGATCAACTCGAGAGCTTTGTAGTGTTTTTATGTATTGAAAACCTCAGGTTTTGATTGCAAACCTCCTGTTTAGTTGTTTTGAACTTGAAACGTTTTTACAAACTGAAGCTTCAAACTCGAATTCAGATGAACCAAACTCGAGTTTACATCGCTGATTCAGAAATTCAAATCTGACGAATTTGGAAAACCTTCTTGTTTGATCTTAATACTTTCCAATATTATTCTCTAATATTCCTAGCTATGTTTAACCACTTTTTTAGTAAGTTTCAGATGGATTAGAGAATGTTTATTGAAGGTTTAAAGCAAAAGCAAAAAGCAATGTCAGCTCATTAAATGCTATGCCTAGAAAGTTGCACATTTTTTGGTAATCCATCTGCACACGATTGCAAAGCATTAAAGAATGATTTCTACAACAAGCAACTGCCTCTCCAACGAATTAATCCAGAGCAAGTCAACTCTGAACACTTGGACAGCTGGATTAAGTGGAGAGTAGAGAGAGAAGAAGACCAAACCTGCTCCTAACCATTGCTGATCATCTCCAACAGTCTGATTAAAGATGCAACGGTCATTTAATGCTATCTGAGTATAAATAGAGTTGCATTCAAGTCTTCTTAACAACTAGAATAGCTGAAAACGAAAATCATTCAAGTCTTGCATTTATTTCTTCAGTTTTCAACTGTATTGTATCTTTTGATACTTTGAGCTTCAGTATTCATTATTATCCACTCTGTGAGAGAATTTATCTTTATAAAACATTTATTGTAAAGAATCACAAGTCAATTGGACTTGGTGATTTAGGAGTTCATTGATTACAACTTGTAAGAGGGAGTGAGTCCTAGTGAAAGAACTAATTCTTGAGTGCAGAGTGTGTAATCATTGATATAGTGAAAATCCCAGAGAGTCTGGGGACTGGATGTAGGTCAAGTTGTTAGGACCGAACCAGTATAAATCTTTGTATCCAGCTGCTCTTCCCTTTACTCTATTCATCTCTGTTCTTGTAGTCTAAAAACAAGGTAATACTTGAAAATTTTCAAAATACCCAATTCACCCCTCCCCCCCTCTTGGGTATTTGGCTCCACTTTCATTGGGTCATACACTGTGGTTAAGGCTCTGTCTTAAATCACTGTTTACACATTCAGCTATATATGGGTTAAAGTCTTGATAATACCGTGAGTTTGTTTTCCTAGCGCTGAAGACACGACATGTTATCATGGCACTGGTTAGTGCAAACGTGGGTGACTTTACATGTGTTGTGCGCTATGTACTGTTAATATGTTAATCTTGCATATACTGTATACTTATGTATTGATTACTACTGTAATGTTATGAATATCTGTCATACATATAATGTATTACTTAAGCATGAGGTTAACCGTTACTGTCACGACCCAAAAGTTTAGGGGTGACTGACACAGACTCACCTGCCTAACGCCTTAAAACATGAAGAATTTCTAACACTCATATATAGATATGAGTACAACAGCTAAAAAATAAATATCATAAACGTATTTCGTATAACGGACTAGTTAATTTTTGAAGAAAATTTAATAGGTTCACCTCTACAAGTGGAACCTTCCAAGATTCTATAGCAGTCTGATATTGCCCAGAGGAGCTCTGCTCCTTATCATCAAATACAAAACATGCAACTCAGGTGAGGTATAGCATACGTGGAGCTCCTAAATTACAACAATAAATACATAGGTATGAATGTTACATAACTGAGAATTATCAACATGACTCATCAGCTTCGTCCATCAGTAGAGGCCTCCAGTGACCACAGAAAGGATCCAAATCAGCTGCACTGTCTGAGACCATATAATCTTCCGGTGAATAACGTCCCATTTATATAATTTAGTGAAATGCAGGAGAAAATAATTTAAACATATTTATCTTTTAATCATAACAATAGAGAAATAAATTGCAATTTCTACATCATATGATCATAGATGAAATTAAAACTCTATATAGAATCATCAAGCAAATAATTTGAAAAATGTAATAAATCATTTGTTCAACAAAATCAGTTTAAAACAGTAAATCTCAAAATCTCATCTTTTAGTGGGACTTCAACAGAACGATATAACAAGCGTGGACACATAGTCCACGAGGGTAAATTAACCAAGCGCGGCGAAGTCACGAAAGCAAGCGTGAACACACAGTCCACGAGGGTAACTAACCAAGCGCGGCAAAGCCACGAAAACAAGCGCAAGTAAAAACCCACGAATAACAAGCGTGAGAACAAATCCCACGAATATCAAGCGTGAGCAGTACACCCACGAATGTCAAGCAAGCTCGAGGTTAACCATGGTGCACCAAGGACTAACAGTACTGCTGTTAGTAACCAGCATTCTGTGTTCAGTCCTCTCAAAAATGTTTTCAAGCATGCTTGGGGCTAATTTACCAAAAACAATAAAAAGTCCCTTTGTGTCGAGGTAATGATAGCTCGTATCAAATACTTCATAATAAGATACCCCAGCATGAAACTTCAATAACAATATCTCAAGCTTGGTTCAAATTCAATATAACAACAAAATCCCTTTTCAAATAATACATTCTAGCGAATGAACTTTCCAATCTGCAAGATAATTTCAATGTGTCAACAATATCGTTGTCCAACTTCAAGAACTCACATAATACAATTTCAAAGTTTCAAGACCAACTCAATATGAAATTTATGAACAAAATATCTCAAAACTCTCTTTGCCATTTGAGTGCATAATCATGAATTAGACCATGAAGTAATTGAGGAAAAATAAAGAATAACCATTAAAATCATCAATTTTTACTCATGTGATTACGATAAGAAAATGCAACAAATCTTATAAACTTCCCTTTGCAAAACCATACTTCTTAATATGGTGATTAACATGAAAATATGACAAGTAGTAAAAATGTCATTTATAAAAATTGTAATGGGACGTTATTCACTCACCTGTAAGGCTCCCAAATATATATATCTTACTTCTTTCTACTAGCCATGACTTACATCATCTCCTTGATCCCCTAATGTTCAAAACAAATTGTTAATATTCCTCCTATAATCTTTATAAGACTATAATCTCTATTTGGTAAGGAGATTCTCACATGCTCATGCTAACTCTCTTGCACTAGTCTTAACTTTCTAATTTAAACTCATGACTCTTAAATCATTTAACAATAATTTCCAAAATCTCAAGAAGCACAATCAAATCCATAATGTAAGATAATTTAGGAAATAAAGAAGACCTCAACTTCAACCCTCCACATGAGATTCCACATTGATTTTAATAAATAAAACACCACAACTTTTATATATATTACATCAACATTTTTTTCAAGTTTTAATATAGAAAATAAATCGTTTTTCATTAATTTCCACAACTTCGATTCTGTATGAAAAACAAATTTAAACTAAAGAAAAGCATACACAAAATTCATCAAATTCCTATCGTAACATTTAACCACATATTATAAAATATATGTTACAAAATCATGTTGTTCTAATGCTTCGTCCATGAGAAACCCCCAAACTTCACAATCTTTAAATGTCCAATATCAAAAATGGAAGAGTTTCAATCCCTTAATTCAAACCCCCACGATAGATAAGACAAAAATTGAAGGAAGAAGCTATAAGCCCACACACTCACAAAAACATAGTAAAAAGCAAGAAACAAAATTCTGCACACCATATATATATATAGCCGCAGCTCAAGAACAGGGGAAAGAGGAGGGTCTCATGCATACCCCACACATTTGATACTTGGCAACAATTCACAACCTATCTACTTTCTTTGGCCACCCAGCAACAACAACGAATTTTTTTCTTCTTCAATCTCCAATTCCCAAACATCATAGCAACAAACAGAACAAAGGAAAAAAAACGCTGCACATCTTAATCTTCATAAATACCATACATATATGAAGCTTACCTACGCAATCATGCCATAGTGCACCAAAAACGCAAAAGATGAAGATTCCTTAAATCCCTCACCAAAGCACCCACGGGCAGAATCATTTGAAGAAGAAAGGCGAGCAAACAGAACAGCATAGGAAAAACAACAGCAAAATTCCGACCGAAGGAGACAGAAGCCGGCGGCGAACGGGGCGGCGACGGCAAGAAAAGGCGAACAAAGATGGAGGAAGGAGGCTAGGGTTCACGAAGCTTCTATTCTCTCATATTCAATTCTCCGTCGCATAGCACCCAAAAGCAGATATATATTGTTTTTTTTTTTTTAAGGGGCATTTAAGAAACTTTTCCTAATGAATTAAATAAATAAATAAAAATTCTTCCAAGAGAGAAAATATTCAAACTCTAGGCCTTAGGCACCCTCCAAGGCTTTCAATACCACTAAACCATAAGGTTTTCCTTGTTGCCACACCACAATAAATATCAAATTAGTTTTGCTACAATCAAAATTTACTCATCCTCAACCTAAGGAACACTCAACAAATCATAAGAAAAAAAATATCAATCATGATGATAGAAAAATCTAAAATAACATCAGTAAATATTTTCTATTTTATTATTATAATTTCTTCCAAATAACCTATTATCTCGCTGGTCTATAAATATTTTCAGGGTTATTATAGTTACCTGAGGTCCAATAGGCATTGGACCTCAGCTCTTACTATAGCATCAGGGTTTGGAGGACCGAGGGCCAACGACAAGGGTAAGCAGCCCGCATGAGGACCTGGCCAGAGTTTTGTTTTTTGTTTTTTGGACTGAATAATATTTCATTGGGATAAATGTACCATTACTATAACCAACCATGGTTGAATGTTTTGTAACATACTCATCAGTACTCACTCTTCTGAATTGCTCCGATGCGCCACTCTGATCAAATTATATTATTCCGCTTTTGAAAAACGGGGTGTTACACTAAATTTATGAAGCTGCTAAAAGTTGGGACAAAGGAAGAAGACAACGAGTGGGAAATAAATTTGTTGGCTTCTTCTAAGTCTCTTTATTATAGAAAAGTATATTGTATATACATCTTCTTGATTTGGAGTACTATTGTTCTGTTCTGATATTGTCTTGCCTCTTTATGATTCTAATCAGCATGACATTTCCCAAATACATAGTTCATATTTTCTATTTTTATGATGCTCATATGTTCCAAGTCTTTAAAATCTTTTGAATAAAATGTTGGGAATACATATTTCAAATTATTACAGTTCCTGACAAAAACTCGCTGTAAGTTGGGAAAGACAGAGTGAACATTCAACTTCGGAAACATTCAGTGATGGATCTTTGGATTAGGATCTTGATGATCATGCAATTGTTGCCCTGTTGATCTCTCATCATCACTTATTAGGCATTTCAGATTTGAGCATTCTCTTATGCACAGATTTTCCAATTGCTTTAGAATCTAAGCTATAGATAAATGGAAAAGACATGTCATCGAACAATTCATTAATTCTACAGACTTTAGATTACTCAGCTCTAGCTTTCCCTTGAATAATGTGCCATCTAGTTCAACACAATGACTCAAATCTAGCTTCTCTAGTTGCTTGAGAAAGTCTTTAGAAAAATCAACGTGACATAATTCCCTCACACGAATATCATGAAGTCGTAGCTCAAGTGAATTGGAGAAGATTGTTGCAACAGTTCGTATTGACTAGGCATTGTATTGTAGGCCAAGATATCAAAGAAAGCTTAATTAAGTCATTCATACCTCCATCTTCTAAAGCATGAACCGAGTCAGGAATAAGATTTGTCCATCTTATTTCAATACATTCTGTTAACTTGAGAATCTCTGCTCTTGCTACCAGGGATTTCACCCTGCTTTCAGATAATATCCCCTTTAACCTGGTTGAATTGAAATATCTTTTTGTTGAAGCATCCAATTGAAAAGAATGCCTAGAGGAGTTGCCTTCTATATGATATATTCCAAATTCTTGAAGATCTATAATTTTAGAAGGCTTTGCATTACTATTAAAAATAACATCATTTGAAACATAATACAATACTTCAAGTTTCAGGCATCTTCCAATCACTTCAAATGAATTATTCTTTTCGATTGAACACCATACCAAGCCTAGCAATCTTAATTTCCCCAGTTGGCTAACATCATTTGTCAATTCAAGAGTGTGAAGATTTTTCAGGTTTTTGGAAAATAAATATTTCACCCAACTCCCAATTTGTTATTAAGGATAGAGTTTGGAAATTTTAAAGTGAATGAATTGATTGTGATAGTGATAAGGCCACTATTCTCCCAACCTTTACATTAGAACACAAAAGCAAAACCCTAAGTCTCTTCATACCTTCAAAGAATGTGTTAGGAATTTCTAAAGAATCATTTTTATTCACCCATACTAAAAGAACCTCAAGATTGTTGCCCTCAAAATAATCGGAAAAGTAATTTAAAATCCAAGATGAAGATTTTACATTCTCCTTCAACTTTGTCTTAGAATTCATGATTACTTGAATCTTTTCATTTGCTATCTGTTGGGCCACATTGTGAATCACATCGTGCATCTTTACACATCCTTCTATGGCATTCAACAATAAAGCAGAACTTACGAGTGTGGTTTTGATTGAAAGCACCTGACTTCTTACTCTATAGTAGCTGTCAACCTTTTCACAAAGCCCGAAACCTATAGCAATTCTACTCAAAAGCTCTATAAGTATTTCATAAGCTCTTGGGAATATTGAACATAGCAAGATGAGATCTTGGGCTCTTGGATCTAGATGCGTGAAGCTTACTTTCAAAGAATTATAAAACTTGTTCGCTTCTTCATCAATATTCCCATGCCTTAAGGATGAATCTTTTTCTATTGTTGTAAAAGAATCCTCCCTTTCATTTGGATCCCAGTATTTGAAGTTTTGCTACTGACACAACTATCACCGGTAAGCTTCCACACTCGTCCACAATTTTTGATGCCAACAACTTCAATTTATTAGGACACTTCTTGCCACTTTCACTAGCTTGATGTGGATGGATGAAATGGGCATGTCATTAATGTTTCATTTTAATTTTTTTAAATTTACATGATCTAAGATATAAAAATATTATATTAAATGATTAAAATGCAATTATACTTTATCGGGGTTTAATTACACATATATAAATATATATGGGCAAAAAAAATTTATACGTACCACCAAAAATTAATTCTAATAGATTTTCTAACTTTTTAATATGTTAAGAAAATTTATTATTTTTTAGATTATAAATTTTTTAATTTTAATTTTTTTGTTGTAATTATTGAAAGTTATATGTTTTAAATTTCTTAGATGACTAGACATATATATCAAACACATACTTTTTTCTATCAACTATAATGAACTATATAGGTTTGATAGATTGTAGAAGTTATTTAAATTTTAAATTTCATTTTTTCCCTACCAAGATTTATAAAACTTACTCTAATTTTCGAAACTTTATGATATTTACAAGGGTGAAGGAGCGTTTTTGCCAATCAACTATTACGCCAGGAGCAATTTTGCCAACTAACTTTTAATGGGCCCAAAAATGCCAAAGAACAATTAAATATGTTTAAAAACTACAACGCTGTTTAATGAACAGTAACGTCCGTCTATTTGCATGCCACGCGTGATTTTGAAGAGCGCCACGTGGGATTTCTAATGCCAGCTCAGTCTCCTATGTGGAAATGTGAAAGAGCGTTTTTGCCAATCAACTATTACTCCAGGAGCGATTTTGCCAACTAACTTTTAATGGGCCCAAAAATGCCAAAGAACAATTAAACATGTCAAAAAACTACAACGCCGTTTAAGGAACAGTGACGTACGTCTATTTGCACGCCACGCGGGATTTAGGTGCTCTCCACGTGGGATTTTGGCTCACTTATGTGGAAATTTCATTGCTTAGGTGGCTTTTGTGTTTTTCTTTTTTTTTTTTTTGGTTGAATCCCTATATTTTTACCCAAACCGAACTTGCTTGACAGACGAACCCTTCCATAGAGGTATCCTTCGACACCCGAGAGCGAGCGAAAGCGAAGAGCCAGACGAACCCAGCCAAACCCGACGGAGAAGGCTGAATCGAAGTTACGGAAGCAGTAATATAAAGTCATAGAGCAATAATACTCTTTTAAGGGGAGAGAAGAAAGGCTAGCCGAAAAGAGAAGAGGGGCATTAAAGTCATTTTACATAGATTTTGAAATCCTAAATTGGGTTGATGACTTGATTAATGATTTGTTGAATTTACCAACCTGATTTAGAATTTTTTCTATTTTAAGTACCTTTATATGGGATTTTCCCGATTTAGTTTCTCCCTTACAACTTAGCTAGATAAGATAACCGGTTATATAAATTAACAAATGATATCATAATCTCTTTGTGAATATCAAAGCAGGCTAAAACTATATTAGCCCACAATACTTTAGGCTAAATCTCATATGAAAATGTTCTAGTTATGTTATTTATCTATATAATCAGCTTAGCTAACATATTTGTTTCCTATGTGCAAACCCTACGATTTGTATGGAGCAGCTCCACTGGAATGTTATACTGGCCTTGTTAGTTAGTTCAAAAAAAATTTGAGGGATTGAGTAGTCAGAAGTTTAGTGAAATGAGTGAAATGTGAAAAGACGAAAAGATTAATCATCATAGCCTAATAACGATGACGAAAAGATTAGTCATCATAAAAAAGAGTAAGGATAAATGAGAGAAGGATGGGACATTTTATATCTTGTAATATATAACAAGTAAGTATATTACTGCTTCCGTAACTTCGATTCAGCCTTCTCCGTCGGGTTTGGCTGGGTTCGTCTGGCTCTTCGCTTTCGCTCGCTCTCGGGTGTCGAAGGATACCTCTGTGGAAGGGTTCGTCTGTCAAGCAAGTTCGGTTTGGGTAAAAATATAGGGATTCAACCAAAAAAAAAAAGAAAGAAAGAAAAACACAAAAGCCACCTGGGCAATGAAATTTCCACATAAGTGAGCCAAAATCCCACGTGGAGAGCACCTAAATCCCGCGTGACGTGCAAACAGACGGACGTCACTGTTCCTTGAACGGCGTTGTAGTTTTTTGACATGTTTAATTGTTCTTTGGCATTTTTGGGCCCATTAAAAGTTAGTTGGCGAAATCGCTCCTGGAGTAATAGTTGATTGGCAAAAACGCTCCTTCACATTTCCACATAGGAGACTGAGCTGGCATTAGAAATCCCACGTGGCGCTCTTCAAAATCACGCGTGGCATGCAAACAGACGGACGTTACTATTCATTAAACGGCGTTGTAGTTTTTTGACATATTTAATTGTTCTTTGGCATTTTTGGGCCCATTTAAAGTTAGTTGGCAAAATCGCTCCTGGCGTAATAGTTGATTGGCAAAAACGCTCCTTCACCCTATTTACAAACTACCAAGTGAAATTTGGGATTTAGTATTAAAGGTAAATTAGTAAATAAAGTTTATTTTTATATAAATTTAAATTAGAAAATATTTTTAGAATATTTTTAATGGAGTTAACGATTTGGACTTAGTTATATGTTTTTAAAATAATGAGGAGGTTTGTGTAATTAAAAAGATATAAGAGTGATTAGAATATTTTACTCTATTTTTTTAAACGTATGAGGAAATTGAAGGGGAACTGCGAAGAGTTTACAAATCTGTCCAAGTTGATAAAAGTAAATGATCGTAAGATCAAATTCTATGTTGTTTTGCGACCTTAAAACAGAACAGAGGATTTCAATTTAGGTAATAAAAATATCAAGTTGTCAATAATCTAAGGTTAACATGTTTGTGTGCGTGTGTGTTTAAAATTTATAGATGAATTCAAAATGTAACGGCCCCAGTCATACTTCAAATAAGTTGAATTTTTCTCAAGAAAGAAGTTAAATAATAGTAATTATGTGTCATAAAAAGGAAGCAATCCAAATTAACGAGGGATCTGTAATGACTAATGACCCTGAAAAAAATAATATAATTATCTCATTAAAATTTCATTTACTTGTTTATTGTTGATATGCATTAAAGGTGAACTAGTTAATATGAAATTTGAGTTGGTTTTTACTTTTAGGTGCTTGATCCAAATTTGGAGTGACCTAAGACAAACATAAATTATTGAAATAAAAATAACTAGGCTTTTATTATAACCCTTTAATAACATGGAAATATGAGTCAGGTGGGAATGAATAAGGTTTCTTATCGTGTTAAATATTAAGTTTTACTTAAAATACAACAAAAAGGAATTAAGGTAAGTAAAAATAAATATGTTAATTATAATTGAGCCAAGGGTTGTTTTTGGGTTTTGACTTGACGTCGATTACCAAAACAGCCCTCTTTCATTTGATTATGCGCGGTTTTTAAGTCATTTCAATTGCCATCCGATATTGCCGCTTGGCAGAGTAATAGGCGGGTTGGGTAGTTCATGCCCTAACCTATAGCCCGCCTTTTTACCTTAAAATGGGCATGGGCTAACCCATACCCATACCTTAATCCATCTAAACCCATATAAATGAGCTAGCATATAAATGGGCGGGTTTCACCGGGTTTTGGCTAACCCATTTACATTTGACTTGTTTATTTTTTGAGAAAAAACATATATAAGCATTAAACACACATCCAAATTCATGACAACTTTAACATATTGTAAGATATTTGAAATCATTTGGATTATTTGGGACGTGGTGTGTTAGCTATAAGATTGATTTAAATAAGAAAAAATAATTCTTTTTGGAAACAAAAGCTAGACCACTAAATTTAAAGGGGAAAAAAGTAGAGATGGAGGAACAAATCAATGAGAATTTAATGAAATAACATTCAGATAGTACGACCTTAACTTGCTCTCTCATTCTGGTTCAAGGGATGAAGACGACACCTACAAATGCTAACCCACAAAGATTACAAACTTTGATTCTTTCGTTCTGGTCAGTCATGACGACTCGCAAGTTGAATAGGCAAATATAGAAAGAAAGAGAGTGAGAGTCAATACCTATTAGAGTTATGGTAGTTAATAAAATAAAATAAAAACACTTAATGGGCGGCTATGGGCAACCTAAAGGTATGCCCATAGCCCGCCCATTTAATTCTTAAATGAGCGGGTTTAACCTAACCCATTATGGGTCTTTTTGGACGGGCTAAAAGTGGCCCAGTTACACTAGGTTGTGGGCGGGCTTACGGGTTATGGGTTTCTTGCTCAGCCTTACTATGACCATCATGCGAAGAAAGGATTTGGCTTTTCTCCTATATCGTTACAATTCTTTTCTCTTTATTTCTCTTTTTCACTATTAAATTAAAATCTTAATAGTTTCGATTTAATAAATTATAAAAATATTATATAATTTTACCTTAATGATATAAAAATAATTTTTTTTAATATAGGATGTAAAATAAACTTAATATGTTTATTTTTTTTTATCTTTAAGATAAAATTATAGTAATATTTTTATAATTTGTTAAATCTCTGACGTTAAAAGTAAGATGAGAAGCCAAACCGGGAGAAATAGGGTGGAAGGGAATTCTAGAAAGCTGCATTCATCACTTCCTTCAGGTGGTTCTGCTTCTCTTGCCGTCTCGCCAGTGCCCCTGTAAGCTTCAGCCCTCCGCTATGGGGAAGAAAAATCTTTTGTTTGGACTATATATATATCACCTCAAAATTTGGTGAGTTATGTTTTTATGTATAGATAGAGTAATAGCTTGATTATCTTTCGTTTTCTGAACTGAAACATTGACAAGAGAATTTGGAATTTTATTTTTGGTGATGGAATATTTGAAATCTTGTTGATGCATAAACTTTGTTAGGTCGGTGATTTGAATTAACGAGCTCATTCCACAATGTTGATATTTCTATGCACATAAAGTGTTTGACAAAATGTGTAAGAAAAGAGTTTTGCATATCTCTCAAACTTACTTCGTCTAAATGTTCCAAATATGGCTTTAATTCTGACTGATCCCCACCATTTCAATTTAACAATTTGATTGTTGGTCAAACCTTTCAGAAATGAGAACCCTCATTCATGAGGTGCGGTGCTTATGCTCTTAGTCTCTCTTGCATAGCATTTGAAAGTGTTTTTTTATCAAGTATTGCTTACTTTTCCTCTTGCTGTTTGAAACTTTGTGAAAGTGTAAATGATCCGGAAACTCTGGAAAGTTTAATATGGTATTTGGATGATGTGGTGTTTTGAACTCAAATAGCTTGGAAGTAGAACTAGAGTTTTAGGTGAATGATTGAAGTGGTAAAAGGTGTTATAGCAGTATAAAAAAACAGGAGACTATCACTTGTGTTCTAATATTGAATTTTAATGGGGAAAAAAATTATATGGAGATTAAACTCAATAAGAAGAAAATTGGAATAAAAACCTAGCAATTAAAGAGAAGACTTTGTTGAAAAATAAAATAAAGGATATGATATTTACTTTGATGATATATGGGTGAAGGAGCAATAATACACACGAGTTTTATTTTTGGAAGCGCCTAGCACCATAAGCTTTTTTTGGAAGCAAAAATACACATGAGCTTGTAAAACCAGAGCAAAAATATCATCTGCCTTAACTGACGTTAGGTTCATTATGAAACTACCAGAATGCCCCTCATGCTCTCCCTCCCAACCTTCCTCTGCAACTCTTCCAAACTCTTCCATCGAAGAACTGTGAAGAGCATAGAAACAGAGAGCTTGCAGAGAGATCCAGAGCTTCTAGGGATGAGCAAGGGAAGCATGGGGTCGAGTTGGTGAGGCTGGCATTGGTTGCTCCAATCCTCAATGTCAATCTCCTACCAGCAGTAAGGTCCGGTGACTGCTTTAGTCCACGACTTACAAACCCTGGGGATTACAGTCAGTTTCTCCAGCAGCGACAGGTTCCTGAAGACTAACTCCAGTGCGTCCGGAATCAACTCATCCCAACTTCGAAACTCTGATACTACTTCCATCTTCATTTAATTTGTTAGATCCTACAAGAGTAATGTCAACGAAACAGCCAACTTACCTTCAGTCCCTTGAGCAAACCCCATGATCCAAGTACCACGGAAGGAGCAGCGCACACTGCAGCTTAAAGCCGTCCATCTGCAACATGCTTTTTCACTAAGCTTTCCAAAGTTTCACAATCTCTGAGATTATCCACACCGAGAGCACCTGCCTATTGAAGAAGAAAAACTTTAGACAACTCGAAATTAAGAGACTGAACAATACATAGAAAAGTATGCTACTCATTTTCTTCATCAAAATTCAAATGCAGAGATTTATTTCATGCTACACATTTTGCCAGGCGTAATGTAAGGCCAGTGAGAAAGCTCTTCTAGAATCTGAATTACGCAGTAGAAAAAGAGTGGGAGAAGAAGATAAGGGGGAAAGGGTAAAAGAGGAATTTAAAAATGGTATATATTTTTAAGGGAAAAGTATTTCTCCTGTCACTGGAGATAGAGTTATCTCCAATGACCCTAAAACTATGTGGTTTTAAATTAATGAAGGGTGTGTTTATAATTTTAGGTGAATTAATGAAGATGCAAAATTACGAAAAACACCCTTTATTAATTCACCTAAAATTACAAACACACCCTTCATTAATTCAAAACGACGTAGTTTTAGGGTCACTGGAGATAACTCTATCTCCAGTGACTGCAGAAATCCTTTACCCTATTTTTAATTTTAAAATAACGTGGGCCCCACTAATGGAGGTTAACAACTTTTAATGGCATGTGTATTTTGTTCTGATTTTACAAGCTTATGTGTATTTTTGCTCCTAAAAAAAGCTCATAGTGCTGGGCGCTTCCAGAGATAAAGTTTATGTGTATTATTGCTCCTTCACCCGATGATATACTAAACAAAATATATGACATGTCATTATTACTAAACAGAGGCACAATGACCGAAGAGTAGAGAGCAGAGTTCGCCGACGCTACTGCTCTCGCCGGTGGCTTCCTCTTCCACCACGATAGTCGGCAAGCGACTGTCATCCATGGTCGACCACAGCCGAGGAGAGAGAACCTGCAGAACCAAATCTCTAGCCCTCCTCTGTTCTCTGTCCTCAACGTCACTGGCCTCCCTTCTTCCACCACCATCCAATTTCATCATCTCTCTCCCTCACCATCACAAACACACAGCCGCGATTTGGAGCTCCAGAGGTAGATTCAGATGGAACAAAAGAAAAAGAACGGAGAGTCGAACAAACAGAGAAGCTGGACGACCGTAATAATTCCTCTCCGAACAACAGTGAGGATCGAAGAGAAGAGAGCTGGACGGTGGTGAGCAGTGGCAGAGCCATATTGGTGCAGATGTTTGCAAGTGCAGACACAAAAAGTTTAGCATACATATATATTTTGAAGGAACATCTCCTATAGAAGCACCAACGGTTTAGTGGAAGATTAATAACCTGGCCACGCTACAATCTGTAGTTCAATTCCTGACAAGTGCATCATCCTTTTCTCTTTTGTCTTTTGCAATGCGCATGTCATGTTGAACTCACGCGGTCATTTTCTTTTTTCATTTTTTTATAGGGGAAAAAATTACAACAAAATATCCCCTATTTTCATTTTTTATATATTTTTAAAAATTATAAATTAAATACATTTAATTCTCCTATAGTAGATATTTCAAAACTCACCTTGCATGATCTTAGATAACTCTTGACACACTTATGTTGAATATGATATATTTGATAAGATTGATGATGAAGATATAATACAATATTTTCAAGGAATGAAAAATCGAAAAATGCTTTTGCTGTTGTAATAGCTTAATTAACTCTTAATTATTATTTTTCTATGTTAAGTTGAAGTTTCCCCCCCCCCCTTTTTATGCTTATATTCTTTTATTTTTTAATGCATTTAAAACTTATCCTAAAAAAAAAAAAAGAAAACAATTCCTGACTCCGCCACTGGTGGTGAGAGGAGCAACGACGCTGTGACCACAGCAAGAAAAGACCAGCATTGAAGTTCTCCTCCTTAGGCGACCTTTGTTGTAGTGGAGTGGCTTCGACAGATTTGATTTCTCGATCCTCTTCTTTCTATTTGTTCTTTGAATCTGGATTTCAATTTTTCTGTACTGGATTTTGTCAAAGCCATGGCTAATTTTTCCTTTTGTTTTGTTTTTATTGTTTACTTATAATTAATATTACATCGATCCTAATTATAATTATAAGACATAGTTGACTTTGTTTGGAGAGATTAAGGAAGCTAAATAAGTTACTTAATCATTTTATATGTTATATATCTTTAGATTATATATGAGTTTATTAGTCAAATTAATTACTTTGAGGAAAAAATAAAAGTAAAAATGCTCTAAAGTAATTTAATTAGCTTTCTTAATTTTTCAAAAAATGTCAGGTCTTATAATTAGGACTGAAGGAAGTATTAATTTTGGTTACTTAACTATATCTATTTTATAACTGACCATCATTGAATATGAATTTGAGCATGATTTATCTTGATAAAGAGAATTTTAATTAGGCTCTAAGATTAAGTAGTATAAGCTTAATGGTTTCATATAATTGTTGAAGGGTGTGTTCAAGTTATGTTGTCTCTTAAGTAATTCGAGTTATGTTGTCTCTTAAGTAATTATGTTAAACATAACAATTTACACTCGAGAAAATATTGTAAGAGGACCGACAGACACTTGTAACCATTTATACTCAATATTAATAAAATTGACATTAAGACTAATTAAATTAGTGAAAATAAGGTTTATGAAGGTAATAATTAAGGATTAGTGATTTTGGGTTGTTTATTTAATTATTGTGGTAGTTTGTTTATTTTAATTTTAATTTCTTTTTTTTAATTAAATTCAATTTGAATTGTTCAACTTAACTAAATATGTAAAATTAATGTTTCACTGAAGTTTGAACACTAAATCTTCATACAAACAATACTTTTCTCACTCTTTGATTATTTGATACGCTGTGCACTTTTGGAATGGTAAGGAACATATTTTGCCCCTATGACCCTATCATTACGCTTTGGTATTTTAGGGCGTGATAGGATCCCAGGATATTGCAGTAATATACTTATGCAATTCTCAAGCAGAGTATAATCTCCTCAAAAGTAACTCTCGAGAAATCTGATTCAGTTTTTGCTGTTAATATGAAAAAGTGCAGAACATAGACTTATATATATAGCTGAAGAAATCAGATTTACATGCTCATTCATTTTCACAAGATATATATATATATATATATATATATATATATATATATATATATATATATATATATATATATCATTTTATTTATTAATACCATACATTTTTTATTTTGCCATCGGTAGCACCTGATACTCGGCTCCAAAGCAAGAAGTTAACTTGACAGAATAGCTTCCTGAAGATTAAATGCATAGTGCAACAACAGAACCATTTAAACAAAGCCTTAATTAAAAGCCAGTAAACTTACCAGACCCTCTAAAAGTTTATTCACAACCTGGCTCGCACACTCAGAAACATATAATGAAGAAGCCAAATGAATCAATAAACGACGACGTTTTGGAAGGGAATCGTGAAGCAGCAAGGGAAGCATTTGAGCTGTGTAGATGCGAAACGGATTATTTAGACTAAAAGTTTAGAGTTCAAAGCTGAAATTGAAAGAACTATCTGCGTTGTTGACAGAGACATAGCATAATCCATTGGTGGCAGAGCACTTGTTGTAGACTTTGGGGTTATTTCGGCTAAACTCACATAATATAATTCATTGTCTATATATATATATATATGCTGTCTTGGATATAAGTATATATAAAAGGATTATATATAACAATGATATGTTGAAAGCAAGTATGAATTTGTGCTTGCAGGCAACCACACAACATTATTCAAATGTGCTGCTAATCATGTGAACTGTGTAGGTGTTGTCTTGCCCCTCTTGGCATATGTTTTTATTATAAAGTTCAACATTTTACTCTATTTTGTGTGAGAAAACTAAGCATTATACGAGACCAGAAATCCCATGGAAACTACGTACACAACTAAATCCTCTGATCTGTGGAAGCTCATCTTTTGTTCAAAACAACCTCCTCTGATCATATTTGTGAGTGGATTTACAAATTCAAATTTTGAATATGAATAACGAAAAGCTGAAGATTATGACAGATTAGGATTAAAGAGCCAATACCTATACATATACATCCCATGGTGGATAGTGATTTGATTTTAGAATGTGATACTACTCTTTCAAAATCATTATTATTGCAATCAATAATGATTTTATTTACCGTTAGATCTTTAAGATATAAAAATCTATTTACATTATCATTTGAATTCTACACCATAATTTACTTTGTCAGATGAGTTTCTCTGTGATCTCATCAAAGGAGATAGTGACAAAATTACTGTAATAATCTTTGTTCAGCAACTGTGGGTTTTCTAGTTTATATGCATGCCATTCTTTATATGTCTGTGTGAGAAACAACTTTTCCATTAGTGACCAATCAAGTAACACATTTGCCATTCCATGAGGTGTTACATTAAAAGTGTGTTTGGAAGATAATTTGTTCAAGTATAATATAATAAAATGAAGTTTTCCTTTTTGTTTTAAATAAAAGTGAGTTGAGATAATTCATCTAAAGTTTTTAAAAATATCAAACAAAGAATATGTCAAGTGAACAATAGATAAAGGCAAGAAAACGAAAGAGAGAACACTTTTTTAATTTGGCAAACTCCTTCAATGTGAGAGATAAAAACCACAGGATATGGTCCAGAAAAACTCTACTATTATACAATTAAATGTACGATGACAAATAGTCTTCAACAAATACTTATAACCATACACCATTTTTCCCCCTTTTTTGTTTTGTTTCGTGAAAACTCAACCACCACTTAGTACCAACATACAGTGATACAACCCAATTTATAAATTTGACTATGTACTACTCTAATAACAATATCCAATCATCAAAGCTTTTGCTTGAGATGGACTCCAAACAGCATCGTAGTTTTCTTCAAATTGGATAAACAAGAAGACCACTTAGCGTCCATATTTTCAATTGCCAGAAACTCCATTGTGAACCCTATTGTGTCATAAACACTCTTCTTCTCCTATTCTTGAAGAGACAACAATTTCCTCTCATACTCTTCAATTTCTTTTTCTTTACAACGCAAATCAACTTGTAACTTAGAGATATGCTCCTTCAACTCTGCTTCATTCAATTGACTCTCAGCAATAGAATTCTCTGTGTTGTTAATGTCAGATAAAATTTTTGGCATCTCTCTTTTTGTAAGCGTTATTCAATCATAAGCTGCTTTTGTTCAAGCTCGGTAAATAAGTCATTGGGGGCATAGGCTTGGGTGAATTAAGAAAGAACAGTTTGGATTTATTGTTGTAGAGATTGAATTGTGTCTTGAAGGCCATGAGAAGAAGCTCCATCTTCAGAACAAAGGGAGGACAATATGTTGAGAGCATCATGAAGGAGACGTCTACCTTCTTCAGAGAAAGCTATTTCATTTAGACCTTTCTTCAATGAGGCTTCCAAATCAGCAAGAGCGTTCCTCAACTCTTTATTATCTTGAAGATTAGCCCTGAGTTTGGATACATAAGACAAGTCAACTTCCATATCAACACCTTCATCATTTGGAATAGCCTCATCAGATCATGTTCTTCAAATATTTGCGATGATGACTTCCGGTCAAACTTCATTTCTTCCTCATCAGTGCAAGTCTCATCATTGGTCATAATTTCAACCTGGAGTGAATCAGAAGAAGTAAACAGCATTCATCAGTTACATATTTAAAAGTTTGCTCATATATAGGTATTAAACTATAAACAGAAATCTATAATGAATCTATGATTTGATATCACCTTTTTTAGAATCAATACAGACAAATTTAAAAGGCAAAAAAGTTCAAATCCCAAATTGAAATTAAATACACTAATGACTTACTTGTGGACATTCATTATTTATAGAAATATCAAACACGTCTGATTGGGAGCTCTTTTGTTCTGTGTGAGTAGCTGAAATTGCTGTTGGAGGCTTCTTAGGAGTAAAGATTGAGGGGTCCTAAGACCATCAAGCCAGAAAAATTAATCTCACTAAAAATCAATAAAATTTCAATATTAAAAAAAATAAATAAAGGGGAATGGAACGAAATAATATGTCAATAGTTCAAATATATTACAAAACAAATATTTATCAGTGCAGAGGTCATTTCAGTAACAAATGGTGGTAGAATCTTCAATGACACTTCATTTGATGTTTCTTTGGAAGACCATTCTTTGGTAGGTTCTTCAATTCTTTGGGGAGCTTCTACTTTCTCCATGTGATTGTTGATCATCATCCATTGATTCCTCTCCACGTAATGTCACGCCCCGAAATTTGAGAAGTGCCCGGAATATGCATTCCTTAAGTCTTAAAACAAATAGAATTTCTAATACTTATATATATACACACACATATTTACAATATACGTAAAATAAATATCATAAATATGTTTCATATAACAAAACTTATTAACTTTTGTAGAAATTTTGACAGATTCACCCTTACAAGTAGGACCTCCCAAAAATTCTACAATAGTCTAATATTGTCAAGAGAAGCTTTGCTCCTTATCATCAAATATAAAACATGCAAATCATGTGAGGACCCTATCTATAACATATGTGGAGCACCTAAATTATAATAAAAGATACATAGGTGTGAATGTTACATTAACCGGAAATTTTTAACATGACGCTTCAACTTCGAATAACAATATGGACCTTCAATGATCAGTAAGAAGATGCAAGTCAGCCGCAGTACTATCTGAGACCAAAAATAATTTTTCGGTGAATAACGTCCCATTAAAATAAGTAAATAAAATACTAAAGGAATAAACTAAACAAGTAAAATTTTATAATAATGAAATGATAATTATATTTAACTTTCAAGTACAAAATCAATAATTTAGATGCCATTATATAAAAGGTTATTAATAAGAAAATACTAGGCAAATAAATTACTCATTGATGAAATTTTTTTTTTGATATTATACTCATTGATGAAATTAAGTACTAATTGGTATGAAAAACTCATTTTGAGTGAGGACTTAAACAGATGGAGAAACAAGCGTGGATACATAGTCCACAAGGGGAACTAACTAAGCGTAGCTTGAAGCCACAAAAACAAGCGTGGACACACAATCCACGAGGGTAAATAACAAATCGAGTGCAGCATGAGGCTACGAAACAATCGCAAGCCTAATACCAATGAATAACAAGCGTGAGAATGAATCCCACGAATATCAAGCGAGCTCGAGGTTTCAAGCATGCGTGGGATTGATTTACAATTTATAAACAAAAAGAATCAAATCTAGAAAACTCGTAAGGAATATTTCATATAAGTGATCCCAACATAAAGGTTTGCAAATAATAACTCAAAACTACTTTCAAGCATGCATGGAGTGCTACATCTTCCAAATTATTTCTTTTCAATAAAATTCAGCATATTTTCCTTTTAGAAACAATCCGATCCTTTCAACATCTCCATACATGAATCACAATTGTCAAATACTTCACATATTAAATAAATTCAAAGTGTAAGAAAAACTTATATAAAAAACTCTAAAAGAGTAAACAATATTAAGTAATATTCTTGTTCTTTACTTATTTCAATATTAATGTGAAAATGAGATAATTCAAATAAAAGTTATAATGAAACGTTATTCATTCACCTGCTAATAAATTGTCAAATCCTACCTACAATTCACTTTTCTAACAGCTTCAGTGGGGTCCGCTCCTTACATATCCTAACGCCCATAACAAAACTATTATTGTTCCCCTTTCACAACCTTTATAAAAATTCAAAGAACCCATTTAATAAAAATTGGTGCTACTACGTATTTAGCAATAATGATTTCCAATGACCCAACACTACTACAAAAATTGGATATAACAACCCTAAAAAACGTCCATATTAAGAAACAGGAAGTAAAAAATGAAGATGGTGGCATTCTTGTAATTATCTTGAGCTTTCAACTTCCTAAATTAGAGATAAGGACTTCTTAAATTGATTTTTTGTGTCCTAATATTTTTTCAGGGCGCCTAATATCTGGGAATTATTTTTTTGCGCCAAAGGAAAAATGAGAATTTTTTGTTTGGCGCCATGGGATTAATTTTTTTGGGAAAAAAATTATTTTTTGACGTCCTGTATTTGTTTCAGAACGCCTAAAAATCTTCAAAAAAAGCGGGAAAGATATAAGAATTTATTGTTTCGCGCCGTGGATGTTTTTTTTCATTAAATTAAAAAATTGGGCATCCTGATTAAAAATCAGGGCGCCAATGTTAAAACATTGGCACCCTGAATGTTAAGCAGGATGCCAATATTTTAATATTGGCACCCTGATTTTTAATCAGGACGCTAATGTTTTAATATTGGCGTCCTGGTTGTTAATCAGGGCGCTAATATTAAAAATTATTGGCGCCCTGAAGCCAATTCAGGGCGTTAAAGGTTGAAAATAGGCGCCCTTATTGCTAAAACAGGACTCCTATATTTCTTTATAGGCTAAAACTCTGTGTTTTTATTATTGGAGCCCTAGTTCGTGCGTGTTGGAGCCAAATTAACCAGAGGCAGAGCGTGCGGCTTTCTCAATCTCACTCACACGGCGGCTACACTCTTCCTCTCTTCGACTCACCCAAACCAGCGTCGTCTTCCACTCTTCCTCTCTTGAATGCCTAAACTTGCACCCTCGTAAAGCTCTACACCACTCGCCTCCAGCAACTCTCAACGGCCATCGCTCACGCCCACGGTTTCTGTCTATCTCTACGGCGTGTTGTGTCCAGGTAAAAGAATCAACTAATTGATTTAGGTTTTGTCTTTAAAATCGAATGCTTTGGATTACGCCTAAATGCTTTGGTTCTGTCTATCTCTATGCTTTGCTTTAGAATCGACTAAATGCTTTGGTTCTGTCTATCTTTTATTTTCAGATCAATCACAATGTATGATCGCATATAAACTATAGTTTCACTCAACAAATTAGGAATTATGGTTTCATCTGTGCCACATATACAATCACCCACCTAATAACACAAAGGAAAGATTCATGAGAACTCAATACTAACCACCAAAGAATAACATAGATGACCTTCGTTTATGAAAAACAGAAAACTAAGGTATGAAGTATTAAGGGATAAAGTTCAATTTTGACCAATATTAAAAAATATTGATAATTGTTGAATCTGATTGTAAGCTGCTGGTAGATACTCTACAAAGGAAATCCATTTGTTCGAATTGGAAAGCTCAAATTTTTGGTAGAAGACATCTCTTTTGTTTCAGAAAAGAATAGAGACATATGGAGCATTAGTTTATTTTTTGCTCCCGTTCATGTAATTTGGCTGCTGAGTGGTTAGCCAAAGAAGTATTAAATCCTTATGAAACTACGTACAATGATTAAAACAAACGATTTTGAAATTTTATAGACCAACAATGATATTAACACAAAATTTAATAATAATTATATTACTATTTGTTTGACTAGAGTTTAACCTGTGTTTTAATTAATTCAATGGCCAATTTGGTTATGTTATCCTAATAGTGGTCCTGATCTTAATTCAATTACACTCGAAAAGTATAATTGAGCACAATCATATAATTATAAACTTTTGTTAATATTACAAGTAGTTGAGCACAATCATATTGCAACACCCCCATTCAGACAAGCTATATTTAGATCAATCCATTACTTTACACTCGAAGGGCTTGGGAACCCATACCAAACCATATGTAGCCACAAATGACACGTGAAAAATTACAAATATTGATTGAAAAGTTTTAAGAAATGGCATTGAGATTTTTAGCCATCAACTAATTAAAACATTTTAATTTCTAGCTGCTTTTATTATAACTCCTGTCGGATACCATTAGTTAACCGTCTTGTTGAATTTGCCATTGGTTATGATGATATATTAGAATATTAGTTATGGAATTCAAAGTTTATCTCGTATGAGGAAGTTTGAAAAAGGCATACAAGTGTGTATATACGTATATGTATCATTCTTTTTATCTATTGAATTGACATGAGCTTGGAATGGTGGATGTGCCCATTGGGTTATTGAAAGTTATTACTAAACAGTTTGATGAAGAATTTGGATTGAATTTGAAAATAGAAAATTTTATATAAAGCTATAATTATATTTGTTTGGTTGTTAGGAGGAAGAGTGAATAGTTTGAAACTTTAAGAGTTCTCCCTAGCTACTACCTCTTGATGTCATTCTACATCAATTTTCCTTCTTGACTTTTCATTTCCTGTGAAACTTTATGGTTGTTGGGATATATAATAGAAGTTTACTATCTGGAAATTTGTAGTTTTAAGTTCTCAGTGATTACTTCTTTTTTTACTACAGGAAGCTAATTACCCTTTTGACTATTGTGACTTGGCTACGATAGCAACCCACAAGAGCTAGCTTGAGGGGTCCTAGGGTAGGTATTTGTAATCATGTTCCTTTTGTCATACAATTATTCCCTCTCCCATATATTAGTTTGAATAATTCTAATGTTCTCTTTATTGTTGTTGTCTTTAGGTTGTATAGAGCAAATAAATTTCAAGCATTAGAATTTAAAGTTGAGGTAAGTATATATAGTTAATTATTGTTGTTTTTTTGTTGATGTGCATTGAACTAGGTAAACTTTGTTGTATGAATAAAGATGATTAGTTTAGCTATATTTTTATACTTTGTATATTGATGAAACTATTGGATTTAATAGCTGATATTGATCTGAATTGGCTTAGTTAGTAAGTTTTCTTGATTGAAGTTGAAATTGTTTGTTGTTGAAATTTTGGGATGTATTACTTTTAAGGGGAAATGCTGCCAAAATTTTAGTTCATGATTGACAAAAAAGCATGTCGTTCTTTAAATTGTTATAAACTTGTGTTGTCGGAAATGTCGTAGGTGGTATTAAAATGGGGCATAGTTGGATGGATGCTTTGAGAACTAGTGAAGAATATGAGAATGGGGTGGAAGAGTTTATTGAATTTGCTAAAAGGAATGTGGCTACAAAAAATGGGATGTATTATTGTCCATGTGTTAATTGCTTAAATGGGGTTCGACGGGATATTCCTATTATAAGGGATCACCTAATTTGTGATGGAATAAACCTTCGATACACAACATGGATATGGCATGGTGAGGAGGCAACTACCAGTGTGTCCCACGAAAATGAAGTTGAGGTAGATGACGATGGAATGGAGAGAATGATTCATGATGTTGAGGTCGAATCTTTTGCACAACCGCATGAATATGATAGCGTGCGGAGTGATGCAGAGACACCTTTGTTCCCTGGGTGTACTAAATATACACGGTTGACTGGGACCTTACATTTGGTCAACTTAAAGGCAACTTGTGGGTGGACCGATAGTAGTTTCACGTCACTACTTCAATTGTTGAAAGATATGTTGCCAGACGATAATGTACTTCCAAATCGTATGTATGAGGCCAAGAAAATCTTGTCTTCGATGGGTATGGAGTATAAAAAGATACACAATTGCCCTAATGACTGCATATTGTACAGAAATGAGTATGAAGGCCTGAGTAATTGTCTGAAGTGTAAAACTTCACGATACAAAGTGAAGAAAGGTGGTGGTTCTGGAGATGATGAGACAACAAAAATGCAACCTGTGAAGGCAATGTGGTATCTTCCAATAATACCGCGGTTTAAGCGTCTCTTTACTAGTGAAGCGACGGCAAAGCAGTTGAGATGGCATTCCGATGAGAGAATATCCGATGGAAAATATCTTCGGCACCCGGCTGACTCTCTGCAATGGAAGAAAATAGACAAAATGTTCCCTCAATTTGGCAGTGAGCCAAGAAACCTTCGTCTGGGCCTTTGTACAGATGGATTCAATCTGTATCGGACTCTTAGCAACACCCAGAGTGCATGGCCGGTTCTCCTTGTAATATACAACTTACCTCCCTGGCTATGTATGAAACGCAAGTATGTGATGCTCTCTATGATGATTTTTGGACCAAAACAGTCCGGGAACAATATCGATGTGTACTTGGCGCCTTTGGTTGAGGATTTAAAGAAATTTTGGGAGGAAGGCGTAGATATGTTTGATGCATATAAGAAGGAGTCCTTCAAGATGCGTGCAATGATTTTTACCACGATAAATGACTTTCCCACATACGGAAATTTGTCAAGGTACAGTGTGAAGGGGCATAAAGCATGTCCAATATGTGAAGCAGACACAGACTTCCATCAACTAAAGCACGGAAAAAAAACGGTCTACCTCAGTCACAGGAGGTTTCTTGATTGGTTCCACCCATATCGTAAGTTAAGAAAGCGTTTTAACCGCTTACCGGAGCATAGAATGGCTCCAAAGGCATTAACCGGAGAGGATGTTTATAGTCGGGTGAAACATATCAATGTCATATTGGGTAAGCAGCGAAAGATTGTGGGTGAGAAAAATATATGGAAGAAGAGATCAATTTTCTTTGATCTTCCATATTGGCGTAGTCTTGATGTGAGACACAATCTTGATGTGATGCATGTGAAGAAAAACGTTTGTGATAGCCTTGTCAGTACTCTTTTGCACATACCAGGAAAGACTAAGGATGGAATTAGTGCGAGACTAGACATGGTTGATATGGGAATAAGAGAACGGTTACATCCACAAGTAAAAGAAGATGGTAAGAAGGCATACCTGGAGCCAGCAGCTCATACACTATCAAAAGCAGAGAAAAAAAGTTTGTGTGGATGTTATATGACATTAAGGTTCCACAAGGATATTCTTCTAATTTGAGAAGATGTGTTTCAATGGACGATCTAAAGTTAGTGGGAATGAAGTCCCATGATTATTATGTGCTGATGCAACAACTATTGCATGTAGCTATTAGGGGCATTATGAAAGATGAAGTGCGAACCACTATAATAAAATTGTGTATTTTCTTTAATGGTATCTGTAACAAAGTCATTGACATTGAAAAGTTGGATGAATTGGAAAATGAAGGTTATATTATTTTGTCCCAACTAGAGATGCATTTTCCTCCTGCATTTTTCGATATAATGGTGCACCTGATAGTGCACTTGATAAGGGAGGTAAGGCTCTGCGGTCCAGTTTACTTAAGGTGGATGTACCCTTTCGAGCGATACATGAAGATCTTAAAAGGGTATTCTAAAAATCCTTATCGACCGGAAGCCTCGATTGTTGAGAGATATGTAGTTGAAGAGGTTATGGACTTTTGCAAAGATTATTTACGAGGGACGATGATACGATCTCAGCATGACGAGGGGATAACCGAGGGAACTCGAGGAATCAAACTGAAGAATAAGCCTCGTGAAGAGGTGTTGCAAGCACACCTGTACATCTTGAATAATATGGAAGAAGTTCAACAATACATTGATGAACACAGAAAGAGTTTGAAGAATAAGAATCCAAGGAAGAATGACATGCAAATAGCTCATGAACAAAAGAAGACGTTCGCAAAGTGGTTCGAGGAGAAGGTATCGCGCGAGACCGGAGTGTCGGATACAATCGAGTGGTTGGCCTGGGGGCCTTCTTTTCAGGTCATCACTTAGCAAGGTTATGAAATAAACGGGTATACCTTCTACACAAAAGACCAAAATGACTGAAGTTCTGTGCAAAATAGTGGGGTGATGGTTGAAGCTGAATCCATGCACTTTGCGAGTTCGAAAGACAAAAACCCGGTATTAGCATCAATGGCTTATTATGGAGTTATTGAAGAAATATGGGAGATGAGCTACAACAAGTTCAAAGTTGCTCTATTGAAATGTAAGTGGGTTAACAATAATGCTGTTGTAATAGATCCACAATTTGGAGTTGTCTCAGTTGATCATGAAAGAGTTGGTCATAGAGATGAGCCATTCATTCTAGCAAGCCAGGCGAAACAAGTGTTTTATGTTACAGACCCGGCAAATAAAAAATTGTCCATTGTACTTCAAAGTAAAAAACAGAAGTATGGTGAAGAGTCCTTCGACCTTGATGATACACTCCCTTTCACAACAAATCCCCTTACAACACGTGAAGTGGAATTGGTAGATGATGACGAAGATGTTGCAAGAAAAGATCATTGTGAAGGAATATGGGAAACCATATAAAGTAAGATCTTTACTTATGAAATAGTAATGTTATTTTTGTGGTGGTTTAACATTTTTGTTCATTTTATTAATCTGTTTACTATTTAATAACCTATCTAATATTGATTTGTCCTTCATGAACAGGATCATGTCTAGCTCTAGCTCTAGCTCTGATGAGTCAGGAGGTGAGAGAGGTGACGAGCCCGTTGTGAGAAGGGGTAGAGGTTGCACACAGATGGCAACGCTAGTGGCCTGTCGTGAAAACCAGAAAAAGAGGCTGCATGTGGAATTTGATGACAAGTTGAATCCAATTGGCCCGGAGGAAGACAATTTCATTAGCTAAGTAGGCTATCTGGCTCGAAGCAAAGTTCGCATTGTGATCTCTGCTTGGAAGTTCGTTCCGCTGAAAACAAAGCAGTTGATTTGGGCACAACTTTTGGTTCGTCACTTTCGATAAATCTGCATTTGTATCATTTGACTTATTAATTGAAATTTAATTATCTTTCCTTTTACCTTGCAGCAAACGTACGACGTCCCTAACACTAAGGCAATGGAAAAGCGTTGGATGGGGGAAGTCCGTATACGTTGGAAAGACTTCAAGAATAAGCTAACTAAAAAGTTTATTCAAGGTCCAAGGAGGAACGAGGATCCATGCCAGAAATATCCTTATATTTCTCCCGAGGACTGGAAGGAGTTTGCGGCATCGCGGCAAAATCCACAATTTATTGTAAAATTTCTTTCATATCATTTCATTTCTTTTATTTGACAACTTAGGCTCAGTTTTATTTGATTTCGTGTCACAGGAAGTAAATGAAGCCAATAAAGAGAGGCAAGCGGCAAATAAGTATCCGCATTGTTTGTCTCGTGGTGGGTACAGAAAGCTAGAACGGAGAATGATGGAGGAGCAATTAGAGAGAATGAAGGAAGCTGTTGAATCCGATCCTTCCTCTGTTGTCCAGCCCCCTGAACCTCCTCCTCGTCATAAGAAATGGAAAGCTGCGAGGATGAGGGGCGACACATACATAAATGCAGATGTTGCTGAGGTTGCCTCCAAGATTGTAAGTGTTTAAATACCCATAGTTGTTTCATATTATAGGGTTTAGTTGTTATTTATTAAACATCTTATGATACAGGATGCACTTGAGGAGCAGAGTTCCCAAGGTTCATTTACGCCGGGTTCACGGATGGACATTTTGTCAACGGCGATTGGGAAGCCGGATTACCCTGACAACATTTGAGGGGAGCCTAGGGGGGTTACTGCCACAAAATATTTTGGACGGCGTTCATGGTTGTATGACGATAACAACCCTAGTCCTCAGCTTGTGGCAAAAATTTGGGCGGGACTGTTCGACGAAATCATGCAACAAGTACGATCCAAAGTGAAAACCATGATGGATTCGAGGGACAATACGGAACATACAACTCGTGAATCCCCGGCCTTCCTCAACAGTAAAGAGAGTTTTCACCCTCCAGATGTTGATCCCAGCGAGCCTTCTCACATTCCACAGGGAGGACAACCGTGCACTCTCTATTTGGAAGTCCCACACCGGCGTATTGTTGCTGATGCTCTTATTTACATGGATCACACCACCCACCATAATATTGAAATTCCACAAGACCTACGTAGGGTGACTGTGACATGTGTTCGAGAGGGGGAAGAAGAAACACACATCCCGATTGAAGATAACGAGGTTCCTGATTTAGGCCGGGCCATAGATTCGTTCATCCTGTGGTTGAATCATCTTATTCAGATGGTGGGGGCGACACCTCCAATGGTAGGAAATACATTACTAGAACTTGCTTTTCATTGGTAACTCACTCATAATATGTTTGTTTATGTTTTCATAGAATGAACAAGCTGCGGGCAATTTTCCACACTTAGCACTACTGCAAGACGTGTACAAGGACATCAACTATCTCTCCTTCAAGATGCAACCAGGCATTGTCGGCGCAGAAAAGACATATGACTTTACAGTTGACAAAAAAGATCTTGCCAAATTTATGCATATAGAGTGTTTAGATTTAGTCGTTCTTGAAGCAAAGATAGTGTAAGTTTTTTCCCCCTTTAATTATTGCATTGATTATTTTTTGTTTTCTATACTCAACAACGCTTATCATTTTATTTCGATTATAGTGTCTGCAATGACATATGCGTCCAGAAAGGCCACAAGGGTTTGTATGGATTCTTAAGTCCAATAAGCACGGCCCGGGCTCGCAATACGTTAACCCAAAGGACGCTTTATATTGGTGCTACAATTGCCTTGGAAGATGATCGTTGTTATCTAGCCCCAATACTTGAAGGGTACGTATTTTAAGATTTTTAAGAATAAATTCCTTTCTTATCTTAATTAATATTAACATGTATATGTTTTAGTGGTCATTGGAACCTGTGTGTTGTTTGTCCCTCGAAGAACACATGTTATTGATTTGATCCCTTACGTGGTGGCAGGCCAAACGATGAAATCAAATCCATGTTTGCCAAGTAAGTAAATTTTCGTCCAAATCATTGATTCTTCATATGTAATTATTTGTTTTCATGTCTGTTAATTTCCATTTTAATGATAGTGCATTAAGGGCGGCTAGATCGATTGCTGGAGCAGCAGAGCAGGGTGGACCGAAGTGGCATTTTCCGAGAGTAAGCAGTTTCAATTCAAGTTATGTCATTGACACAATGGTAGCTTTCGATATGCCTTTATTTGTTTTAACAATTTGCTTTTGATTTATTAGTGTCCGAAACAACCAGGAAACTCTGAGTGCGGTTACTACGTTATGTTTTTTATGCACGAAATCGTTGGGAGCGGACGTACAAGTTTTCAAAACGTACGTGATCGCTCTATGTTTCTCAAATGATAATTATTTCATTCACTTCATTGGTTTAACTTATACCTTGTTTTTCAATTTATAGATTTTTGATAGTCTGGCTCCGTGCTCGGATGAAGAGATCGATACAATTCGAGACGCTTTGGCTACAAATTTTCTTCAACGCATATAGATATGTACTGAATTGTTCGCCTTTAATACTCTTGGTTTCTGCGGAATTGGTTACTCAGATTTGTTAATAGCCCTGAAACTTAAAGCATATTTAGAATTTTGCTATTGCTGTACATATGTGATCTTTGTTGTGTATTGGAATTGAAACTCGAAGCTGAAAGTTGTATTTTTGGTCAATTTAAGTATAATAGTTTGTTGTTGTTGTTGTTGGTCTTGCTGGTTGCCAAGTGCGTTTTGGTCTAAACTGATCTATCTTATTGGTTCTTAAAAGTTTTGGTTACTTGCTGTTGGTTGTTTGTTGCTGTTGTTGGTCTTGCTGGTTGTCAAATTGCTTGTTGTTGTTGTTGGTCTTGCTGGTTGCCAATTGCCTTGTTGTTGTTCGTTGTTGGTCTTGCTGGCTGGCTGGCAATTTGCCTTGTTGCTGTTGTTGGTTCTTGCCTTGTTGCTATTGTTGCAATTTGCCTGGTTTTTGTTGGTTCTTACTTGCTGTTATTTGCATTGTTCTATCGAATTAGTTTTTTGAAAAAACTAGTTTTAAAAGAGGCGTTGTTACTTGCATTGTTATTTGCTTTGTTAATTTGTCTTGTTGCTGGATGGTTTTTGTTGGTTTTTACTTGCTGTTATTTGCTGTTTACAGGTTTCAGTTATAATGCTGATTTTTGTTGGTTTTTACTTGCTGTTATTTGCTATTAGGTTTCAGTTGTAATGCTGGTTTTTGTTGGTTTTTACTTGCTGTTATTTGCTGTTTATAGGTTTCAGTTGTAATGAGCTTTAGAACTGGTTTAAAAAAATAATAATAATATAAGGCGTCCTGTATTTACTTCTAGGACGCCCTAAAAAAGGCGTCCTATGCTTAATATAGGGCGCCTTTCTTAGGGCGTCCTGTATTTAACATAGGGCGCCTTAGAAAAGGCGCCCTATATTAAGCATAGGACGCCTTTTTTAGGGTGTCCTGTTTACAACATAGGACGTCTTAATCACTTTTTTTATAACTTCCCCTACTCAGACGTCCTTCTCAAAAAGGACGTTTTTTTGCCTCTAATTCAGGACGTTTTTAACATTTTTTGTAGTAGTGCAATGGGCACATCCACCATTCTACATGTCAATTCAATAGATATAAAGAATGATACATATATGAGCATACACTCATGTATGCCTTTTTCAAACTTCTACCACCCATGTATAACTTACTATGCTACCTCACTTAGTTCTTTATTCTGGGTCAATTTGGACCAAAGAAAATCAACACCAAAATCCATGTCATTGCTCTAGCACAAAATTAGACAAAAGATTGTGAGAATATCTTCTCCTTCAATGCTTCAATTAATGGGAAAAAAATGGAGTCACAGATCTGAGTGGAATGTCACAGCCCTGTTCTAATCTTTGAAAGAAGAAGATTCCAGAGGTGAATGGAGGTTAATGGTTGATAAGGAAGGAAGTAGACAGAGACACGTTAGCAGAGAGAGAGAGAAAGAGCTTTACTAGAAAACTCAAAGGACTCGCCGGGAAGTTTTAACCTCGCCGGAAACTACAAATGAACTCTAAAGAGAGAAATGGAAGATGAAGGTGACAATGGAAGCTCCAATTGAAGCTTTCTAGTCTGGTGGTGGTCGGAGATGAGGAAGAGTCGACAAAGGTGGTAGGCGAAAAAAGTAAAACTCGGTCCCACTCCTCTCTCGTTCGAATTCTCCTCCAGGTCCCAACTCCAAACTCGGGTTGAAGGTCCTAAGTTCCAGGCTCAAGTCACAGCTTCTCTTATTTCAAACCAGCCGGCGGTGACAACAGCTCAAGTGGTGGAACCGGAGAGGGCCGATGGACGTGGTAGGCGACGAGAGATTGGAGGTAGAGGAAGGAAGCCACCATCGATCTCTCTTGCTCTGGTTTCAGTCCGCGGTGCTTCCCTTGTCTGTGTAGTCTGTCGCTAGAGGAGGAGAAGGGGGGGGAGACAGGCTGACCTGAATGAGCCTTTGACTAGGGACCTCTCTGCAAAGTTTAAAAGTTTGTGGAGGGAATAAACTGACAATGTTTGAGACTTCTATAGGAAAAAAGTGTGATTTTTAAAACATAGGGATACTTTTCTATAATTTTCCCTGATCCCCTTTCTTTATCCATTTGCAATTTCCAAAAATTCTAGGGATAGTTTTTGTAATTTTCTCAAGTCCTAAAAAATATTACTTCTGACCCGCAAAAATTTCCAATTTTCTTGTTAAACACATAAAATGCAAGATTAAGCATAACATAACATTAAAAGCCAAAGAAATTATATATATGAATAATTAACAAATTATGATCATTTCACTTAATTCAATATAAATGCCTTTAACTCAAATTAGTGTTTAATTATATAATAATGCCCTAGGAAATGTAATAAAAATCCCAATTTAATCATAGAAAAGTGTATCAAAATATGGTTTAATCATGTCATCTACATCGTTTTTGTTAAGGTATAAATTTGCTCCAGAAGTCTATATATCATCTACTTTATTTTTTCAAAGTTAGATTTAAAACTTTTTGGGAAATTTGTAACTTAACAAAAAAGATATGTTTATTATTAGCTCAGTATGTTTAATCAACTAACAATCAAAATTAACTATAAAAATGGCTAAGGTAAAATTGTTCCATTTTTGACACTTTCAGAGCAAAATATTATCCCATAACCCAAAATATAATGGCAGGAAAAGGATTGACAAATAGCAATTGTGGGTTAATGGAAAGGAGAGTTGGTGAAATAGTATAACTCAAAGCAAATGGAGTCTTGAAAACAGAGGATTTTTTTTCCGATTACAAGAAAACAGAGGATTTGAATTTAATAGAAAAACAAAAAATCAAGTGGACCTCCCATTCTTTGTTTGTTTGGACCAAAAACTCAATTTCATTGCAAAATGACATAGCATCTTAGATCAACCTCATTTTTATTCAGTTTCTTTTATTTAATACAAGCATTGAAGTTATACCTTGAAGAATTTTGTAAATTGAGAAAACAGGGTTTGCTGTTTTGAAATCCATGATCAAGCAGGACTTATTTCACCCTCTAGTCTGTATTACCTTGTAAGAATTATGTCATGCAGCTTTTTTTTTTTTTGGTAAAAAGAAAATTAATAGTAAGAAAATAAGCTTGATAGAATAAGGACTCTAATCATGATTTGATGTTTCAAATCATGCAACACAACCATTTAAAGCAAGGCTTAATTTAAGCCAATAAACTTACCCGACTCTCTACTCGTTATTTATTTATTTTTTTGTACCTAGCTCTCACACGTAGCAACAAAAGAAACCAAATCAATCAATAAACGATAGCATTGTGGATGGGCCAGAGAAGCAACAGGAGAGGAGGAGGTGGGAATTGTGAAGCTGGCTACATGGGAAGCATTTGAGTTGTGTGGAAGCAAAATTAAAATAAAATGCATTAAGAGTAGTAGTAGAGAAGACATCTAAACTGTGTTAGGAGGGGAAGCCACAAACCTTAAAACTGGAGTAAGCAATTGTTTGGATACCTAGTAATAGGATCTAAAAAATGCGCTAGATACCAATTGAAAGTATCAAAGAAAGAAAAGAAAACAAGACAACACAATTTTTTGATGTTGAAAACTCCTTCAATGTGAGAGATTAGAACCACAAGATCAAGTCCAGAAAAGTTTTACTAAGAAACCAATATGTACAACAATGAGCATTCAACAATCATTACCCATACACCCTAATCTTTTATCTTTTATTTATTTTTCCTTTCTCTCCTGTTTTGATCATAAAGAACTCAGAACATAAAACCCAAAATACATATGGGTTACAACCCAACAAATAAACACACTACACTAAATATTTTTTTTAATGTTGTTTTCAGGAGATTTAAATATCATGCTCTAGTAGTCAAACTTTCTGTTGAAGATGAACTCCTAAAAGCAGTATAGTTTTCTTCAGATTGGATAGACAAGAAGACCACTTAACATCCATATTTTGTAAATGTTCCTTTGCATTCATATTTTCTTCCACCATGTGAGATCTTTCTTTCTTCACTGCCTCAAACTCCTTTATGAACCCCATTGTGTCATAAACACTCTTTTTCTTCTGTTCCTTAAGAGATATCAGTTCCATCTCATGCTCTTGGACTTGTTTTTCCTTTCTATCTAGCTCAGCGTGAAGCTTAGAGATTTGCTCTTTCAACTCTGCTTCCTTTAGACTAGCCTCAGCCAAAGAACTCTCTTTATTGTAAATTTCAGACAGAAGAGCAACGGCTGCTTCCTTTCTATTTGAACGTTCTTCAGTGAAAAGCTTCTCTTTGTGTTCAAGCATGTTGAATGTGTCAATGGTGGCATAGGCTTGCTTGGAGGAAGATAGAACATTTTGGATTTCTTGTTGCAGAGTATGAATTGTGGTTTGAAGGCCATGAGAGGGAACTCCATGTTCAAAACAATGGGAGGACAATATGTTGAGAGCATTCTCAAGGCGAAATCTGCTTTCTATAGAGCTAGCTATTTCATTTAGACTTATCTTCAATGAGCCTTCCAAGTCAGCGAGAGCCTTAATTAACTGGTTATCATCATGAACAGCTGCAATTTTGGATACATGAGACATGTGAACTTCCATTTCAGCACCTTCCTCCATTATTTGAAATAATTTCATCAGATCATCTTCTGCAAATTGCTGATGGTTTCCCTGGTCAAATTTAACTTGTTTAGCAGTGGAGCTCTCTGGTTGATTCATGATTTTTTCCTATTGAATTTAATCAAATGAAGCAATCATTATTGTAACCAATAGAATATAATAAAATAAAATTCACCCTCCCCCAAAACATTTTAATGCCTAAGCAACAGAAACATAGTTATTGATTGTTCACCTTCTTAACCATCAGTTGTGTATTGAAAAGAGTTGTTCACACCAGTTAGTTTCTTTAGGTATCAAATCAAAAAGATGGTACTACCACCTGTATTTAATATAAGAATCCATTGACTTTTTTTTGAGAGATTAAGAAAGCAAAATAAATTACTTAATGATTGCATATGTTGTGTATAATTATATTATATATCAATTTATAAGTTGGTAAATTTAGTTTGGAGGAAAAAAATAAATATAAATACTTTAAAATAATTTATTTAGCTTTATTAACTTCTCCAAGAAAGTCAAATGAGTCTTATAATTAAGGAGAGAAGAAAGTAGTAATATACAGTGAATTTAAAATGCGCACCACCGGTTGCTTCGATGAAAAAAAAAGGGTACAGTTGATTATCAAATTATTATATTCTAGCATTAGGATATAAGAGTTTTAAAAAATAAAATTAGATCCCAAGACTGATAAGATGAAATGAAGACATACTTGTATAGATTCATCAGTAATAGTAGAAATAGTTAATAGGTCAGATTGTGAGCTCCCTGATTCCATTTCCTCATGACTAGCTGAAGTTGGTATTTGAAGCTTTTCGGGAGAAGAGATTGAAGAGCTCTAATGCCATGGGAATATAAAGATTAATCTCTGAATAAAAATCAATAATATATCAATAGTGAAAATACATTACAAAACAAATATTTACCTGTGCAAAGGTCATTGCAGTAGTAGATGGTGGTGGAATCTTCAATGACACATCACTTAATGTTTCTTTGGAAGACCATTCTTTGGTAGGTTCTTCAATACTGTGAGGAGCTTCATTGGAAATTCTACTTTCTCCATTTGGTTGTTGATCATCATCCATTGATTCCTTTCCACGTAACTACCAATCAACGGAATGAATAAGGAAGACATATATTTAAAGCTCAAAAGAATGTAGCAAGCTTACCTTTGATGAATTTGCTTTGCCATATTTTTCTGAAGAAGGACCTTCTCCAAAAGTTGCTTTGAGATTCTTCACAACATGAAATGATATGTAAGTTTTCATATTTCTTCTGTAAAATGCAAGAACTTTGTAAATAATTGTAGTGCATATCGTGTCCTGGTTTTTATAGTACTTGTTGATTCAATATGGTTCTCTTGCTCTTGCATTCTTTGTGAACCAAATTACCATAAAAGAAATAAATATGAAAAAAGCAGCAAAAAATAACTCATCTAGTCCTTAATATAAGAAATATTTACCTAATTATTTGATTAGATTAAGGAAGATGATTAAGTTAGTTAATGTGACATATATTTTCTAAAACATCCTAGTTACCTTCCTTAATTTCCTCATTCGCTTTCCTCTTTGATCATTGTTAAGGAAGTATCAATAAGAATAAATTAAGAAAAAATTGACAAATATAAAACTTTATCTTATATTTATTGCTAAAAACAACTCCCTAAATATGTCTTATATTAAGGACAGGAGGGAGTACATATTTTTTTATAGTAAATTCAGCCCATATATCAAGAAGAATTTTTACATGTGAAGTCTCATTTTTCAAAGGAATGGTAATGTAGTGGGCAGTCTGTTACTTAATTCTACTCATGACTTAATTTGATTTTCTAGCTTCATCTTATTTGGGATCATGTTGAACACTTAGCACCATTGTTTCCTTACCAAATTATTGCGTATCACAGAGTAATAAATTAGTTTGTTGTTACTTTAAGTATCATCGCTTGATATTCTATATTTACTATATTTTGTATTTCCTTTGGTTCAACATATAAGTCACCTTCTTAAGAAAATGACAGTCCCTTGAAGAATTCAAATTGCATAAACCCAAGGACTATTAAATATTGTCTTTCAAATTTACCTTTTTCCAATTTCCTATGTTAAGAAATTGTATATGTGAAAGAAATATGATTGTTTTTAAAGAAAATGCCTTTAACATAAGTAAATTGAGAATTGGCTTTCTTTTCAGATCTTAGTTCCAGCCAGTAAACTGGATGGAGTAGTATATAGCCAAATGGTGCATTAGAGACTTCTACAAACTCTTATATTAATTGAAGAATAACACTTACCATGTCTAAATCAGATGATGGAGTTGTCGAGAGTTTTTCTTCAATAATTTTATTTGCTGATGTTTTGGTACTCTATGCATCTCATAAAATAAGAATAAGTTACTCAAGAGGTTAAAATAATATAATTAAGACGATCATATGTTAATTAAAAGGAGAATCTGTTTCTTGGTCTGAGTCCCTATTATTATAGAAATGCATAACGTACAAACCTTTATCAAATTTAGGAAATTACTATTTGATGTGGAGTCTTCTTCAACAATATCCTTTGATACTTTCTCACTCTAAACATCAATAAAAAGACATAATTAAAAAGGAGATAAATTGATTTTTGATGTTATTGATAACCTTAATATATCTTAGGACACAATTTTTTTTTCTTTTTAAAAATCTTCATTCATTTTGAAGAAATCAATAAGGCAATGAGGTAATAGAGAAATCATTAGCTAGTTTCTTAAGTCCACTTGAATAAAAAAAAGAAAAAAAATATTTGTATACATTTTCAAAATTTGGCGAACCATTATTTTGTTGGGGGCATTGTTGAGTCATTCTCAATATCTTGTTGTGATCCCTCTATTTCAATCTGAACAAATATATTATTAGTTTACAATTACAGTTAGCATCGACTAAGCCAAGCAATATGATGACAAGCCTAAATCTTTAGAAAACGTTGAACAAATATATGTAATTACTTGACATATGTATTTCATTCTTATTCATTTGTTCAATTAGGCTTTCCTCTATACGCTATGTATGTATATCATGCTCTGTTGTTATAGTAAGTAAGCCTGTTCTCCCTTTTTCCCTATTTTCTCAACAGAAGCATGATGTTTGTACCTCTGACAAATTTGGTGAAATACGGTTCTGCTCGTGTTCTGTGTAGCCTTCTCTATTAGCCTTCAAACATTCCATTTCATCCTCCATTTCAGACTAAACAATCACAAAACAAATAAGAAAAGATGAAATGAGTTGGTCTCTAGTACGTAAAACTTATAAATCTCAGCTGAAAAATAGAAAGCTTTATAGATTTATTGACATCCCACTGAAATTTCAAGCAAATTAAGGACGTAGAGATTATGTACGAGAGAATTTGTTGCCTTTGTAAGTCTATGTGACTAGAGAAAAGTATCACATACGCACGCACAAGCTAGATTTAGAGAAAATTAGTAGTAAAAAAAGATTTATTCATGTACTTATTGGTCAATTGGATCCCCCCCCCCCCCCCCCCCCAAAAAAAAAAAAAAAAAAAACCAACCCAACCCCATATTTTAGAAGATAAAGCCATGTTAATAAGTTTGATACTAACCTCAGAATCCCACTCCGTAAGTATCATTGTTACGTAGTTGGTGTCCTCGTCTTCATGTACAGAGGTCCTTTTTATTGGCACTAGTAATTTATTTACTGCCAAAATAAAACAATTCCAATATTATAAGAAGAAATTGTAGCAATTAGCAGTTATGATGAATTACCAACGTGAACACTTACATTCTTCGTAGCTATCATTAGCTGAAATTAAAGAAATTGTAGGACATTCACGCACACGACGAAATTTCACTGTGTGAAAATCAATGCCTTGACATATAGTATGAAGAGTTGGCAGGTTTACTAGTCTTATCATATCTAGGCTTGGAAACACATCCTCCATGACGAGCTTTTGTCCCTCCCCATGCTTCCATCTAAATACTTCCTCAAGCTGAGGGGTGTCTTCTATATCCACATACAAGAGTCGTGGAAGCTTACCACTTGATATAGAGAACAAGTATTCCATACTTTTGCAGTCCCTCACTTTAATTGTACGTAGTTCTGGGAACAATCCTTGGTGTGTAGCCATAGGATTTTTGTTATTCTCTTGATCCTCAATAATGCTCACTAGCTCTTCGCAGTCTTCCACCTCTAACTTTCTCAATTTTTGTAGCCTTCTTGAGGTGGATGCAGAGAAAATAAATTTCAATTGTTTGTATCCTTCGATTTTTAGCTTGTAAAGATTTTGAAAGATCATGTTACTTTTAGGTTCCTTGAACTGGGGCAATTCTTGCAAGTTGTAAAGTGGTTTACCTTTCTCCTCAAGAGGAAGTAATGCCTGTGAGTATTAATAAGACATGAAAGTATTAATGATCTTTCTAGTTGATCATGAATTAAACAGAAAAACAAGTTGGAAAGAGGTTTACCTTTTTCCTTGAGAGATCTTCTTGTCTTTTATTCAAAGTTTCCAATGGAAGTTGCGGACATGTAACCAAACTAATATCTTTTAGATATATTTCCTTCATAGAATAGTTTTGAGCGCAAATACTAACTATATTTGGTATACGACTAAGGTATAATCGTTTCAAAGCTGGTAGATGAAGATCAATATGAACATTATGATTATGATCAGCTTGACATTTTCCAAAAACATGTGTCAACTTTTCAGCATAGTCGATGGACACTAATTCTAAATTCTTAAAGTCTTTAGAATAAAAAGCCGGGAATAAATATTCCAAGTTGTTACAGAAAATGACTTTAACCTTGTGCAGGTTGGGGAAGATAGAGTTAACATTCATATGATCATTATCATCCTCCTTGTCTGTTACTATATGCTCTAGTGTATCACAACATTCGATTGTCAATATTTCCAACAGTTTCAATGATGAGACAATGGATAGGGTAAAGAGAGACTTTAACCCAATCAATTCACGTATCTCTAGCCTTCTCAAAAGTTTGTACGGGTATAATGGTGGTGTAAAAAGCCCATGAGCTCTATTCACAACATAATTCACCTTCACCGCCTGTATTCCATACAAATATGTGAATTCGTCTTTCATATATAAATTCAAAAGATATGAGACAGGTTATGGTAGAGGTTTAAGAAACAAACTTTTCTATTATTACTAGAAAATTCTACTATATACATACATACATACATATATATATATATATATATATATATATATATATATATATAAACCCTTTCTATTTTAATTCAATTTTGAATTTATTTATGCCATTTCATTAAATGTGATTGTTACAAGCTTATAAATTTTCATTTTATATACACACTTTTTTTTTAATTACATCTATTGAATATATTTATGTAAGGAAAATGTGAAAAAGGAAGTAAATACTTATTTTTGGATAAAGAGAATTAAATACAAATTGCTATCTTTTTTAATTTGTCTTCTTGTCCCATGTAAATACGTTCTTGTTAATTAATTTGAACTATGATTTCTTCAAAATCATATAGAAATCGATTATGTACCAACTAAACAGTGTTTTGCTAATTTAAATTCAGACAATGTTTAAACTTGTCACAAATTTAGTGATTTTATACAAACTGATATTGTAACAATGGATCCTAGTCAAATTTGGTTGGAATTGGTAATTGTTAAATGGTTTGCCATGCCTATTAAAATTCTACAACTGTTAATTTATTAAAAAAAACAAATTTTCGCATGTGTAACTTACCGTTACGGATGAAGACTCAAGGCAGTATAACTTTTACACCCAAAAAAAAAAAATGCCAAGTATTTGACGGCATATATTTGAGCAATTTTTTTCCTGTAATTTGCTAATGTCAAGTGTCCTAGATGGGAAAAAAAGCAACCCAAATTTATTTTTGTTACCTAAGACTAATTGCTATTCTCATCATACGGTAAGAAGTTCAGGTAGGCATATGTGGATTATTCATCCAATATTATGAATAAGTACATTCCAACAAAATAGAGTAAGGGATAAGTACCTCATTATGGTTCGTGGAAGCAGAAGGGTGATATATAGTTGAAACATTTGATTTTGGCCAAAAACAGCATAGACGACCCCTTGATAAAATGCTAGTGCAATCTTCTACATTTGTGCTTGGAGATGACTTTTGTACTTTATCAGAACAAGGGCATGGAAGATAACATTCTACATATAAGTTGATGAAATTCGGTACTCTTCTTGAAATTCGCAGCTCTTCTAGCGACTGGAGGATGTTTTCTTTTCCCATTTGGTGCAAATCTCTCTCATCCGAATATTGCCCAAATATATATTCTAGCTTCTCACAATCAGAAATCTCCATACTTTGTAGTAGTGGAAGGTCTTTGCATATTGGCAACATAAATTCTAATTCATGACAGTATTTGACTTTGAGATATTTCAATTTTGGGAACATTGAATCATGACTCTTTTGATTGGGATCATAATCTTCCATTGGCTTTGCTACTATGTATTTCAATCCAAAACATTGATCAATATGCAACATTTCCAGTTGCTTTAGACTATATGCTGTGAATGGATGAAAAAGGCATGTTATTGAACATTCACGTAAATGTATGGACTTAAGATTATACAACTCTAGCTTTCCATCAAATAATGAGTCTTTCAAATTTTTACACCGTGATAAATGCAACTTCTCCAATCGATTCAAAAAATTAAGAGGATAAGGACCACAACATAATTCTCTTACATCCATGTCAAAAAGCTCCAGTTCAACCAACCTTGAGAAGATAGCCACACCAGATCGAAAACATTTTGTGCATATTAGGCACTTTATCCCATTTATAGATTGCAAACAAAGCCTAGTTAAGAGGTCTTCCATGCTGTCATCTTTCACAGGTAAGATGTCAGGAACAACATTTGTCCATCCTCTGTTATTATAATCACCTTCTAACTTCAAAACTTCTGCTCTTGCCACCAGAGATTTAAATATTTCATTGGAGAAGTGTACTCTTAAGTTCTTTGAATCAAAATATCCAGATATTGAAAAATCCACTTCATAATAACTAAAACCATTCCCTCCATTTATATGATACCTTTCCAACTCAGGAAAAGTTGTAATTTGACCTAGTGATTCACATGTATCTTCATCCATACGACTTGAAACAAAATACAACTCCTCTAATTGCAAGCAACTCCCAATCACTTCAAAAGGACTATTTCTTTCAATAGAACAACGTACCACCTCCAACAATCTCAACTTTTCTAATTTTCTAATTTCTTTTGGCAATTCAATCATTGAACAATAGCTCAATTCAAGACTCTCAAGGCTTTTTAAGTTTGTCAACATAGATATATCTCCTAACTCAAATCCTTTTATGGCTAAAGTTTGAGTATTTATGAATGAGGGATGTGATTGAAATAAGGAAGCACCTGGAATTCTATTGTATGAGCAATTCATTAAAGCAAAAAATTTGAGGTTCTCCATTCCGTCAAAGATACCATCTGGAACTTTTACAATAGTAGAATTTGCATTATTACTTATCCAAAGTAAAAGAACCTCAAGTTTTCTACCATCAAAATGGCTAGGAAAGTCATTAATGTTCCAAGATAAATATTGGATATTCTCCATAAACGTTATGCTAGAATCCATGACCACTTGAACTAGTTTATTTCCAATCCACAAAGCCACTTCTCGGACCAAGTCATGCATTTTTACAGCTTCATTCTTAGCCTTTAATAATAAACAGGAATCCATGAGCACATTTTTAATTGGAGTGAAATGAATTCTTGTGGTAGAGTATCTATTAGCTTCTCCACAAAGCCCAAGACATCTAGCAATTCTGGTTAACAGTTCAATAGGTATTTCATAATCATTTGGGAAGAGAGAGCACAAGAGGAAGAGTTTTCTGGCTTCTTCGTTCTTGAGATAATCATAGCTTAATCTCAAAGAATTATAAGCCTCTTTTAAATCTTCATTAACATCATGAATTGACTTAGGATTTCGCAGTCTTTCCAAACCCTGCTTCCATTCTGTTAGAGGCCTAGAATTCAATGCTCTTGCCACTGGTACAATTGCAACTGGTAATCTTCCACACTCGTTAACAATATCTAAAGCCAAATCCTGAAAATCATTTGAAGAATCATCTATGCTTTGGCAAGCATAAGATAGGAAAAGATCAACCGCATCCTGTTCATTTAAGACCTCAAGTTCAATAGTCTCATGGCATCCCATATCTCTACAAACTTTCCAATCACGTGTGGTTAGCAAAATAGTACAACCACCCTTCCCATGATGGCCAAGAGAAATCCCTATATCTTGCAATGAAAGCTTTCCCCACACATCATCAAGTATGAGAAGCACCTTTTCTTCACCTTCTGCTATTCTTTTCCACAACTCTCGTGCCTGTTCAGATTCATCTGTTTCTTCTTCTAAAGGCAAATTTAAGTGTTTTGCAATATTGTCTCGAATCTTTTTCAACTTTGCATCCTTTGAAACAACACTAAAGATGACTTTATCAAACACCTTTAATTCTGCAACTTCTTTACCTACTTCTATGGCCATTGTGGTTTTTCCTGTTCCCCCCAGCCCATACAGTCCAATCACAAACTTCTTGTCATTTTTCAACACCTCCGTCAGTTTTCCGAATTGCAACTTTCTATCCTTAAGTTGCATAAAATTTTCAAAAGAGTAGAACTCAATCCCTGGAAGCCCAGTTGAACGTGCAACACGAGTGAAGTTACTCTGTTCCACCAGTGTTTGAATCCTTTGCTTCTTGTCTTCCAAGTCCTTGCCTCGATTGTACTGCCAAAAGCAATTTGGAACCAAACCAAACCATTTCTTCTTTCCTTTCGTGTCTTCATTTATGAGGGCATCCGCGTCACGTAACCACAGTTCAACTTCACTTTCAATCTGATTCTCATTTCTGTCTTTAGCTTCTTCAATATCTTTACGCACTGTGTTTCTTCTTGCACTCAAACTTGTCTTTTCCTGTTCGAAGTCATCAACATAGCTCTTGTAGCAACACAAATATTTAAGTTCCTGCATTGCTTTATCTGCCACTGATTCAGCGCCATGGGTAGCCATGTTCTCTACAATTCCCGACATCTACCGTACATGCATATGTGATACAGTTAGGGACTGTTGACTGCACAATTATATATGTTTCATCAAGACCTACCATGTTCAAGGATGACCCAGCGATCATTGGCATCCAGCCAAAAAATATATATATAATAAAATTTTAATTCATGTTTCTATTGAAATTTTAAATTCATTTTTCACAAGTCAGATATCGTAAATTTAATTTACAGATAAATTTTAACTTCTTAAATTTTAAGTAAATCTCTGAAAAATAAATAATTTAATATTAACAAGTCAATTTGTTATATTTACACGTTAATCTCATAAACTTATATCGTTTTTATAATTTTTGAAATTTTAAAAATCAATTTACAAGTTAAATTCTTAAATTTGTCATGTCATCCTTTTAAATTTGGGATATGTTATTCTGCATACCCTTATTATACCTACCTTTGTCTATCTCTCTCAATATTGTTAGATTATAATCTCATCCAACGGTGGAGATTTGATGGATGAAAAGACTCTTTTACCCCTTTCTCTCTCTCCTCCGCTAGAACCCTAGATTACAATTTTCCATTTGCAGTTCAATATAGCACTTTCAGTCCTAATTTCACAACTACCTCATTGCACTTTCAGTCCTAATTTCACATCTATATTATACATCGCTTAAGGCAACGTACATTAATGTTTAAAGAAACCTCACTCGGTACCAATTATTTGGAAAATAAAGTCGAACATTTTAATCGAACTCCTATAGTTTATAATTAGACTAATATAAACTTGATCGGCCGGTGATGGAATATATTCATTTTTATCCAAATCCACCGTCCTTATTTGATTATCAATTGTTTTAATATCAAATTTGAATATATTATAATTTGGACCGGCGTATAATTTTTAGTTGGTGGTTCAGTCTCTTCGTAAGGTTGTTGAAATATGTTTTTTCTTTTCATTCTTGACAAATGACAAGATGATTTTGTTTAAAATTGTAGGAAATTCACCTTCACAAGATCATCGTTGAGAGAAAGAAGGGAATCTAGAGTTCCAACCCAAAGATTAGGTATATTAGACTGCAAATGGAAAATTGTAATCTAGAGTTCCAACGGAAGAGAAGAAGAGAGGGTGGGAGGCCGTGGGACAGAGGGAGAGGTAAAAGGGTTTATTTTATCTCTCCAATCTCCGCCGTTAGATAAAATTGTAATTTAACGGTATTGAGAGAGATAGGTAAAGATAGACAAAATAAAATTAGGCAGAATAACCAATCCCTTCTATTTAATGATTTTTTATTAAAAATGTTTTAGTAGTTATTTCTAATAAGTTCTTTTTTATAATCGATAATTTTGAGAAGCTTTTTTTAATAAATGGTGTTTTTATTAGGATAAAGGTGCAAAAATGTATAGTGGTTTTAACCAAAGGTGCACCTAGTACCATATGTTTTTTTAGAAGTGTAAAAATATACATGAACTCTTAAAATTGGTGCAAAAATACACCTGTCATTAAATTCCTTTCTCATATTCATAATGATAGAAATTAACAGGCAACCTTTTAGATATAAGAAACAAAACGATATCAATATCAACATTCATATATGTGAAATATAGAAAATATAAAGATCTACAAAATTGTAAAAGATGTAAAAGTTTCTATAAATAGAATAAAATTACAATTAAAACTCTGCATATACTAAAAAACTGAAATCGAAATTTTAAGGATGCTTCACGTGACCAAAATAGGTTAACGAAAGTTTAAGAAGCTATATATATACACAGAGATATATATGTATAAGATGATGCAAACATAATTCATAAGCATAAGGGAGCACAGATTCGTACCTCTCAGGAATTTCTATGCTACAGCTGCAATGCCTTGGATATCGAAACCTCTTTTTTTGTGTTTCCTTTTTTTGCTTTTTTAAAGAAAAACAAAAACGATGGTAGAGAAAAAAAAAATCAAATGAGAAATTTAAATACAGGGAAAAAAACATACAAAATACTACGCAGAAAGAAGGGGTGAACCTTTTTTTTTTTTTTTCTCTGGATAAGAAGAAGAACAATGATCAACAGAGAAGAGAGTAAAAAAGAAAACAATTCAAATACAAGAAAGTAAATAAAAGCTTGAAAAAAAAATAAATCCTTCAGTAGGCAAACTCTCAAATGGAAGCCAAAATTCTGATTTTTTTTTCTTTTTAATTATTCTGGGAAGAAGAAGAACATCAAAAGCTCTCCGTGGATATTGGAGAGTGAAGCGAAAGCGAGAACTAAAGAAGAGCAGTGGAATTGCAGAGAGAAGAAGCAGAAAGTAGGTAGAGTGGGGAATAATTGAGAAGAAATTAAACCGAATGAATAAATGTGGACTCTAATTCGAAGCAAGAGATGATGATAGAGGGATCTATAGAAATCTTGATTGTGGGCCTACGTTGCTTACTTTGTCTTGTTGGGACTCAACAATTATTGATCTTTTCTGTAGCCAATGTCTGACATGTGCCTTTAATTTTTTTTTTTGCTCAAAGACATGTGCCTTTATTTCATCTCAAGTTATCTGTCTTCACCCAAAACCAACCATACTCTCTTATGGCCACAAAAATCTCTTTCATCAGTTAACAATCTACCCAATAATAAATAATAAATAAAATTATATATTTATATGAAAAAATGAATACTGTGACTTATAAATTAGATAAAAGAAATTTTTTCTCTCTATCCTGTATATATTTGTGGAAGAAATTAAAGTACAGAGTAGTGAAAGAAAATTGCAGATTTATGAATAAAAATTACATATTTTTGAGTTCGGTCTTTTAACCCAAATATTTGTACTATTGGTCCTTTTGAACAATTTTCTCTACAATATGACTAGTATATACTCCAACTTTCAACTTCAAGTAGTATTTCATAACGCAGAGTACAAGTACTTACTTCTTATCCTCTGATTTCAATGTCTTTCCACGTACAAGGAAGCAGGGCCAACAAAGTATTGAAGAACAAGAATAAAACAGGAAAAGAAGCAGTATATATGGCTCTCTTTGGATTCTCGTTAAATGCAGCGTTGAAGGCAAAAATATTTAGCGGTGGAAAAGCAAATGATCAACAGTGAAAAAACGCAAATGAGGAGTGTTTTGATGATACATTGGCTTCTTCCATCCCCCTCAACGCTGCTGAGCTTTTTGAACGCTCCAAATTAGAGCTTATCTTGTAACGTACCGAGCAACAACCAGAGAGAAAAGTGGTTGAGAGAAAAGTCAGATTGGAGGGAGAAGGAGCCTACTGTTCATCGTCTTCTTCCAAGAGGCAGCAACCAGAGGGTGTGAAGATGGAGGAAGTGGCTCTCCAACTCTTCTGAAGCTCTCAACAGCACCTCTGGTTTCTGGTGTCCGATCTCTATTGAGCTCTCCTTGGTCTTCTCAGCTGTGAAGTGTGAAGAGGAGGAGGAGGAGGCCTTGGCGGTGGATGATGCTGCCAGCGAGAGGAAGATGAAGGTGCATGTTCAGAAGGAACGATTCTGGTCTCAAACGAGAATGCCGCTGATGAGAGTGTATACTGTGTAGTGCTGGTCTCTCCTCTCTCTGTTTTCCGTCTTGCGCAGTCTCCCCTCCCTTTTGTTCCGGTTCCAGTAGTTTTTAAAGACCGTTGATGGCAGACAACTGTGGTTACTTTTTCTTCCACAAAACACGTCGCCCATCCGTCCACTATGTGTTTCTTTTTATTTTTTAATATTTTGTGGAAGACATGCAGATGCTCACCGTCCATGTGTTATGTTTATGTGCTCCCTCTCTTCTTTACATGTTCTTCTTCCTCCACTAATGTCATCTTCTCATTTTTATCAATTACACGGGACCCAACTGGTTCTCCCCTCCACAAATGCCACGTATCTCATTGACAAATAATGATTCATTAGATTATATATTAGTTTATTAGTCAAATTAATTAATTTAAAGAAAAAAAGAATAAAAATACTCTTGAGTAATTTAATTAATTTTCTCAATCTCTTAAAAAATATTAATTTTATCTTATATTTAGGTTCAGTGGAAGTATTTAATAAAATTCATACCTTTTTTAGTCATTTTTTTATCTCAACTGACTTTTGAAATAATAATCCAGACACTCCCCAGTTTAGAAAAAAGTCACTTCTATAAAAGCCAAATGGACAATCTAAACATAAATCATTATTTATAACCTGACTTTTTTCCTACCGAGCTTTTTTCAAGTCAGGTGGCTTTTAAGCTACCAATTCCTACCGCCAACCCAAACAGGCCCATTGAGTGGAGTTCAGAAAAATCAAAGCACATAGTGTTGGTAATTCAACAAGGTCTCAAGCATCATTCTGTTTCATAGATTTCAACTCATCTTTCATGACATCTAACCACTTGTGACCATTTTCACCATTCATGGTTCATTAACAATAATCTCATCATAAATAGTGGGATCATTCATTTGTTGTTCTCCATTATTATTAATCAATTCAATAACATGAGAAACAACAACTTAACATTAATGCTTCGAGTCATATATATCACATACTAACATACTTTACAAATTCACACATAATTCATTCAATGCATATCAATGTTCACCTTTGGAGACCCACTAATATACAACATTCAACAATAATGATGCTATAAAGATTTAACATAATTTGGCAGCGATGCATAACTCAATTAGAAATATTTATCATCTTTGGATGTCTAAATAAACTAAAAGTATATGGACAATACCAACATTTATGTTTAATTATTATAAAGACAAATAATCAACCTTTGGGTTGATCCATAACCACCCTATGATAATAAACTACAATTTACCCACAACATAAACATAATTTCATAGCCCATGTAAGTTTTTCTATAATTTCATACTCAAACATAAAATAATAAGAACATGAACATGGATCTTAAGAACTCATAATTTCCACAATACTATAGGTTTAAGTTAAGATGTACTAACCTCTATCCATAATTATGGAATTGATACTTTAGAATATATGACTTGTAGCACCATAATTAAAACCTTTATCATTCTCTTTACCCTTCATTACACGCTCTTTCTTCTTGATGGAATATTAGAGGTGTCTCTTATTGTTAGAGAGCGAATGAACAAGTTTCTATCCTTTAAATAACTTTTGTATCCAAAAGACATGTACTTCCTATGGATATGACTGCTCCCATCAAGCAGTCAAGAAGCTCTTCCCAAAAGTCATTTACCAATAGTCATTTAGCCCCTTCATTAATTATTAAATCATGTATATTTATCACAACCATACGAGACATTTCTTACGGAGGTAGCAGCACAACAGAGAGAAAACTCAAGGAAGGATCCACACAAACAAGCAAAGATACAGATTTTATTTTAAAGAACGAGAAGACTGTAGAAGAAGAAGAAGAAGAAAAACTAGTGTGATTTCTCCGTCGATGCATGCCGGTGAACCTGAGTGTTGTTTTGCCGAAGACCTCCAATTGTCGTCAAGTTCGTATCTCCTTCAGCGACTTGACCTGTGCACGTCAATCTATCTCCGGTGATGTGCTCATTCTTTTCCTATTAAAATCAGTCTTCAAGTCGTGATATCCTCCTGTGTACGACTTTGTTTCAATATTCGGAGGGTTGTCAAGAGTGTTGGGAGGTCGTTGAAATATCAAATAATGTGGTGACTGATCATTGATTTAAGATTGAGGTTCTTTGTTTTCCTCTTCAAGATTCATCATCATCAGTTCTTCACATTTCTTCTCATCACTACCAGAAGAAAGTTTTTGTGTTATTCTCTTTGCATTGGAGGATTTGGTAGGAGAGGCTGTATTTTTGGATCGGATATTGTCTTTAATTTCCTAATCTTTCTGTCAAGGAATTTTTTCTTGTTTAGAGGTTCAAGAGTTGTTTATGATTGGAGGGATTTTCAACATGGACGCCGTGGTTAAGTCGCCGGAAAATTCATCGCGGCCCATCGAGAAGGTGACCGTACACCCTCTGGTTCTTCTAAGCACAGTCGATCACGTCATTCGGCTCTTCCAGTGTATGCTCGGTCGGGTCATCGGAGTCTTGCTCATAACAGTAGATTTAGTGAAAGCGTTGTTAGTGATGGAGCCCATGTCGATGTTATTGCTGGCACCATTTGAGCTCTGGTTAGGGGAATTTCCACTAGAATGGGATTGGATGTCACGTGATGAATCTTTCTTTGTAACTTCGAAGCTATTATTATGCGGAGAATTGCTGCCAGCACAACCAGCAGGAGATTTCTTAGCAACGCATTATACCTTGAAAAGGCTGAAAGGTCTGAACGTCTTAAGACATTACGCTCATCCTGAATCGTAATCCCAGCATCTTTAACTCCTCTAAGTCTCTTTAAACTGAGTTCAAGATACGGAAATTATTCATTATCATTGATAGCTTTGCTTTCATTTTCTGAGGGCTTGGCACTTCTATTGGAGGCTTCAAATTCTCCAGTCCCCACCATGAATCCGCAAATCATATGTGCTCGTAACAGCATCAGACTGAAAAGCACCTTTGCATCTTAACTCGTTAGAAGACTTTTCACAGTGAAGTTTCAGTTGTCCTCTATGAAGTTGCTCGTTGAATTTAGAGGAGCTATATCAAGTGGGTCACCATGGTTCTCCCCCCCCCCCCCCCCCCCCCCCCCAAAAAAAAAAAAATAACTAAAACCTCATTTCTGTAGTTGAGAATCAAGCCAAGATCCCTACTCGAGTCTACTTTCAGCTCAAGCTCATCCTTTTGAAGACGACATGGACCCAAGTGCCTGGTTCCATGTCAAGAAACCTAATGACAAATGCTCACCCTCTATCGACTTGAAGAACTTGAAATTTGGGGAAGAAAATTTTCAAGAAAAAGGAGGAAAACGAAAGCAATTCTAGTTCAAAAAATGTAGCTCGATGAAATTACGCAAAACTAAAAAAAAGTGATGAACATAACTATCCTCAAACTCATATACTTTAATTAACCACCTAGCTATCAGTTTTACTTTAATTAGGTAGACATTTCCTCTATTTTGACAACTCATATATCCTTAGTCAAAGAAAAAAAAAACTCATATACTCCTCTCTTAAAATTAAAATGTATGTTAACAAACCTCTTTTACATTTCTAGATTATATTTTCATTCACTCAAACCGTTAGCTAACAATTAATTTTAACTTTTAAACCATTTTTTAAATCAAAATGTCCCTTTTTAACATTATAATTATTTAAGCATATACAAATATATAGGGAAATCCTATTTAAAGATAGTTGAATTATTCAAATTTTAATTTGAGTCTTGAACTTGTAATAAATCATATATCAAGTTATGGGTCATAGTTAAATATTTAAAATTTGAGTCGAATTACCTCCATATCCCTTAATTATTAAAACAATAAAACTTAACAAAAGGTTAAACAGAGACAAGCGCATGAAATATTAAGGGTCCATTTGGATGGGCTTTTTTGAGAAATAAAATCACTTTTTTTAATGCAAAAAAAATACTTTTTTAATTAATTTATATATTTAGATGATATTTTTTTAAAATGGTGAAGGTGCATTTTTGCCAACATACTATTAGGGAAGGAGCAGCCAGCACAAATATTTATTAAAGGTATCTTAAATAGAAATAAACAATTAAAACAAGGTAAGAAACACAACGCCGTTTGTTTGTTTTTAACGGACGTGCATTTTGACTTTCAACCTGTCCAATGGCTACTGCAATTTGTCCGCGTGGAGTTTGAGTGCAACTGAGTAAGAGTTTGAATGTACAGGCGATTTCTAGAAGATCGCTGAATACCTAGTACATCCAATCCTTCATCAGTTTGATTACCTCTTTGATTTCACAGAAATGTCAAAAATCTTAGTGAACAAGCAGAGAAGCTAAAAAATGGGCAGCTTCAAGTGAATCAACAAGTTCAACAAGCCAAAATTAGAGGAGATCTCATCGACCCCCAAGTTCAACTGTGGCTGGCGAATGTGGATCAAATCATTGAACAAGTTGTGAAGATCGAAGAACAGAGCAAGACTAGCAAGAGTTGTTTCGGTGGATTTTGCCCTAATTACGTTAATCGCTACCGTATCAGCAGAAAATCGACGAAGAAGGTGAGATCCATCACTGAGCTTCAAGAACAAGCTGGGAATCTCAATTGGATTTCTCGCCCAGCTCCTCTTCCAGGCATAAAGTACTCATCCTCCAGAAATTTCAGGAAGAGCGAGAGTGAATCTGGAAGAGCTCGTCGTCTGTGTTTAAGACTGAAGATGGAGAAGAAGATATTGATAATCTTTGATGATGTGAGAGAGAAGCTTGATTTGAAAGGCATAGGAATTCCCTTTGATAACAAGGGATGCAAGATAATGATAGTTACTAAGAATGAAAATTTGTGGAAATCTACGGAAGATGGAGTGAAGAAGGTAGAGATTCAAGCTCTTTCTGAAGAAGAATCATGGAGGTTGTTCAAGAGCGTCACAGGTGAGAATGTTGATAATGATTCTGATTTCAAGATTGTTGCAGAGGAGATTGTGGGAAAATAAGGCAAAGTCTAATTTCTTCTGACACCGATTTTCACATCAACCATTTCTCTTTGCCACATTATCAAATAAAGTCAAATACTAAACCCTAAAATAAAAACTAACGGCTGTTGTATTTTTTAGCTTGTTTTAATTGTTTGTTTGCATTTAAGATACCTTTAATAAATATTTGTGTTGGTTGCTCTTTCCCTAATAGTATGTTGGCAAAAATGCACCTTCACCCAAAAAAAAAAAGTAAAAATTACAAAAAAAAAAGCCAAAATACTCCTTTTTTTAAAACCTCCAATTTGGAGCTTAAATCCATCGCATCAAACCTCCAATTTTTTTTTTAAAACCCATCTAAATGGGCTCTAAATCCATCGCATCAGACCTTGAGACTGCAAAATTGATCTCAGGAGAAGCAAATTACCAACCAATTTATTGGATAGTGAAAGCCTATCCATATAACATAAATAATCAGAGTATACAAACCCAAAATCGTTTGATTGGAAGGGATTACGGGATGGTTCTATGTGCAAATAAAAATCGTTGCAAGAGCCATCAATTAAACCTAGTGTTGAGAAACAAAATACTACAGAATTACATTAGATTTAATTGCCGATTACTCATCGCTCATCAAGTTTCGAGGAGAAACCACACAAGCACAAACAGCCTTCCTATGCTCGTTGCTTTGCCTAGCACAGAATGAACTTAGCGCCCTTGCATCTGCAGCCGCAAATTTAGGGCCTGTTTGGGAAGGGACCAAATGGACTTATAATAGTGCTCTGATATACCATTAGATGGGATAATAAGTCCATCAAAGAAAACAAGAGTGTTTGGGAAGACAAAAAAACTGATGGACTTTAATGGAGAATGGACTTCTTTTTTTGAAGCTCCCATTGAGGTGCTTTTTGTAACACCCCAACTTTTCTAAAGCATTTTCGAAATTATTTGATCAGAGTTCAAAATAATTTAACCAGAGTTGAGCAACGAAATGATTTTAAATACAAAGTAACTGATATTCAACCACTGTAGTGTACTGGTTTGTTGATACAAAGAGTTCGAAAGACTATACATATCTACAGGACTTTCTCCAGCTAGTCCTTCTGCCTGCTGCTTACCCTTGTTTCTGTTTCTGTTCACTCCGAAAATCCTGAAGCTACAGTAAGAGCTGAGGTTCAATACCCATTGAACCTCAGGTAACGGTTAACCTCATGCTTATGTATCAAATATGTATGACAGATATTCATGTCAAAACAACAATAATCACATACATTATTCTCATATTCACATAATAACATAACACAGCCACTGCAATATGCATGTTATTATAGTCTGCACTATTCACCAGTGCCACGGTGTACATCCGTGTCCTCAGCGCTAGGAAAACATAACGGCGTTATCAAGACTATAACCCGTATTAAATTGTATGTGTATGATCAATTTTCAAAAAAACAATAACTCAGACTATCTATCACATATAAGCATACCATAAGCATCAGAGTTAGTGTTACAATACGCGTCCGTACCTCCGTTCGGTGTGAATAGTAATTTACTATTCATGTATACGGCACTATTCATGTATACGGTACTATTCACGTATACGGCACTATTCACGTATACGGACTTCCTTCGAATCTGACTCCGGAATCTTCGGACATCCTATAATATCATTTTTATCAGTGACCATTAATTTTCAGCATTTGCGGAAACTATGTTGGATATTCACTATTCATGTGAATAGTACCAGTAAAAATATTTTTACCGTGCCGGTAAATATTTTTTACTGTGCCAGTAAATAATATTTACTGTCCAAGGATAATTCTTTTCTGATGTGACAGATCAGACTAAGCTGCAGCCACAGAGCATACTCAGAAAAACTCTATCTGGCATTTCTACTATAATTACCAAAAGAAACTACCAAATATTAAGACTAGAGACCAAAGAACTTACCCTTGATGTTCTTACTCCTTCTCTCCAGCTCCGAGAACTTTACTCTAAATTCTCACTCTAAACTCTAAGAATTCTCTCTCTTCTATTAAACTCGACCGTTGTGATCTGAGTTTGGTGTGAAGAAAATGAAGAAATGAAGCCTCTATTTATAGTGAAAAAGCATGACACTATTCATACTTTATCAGGTCAGATTTTGGCTGTTGGATCTTGACTTTAAACATGGATTCATCTCAACCGTCCAATCCATTTGCTTACGTCATCGATGACGTCATCAAGATGCTTACGTCATCGATGACGTCATCATGACGATGACACTTTCTTACTCTTTTGCATTTATCCTATAAAGATTCCCTGATCGGTGTTCTAATCGCGTTATATTAGAAATTCTCAAGAATCCGGAAGCACAGCCTTGAAGTTCTATTTTTCCTCTTTAGAAATATCTGGGTCAACTAAATTTTTGATCCTATTTAGGGTATTCCGTAACCTGCCGAAGATTTTAAGTCGGACACTGACGGTTACAGAAATTACTTCGGGTGACACCAACTTCTAGACAAAAATTCACTGATTCATAATATGTGCAGTTGTTTACTACTTAGTTCAAGGATTTTGAGTTATGATTTATTTCCTACAGGTTCCACTATCTGTCCTGCTTCAAAATATCGGTTTCAACCTATCTCAATAATCATTCCGCCGATTACGGAAATGACTTTGGAGATAACCCACTCTGAGATAGAAATTCACTTGTTTATAATATACCCTTACTTTAAAAACCTAATTCACGGTTTATTGAAAATAATTTTATTTCTATTGTTTTCCAAAGTATAAGATATTATATTATAATAATATTATTATTGAGTGGGTCCCGCGCGCAAAATTTTTCAAACTTCACGGGTGTTGGCAGAGGAGAAATAATTTGACGTGGGTCCCGCATGAATAGTAAATACGTATTTTCAAATAGTGAATACGTATTTAGGAATAGTAAATACCGTATTTTTAAATAGTAAATACGTATTTGTAAATAGTAAATACTATTCATACCCCACAAAATACCGTATTAACCAATAGTAAATACGTATTTGTGAATAGTAAATACTATTCATATTCAAAAATACTGATTTCAAATTTGTCATTTTCAAAAATAGGGCCTAGTAGTCCTCTAAAAATAGGCTAGTTTTCAAGTCTTTAGGTCCAAAATTCAGGATGTTACAATTCTCCCCCCGTTCAATAAATTTCGTCCTCGAAATTTGACAATATAAAATCAAAAGGTTAACTAGACCTCTAGTCTATTCCTTCCTTATGCAAACTTAAATAGCACGCACCCTACTATTCAATGTCTCAATCTTATACCCAGGTATAGCACTAAATTACAGGACTTGCTGATCTATTCTCACAGTACTCGGTTACACAGGCCTCACTGCCTGATTTATTTAGCCTTTTGGCTTAACACATATTGGCCTTCCGCATCTGCTCATCAATTTCATCTGAGTCTTTCCCATTCAAGTTCTCGAATTACTTTCACTTACTCAACACTATAGCTGACAGCTATTAATTGACTTAACTAGTTTAGTATTCCAGACCTTTCTAATAGTTGCTGTTCCTGTACCATAATTCCCAATTACACTGCTTTTCTTTTCAACACGATAGCGTCGACAATCATGTCATTGCTACCCAAAATTATTTTCTTGTCTCATTTTCAAATTTTCAAACATGAAAAATTTTCCGTGGTTTCAGTACATTTCACAATCTGCACTATACCACAAAGTAATAGTGCTATAACATTTTTAAACTTAATAGCTGCCATCACAAATTCATGAAAACATTTTTCACTGCCGGATCATTTTCAAAAACTTTTATTACCGGCACATATCTTTGAGGGAGCTAATTTATTTCACAAAATTTTACAATTGAGAGTACACACCATCATTTTAACCATTTGGTACAGTGAGCGCCTTACCCCAATCCTCAAATCCAGTCTCAACAGTACTATCAACAATGTGGGAGAACCTCCGCCCCTCTCTCAAGAGACCCAGTGTTCACACTGGCACATAAAGTAGCAACCCTATCTAGCGGAACTCAGTCCAGTCATAGACAGTCAGGTTTTACTAATCAAAACATACGCCCTAGGCGAAATGTTATGGATTGGGTGCGTTCACTGCTGGTGCGATTTCCATTTTCTCAAACCAAAATCCCTTCAAAACTTTTTGTTCAAAAAAAAGAACATTTATCAAAGGCTAGCGATTTCAAACATTTTAAAACATCTAGCAAGACCCAGCAAACTGTGTACATCTACAACAGCTTCTGTCCTTCCAGTTTTGTACTGACTTTTCCACAACATAGTTAAAAACTCAATTTCAAACTTTGGGTTCTAACAAAAACCCCTTTATATAAGACAACATCTGTTCAAAATAACCATCACTGTGGTCTCAAATTCTGTTGAAAACATTTCATTTGAAAACTCTGTTTCAAAAATCCACATGTGCGAACAAATCAATTTTAAAAATTTCAAATACAGCAAGTGTCTTGGCAAGTTCAAAAATTCAATTTTTTAAACCTTACTTAGGAATCAGACAACTAACATTAGAAGGTCATCACTAATTACACGTATTCGGACCTCTTTCCTTGGCTACTCAAACCATATGTATAATGCTTAGTTTGTTCTACTTAACTCATATGGCTATTCCAAACTTTGCCCGTTATCCTCGGGTTTCACAAACTTTTTGGGACACTTCTCGTATTTGTTGTCTAACAACCGTGGGCTTCTGCTAGCTTATAAACACAATATGTGCTGTATAGCACTGGAGCGACTCATGGCAATATACTAGATTACTGAAACCTTCGCTCTAAGGAACTTATTCGATGTGAGATTCATTATAATGTACATACCTTGAGAACCGATGCACTTGGTAACTCTACTTTATGGTTCGTTGTCACGGCGGCTCCACTCTACGGTTCGTCGTCACGGTGGCTCTGCTCTACGGCACATTACTCGGCGCTTCACTCAGTCTTCTCAGACCAGTCAGCTTTTCCGGTTAGCATCCTTGTAGGTAAACCTCCTAGACCAGAACTCCCCGTAGGTATCCTTCTCCGATTAAACTTTCCATAAGTAGCGCCAGTGATCGTCTTTGAATCATTATAATGAGAACTCAAATCTTAACAGGTTCCTATCCTTTAGTAGTTTCATAAACCGTTGTTTCTATGTCTGCCATCTTATCTAGGGTCATTCTATTTGTGGACTTTCACTTTCTATTTAGCTCCAAGCATAATTCTTAACTCAATTTTCCCTATCGGGTAGCCACTTACTTTATAGGGAATCTATTAGCCACTAACATCTCTATGGTTCTTGGTCCCACCTTGAGACCATAACCTGGTGGCTACTGAGGTTTCCAGCTTTCGTATGGTTCTGTTAAGGAACTATCTCTTAGGTATTTGGAACCTAGGCAAAACTCACTCATATTTTCTCAGGGTTCCTACTCTCACAGGGGTCATAGTTTTGAGATTTCTCTCGCCTAAGCAATATTAACTTCATAATGTCTATTGATTCTTGGTACTAATATTGATATACTTACTACTGGGTACCTACAACTCTCATATGACATAACTGTCTCCCCAGAATTACTGGGTACTTTCCCTCTTCTGTCAATTGATCACCACCGTCAAGGACTTAATCAAAAGATCTTCGTCCCCGGAGCCACGCCCCTTTGCACGCATGGTGTCTGGCCTCTACAAGGTAGGGATTTTCTTCTCAGGGTACCTTAACAAGTTATTATTTTGACAAGGACATTAAATCGATAGGTTACTATCCAAGGGAAACCTAAACAGTAGGTTACTGTCTACCGGAAAACTTAAGTCGTACCGACTTCTCTGTACCACTTCCCTTGAAACTCTGAGTGGGGATTTAACTTAGATTCCGATTCCCATATCAAAAGTCTTAAAGTTTAACAACAGAAACCATATTCTGTGCCATCTACTCTATATCAAGGCCTCCCGAGCCTAACCCTTTTCCTTAGGATTTACGTCCTTTTTGTATCACAACACCAGTATTGTATCAGTACTTGTACTTGTTTTTTTTTCGAAATACTTTTAAAACCATGGCTTAGAGCCTAACTTAGTTAGTCAAACCGATTGGCCAGGTAGGCGTCTATCATGGGAGCCTCACCGTGCTAGGGTGACTGATTGGCTGATCCACATAGACTCGGCCCTACCTTCGGCACCAATGGTCTACTGTAACTGAGTCGGGTTCATACCAGATAAAACACTTTTGAAAGCTTAGAACCTAACTCCGCTACTCAGACAATCCGACTAGGCAGGTGTATTTGTGGAAGGCTCGACGAATTCAAGGAAACTGATTGCCAACCACAAAACCCCTTTCTAGATATCGGACTGTTTGGAGTAACTTAGTTAACTCCGTGCCAGGATGTCTGCTCTGATACCAAAATGTAACACCCCAACTTTTCTAAAGCATTTTCGAAATTATTTGATCAGAGTTCAAAATAATTTAACCAGAGTTGAGCAACGAAATGATTTTAAATACAAAGTAACTGATATTCAACCACTGTAGTGTACTGGTTTGTTGATACAAAGAGTTCGAAAGACTATACATATCTACAGGACTTTCTCCAGCTAGTCCTTCTGCCTGCTGCTTACCCTTGTTTCTGTTTCTGTTCACTCCGAAAATCCTGAAGCTACAGTAAGAGCTGAGGTTCAATACCCATTGAACCTCAGGTAACGGTTAACCTCATGCTTATGTATCAAATATGTATGACAGATATTCATGTCAAAACAACAATAATCACATACATTATTCTCATATTCACATAATAACATAACACAGCCACTGCAATATGCATGTTATTATAGTCTGCACTATTCACCAGTGCCACGGTGTACATCCGTGTCCTCAGCGCTAGGAAAACATAACGGCGTTATCAAGACTATAACCCGTATTAAATTGTATGTGTATGATCAATTTTCAAAAAAACAATAACTCAGACTATCTATCACATATAAGCATACCATAAGCATCAGAGTTAGTGTTACAATACGCGTCCGTACCTCCGTTCGGTGTGAATAGTAATTTACTATTCATGTATACGGCACTATTCATGTATACGGTACTATTCACGTATACGGCACTATTCACGTATACGGACTTCCTTCGAATCTGACTCCGGAATCTTCGGACATCCTATAATATCATTTTTATCAGTGACCATTAATTTTCAGCATTTGCGGAAACTATGTTGGATATTCACTATTCATGTGAATAGTACCAGTAAAAATATTTTTACCGTGCCGGTAAATATTTTTTACTGTGCCAGTAAATAATATTTACTGTCCAAGGATAATTCTTTTCTGATGTGACAGATCAGACTAAGCTGCAGCCACAGAGCATACTCAGAAAAACTCTATCTGGCATTTCTACTATAATTACCAAAAGAAACTACCAAATATTAAGACTAGAGACCAAAGAACTTACCCTTGATGTTCTTACTCCTTCTCTCCAGCTCCGAGAACTTTACTCTAAATTCTCACTCTAAACTCTAAGAATTCTCTCTCTTCTATTAAACTCGACCGTTGTGATCTGAGTTTGGTGTGAAGAAAATGAAGAAATGAAGCCTCTATTTATAGTGAAAAAGCATGACACTATTCATACTTTATCAGGTCAGATTTTGGCTGTTGGATCTTGACTTTAAACATGGCTTCATCTCAACCGTCCAATCCATTTGCTTACGTCATCGATGACGTCATCAAGATGCTTACGTCATCGATGACGTCATCATGACGATGACACTTTCTTACTCTTTTGCATTTATCCTATAAAGATTCCCTGATCGGTGTTCTAATCGCGTTATATTAGAAATTCTCAAGAATCCGGAAGCACAGCCTTGAAGTTCTATTTTTCCTCTTTAGAAATATCTGGGTCAACTAAATTTTTGATCCTATTTAGGGTATTCCGTAACCTGCCGAAGATTTTAAGTCGGACACTGACGGTTACAGAAATTACTTCGGGTGACACCAACTTCTAGACAAAAATTCACTGATTCATAATATGTGCAGTTGTTTACTACTTAGTTCAAGGATTTTGAGTTATGATTTATTTCCTACAGGTTCCACTATCTGTCCTGCTTCAAAATATCGGTTTCAACCTATCTCAATAATCATTCCGCCGATTACGGAAATGACTTTGGAGATAACCCACTCTGAGATAGAAATTCACTTGTTTATAATATACCCTTACTTTAAAAACCTAATTCACGGTTTATTGAAAATAATTTTATTTCTATTGTTTTCCAAAGTATAAGATATTATATTATAATAATATTATTATTGAGTGGGTCCCGCGCGCAAAATTTTTCAAACTTCACGGGTGTTGGCAGAGGAGAAATAATTTGACGTGGGTCCCGCATGAATAGTAAATACGTATTTTCAAATAGTGAATACGTATTTAGGAATAGTAAATACCGTATTTTTAAATAGTAAATACGTATTTGTAAATAGTAAATACTATTCATACCCCACAAAATACCGTATTAACCAATAGTAAATACGTATTTGTGAATAGTAAATACTATTCATATTCAAAAATACTGATTTCAAATTTGTCATTTTCAAAAATAGGGCCTAGTAGTCCTCTAAAAATAGGCTAGTTTTCAAGTCTTTAGGTCCAAAATTCAGGATGTTACACTTTTGATCCCATTAGAAGTCCATTAACATCTTGCCTTTTTTTTTCAGACCAATTTGCCCCAAAAAGTGTTTGTGCATTCTCTCTTCCTGTCCTCTCATCTTGCCTCTTGTCTGGTTCTCTTCTTCGCCTACTCTCTCTTCTTCCTGCCATTAATTCAAAAGCTCATCAAATGATCTTCGTGATAAAATTAGAAATGAATTTGTAGGGACTAGGTTTGATTAAGCACTTTATTGTATTGTAATTTATTTGATGGAATTTTACCATTTTATTTGGTAAATTTATATTTATTTTTGATTTTTTATCCCAAATTATTACATTTTATACGGCATATATATGTGTGTGTGTGAGAATTTGAATCTTGTCCTTTTCAGTCATTTTTCATCTTATCTAACTTTTTTTAAGCTATGCCAAACAAGTTCCCATTACAAACAAAAGCCACTTCTGTTACTACTATCCCAAACACAAATCACATCAAAAAAAAGTCCATCAGAAAAAAGTCCATTAAGAAAAATCCATAAAAAATAAAAGCCACTTTTCCCACAGCTTTCCCAAACGGACCCTTAGTCGATCTTGCTTGGGAGCAGCGGGTTCCTTTATTAGAAAATTAGGGATATTTGAGTAGGAAAGCACTTGAGCATAAGGAAGCAATTAATGGTGTGTATGGTAACGCTCTTAGAATGAGTTTTTTTTAAAAAAAAAAATTATTTCCAGAAATAAAAATGTATAGAAATTGTGTATAGCAAATTTAGTTTTTTTTTTTAATGTTGGAGGAATAAAAAAAAAAGCAAAAAAATTTCTACTTCCCTATTCCAAGGCATAAAATTAGAATCATTTTTCCCTCAACAACCTTTCATTATGTCGAGTATTATACCGAAGTCTCCACAAAAAGGGGGGAGAATGCAACAACTATCGCCGCTGTCTCTGCACTCGAATTTCTTCGCCTCTCTAAGACAGGTGTGTTAATCTTTGAAATTCCAGTATTCTCTTTTGTTTATTTTCTCCTTTTGCTATTAACCTGACTCTAATTCCTAATTCATCAATCATCAGGTCAAGAAGAGATTGAAACTCGAAATTCGTCGCCGCCTCCGGCGAATTCACAAACACAAGATGGCGAAAATTCTTCGCTAGGGTCACTAAGCTCTCCAATGTTCCGCCACCTCGATCAATCCGTCGCCAATTCTTCTAACGATCTCTGTGGTAGTGAAACGCCTCGAGCTTTCCTATCTGTGCCCCAAGATTTCGCATTACCCAACCAACTATCACCTCCTCACTCAAGCCCTCCAGATAGCCACATACTTGAAATTGAAGCTGAGGATGATGAAATTGACAAGATCGAACAGTTAATAGGGCTATTGGGGTTACCGGTGGATGAGGAGGAGGATGAAGAAGAAGGTGGTAATGATTGTAATTCTTGTCATTGTGAGGGTGGGTTCTACTCAAAGATTGTGGAAGTGAAAGGGCCAAAATGTAGAAAGGATATGAAGAGGCTAGATAGGTGGATTAAGCTTTCGAGAGAGGAGAAGAAAAACTGGTGCAAAAAAGGGCTTTAATACCGTCTCATTTAGATCGGAGTAGCGACGTCCCGAACTGAAAGGAATAACCGGTAGTAGTTCTGTAAATATAAAGAACTTCTTGGACCGGATCATTTTTTCATAGGTCTTAAATATATTATTTAGACCGGACCAAAAAAACAACTGGTCTTTTAAATGTTATTAAGAAAATTAAAATATCAATTACTTTATCAAGAAATCTCATGTAACCGGACTAATAAAAGCGGATAAACCTTTGCTAAAATATGCAATTGGATGCCCCTCTTGTTGTAGAAATGCTCCCATGCCAGAGGAAGAGGCAACACACTCCACAACAATAGATTTGGAAAAATCGTGCAGTTGTATAATTGGAGTGTGAATCAAGGCATTTGATAATTCGTAGAAGGCTTGTTTTGATATATGTATCCAACAAAAACATCCTTCTTGGAAATGTCGGTGAGAGGCTTAGTTAGTTGGCTATAAAGAAACCTCCAACTGCAAAAAGATGCATTTTTTGGGATTGGCAAGGAACTGGTACTGCTACATTGGATACAAAACAAAGTGGTAGTGATCCATGTGCTCTTTAAATATTCAGCTATACACTAAGATATCGTCAAAGAATACCAATACCAATATAAACTTTCAGGGAAAGGGATGGAACATGTCATTCATGGCTGCCTGAAAAGTTCCAGGAGCATTTAAGAGGCCAAAGGGCATAACAATGAATTCATAATACTTGGAGTGGGTCCGGAAGGCTGTCTCGTGCCCATCTTTACAAGAGACTCGAATTTGATGATAATTTGATCTCAAATCAATCTTGGAAAAGTAGAAAGCCCCATGTAACTAGTCTAACAATTCATTTATATTAGGAATGGGGTACTTGTCCGGTATTGTGTAATTCTGTTGAGTTCTTTGTAATCGATGCAGAGACTCCAGGAAGAGTCTTTCTTTGGAACAAGCAAAACTGAGTTGGCAAGCGGGCTAACACTAGGTTGTATGAATCACTGCTCAACAATTATGCAACTTGTCATTCAATTTCTTCTTTTTGTGAATGAGGATATCTTTAAGGTCAAATATTGGGTGGTATGGCTCCTAGTAGAACATCTTGCTGCCAATTTGCTTTCATTGTATTTAAAGATGCCAACAATTTGATTCCCAGCACCATGTCCACGTTAACTAATGACTAATGAGAAGAAAAAGAAGTCATCACAAATAGTGAGAGGCTTCACTTTGACTGTCAACCCCTTAAATACAACATTACATGTGACCATAGAACTATCTCCCACTTGTACTCCGAAAGATGGAAGGGGATGTTTTTCGATTTCCAGTTCATAAACGATATTGTTGGAGACGAAATTATGAGTAGACCCACTATCAATTAAAATTAATATTGACTTGGAGAATAAAGTACCTCTGATTTTCATCGTGGTTGATGAGACACTGCCTAAAATGGCATGCAGTAAAATTTCGGCCAGATTAGACTCCGCGGGGTTTTTGTCATCGACGACTAAGTAAGGATCTTTGGTATCTTCCATGATCTCCATGAGTTTGTGTAACAGCCCAAATATTTTAGAATTAAAAATAATTATAATATTATGAGCTAATTATATATTTACTATTTATTGAAGTAGGGTATTTAAATGAAGCTAGTAGCTTGATGGTTTTGGGTATGGTCAGATGCTCCTAAGGTGTTCGAATCCTCATTGAGTCTAAGGTGGTTTTTTTTTTAATTTATTTTTTCCCTGCTGATCTGAATTTACCAAAATACCCTTATAGGGGTTTAAAAAAAAAAAAAAGAAGAAAAGAGGGAGATGGGATTTTTTTTATTCAGAGCACGATTTCATCGTTTGAAGAGGGGGAGAAGCCGCGTGCTTTCTTCAGAAACCCTAGCCTCGTCGTGCGTCTCTGATTCTTCATCTTTCCTGTCCGCGTTCCGTCGCTGCCGCTGGTTCGTTCGTCGCCGGCGTCCACCTCGACCGGAGGAAGTTCCTGTTGTTGTTATTTTTTTTCTCTGCCTTGTTTCGGTCTGTTCTGTTATTTCGGTTCTGTCTGGGGCTGGCGAGAAAGAGAGAACAGAGAAGGAGCTTCTTGATTTGAAGCTCGGAACCTCCAGCCTCACTACTCCTTCGCCCTCTATCCTTGTCCAAATCGCCTTTCCTCTATGATCCAACATCTATCGGTTTCATCCTTCAACCTGTGCGTGGCTGGGTGTGTAAGGAGTGTTTCTTTTGATTTCTTCTCCTCTTCCTTGCTGGACGTTTTATGCGGAGGGCTGAAGCTGATTTGGGTAAGTTTTCGTTAATGATTTTGGTTCATCTGTTTTGAAAAGACAAGTTCCACATTTGATATTTGGGGATTTAAATTTATTATTATTAAAGATTGGAGTCTGGAAATCAGAGTATATATATATATATTGCTGTTTGGAGATTTCTTGACAAAGCATTTGAAGAATAAAGTTTTGAATGCACGGTTTGAATATTATTGCACTCAAGGTGTTTGTTAAAATGCCAAAGAGAAGAATTTGATTGGAATGTTCTTTTAAGTTGTTTGATAGTAGAGGCTTGTTTTATAATGAATAAAATAGGGCTTGAATGTTGTTTTCGTTTGGTTATATGTTGGATTCAGCATGTGGTCAATGCCAAATAATTCCTCATTTATGTTGATGGTAATTAATTTATGGAAAAGACAATAGCTGGATCGCATGTTTCTTTAGAGTTTAAATTGTGAAGCTTTGCATTAAAAAGGAAAATTTATTTACCATATTAGCATATTGTCCTTCTCATATATGAAGAGGTTGAGTAGCTGTTTGGGAGAATTCTTACTTAGTTATTTTGGTTTGGAGTTGTTTGTCTTGTGAACTGATTTCGTGCGTCCTTGAGGTGTTCGATAGAATGTGAGAAAAGATACTAACTCAATGTGTGTTATTTTTATCTTGATGGTGGGAATTAAGAATGATTACTATAAAGAAAAATGAGGAATTTAGTTGAATAGGATGTATGAGCATTGTTGTGAATTTTCAATTGAAGCAATGTTGGATTTGTTTTGGACATTAGGAGAGGAAGGACTAAATAAGTTGGAAATTGAAGGTTAGAAAAGAGGTGTACAGGTAAAACGTTCCAGGTGCGTGAATAGTGTCCCATTAAATTTTCAAAAGTGATGCTTTCCTGTTAAAATTTCATTTAAATGTCATTTTTCTTTAGAATCATTTTCCTCAATATAATGTTGTCAATTTATATGAAATGCTCATTGTTGCCTTTAAGTAAGTGGTATGGTGATTTTATTCAAGGTTATTAGTTCCCTAACACTTTATCGATTATGAGTTTTTATGCCAAGAATTTACAAGGATATTTCAAAGATTTTCTTTATTACTTTGATATTAAGAAGGCATTGTATTCCAAAATGTTCTATTTTGAGTTACTATGGTATGAAAAGATTTAGACAGATGAAATTGGAAGGTAAATGTTTGGAAACTTTGTGAACCATCATGCTGGGGACTTTATTGTGAAACATTGTTTTCAAGTTCTCCTCCTTAGAGGAAAATATGTTTGCTTGTCATTGGAAAATTGACCCCATGCATGCTTGAAATTGTTTTTTGAGGGCCAAATACAGAACGCTGGTTACTAACAGCAGTACTGTTAGTCCTTGGTGCACCATGGTTAACCTCGAGCTCGCTTGACTTTCGTGGGTGTAATGCTCACGCTTGATATCTGTGGGATTTGTTCTCACGCTTGTTATTCGTGGGTTTTTACCTGCGCTTGTTTTCGTGGCTTTGCCGCGCTTGGTTATTTACCCTTGTGGACTGTGTGTCCACGCTTGTTTTCGTGGCTTTGCCGCGCTTGGTTATTTACCCTCGTGGGCTGTGTGTCCACGCTTGTTATTCCGTTCTGTTGAGGTCCTATGGATTGATGAAGATCGAAAATTATGGTTTTAATTGATTATTTTAAATCAAAGGTTTTACTACGTGCATGGAATTGTTTCATAAGCGGTATTTTATATGGTTTCACTTATGTTTATCATTGTTATGCTATTATGATTTAAAGTTAAATCGCTTTAAATTACATTCATTAATATTTCATTTAATTTCATAAATGGGACGTTATTCACCGGAAAATTTTTGGCCTCAGATGACGCTGATGTCCTTCCACTTTCAATCGAACAGTGAAGGTTGGCATTGCTGACGAAGCTTGTAAATATTTTTTTTTTTTGGAACGACTGCTAGTGATGTAATTAAAGTTAAGCTTTCATGTATGTTCTATTATCCGTAGCGTAGATGCTGCACGTAGTCTTTAGGCAAGATCCCTGTTTAATTGTAAATTTGAGATATATGTTCATGTATATGCTATTGGGGAGCATAGCTTCAAATGTTATTATGAGTATTGATCAATGTGTATTTATAGAATTAAGGCTTGAGGAATGTGAGCTTTTTCTCATATTCCGTGCCAGTCACCTCTTAGTTATCAAGGCGTGACAGTTTGAGGGAAGTAGATTTATAACGGTGCCTGAGGATGAATTTGTCAACACAACAAAAACAGAGTCCCTTATCCTGCTTAAATTGACGTTCGGATTCTAAGGAAGGATTGGCTGGCGAGATATTCGATTGATTGGGAGTAACCGATGCTGAGGATGGCTTGTAAGAAGTAATAGCTGAATCAAAATTCAAATTGGGATTACCAGCATGACATGGCGTGAATATTTTATTTTCTCGCCAATTATTCCCAATCTCATTGTCTCGGTATGATGCGCCACTCAGGATCAGCCGTTGAGATTGTTGACTTTATCCATAAAGTGTTATATTTAAGTTTGTTTGGAAGGTAATTTGCGCAAGTATAATATGATACTTAACTTTTCTTTTCTTTTCTTTTTAATAAAAGTGAGTTGAGACAATGCATCTAAAGTTTTTTAAGATATTAAATAAATTGGAATAATATGTTAAGTACACAATAGATAAAGGAAAAAGAAAATGAAAGAACACAATTTTTTAACGTGGAAAACTCCCAGAGATAAAAACCACGGGACCTAGTCCAGAAAAAATCTACTATAATAGAATCAAATGTACAATGACAATGGTCTTCAATAAATATTTACAACCACACACCCTATTTTTTTATTCTTTTTTTTTTGGTTTTGTGAAAACTCAACCGCCCTTCACTTAGTACCAACATACAATGATGCAATCCAATTTATAAATTTGACTACGTACTACTCTAATAACAATATTCAATCATCAAAGCTTTTGCTTGAGATGGACTCCAAGCAGCACCATAGTTTTCTTCAAATTGGATAAACAAGAAGACCACTTAGCATCCATATTTTCCAGTTGTTGCCTTGCTTTCATTTGATCTTCCACCATGCGACACCTCTCTTTCTCCATTGTTAGAAACTCCATTGTGAACCCTATTGTGTCAGAAACACTCTTCTTCTCTTGTTCTTGAAGAGATAACAATTTCCTCTTATACTCTTCAATTTCTTCTTCTTTGCTACGCAGTTCAGCTTGTAACTTAGAGATCTGCTCCTTCAAATCTGCTTCATTCAATTGCATCTTAGCAATAGAATTCTTGGTGGTGTTAATGTCATATAAAAGAGTTTTGACATATTTCTCTCGTTGTGAGCGTTGTTCAATCATAAGCTTCTCCTTTTGTTCAAGCTTGGTGAATGTGTCAATGGTGGAATAGGCTTGGTTGAATGAAGAAAGAACAGCTTGGATTTCTTGTTGCAGAGAGTGAATTGTGTCTTGAAGGCCATGAGAGGGAGCTCCATCTTCAGAACAATGGGAGGACAATAAGTTGAGAGCATTCTGAAGGCGAAGTCTGCTTTCTTCAGAACAAGCTATTTCATTTAGACCCTTCTTCAATGAGGCTTCCAGGTCAGCAAGAGCCTTAGTCACCTCTTTATTGTCATGAAGATCAGCAATGAGTTTAGATACGTAAGGCAAGTCAACTTCCATATCATCACCTTCCTTCATCATTTGGAATAGCCTCATCAGATCATGTTCTTCTTCAAATATTTGAGACGATGACTTCTGGTCAAACTTCATTTCTCCCTCATCAGTGCAAGTCTCATCATTGGCCATAATTTCAACCTGGAGTGAATCAGAAGAAGTAAACAGTATTCATCAGTTACATATTTAAAAGTTTGCTAATATATAGGTATTAAACTATAAACAGAAATCTATAATGAATCTAGGATTTGATGTCACCGTTTTTTCAGAATTATTACTGACAAATTTAAAGGGCAAAAAAGTTCAAATCCTAAATTGAAATTCAATACACTAATGACTTACTTGTGGACATTCAATATTTATAGAAATATCAAACATGTCTGATTGAGAGCTCTTTGGTTCTGTGTGAGAAGTTGAAATTGCTATTGGAGGCTTCTTGAGAGTAAATATTGAATGGTCCTAAGACCATCAAGCCAGAAAAACTAATCTCATTAAAAATCAATAAAATTTCAATATTGAAAATAAATAAATAAAGGGGAATGGAGCAAAAAAGTAATTATTTACCAATGCAACTTTCTCAGTTGTTTCTTTGGTGAAAAGGCCATTGGTAGGTTCATTAACTCTTTGATGACCTTCATTAAGACTAATACCTTCTCGAAGTGCTTCTTGATCACACATTGATTCCTTTCCGCATAACTCCTAAGCAAAGAAATAAATAAGCAACGTGTGATATATTTAATTAAAATCGAATGAAACAAACATACCTTTGTAGAACCTGTTGTGTCTGCTAGATTTGAGATTGTTAGCTCAAAATTAGTTGATGAACTTTCTTTGTGAACCAAATTGTCCTAAATGAAAATAAATATGCAAAAACTAACATAAACTCAACCCATATCAGGAAGGACTATATTATATTCTTACATGTCGATATTTGTTTTCCACAGTAATAGTGAACGTAGTTGGTGATATATTGCTTAATTCTGAAATCGTGATTTAATATGCTTGTCTAGCATCATCTAATCTAGCAATTAGCTACATAGGTTTGCAGTTACTTTCATTTCCATCTTTCAAAAGAAATATATTTTTTATATTATCCTCTGGTATCCGGTTCGTGGTCGGTGACTTCCTCTCCCAATACAAATGACCCTTCTGGATTCGAACTTAAGATTCCAAAGGGATCTAGAGGACCTTACAATGATAAACCAACTCTACGTTGATATTTTTTTAATAGCTATGTTATTGAAAAGAGCTCAATAAACATCAAAATAAAAAACGGTTTAACATAGCGCATATATATATATATATATATATATATATATATATATATATAAATTTACATTATGTTGATGGAGAGAAAATATTTTGTTAGTTTCTTAGCTCTGTTTTAATTAGCTTACTGGTAGTGCCAACTTTTATATTCAAGCACAATAGAGGCTCCTACCAACTCTTTTGTATAAAAGAAAATCATTACTATTAATAAATATATGCAAATGTGAAATCATTTGTTGAGAAAAGACCCTTACCCTATTGGACTTTGATGATGGAGTTGCTGCTGCATCTGAGGTAGGAAGTTGTTCTTCCACAACTTCATTTGTTGATGTCTCTGTATTCTGTACTACCCATAAAATATGAGTATGTTGCTAAAGAAGTTCAATTAACCAAGAAGAAAGTCATTTATTAATTTAGGAAAATCCTCAATTAAAAAACAAAATCATTACTATAATGAGATGTTTCCACTTCTCCATTGCCGCATTAAAAAAAAAAAAAAAAACCCCCTTAATATGTGTGTTTGTGTCCATGAAAGTATTAATTGAAGATAATTATAAGGGAAACCCTTACCACGATTGAACTAAAAGATAGAGTTGCAAAGAGTTTTTCTTCAACAATTTCATTTGCTGATGTTTTGGTACTCTACGCAACTCAGAAAATAAGAATAAGTTACTAAAAAGGTTAAAATAATTAAGAAGCATATCATATAGTAAGTAAAAAGAGAAACTGCTTGTTGGTCTGAGTCCCTATTATTATAGAAATGCATAACATACAAACCTTTGTCAAATTTGGCAAATTACTATTTGATGTAGAGTCTTCTTCAGCAATCTCCTTTGATACTTCCTCACTCTAAACATCAACAAATTAAAAAGGAGATAAATTGTGTTTTGATGTTATTTTTACCTATTATAAATCTTAGCACACAATTTTTTTTTTTAAAATCTTCATTCATATTGAAGAAATGAATAAGGCAATGAGGTAAGAGAGAAATCATTAGCTAGTTTCTTAAGTCTACTTGGATAAAAAAGAAAAAATAGAGTACAAGTTGATTATCAAATTGTTCTATTCTAGCAGTAGTAGTCTTAAAAAATAAAATTAGATCCCAAGACTGATAAAATGACACTACTAGAAAATTCACTATTTGCGACGGAATTTGCGAGGGAAAAAATTCCGTCGCAAATTTGAGTAAATTTGCGAGGGAAAATTTTTTTCCCTCGTAAAACGGTGATTTTTGCGAGGGATAAATTATTCCCTCTCAAAATATAACCATTTTGCGAGGGAAAATTTTTTCCCTCACAAAAATGACAGAAATTAGGGGAAAATCCCGCTAATTTCCTCCCATTTTGCGAGGGAACAAGGTTTCCCTCGCAAAATGGTTATATTTTGCGAGGGAAAATTAGTTCCCTCGCAAAATTGATGGAAATTAGGAGAGAAAATTTCCGCCAATTTTTTCCCATTTTGCGAGGGAACAATATTTTCCTCGCAAAATGATTATTTTTTTGTGAGGAAATATATATTCCGTCGCAAAAAAGAGCCTTTTTGCGAGGGAGCACTGGTTCACTCGCAAAAAAGAAGATATTTGTTGGCGGCCAAAAATGCCCTCTATTTTGCGAGGGATTATTAGTTCCCTCGCAAAAAAAGAGCATATTTGCGAGGGAATATTAGTTCCCTCGCAAAAATCTGCTTTTTGCGAGGGAACAATTTGTTCCCTCGCAAAATTTCCATATACCCTAATCGATCTAAGAAGAAGAAAGGCAGACACGCAAAGGGAAAAAACGGAGAGGCGGAGAGCACAGCGCTGCGAACCACGTCCCGACCTTGGATCATCTTCTTCCACCTACACTACCTCCATCGTCCCATCAAGCACTTCAGCCACCCTCCACCGTCACCTCCATCCACCACCGACCTCAGTCATAGGAAAACAGAACCAGTGCCGTGGTTGAGAAGAAGAAGGCGATAGCTGAGATGCGAGACTGATAGAGACCTCTGGACCTGGAATCCCGATCCTCCTCGCCATCATCCCCGATTTCCTTGAACCAGATCCGCCGTCGCTCGTGCTCTTCTTCTCCCTGGGTTCCGCCATCATCCCCGATTTCCTGCAATTAGATGATTTTGGAGCCAATAGTAGACGATTCCTCACATCTTTCTCAGAAATATTCCAAAAACCAAGTTGATTCAGATTTAGATTTAGGAGGCTCAACGTTGTTCTCAATGTTGTTACAAATGGAGGAACCAGAACGGTACGCTTGATTCTTCTCTGTTAATTAGGTTTCGGAAAATGCTCTGATGAAGTTTGAGTCGATTCATTTTTTATTTGCGGATTTCGCTCGTTTCTCCATGTTTGCAACTGCATTCTAAAAGCTATATTAAAGCAATATATATAGAAGATTCAGACTCATGAGTCCTTTTTGTTCTTTTAGTTTTTTAATTAGTTGTTCGTTATTTTCAGTTCTAGGTTCTCCTTGCTTTTATGGGTTTACAGGTACTTCTAGGTTCTCCTTGCTTTTTGTTCCTGTTCAATTTGCTAGAAAAATTCTATGATTTAATCTTTTTGAGAAATTGAAATGACAGTCCTTTTAATAATGCGACTTAGGAATCATTGATCGGCTGATGTTCATTCTTTGCAGATGGAGACAGGCAGCTTAATCAATGGAACTAGATATTATGTGATGGCTGTTACTAGCTCCAACACGACTTTATTCCTTCACTGGCTTTGGATCACTGGAAGTAAACCTTTGTTTTCCTTGAATTTCTTTAATTTTATGTGAATATGAATTCATGAACAAATGAAACATGTTCTATCTGTTACTCTGATTATTTATGTTTCATGTTTTTGCTGCACTATGACTGATTATTTACATGATTAAAATTGGTATACAAATGTGTAGTTGTTAAAATTTCTTTTGGCTCACTTTGAATAACTTATTGCTAGGGCAGCTAGGCATTATCCATTTTCATGGCACTCTTCACTATCATCATTTGAGCTCTATTCTGACTTACAATTGCAGACTGTGTTTTCGAGTTATTTACAACAAACGGTGCATTTCATGGAACTTCCTGGAGAAATACCTAACAGGCAAGTGGTTTTGCTTATATAGTGGTACTTTTATGACCTAGACACATACATCATAATACAAGGAGATTTGGAGGCTAAAGTTTGTTTGATTATTTCAGTCTTTCCAATTAATTTTACATGTATCCAAGCTTTCCCATTTATGCTTCTGTTTCTATTTGGTTGTTTTTCAGTGAGCTGCACTTTTTCATTAAGCAACGAAGAGCTGTACATTTTGCATGGCTTTCTGGTGCCGGTATTTACCATGGGAGCTTAAATTTTGGTGCACAACATAGGTAAAATTTAACTTGGTATTTTAACCACACTTAATATTTGATGTCATTATATATTTTAGATCCATGTATTCTTTAAAATTCGATTCAGGTGTGCTTAGTATGCTTCATTAGTTTTTCTTAATATTGCTGTACATGTTATGTTTTTCATAAAGTCCTTTCATGTTGTTGTTCTCCTAGGAGTGTCTCCATTTTTTCTTCCTTTGTTGTATGCTTGTGCAGTTCGTCAAATGGAGATGAAAATTTTGTTGAAAGCAAGGCTCTTTTGGATTACTCAAAATTGTCTGAAGGTGCAAAAGTAGGAACAAAAATCATAGAATTTTAGTTTTTAATTAGTTGTTCTTCGATCACTCAGGTAGATTTTGTAATTAGTTGTTCGTTATTTTCAGTTCTAATGTGATTTATGAGATGTTTATGGAGGAAATGGATCAGGGAAAGTAGAGCATTAGGGTTTTTTGTAATGGATGAAAAAAAAACTAGGAAAAAGAAAACCCTAGATGGAGCTATGTGTTTAAAGGTAAAAGAAGTTGCAGGGGGTTTTTAATACTTTAACAGAATCATAAAAAAGGTGAAAGGTTTTTCTGTTCTGGAGTTAAGTTTACGTCTTTTATGTGGTGAAAGGTTTTTTGCAGATACATCAAGACACTATTTACCAATTGAAGTAATTAAGCAGATAATTGAATCTATGTCTTATGCTAAGCTTGTAAGGTAGACATTATGTGTATTTCTTGCTTGATTTCATGCTGATTTTCATTAATTATTGCCTAATTGCCATCTCAAAAAACTGTTTCATGTAATGCTGATATCAAAATTATAATCTGTAGATTGTTTTATATTGGCACATCATAGACAAGTAGTCATTTCCTCTTGAGATGCCTTCATACCAAAATTGTGGAAAGGCTCATATACAAATTGGGAACGTTATACTGTAGAGGATGCTTATGAAATTGTCAAGTAAGACACAGCTCAATTCATTTAGTACTAATTACCAGATTTAAAGGTTCCTACTATGTCATTGAATACTTATTGTCCTTCTCAAAACTTTATTGGCTGAGGGATGTATAATAGAATATCTGAAATTGGTTTTCTTCATCTGTAATTAAAATTTCATTTTCTATTTATTATCTTGGATTAGCTTTCTTTATCAGTCGTTTAATGTTGTTTTGTTTTTTCATGTCACATTGTCCATTGATGTAAAGCTTTACAAAAATGAGAGGTGAGGCTTCTTCTAATTTCCTTTTGATGAAGACCTTTTGTCATTAGCCTTGGGGTCTACAATCAACAATTAACCAAGGATTGCATATAGGCAAACCTAGGATCGTTCTCTCTTCTCGAGGAGCCTTTTATTAAATCCTAAGTAATCTAGATGTCATGCAAATGAAATGAAAACAAGGGGGGATTGGGTTTTGTTGGATTTAGAACAGGAATTAAAGACAGAATGGAGAAAGATGAGATTAGTTAAATTGAAATGGATCAACCCAGAATTGGGATTCCAAGAACTTCCATCATTGAACAAAAATAAAATAACTGAACCTGTGATTGATTCTAGACAAACCGAGATCTCTGCATTTGTCCAGAAACTCCCTCGACTAGACGATCGCCTAGCATTTGATCGAACACGTGGTGAGCTCGCTGCACAATCGCACAACGTTCTCTGCAACCCGGTCCAACCTAAGTCCTTGGGATTTCAATCTGGATATTAAATCTAATACCCAATCCATAATTATAATCGGATCCGATTAAAATTAACAGAAACAAGTCAGTTACTGATTAAAGCACAAGTCCTCCGGATGACACCATGGAATCCTCAACTCATGGGTCGATCACAGAAACTTAGCCAAGCATGGCTGGATAAAATGAAAATGCAGAAGTAAAGATGTTCATCATGACCACGAAGAACATGAACAAGTTCAACATGAACATAAAGAACACAAAGAACAATTAAAGAAAATGAAAGCTTCTATTCCAAAATAAATCTCAACAACATAGTGAATCCATACAGAAAAAGATGAAGAACATAAAATCAAAATAAAATAAAAAGGAAAGATTAACACTAAACCATTCCAAGAAGGAGGCTAGGAATACAAAAGAAAAACAATACATAAAACTAATAAGGAAAAGTAAAGCCTTCCATGTAGGAGGCAAGAAATTAAAGACAAGAATTAAAGACAATACATAAAGCAAAACTAAAACCTTCCATGTAGGAGGTAAGAAATACAAGAAGGAAGTTAGAATGGGAGAGAAGGATCATCTCCAAGGTGTCTTGCTCTTCATAACACCCTTCTATTTATAGGCAGCTAGGAGCATCTCTTCCATGCACTTTACAACTCAAATTCGTCACTTTAGTTAGTGGCCAACTTGGAAGCATCTTTGAATCACTTTACAGCTCCAAAACAATGTCCTCTTTTCCAGCCCATGTTAGGCCACGAAATAATCCGAATCTGGCCATGTGATCTTCATATGAAGTGTCGCCCCGGATGTCAGCTTTCCAGTCGTTCAAACGGAGCCCCATTTGGAGGTCTGTAACTCTAGATATGGGTCGAATACCGAACGTCATTCCAGAGTCCAGTGAAAGCAGCCTGTTTCGGTTTCCAGGCCAATTTTGGCCCTCTAAACATCTGATTTAGCTTTTGGGCTCTTCATAGGAGTTGTAGGGCTTCCTCTTAGCTTTCTGAAAATGCAAATTGGGTATCAATTAGATTTCTATAACTCAAGTTATGATCAAAATACCTAACAGTGTTTATCACCCGATTGTAAAAGAGGTGTGATTTAAGCCCAATTTTTAACCAAACTTCAAATATGACCAAAATTAATGCAAATGAAGTCTAAAAACTCATTATGAAGATGAAACCACATATTCAACTGATTTGATCCATTAAACCATGACAATGATAGAGTTCTTAACTCCTTTTCGCATTTAAAATAATATGAATTTAATGATTATCAAACTCCCCCACACTTAGCCTTTTGCACTCCTGGGCAAAAATCTAAAGCAAGAAAACTTTTTTTTTTTTTTTCAAATAGTTGCCAGTAATGTAAAAATTGAACAAGGGATAGAAAGCTTCAAAAGATCGATAAATGAAAACCAAAATTCTTTTATCTCCAATCACAATTTTGGCAATTTCAATCAATGACACTAATTACATAAGATGGTCTTTCAAATGATACGCTCAATCAATCAACCTCTCAAATGAATCTCTCAAGTGTTTAAGGTATATAAGTGTATCGCTCAAATTCTACCCAAGAAAATTGTTCTACCATAAGCTTGCTCAATTTCTACGTCTCTACTACTCATAACACATACATGCACAAATCAAGAGAGCTTGTTATTACAGGTTGTAATGGGGTTAGGGTAAAGGTAGGTAAAAATATGGAATGAGAGGCTAAGCACCAAAGAAATTAAATTGAGCACTGATTAACACAATCATTCTCTATGTATGAAAACTTTTATTTAACTCAAATACCTCATTTCTTTCTATTTTTTTTTTAATACCCCTTTTTTTTTTCTTTATCTTTTTTTTTTCTTCTTTTTTTTTTCTTTCTTTCTTTTCTTTTCTTTTCTTTTTCTTTTTTTTTTTTTTGAACTGTGCTATATATATAATCACAATGGCAAACTCAAATATCTTCCCCCCACACTTAAACTGTTGCGCTCCTGAGCAACCCTCACACTTAAACACAAAACCAAGGTAAACCAATGCTCAATAATTTTTTCATGGTGCGGAATAAAATGGTTTAACGCTTAGGCTTGTAATGTGGCTTAGAACAGAATGGACAAAAAGGCACAAAGGGGTTACCAAAAGAATAATAATGTATGGGAAAGGCTATTTGGCCAAAGTGGGGAAAACAAAAGGAAACAAAAACAAGCTTCCATCATACCTATGCACATAAGTGAAAATGTAGTTTCAAAAAGAAAAGGAGCAAGTTCTAGAGAACGCAAATCATGAGCAGATGCACACATGAAAGAAAGAATGGCAAAAGATGAAGTCCATTCATGTAGGCTCAAAACCTCACCGGGTCAATACCATCTTATACAATCAACATCACCAATTCAACTACCAAGACATGAAATCGAAGAGTTCAGAATTGCAAAACAAATGGAATGATCCATCCAAAAAAAAAAAATGTTCAAGTTCATAATATGTAGCAATCATAGAAAGAGAGACTGAATTTATTTTGAAAAGCAAAGGAGTTAAAAGGAAAACAGATAAAAGAGAAAGAGGGAGAAGAAAGAAGAATACTCCCCAAGGGTTTATGGAGGATAAGTGGCATCGATGAGGAGAATCTCTGCTTCCTCAGGCTGTTGCTGGGGTCCCTCGTGAAATTGCTTAAGGCGATGCCCGTTTACCTTAAAGGTTCGTCCTGTGGGTGGATCACACAGCTCAACAGCACCAAATGGAAATATGTTAGTGATCACAAAAGGGCCATCCCATTTAGATCGAAGCTTACCAGGCATAAACTTCAGACGGGAGTTAAACAGAAGAACTTTTTGGCCCACAGAAAATTCTTTCCTTAGAATATGTTTATCATGGAATGCCTTAGTCTTTTCCTTGTACAACCTCGAACTCTCATAGGCATCCAATCTAAGCTCTTCTAATTCTTGCAACTGCAGCTTCCGTTCCAACCCAGACTTAGCCAAATCCATGTTACACTTCTTAATGGCCCAATAGGCTTGATGTTCCAACTCAACTGGAAGATGACACGCTTTACCAAAGACAAGTCGATAGGGAGACATCCCAATCGGAGTCTTGTAGGCAGTGCGGTATGCCCACAAAGCATCATCCAATCGCTTACTCCAATCTTTCCTGGTAGAGTTGACAGTCTTCTGAAGGATTTGCTTAATCTCTCTATTTGAGACTTCAGCTTGACCGTTGGTCTGAGGATGGTAGGCTGTAGAAACCTTGTGAAGCACTCCATACTTGCGTAGCAAGGCACCTATGCTTCGATTACAAAAATGGGAGCCTTGGTCACTGATAATAGCTCTAGGAATGCCAAACCTGCAGAAAATGTTAGACCTAACAAAATCCACCACCACAGAAGAATCATTAGTCCGGGTGGCTTTCGCCTCAACCCATTTCGAAACATAATCAACAGCAAGCAATATGTAAGTATAACCATATGAGGCAGGAAATGGACCCATAAAATCAATGCCCCAAACATCAAAGATCTCACAAAACAATATAGGGTTCTGGGGCATCTCATGCCTACGGGAAATACTTCCTGCCCTCTGACAGTTATCACATGATTTGCAAAACAGATGGGCATCATGAAACAGGGAAGGCCAAAATAACCCACATTCTAACACTTTCCTAGCAGTTCTTTGGGGTCCAAAGTGACCACCACAGGCAGAAGCATGAGAAAAATGCAATATGGAGTGAAATTCATGATCAGGCACACATCTTCTAACTACTTGGTCACTACAAAATTTCCACAAATAAGGGTCATCCCAAACATAATATTTAGACTCACTTTTCAATTTCAGGTTTTGGGCCCTAGTGGAGTCTGCAGGAAAAACACCAGCTACCAAGTAGTTAACAAGATCAGCATACCAAGGAATCTTACCTTGTAGCTGTAAAAGCTGCTCATCAGGGAAATCATCCTGAATAGAAGAGGGATGAGAGACTGAATGGGTAATACGACTCAAATGGTCAGCTACCCAGTTCTGTGCTCCACTTCTGTCTCGAATCTCAACATCAAATTCTTGGAGCAATAACATCCATCGGATGAGTCGTGGCTTTGCATCTGACTTTTTCAAAAGAAACTTTAAAGCAGCATGGTCAGAGAAAACAATCACACTACTAGCTAATAGATATGACCTAAACTTATCAAAAGCAAATACAATGGCCAACAACTCCTTTTCAGTAGTGGTATAATTAGACTGGGCAGGGTCCAAGGTCTTGGAGGCATATGCAATGACATGAGATGCTTTATTGACCCGCTGTGCCAAGATAGCGCCGACCGCGTAGTTGGAAGCATCACACATCAACTCGAAGGGAAGGGACCAATCTGGGGGCTGGATCACTGGGGCTGTGGTCAGGCAATGCTTCAAGTGATCAAAGGCCGCCTTGCACTCGTCATCAAACACAAAGTCAGTGTCCTTATGCAGAAGGTTGGTCAAAGGTCGAGCAGTCTTGCTAAAGTCCCGAATGAAACGCCGATAGAAACCTGCATGACCAAGAAAAGAGCGAACCTCCCGCACAGATGCAGGGTAAGGCAAAGTAGTAATCACATCTATCTTAGCAGGGTCTACCTCAATCCCTTTCCTAGACACTATGTGTCCCAAGACTACACCTGACTCAACCATGAAGTGACACTTCTCATAATTCAGTACAAGATTAGATTCAATGCACCTATGCAAAACTCTTGACAAATTAGCTAAGCATGCATCAAAATCAGACCCATATACAGTGAAATCATCCATAAAAACTTCCATGCAATCCTCTAGAAACTCAGAGAAAATACTTACCATACAACGCTGAAAAGTGCCAGGAGCATTGCAAAGGCCAAAAGGCATCCTCCGGTAAGCATATGTTCCAAAGGGGCATGTGAAGGTTGTCTTTTCTTGATCCTCAGGAGCTATATGGATCTGGAAATATCCTGAGTAGCCATCCAGGAAGCAGTAGTGAGACTTACCAGCTAATCGCTCTAACATCTGATCAATGAAAGGTAAAGGATAGTGATCCTTGCGTGTAGCTTGGTTAAGTCTCCTGTAATCGATGCAAACTCTCCAACTGTTCTGAACTCGAGTAGGAATGAGCTCATTGTTCTGATTGGCTACCACAGTGACTCCAGACTTCTTGGGAACCACCTGGACCGGGCTAACCCACTGGCTATCAGAAATGGGATAAATGATACCAGCTTGCAGAAGCTTAGTTACCTCTTTTTTCACCACATCAAGGATAAGAGGATTAAGGCGTCTTTGGGGTTGCCTTACCGGCTTAGAATCCTCTTCTAACAGAATTCGATGCATACACGTGGTAGGGCTGATGCCAACAATGTCAGCTAATGTCCACCCAATGGCTTTCTTGTTGGCCTTTAATAAGCTTAGCAGCTTCTCTTCTTGGTCAGGAAGAAGATTGTTGGCCACAATGACTGGCAATTGTTCGTCCATCTCTAAAAATGCATACTTCAAGTGATCTGGAAGGGCTTTTAACTCAATCTTGGGTGGTTGCTCAGTAGAGGGAAGAAGCTTGGGTGGTTGTTGCAACAAGTCTGCTGTCATGACATTAGAAATACCTGAAACCACATTCAAAGAAGCAGAAGAATTGTGTCTATACAGCTCAATGTTAACATCAGAATCAAACCCATCAAAATCAGAGTTAAGCTCATCAAAATCTGGATCAGGATGCTCATTAGGATTAGGATTGAGCTCAAACTCAGAATCAATATCAGAATCTATATGTAATGTAGAATGACCAAGCAAGTCGGAATCATCAAGCAAGTCAAATTCACCAAGCAATGCAGCATTAAGCAAATTAGTGCAAACAGAGCACCATTCATTATCAGCACATGCACAAATGGGAGAATCACTCTCAGCACACCAACTAGCAAGAATATCATCCACAGCATCATCAATCACATCAATGGAGAAAACAGAATGATCTTCCCTAGGATGTTTCATGGAATCAAAGATATTAAAATTCACAGATATATCACCAAACTCCATGGAAAGAGTACCAGAATGCACATCTATCTTAGTCCTGGCTGTTTTCATGAAAGGCCTGCCTAGAATGATTGGTGACCTGCTACTAGGAGACTCATCCTCCATATCTAAGATGTAAAAGTCAGCAGGGAATATCAATTCATTAACTTTGACTAATACATCTTCAACTACACCAGAAGGATGAACATTACTCCTATTAGCTAACTGAACAATAACACCAGTAGGACGTAAAGGACCAAGACCAAGAGATTTGTAAATAGATGCAGGCATGACATTAATAGAAGCACCTAAATCTAGCATGCAATTATCAAATCTGTAGCTACCAAAACAGCAAGGGATAGAAAACATCCCTGGATCCTTGCACTTGCGAGGCATTGTAGGCTGGATGAGTGCTGATACATTCTGATTCAAGCTCACTCGTTCACTCCCCTTCAGTCGCCTCTTGTTGGTGCACAGCTCCTTCAAAAACTTGGCATATTTGGGAATTTGTTTGACCGCATCTAAGAGAGGAATGTTGATTTCTACTCTTCTGAATGTCTCAAGTATATCCTTCTCTTGTGCTTTTTCTGCCAACTTCTTGGACTGAATCGCTCTCTGAGGGAAGGGAAGAGGAATGGGGGTGTCTTCTTCTTCAACCTGCTGCATTGTCTTTTTATTTTTAGAGTCAATCTTCACATTGTCTGACGCTTTTTCTGATGTAGAAGTCACATCTGCAGCTGGTGTAGGTTCCCCTAATTGTTTGCCAGACCGTAGGGAGATAGCACTCACATTCCCCTTAGGATTGGGAATGGTCTGTGAAGGAAGAGTGTTGGATCCTTGAGGTTGAAGCTGATTCAATGATGTTGCCAACTGGCCAATCTGTGTTTGCAAACCCTGAATGGCAGTGTCAGTTTGCTGTTGGAACTGGGATGTTTGCTGTTGGAACTGCATATTGGCTGCGACAAATTGCTTCATCATATCCTCAAGTGAGGGACCACCACTACCACTGCTACTAGCCTGCTGTTGTGTTGCCTGTGGAGGTGCACATATGGCTGGTCGAGGGGGTGCTGCTGGCAAAGGCAAAGAAGGAGCAGATTGCTGTTGAAAATTCTGTGGTCTGTACTGTCTGTGTTGGTAATTCCCAGAATTTTGCTGATGTTGGTCACTATGGTTCTGATTCTGGTTCCAACGGAAATTGGGGTGATTCCTCCAGCCTGGATTGTATGTATTAGAAAATGGATTATTCTGCTGGTGTTGTGGCTTCCCTGGAAAAACACCGACTGCAGCAACCGACTGGTCTTGATGAGTAGGGTCATGCAAGGTAGGACAAGAGTCAGTAGAGTGATAAGGGTCAGGACAGAACCCACATGAGTACCCAATCTGAGGAGGAGAAGATTGTACTGTCTGTGTCACTGCTAACTGCCTCACTAGAGAGGTCAGATCATCAAGTCTATTCTCTAACCTCTTAGAATCGTACTGCACTGGAGGTGTTTGAAGATGGTAAACAGTAGGAGTAGAATTTGCTCTAGTGCCAAACTGTTGAGAATTAGCAGCCATAGTAGATATCAACTCTCGGGCATCTTCAGGTGTCTTTCTATCTAAGGCTCCACCACTAGATGCATCAACAAAACTTTTGTCCAATGGTAACAAACCAGAATAGAAATATGTAATCAAGAGTTGGTCTGAGATCTGGTGGTGTGGACAGCTAGCACACAGTCGCTTGAACCTTTCCCAATATTCATACAGGGTCTCCCCATTGTTTTGTTTAATACTAGTGATCTCCTTTTGGATAGCAATGGCTTTTGAGGAAGGGAAGAACCTCTCTAGGAATATCTTCTGCATGTCATCCCAATTCCCAACAGATGTTGGTTGCAAATTGTATAGCCAATCCTTAGCCACACCATCTAGGGAAAATGGAAAAGCTCTCAGCTTAATGTGGCCTTCATCAATTGCTTGTGGTTTCATCGTGCTGCATACCACATGGAACTCCTTTAAATGTCTGTGAGGACATTCACCTGCAAGACCATGAAACTTGGGCAACAAATGGATAAGTCCAGATTTTAGTTCAAAGTTAGCAGCAAGTTCAGGATATCGGATGCACAAATTTTGATTCCCAACATCAGGGGTAGCTAATTCTTTCAAGGTAGGGCGGATTACTTGTTCTGCCATATTTTTAGAGTCAGAAAAATTACTACTAGAATCAGAATCCTTAAGATCAAAATGTTCTAGTCCAGTGTCCAATTCTGTATTAATTTTATGACCTGACTTAACAGCTCTTTTAGCAATAGAAATTGTTCTTTCTATTTCAGGATCAAATGCAAGCAAGTTTTCTAGATGAGTGGTACTCCTAGTACTCATGCAACATCAAACACACAAAATTTCAAAAATGCCACCAGAAGTGGTAAAAACAGCAAAGTACAACAAAACAAAACCTGATGCTAGACCAAATTTTTTTTTTTTTTTTTTAAGAAAACAAGTTAACAAAAGTTACCAAAAATGTAAATCTAATCAGCTTCACACGAGAAACCCCTTGTCAAAAGTCAATTCGACAATTAGATTACCTAGGGAGCCAATTACTTAGCTCCCCGGCAACGGCGCCATTTGATGAAGACCTTTTGTCATTAGCCTTGGGGTCTACAATCAACAATTAACCAAGGATTGCATATAGGCAAACCTAGGATCGTTCTCTCTTCTCGAGGAGCCTTTTATTAAATCCTAAGTAATCTAGATGTCATGCAAATGAAATGAAAACAAGGGGGGATTGGGTTTTGTTGGATTTAGAACAGGAATTAAAGACAGAATGGAGAAAGATGAGATTAGTTAAATTGAAATGGATCAACCCAGAATTGGGATTCCAAGAACTTCCATCATTGAACAAAAATAAAATAACTGAACCTGTGATTGATTCTAGACAAACCGAGATCTCTGCATTTGTCCAGAAACTCCCTCGACTAGACGATCGCCTAGCATTTGATCGAACACGTGGTGAGCTCGCTGCACAATCGCACAACGTTCTCTGCAACCCGGTCCAACCTAAGTCCTTGGGATTTCAATCTGGATATTAAATCTAATACCCAATCCATAATTATAATCGGATCCGATTAAAATTAACAGAAACAAGTCAGTTACTGATTAAAGCACAAGTCCTCCGGATGACACCATGGAATCCTCAACTCATGGGTCGATCACAGAAACTTAGCCAAGCATGGCTGGATAAAATGAAAATGCAGAAGTAAAGATGTTCATCATGACCACGAAGAACATGAACAAGTTCAACATGAACATAAAGAACACAAAGAACAATTAAAGAAAATGAAAGCTTCTATTCCAAAATAAATCTCAACAACATAGTGAATCCATACAGAAAAAGATGAAGAACATAAAATCAAAATAAAATAAAAAGGAAAGATTAACACTAAACCATTCCAAGAAGGAGGCTAGGAATACAAAAGAAAAACAATACATAAAACTAATAAGGAAAAGTAAAGCCTTCCATGTAGGAGGCAAGAAATTAAAGACAAGAATTAAAGACAATACATAAAGCAAAACTAAAACCTTCCATGTAGGAGGTAAGAAATACAAGAAGGAAGTTAGAATGGGAGAGAAGGATCATCTCCAAGGTGTCTTGCTCTTCATAACACCCTTCTATTTATAGGCAGCTAGGAGCATCTCTTCCATGCACTTTACAACTCAAATTCGTCACTTTAGTTAGTGGCCAACTTGGAAGCATCTTTGAATCACTTTACAGCTCCAAAACAATGTCCTCTTTTCCAGCCCATGTTAGGCCACGAAATAATCCGAATCTGGCCATGTGATCTTCATATGAAGTGTCGCCCCGGATGTCAGCTTTCCAGTCGTTCAAACGGAGCCCCATTTGGAGGTCTGTAACTCTAGATATGGGTCGAATACCGAACGTCATTCCAGAGTCCAGTGAAAGCAGCCTGTTTCGGTTTCCAGGCCAATTTTGGCCCTCTAAACATCTGATTTAGCTTTTGGGCTCTTCATAGGAGTTGTAGGGCTTCCTCTTAGCTTTCTGAAAATGCAAATTGGGTATCAATTAGATTTCTATAACTCAAGTTATGATCAAAATACCTAACAGTGTTTATCACCCGATTGTAAAAGAGGTGTGATTTAAGCCCAATTTTTAACCAAACTTCAAATATGACCAAAATTAATGCAAATGAAGTCTAAAAACTCATTATGAAGATGAAACCACATATTCAACTGATTTGATCCATTAAACCATGACAATGATAGAGTTCTTAACTCCTTTTCGCATTTAAAATAATATGAATTTAATGATTATCACCTTTAAAGGTTCTGCTACATCATATCTTGTATAGTTTGCAGTACTTCCTAGTTTCAGATTCTTTATTTTGTCACTTGCACGTTCTTGATATCATGCAAATGTAAATTATGAGGTCAAGTTTTCTTATAGATAAAATGTCAGTGCTCATTCATTAGTGGTAATTTGCATGGAATTTCAGGCATTAACGTGATGGCAGAAGTGGATATCCCTGGTGGTGATGACAATATTGGTGATGAAGATGATCAGACTGCTGTAGTTTAGATTTTTTTTTAGTTCATTTTAGTCGAAACATTATAATTTGTAATATTTTGTTTTTATTATGTAAACTCGTATGATTGTTACAATTTATTTTTATGATATACAAATCTTTTTATTTTTAATATTTTTTATGTAATTATTTTATTTTTTCTGATTTTTTATAATTTTTTTAAAAAAATTAATTGGAATTTGCGAGGGAAACTTGTTCCCTCGCAAATTCTCTAAATTTGCGAGGGAAAGATTTTCCCTCGCAAACTTCAAAATTTGCGAGAGAACAAGTTTCCCTCGCAAAAATTTGAGGGAAAGGATTTTCCCTCGCAAATTTCAGGATTTGCGAGGAAAAATAGCATTTTTGCGACGGAAAATTGGTTTGCGATGGTGATTTTTGCGACGGAACTTTTTCCGCTGCAAATCAGTTTTGCGACGGAAAAAGGGCTTTTTGCGAGGGAATTTTTCCGCCGCAAAAAACTGTTTTTTTTTTTTTTAGTGATAAAATGAAGACATACTTGTATAGATTCATCAGTAATAGCAGAAATAGTTAATAGGTCAGATTTTGAGCACCCTGATTCCATTTCCTCATGACTAGTTGAAGTTTTTATTTGAGGCTTTTCGGGAAAAGTGATTGAAGAGCTCTAATTCCATGGGAATATAAAGGTTAGTATCTGAGTAAAAATCAATAATATGTCAATAGTGCAAATATATTACAAAACAAATATTTACCAGTGCGGAGGTCATTTCAGTAAGAGATGGTGGTCGAATCTTCAATGACACTTCATTTGATGTTTCTCTGGATGACCATTCTTTGGTAGGTTCTTCAATTATTTGAGGAGCTTCATTGATGCTTCTACTTTCTCCATGTGCTTGTTGATCATCATTCATTGATTCCTTTCCACGAAACTACCAAAAAGTGGAAATGAATAACGAAGACATATATTTAAAGCTCAAATGAATGTAGCAAGATTACCTTTGATGAACTTGCTTTGCCATATTTTTTTGAAGAAGGACCTTCTCCGAAATTGAGAATCTGCACAATATGAAATGATATGTAAGTTTTCATATTTCTTATGTAGAATGCAAGAACTTTGTAGATAATTATAGTGCATATCATGTCCTGTTTTTTATAGTGCTTGCTGATTCAATATGGTTCTCTTGCTCTTGGATTCTTTGTGAACCAAAGTACCATAAAAGAAAATAAGTATGAAAAAGGCAGCTAAAAGTTATTCATTCGGTCCTTAATATAAGATATATTTATCTAATAATTTAATTAGATTAAGAAAGATAATTAAGATGTTAATATGAAAAATATTTTTCTACAACAAATATGACAAATATTAAGTTAGAAAAAGATTGACAAATATAAAAACTTTTTTCTTATATTTAGGAATAAGAATAACTTAATTCCCAAATATGTCTTATATTAAGGATAAGAGGGAATACATGTTTTTTAATAGTAAATTCAGCTCATATCAGGAAGAATAACATTTCTACATTTTTTGAAGGAATGGCAATGTTGTTGGCAATGTCTTGCTTAATTCTACTTATGACTTAGTTTGATTTTCTACCTTCATCTTATTTCAGACCATGTTGAACACTTAGCTCCATTGTTTCCTTAGCAAACTATTGCCCATCACAAAGTATAAATTAGTTTGTTTTTACTTTAAGTGTCATCTCTTGATATTCTGTATTTACTAAATTTTGTATTTCTTTTGGTCCAATAGATAAGTCACATTCTTCAGAAAATGACAGTCCCTTTAATAACTCTTTTTTTTTTGGTCAACCCTTTAATAACTCACTTTGAATAAACCCACGGCTATAAATTATTGTCTTTCAATTTTACCTTTTTGCAATTTCCTATGGTAAGAAATTGTATATGTGAAAGAAATATGAATTTTTTTTTTTTCAAAAGAAAATGCCTTTAACATGAGTAAATTGAGAATTATTTTTCTTTTCAGATTTTTCTTTCCAACGCAAAACCCTTCTTTCTTGAACGCGTCAAGAGTAGACAGAAGCAGGGAGGCTGGAGAGCACAGCCCGGAAACAGGGAGCTTGGGGGCGCCGCAGATCAAGACACGAAACCAGAGCTTCAACGAGAGCTGGAGAGGAGAGGGAAAGAGACGGATAGCTACCTCCACCGTCAAGGACCTTCTCCCCTCACCACACTTCCGTTGCCGGCAACTGGTTTTGGCGAGATGCGAGACACAGATACGAGATACAGAGATCACAGAGCACAGAGCGCTGCGACCATCATCGTCTCTTCACTTTCACCGTCACCACCACATTCCCTCTCATCACCACCAGCGACCTCCACTCCTCCACACCACCGTCTCTGTCTCACTTTGTCATCACTGTCGACCATTCCCTTTTCTCCACAAGCTCAGCCGCCGGAACTATTCTTCTGTTTTTCCTCCACTACCTTCCACCATTTCACTCTATCGCACTACCGCCACTCGTTCCACCATCTTACCTTAGCTACTCTATTCACCTGAAATCAGACCGAACAGGACCATTTTTTCCTCTCCTTTCCAGATTCGCAATAAGTTCTTAGTCGCGATCTCTGTATCACCTTCCTCACTGCTTTAGTCGAAGCTTCTAACACCAACATACTCTTATTTCCTTCTATTTCTTTTCTCTATTTCTTCTGCACCTTACACCGAAAGACCCTTATTTTTTCCTTCTCCATTGATTCACCCATTTACACATAATCCCATGAATTTCTGGTGTTTTGGTTAAGCTGTGATTATTGTTAAGCAATGAGTGGCTGCTCCTTTGCATCTTGGTGATGGACTAAGTAGCTTGAGTTTCAGTGGTGAATTTATTTTGTTCAATCTATTTTCTCAAGTTGTATTTATTTAGATTTCTTAGTTTTAGGAACGGTGTTTTGTATTGTTGAAACTTAATTTACCATTTTGGATAACTTTGTGAATCTAACCTATGTGATTGGATTGGATTTCTATAGCTTGTTGGGTATATATGTATTTTTCTTTATTCATTCAATGATATTATGTTTTCTACGTGTTATTGTTAGGTAGTATAATTGAATTGAATGTTGTGTTATCGCATTCTTATTAAGAGAAATCAATTTGCATTATTCCAATTTTGATAGCCCATTAAGTGGTTTTAAGCAATATAATATCTCAAGAGGTAGTAGTTAGTTATGTTTATAGGAGCTAGTATTAATTGAGAATGTTAGACTCAAGTGTTATCTTAAAATTTTTTTTATCAAGACTTGGTGAATATTTACTCTTATATTTAATTGAATTATGATAGTCATTACTCAGTTACCAAGAGCATTTCATTACACATTTCATACCCATTTTTATACTCCAATCTATTTTACAGATTAATACCAAAACAATAGTTAGTATTTTAATTAAATTGTATTCCTATTTTAGTTTATTAATTTGAAAATCCAAAACCAATTTTTCCCTTGTTTTCATTATATTTGTGTGTCATTTAGATTACTTAAAAATTAATAAAAGAGAATGATCCTAGATCTTAGGTTTGCTTATACTCAATCCTAAGTAAATTTTTGATTGTGAACCACAAGGATAAAAGGCCTCATCATTAAGTAAGCCTATTATTCATTTTTCTCTATTTTCTTAATAGAAGCATGATGTTTGTACCTCTAACAAATTTGGTGGAATATGGTTCTGCTTGTGTTCTGTGTCGCCTTCTCTCAATTTAACCTAAACAATTACAAAACATATAAGAAAAGATTAAATGAGTTGGAGTCTCTGTAAAATTTATACATCTGAGCTCAAAAATATAAAGTTTTATAGATTTATTGACATCCTACTAACATTTGAAGCATTTAAGGAAGTAGACATTATATACGAGAGAATTTGTTGGCTTCATAAGTCTACGTGACTAGGAAAAAGTATATAACACACACACTTGTTGGTCAATTTGATTTGTTCCCCTTGTTTCAGAGGATTAAAAGGGTCGCTTGGATGAGCTTTTAAAAAAAGTGTTTTTTTTAAACTCTAAATTGGAGCTTTTAAAAAAAAAATAAAAACAGTATTTTGGCTTCTTTTTGTGACTTCTGCTTTTTTTTTTTTAAATATATATATATATATATATATCATCTAGACACATAAACTTATAAAAAAAAATAATTTTTTTTTACATTAAAAAAGTGCTTTAAAAAAAAAACTCATCTAAACGGCCCTAAGCCATGTTAATAAGTTTGATACTAACCTTAAGAAGCGACTTCCATAACACACTTGCGTAGATGGCGACTTCGTCTTCATGTACAGAGTTACTTTCAAATGACTGTCGTGATTTATTTCCTGCCAAAATAAAACAATTCCAATATTATGAGAAGAAATTGTAGCAATTAGCAGTTGTGGTGAATTACCAACGTGAACACTTACGTTCTTTGAAGCTACTAAAAGCTAAAGTTGAAGAAATAGCAGGACATCTAATCACATGACGGAATTTCACAGTGTGAAAATCAATGCCTTGACATATAGTATGAAGAGTTGGTAGGTTTACTAGTCTTATCACGCATAGTTTTGGAAACACATCCCCCATGACCAGTTTCTGTCCCTCCCCATGCTTCCATCTAAATCCTTCCCCAAGCTGAGGGGCGTCTTGTATATCCACAGATAAGAGTTGTGGAAGCTCACCACTTGATATAGAGAACAAGTATTCCATACTTTTGCAGTTCCACACTTCAATTGTACGTAGTTCTAGGAACAATACTTGGTGCGGAGCTAAATATTCCAAGTCGCCACAAGAATAGACTATAATCTTCCGCAGGTTGGGAAAGATAGAGTTAACATTCATATGATCATGATCATCCTCTTTGTCTGTTACTATATGCTCTAATGTATCGCAATTTTTGACTTTCAATATTTCCAACTGTTTCAATGATGAGACAATGGATGGGGTAAAGAGAGACTTTAACCCAACCAATTCAGATATCAGCAGGCTTCTCAAAAGTGTGTATGGGTATAATGGTGGTGTAAAAAGTCCATGAGCTCTATTCACAACATAATTCACCTTCATCGCCTGTATTCCACGCAAACATGAGACAAGTTATGGTAGAGGTTTAAGAAATTAAACAAACTTTTCTGATATCACTAGAAAATTCTACTCTCTCTCTCTCTCTCTCTCTCTCTCTCTCTCTATATATATATATATATATATATATATATTAAAAGCGCCTTTCTATTTTAATTCAATTTTGAATTTATTTATGCTATTTCATTCAATACAAATTATTATCTTTTTAATTTGTCTTCTTGTCCTCTCTAAATTTGTTTTTGTTAGTTAATTTGAACTGTGGTCTCTTCAAAATCATATAGAAATCAATTGTTTTACTAATTTAAATTCACATGGTTTTTAAATTTGTCACTAATTTAGTGGTTTTATACAATTGATTTTATAACAATGGATCCTAGTCAAATTTGGTTGGAATTGGTAATTGGTAAATGGTTTACCATGCCTTATTAATATTCTACAACTATTAATTTATAAACAAACAAATATTCACATGTTACGAGTGAAGACTCAGGACACAGTATAAGTTTTTTTTTAAAAAAAAAACTTGCAAGTATTTGACGACATATATTAGAGCAATTTTTTATTTTTTTAAAAATAATTTGCTAACTGTCAAGTGTTCTAGTTGGGGGGGGGGGGGGGGGAACAAAGCAACGCAAAATCAATTTTGTTACTTAAGACTAATTAAGACTAATTGCTATTCTCATCATACAATAAAAAGTTCAAGTAGGCCTATTTGGATTATTCATCCAATATTATGAAGAAGTACATTCTAACAAAATAGAGTAAGGGATAAGTACCTCATTATGGTTCGTGCAAGTAGAAGAGTGATATCTAGTTGAAGCATTTGATTTTGGCCAAAAACAGCATAGACGACCCCTTGATAAACTGCTAGTGCAATCTTCTACATTTGTACTTGGAGATGACTTTTGTGCTTTATCAGAATAACGGCATGGAAGATAACATTCTGCATATAAGTTGATGAAATTTGGTCCTCTTGAAATTCTTATTTCTTCTAGCGACTGGAGGATGACTTCTTTTCCCATTGGGTGCAAATCTCTCTCCTCTGGATACTGCCCAAATATATATTTTAGCTTCTCACAACCAGCAATCTCGATACTTTCTAGTAGTGGAAGGTCTTTGCAAAAACATATTGGCAAAATAAATTCTAATTCAGGACAGGATTTGACTTCAAGATATTTCAATTTTGGGAACATTGAGTCATGACCCTTTTGATTGGGATGATGATATTCCATTGGCTCCGCTACTATATATTTCAACCTAGAACAATCGTTAATATGCAACATTTCTAGTTGCTTTAGACTCTGTGCTGTGAATGGATGAAAAAGGCATATCATTGAGCATTGATATAAGTGTATGGACTTAAGATTACACAGCTTTAGCTTTTCATCAAATAATGAGCCTTCCAGATTTTTACATCCTGATAAATGCAGCTTCTCCAATTGCTTCAAAAAGTTAACCGGAGAAGGACCATAACATAATTCTCTTACATCCATGTCAGAAAGCTTCAATTTAACCAACTTCGAGAAGATAGTCAAACCAGATTGAAGATGTTTTGTGCGGATTAGGCACTTTATCCCTTTCATAGATTGCAAACAAAGCGTAGTTAAATGGTCTTCCATTATGTCATCTTTTACAGGTAAGATGTCAGGAGCAATATTTGTCCATCCTCTGTTATAATAATCTCCATCTAACTTCAAAACTTCTGCTCTTGCCACTAGAGATTTAAATATTTCATTGGAGAAGTTTACTCTTAAGTGCTTTGGATCAAAATATCCACATATTGAAAAATCCCTTTCATCTTGACATGCCTTTATCTGATACCTTTCCAATTTAGGAAAAGTTGTGATTTGAGCTGGTGATTCACAAGTATCTTCACCCATATGATTTGAAACAAAATACAACTCCTCTAATTGCAAGACACTCCCAATCACTTCAAAAGGATTATTTCTTTTAATAAAACATCCTACTATCTCCAACAATCTCAACTTTTCTAGTTCTCTAATTTTTTTTGGCAATTCAATCATTGAACAGTTGCTCAATTCAAGACTTTCAAGGCTTTTCAAGTTTGCCAAAATAGACACATCTCCTAACTGAAATCCTTTTATGGCTAAAGTTCGAACATTTATCAATGAGGGATGTGGTTGAAAAAAGGAAGCGCCTGAAATTCTAATATATGACCAATTCATTAAAGCCAAAAATTTGAGGTTCTTCATCCCTTCAAAGATACCATCTGGAACTTTCACAGTAGTAGAATACGTTGTATTACTTATCCAAAGTAAAAGAACCTCGAGTTTTCTAACATCAAAATAGCTAGGAAGGTCATTTATGTTCCAAGATGAATATTGGATGTTTTTTATTAACGTTGTGCTAGAATCCATGACCACTTGAACTAGTTTATTTCCAATCCACAAAGCCACTTCCCGGACCAAGTCATGCATTTTTACAGCTTCATTCTCAACCTTTAATAATAAACAAGAATCCATGAGCACATTTTTAATTGGAGTGAAATAACTTCTTGCGACAGAGTATTTGTTAGCTCCTCCACAAAGCCCCATACCTATAGCAATTCTGGTTAGAAGTTCTATAGATATTTCATAATCATCTGGGAATAGAGAGCACAAGAGGAAGAGTTTTTGGGCTTTTTCATTCTCAAGATAATCATAGCTGAATCTCAAAGAATTATAAGCCTCTTTTAAATCTTCTTTGACATCATGAATTGACTTAGGATTCTGCAATCTTATCAAACAATCATTCCATTCATCTGGAAGTTTAGACTTTAATGCTCTTGCAACTGGTTTTATTGCCACTGGTAATCTTCCACACTCCTTCACAATACCTAAAGCCACATCCTTAAAACCATTGGAAGAACTATCTATGCTCTTTTCAGCATAAGATAGGAAAAGATCAACTGCATCCTTTTCACTTAAGACCTCGAGTTCAATAGTCTCATGGCATCCCATTTCGCTACAAACTCCCCGATAACGTGTGGTTAGCAAAATAGAACAACAACGATTGCCAGGACGACCACGTAGAATCCCTATTTTTTCCAATGAAAGCTCTTCCCACATATCATCGAGTATGAGAAGCACCTTTTCTCCACCTTCCACTATTCTTTTCCACAACGCTTGTGCCTGTTCAGATTCATCTGTTCCTTCTTTAAAAGGCAAATTTAAGTGTTTTGCAATATTGTCTCGAATCTTTTTCAAGTTTGGATCCTTTGAGACAACACTAAAGATGACTTTATCAAACACCTTTGATTCTGCAACTTCTTTACCTACTTCTATTGCCATTGTGGTTTTTCCTGTTCCCCCCAGCCCATACAGTCCAATCACAAACTTGTTGTCATTTTTCAACGCCTCCATCAGTTTTCCAAATTGCAACTTTCTGTCCTTAAGTTGCATAAAATTTTCAATAGAGTAGAACTCGATGCCTGGAAGCCCAGTTGAACGCGCAACACGAGGAAACTTACTCTGTTCCACCAGTTTTTGAATCCTTTGCTTCTTGTCTTCCAAGTCCTTACCTCGGTTGTACTGCCAAAAGCAATTTGGAACCAAACCAAACCATTTCTTCTTTCCTTTTGTGTCTTCATTTATGAGAGCATCCGCGTCACGTAACCACAATTCAACCTCACTTTCAATCTGATTCTCATTTCTGTCTTTAGCTTCTTTAATATCTTTAAGCACTGTGTTTCTTCTTGCACTCAAACTTGTCTTTTCCTCCTCGAAGTCATCAACATAGCTCTTGTAGCAACACAAATATTTAAGTTCCTGCATTGCTTTATCCAACGATGATATAACGACATGGGTAGCCACGTTCTCTCCAATTCGCGCCATCTACCGTACATGCATATCGGATACAGTTAGGGACTGTTGACTACACTACTATATATTTTTCATCTACACCGACCATGTTCTAGGATTTCAATCACATATGTACGAGAAAAATATTTTGTTATAATGATGCGTGCATGGTAAGTGTTTCAATATGATTGGTTGTCTTTTCAATTTATAGGAAAATAATAATCTACATCGAAAGGAATATTAAACCGGAAAAAAAACAAAAGGAATATAACAGTTTGCAAACTATGTTATTAAAAAAAAAAAAACGAGTGTTTTAGTGTTCTTTTGTATTTTCTATTATATTTTTATATTTCTTTTATTTTCATGTCCCTAGCTAGAATTTAGGAAATACGTTATATACAAAGCTCAAATAAGGGGCTTCTTTACAAGGAAGTCCGTTAATAGTTTAAAATATTATCAAATTTCTAGAGACTTGGTTGCAATTAATTTCACTTGTAAAACGTCGCCTATGCCCATGGCCTGACCTTTTACTTGTGCTACTAAATACTGATTGTTGTCTACCAACCGTCCCGACTGTTGATTGATCACATTTTTATTTTTTAAAAAAATTATTCAAATATTAAATTTGTGATTTACAAGTTAAACATTGCAGGTTAACAATATTGACTTCTTAAATTTACAAGTAAATCTCTTAAAAACTAATACTTTAGCATTTACAAGTTAATATCTTATATTTAATAGTCAACCTCTTAGATTTACAAATAATTTTACATCATTTTTTTATACTGGTTCTTCAAATTTTACAAATTGATTTATAAGCCAACTTCCTAAAATTATAAGTCTTCCTTTTGAATTTATAAACTAAACACTAAAACATGTAAATCCACGAGTTTGACTTCTAAGTATTAAATCATTGATTTTTATAGACACTTAATTGTAAATTTAAGCATTTAATCTTGTAAATATTTAAATAATAATATTATAAAAGGTTTGTAGTAAATGTAAGAAGTTTGGCTAGTAAATATTAACAATTTATTTTAAATGTAAGAAGTTTGGCTAGTAAATTTTAATATTTTAATATATATATTTTAGAAACATTTTATTGTTCACCTGACCAATCAACTATAGCCGGAGGTCTATCACACGAATCAATATCTTTCTTTACTCTCTCGAATTCGTTCGAACCCGTGACGGCAAATGTGAAGGTGCAAATAGATTAGGCTATGCTTTAACTAAGTAGGTTTGAGCCTGCGACGAAGATCCAAAATTTGAGCTGGGCTTGAGCTTATATGTAGGCTTTTTTCTAGTCCTGAGCCTGAACCTTCAAGGTCTAACAAGGCTTGAAGGTTGTTTAAATGCCTACGTAAAATGTAGGTTTTTAAATAAGCTTAAAACATATGAATCTAATTTCATATATATTTAAAAGCTTAAGTTATGTTTTAAAAGTTTAGAGATTCATTCTTAAGATAAAATAAGAGAGTCAGTATGAGAAAGAAAAGAACACCTAGTTGTAGCAATGGTCTAAGCATGTAGCAATTGAATAAGAAAAATCAATCATCTATTGACTAAAAAGATATATTTTCAAAAGTCAACCAAGTACGATAATCAGTATGTAACACTAAATTTTACCTTTTGTTTTTCTTGCAGAAAATGAGACAAACTCCTCCTAGTGGAATCAATTTCATTTGGGCATCACTAAAATAAATTTATTGTATTTATTATGTTGTATCAAATGACACAAATTAAGGGAGAGATAGTGAGCTAGTATTGCAATCTCAGATGATTAAAAAGAAGAAAAGTAGATGTGATCAATTGATAAATGAAAAAGTTAAGCTCATGAGTAAATGATGAAATATGAAACTTAGGGTTAAAACTAAGTTATCAATTTTTCAAATAATTAACAAAATTAATTTAGATTAAATTATATATAATATGCATAATAATACATTTTTTTAACAAAAAAAACACTAAATGGCCTAGGCCTTATAAAAATAGGTCTAACCTGTTTATCTAAATAGACTTGACAATAAACCTAAGCCTAATCTATTTACTAAATATACCTATTTCCACCTCTAGTGGCAAGAAATCTGTTCAACTAATATGGGCATATGGCACTCAAACATTAACCACTCAGATCATGATCAATATTAGTCAAAGTGGGTAAATCCAAAATATTTATTTTCACTGGAAAAATTAATTATAATCAAGTCTCAAAAGAGTACTTGATAGGTTTTAAAAAAAAACACTTGAGAGTATTTAAATTTCACAAATTTACGAGACTTATTTATAAATAAGTTCATTAAATACGATTTATCCGTAGGACTTTATTCTTTTTTTTTTTTTTTTGGAAAAACACGGAATAGAACCCTGTCATAACAACATCTATGCAGGACAAATATTACCTTTAAGGACTTGAGAAGGTTTTTTCTATTATTATTAATATTCAAAGGACGAAGTTATTTTTCATGTGCTTCAAAAGTAGTATTTAAGTTATTTGATAAAAACAAAATAGTATTTAAATTTCTATCCAATTTAAAACACTAATTTTAACCCGTCATTGCGATATGATGATATGTATACTACCATCCATAGATTTGGATGCTCTGAATTTAAATTTTTTTAAAAGTAGATATCTTTTTTTTTTGTGACAATTGGAAGATCTTTTAATTTCTATTTTAAATTATACATTTATTAAAACAAAAACTGTTAAAATATAAAATAAAGTAACTCCAATCACGGACCATTCATTTTCCAAATTTGGTGCCAGCATGAAAATGATGAGCACTAAAATTGAACATGAAAAAAACTGAATCTAGCTTTAACTTGGTCATAGCAATTCATGAGTTTAAGTAAATTCCTAAAAAGAACGTGAACTGGGATGAAAAACTTATTAGAATTAATTTTTATTAATAAATAAATATTAAAATTATATAATTTAATAATAAAAATATAAAAATCAAAATAATTTTATTTAAATATAATAAATGAAATTAAATCCATTAACATTTATAATTTATTATACTCAACAAAAATATTTCTATGAAGTTCATTTGTAAAGCCATTGACATGAACAATTCCAAAAAGTTAATACAAATTTAAAAGCGAGTTGACACAATTTTGTAAAATAGAATAAACTTGGTGTCTGCCAACCCATGAGGTCAACCGAATTTACAACTAGTATAAGTTTAAGACTCATGAGTTGACAAGATTTAATAAAACAAAAATATAAAAGCATGAAACTTAGAGAGTGAACCTTCGAGTTCAACAACAATACTTTCTAACGCTTTTTTTTTTTATCTTTTTCTTTTCCTTTTACTCACACCCACATGCTCCTTCTGTTCACAATATGACACACTTCCAAAAGGAAATCGTGATCCTCCAGTTTAATTAATGCTCGTTTTCCTGTTTTGCCTCTATGATTAATACTCACTTTTGAATTTTGCCAACTCATTATATCCCTGCCTCTTAAATAATATGATCTCCAATGCAATTAAACACACATTTGGGTAATTTTTTTTTAAAAAATACATTTTAGATTATACTAAATGACTCAACTGTCATTTTTTTGTCCCCTTGGTATACTTGAAGTGCCCTATACTATGAATAAGAGGGATTTCTTATTTGGCCGAACTCATATATATTGTTTTGTTCTTTTGGATTAGATTCCTAATTGGCTCCATGTGTAGCACTGACTAATGTTATTCTAAGTGATAGAAATTATCAATTATAATTAATATTAGGGTAAAATACGTACTCTAACCACTCTTTTGTTTTGTCTTAATTACATGGACCTCCCCTCTATTTTGAAAACAAACACTTTAGTCCAAATCATTAACACCGTTAAAGAATATTCTAAAAAGATTCTTCAAGTATATTTTAAATTAAAAACCATATTAAAATAAATGTTGTTAACTAATTTACCCCTCATTATACCAATTCCCTAATTTATCTTTTAATATTTACATTCATTAATGATCTATGTAATATTTTTACTAAATTTCATTTTGAATCAGTTTTAGTAATCTGTGTATGTGGCAAATATTAACAACACATTCAAAATTTGAGTAATTATTTTTAAGAATATATGTTTAATGAAATATTTTGAAAATTTTTAAATTATAAGATATTAATATGCAAATCTCATAATTATATAACTTAATTGAATATATGTATCTATTATTGCAAAACATCATCATTGTATTTAAAAATTACATAATAAGTTTAATAAATAAAAGAGATTAAACATTTAAATTTAATAATAAAATTAATTAACTTTATAATATGATCAATTTAAAAGTATGCGAAAAATATACAAATATATACAAATTTTTTTAAAACTTTGAATAAAGATATGTGGTTAAATGATTAATTTTTTGTCAAAGATTAGATGATTATTGAGTAATATTTATTTTAAGTAAGGGGTATTTTGGTCAAAATAATGAGTCAATGTTGTGATTTAACGGTCAACTAATGGTTAGATGGATGGAAATTGAATTTCAAAACTAGAAAGAAAGTTTATGCAATATATATTTTGATTTTAAGGGAGATTTTTATATGTTTTCAAAATAGAAGGGAGGTTAATGTATTTTACTCTTAATATTACTAAATCTTTGTCAAGAATAAACTTTTATTTGGAGATAATCACAATTAAATCACTAGTAGTATAGTAAAAGCATAGAGAGATTTCGTGCTTGTTTGACATGTTACTACAAAAATTCGCTAAAATAATTTTTTAGAAGAAGTATTAAAATTCTTTTAAAAAAAAGTTTAAATCATTATTTTGACAAACATAGTTTTGAAAATATAATTTTCTTTATTAGCATGGTTGTCATTAATGAAAATACAATGTCCCTCACCCCTTCTATAATTTTGTAAAACAAAAAATAACAAAAGATTAAAGGGATAGAATATTGTCACTACCAATTTTATGTCACTACCACTTTTTCACTATTAGATCAGAATCTCAATAAAAGAGAGAAATTATAAAGGTAGATGAGATTCTGATCTAACGGTGAAAAAGTGGTAGTGACTTGGTATTGACATAAAATTCGTAGTGACAATATCTTATCCCAAGATTAAAATAATGTTTTTCAACTTTTTTTTCAATAATAAAAAACACATTGTCACACAAATTTTCCCCTTTCTTATATTTTTCATGACAAAGTAAAAACAAAAAAACAAACGGGGGAATAGTTTCTATAATTGAAATAAGTTGATATAGACCAGGTAGTGGATATTTTCTTTTCTTTTCTTTTTTCCACGAGAATGACAACTAAAATTTCAAATCTAAAAAGTATATATGCTTCATGTAGCCAATCAAAATTAGATAAATAAAAATGAAAATATTTATAATATTAAATATAAATGAATATAAAAGGCAAAAGCCCCAATATAATATGGAAGTAGTCAATCCATACAAATTTGTGTCTCAGATTTATAATGTACTCCCTTTGATGCTCAACATAAAAGCCAGTTAACTTTTTTAAAATGTTAAAAAAACTAAATAAATTACTTAATTATATCATATATTGTGTATCCACGTATTATACATCAGTTTAAAAGTTAGAAAATTTAGATTTGAGAAAAATAATAAATATAAATATTTAAAGACGGGGGTACTATTGTTTATATTCTTGATTAGTTTTTTTAGTTGTTCTTATGCCTTCAGTATTTTTCTTGGTCGTTAAGTTTACTTTATCATTATATGTTCTCCACTAATAACAAATTCACTTCTTTCCTTGGGGGAAGAAAAGAGCAAAGGAGATTTAGCTTAAAAACGGTTAAGCGAGTGTGACAGAAAGGCCAACAGTAAGAATATGTCTCAAATCAATAATGGGTGAGGCCTTACATAAAAGGTTTAGACTTATAATAGAAATTTAAAGCGTTAGCCTTAGCCGAAAGTATATGTAGGTTTTTTTTTAGGCTTAGGCCTGAATTTTAAAAGGCCTAATAAAATCTAAAGCCTGTTTAAATGTGTACTTAAAATGTTGACATTTATATAGCCCTTAAAGCCTGTACCTCCAAATTTATATATAACCCTTCAAGCATATTTAAATCCTACATTATGTCTTTAAAGTCAATTATCCATTTTCATCGTAATATAAGGGCTTACTAAGTAAAAGAAAAGAACATCCAATGACAATGGTTGTCCGAGCAAGTAGAAATAAGAAAAATGATTTGTCTGTTGTCTAATGAGATATTTTTTAAAATCGATCAAGCATGTCAAACAACAGATAAAATTGGATTTTACCTTTTACTTTTCCCACGTAAATGAGGATAAACCTCTCCTACTAAGATTATAATATATTATTTGGCACTAAATTAAACCCATAGCAATTATTATGCTTTCGTGGACTACGCAAATTAAAGGAAAGTAAGCGAGTTAGCATTACCATCTCAGGCAATCAAAGTGAAGAGATGTAGGAGTGAGTGATTGATGTGAATGTAAGGTTTGAATGCGTGTGAATGACAATGGAATATGAAACTTATGATTAAATTAAAGCTGAGTTGATAAATTTATAAAGAATTATAAATTATTTAAATAAGATTATATATACTTATATAATGACAAAAAAATACCAAAAGTTAAATAGGCCAGGCTTGTAGGTGAGGTCTTGTGAGAATAAGTCTAGTCTGTTTATTTAAATAAGCTTAAATTTGACCTATTTACTAAATAAGTTAGACTACATTTTATGTAGGTTAGCCTGTAGACTCTACCTATTTTCATCTCTAATCAACAGCGATAAGAAAGATGGTAGAGAAGACATCTAACTAAAGATGTAAGGATATCAACTAAGCTAGATACATCTAATAGTCTCTTCCCAATTTAGTTATTTGACGGGGAAAAAATATTATTTTTGAGTTGTAAATTTGTGTTATGTGTTAATGGTAAATACTCTAGTTTGACTGATAAATTTGTGTTATGAGATCGAGTGGTAAATTTGAGGATATTCTTAATAATTAATTTGAGAATTTGGACTTTCAATAGTATAATAATCCCTTAAAAATTTATAATATAAATCACATAGGAATATATAATATAAAAAATATAATATACTGTTAATATAAGAGATAATTGTGGTTGGATTTTGACCTAATTATAAGACCTCAACCCACTTTGTCTCCCATATTTATAATTTTTTCAGCTAAACTTGTGTTGAACAAAATATATTTAAAAAATGAAATTATAAAATTCACATAATAAGATAATATGCTCTGAATTATATAATTTTATAATCTAATAATATAATTGAAAGACATTTTTGGAAAATATATGCATTTAAAATATTACTAAATGAATACGTTTAAATAAATGAGATTAAACAATTAAATTAAAATTATTAGAAAAGTAAAAAAAATTTAAAAAAAAATCAAATTAATTAACGTTATGATTAATAATATGATCAAAATTAATTTATTTAATAATATAAAAAATTGAACACACACACATATTGTTCAGGCGAAAATAAATGCTTAAATAATTTTTAAGGATATGAAATTGCAGCTTCAATCTTTTTCTAGTTAATCTTTCTATAAAACTAAGGTATTATGAACTCCCTCTTTCCTAATTATTTTTGTTTTGTACAAAAAAAAAAGGTAATTTTTAAGAATATTGTTACTCAACAAGGGCATTTCGGTCAACAACTATCAAGGTACTGATTTAACAATCAATTGATAGCTATCCAAACCGCCATCAATATTCCATGATAATCCAAACTTATTTTTAAGAATATGAACGCTTTTAACTTATTTTGATAGATAAGATTAGATGGAGAAGGGGTGTGGTTGTAATTCTCTGCAAAATAATTAGGAAGCTGTGTGGGTTGGGACTTGAGACATGGGTGCGCGTATGTTTGACTACATGTAGATCTGCATGATAATCCACCTTGATTTATGATTTAAGAAAGCTGTAAAAATTTCTATAAACAAATGAAATTTACAATTAATACTATGCATAATAATACTAACCTGAAAGCAGGAATCAAAATCTTCAAATATGCTTCACTTCACCAACCAAAACCTAAGAGATAAAAATAAGTTTAAGAAAGTTTAAGAGACAACATGTGTGAGTGTCCGTGAGTGTCCATACACACATAAATGAATAAATGAAGATGCACACATATCACAGAGTACAAATCCTTACCTTTCAAAGATTCCTATGCGTCACGGTCGCAATGCTTTTGATATAAAAGCCTCTTCTTGGGTCCTTTTTTTTTTGTTTCTTTTAAATGAACTATGAGAACTTCGAGCAAAAAAATAAACTATGAGAACAATGAATAGGCAGAAAGAAGATTTGAACACAGCCTTTTTTGGTTTTCTCTAAACAAGCAGGAGAAGGACAATATTGATGATCAACAAAGATGAGGGAAAAATAATAATTCAAGTGCAAAAAATCAAAAAGGAGAACACAGCTTTTTTTGTTTTTAAGTTTTCTCTAAATAAGAAGAAGAAGAACAACCACTATCAACAGAGGTAAGAGCAAAATAATAATTCAAATACAAAAAAGAAGGAGACACACAACCTTTTCTTTTTATAATTTTTTCTAAATAAGAAGGAGAAAAACAACCACGATCAATAGCGATGATAGTAAAATAATAATTCAAGTATGAGGAAAAAAAAGAAGAAGAAGAAGAAGGAGGAGAAAACACCTTTTTTTTTTCTTTTTTCTTTAAAGAATATGAACTTTAAAAACAACGAATATGCAGATTGACTATTTAAACACAACTTTTTTAAGTTTTCTATAAACAAGAAGGATCAGAGAATAACAATGATAACGATGTTAAACAGGGAGGAGAGTAAAATAATAATTCAAAAACCACAAAATGAAGCTTAAAAAAGAAACAGGTTGCTTCAATAAACAAATTCTAAAACAGAAGCCAAACTCCAAATCTTTTTGTTTTTTTAGAAGAACAAGAATATCAAAAGCTTTATTGAAGAGGGAAATGATAGCAACAAAGCAAGATCCCTTAGAATGCAGAGAGATGAAGCAGAAAACTAGCTCGTGTAAACACTGGTAGTGAGGGATTGGTATAAATGGAGTAATCAGCCCCAATTGATTTTTACATTATTTGTTTTTTTTCTTTTTTGTTGTGCCTTTATTAATTATTTTATTTCCACGTGACATCTCAAATAATATGCCACATCATACTTAATTAGTGCAAATTATTAAGGGAAAATGCATTTAATGGCTCTTTTTACAAAAAAAAAAAAAAAAACCCCAAAAAGACCCCAAGATTTTAAAAATCCCAAAAAAGGCCCAAGAACCTTTTTAAGTGTACATTCATTAAAATTTAACAACTAAATCAGCTATATTAATAACGGTTAACAATTAAATCAGTCACATTAACAACAATATCAACCCCCAGTTAACAACTATATCAGCCCTGTTAACAACTCACGTAGATTCTAAAAATTCAAGAAAAAGTCATTGGGTCTTTTCTATGATTTTCAGAATCTTAAGATCTTTTTAAAGATTTTTCTATAAAAATAGCCCTTAAATGCAGTTTCCAATTATTAATAGTACCAAGTTTCAAAATTCAAAATAGCACATTTCACAAGGCTCATTAGTTTACATTTTTTATTGAGAACCGATCATCATTGGGCCTTGGTCACAATAAAAATTTGTAGTCCAAAATAAATATAATAATGCAATTTACATTTTATATTGGGAACCGATAAACATTGGGCCTCGGTCACAATTAAAAAATACTGTCACAAAATAAATACAATAATACAATTGGCATGAAAAGGGTTGAGAAATAGAAAACCAGATAGTGGGTTCACAAAGCGCGAGGAGTTAACTACTCCCCCTGTCTTTTAGATAAGCAATCTTTTATATGATTGTATAAATTGAACTAGCGGTTATTATTAATAAAAAAAATAAAGCATATCAAAAATATTATGTCTTTTCTAAATACACGCCTATGAACATACCTAAAGACTAAAGAGAGAGAATGAGTTAAAACATATAAAAGATTACGGGTAATAAATGATTGAATGAAAGATAATTAGTGGTTTGTTGAGAAAAATAATAATAATTTAAAGTTTAAGACATATTAATAACCAACATAAAAAAGATAAAGTTACGCATACATCACAGAGAGATAGAGAGAACCATTTATTTTAATCATATTCATTTTGTTGTCATAGGGTAGGGTATATTGTATTTTAAAATAGGTTGGGTAAATTTGGAAAGTTCTTAAATTTAAAGGTAAAGAGTTAGTAAGATTTTAAAAAAAAAATTGTGCTTGAACTGATTTATAAATCGAATTGGAGAAAACACTCAAAGGCAAATGGGATCTCAATTGCTTTATTAACTTTTTATTCTCTCCGACAAGATTCTTGATCAAAATACAGGCTATTTTTACTGCACATAAAACCAAGTCCACTATTTTTGACTGCACATAAAACTAAGTCCACTCTTCGCAAGTTTGTTAATGCCAACCTCAAATAAATATAGTGAATGGGCAGTACTACAGATTTGCCTATATTTAATGTTTATTTTTTATCTACGTTCATTGATTTTCAAATGTTATACTATATCTAAGCTCTAAATATTTTTACTTAACGGTTATTAAACCGTTAAATATTCTGATAAATAATATATAGTTCTATTCTATTAGTTATTTATTGTTTGATGTTAGTATTTAAAATTCTGATACATAATATAATAATTGAATTATAGCAAAATAATAATATTAAATAAAAATTATATTGATAGAATCCACCAACAACCAATATATTATAGATAAACATCATACAGTCAAAAGAAATTAATCATGGAGGGCTTTTTTTTTTTTTAAATTTAAAACTTCAAAGGAACATTCCAACCACTCTATAATTTAAATTTGAGTGAAGTGTGATTTATTTTGAAAGCTTTTTCAAAATACTCAGAAGAATTGCTTTAAAAAAAATTAGAGTAATGGAAAATAGAAAATGTGACAGTGGCCGGTTGACAGAGATCGAGGTGAGCAGATCACAATTAATATTAAACAATGAATTATCATTCAAGTCTCTGTTTTTTCACAGATATGCCTCCCCATCCTTAAATGAAGTCATAGTTTCCATTTAAAATATGATATTTTATTTTATATTAACAAATAATTAAGGCAATCCAAGGGGAGGAAAGAGAAACAATATTCAAATTTCAAAGTGATGCATACTCTTTGTTTTGTTTCTAGTTCTAAATATAAAATAAAGTTGATTTTTTAAGAGATTAAGAAAATTAAATAAACTTAATCATATCATATATTGTTTATTTTTAATTATATATTATTTTATTAGTCAAATTAATTATTTTGGAGAAAAATAAAAATAAAAATACTCTAGAAAATTCAATTAACTTCCTTAATTTCTCTAAAAACCCATGGCTGGTCCATATCTCTAATAGATACTTGATTTGAATCGCTTCTCGCACCTAGCCCCAAAGCAATCAGAGGACGCCTCCTAACTACCGCTCTTAGAGCCCTCCTACGATTGTTGCCATTTTTTTCCTAATTCATACAACCAAACTTATATTAGTTTCACACCTTTCTATTTTAAATTTGTACCAATATTGTCAAAATTGAGCTTTGATACCACAAATGTAACACCTCTATCGGCCTCGCCCTTCCGGATGGCGGATAGAGGGATTCCTTTTAATAATTACCATATATCATTTAAATACTATTTATTTTCATATATCAGAGTTTTATCGCGGCAGAGCATTCCCGGTTAGATTTCAGACAATACTGGTATAATCAAAAGTAAGTCACAAAATATAGTCCCGGAGGGTTAAATATACAGTCATCCGCTACTGCCCCAAAAGGCCAAAATAATATACAGTCATCCAAACACAAATAAATCACAAAATAAATTTCCTTCGCCACCTTCAACTTCATCTACTCCTACCCAGCAGTCTTACCCTTCTCTCCAGATTCAGCCCTCGTAGTACTTCTTGAAGCTTTACAAAAATCTGGGATTCATAAATGGATCCCAGAGTAACCATTAATCTCATATGTAATGCATAAACAGTGTATGTATGTAACAATAATTAGGAAAAACACCAAACAGTAGCATTTAGTAACAAACGTGCAGTAACACAAATACAACATACCAAGTATACCGTGTTAACTGCGGAAGGACTACATGTCCTAGAAACAAACGTAGGACTGCTCAACAAAGCAAGCCCCGAATCCACAGCACTAGGAAAAACACAGTAGTCGGGCTCTGAACCCAGACCACACTGAATGCACACAAACGCATGTCCCTTTTCAGGAGACACGGGTCCACAATCATGGAAAAATAAACATATAAGGCAACACAAGACATACGAGGATTAAGGTTGTTACCTGGTGGTCGACCCTTCTTATAAACAATAAATATTTTTTCTCAACACAATTTCTCAAATAGCCCTAAAATAATAATAAAAATAAAAATATAGTTATAATTGAGTCCACCTCAATAAAAATTCCATTTAACAATTTAGAATAAACCCAATTCATATTTTCATATTTATCAAATCCCTTTTCCTTATTAAGGAATTTAATATGGGCTTATTTTTTCTTAATTTCATCCCAAAACTTTGAAATTCCATAAATAAAGGTCCAACTTTGAAAATTCATACTTAATTTTCGAAAACTCCTTTTGGGGTGGTTCCAAAAACCCAATTAATCCTTATTAAGTCTATTTTTGACCAAAAATACTAGTTTGGACCAGTCACAGTCCAAAATCCATTCATAACCCAAAACTCATCTGCTGTTCGAAATAAAGTCCAGCAACAGAAGTCATTTTTTCAAAAATAAATTCTCCCAATCCAGAACTCATAAAATTACAAATAATATACTAAAATAATCCTTGAGATGTCTACTTTCTTTCTGTAAAATTTCATAATTTTTAAAATTCATTTACTTGATCAAAAATCGAATTGAACTCAGGTGACTCCACAGAAAAACCTGAAATCAGCTACCCCAATACTTATAACCTTCCATTTGTGCTTTTAAAAATATGATCCAAACTCAACCTCATACAAAATCTTATTTTGAACACTTTTAAATCAACAAAAACACGAAAATCAACTCATAACTACATAGAAATCTATTTGCACGAAAATTGTTATTTAATCGCCAAACTGTCATGCTTCGTGTTAACTTTACATCTTGTTTCATACTTTTCATATACCAAGTTTAATCTATCTTTTAGAGCCATGAACCTTAACTCTAAATCTTTGTTCTTTCTTTTTATTATCTTCACAATCAAATATACATGCATGCAATCAAATGTACATGCATGTGCAAATAGATAGATGTTTCTTAATTCAACAACCAAGAACAATAATAAGAAGGTTTAATATGACTTACTTGATGGCTTCCTAACACCTTGACTCACTTGCTCTTTAAGTCTCCCTTCTCCAATTTCGAGCTACTCTTCAAAATATTAAGGGAGAGATGATTTTTAATGTCTTAATGTCATGAGAAGAAGTAGAAGGAAGTCTTTCAGAGTTCCATAATCAATGTTCTCACCTTAGCTTCTACCTTCTTCTTTTTAGACGGTTTGCTTGGCTCACGTGGTGTTTCCTACTTAGACTCTCCTCCTCTTCTGCTTTTTTTTCTCAACGTCGCCAACACCACAAAGCAAGACACGGGCTCCTTAAATAAACCCCACACGGGCTCCTTAAATAAACCCCTCAAGCATTCATCAACATTCCAGAGAAATCTAGCTATGAAGTGGTTTTAGCGAAGTGTGAAGTGAAAAAAAATATTGCATTTCACTTGTTCTCACTCTCAGCCGGCGGTTTTCTGGGGAATTGGAGACAAAGAAAATTCCTTACTCCATTTTATCTCTCCCTCACGTGGGTTACTATGAAAAATGTTGGGGAAAATTATATATTTCTACTTCCTCTGGCATTTATTTTTCACGTGAGGCACATAGAGAAGAATTGGAGAGGAAAAAATAAAAATGTGTGCAATCCATGCCTCAATCCGTGTCCCTCTTCCCTTGTTTAATTAAATTGTATTGTCTCCCCCATCAATTTCATAGGTCATAAATACACCTACAAGTAGATCATTAATTGCAACTTTTTCCCTTCTCTTTCTCTCCCTCACATCTGACATAGGAAAATATGGGAAGTATTCTAGTTTCTTTTATTTATTTATTTTTTTTGTTTAACCTCCCCTATGGTTCCTTTGTGAGCAGATTCTCTCCATTTCACTCTCTCTCCTTTTTTTTTACAGGTGGATCTGGACGGTTGGATCCTTGATCCAACGGTCCAGATCTTTTAAAATTTTTTTTTTGTCTTTTTAAAAAAAGATAAATTTTTTTTTGTTTTTTTTAGTTTTGGACCGTTGGATCCTCTAAGGATCTAACGGTCCAGATCCACATGTGAAAAAAAAGGAGAGGGAGAAAAGTGAGAGAAACCGGATCCGGTTCCTTTGTGTTGGGAAAATACTTTGAAGAAATTATGTGATTCCTTCACCTTGTTCACCTGCTCCCTCTGTCTCATTCCTTAATTGCATATTGTCTAATCTATCACCTTTATCTTCTCTAAACCGGCGACTTTGTAGGAGTAGGTAGTAATATTATTATTTCTTTTGGGTGATCAAATTGAAGGAATTGTTTGATCTCCATTTGCACGTGTGTCTACCTTTCTCCTTCATTAATTAATTTTCCCAACATTCACATCCTTCTTTCAGTCTTCAAGTACATCTAGGTTAATTGACCTTACTTATCTCCAATTATCTATAATCAAATTTAATTGCCACCCTATAAATAATTCTTCATTATTTTTCAATAATTAATTTATCTTATCAGAAGAATAATATACCATTAACTAGTCCTCAGTGAGAAACTTATATATTCCATTAATTAATTTGCATGAAAACTGAGGGTGTTACAACATCCAAAAATTTTTCCTTTCAAATTCCATGTATATATATGTTCTCAAGATAAAAATGAAGAATAAATAAGCAATAAATACCGTCATTTTCCAAGCATGAACGGAGTCATATCATCCAAATGTCATTTCTTTTTCCACAAAACTCGTCAAATCCATTTTGAAAACTTTTTTCACCATCTTCATTCATGAATCACATCACATTGATCAAATATTTCACTTAGTCATATAATCAAAATATTATCACTATTACTGCATTTAAAATAAAACGGCATCATACAATAAATTTAACTTATCGTTTTTTTAAAAAAAAAGAAAAAAAAACTAGTCAATATAAACAAAGTAATACTTTAAATAGGTCAATAATCAATGATAATTAAAATTATATCATAATAATAAAAATCTATTTCAAACAATATTCTTATATAAGAAAATTTATTTATAGCTAATTTGGGACGTTATTGATTCCCTTAATTTTTTCCTGAAATATAATTCACTTTTTCCAAAACTTTCCAAAACAATTACCCTTGTAGTCACCTAACCGCCTAACCAATAGAACAATATCATTACTTAAATATAATTCTTTTGACTTTTTTCCTTATTTGCCACTTTTTAAATAATTAATTACCATTTTGCTACTGTTTTTAAATTATTTCCCAATGTGCCACAATTTAGTCGACTAAACCAAGGTTTAGTCGACTAAAACGCGGGCCGCTAATTTTTTGACTGCCTCGCGATTTATTCGACTAAACCAAGTGGCTTAGTCGACTAAATAGCTACAGGGCAGTTTTTTTAAACCCCAATCGCGGCATTTGGAACCCTAATCCACCACAAAACCTCCCCAAACTTCTCTACCTCTGTTTTTTTTCACCAAATCCTTACTGAATTCGTTCGTGGGTAGCAAAGGAAAATCATTTGCGTCGATTTCGATATGTTCTAATCTCCATTTCGAATTTCCGCCGTTATTCTTTCGTTTATGCGAACCTCCATTCCTCTAGAAGGTATTAACTAAAAGTAAAAATGAGTTTTATATTTAAAATCAGAGTTCACCCAAGATCATTGAGGATCGAGGACATGACTAAGAATCTTAACAGAAAAATACCCAATATAAAATCTTAATAAAAAAAATAAATTTTATGGTTTCTTAAACTTCAATATGAAGAAATATTTTTCAAAATTTATAATTTATATTGATTACATTCAAAATATCAAATTGATTAGTTAAGATACTGATTTAAAATAGATATGAAAATCCCTCATGATGTCTTCATTTTCAAACTCATCAACAACAACTTCTTGAGGTATTCAATCTACCTCCGGCAAGCATTCATATGTTACTCATAATATATCAAAATATAGGAAAATGATATCCTATATGAGATTATAGAGGATAAAAAAAGTTACTATATCAAAATATAGGAAAATGATATCCTCATTACCCTCTTTTATATCATCATCTCATCTCCATCTTTAGATAATGAAATGTATATTTTTGATTTAATATTTTATAAAATTCTTATTATAATATTTTATAATTTATAATTTCTTTATTTATTACAGATTGCAATTATGAAGGGTATAGATCAAATTTTAAGAGTTTAAATTTACTTATTTATGTTTATAGAAATAATTTTATAAAAGATTGAATCTGAATAATATATTGTTTTAATCTAATGGTTTATATGAGATTATGAGAATAAAATGAAAAAAGAAGACAAAAATAATAACCCCAAAATATAAGGTAGACAAATAATTAAAAATAAAAATGAGTTTTACAAGGTTCCAAAGTTCAGTGAGGATTGTGAACATAACTAAAAATCGTAATAGAAAAATCCTCAATATAAAAACTTAATAAAAAAATTAATTTTATGGTTGTTTTATAGCTCCACGCGCCAATAGAATCTGAACTGCATGACAAGGAGTTGATTATCTAAGGGGTCCCACAATATTATCAAGCGTGTTATACACGCATGAACATGGTAATACTAAAATATTAATAATATAAATAAATAATCGGATGAAGAAAAGGTAAAAACCCGCATAAACGAAAAAACAACGGCGGAAATTCAAAATGGAGATGAGAATATATTGAAATCGACGCAAATGATGCTAGAATGAAGTTTCCTTCGCCACCCACGAAGGGATTCAGTAAGGATTTGGTGAGAAAAACAGAGGGAGAGAGGTTTGGGGAGGTTTTGTGGTGGATTAGGATTCCAAATGCTGCGATTGGGGTTTTAAAAAAACTCTTCTGTCGTTATTTAGTCGACTAAGCCACTTGGTTTAGTCGACTAAATCGCAGGGCAGTAAAAAAAAAATCAACGCCCCGCGTTTTAGTCGACTAAACCTTGGTTTAGTCGACTAAATAGTAGCACATTGGGAAATAATTTAAAAGCAGTGGCAAAATGATAATTAATTATTTAAAAAGTGGCAAATAGGAAAAAAAAGCCTAATTCTTTTACTTAATTGTATTCTCAAGATTTAAACATTCTCAAACTCAAGATAATTGTACTAGTTATTTTCTTTATTGCATCGAATAGCCACACATTCATATTAGTAGAAAAGAAGGGCAATTCCAATAACTTTAATTTTTCAATAAGAATATAATCCTAAATCCAATTAATTTTTCAACATGAAAGACAAATTTCATGCTTACCACACTCACAATCGATGCCTAGAAAAGGAAGAAGAGCCGAAGCTCTGCACCCACCCCCAAGTTTCAATAATAAATTTTAAAAGTGGGAAGTTGAAAACCCAACATATTCTTTCAAGAAAAAAAAAAATCAAAATGACGCTAAAAAGTTAACAAATTTTTCTCAAAAATTTAATTACAAGCTAAGTGTTACCTACAAACTCAGAAATTAAGTTCAAGAGGCCTTTTAATCAATGATATTTAAGGGGGAAAATAAATTCAAGGTTCTTACTCATAATTCCCCCCAAAATTATCCTCCTATTGCCTTTGCGATAAAGAGTTGCATTGCATAGTAATTTTGTCTTGGATATAAATATAAAAGGATTATATATAATAATGATCTGTTCAAAGCAAGTGTCAATTAATTGGTGTTTGCAGCCACACAACATTGTGCGAATGTGCTGCCTAGCTAAAAGTCATGCTGTGAAATGAAATCTATTTATATAATCATTATAAAATGTGTATATATTTTGGATGATACTACCTCCGGTCCTAATTATAAGAGCTAGTTGACTTTCTTTGGAGAGATTAAAGAAGTTAAATAAGTTACTTAATTATTTCATATGTTAAATATTTTTAGATTATATATTAGTTTATTAGTCAAATTAATAAGTTTGAAGAAAAAAATAAAAATAAAAATATTTTAAAGTAATCTAATTAGCTTCCTTAATCTCTCCAAAAAAAGTCAACTAGCTCTTATAATTAGGACCGAAGGGAGTATCTTGGAACGGAAACACCATTGTCTATTGTTAAGGCTTCCCACAGAAATGGTTAGCATACTATTGCAAGGTTTCTTCTAATTATATTCATGAAACATAATTACTTGGCCAATTTCCTTTAGAGTAGGCATGAGTTTGATAAAACTACGCATTATATGAGACAGAATGAGTGTATTGTAATGATAACAAATCTGATAGGAAACACAACAGAATAACATGCTCAAATATAAATCGAAATGAGCAATATATAACTAAAAATGAAAATAGGAAATGATAGAAGAAGGTTCAAATCAAGGGAGAGAAGAAACTCCATAGATGCTGACTATGGTCTGAGAGAGAAGAAGACACAAGGGAGTAAGTCCAAATTCATCCACACCTTCTGTAACCGATTTCACTTATATTATACAATAATCGATTTCACCCATATCACACAATAACGGGTCTTTGTCAATAATAACACACAACCATAAAACAAGACTACCCCATCAACAGAGTGAAAAGTAATTTGGGGTGGCTTACATAACAATCTCCAAAATCAAGGCTTGTACTTAAGAAGGATTCCCAATATAAACGAAGTTTTCCTCAAATCAGCAACACAAGAAGGCCATTGATTTTCCAACTTTTTAATTTCTTGCCTTGCTTTTGTTTGGCCATCCCCCACATAAGACTTGTCTTTCTTCACAGCCTCATACTGTTCCATGAACTCTATGGTCTCCCAAACACATTCCTTCTTTTGTTTCTGAAGAGAAGACAATTTAATTTCATATTCTTCAAATTCTTTCTCTTTGCCTTTTAATTCTTCTTGCAATCTACAGATCTGTTGCTTCAGTTCATTCATATAATCCTCAGTGTTGCGGATTTCAGACACAAGAGTGGTAGCTGCCTCCAACCTTTGAGAATGTTGTTCATCCATCCACTTCTCTTTTTCTTTAAGCTTGGTGAATGTGTCAAGCGTATCAGAAGATTGCTTGAAGGATGAGATAATTCTTTGGATTTCTTGATGAAGAGCTTCTATTTTGCGTCTAACAAGGCCATGAGAAGAAGGTCCTTCTACAGAAAAATGGGAGGACAAGAAGTTGAGTGCATTCTCGAGGCGATGAGTGTGTTCTTCAGAGATAGCTATCTGATAGAGATCCATTTTCAATGAGGATTCTATGTCAGAAAAGGCCTTGGCCACCTTGTCATCTTCAAGAGCAGCAATATTGGAAACACAAGACATGCTAACTTCCATGTCAGAACCATCCCTCATTATACAAAATAGTCTAGTAAGATCATCCTCAATGGAAGTCTCTCTTTGGTTGACCACAATTTGACTCTGAAGCAATTGAAATGAAGCATTAGTTTTACCACTTGAATATTGTAAGAAACACGTTTTTGTATCTGTAGAAGCACAGGCAAAAGATTGTATACTCAATAAACATGTGGTACTAGTTGATTATCAAGTTGTTCTATTCTAGTATTAGTATATGCCAGTTTTAAAGAATAAAATTGCATCCCAAAACTTGATGCAATCAAATGAAGGCTTACTTGTGCATATTGATCAATAATATCAGAGCTCCCTGATTCGATTTCCGCGTGAGCAGCTGAAGTTGCATTTTCAAGCTTTTTGGGAGAACATATTAAAGATATCTAAGAAAATAGAAATAGAAAAAACAATATAAATGAAAATCGATAATGTATCCACAGTGAAAATGTATTAAAAACCAAATATTTACCTGTGGAGAGGTTGTTTCGGTAATAGATGGTGGAATTGTCAATGTCCTTTCCTTTGATGTATTTTTGGAAGAACATTCAATATTGCCAGGTTGTTCAACTCTTTGAGGAGTTTCATTGGATCTTCTACTCTCGCCAAGTGCTTGTTGGTCATCCATTGATTCCTTTCCACATAACTCCTAAGCAGAGGAATGAATAAACAACAAGACATCTATTTAAAGCAAAAATGAGTGCTACAAGCTTACCGTAGGAGGAGTAGATACGTAAGGTTTTTGAATTTTTGTCTTTGAATAAGTTGATGAACTTGTTTGGTCATATTTCTCTAACGAAGGACCTCCTCCAAAAGTGGCTTTGAGATTCTTTACAACATCAAATGATACGTAAGTTTAATACTTTTATGACCCTCAACATTGTATATAATATAATCTCCTGTAGAATGGTAGCATTTTGTAAACAAGAGAGGATTTGGATTTTTCTTGACTTTTCAAACAATATCAATGATTTAACTATTTTTCCCAACAAACTCCGATAATATTTTATTGTAATAAACTGAACAAATATACAAGTGAAGGTGTTTATTTGTTGGGGATTCGCTTTTACATAAATATAATTTGATGTTAGTTTTATTTTAGAATTTGTATACATACAAATTTTAAGGTGTAAAAGGTTTAAATCCCAAAACGAATTCAACAAACTAAAGACTTACTTGTGGACACTCAGTAGTTATAGAAATATCAATTCGTTCTGATTGTGAGATCTTTAGTTCTGTGTGAGTAATTGAAGTTGTTGTTTGAGGCTTCTTGGAATTGCAGATTGAAGGGTCCTAAGACCATCACCATCAAGGTAGAAAAATTAATCTCAATTAAATTCCAATATTCAAAAAATCAATATAGGGGAATGGAATAAAAATGTAATTATTTACCAGTGTCGTAGTAGAATGTGGAATTGCCAATGCAACTTTCTTAGCTGTTTCTTTAGTGACGTTGTCGTTGGCAGGTACTTTTACTCTTTGAGGACCTTCATTAAGACTTGTATCTTCTCCAAGTGCTTCTCGATTACCCTTTGATTCCTTCTCACATAATCAAGTACAACAGAGGCTCATACCAACTCTTTTGTATAAAAGAAAATCGTTATTTTTAATAAATAAATGCAAATGTGAAATCATTTGTTGAGAAAAGACCCTTACCCTATTGGACTTTGATGATGAAGTTGCTACTGCATTTGAAGTAGGAAGTTGTTCTTCCACAATTTCATTTTTTGATGTCTCAGTATTCTGTATTACCCATAAAACATGAGTATGTTGCTAAAGAAGTTCATTTAACCAAGAAAGTCATTTATTAATTAAGGAAAATACTCAATTAAAATACAAAATCATTACTATCATAAGACATTTTCACTTCTACATTGCCACATAATTTTTATATATATATATATATAAAGAACAAAAACTTAATATAAGTGTTTGTGTCAGTGAAAGTATTAATTGAAGGGAAACCTTTACCACGTTTGAATTAGATGATAGAGTCGTAGAGAGTTTTTCTTCAACAATTTCACTTGTTGGTGCATTGAAACTATTGTTCTGTTCAGATATTGTCTTGTCTCTTTCAAGAGTTTTCTCTGATTCTTCTTCTCCTCGCCTCTACAAAAAGAAATTAATGAGTTGAAGTCATCAAGAAAGATAGTAACTTAGCGCAAAAAAGAAAAGAAAAGGAATATTGAATTAAATTTCTACTAAAATTTGTAGAAGTTTGGCACTAACCTGATGAGCCCATTGAGAAATAATATATTGTATGATGTCGTAGTCAGACCTCGTATCCAAGTCATTACCTAAAAACTTCATCTTATATCGTAACGATGCTTGGAAATCAAATACTGCACAAGTAAAACAACAATTTCACTATTGTTATTATTATTATAAGAAGAAATCATATATCGCAATTAGCAGTTGTGATTAACTACGTCTATGAATACTTACGCTCAGAGGAGCTGATGTTATCTGAAGGGATATTACCACAATCACGCACAAAATGGACTTTCAGGGTTTGGAAATCGATTCCTTGATAGATAGTATCAAGACTTGGTAGATTTACCAGTCTTATTCCAAGTAGATTTGGAAGCACATCCTTCATGACTAACTCTTGTGGTGTACCCTGCTTCCATTCAAATACTTGTGCAAGCTCAGGAGCATCTTCTATATTCAAAATTCGGAGTCTTGGAAGTTTAGGACATGTGGAGATAGAGAATAGGTATTTCAACTTCTTGCACTGCTTCACTCGAATTGTACGTAGCATAGGGAAACATGCTTGTTGTAGATCCAAAGGATTTTGCTGGTTTTGCTCATCATCTTCAATGATGCTCACCAGCTCTTCACAGTCTGCTATGAGTAGGTCTCTCAATTTTGGCATGCTTCTTACGGTAGATGCAGACAGTATGAACTGCAACTGTTTGCATCCTTCAAATCTTAACCAAGAAAGGTTTTGAAAGCTCAAAAAGTTCTTAGGTTCCAAGTATATATCCCTTGAATCACACAACTCTTGTAAGTTGAAATGAGGCTTACCTCTCTCCTTGAAAGATAACGCCTGTAAATATATCATTAAGATGTTAGTTTTGAAGAATCTCATTGTTTATAAACTAAGAGAAACAAGCTGGAAAGAGGTTTACCTTTCTCGTTGAGAGATCTTGTCTTTTGTGTCCACGAAACAAGAAATCCATAAAAGGTTGGGGAGGTTGTGGACATCCGGTACAAACAAAATAATCTAGATGTAACACCTCCACATAATAGTTCTCTGCGCAAATACTAACCATATTTTGTACGTCATCAAGTGTTAGACTTCTCAAAGCTGGGAAATTAAGTCTACTCTGAACATTATGATCCTGATCAGCATGACATTTTCCAAACACATACTTTATCCTTTTTGCCTTCCAGATGCCTACAACTTTCAAGTCCTTAAAGTCTTTTGAATAAAAAGCAGGGAATACATATTCTAAATTGTTACAGCTTTTGATATAAACAAATCGTAACCTGGGAAAGAAAGAGGGAACAATCATCTGATCATGACTATTAGGTCCCTCATCTGTTATTAAATGTTGCAATGCATCGCACTCCTCAATTTCTAATGTTTCTAGCAACTTCAATGATGAGGCAATGGATATAGTAAAAAGTGATGTTAACTGTGAAAATCCAGCTAGCTTGATTTCTCTCAACTTGAATTGATATAATGATGGTGGAAAATATCCATGAGCTGCACTTGGATCCGACTTAGCTTTTGATGCCTTGGTTACATACAAACAAGTGTATTCTTGTTTTTCCTTTTCCTGGTAAAGACATGAATTCTTTTTCAATATACTAACAAAGAATGTTTTAATACGTTATTATATTTTAAGAAAATAGAATCTACATTTTTTTCCTATAAAAAGTACTTTCTTTATTTGTTTCTTTTTCCTTATACAAAGCTTGTGAAGCCAGAAAAGAATCCAAGAGAATATTTTATTCAACTTTTTGGACAAGTCATTTATACAGAAACATTTTTAACTTCTCTCCATATGTAAACAAAAGAAATGCTAACTTAAAATATAAAAGAAGTTTAAATTGGATTTTCTTCTCTCACTTTTTCCATTCTTTCTTGTTCAAACAATTACCTATAGGCCAAATTTATATGTTTTAATCCATACGACCACATCAACTAATACTTCAAACTTTATTAAGAATGTAAAATCTCAACATTCTAAACACTACAGTAAATACAAACATGAAATAATGAGGGAAAATTTATTTGTTAGAGATGTCTTAAAGTTGAAGTCAGAAGTAAAAAAGTAACTTGCAAGTAATACAGGGCATATTTTTGGACAAGTCATCATAATCAATAATATATGTGCCTGCACAAACTTAGAAGAACTATAAATTTTATTTACTTCAATATTCACAACTTAGAAAAACTAGTTGGAAAGAGGTTTACCTTTCTCTTTGAGAGATCTTCTGTTTTTTGCACATCAACACATAAATCCATAACAGAATTTATGGGAAGTTGTGGACACTTTTTCAATTCTATATCTTCTAGAGATAATGCCTTCACATGATAGTTTTTGGTGCAAATACTAGCCATATTTAGTACATCATCAAGCCATATTTCTTTCAAGGCTGGGAGAGCAAGTTCACTCTGAACATTATGATCCTCATCAGCACGACATTTTCCAAACACATATTTCATCTTGCCTGCCTCCTGGATGCTCACATGTTCTAAGCACTTAAAGTCTCTTGAATAAAAAGCTGGAAATACATATTCCAAATTTTTACAGCTGCGGACATACACTTGTTGTAAGTTGGGAAAGATAGAGTGAACATTCATATGGCCATAACTGTTAGGCCTCTCATCTGTTATTATATGTTCCAACGTACTGCACTCATTGACTTTTAGTGTTTCTATCAACTTCAGTGATGAGGCAATGGATAGGGTAAGAAGTGACTTCAACTCAGAAAATCCCTCTATAGTCATCTTTCTCAAATTTTTGAATGGATATAATGGCGGTGTAAGAAGTCCACCAACTCTACTGAGATGTTTCTCCTTTGATGCCTACATTCAAGTATTTGTTAACATGTTTTTACGTTTGAAAATTATAGTCATACCAACAAAAAAAAGTAAGAGATAGGCACCTGGGTATGGTTCAGTTGATTGGCCTTGGAAAACGATTGTTCATCAATATTCAAGGCACTTGCTTTTAAAGAAAAACAGCACATAGGGCCCCATGATTTTTGCACTTGGGAAGGCTGTGAGAGATGATATTCTGGATATATGTTGATGAATTTTGGCACGTTTGCAATTTTTATTTTTTGTAGTAAAGGGAGGATTGTTTCCTTTTCCATTTGATACAGTCCTCCCTCATTTGGACATTGCCCAAATATGTAATTTAGCTCTTTACAATCATCTATCTTCACACTTTCTAGCTCTTTGTATGGAGAAATTGGCAATATAAAATCTAATTCATGACATTCTCGAACATTGAGAAACTTCAGTTTCAAGAACACTGAGTGATGGTACTTTTGATTTGGATCTTGATGATCATCCACTTTCTGCTCTGCTCTCTCATAATAACTTATTAGACATTTTAGCTTTGAGCATCTTGTTATGTACAAATTTTGCAATTGCCTCAAACTCTGAGCTGTGGATAGATGGAAAAGGCACGTCATTGAACAATCCACTAACTTTACAGACTCAAGATTGCTTAGCTCTAGCTTGGCCTTGAATAATGTGCCATCTAGTTTGTCACAATGATTTAAGTTTAGCTTCTCGAGTTTCTTGAGAAAGTCAATAGGAAAATCACCATGACATAATTCCCTCATAGGCATATCATGAAGTTGCAGCTCAACTAAATTGGAGAAGATAGCTGCATCAGATGGAATGCCATTTGTATGGATTAGGCATTGCATTGCAGGACAAGATTTCAAAGAAAGCCTAATTAAGTCATTCATTCCTCCATCTTCTATAGGATGAACCATATCAGGAATAAGATTTGTCCACCTTGTTTCATTACATTCTGTTAACTTGAGAATCTCTGCTCTTGCTGCTAGGGATTTGATTGTGCTTTTAGACAAGATCCCGCTTAACTTGGTTGAATTGAAATATCTTTTTGTTGAAGCATCCAATTGAAAAGAACGCCTAAAGGAGGAGCTGGCTTCTATATGATATATTCCAAATTCTTGAAGATCTATTATTTTAGAAGACTTTGCATTACTATCAAGAGTGACATCATTTGAAACATAATACAACACTTCAAGTTTCAGGCATCTTCCAATCACTTCAAATGGATTATTCTTTTTGATTGAACAATGTGCCAAACGTAGCAATCTCAATTTCTTCAGTTGGCTAACATCATTTGGTACTTCAAGAATTGAACAATTTGCCAATTCAAGAGACTGGAGTTCTTTTAGGTTTTGCAAAATAGATATATCACCTAACTCCCAATTTGTTAGGGATAGTGTTTGGATATTTTCAAGTGAATGAATTGATTTTGGTAATGATAAGGCCACTCTTCTCCCAGACTTAAACTGAAAAGACAAAAGCAAAACTCGAAGTCCCTTCATACCTCTAAAGAATTCGTTAGGAACTTCCAAAGAAGCATTTGCATTTACCCATACTAAAAGAACCTCAAGATTGTTGCCCCCAAAATAATTGGAAAAGTCATCTATCATCCAAGATGAATATTTTGCATTCTCCTCGAATTTTGCATTAGAATCCATGATTACTTGAATCTTTTCATCCACTATCTGTTGGGCCACATCGCGAATCACATCATGCATCTTTACGAATCCTTCCCCAGTAGGTAACAATAAAGCAGAACTTACGAGTTTGGTTTTGAATGAAAGCACCTGACTTCTTGCTCTACAGTAGCTGTCAACATTTCCACAAAGCCCCGAACCTATAGCAATCCGGCTTAAAAGCTCCACAGGTATTTCATAAGCTCTTGGGAATATTGAACATAGCGAGATGAGATCTTGGGCTCTTGGATCTAGACACTCGAAGCTTCTTTTCAAAGAATTATAGAATTTGTTTGCTTCTTCATCAGTATTCCCATGCCTTAAGGATGAATCTGTTTCTGTAGCCGCAAGAGCATCCTCCCATTCATTTGGAACCCAGTTTCTAAAGGTTTTAGCTACTGCAACAATTATAACTGGTAATCTTCCACACTCGTTCACAATTTTTGATGCCAACAACTTTGATTTATAAGTACAATCATTCCCACTTTCACTTGCGTGATATAGGAAAAGATCCACTGCATCTTCCTCAGGTAAGACCTCTAGATTAATGGTCTTTTGGCATCTCATTCCTTTACAAACTGTCTCATAACGTGTGGTTAGTAATATACAACATCGCCCCTCGGTATGGATGCCATGGTGAATCCCTATGTTCTCAAGGTTGAGCTCTTCCCAGACATCATCAAGTATTATAAGTACTTTTCCAGCGTTAGCAATTCTAATCCATATTTGTTCTGCATGTGTTAAATTCTCTTTTGAGTCATCATCTATCTTCAAATCCAGTTTCTTTTCAATTTCATCTCGAATCTTCTTTTCATCAACCGGGTTGGGCACTTCAATAAAGATAACTTTATCAAATGCCTGTGAATTTTCAAGTTCCTTCCCGACTGCTTTTGCCATTGTGGTTTTCCCTGATCCTCCCATGGCTTGCAATCCAATCCTATATGTATTGCCATCTTTCAGATCCTCCATAAGTTGTTCAAAAACAGAGTTTCTACTCTTAAAATGCATGAACTCTTGTGAATAGAATTCCATGCCTGGGCGTTCAGCTGCATGCGCAACATGTGAGAAGTTCTCAGCTTTCTCCATCATTGTTGGAATCTCCTGTGTCATCATCTCCCATTTCTTTGCCAATGAATACCGTGAAAACCATTTCTTTGGTGTTGTTTCTTGTTGAATAAGCTTGTTAGCTTTTTTAACCCATTGCTCAACTATAGGGTCAATTTGAGTTTCATTCCTTTTTCGGGCTTCTTCTATCTTCATGTTCACACCCCCCACTGCAGCTTTCAACTTCTCTTTTTCCTCTTCAAAGTCAGCTACATAAATGTTGTAACAACACATATATGGAAGCTCCTTCATTACTTTATCTATCAATATGTCACTACATTTTGTTGCAACAGCATCAGCACTTTTGGCAACGATCCCCGCCATCTGTCATATACAAAATGAGATTATAACAACAAAAACAAGATGATCGTAGTATCAAAACCTTAGTATTCATATAGTGCACAAAATTTTGCAACCCCTTTATTTTGGATCAAACAAATCCTTTGTAAATGTGAGTATGTATGACAGTGAAGTTAGCCTCACAATCCACTATACATACATACAAAATATCATGACTGTCAAGTCTCAAGTCCCACAAAAAGTGTCATTTATAAATAAACCAAAAAGTTAGTCTTTTAGAAGGTACTCCATAACATTAGTAGGTTGATGCAAAGAAAGCATTTTTTAGTCGTCAATAATCAATAAATAAACCAAAAAGTGAAGAATATGACTGGGGAGATTTTAAAAAAAAGGAGTAAAATACTTTAACACCCCTCTGTTTTGCCTTAATTATACAGACTTCTCCTCTACTTTGAAAACACATAGGGACATCCCTTAAAATTAAAAAGTATGTTATACAAACCTCTCTTATATTTTGAAATTCTATTTTCATCCACCTAAATCGTTAGTTGACAGTTAAGTTTAACTTTTAAATTTTTTTTAATCAAAATGTCTCTCTTTTAACATTAGAATTATTTAAACATACCCACATATATAGGCCAAACAAATTATACCACCAAAAATTAATTCTAATAGATTTTCTAGGTTATAAATTTATTAATTTTAAGATTGTAAATTTATAGATTTAATTTTCTTGTATTTAATAGAATTTATTTATTTTTAGTTTCTTAGATGAGTAAAAGTATATATCAAACACATATGTTTTCTATAAAATATAATAAGTTATATAGATTGTGTATAAGTCATTTAAAATTATAATTTTATATTTTTCTACAACTATTTAAAAAACTTACTTGAATTTGAAATGTTGTGATATTTACAAACTATCAAGTAAAAATATGTGATTGATTATTTAAAGTTAAATTAGTAAATAAATTTTAATTAAAAATATATTTTTACAATATCTTAAAAATATTCTTAATGGAATTAATATATTGGACTTAAGTATATATTTTCAAAATAGAGGAAAATTTTATGTAATTAAGGTAAAACAGGATGGTACTTATAGAATTTTACTCTTTAAAAAAAAAAAAGAAATAAAAGTTTATGTTAGATATGCTTAATTTTAATGATGTCAAATATACATATCAATATTAAGAGCAAAAAGTTTGTATCATCTACATTGACTAACTGCTATATTTAATGTAGATTAGTCCAAATTGAATTGTGGAGAATGATCAAGAGAAGAGAAGAAAGAAAGAAAAACTTGCAAATGATTAGTCTAAGTTGAAGATAAGAAGAAAGAAAGAGAAACTAGCAAATATAAAGAGCATATCAATATTCAAGTTTCTATGATCAAATAGAAGTTGGAATTGCTCAATTCGAAGTTAAAATAAGCAAAATCAAGCTTCACGATGAATAGAGATTTCCTACAACAAGCTATAGGGATTTTAGTGAGCAAAACTCGAGTTTTGATTTGAAAACTCGAGTTCCTACAGTGCAAAACTTGAGTTTGCACAGTGAAACTCGAGTTTGAAAAATGTTTCATGTAACATCCTAAATTTTTGGGATTTGAAAATTAAAATATATATATATTGTATGAGAGATTGCTATGAAAATTTGGCCTGGATAACTATACGAGTAGTTATTGGAATTTAAGGACTATTTTCCCAATCATCAAGAGAAAAATAGTTAGGGAATAAATATTGGCTTAGAAATTTTTAAGGTCAATATTTTATGGCCTAAATTAGCTAATTGAGGAAGAAGTATCCTATATAGAATTAAGAGTTTATTTCCAACACTTATTTAATATTTGCAACTTAGTAAACTAAAATATAGGATGCAAATAAAAGCCTTGGAGAGGTCAAACGAGATGCTTTTGGAGTGGGCCCCATAACATAACACATTTTCCCTCTCATTTTCCACATACTTTCGGCCTGTCTCACCGAAAGCAGAAGCGGGAATCACGACCACGCGTTATTTCACATTTCCTGCGACTCCAGCTGTGCTCCACGATCACATAATATTCTATACTCCCTCATTATATTCATTTGGCAAAAGCTTTGAATGCACACAGTGAGTTGAGGAAAAACGTTGAGAGATGAGAGTAGCAGCTGGGAGACCAGAGAGAGAGTCTGAGGCATTAAAGAATGCTTCCTACTTCCTCAGACTATCATTTCGCTCTGCATAGCTGAAGAAAGAGAGAAGGAGAGTTGAGAACACAGAGAGGACCATGAGCACCGAGAGAGGTTGAGAGCGTTTGTGGGTGAGAGTCGCTGAAGGAAGAAGGTGGCATCCTTACACTTCATTCTCATGCATCTCTTGATCATTCAGCCAAAAAACATAAATGAAAGTGAGAACATAAGAAAGGATGGAAAAACAGAGGCAGAGATGGTGAAGAAGGAGGAGCTCGAAGGAGGCACCAAAACTCTCATGAAAACAGCTCATTAGATTAAGGTGAGCCTCTGGACTTCATTTCTTATAGTTTCTGCAAATTCTTTATGAGTTTGAAGCGAATTCAATGGAAAAAATGTGGAAACAGAGTGAAACAGAGCGACTGCTACAGTGAATCCGAGATGCAATAGTATTACTGTAGCAGTATACATTACTGTAGCAATTTCATTGTTGAGCACTGTAGCAGTACACGGTACTGTAGTTGTATACTATACTGTAGCAATCGTATAATTCTTTCCCCAGAATATTGAAAAGGGAATTTAAAATAATACCTCGCAATTCAGAAAGGAAAATGTTGATGGATTGGAAAACCATGAGAAACATTAAAAAAATTTATATTGTGTTAGTATTATTAAACATGAAGAACTGATTAATCAGTTTTTTTTTTTTTGCTTTTTTTCGAGTAAAAAAGAACTGATTAATGACAATGATAAACGTTTATAGGCATACCTTGACATCTCTACCAATCCCAACACCTCTAGACAAAGTTAAGGATTCAAGCTTAAGATGGGTAACTGTTATCTAATTAACTTGTATGTATATATTATATGTATGACTGGTTATGGTTGCTAGATAATTTTGCATGTGTGTATCCTAGCTATGGATTGAAGCTGCGTGTCTCATAGGGCTGCATGTCCTAAAGAGCTGCGGTCCTTGGCTGTTAACTGCGTTTATGATACGACTGGTTTACTGTGAATTATTATATGTTTTTACATGTGTTATACTGTTATTTACATTTTATACCTGCATATGAGATTAATTGTTACCCCTGGAATTTATTCATTTGAACTCCAGATCGCATGAAAGAGATAAGTAGTGGATCGGGATCAAAAGAAAAGATGCAGCTGTAGGGGTTACAGCAGAAGGAACTATTGGAAGTTTATGAATAGATAGACTATATTTAATCTTCATCATTTGTCTATTTTGGATTATTGTATTAACATCCCACTATGAGATAGATTCGAATCACGAAAAATTTATCCTTCGATTTTCAAACTAAGTTAATTTAAGAAAAGTTTTATTCCAAAATCAAGTCGTCCAAACTACTTCGGTGTATGTGGGCTTAATCTCTGATAAATAAAGGCGTATTAAGGATGGGTGTCACATTTCAAATCTCTATTCTACGATCCACTTGAGCGACCTTCAGTTATTCGATGATATCTCCTAAACTAAAGATTCAATTGAGGTGAAACAAATTTTGTATGAAACTAGACTCTAATGCGTCATTTTGACACCAAAATCAAGCCTAAAGGAGTTCAGATGAGAGAGCTATAAATTTTAGAAATACACATCTAAATGAGCTAAAACCTGTGGCGTCATATATTTTTAAAAATATCAAAATCATGAAAAACAAAGATCAAATGGAAGAGATATAATTTTTTGAAATTTAGAGTCATTTCAAGATGTTGTGAAAATGCTAGTTCAGAACAGCTTCTATTAATCTTATTGAAATGCACTACATACAATGAATTTGGAGCTGATTCTTTTTGCATTGGAAAGAAGCCTTAAAAGGCTTTCTAGGGATAGATGGTTTGCCAAATTTGAGCAATATCGAAAATGTTACAGCTGCTGGAATTTGACCTTGTGTAGCCAACATTCTTAAGTTCTACATTATGAAGTTTGCGGAGAATGTTAGCTAACACTCTTATTTTGGAACAAAGGTAACATTTGAGTTTTCCTAAACAAAACAAAACTCGAGTACCAAGGTAATACTTTAAATACTAATGGTCTTTGGCACATTTGAAATTTTGAGACTACAGTTAAAAAACAACTCACTCGAGTTGGTTTTATGAAACTCGAGTTTTAGAAGCCTTGATATTTCACTGACCGTTAACTCTCTTCTGCCAATTTCTCAAAATTGCCAAAAACTTGAGTTATGATTGAGCAACTCAAGTTCCTCATTAGAGTTGGAATATCAAAACTTGAGTTTGCATTTTACAGCAAATCATTAAAACTCAAGTTGGTTGAACAAAACTCAAGTTTCCATTTTTTAAAGACTTAAATCCTTTTCTAAGAGTGTTTGTTTTAAGAACAAAACTCGAGTTATGTAAATCAAACTCGAGTCAGCAACTCAAGTCAAGATAAACAAACTCGAGTTTTGCTACTTCAATGAGTTAATCATTATCATTGTAAACTTAGTTTCACTAATTATGTTCTCATAACTTCTAATTATCACTAATTACTATTCTCAATGCTATTTAACTCGTTTGTTAGTGACTTTTAGGCACTTAAATAATGAATTAAGTTCAAATTATCATAAAGTAAATTTTGTGTTAGAAGGTATTAAATGCAGTTGAAGAACAAGCACCAACACAGGAACAAACTCAAAGCAAACTAAAAGAACACTTTCTGCTATACTCATTCCGTATTAATTGCTGCAACTCAATGGGGAAAACAAAAGGAACGTCGAAGTGGCTAACACAGTGAAAGCACTTCAAATTCTTCAACAAGGTCCAACATGTGGTAACGAATGATATTTGTTGACTAACAGCTATATTCAATACTCATGATGGATAACTTGAAAATTCTTAACGGTAATTAATGACACTCAACTATAAAAGAAGCATTCAAGATAGACGAAGAGACATGGGCTTGCACTGTCGAAATGTCAACATTTTGAATATAATCCAACGTTTATCTCATAAGCTCTCTGTTCTCGATGTTTATATAGCTCATCATAGAAAGTGAAATGATTTGTATTGCACCTCAGTGTTTATTCATTTACTTTTGAGAGAGAGAAGATTCATTGTAATCATTTTATCTTAGAGTTACTTAAGAATGGGTGATCTTGAATGAGAAACAGATTGTAACCTTACAATGTGTAAGTGGGAGTATCTCAGTGAGAGATTCGACTTCACAAGTGCCTAGGTGAACTTATGGGATTGTAGAGGCGTTTCTCTTGTGCCCGGATTACATAAGAAGATAGTGGATTGAAAATCTCAAATGGATCTTGAGGACTGAACATGGGTCAAGGTTTGGACTGAATCAGGATAAATCTCAGTTTGCATATTCTTTTCTCTTATCTCCTATATTTTTAGCATAATCATTTGAATGACTGAGTGTTGGTTTACAACTCATTACTGTCATACATATTGCATTTACTGAGATGCAAAAAGATTTTTAAAGCTCATAAGTTTTTATCATTCATACCCCCTCTAGGGTCAGCCAGTTCTTACAATTAAGGCAGAACAGAAGGGTAGTTAGAATATTTTACTCTTAAAAAAAGAAAAGAAATAAAACATATATATCAACCTCTCCTCTATGTACTCTAGATTATAAAGACGCCCTTCTATTTTGAAAACATATATGGATCTCCCTTAAAAGTAAAATATATATGGCATAATCCCCACTTCTAGCCTCTAGTTTTCATATTTTACTTTCATCCACCCAACCATTTGCTACTTTGACCATTAAATCACATTAACCCATTATTTTGACCAAACTACACCTCCTTAACATAAATCTTAATTATTCTTGTTTTTTCCGTTCAAAGTCAGCTGCATAACTCTTGCAACAACACGGATAAGAAAGTTCCTCCATTACTTATCTTTCAATATGTCAATACATTTTGTTGCAACAGCACTGCTAGCGGCCATATCCGCCATCTTTCGTACATAATGAGACTATACATTACAAAAACATGATCATGATACCTAAGGTACACACCTCCTATGATCCTAGATTTCAATAGCATAAAAAATATATCATGGTAATCAAAACCTTAGTGTTCATACAGAGAGCAAAATTTCAGGATCTCTTCGGAAGAAACAATCCATTCTAAATATGACAGGACAGTTAGCCTCACAACCCACCGTGTATATATATAACACAGTCTCTCATTCGATCACACCATCAAATTCCTGATGGAAGATGCACGAAATAAAGATCCTCTATTGTAAGCTATCCACCTCGTTGGAATCCGCAAGCTAAGTTCTCACTATCAAATTCGGCTACTTGTTGCCGCCAAGAGAAACACTTTTGGTGGCCAAAAAATAGCCGATTTTGTGGAAGAAAGTAGCAGAGTTGTGAAAGAAAATTACTTATTTTTGAGTTCGGTCTTTTGACCCAAATATTTGTACTATTGGGTCCTTTTGACCAATTTTCTCTACAATATTATACTACATAATCCAACTTCAACTTCATGTAGTATTGCATAATGCAGAGTACAAATACTTACCTCTTATCCTCTGATTTCAACGCCTCTCCACGTACAGGATGCTTTTGATGAGAACGCCTCCTTCGTTCCCCCCTCCCCCCTCTCTCTAGGCAAAGAACAAGAAGAATAAGAGTGATGAATGGAACTAGCTAACGATCAAACAGAAGGGAAAGGACCCAAATACAAGGAAGAAGGGAAAACAAAGTGTTGACGAAGAAGAATAAGAAGGGAAACAAGGAAGTATGTATTGAGTGGGGTTCAGAAAAATCAAAGCACACAGTGTTGTTAAGAATGAAGAACAAGAGGTAGCAGCACATCAGAGAGAAACTCAAAAGGAAGGATGCAAATACAAACAAGCAAAGATAGAGTTTTCTTTAAAGAACGAGAAGACCGTAGAAGAAGAAGAAAAATGGAACACAGAAATTGCTGAGAGGAAGCAGCTGAAAATGGTTTTGTTTAGAAGGGTGAGCCAGTGAGTGTGAGTACTCTGATAACAGTACAAAGTGATATTTACATACTTTCAAATGCTAGTATGGGGAAGGCAGCAGACCCAGCTTAATGTCGGCACTTTTAGAAGGATACATTAAACAATAACAAAATAAGTTGAGGCTTTTAAATTCAGGGGATTTTAGATATATTATATCATATCCATAAAAGAAAAAAAAAATCTTATATTTATTTCATTTATTCAAGTAATTCCCTTAAGTTTAATTATTAAGATAAAATATAAAATTTCTTTCGCTGAATTAAAATCAAATTTTAGGTGAATGATTTAAATTTAAAAAGTGTACATTTGATTTATTAATTTTAACATTATTATTTTTATTTTACAAAAAATGCTTGTTTAACAAATTAAAATGGTGATTCTAAAACTAAATGATGAAAAAATATCCTTAAACATATACTTTAGCCAAAATGTTGTATCACATATATAAAAATTTTATATTTATGTAATTGCTTTTATATATTTATCTTAAATTTAATTATTAGGATAAAAATAACCTTTCTACAAAGTTTGCTCATATTCTTTACATTTTGCAGGAAAAAAAATCTACTCATATTCTTTATTTGTTTGAAAATATTATATAAAGGGAAAATGGAGGAAATACTCCCTCCGTTCTTTTTATAAGAGTTCGACAAGATTTGTCTGAAAGTTTAATGAATTTCCTCATTTTTATCCCTCATTAATTATATGCATTGCATTAATTAAAAAATTATTTACTCTATTTTTCTCTCTTACAAGTCCTCTTATAAATAAAGGCATACTTGAAAAGAAAAATTTAGTTCGACCAAAAAAAAAAGAAAAATTTATTTAAAACATATTTATTATTTTTAACTTAGATAGGATTAGATGGAGAAGGGGTGTGGTTGTAATTCTCTGCAAAATAATTAGGAAGCTGTGTGGGTTGGGACTTGAAACGTGGGTGCGTGTATGTTTGACTACATGTAGATCTGCATGATAATCCACCTTGGTTTATGATTTAAGAAAGCTGTAAAAAATTCTATAAACAAATGGAATTTACAATTAATACTATGTATATAATACTAACCTGAAAGCAGGAATCAAAATCTTCAAATTTGCTTCACGTCACCAACCAAAACCTAAGAGATAAAAATAAGTTCAAGAAAGCTTAATAGACAACATGTGTGTGTGTCCATACACACATATACATGAATAAACGAAGATGCAAACATATCATAGAGTACAAATCCTTACCTTTCAAAGATTACTATGCGTTACGATCGCTACTTTTGATATAAAAGCATCTTCTTGAGTCCTTTTTTTTTGTTTCTTTTAAATGAACTATGAGACCAACTGATAGGCAGAAAGAAGATATGAACACAACTTTTTTTGGTTTTCTCTAAACAGGCAGGAGAAGAACAATGATGATCAACAAAGATGAGAGCAAGATGACAATTCAAATACCAAAAAGAAGGAGGACACAGCCTTTTTTTATTTTTTAGTTTTCTTTAAATGAAAAGGAGAAGAACAACCACGATCAACAGAGATTAGAGTAAACTAATAATTCAAGTACCAAAAAAGGGAGAAGAACACTTTTTTTAAAAAAAATAAAATAAAATGAACTTTAAGAACAACGAATAGGAACAGGCAGAAAGAAGATTTGAACACAACCTTTTTTTTTTTTGGGGGGGGGGGGGGGGGTTTCTATAAACAAGAAGGAGAAGAACAATGGTAGCAATGATACATAGAGAGGAAAGTAAAATAATAATTCAAAAACCAGAAAACAAAGCTTGAAAAAGAAACAGGTTGCTTCAATAGACAAATTTGAAACATAAGCCAAACTCCAAATCTTTTTGTTTTTTCTGAAGAACAAGAACATCAAAAGTTTTATGTGAATTTAAGAGAGAAATGACAGCGACAAAGCAAGAACACTAAGAATGCAGAGTTGAAGCAGAAACTGGCTTGTATGGACAAAGTTAGGGAGGGATTGGCATATATAATAGGAGTAATCAGCCCCCAGCCCCAATTGATTCTTACATTAATCGTTTATTTATTATTGAGCTTGTTTTCTTGTGTTTCATTCATTGATCTTGTGTATAATCACCCCATGACCGGCTGTACCTTTATAAATTATTCTATTTCCATGTCACATCCCAACTAATATGCCACTTTATACTTAATTAGTGCAAATTATTAATACTTAAGTTTCAAAATTTTAAAAAGCACATTTCACAAGGCTCATTTGTTTACATTTTATATTGAAAACCGATCACCATTGGGCCTCGATCACAATAAAAATTTGCAGTCCAAAATAAATATAATAATGCAATTTAGATTTTATATTCGGAACCGATAAACATTGGGCCTCGGTCACAATTAAAAAATGCTGTCACAAAATAAATATAATAATGCAAGTGGCATGAAAAGGGTTGTAAAATAAAAAACGTTACAGTGATATCACAAAGATCGAAAATTATTTATTGGAGAGAATTACGAATAAATACCAAATAAAATTTTAAAACTCCTAAAATCTATTAAAATTTGTAAATGACATAAAGATGATAAGGATTATTGAGATTTTAAAATATTGATGAATTTACCATTATCTCCTTTTTTTCGTCTTTCTCTCTCCTCTCCTTCTCTCATACTCCTCTTCCCGCCACACCACTGCCTACGACCGCGGATGGACTGAACATAGAGAGGGGGCTTTCGTTGCCGTTGCCACCACATCTAGAGAGAGAGGGGTAGGACCACGAAGTTGGGTTTGGAGGTGGACAGTGTTGAAGGATCCAATGAACATTTGGACAACCCGATTGAAAGAGGAAGTGTCGACTTGGACGAAAGTGGTGGAGTGAGGGGAGGCAGATTCGGATTTGGTGATGGGTTTGGGATGTAGTTATTGTTGGGGCTAGACTTCATTGTTGGAAGGGAAAGGAAGGAGAGATGAAGAAGAAAGTGAACAATAACACTGACATTTTACAAAAATCGTAATGGGAATAACAAGTTCATCAATGATATTTACAAGATTTGTAATGAGTTTAACATGGCCGCATGAGGAATAAACTAACAATGTTGGAACTATAAATGTATAACCTTTATTGCTAATTACTCTATCTAATCTTTATTACAAGGCATCAACTAACAATTTTCGCAAATCAATAAAAACAGTTAAAGTTAATAAAGTTATTCTACTATTTAAGTAACTTCCAATATTATCCCTACTAATTGCACTAAATTCTAATATTATATTTTTACTCTTACCCACTACCCTTATTAATTATGGGCATATAGGGAAAAAAAATAGTTAATGCGCTTTAAAAACAATCAAGTGCCTTATAAAGAGAATCAAATACAATTACTAGTTAGTATCTTATATTAAGAACGAGATGAGGTATAAAATAGTTTGAATTGAGGATCATTTGGGAATGATTTACACGTGGTTGCATTCATCACATTCCATCTAATCACCCTTAACTTATGATGCAATCGCCATTTTTAGAAGGCTGTAGCTAAAAATAATTGACAAAAGGGGCGAGGGAAAGGATAAGAAAAAGAAATAATATTCGAGGGACTAAAATGAAAAGAAAACATTGTTGAAGGACTAAAACGAAAATGAATTTCTACCAAGCCAGATGGAATTATGTCAGGAAAAAAGGGGAATTGGATGTAATATAAGCTGCCTTTTTTTTTTTTTACCAAAAAAAAAAAGCTGCCATTTTTAGAACGGAACAGAATCAGAGAAAATTACATAGAATACCCCATCTGCTGAAAGTTGCAGAACAGGCCCGAATCAATTTTTTCAATATATATATATATATATATATATATATATATTATATTGGTTTTTCACTTTTTTGTGGTAGCATAGTGGCACTGGCCACAGCAGCCTCTAAAAGAAAGAGGATTCTCTCCTCATCATTTTTCTCATTTTCTTTCATTAGCTCATCTGGGCCATTGATTGGAAAGGTGAGAGAAAAGTGAAAGTGGTATTGTGATTGATTGGATGGATAGAATTTAGAGATGATGAGAGATAATAAGAAATAAATAATGAGAGAAACCCAACCCTAAAGAGAGGGAAAAGAAGCGTGTAGCAGAGAGAAATGTCATTGATGTGTGAGAAAACCGATGAACCTTGAAAATTATAATTTGCAATGCGAACTACTCCATTGTCTTTAACGTATTCGTTGCTTCTTCCCAATATTCGTCGTCATTTTGCTGATGAAAAAAATATTTATTTATATATTATATAAATAAAAAGATGTGAGGTGTAAATTTGTAATATAATAAAAAAGGGAAAATCTCCTTTCAGAGCCCAAGTAACTAAAATATTATTAAAAAAGACCTAAACAAAAGTCACATTCTCAAAAAGGCCCTCGGGTTTTTTCTGATATTATTTCATAAACGTTGACAACCATATCAGTATAAGTGTATAATATTAACAAATACCACTCTGGTCCTATTTATAAGTCCAGTTTGACCAAATCTCACATACCAAAGAAAAGTAAGTATCTCAATGATTATGGAATAAATTTCCAACTTTACATCATTTATGAATGGGTACCGTTTAAAATTTATTGTCAAATCTCTCATCTTTTTCTCTTTCCAACATGGCTAGTCAATCTCTCTCATCATCATTACTATAGACAAAATTGTCACAATTTCATTTATTTAGTCAAAATGGACTTATAAAAAGGGCCATATTATTTGGTCTAACTAAACTTATAAATAGGACCAGCGTGGTAAATCAGTATATGTTAACAATAATATGATAACAACAAAATCAATACATGTTAACAACTATATCAGCAATGGCGGAGCCATGTTATGGTCAGCTGGGGCCTTGGCCTTCTCTTATTTTATGGGCATTTTTACCAATTTGCCCCTTATTAAATAACTATTTAACAAAATGCCCCTGTCTGGAAACTATTTAAGCATCTGCCCATATTTAGTCGGCTACTACCCTCATTTAGTCGACTAAAACGTAGTACACAATTTTTTAAAAAAAATCCCCGCGATTTAGTCGACTACATCCTGTGTTTTAGTCGACTAAATCGCGGGGACATTTTAAAAAAAAAAAAAAAATCCCGCGATTTAGTCGACTAAACCACAAGGCTTAGTCGACTAAATCGCGACAGAGGGGTTTTTTAAAAACCTCAATCGATTTATTGTTATTTAATATTCTATATAATATATAATGTAAGATTCCACTTCAATCATTAACGTGTTGGGAGACGCGGCCATCTGATGCATCCGAACAGCAGGAGAAGTTGGAGTTACAGAAAAACAAAATGTTATTTTATTATAATAGTATATTATTATATTACTTTATATTTTGTACATAAGTGGAAGTGATTAGCAAAATATATGAGATATAGTTATAGTTCATATTACGTTTTTTTTTATAGTGAAACATCTTTTATTTTTCCTCTCATCAGAGGGACTACACTTTTTTTTTTTACATATTCTATTTATTTAGATTTTATATATATATATATATATATATATATATATATATATATATATATATATATATATATATATATATATATTCTATTTACACAAATCAATATATATATTATCCAGAAGCTCAAATTTTTCAAACTCCTTCACCTGCCTTCACGTGAAGGTGTTGGAACAATTTTTTTTTTTTTTAAATTATTGTTATTTTAAAGTTTGAATTATTGTTTTCAGTTTTTTAGGAGTTTCAAATAAGTAGCAGTTTTGTTTTGATTGTTTCCTACTTTCTTGCTAAAAGTTGTTTCCTACTTTATTGCTTTAAGTTGTTAATTTCCATCTGTATAAAGGTGCCTTATCCATTTGTGTAACACCTCAATTCATCACCCGAAAACTTGGCCAAAATATTTGAAATACCTTTAATAGGGATATTCGATATCCAAATCATTAAATTACATAACCATTTAAAATAAAATTCATAATACATATTCAAAATAAATTTCCGAAAATGTTTCAGAGTTTAATACAAAGCAGAAGTCTTAGGTTCATGACAAATAAAAATAACATAACATAAACTATAGGAGTACAAAAGAGCCTCCAAAGCTCACTCCATAGGGGCCTTCCCTTGCTCTCTACTAGGATATTCACCTGAAAAATGTTAATATAGGATGAGATTCCACATCTCAGTAACTACTGAAAATTTCTACTGTACATAAGCAAATTACATATGACAAAAAGCATGTGCTAATTTCAAATATATTTGTGTGTGTATATACACACACACACACACACACACCATAATTTCTCATACAAAATTATTTGCAAAAGTAATCATCATTATGTCGAATTGTGAACTATACAAATATACAATGCAATATGCAGCCTCCCTTATATCACCGTCCTCTCTTGTACCGCTGACTGGAGCCATAAGCTAACACATAGTCCAATAGAAACTCATTCATTTGACTGGATGGTTCCAAGCTCACCAAAACTTAAGATACACCCGGCCAAAGGTATAGAGCTTAAATCTGGACTATGGCTCCCCTCCTTAAAATAACAACTAATGAGGTGTCACAAGTCCCATAACTCCAATGTAATCCCGACCAGAGGAAAACATGGAAGATGAGGCCCTAAAAAGTACCACCAACTGTGCACCGAGTGGTGGTATAAACAAATTTTATCATTCAAATACCTCCTTACTCCAGCCCATCACATATATATCCGCCATGAAAGTTATATTTAATAAAAATAAAGTGCATTAAAATAAACTTCCATTTATATATAATACCATCACAAGGTAAACCAAACATCTCATAAAAATCTCACCGGACCAATCTGTCATTATTGAATTTCGAGGGACTAAACTGTCGTTTTGAAATTCGGGACTAAAATGTCATTTTTGAAATTCGGGGGCAAAACTGTAATTTTTCCTGGGCACAAAACTATAATTTTCATGGGCACAAAACTGTAATTTTTACGGGTACAAAACTGTAACAATCAAATTTTATTATAATACATATACACATAATTCAGTCTATAAAAATAATATAATTTACAATCATACACAATTCGCAAGTATATGGAAAAATATTCAGAGTTACCTGTTACTCGCTAATTCCCAAATAATCACCAAAAAGCTATTACAAGGCTCTCAAATAATTATCCCCTTACTCTCCTCCTCTCTTCTCTTTCTCTCACGCTCTCCTTTGCAGAAAATGAAAGTGTGTGTGTGCTTGTGTGATAGGGTGGGGGTATTTATACTAAAAATCCTCCCACCGAAGTCATAGGGGGCGGCACCCCTTTTTCAAAAATTGGGGGCTCTGCACCCCTAATTTTCAATTGGTGGCACCGCCCACCACATTTTCAAATATGGTGGGCACCGCCACCTTTTCCCTTTTTTTTCCCTTTTTCTTTTTCTTGTTTCCTTGTCCATTTCTTCCTTCCTTCCACGTCGACCGTTTCTATATATTTATATATTAACATAATAATATAATACAATATAATAATATTAAATATAATATCATTATATATATATATATATATATATATATATATATATATACTTTTCTCCGATTCCGTTGTTCACTCTCTCTAATATAATAATATTAAATAAAATAATATTTTAATAATAATATATAAGTAATTTATTTATCTTATAATATAAATAAAAACTTTTAATTTTAGACCTATAAATCTCCTCTAAACCTCAAAATACTTAATAAATCATACCTAAAAATACTTAATTATTGAAAATAAAATTTGGGATGTTACAATTTAGAATAAGGTACGAATGAATGAATAAAAGTATTCAATATTGAAGTATTATTTTTAACAAAATTAAATCAATTAATGCTGCTAGGACGCGGGATTCATTAATTATTCTTCAATTGCTTTCTATGTACTCGAATCTCTCAAGTGCTCAACAAGCAAGGTACACGGTTGAGTTGCAAGTTCAGCTTCCCACCCCTTTCGATCTATAGCCAAAGGTATATAGAAAGATTACAGTTTCCAAAACATCCTCAATGACATCATTCACCTTCAGTTTTTATGTTTTTACTCAAAATTCACCTTCAGATTACGAGAGGAAGAGAGAGGGAAAGTTTCAAATTTAATTCTATTCTTTTCCCTCTGCCTTTCCACAAATCTAGAACTTACTAGTTTTGATATCAAAAACCAGTTCTCGAAATATTTTTTCTACATATGTGGACCCAAAATATTTCACGAAATGTGAATGATTTAATTCTGCAAATAAGTTTGAGCAAAAAAAAAAAACAATCTGCAAAGAAGGAACCTCAATATGAAGCAAACAGGTAGAGAGGAAAACATGTGGTCCCTAGAAAACTCAACCACTCCACGCGCATCTTCTTCTTCCTCGCTGGATTCTTCGCCTCAAGTCTCTTCTTTCCTTGTGCCTCCAAAAAAAAAAAAAAGACAACACAACAATTATACCTTTAACAAGTGGGATGGTATTAAACCATGATGGGCCACACTAAAATTGAGAAAAGAGAGAGTATTGGAAGGGGAAAGGGATGCTTAGTGGGTTCGAAATACTGCGATTGGCGTTTTTAAAAAACCCTCTACCGCGATTTAGTCAATTAAGCCCTGTGGTTTAGTCGATTAAATCGCGGAAATTTTAAAAAAAAAATGTCTCCTGCAATTTAGTCGACTAAACCACAATCGCAGGGGTTTTTTTTAAAAAAATAAAAATAATGCCTCGCGTTTTAGTCGACTAAATGAGAGCAGTAGTCGACTAAACAGGAGCAAATGCTTAAATAGTTTCCAGACAGGGGCATTTTATTAAAAAGTTATTTAATAAGGGGCAAATCGATAAAAATGTCTATTTTGTGTATTTATATGTATGTACTATATAATATTTTATTTTGGCGAATAATTTGGCCCCCACTAAGTAGTGGCAGAGGCATGTTAGGGAAAGACCCCAGCTGGACTTCTCTTATCTTATATATTTATATGTATGTATTATATAATATTTTATTTTAGCCAATAATTTGGCTCTACCTAAGCTCTTTTCTTTTCTATAATTATACTCTCTTTTTTATTAAGACAATGTTTGGTTCGTTACTCATTGGGCTGTAAGAGGAAAGTAAAATTCTTGTTTGGGATACCTACCGAAAATGTTAATATCATCAATCCTAATGCATTTCCTATCAATATTCCTATGCAAAATAAGGATTCTTTGATTCGTCGTACATACTATGTGTAACTACCTAAAATTTATTTAGAAAAATGATAAAATAGATTAATGGTAATTAATTTACTAAGAATATTCAGTATAGGAGTGAAATTTTCTAATGTCAGTATAATTAATAATTAATAATAATAATAATAATAATAATAATAATAATAGTTTATTATTATCATAATATATTATAATAATAATATATATACAAACAATTACAAACGTGGTCGGCTTTGTGAAAGTTATAAGGGGGACAATAAAACATTTCACCCCCTAAAAATATTCTAAAAATAAAAATAATAATGTTGTATAAATATTTTGAAATTGATCTGCGATTTGGTGATTGTTATAGAAACGTTGCCAAATAGTTATCCATATATAATGCTTCCTTTTATTTTTAATATAAAAGCAAGTTGTAATTTGATTTTGTTGTGTTAATTAATTTTATCCTATATCATATTTATCATTTTTTTAAACTACTCTATTAATAACTTTTAATTCTTTGAGGAGTAGTTCTCATGGAGAAATGGATCAATGAAGATACTCTTTTCTTAGTTTTAATGCAAATAATTAAAAGAAGTATTTTAATAAAACCAACACACATCCTTTTTTAAAATGATTGTTGGCTCGTGGATTGGCCCAAACCCTTAGGGTTATATATTTTTTTGGCTCAGGCTTTTTAACCCTAAACCACGTGGGCTAGGGCCTAACGGGATGAGGTAGCCTATTTTGACAGCTTGACTGAATTTTCACTCAATCACCCCTCCCTTCTTTTTAAACACCTCCGAGAGTGAGACCGGGAGCGAGCTAGAAAAGAGGGAGAGGAAGAGAGAAAGATGGCCAAAGACAATGGAATGCCAAACCGAAAAACAATAAATACATTGACCTTGCACATAAACTGTTTACAAAAAGAACAACCTCATAGGATAGAATGTAAAACACAAAAGCATCAGAAAATTTAATATTGGACCTGTTTGGGTTAATGGTGGGAGCCTGAATTATTTTTTATCAGACTTTTTTATGCTTGGCAGGAAAAAAAAATCAGATTATAAATATGATTTGTGTTTGAATTGATAGTGGTAGAAGTGGCGAGACTCACATCAAAAAGCTGCGAGTTTTTTGAAAAAAGCTACCTCATGAAGCTTTTTTCTTAACTAACTTTTAGAAACTTCTTTTAAAAAAGTCTAGTGAATTTAAAACTAAACTCAAACACTCTACTACTTATAGATTTTTTTTGTACTGCTATTTTATTTTAGGCTCTAAGCTACTTAAAACTCTCATTTAAAAAAAGGCCCATCATATGGGCTTCTTATGTAGCAGTGATGGTATGAGAAAACTGGTGAACCATGAAAATTGTAATTTGGCCCTTGCGCATCATGCGCCCCTGGTTCCTAAGTTATTCTTAGGAACCTCCTAGCACCTCTATGTAGCGGGATCGATCCCGCACCCCCCCTCACGAATATCAAAAAAAAAAAAAGTAATTTGCAATGCCAACTATTCTCTCTTACGTATGTATAAAAAAAAAACTATTCTCTCCTACGTGTTTTGTTTTCTCCCTGCCTTCATCTCAAGTGGCAGCCACTTTTTCATGCTTTTCTTTTTCTTATTCCTCTCAGCCTCCTTCTTTTCTTTCTCGGAGCATTCATCTTCTCCTCCTCTACTAGAAATTATTCAAGTTTGGCCACCGGAATGTTACTGCGATCCACCTTTTTTTTTAATCTTTTCACTATTTTGGTTAAAGCTTCATATCATTGAGTAAGTTTTTTAAATATAAATTTGCTCCATTTTCCTCTCCCCATGATTCTATATCCATCTTCCTTCACCTTTTTTCTGTCAGAGCTTGAGTCGATCGGTTACTGGAATTAGCTCCAGTTCACGGGTTAACAATGATTCTATCTTAAGCGTTGGATACGTTTACAGAAACACAAGCTAACAGTGCTGGAGCATTTAGGTAACCCATTTAACGCCTCATTAAATTATTTTTCCTTTGGTACAACCCAAACGTCCTCCTATAAAAGCAGTATAAACGTAATGTTTGGATTTAAGGATAAAGAATTTTATAACAGATGTACTCTAAATGCAACATGCACGAGGCAAGTGGGCGTCCAGTTCTCCATCCACGTACAAACCCGTCATCACTCACCAATAGATTTTGTTGATTATGCCAAATGGATGTTTATGTGGACCAATATTTAGAAAGCCACAAGGTTTAGGGGATATATTAGATGGGTACATAGATATATTAGATACTCCCTCTACTCTTTATTATAATGCACCAACTAATAAATATATTTGGTTTTTTTTATAAGGCACTTTTTTATTTCTAAGGAACATTAATTATTTTTTTTTCATGTATGTCCCTAATTAATAAAGGTAGTAGGTGAAAGTAATAATAATATTATATTAGAGTTTGGTGCAATTAATAAGGGTAATATTGAAAGTTACTTAATTATAGGACAATTTTACTCACTTTAACTTTTTTTTTTTTTGGACAATTGTTAGTTGGTGCCTTATAATAAGGACCAGAGGGAGTAGATAGATATTTATTTTTCTATATTATATAACTTTTTTACAATTATTTTGATGGTCCATTATAAAAAGTTTAATTTCAAATTTATAGGTATTCATTTATGATTTAACAACAATAATATACTCCAATTTTGGTAGGGGTCAACTGAAATTTCATTGGGAGTAACTTTCTTTTGGAGTAGAATTAGATTATTTATAATTTAAATTTCTATTATTGGAATAATTAAACTTATTTAAAATAATTTTCTTTGGACTGTGTCATTTGCTTCTAAAATCTATTTTAATTTGCTTGAATATAAATTATTATTTTACATTTAAAATTCAATTTTAATATATATTTTTGTAGTATATAAATCAAAATTTTCAACTCTCACGCTTAGTAATATATATTGCTTTTATTTTTAATTTTATGAAGAAAACTAACGATACAGTTTTTAAAATTCAACTTGATGTCATTTTTATAAAATTACCGATATACCTTATCATGTACGTACTTCCTCCGATCCTATTTATAAAAGTTAAATAACTGAAATACCTCCGGTCCAAAAGTTAGATAACTGAAATACGCATTTTTAAAACACAGTTAAAATTAGTTACTGGTAATGAATACATGAGAAATGAGCATGTTGCTTTCAAGCATGCAGTTATTTATAAGGGGCAATTAAAAGGGAGAAATAGAGTAATAATGAGACCCAAAGAGAATGTAGTATGAGAAAAAAGATGACGTGGAAGAATAGAATTAATTAGGGATAAAAATGATTTAAAAAAAATTAAAGTGTGTGTTTTTAAAATAAATAGAAAATCTGTGTAATGAAGGTAAAATAGAAAGATGGTTAGAATATTTAACTGTATTTTTTAGTTGTAACACTTTGTACATCACAGGGATCTCACTAGATTAAAAATATCTGAGGTTGTATGCATGATAAAGTATGCGTTTTAAACCGCATTCTGCCATATTTGGAACACTTTCAAGTGCATATCAAATCCATAAAAGCTTACAAAATAGAGAAGAATCGAACCTACATAGTGAAATATAAATTGCATTGTGCTAACCCATATCGGGTTAGCATCACTCAGCAACCAAAGAATGGCTTGATCACCACATATATGACTGATTGAAATAAAACACATGCTAAAATTTAGCAACATAAATTCATCCTATATTTTAAGAACTACGTGTAGTTGGAGAATAGTTGATTGAATATTTTAATATATACTTCATTCCAAAGTTGTCAAACTCGTGATAAGAATATAAATTCAAATAGTAAACCTGTAATAGTTTGCTTTTATTAATAAATAGTATTAAAAGTATACAAGAAAATCATACAAATCTAAAAAATGACAATAATTTAATTTAGATCTATTTTTAATATAAATAATTGAAATTAAATTTATCAACATTTATAAATTATCATATCTAACAAAAAAAAAGTTATACAAAATTCATATACAAATCAATTGAACATGATCAAATCAAACAACTAACATGAGTTTAAGAGCGGATTGACACAATTTTGTAAATTAAAAATGTTAAAAAGGTAAACTTGGCTTGTAAACTCACGAGCTTAACCAAGTTTGTGGCTAACACGAGTTTAACTACAAAATGACATGATTTTGTAATCTAGAAACATAAAACTAGTAAACTTAAAAACTCAACTCACGAGTTTGATAATAATCCTTCATTCTATCCTTTTTTGGGTAAAAATTTGATAACTTTGTCTTAATAATTAAGACCCCATCCTATCTGTAAGCTTTAAATAAGTCAATTGCAGCACAAAAAATGGGTTAAAAATATGCAAAAGAATGCATCTTTTTTTCTGGTAACATCCTTATTTATGGAAAGTGTGAGTAGGAGAGAATGAGAGAAAAAAGAGATGGATGAGAAACATTTTAAAAAAAAATAGAGACATAATTAATTATGGGTAAAAATGAATAATTAATTTTTTTTAAAAGAAACAATAGAGAATAATCAATTATTGGTAAAAAAAAAAAAAGAAAACAAAATGTTTAGACACCTCCAAAATGTTTCTTATGGAGGTACACCAAGAAAAAATGCTTCTTATAGAAAGAACTAAAGTCATTTAAAAAAAAAGGGTCATTCTAAAAATTAGAACTTATCTATAGAACCAAAGGGAATAGTTTGTTTTAATGCATCTATTAACATTATAGCATGATAAACATCTATTTTATTTTTAAACAACAATATATCAAATTAAAAACCAAATTTAAATTTAACATTGTGATCTTAAGTGGTTGAGGATTTTTTTATAGTAAGTTTAAAGGAATATATTTTTAAATATACATATATTTAAGATTTTCCAAAAAAAAAAAGAATATAGGAAAAACAAAATTTTTAGGGTTTCAAATGAAATGTTAAACTGTTACGTGGCACTATTTTTTAGCATATTCCACAACTTCAATGATCAATGTTGATTTATTCCTTCCTCATATCATGTTCTCATATAACCAATAGTTTGTGGTTATGTTTAGAATTAAAATTATATATGCATGGATTCAAAATTCTAACCTCTCTTTTAGGTTATTCATATAATGTGCAAATAATAACTTGTGCAATGCACGGAGCACAAGGTTAATTGGCATATGATAACAACACAAGTGGATATATATGAATTTAATGTTGGAGACAAGTAAATTAATTTTTTTTTTTGGTCTTGTTAAGAAATTTACTAAAATTTTACAATAACATTTATTTAAGGGATATAATATTGTTACTACCTTTTTTTGTTACTACCAATGTTACTACCACTTTTTCACCGTTAGATCAGAATCTCATCTACCTTTATAATTTCTCTCTCCTATTAAGATTCTAATCTAACGATGAAAAGGTGGTAGTAACATTGGTAGTAACAAAAAATGGTAGTAATAATATCCTATCTCTTTATTTATATGTTTATATATAATACATATATTGTTAAATATTAAATTTTAATAACTTAAAAATTAAAGTTAATAACCCATATATTAGAGTTGAATTAAAAGTCCGAATATTCTTATATAAATAGAATTGCTATAAGAAATGGAACTATATATAAGCCATTTAAAATGTCTAAACATTGTGAACTCAATATCAGGCACTCATATATACCCTAGGTTTATTTTAATAACTTATGACAACTATTCTTTACCATTACATCTTAAAGCATTTACAATTATTACTTAATTTTTTTTGTTTATTTTGACAAAACATTTGCATTCAACTGGTTAATTTAGCCGCTGGTGCATCATATGGGGTCACCCGTCTAATGGTTAACATTTTGTACATTCCTTAAATAACAATAGGAACAATGTACAATCCATTGACAATGCCTAACATTTGTAAATTCAAGTTATCTATTTTCATTTCTAAGATGAATTATAGGTGCTCATAAACAATGTACTTTGCTTTTATTAATTTATGCCACATATCCTTTACTATCATATTTTCATCCTTTTTTCTAATCAATGACTAAAATTATTTTTAAAATTTAATTTGAGACTCATTTCCATTAGGCTCGATCATCGTACGGAGTAGTTCGTCTAGTTGTTTGTCTATGTGTTGTCGACTTTGTTTTCTAGTCTTTCATTAATTGATCTTGTGTGTAACCCCTTCATGACAGGCTGTGTCATTATTAATTGATCCATGTGACATCTCTAATAATGCCAGATTATGCCTAATTAGTGTTAATAATACTCGGTAATTTGAAAATTCAAAATAGCACATTTCACTAGGCTCATTTGTTTACATTTTATAATGAGAACCGATCACCACTGGGCCTTGGTCATAATAAAAAATGTAGCCATAAAATAAATTTAGTAATGCAACTTACATTTTTATTGAGAACTGGTAACTATTGGGCCTTGGTCACAATTTAAAAATGTTGTCACAAAATAAATATAATAAGTGTCATAAAAAGGGTTGAAAGCAAAAAGTTTACAAAGATCAAGGAGAGCAGTGGTAAATTAATAATTTAGTACTTCCCCATCCTCTGTCTCTCTCTCTTCCCCAACTATCATCCCATCTTACCTATAGGGTAGGAAAAAAATGCTAATTTTAACAATATTTATAAGTCGCATCATTATTTATTATCAAGTTTACTTTATTTTTCATAGGATATATTGTATATTAGAGTGTTAGTATTGATTGGAGATCGTTTTGATCCCAAACAGTAGCAGAGTCAGGATTTTATATTTGTGGGTGTATAATTAATAGTGGGGTTCAGGAGCAATACCTCCGAAAAATTTTTTAAAGGAAAGTTTTAAATGTATTAAAAAACAAAAGAATATAAATAAGAAAAGAAAATATGATTATTTTAGACCATAAATTTTTTAAAGTCAGTTTCAAAATCATTGAAATAGCTCCATTGAAGTAAGTCACATTGTTACCTAAAAAGAAGGGGAAGAAGGAAAAAAGAAGAAGTGAACAATGAAAATTAAAAAGAAAAAAAGAAAAAAGAAGAAGAAGAAGAAGGAGAGGAGGAGGAGAGCAAGATTCAAATCAGGGACGAGTTGGGTTTCTCTCATCATCCCTCATAATCTCTAAATCACATCTGTCCAGTCAATACAATACTTTTTTTTTGTTGGTCAAACCAGTCAATACAATACTACTTTTATTTTTCTTTCACTTTCCCAAATCAAAGGCTCAGATGAGGCCAATGAAAAAAAATGAGAAACAAGATAAGGAGGGGATCTCCTTCCAATCAGGGACCTCTAATCAAATGTAAAAACCTCTAACCAACTACACCACTTGATATGATATTCCTTCACAATATATATCTATTATGAAAATTTTAGTAGGTGCACTTGTTCACACAAAAACCAGTGTGGCTCCACCCCTAATCCCAAACACAATAGAATAATGGGTTAAAATTAAAAAATATACATGTGCTTTTTTTTTTTTAAAGTACGTCTAACACGAAGCATCTTTTTTAAATGTAAAAGTGACTAGATGGTTAATTACAAAAGTTGAGAAAAAGTCATATATTCTGTTAAAGTGACTGTAGGCTCCACCAATATAAAGTAATGGAATACGTGACTTTCGCTCCATTTTTATAACCACATGTCACTTTTGTACATTAAAAAAAGTACTAAGGGTTGGATGCACTTTTAAAACAAACTACTTGTGTATTTTTACACCTTAACCTCAAAATAAAGAAAAATAATCTTTTCATCTATATTGTTTTAACTCGGTTGTAATATGGTCTTTACATTTTAACTTAGTACAACACAGTCCCTACTTCATATAGTTTTGACTGAGTTGAAACTTAATCTCTAAACATAAACTCATCGCAACTCAAGTCAAAGTTTAAAAATTGAGTTACATTGAGTCAGAGTTCAAAAATTGGGTAACATCAAATTGAGATTTAAAAAATGAGTTATAAGTGAGTTAAAACTATAATGATATAAAATTAATTTTCCTTACAATAAAACGTACGCACAAGTGGATTTCCGCATGAAAAAAATGCTTCCCATGAAACAGTTCTGTTCTGAGATCTCCTGCTGCTCCTGCTCCTTCACCTTCTTAATCCTTGATGATCTTGACACCGCTATCAACACGCATCGCGTCCATGAATCCAGACAGTGAAGGAAAAGACAAGAGAGAGCAAATGAGTAAAAATCAAGTATTTCTATTTCTATGTTCCGTTTCTGAAAACATACCTTACTTATACAAGTATATACACTAAGCACACTTCTGAGTGGATTGTGGATTGTGGATTGTTGAGTCGAAATAGTTGTGACTGGTAAAAGACTCATATATTCGAAGGATTATGAACAATTAACGTGAGATCGTCATTACTATATTACAGAAATCGTGATGTACAGTTATTATCTACCATAAATAACAGTTTTGAACTGTCATATATGCACATACTATGAAAGTTTAGCCATAAAACCTAGAAAATCTTGTTCCATTCAAATTATATTATAATTGCTAAAGAGACACAATATATAAATGAACACTTATATTATTTTTTTTATTTTTATATAAGGAGTACGATTGATTCTAGCCATAAAACCTAGAAAATCTTGTTCCATTCAAATTGCATGATTATTCGATATAGGAAGTACTACTCTATTATATATTTAGAGATGAGACCAAGTTGCTCAAAAAATCTCACATTGAGGGCCTATTTGGGATAGTGGCCGTAGAAGTGGTTTTTTTTTCCCCCCTCATGGACTTTTTTCTAATGTGATTTGTGTTTAGGATAGCGGTGGCAAAAGTGACTTTTGTTTCTGATGGGTATTTTGTTTGGCACAGCTTTAAAAAAAATAGATGAGATGGAAAATGACTGAAAAGGCCATGAATTAAATTCACATACACATATATTTGTATATAATGTAATAATTTGGGATAAAATTAAAATTAAATATAAATTTGCTTTAAAAAATAGTAAAATTACCATTTAAAAATGACACAAATGAAAATACACGTTTTCTTAGTTTTTTTTTTTTTTTGTCAAAAGATCTTTTACTTAGTTTTCAGATTTTTCATTCAATCCCAACTTTCCCCATTTTATTCTCTCCCTTCCATTATTTCCTCTACTTCTTTCTCTCTCATTCGAACCCCGATTCATCTCTGTCAGTTGCAGAGAGCTTGCTTCCATCATCAATTTCTGTGTCTTACATAGCGCTCAAGATTAAAAAAATCTCTTCCTTCTTCCTTCTTCTTCGCCATCGGTTTCTGATCTCTCTCATTCATCTTCATCTCTATGCCAAGTCTCTTTATCTTTGACCACGAGATGGGTTGTGGCGACCCAATTGGCAATGGGTCAGGGAGTTCTTGTCGGAGCAGTCTTGGTCAAATCGGTGATGGGACCGTGGAAGAGGCCCGGAATGATTGTGCAATGGTCCAACCAGAGGCGAGAAATGTGAAGTATAGGAAGGTAAAATTTTAAGTTGACACTGGTACAAAAAAGTGTTTTAAGATTGGATAAAAGAGACATCGTAAGACTGGACCAGTGACCGGTCTTGTTCCAACTGGTATTAAAAGTCTAACATTTAAGATCGGACCTGAATGAAACTTTTTTAGACCGGACATTTAAAACATTGAGTCTTAAAAGTCGTACCAAATAAACCTGAAAGATTTTTTGTTTAGTCCTAAAACTCAATTTTTAAGACCGGCCAACAACTAAGTTGCTCTTAAAAGATCGGAATTTTAAGACAGGAGAAAAATAAATACGGTCTAAAAAAATAGCGGCTTTTAAGACCAAACGACTAATTATAGGCGGTCTTAAAAGACTGACTTTCAAGACTTGATTTTAAATACGTCCGGTCTCAAAAGTTTTATTTTAGATCGGACTTATAAATAAATCAGTCTTAAAAGACCAACTTTTAAGACCGGGGTTAATATCACACCTGACCTTTAAGACCAGACATATAAATACATCCGGTCTTAACAGTTTAACATTTAAGACCGATGTATTTATTTCCGGTCTAAATTTCCCGAATTTTTTCCCTGTTCTGTTCTTCCTGATCATAATAATATATATACAAATCAACCACCCAATCCAGCACATAAAAGTCGATACTTTAAGCTACAAGCTATGAACAAATTATGAATAAATTGAATTAGGAAAAAGAATACAAATATTATTCACCATGATGAGTTATGTGGCCTCTTAATTAATGATTATACTATAACTACAACACCTAAATTAATTTATACAAAAAGATAACTTACTTACAAATACAATAAGTTACAAATACAACATATATGCCCAATATAATATTCACCATGCCTTCATCTGATTCCCACCCAACAACGTAACATCCTCTTTTATAACATGCCCCTTTGGATCGGATCCTGCCACAAAAATAAAACAAGAACAAATTTCATAGTCAGTGACATTGTTTATGAACATAGAAGGAATATAATTATAGATAAAACCTTAAAGTTTTCAAAGAATTCTGCATATGAATATTACCTTATGAATTGACTCTTTTATAAAGTGATATCCTCCCATATCCCTTCTTGATGATTTCTTGTGCCGGGTTCATTATCCGTTTTATCTTCTTCGTTCATGTCCAGTAGACCCCTTGAAAAAGGAGTACTCTTAGGAAGACCATAATTTGAATGACTTTCCTCATCAATATCAATGACCCTTTTTCCTTGGAGAGCTACAGACCACATTTTATTTTTTTGATCGGTAATATAGAACATTTGTTTCGCTTGGTCTGCCATGATAAAGGTATATCTCCAAAACTTTTATCATTGACATCGACTAATGTAAATCCTAGCCGATCGATCTGAACACCATTATTGACATTAACCCACTTGCATTTAAAAATGGAAAAATCTAATTTTCACATAGTCCACCTCCCAAATCTCTTCAATAACCCCATAATATGGCATGACTGCCAATAAAGGCCTCTTGTTTTTCGAACTGGAGAAGTGCATAGATTCAGCCTTTAACATGACACCACTGTTCTGGACTGTGCTCGTATCATCTAGGGACTTCGTGTAAAATGTATAACCATTGATCACATACAAATTCCAACTTATGACATCAACCTCAGGACCACGTACTAACCATTTGATTGTATCAGAAACACATTCCTCTCCCTCGACCTTTTGTTTGAACCAGTTAGCAAAAGTTCTGTTATGCTCCATAATCAACCTTTGTTCAGTCATTCGATGATTTTCTTTCCTTACAACTTCTTTATGTGCAGCTATGCTAGCTTGAACTTCATCAACATTATTCAAGATGTATAAGTGGACTTGTGACAATTCATCAGGATCCACACTCTTTATTGAAGCCCCTCGTCTACCCCCTTCAGCATGCTGACGTTTTGGAAGCTCAATATGTCTTACTTTGGCCAAATAATTTTGACAAAATTCCATGGCTTCTTCAAAAACATATTTCTGAACAATAGATGCTTCTGGTCGGTATGCGTTCTTCACATACCCTTTTAGGAATTTCATAGATCTTTCAATTGGATACATCCACCGTAAATGGATAGGGCCGCACAACTTTATCTCCCTTATTAGATGAACAATGAGATGAACCATGATGTCAAAAAATGTAGGAACAAAAAGCTTTTCAAGGTGGCACAAGATAAGATATCATTTATTCTCCAATTCATCCAACTTTTCAATCTCGAAAACTTTACTATAAAGCGCATTGAAGAAGACACAAAGTCTAGTCAAAATGACCCGAATATCATATTCGGTGATACCTCGAATAGCTATTAGGAGTAGCTGTTGCATCAAGACATGACAATCATGAGACTTTTGGCCTACTAATTTCAAGTCCTTCATCGATATAAGCCTCTTAAATTTTGAAGAATACCCCGAGGGAACTTTTGTGCCATGTAAACACTCGCAAAAACTTCGTTTCTCATCCTTAAACAAAGTATGAGAAGTTGGGGGACAATAAGTTCTCTTCCCATATGGCCTTGGATGTAAGTCTTTGCGTATTCCCATTGCTTGCAAATCCAATCTTGCCTTCACACCATCCTTGGAACTACCTTGTATGTTGAGAAACGTGCCAACAATACTATCACATACGTTTTTCTCCACATGCATAACATCAATACAGTGTCTCACATCAAGATTGCGCCAATAGGGAAGATTGAAGAATACAGATATCTTTTACCATATATTTGTTTCTTTTCTACTCTTTGTAGTCTTACCGAAGATGACATTGATATTTTTTACCTTTTCATAAACTTGCTCCCCAGTTAATGCCACCAGAGCATCTTCATACTCTTGGCCACCAAAAAAGGCTTTCTCTAATCGACAATATGGGTGGCCCCGTCTAAAAAATCTCCTATGTCCAAGATAAACCGTCTTTCTTCCATATTGAAGTTGATGGTAGCGTGTGCCTTCTTCACAAACCGGACATGCTTTATGGCCTTTTACACTATACTCTGACAAGTTCCCATATGCTGGAAAGTCGTTTATAGTACAAAATATCACGGCTTGCATTTTAAACACCTCATTCTTGAAAGAGTAAAAAACATTGACACCTTCTTCCCACAACTCCTTCAAGTCTTCGATCAAGGGCTGAAGGTAAACATCAATGTCATTTCCGGGTTGTTTTGGTCCCGAAATCAACATAGATAGCATGATGTACTTTCATTTCATGCATAACATAGGAGATAAGTTGTAAATAATCAGGAATACATGCCATGAACTATGCATGCTGCTAAAGCTTTCATTTAATTTTAAGACCGGAATTTTATAAAACTCCCAGTCCTAAAAATCCTTATTTTTGTTTTTTTTAATAAGGATTGGCTTTGGCGAGCACAACAACTGAATGAAAAAAAATTAAAGGAAAACCGAAGTTTCTTTAATTACTGGAGAATATGAACAAAAAAAAAGACACAAGCTTAATGCTACATATATTACTTGACTATGCACGTACACAAGAAAAAATACAAAGGAAAAACAAGCAGAAAAATATCAAAAACAAAAATCTGACTTAACATCCTAAAGCTTATTATCCTCCAAAGCCTTGGCGATATCGGCATGAACAGCATTAATTTCTCGCCGATGATCAGCAAGTTCCTGTCTTTGTTGCATCAGTCACAATGCATCACTAGAGCAAAGAGGAGAGGGGTCAGCGGTAGGCGCGCTGGGGCCAACTAGTTGGAGAGGAGGAACAGGAACCTCTTCATGGTCTGAAGGCTGGGGGGTACGGCAATCTCTTCATCATCCGAAATAACAATGAGTCCAACGACCCAAGACTCTTCTGTCACAATAGAACGCACTCTCGCTGGAGGAGGCGCACTGTATAACGATCTACGAAAGGCACGAGCATCACCAGTAAGTCTACCCCTACGAGCGGTTCTCTTGTATCTAACCATGGTTTGAGCAATTGGAGAAGAGAGCCACGTAGTGTGGAGTTACAAGGTAGTGAGGAGTTAATAAGGACAGAGAGGTATGAGGAGTTAATAAAGGCAAAGAGCAGGAGAGACGGATTTTATAAATATGCGGTCTAAAATTCTATTATTTAATTTTTTTAATTCAATTGATTTTAAGACCGACCTTTTATAATATATTCGGTCCTAAAAGTCTATTATTTATTTTTTAAAATCAATTCAATTACTTTTCAGACCAACCTTCTATCTTTTATCCGGTTCTAAAAGTCATTTATTTTTTCAATTCAATTTTTTTTTATAGTAAGAATTTTTTCTTAAAAAATATTAGTTTTAAGAACAGATCTTTTACAATATCCGGTATTAAAAGTTCATATCCCTGTTCAAATCGATTCAAAGTCTCTTCGGCTTTAGATAAACTTCCCAACTAAGCGTTTCCTCGTATTCTAATGAACTATGCATCTCCTCCTTAAAGTTTCCGGCGTTTCACATTGTTTAGGAAGGGTTCTCTATTTAAACCCGATGTTACTTTACTTCCATCACTTCTACAACCTCCACCATAATGGCTGCTCCACCACCACCACGAGGTCCTCAACCACCACCAGGTCCTCCTTTTTCTATAAATCATCTTCCACCTCCGTATACTTCGCCGCTGCCTCCGAACTCGTCCTTCTACCAAACGATGTAGCACCTTCTGGCCCGCGTCGATCATATAGACTGACGCTTGGGCCAGTTGTTTCAGGTCTATTACGTCGTTAACAACAAGCTGACCGCGGTACTCGACGCCTAGGACGTTGAGTACCATCCTTCAGAAGACGACATCTCCGACCTCTCCAACGACTCCCTCCCCTTCGACAACGATGGAGAGGAATAAATGTTTTTATGTTTTTGTTTGTACTACTGCTGCCCTGTGCCCCCCATGGGGCAGCATAAAAAATATATAATAAATTTTTTGTTTTCCTATTTCGATCGCCTTGTCCTTATAATTATCTTCTTTTTTTCCGATGAAAAGTGAACAAACAAACATTGTCCTCGTGTGTGATCAACATTAAAAATTCGCAGAATATAGTTAAGACCATACAAAACCAGAAACATCGTTTACCTTATTCGAATAAAAATCAAACACAGTGACAATTTCTCTCAAGGTTGGACCATCGGTGTCGTCGGTTTTACCTCGTTCTTGAAAGTTGGAGCTTGATGCCCAAGAGGGAGGGGGTGAATTGGGTATCTTTAAAATTTTCAACACTTGCTCTGTATTTAAACACTCAAAATAGAGCAGAACAGAGGAGGTATGAAGAAAAGCTTGACACAGGCAATTTATACTGGTTCGGTCCTTTCTCTGACCTACATCCAGTCCCCAAGCCTCACTTGGGATTTTCAATCCACTTACTGAACAATAATGATTACACACTCTGTACTAAGAGTTGTTCTCTCACTAGAACACACTCCCCCCTACAAGTTGTAATCAATACACCCTAACTACCAAGTCCCCTGACTTGTAGTTATCTCAAACAATAAATAATTTACAAGTGTTTGACTCTCTTACAGAGTAGATATGATAAACACTGAAGTGCTTGTATCAAGTATGATACTTTACAAGTGAAAGCTAATACACAATAAATGAACTTAGTAAATTTTCGCTCTGAGTTGATGTATCAGCTTGTGAAGATGTTAATGAACTCTATTTATAGCTAGAGAACATTAAATGACTGTTGTAACTTGAATTAGACTGTTGGAGAAGTTGCCCAAGTGTTTTGAAGTGGTTTTGGGGTCTTCTCTCTCTTGTTTTCTCTTAATCTAGTTGGCCAAGTCATCAAGGCTGACTTTCTGCGAATTAATCCGTTGGAGAGGAGTTTTCTTGTTTCAGCTAACATCCTTAAATACTTTGTAAGCATGTGCAGAAGGATTTGGGCAGAAGGGGTAACTTTCTGAGCTTTGCAATAAATGCTCTGAGTTACTTTATGCTTTATGCTCTAACCTCTCACCAAACATTCTTTAATGCTCTGAAATCCACTAATAAATACGTTAAACATAGCAAGGAATATCAGAGAATAATATTGGAGGAAGATGGGATCAAATAACATTGATTTCTGAAATGCCCAAATTCAAATTTCCTGAACCTGCGACACGAACTCGAGTTCAGTTCTTACAGGCTCGAGTTCGTTGCTTCAGTGTTCAAAATTATGTGAGTTCAAAATGTGTGAACCTGAGGTTTGTCTTCTAAACCTGAGGTTCTCATGTCATTGAAAAACTAAAAAGCTCTCGGGTTGAAATGAACTCGAGTTCATTAATGTCAGGCTCGAGTTCGAGTGTTTTGAAAAACTTTGGAAGCTCTCGGCCAAAACTAGGCTCGAGTTTGAGAATTAGTGAATTTTTCAAACCAAAAACCTTTTCTTTTAATGGAACAGTGCAGAGTTTGAAAATATCTTCAAGTTTGAAACAACTTGTCCCGCCAGAGATGAACTCGAGTTTGCCATGACAGGCTCGAGTTCATACTCTTAAAATTTTCTTTGAAAACTTTCAAACTTGAGGTTTGAAGAGAACAAGTGTAGAGTTTAAACATGTTTTCAAAGTTCAAAATTCTCTGGCAAAGATGAACTCGAGTTTAACATCCGTAGGCTCGAGTTCATGTGAACTTCTTAAAGGTTTGATTTTAAACTTCAGGTTTAGTCTCGAGTTTGGAGAATGGTTTGACAAGTTTGTGCTCTCTGTCAAATCCAGGCTCGAGTTCAACACTAACAGGCTCGAGTTCATGTGAACTTTTCAAAAGTTTAATTTTAAACTTCAGGTTCAGTCTCGAGTTTGGAAATCAACTTGACAAGTTTGTGCTCTCTGTCAAATCCAGGCTCGAGTTCAACACTAACAGGCTCGAGTTTGGTTTTGACAGATTGAAAAATACAAGTTTAAATTATTCTAAACTTTGTCAAACCTTATCAATATTGTTTACAATTGTTAGTAATCATCAAAACACACTGGGAACTAACATTCTCCCCCTTTTTGATGATGACAACATTTGTAAACAATTGATTTTGAAATTTGAAACTCTCTTGAAATTCAGTTTTGTGAAACAGATTTTGCAAGTTATCAGAGAGTTGAGCAAGTTATCAGAGTAAAAAAAATTAAAATACAGCAGAAGCACAAGCAATTCATAGCAATTGAAATTTCATATATCTTAGAATTGCAAACATACAAAAATACTAACAAAGAGTTCAAAATACACAATTATGAACAACTCAAAATTCAACTAGAAGTCCAAATGCACAAATCACTCCAATCACTCCACAACACTCCCTCCCCCTTTGCCATCAGCAAAAGGTGGGGAAGAAGAAGGCTGGGTTTCAGGCTAAGAATCAGAAACTGGAGGTTCAATGTGAGGTTCAGTGTGAGCTGTAGTGATAGGTTCAGAGACCAGGGGTGCAGACATAGGATCAAGCTGAGGTTCCGGCACTGGTATAGAGTGTGGAGGAGCAGGCACTGAAGTAGAAGCATCCGATGACTGAGTCTTCAATATTTTGTCCATCTTGTCGCTCAAACTCATCATCGTAACCAACATAGTCGAGATGGTGGAGGCTTGATCACTGATCTGGTTCTTCAGAGCCTCTTGTTCTACTCTGAACCCTTCTTGAATGTCCACCAAATCACTGTGGCCCTTGTTCACCTCAGCAACCAGCTTCCCGACAGCCAGCTCAATACCCTCAACCAATCAGAAACAGCCTTATCCACAATCTCTTGGACTTTAACACCAAAATCTGAGGGAGGAGGAGCACTCTGAGCTTCCTCTGCTCTGGACTGAGTGGCTCTGGACCGTGCTGGCTTGGATCTCCCCGGAGCTCTGGACCGGTCTGACTTTTCTGGCCTATCAACCCCCATCAGATTCATTATGTGTTGCCCAAACTCAGCTGGATACCCTGGAGGGTCATTCGCAGCCAAGTACCAAATTTTCTCGTGAAATAGAATCACGGAAATCAAGCTAGCAAAGGGGATCTGGGATGATTGGCGAGAATGAAATGCAAATTTAGCCATTTCCTGAAAGACCCAATATCCAACATTTTGAGGCTGTTTGTCTAAAATAGAAGCGAAGATGTTGAAGTCCTTCTTAGCGAAATGGGTGAAGTTGCCACCCTTCTGTAGGAGATTCCTAGAGTAAATATACCAAATGGCCCGGTTCCTTGGGGGCATAGCAGCAGGTGTGAAGTTGAGGATCTCCAATCCCTCAGGAACTGTCTCATCAGGTTTGAGCAAGTTGAATATGGCTTGTTGCTTGTATCTGTGGGTCTCCGGCTTAGGAGGATTGGCAATTTGAAGAAGGGAATTGAGGTAAGCTGGGGTGATGGTGATTTTTTGGCCTCTTACTTTGGTCACAATTCTCTCCTCCACTAAATCTCCTTCTGAATTTAGAACATTATCAGACTTCATGTGAAAGTAAAAGACTTTCACAAGTTTAGGACTGTAAGGGACTTTGATGGAGATGAGAGGTTCAAAAGGCTTCAACCAAGGGCTCAAGTCCAAGATACATTCTTCTTTTATTTTTGCCATGTCCACAGAGACAATTGGGCAAAATTTCCTTTTATCGTCAAACTTCTTTCTAAACAGATCAGCCTCTTCAGGGGACATCCTACACGGTTCTTCATTGAAGCTAGGGGGACACCTCTTATGATTGTAAATCTCAAATAGAGCAGGAAGTGTTTGGGATACCTGAGGAGCACCTTGCTCCTGTGGTTGAGGTTGAGGTTGAGGTTGACCTTGGCCACTGCCTTGGCCGGGAGTGGGAACTGAGTGAGCACTGGCGGTTTTTTTCTTCTTAAATGGTTGCTTCTCCCTCAAGGGTGCCGAAGGTTGAGGTGCTTTTCCTTTCCCTGGAACCGAAGGCTCTGGATCATGCCTTTTCTTTGACCTTTCTTCTCTGATTACAAGCGCTTTAGTCCGAGTAGATACCAAATCTGGGTTCTCTCCTTGTACTCCTCTGACAAATTTGTCAATCCCATGCCGCAAACAAGTGGATCGAGTCTTTGTTCGGACAGGACGCTCAGATTGAGCTTGAGAGGATGTTTGAGAGGGATTAGGGTTAAGTTTTTCGGTGGGATTCTTTTTGGGAGACATTTTCGCCAGAAACAGAGAGTGGAGAAGATGAAGAGAATGAGGAAGATTAGGGCAAACCAGAGTTGAGAGTGAGGTGGAGTGAAAAGTTTTCAACTGTTAAATATATATATAGACCGCGATGAACTCGAGTTCACAACTTGTGGGCTCGAGTTCGTCATTAAAATCCACTTACCTGGACTTCAAGAGTGTACTGTGAACTCTTGAACTTTCCTTCGAACTCGAGGTTGTCACTTATGAACTCGAGTTTAGGTTGATGTTTCAGCAGGGTTGCTCTCTGTGACTTTCGAACTCGAGGTCATCAAGTGTAGGCTCGAGTTCATTTCTTATTTGGTCCATGGTTGCTCTCTGCCAAAAATGAAACTGAGGTTCATTTACTAATGAACTCGAGTTCACTCTCCCTTTTGCTTTTCACCCCTTATCTGCCTTCCTCGAGCTCGAGTTCATCATTCACAGGTTCGAGTTCATCTCAGTTTTCAGCAGATGTTAGATAGAAACGTCCTGCATAAAACATATCTAGAAGCTCCGATGCTTAAGTTAGTAACAAATAATCATCAAAACCTTAAACTAACATTGGGTTAAGAGTAAACTTACAACTCATTGGGATTTACCATTCCCAATTCTCTCCTTATGAAGGTGAATGGTTCCTTGGCTAGAGGCTTGGTGAAGATGTCTGCCAATTGGAGATGGATTGGAATGAACATTACTTTTACATCTCTCTTTTGCACATGATCCCGAATGAAGTGATGCCTCACGTCAATATGCTTGGTTCTTGTATGTTGCACTGGATTCTTAGCCAAGCTTATTGTGCTAGTGTTATCACACAGTATTGGGATCTCCTTCAAATGCACTCCCAAATCAGCAAGTTGTTGCTTCAACCATAACACTTGAGCACAGCAACTTGATGCAGCTACATATTCAGCTTCGGTGGAAGAGACAGCCACAGTTGTTTGTTTCTTGCTGAACCAAGAGACAAGTGAGTTGCCAAAGAACTCACATTGACCACTTGTACTCTTTCTATCCGTCTTGTAACCAGCATGGTCCGAATCCGAATATGCCACCAAGTGCTCCGGCTGTCCTTTGGGAAACCACAGTCCAAGAGTCTTTGTATCAGAGAGATATCTGAATATCCTCTTCACATGTTCAGCATGTGACTCTTTAGGTGCGGATTGGAACCAAGCACACATCCCAACGCTGAATTGGATGTCTGGGCGACTTGCTGTGAGATAGAGTAATGAGCCAATCATTCCTCTATACTTGGTGATGTTGAAATCCTTGCCCTCTTCATCAGCATCCAAGGAAGTGGTTGTGCTCATTGGTGTGTCAGCTCCATTACACTTGTCCATCCCAAACTTCTTCAGCAAATCATTTAAATACTTGGTTTGGGATATGAATATCCCATCTTTTCGTTGCTTGATTTGCAGTCCAAGGAAGTAGTTGAGCTCACCCATCATTGACATTTCAAATTCACCCTGCATAGTCTTGGAAAATTCCTCACACAAGGAGTCATTAGTAGCACCGAATATGATGTCATCAACATAAATCTGAACAATTAAGATTTCATTCAATTTGTTTTTCTTTATGAAAAGTGTTGTATCAGCTTTGCCTCTGATAAATCCTTGATTGAACAAGAATTGACTCAATCTTTCATACCAAGTTCTAGGAGCTTGCTTAAGGCCATAAAGTGCTTTCTTTAATTTAAAAACATGATCTGGAAGATGTTCATTTTCAAAACCTGGAGGTTGTTCAACATATACTTCCTCTTGAATAAAACCATTCAAAAATGCACTTTTGACATCCATTTGAAAAAGTTTGAACCTTTTCACACAAGCAAAGGCTAGAAGAACTCTTATGGCTTCCAATCTTGCCACTGGAGCATAAGTTTCTTCATAATCAATTCCTTCTTCCTGATTATAGCCTTTGGCTACCAATCTTGCCTTATTTCGGACAATGATTGCTGACTCATCTCGTTTGTTTTTGAATACCCATTTAGTGCCAATGACCGGATGATCCTTAGGCCTAGGTACCAAATCCCAAACTTGATTTCTGTCAAATTGATGCAACTCCTCTTGCATAGCTATCACCCAATCATTATCTGAAAGGGCTTCTTCTATTTTAGAGGGTTCAATGTGTGAAATGAATGCAGCAAATGTGACCTCATTTAAAGTACTATTTCTAGTTCTTACTCCTTGGTTCACATCACCTATAACTTGGTCTAAGGGATGATTCCTTATATATTTCCAAGCTCTAGGTTGAGACTGATCAGGGTTTTCTAAAGTGTTTTCAGGATCAGCCTCAAAAACATTTTCAGTATTTTCAGATTGAGAAGGAGTAGTTTTCGAAAAGAATTGGTTTTTGAAAATTGTCTCTTCCTCATCATCCAAGGATTTATCAGAGTCATTTTCACTGAACACAACATGTATAGATTCTTCTACAATCTTAGTTCTAGTATTAAAGACTCTATATGCCTTACTTCTATGAGAATAACCAATAAATATAGCTAAATCAGCCTTGGGATCGAATTTACCAAGATTGTCTTTACCGTTATTGTGCACATAGCACTTGCACCCGAAGACATGAAGATGACTGGGGTTCGGCTTTCTTCCTTTGTAGAGTTCATACGGAGTCTTATTCAGCTTCTTTCTCACATAGGCTCTGTTGGAGATGTAACAGGCCGTACTCATGGCATCCGCCCAAAATACTTGGGAAGTGTTGTATCCGTTCAGCATTGCTCTTGCCATCTCAGTGAGTACTCTGTTCTTTCTCTCCACTACTCCATTTTGTTGAGGAGTTCTAGGCGCTGAGAAGTTGTGGTCAATTCCCATACTATAGCAGAACTCAGCAAAGGCATGATTTTCGAACTCTCCACCATGATCAGTCCGTATTCCTGAAATTGAGAACCCTTTCTCGTTTTGGACCTTCTTGGCAAAAGAAACAAACTGATCATAGGTTTCATCTTTAGAAGATAAAAATATTGTCCAAGTAAATCTAGAAAAATCATCAACAATGACCAAAGTGTATAAATTTCCACCAAGACTTTTCACTCTAGCTGGTCCAACTAGATCTATGTGAAGAAGTTGAAGAGGTCTATTGGTTGAAATCTCATTTTTTGCTTTAAAAGAGGATTTGGTTTGTTTTCCTTTTTGGCAAGCATCACAGATCATATCATTTTTGAAATTTAACTTAGGAATGCCAATGACCAAATCCTTTTTTAGTAACTTGTCAAGTTGAAACATATTGACATGAGCTAATCGCTTATGCCATAGCCAACTCTCATTCAGGTTACTTACAAAACAATTTTCAGAAACAGAAGCATTGCTAAAGAGGTTCAAAGTATAACAGTTTCCATCTCTAGGTGCTCTAAATAAAGCTTTATTTTTCAAATCATTTATGGAGATCAAATCCTTTTTAACAATAAAGCATTCATCAGAATCAAATATTACCAAATTACCCTTATCGGTGCTTTGGCTCACACTTAAGAGGTTGTGACACAATCCCTTTACAAGGTAGACGTCTTTGATGAGTGGGCCTTCGTTGCTGCCTATCTCACCAATGCCAGCGATTTTCCCGGATTGATCACCTCCAAATGTGACTCTACCTCCATCTTTTGGCTTTATTGATAAAAACTTTGATTTGTCTCCAGTCATGTGCCTTGAGCATCCACTATCGATGTACCACTTGTTTGGCCTTTATGCTCTAAGACATACCTCATTTGTTTCACTAGGTTGCTCTTCTTCTTCGGCAACTAGGCATATGTTGGCTTTCTCACCATCATCCTCTTCAGCTTCATCCTCATCCGACGAGCTGTCTCCCCATATAGCTAACACGTATGCCTTCTTCTTGTATTTCTTGAATTTCTTCTTCTCTTTTTCTTGATTTTTCAACTGAGGGCATTCCGCTTTGATGTGTCCAGGCTTTTCGCATTCGTAGCAGATAACCGGCTTCTTTGATTCATAGCTTGAATTTCCCTTCTGAAATCTCTTGAAGCCTTGATCTCTTTTATAGAACTTTTTGAATCTCCGGACCATCATGCCAATTTCTTCATCCTCGTCTTCATCTTCCTCATTCTTTTCCACATTGAGAGCCACTCCCTTGTTGTGATTGTTGCCACCATTGACATCTTCTAATTCCTTCTTGAACTTCAGTTTGCTCTCGTACTCAGATAAGCTACCAAACAATGCGGCAACTGAAGTCATTGACTCTCCACGAGCTTCTTCAATGGCGGTAACTTTTGCTTCCCAATCCTTTGTCAGAATATTGAGGATTTTCCTCACTTGAGCTCCTTGATCGAAAAGCTTTCCTAAGGCCGCTAGCTGATTGGTCAGATGAGTGTATCTCAACTGAAATTCTCCAATGCTCTCGCCTTGCTTCATCCGCAACAGGTCATACTCAGTGGTTAGAATGTTGACGCGATTCTCCTTGATTCCAGAGGTTCCTTCATAAGCTATTTCCAGCGCCTTCCACATTTCCTTAGCCGTTGACAAATTACAGATACAAAAGTACTCCTTTTGACTAAAAGCACTCTGAAGCATCAGGATAGCCTTGCTATTGAGAGTGATGTTCTTCTTATCATCATCATCGAACTCAGCTTCTGTCTTGGGAACAGTGATGCCTCCTTCCACCTTGACTGGAACATAGTCTCCAGTCTCAAAGACTCTCCATAGACCATATTCTGTTGCCATCACGAACACACGAAATTTGGCTTTCCAGAAAGAGTAGTGTTCGCCGTTGAAACCGGGAGGTCTGTTGATTGAAGCTCCATCTGGAAGAATTCCTTCCATAATGATCCTTCTCGAGTGGTTAAACTCTTCTGAGAAGACCTCGCTCTGATACCAAATGAAAGTTGGAGCTTGATGCCCAAGAGGGGGGTGAATTGGGTATCTTTAAAATTTTCAACACTTGCTCTGTATTTAAACACTCAAAACAGAGCAGAACAGAGGAGGTATGAATAAAAGCTTGACACAGGCAATTTATACTGGTTCGGTCCTTTCTCTGACCTACATCCAGTCCCCAAGCCTCACTTGGAATTTTCAATCCACTTACTGAACAATAATGATTACACACTCTGTACTAAGAGTTGTTCTCTCACTAGAACACACTCCCCCTTACAAGTTGTAATCAATACACCCTAACTACCAAGTCCCCTGACTTGTAGTTATCTCAAACAATAAATGATTTACAAGTGTTTGACTCTCTTACAGAGTAGATATGATAAACACTGAAGTGCTTGTATCAAGTATGATACTTTACAAGTGAAAGCTAATACACAATAAATGAACTTAGTAAATTTTCGCTCTGAGTTGATGTATCAGTTTGTGAAGATGTTAATGAACTCTATTTATAGCTAGAGAACATTAAATGACCGTTGTAACTTGAATCAGACCGTTGGAGAAGTTGCCCAAGTTTTTTGAAGTGGTTTTGGGGTCTTCTCTCTCTTGTTTTCTCTTAATCTAGTTGGCCAAGTCATCAAGGCTGACTTTCTGTGAATTAATCCGTTGGAGAGGAGTTTTCTTGTTTTAGCTAACATCCTTAAATACTTTGTAAGCGTGTGCAGAAGGATTTGGGCAGAAGGGGTAACTTTCTGAGCTTTGCAATAAATGCTCTGAGTTACTTTATGCTTTATGCTCTAACCTCTCACCAAACATTCTTTAATGCTCTGAAATCCACTAATAAATACGTTAAACATAGCAGGGAATATCAGAGAATAATATTGGAAGAAGATGGGATCAAATAACATTGATTTCTGAAATGCCCAAATTCAAATTTCCTGAACCTGCGACACGAACTCGAGTTCAGTTCTTACAGGCTCGAGTTCGTTGCTTCAGTGTTCAAAATTATGTGAGTTCAAAATGTGTGAACCTGAGGTTTGTCTTCTAAACCTGAAGTTCTCATGTCATTGAAAAACTAAAAAGCTCTCGGGTTGAAATGAACTCGAGTTCATTAATGTCAGGCTCGAGTTCGAGTGTTTTGAAAAACTTTGGAAGCTCTCGGCCAAAACTAGGCTCGATTTTGAAGATGCTAGGCTCGAGTTTGAGCATTAGTGAATTTTTCAAACCAAAAACCTTTTCTTTTAATGGAACAGTGCAGAGTTTGAAAATATCTTCAAGTTTGAAACAACTTGTCCCGCCAGAGATGAACTCGAGTTTGCCATGACAGGCTCGAGTTCATACTCTTAAAATTTTCTTTGAAAACTTTCAAACTTGAGGTTTGAAGAGAACAAATGTAGAGTTTAAACATGTTTTCAAAGTTCAAAATTCTCTGGCAAAGATGAACTCGAGTTTAACATCCGTAGGCTCGAGTTCATGTGAACTTCTTAAAGGTTTGATTTTAAACTTCAGGTTCAGTCTCGAGTTTGGAGAATGGTTTGACAAGTTTGTGCTCTCTGTCAAATCCAGGCTCGAGTTCAACACTAACAGGCTCGAGTTCATGTGAACTTTTCAAAAGTTTAATTTTAAACTTCAGGTTCAGTCTCGAGTTTGGAAATCAACTTGACAAGTTTGTGCTCTCTGTCAAATCCAGGCTTGAGTTCAACACTAACAGGCTCGAGTTTGGTTTTGACAGATTGAAAAATACAAGTTTAAATTATTCTAAACTTTGTCAAACCTTATCAATATTGTTTACAATTGTTAGTAATCATCAAAACACACTGGGAACTAACAGTTCTGATTTGAAACGGAGTGTCCTTTTCATTATATTCCTTCTTTTTCCTACAAAAAGGAAAAAGACAAAGAAAAGGGACACCGATAATGCTGCTCAAAATCAGGAGAGGTAAAAACGATGACAATGAAGGACCTAGCTTGAGAAGAATGCCAGAACCTCGGTTGTCTTGAAACCTAATGATTTGTCTAAAAAGCGAGTCATTTCTATTTAAAGGAAGACTATTAAGACCGGATATTTAATAAATACACGGTCCTAAAACTTAAGCAATATTTTCAAAAATAAACGAAGACTTACTTTTAGGAGCGGTCATAAGAAATAAGACTTTTAAGACCGATCGTTTATAAATCATACGGTTCTAAAAGTCTTCTTTTAAGACCGATCATTTATAAAAAGTCACGAAAACTTTTAGGACCGGGGGTATAATAACTATACAGTCCTAAAAGTCACACCATATTTTTTTAAAATAAACGAGGACTTTTAGGACTGGACTTTTATCAAATATACGGGCCTAAAAGTCTAGCCAAATTTTTAGAATTAAATGAGGACTTTTAGAACCGAATGACAAAAAAATATGTGGTACTAAAAGTCGTGAATACTTTTTAGTCTCTTATTGCTCATTTACAACATGTTGTACCTCAAATTTCAAGCACTAAATAGCTAGAATGAATGAATGAATTCTTTGAAAAAAATAAACAAATTTATTATTGAATTACACATTGCGTATGTGTTTACAAATGAATGAATTGTTCGAAAAAAATAAATAAATTTACAGAAAATTATTGTTGCTACAACATATATTTACAAATGAATTTAGGAAATTAATTATTGTCCTGATTGTAAGATTAGGTCATACAGATATTCACAAAACAAATTGCGTATGTGCTCAACTTCATCATCAGGAAAAGGATCAGGACAGGCAAACATATGTAAAATCAAAGACAGAAACTGAATTAACTTACGTGCATATTTCATATGTAACATTAAGCCAGAAACTGAATTCAACCATAATATGTAACATCAAATACATTTACCTTTGCAAATAATTTAGTCCTTCCTTTAGTGATAATATCATATATGTGTTTCATGACGTACTGGTCACATAAGTTGGACTCCATTGGTTGCCGACGGGTCTAGAAAGAACAAGAAAGATATATAAGAGCATATATAGCTTACTGACCAAGTTCACAAGGCAGTGTGCTAGTGTCCAAATATGTACAACCTTTGGTGTGTGCCATGTAGGATTAGTAGCTTGATACCCACGCTTTTTGTTTACCGAGATTTGGAAGGTCCTCATGGCACTATCATCAAAATCACAAATTTACTAATAATGTTCACCGAAAATTCACAGCAGAGATTTCAGACAAGAGAATCAAAATGACATGCTTACTTGTTGATGGTCTGCATCAACGTAGTCCCTAGATCGCTATGAGTGGAGCATAAGAATATAACTTTATGCTCCTGCATGCACATGAGGACCAACTGCCAGTGGCGGCTGAAAATTCACAGCAGTAAAGTACTTAGTGATATATGTAGCAGAATTAAGTGAATTGCAGACAAGAATTGTGATATGTACCTGTGGAAGTATGGAAACATGTATACCTTTTTTCTCACTTCACACAACCTCGTTGATATATACTCATGTCTCTCCTCCTTGGATGTTGTACTTGCATAGACTGGGCACAAGAATCCAAAATCATTGATTTTGCCCTATTGATCCAATACTTGATGCATGAACCTACAATAATGACATCGATCAGGGAATTAATATATATGTATGTGTGTCTAAACGATGCATTTAAATTATGTACTCATAGAAGAAGATACTTACTTCATCCACAATTGAACAATTGTATTAGTAAGCTCCTGTCGAGGAAGCAGCAGGGACGTTACATCAACGGTGTCAACGTAAATCAGTTGAGGATTAGTGAGGCCTACTACTTCATTGACAGACCACGATTTATCTTTAAAATATCCACTCTTCACCAAATCGGATATTTTTTCCTTGGCAGTCAACTTAGTAATAGGGGATAGAGCTTGACGAGGGGATGAAACTTGAGGAGGAGGGGATGAAGCTTCAGGAGGAGTAGAGACATGTACAAGCTTCACTGGCTAAGACATGAAGGTTCCCTTGACATCACTCACAAGCTTCAGCTCATCAGTTGGGAGAGGGAGAGGTGCATCAATGATCACCTTTTCAACTGACACTCTGACTTCATCATCAGCCATTTGTTGGTGGTGAACAGTTGATCCCAAGTTGTGGACAGTCCCTTTTGCAACTAATCGTCTATGACTATCACGATTCTCCACATACAGCTCACAAGGTTGCTCTAACTGTCCAACAATGTAGCTCCCTCTAGTGCTCTGCTGCATAGGTGCAGGTGAATGTGTGAAGGGAACACTGCTCTATGGACGAGAGCTCAAAAGCAACCTCATTTGATTCATTTCCTCCTTCATCTCGCTCATCTAAGATTGAAACATTGCTTCTTTAGCCACTACTTCCTCACTAAATTTGGCTAGCGTCTGTTTCATCTCCTCCCGAGTAACCATACTTTGTTTATGGCGTTTAGATTTACCAAAGAATTGCTTTATGCTTAACCGTCCTCCAATCTCCCTTACACGCCCCGGGTGATCTGGTTTTCCGATCGCAACGGTCAAAACAACATTCCTCCCGTCTGACACAAAAGATCCCTTTGCTTCTTTCTTTTTAAGATCTTCCTGTAAGATACAGATAACAAGAAGCTTAGTAATGAAACATGTTTAGTAACTAAAAAATAATAATAACGATACTTACAATTCTTTCAACAACTAGACAAGTTTGTTCACTCATGTAGGCGCCGCTTGCCTTTTGCCGAATATGTAACCACAACTCCTTGCGACGTATTGGAGATGGCGGATCATGTATCACATAAGGATTGGATTCTGCTTCATCTTTCAATCTCTTCCGCTTAGCCGCCATCAATTCTTTTTCGGCCTTTTCATATCCGCCGCGAGAAGCCCTATGCAGGCAATCATTCTTTCTCCCTATCTCCTGTGCTTGTTCCCTTCTTTTCTGTGAATCAGAATTGAAAACAACTATTAATTATGAATTCCAGCCATGTCACTAACAGAAATTAGAGAACTTCTACTTCATATGAACGTCAAACATTAGTCAAATTCACTTCATCAAGTTTCAACATTTTATTTAAGGAAGATGTAGAATTGTAGAAGAAATTGGAGCTATGTTTTGTACTGCTAGATAGATAGGTTAAGAAACAAAAAAGAATTATGCTTACAGAATAATACAAACTTGATCCTTTTTAAGGCATCCACCAGTATTAGCAGTCCTCATTAGATAGTAACAATTGGGTATATAAAGTTTCCCCCTTTTAAGACTATTCATTTCCTCCTTTGTAAGACAAACCATTACACAATATAATTACTTTCTTAGTATTTTACATTTTTAGGGTTTACATGTCAGACTTGCATAGACAAAGGCAGGAAATATACTTCTATTCACACACCAAACCATTTAACTAACAGGATTAGATGAATATAATAACATTTACATATCCGCACAGGTTAATAAGCAAACAAAAGGGCAAACAAAACTAAGTATAAACTCACTAGAGCTTTAGGAGTGGTCCGCAGCTGAACAAATTGTTGCCAAATTTGTTCATCAATAAATGTATATGTGTCCCAAGGATTTTGGCCAGGCTGAACCTCGGCAAAAATATACTTGTTATCTAGAAAGGTCTTAAACTTCCTCCACCGATCAGCATAATGAGACAATGTCTTGTCTTTCAACTTCTGAGAGTCAGGGACAGCGTATGTAAGCCGGATAGTGTCCCAAATAGGATCCTTTACTGTGCCAAAGTCCACACTTTTCCACTCATTTGTCAAGATGCTAACCTTGCTGCGTGCTAGATAGCCGACAAAACTAGTATATTTGCTTTTATTTGGACCAAACGTTCCAACTTTTCATCAAACTGAATCTCGAGCCTTGACCCAGAAGTCCGACTTAGGGTTACATCCATCATTCTTGTGCCTCTTCTACCACGGCGTGCAGAGCGGTTACGAGGCTAATTGTGAGATGAAGAGGGTTCGTTCTGACTCACACCAGTCATACCAGTAACTGGCGTTCCCGGAACACGAATAGAATCGTTTTCAACGTTCATTTTCAAGATAGGAAGAGAGGAATGCCTGAGCAAATGAGAGAGTAATAGAGGCTGATGGTACGTGGGCGAGAAAGAGAGGTAATGCAACAGAAAGGGTTTCACAACGTAAACAAAGGTTCTTCAGTGAGAATAACAAAAGCTTCCGCACGAAGAAATGTATATTTGGCGGTTCATTTTTAAGAGCGGATTAAAAAGGAGACGGTCTTAATATTTAATATTCAAGACCGGTCATATTAAAGTCCGGTCTTAAAAGTAATGTTTAATTTTCAGGAACTGGCCACAACAAAAGTCCGGTCTTAAAATATTTAACTTTACGACCGGACAAATAATAAGACGGTCTAAAAAGTTAACCTTTAAGACCGGTCCTTATAAACCTACGGTCTTAAAATTAATTAATTTTTTGTTTAATTTTTTTTCTATATTTCGTACCGGCCGTATTATATGTTCGGTCTTAAAAGAATAACTTTTAAGACCGGCTGTTGATTATGTGTGGTCTTAAAACTTTTATTTAAATTTTTCCTTATTATGTTGGACCGCAAAAAATATAAGTACGGCTGTATGAAATTTCTCTATAAAGTAATTGAAATTTCAATTTTCTTAATAACATTTTTAAGATCGGTTGTTTTTTAGTCTAGTCTGAATAATTTATTTAAGACCTGTGAAAAAATGATCCGGTGCAAGAAGTTCTTTATATTTACGGAACTGCCACCGGTCATTCCTTTAAAACCGGGCGTCGATTCTCTGATCTAAATGAGGTGGTCTTAAAGCCCTTTTTTGCACTAGTGTGAATTTCATGTTTTCTGTCGTGATGCCATATGAAGAAACTATCTATGGCTTTTGTTTTGATGTTGCTTTTAGGATAGAAGCCCATCAGATTGTGATGCTATCTCAAACGCTAATAAATGTGATTTTCTGCTCCACTAAGCTTCCACTGGACTTTTTAAGCGTTGAACGCTATGCCAAACAAGCACTGAAGAGTCTAGGATTAATCACAAAGTTGAATTTCATAGCTGTTAAGTTGGTGCCACCTTCTCAATAGAAAAACAGAAGACAAACCTTCAATCAGAGTAATAATGGGATTTCCAAAATACCATAACTTCATAAAAGCAATTCAATATGTCACCTTGAATACTTTATATGTCGTGACTTCACAAATGTTGCAGGTATCGGCTTGTTCACGTATGATGCTTGGTACAACTGAACTAATTTTTTCATCACATCTAGAGCCGGGAAATCAGGTCAAGCCTATTGGACCGGCCCGTTTTAAGCCTTGACCTTTTAAGGGCCGGGCTTGTAAGTTAGAGCTTCTAAATGAAATTGGCCCTATAGGGCTGATAGCTTAAAAAGATCAGCCTTGTAGGGCTAATTAGGGCCAGCCCGTTAGGCCCTTTAATTTTTGTTTTGTTAACTTGACTTAACCATTTAATTTACTAATCTATATGTATTTTGTACTTGTTATAATTAAAGTTATTTATCCATTTAATTACAAATACATAATAACTACACTTTAATTTTATGATTTTATTGTACTGGATAGGATAGGAGTGGGCTAACAATAGTCTCATTCCAGTGATAGTAGTTTTAATTGTTTTGGTTTTTTTTTTTTTTTTAGATTGGTAAGAAGAGTGATAGGTTGTATTCTCTAGGATGTTTTTTGAGGGTTTAACTTGGTTTTGGATATTAGTGTATGTAATACTTATTTGATTATTAATAAAATTGACTTCTTTTAGCGGGGAAAAAAATTAGATTCATTTGTTTGGAAGACATGGAGCTATGTGAATCCCGATATCCACCAAACCACCCAATGGTGGAATTCCATTGGTTGTTAGCCACATTTTTGGAATTAAAATTTCGATTATTTTTCTTGCAAAAAATATAAAACTCGAAAGTTTCCAGCTTGGTGTTTCAGTTCCTCACGTCACTACTGAGAAGATGACTGGAAGGAGCGAAAAGAAAAGAAAGTTACTTTTGCAGGTTTTATATGCGAATGTTTGTTGATTAAGATTCTCCAACTCATATACTTAAATAAATGACTTGAAGAAATTATTAGATTTACTAAATATGTATTAAAAAGAGTTTGCTAGATTCCCAATGGGTTTATTGACCCTATTAATTGGCTGTTTGTTAATTCGGTCGAAGCTGAACACATTTTCTTATACCACTTGCCTATTGTATATTGTTTCTCATATAGAGTAAGGAGTTTCAAGTTCTAAGATGTGGTGTAAATATCTTTGGAGTTGATATATTTTATGTTGCCCTGCCTTATCAAGTAAATAAAGATTTTTAAGCTCCTAAAAAATTAAGGGTTAAATATCAATTTTGCCTCTAAAGTACGCGTCCAGGAGCAATTTTGCCTCTGAAGTTTTCGACATAACAATGTTGTCCCTGAAGTTTAAAAATGTAGCAATATTGCCTCTCCGTTAACAACTCTAACGGTCAACGTAACATTGCTACGTTTTTAAACTTCATGGGCAAAATTGCTACGTTTTTTTGGAGCAATGTTGCCCCTGAAGTTTAAAAACGTAGCAATGTTACCCCTTTGTTAACAACCCTAATGTTGACTGTTAGGGCAGTTAACAGAGGGGCAACGTTGATACGTTTTTAAACTTCAAGGGAAACATTATTACATCGAAACCTTCAGAGGCAAAATTGCTCTTGGGCGCGTACTTCAAGGGCAAAATTGATACTTAGCCCAAAAGTTAATATTTGTAAGTTTTCATATGGGCACTTATTATTTTTCTATTGTTATTTACTAAAATGTATATTTAATTTCACTTATAAAATTTGGGAACCTGTTATTTTACTATTATTAGTGGTTAAAATGTTTTTTGTGCATTTGTAAAGTCACCTAAAAACTTGATCTCATAGATATAACATATAAGCAATTTGACATAATACTACTACAAAAAGTAAATTTAACTATATTAATTAATGTTCATTTTTAAACAAAAAAAGTTATAAAAAACAATTGTTGAAAGTTAAGTTTTCAATGAGTGTTTTTAAAAACAGTTGTTAAAAGTTACTTTCAACGATTGTTATAAAAAACAGTTATTGAAAGTTAAGTCAGAATTTCAAAAAATATGAATATTTATGAGTTTCAACGATTATTTTCCTAAAACAGTCATTGAAAGTTAAATTAAAAATAAATAAATATATATTTGTGAGTTTCAATGACTGGTTTTTTAAAAATAGTCATTGAAAGTACTTTTAACAACTTTTTTTTAAACAAAAACGGTCATTAATGGAAAAAATATTCAAAATTTTTTTATTTCGTACTTTCGCGCCTTTGACATTTTGTTCAAATATTTAAGGGATTATCAGATACAGGCAAAAAGCCAATCCAACTACATGTTGGATTCTAGGATCTAAATCCCATAGGTTATGAATAAGAAGTCCCACTGGTTCGCCACCGCCGGTCGCGTCGGTTCGCCACAGTCGCGTCGGTTCGCCAACGAGTATCCAGCTAATCAGTTTTGTCATTTATAAATAGGATGTGCTAGTGACATAAAATCCTAGAGAATAAATAGAAAAACTAGATCTAAAATTAATCTCAAACATTTCTCTCTACATATTACATTCTATAGACATAGTATGTGCGATTCTGAAAGTAGACTCGTTGGATTCGCTTGGGCTTCAGACAGATAGAGCTATCCTTCTGGAGACGAATAATCCGCTCTATCCTGGGGGAAAATTGCTCAAAAAACCTTTGGTATCCATATTGAGGAAGCAAAATTGTCTTAAAGACACAACGAAAGTTGGACTCGGATTTCTGCATTTTTCCATTCCATATCAGCAGTCTTGTGAGTTCGTTTTTACTGATTTTCTTTATGTGCAAAAGTATTGTATGTTTACTAAATTATGTGTTTAAAATCAGAGGTGCTTTTACTCTCTCTATTGTATTTTATTCATGAGGAAAAGTTTACAATATATAGGCTTAAGGTAGGCAGCCGTTACAAGGAAACAATAGGAAATAGGAAATATAATAAAGCATAATAAAGGCAAATAACTCAGTCATTAATTAACATAATAACCTAATCTTTCCTAAACTAGATGTAATCATCTCAGATCCTATAATCAAGGCAAGGATCAAGGGATTCTATCAGATCATCTTAAATCCTATAATCAAGGCAAGGATCAAGGGATTCTATCAGATCCTATCAATCACAGATATTCTAACACTCCCCCTCAAGCTGGAGAGTATATGTCGATTAGTCCCAGCTTGCCTCGAAATCCTTCAAACTTCGTTCGGCCTAGTGGTTTAGTCAGGATGTCTGCAATTTGTTCTTCAGATCTTATGTGAGACAGGGTCATAATGCCTGCTTCAATCTTCTCTTTAATGAAATGTCTGTCAATGTCAACATGCTTGGTTCGATCATGATATACTGGATTCTTGACCATTTCAATGCTGGCCTTGTTGTCGCACCAGAGTTGCATTGGTCCTTCATGTTGAACCCCTAACTCCTTCAGTAATCTGATGATCCACATTCCTTCACAAACTCCTTTGTTAACAGCTCTCAGTTCTGCTTCTGCACTGCTTGGTGACACTACTGTCTGTTTCTTGCTTCTCCATGTAACCAGATTTTCCCATACGTATGTACAGTACCCTGAGATTGACCTCCTGGTCTCTCTATCCCTTGCATGGTCTGCATCAGTGTAGATTTCAATGTTTCTGGTAGTACCCTTCTTAAAGAATATTCCTCTTCCAGGATTAAGCTTTAGGTAGCTTAAGATTCTGTATACAGCGTCCATGTGCTCTTCTTGTGGTTGATGCATAAATTGACTTACTATTCCAACTGCATAGCTAATGTCGGGACGAGTGTGGGTTAAGTATATCAACTTCCCCACAAGTCTTCTGTATCTTTCTGAATTAACTGGAACACCTTTTGGTTTGATCTGTAAGTGACAACCCTCTTCCATTGGTGTCCCTTCTGGTTGAGTGCCCAACATACCTGTCTCATGTAACAGGTCTAGTGTATACTTGCGCTGAGATACATTGATGCCCTTCTTCGTTCTAGCCACCTCCAAGCCTAAGAAATACCTCATTTGTCCAAGGTCTTTTACTTGGAATTCAGTGGACAAGTCCCGTTTTAGTTGAGCAATGGATTCTTCATCATCTCCGGTAATGATTATGTCATCAACATAGACAATCAATATGGTGACTTTGCCATTAATACGTTTGGTGAACAACGTGTCATCTGCTCGCCCCTGAGTGTACCCAAGTCCTTTCACTGCTTTGGTGAATCTACCAAACCATGCCCTCGGAGATTGTTTCAGTCCATACAATGACTTTCTTAGCTTACACACAGAGTTATTAGGAGCTAGAACTCCATCTGGAATCTCCATGTATACTTCTTCCTCCAAGTCGCCATTCAGGAATGCATTCTTCACGTCCAGTTGGTACAGTGACCAATCCAAGTTTGCTACAAGTGATAACAGAACCTGAATTGTATTGAACTTGACCACTGGAGCAAATGTCTCCTGATAGTCGATCCCGTACGTCTGGGTATATCCTTTTGCAACAAGTCTCGCCTTGTATTTGTTGATGCTACCATCAGGATTAAATTTTGGCGTGAAGATCCACTTGCATCCGACTGGTTTCTTTCCTTTAGGAAGATTCGTGATTTCACATGTTCTATTTTCTGTGAGTGCCCTTAATTCCTCTTCTGCAGCTTGCTTCCACTTTGGATCACCCATAGCTTGTTGAAACGTCTTTGGAATGGTTATCTGTGCACTGTTTACAACAAAACTTTGCATTTTTGCAGATAGATTACCATATGAGACAAATCGTTGAATGGGATGCTGAGTACACGATCTTACCCCTTTTCTCAAAGCAATAGGCCAACCCAATTCTTCAGGATTTAGTCCCGGATTGGATTCATGGTCGTTCCTTTGAATGGGAGAGATAGTTCTACCTGTGTCTGGTTCAGGTTGGACTTGTGAGCTGGACTCTATCTCTTGTTGTGACTCTTCACCCACCCCTGAATTGATCTCAACATGAGTTTCCAGTTCATTGGGTTCAGGTTGAGGTAGAATGTGTGTATTAGGCTGGTTTGTGGGAGCAAGTGAGTCAAGAGAGGCTATAAGGTTAGGAGGCATTGATGATGATGTGGTGGGTGAGTTTGAAGTGTTGGTATTAGGAATTAGCCATTCAATATCAGAATTCTCTCCCTGAATGGGTAATTTGGGATAATAAGCCTCGTCTTCCAAGAATACTGTATCCCGAGAGATAATAAGTTTCTTGGACGACGGGCAGTAACATTTGTACCCTTTATGAGTAGAGGAGTAGCCAAGGAAGATGCACTTGTCAGCTCGAGCACAGAATTTGTTGCCCTCCTTTCTGTGAACAAAGACAACACAGCCAAACACCTTGGGAGGTAACGAATTGATGAGTGGGCAATTTGGGAAAAGTTCTAGAAGTTTTTGAATTGGAGTGTCATATTTAAGAACTTTAGAAGGCATGCGGTTAATTAGATAGGCCGCTGTAAGGATGGCATCGCCCCAGAATATGGTGGGAACATTTCGTTCCATTAGCAAGGCACGGGTTACTTCCAACAAGTGACGGTTTTTTCGCTCGGCTACCCCATTTTGTTGTGGGGTGTAAGGGCAAGAAGTCTGATGATGAATTCCTTGGTGATCAAGGAATTCTTTGAAGGTTGTGCTCATGTATTCCTTGGCATTATCACTTCGAAGGACCTTAATGGATGTGTTAAACTGGGTTCGGACAAAGGTATAGAAGTTCTGAAAGACTTGGGCAACATCGGATTTGTCTTTCATTAAGTAAACCCATGTGGTTCGAGTATGATCATCAATGAAAGTAACAAACCACCTAGTGTGAGTGAGGGTAGTTATTCGAGCAGGGCCCCAAATATCGCTGTGGATCAGTGTGAAAGGTGAAGTGGGAGTATAGGACTGTTTGGGATATGAGGATCGAGTCTGTTTTGCAAATTGGCAAGTTTCACAATGAAAAGGAACAGAATTTTTATTGAATAAATTTGGAAACACATGTTTCATATAATCAAAACTAGGGTGACCTGATCGACAGTGCCACAACAATACATCATTATTCTGTGAATTTGAGCTAACCAGTGCCCGTCTTGCCTTCCATGTATCTTTATTATGTGAATTTGATCCTTCAAGGTAGAACAATCCATCCCATTCTCTAGAAGTCCCAATCGTCCTCCTCGTTCTTAAATCCTGAAAAACACATACACCATCATCAAAAATCACTCGACATACTTGACTTCTGGTCAATTTGCTTACGGATATCAGATTACAAGTAAGTTCTGGTACAAACAGAACATTATGTATTGTCAACTGAGGAGATAATGTAACAGTTCCAATACCCTCAACCCGTGTGAATACACCATTAGCTACCTTTACTTTGAGATTTTCAGGACAAAGTTTAAGGTTGAGGAATAGTGTTTTGTTACCGGTCATGTGATCCGTTGCTCCTGAGTCTATGATCCAAGTATCGTCACTAGACATCACAGCGTTGAGAGCAATAATAGAGTTACCTGATTGAACAAGGTTCACGTTGGGAACAGAACTAGATTTATTCTGTTTATTGAGCATTTTGCGAAAAATCTGTAGTTCTTCTATACTTAGTCGATCATCATTTTCCACCTTTGGTTCAGCTGTGGTGAGGTGGCTTTGGTAGGTCAATTTTCCCCTGGAGGGTTTGCCATGGAGTTTCCAGCATTCTTCCCTATTATGGCCCTTCCTCTTACAATGGTTGCACCATTTACTAGCTCTCCGTTCCCCATGTGGTCTCTGAACTGCGAGTGCGGAGCTTTCAACATGACTTGGTCCACTTTGATTTAAGAGCTTCCTACTTTCTTCAAATTGGACAAAGTTGACAACATCGAAGAGTTGTGTGAGTGGCTTCAGCCCCATAATTCTGCCCCTTATCTCTTCAAAAGAGTTGTTTAAGCCTAGGAGGAAGTCATGTATCCTTCCTTCTTCTACAATCTTTTTGTACAATTGTGCATCGTCGAGGTTTTTCCAGGGATGAACTTCAAACAAGTCTTGTTGTTGCCACAATTTCAGCAATGAGTTATAATATTCAGTTACGGATAGATTACCTTGTCGTAAATCCCGGAGTTGTCTCTTCAGGTGAATCAAGGCAGCAGTGTTTTCAAGGGAGGAGTAGGTTCTCCTAGCAGCATCCCATATTTCCTTTGCAGTGTGTGCAAGTAGATATCCCTCACTGATCTCCAAGGTCATTGAGTTACACAACCATGTCATAACTTGGTTGTTTTCAGCAAACCATGTGTCAAAATTAGGGTCATCAGGGGCTGGTTGAGGGGCTGTCCCATTAATGTACTTTTCTTTTCTTTTACCTCGAATATACCTCAGTACGCTTTGTGACCATTGGAGATAGTTCCTGCCATTGAACTTATGGCTAATAGCCATAACGTGATGGTCTGAAAATTCTGAAGCTATCTCTGAGGTTCTGGTTGATACTGGGTTACTGGTTAGAGAAGAAGAAGATGAGGAATTTTGAGTTTGAGAATCGGTACCGGACATAAAAACCATGGGAGATGTTCCGGTTTGTTTTCCTGTAATTGATCCGAACAAAGGAGGGAACTGAGGAGGATCCATGTTTCTGGGAGGAGAATAGTAGCCTGAATCTGGAAAACTTCACCGGAGAGTCACCGGAAAAATCCACTGCACTATTTCTCTCTGCCTCACCGCCACTCACTGTTTCTCTCATTTTTTCTGGCTTCGGACAGATAACCTGGCTCTGATACCATGTTTAAAATCAGAGGTGCTTTTACTCTCTCTATTGTATTTTATTCATGAGGAAAAGTTTACAATATATAGGCTTAAGGTAGGCAGCCGTTACAAGGAAACAATAGGAAATAGGAAATATAATAAAGCATAATAAAGGCAAATAACTCAGTCATTAATTAACATAATAACCTAATCTTTCCTAAACTAGATGTAATCATCTCAGATCCTATAATCAAGGCAAGGATCAAGGGATTCTATCAGATCATCTCAGATCCTATAATCAAGGCAAGGATCAAGGGATTCTATCAGATCCTATCAATCACAGATATTCTAACATTATGCATATTAATTACACAGATTCTTATCTTAGTAATATCTCTATCTTGAAGACTTTATATTCAATTTCTACCTACTCAATACATTAGAAACAATACTACATTCGTGTCCTCAATCCAAATTCCTTTCTCTCTTCTTCTTGGAAGTCATATTTAAGGGATTAACCCTCGGTGCCTTTCTTTATACTCTTTCTTTCCCTAGTCCTGTTATAATTTTGTTCTAATTCCAGTTGCATTCCTTTACCTACTAGGGTTTAGATTTTGCATCTTATGAGTCTCCCCCCTCAACTATTAGGGAATTTTTGGATCTTTAGCAGCCTTAATGTTCAATTGTGTTAGATGATTTTTTGGACTGTGATTGCTGGAATATTTTCATGGTTTTTTTTTTTTTTTTGGTTTTTCTGTACTCTAATTGTAGTTGATTGTACTGTGATTGTGATTGTCGTTGATTGCAATGTTTGTTTGTTGTGATAATTCATTTTGTTTTATTTATTGTTTGTTTATTTGTTGCATTCCTGTGGCTGGTAGCTGGATTTATTTGTTGTATTATGTTGTTTGCTCATGTCTTGTTTGATCTGTTGTTTTCTTGAGCTTGCGTGTGTGTGTGTTTTTTTTAATTTCGATTTGATTCGCTTTCTATCTTTAAAAGGAGTTTGTAGTTGTAGTTCTTCAATGCTTGTTTTCTGTAATTATTCTTCTACTTAAAGGAAAATACGGTTTTCAAAGCCTCAGACATGAGAATAATTTTTTTTTTCCTGAATTTTCAAGAAAATTTACTTTTGGAACCCAAATTTTACAAGTTTTTATCTTTGGTGATGCTATATTTGGACTTTAAAGTTATGGCATACTAGTACTTATCTATATATGTGGTGAGTTATTTTCATAATTTTCTAGCGATTACATTCCTTCTCAAGTTCCTGCCTTTCTTTTTTGCATTTCCACTTATCTGATCTATAAAGGGTTAATCTTTTGTTTCTATATTAATATCCAACTTTTATTATTTATGTCAAGCTACAGTTTGCCACGCTGCCTTAAAAAAAAAGTATGATTTACAACAATTGTTTTGAAAAAAAAAACATTCACTGTAAGTCTCGTTGTAAGTTAATTAGAATGACGGTTTTACATAAAACCAACGTTATACGTTCTTACTTATAATGACAAATTTCTAAAAACAGTTGTTGAAAGTAGCTTACAACGACAGTTTAAAAAAATACGTCTATTTTAAAACTTTAATTGACACTCACTTACACGACCTCTTGAAAACAGTTGTTTAAAAGTCCTAGAAATATATATTAAAAGTGTTTTTTTTTTTAGTAGTGTAAGTTTTGTCATTATCATTATGGTTATTATTACTATCCTTAAATGAAATTAGGGTTTGGGGCCTCTAATCTACCCTTTTTCTAATGCTATGTTCTTTATATTGCCCCAATCTCGTAGATGTTTTTCTTTCTTTCTTTCCTCATGTGAATAATAGATTTTGCACAAAATGAGTACCATTTTGATATCTTCTAGACATGAAATAGTGTGCGGTTTTGATTTTTTTTGGAAAAAAAATGATTTTCAAGGAAAAATAATCTAAAATTAGAAATTTTAATTTTCTTAAAAAAAATATAAAAACAATTTAAAAATGCATCATTTCATGCGCATAAGATATCAAAATGACAATAAAATCTATATATATATATATATAAAAGGATATTTGGGAAGTTGGGTTATTGAAGAAGAAGTGTTAGAGAAATTTAAAAATATTAGAGGCTCCCAACCCATGAAATCATAGTTTCAATTTGTAACATGCGGCCTTGACCTAAAAACAAAGGATTTCAATTTAATTTAAAAATCAAGTTAGTTTGCAGTGAAAACACTTAAATGAGTCCATTGAATTGAAAATGTACCTGCATAATCATACTTAAAATATGTGTAACGTTTTACAAATAAAAAGTTAAATAATATTATATCACAACTACCTATGAAAAATATAATTAGTATTAAAGTGCACTTTTATTTTTTAAAAAAGATATGTCCACTTTAAAAAAAATTATAGCTTAATGTCGCTAGTAATTTTTCATAACCAGTGTAATTAATAATTTTTTCCTTTACATACGTGAAGTCAACATGGAAAAAAGTCTTGACTTAATAAAATTCACCATTTAAAGAGAAAACTAGTACGGAGTACAAGTTTTTGAAAGATTATGTGTTCAGCCTATAACTTACATGATTTCCATGGATCCGCCTATTTGATTTTAGGGTGAAAATTCACTTTAACCCCATAAATTAATCGCTAAAAAGAACTTTGAGATAATACATCTAGGTTTTAAAATAAGTTCTCATTTGCAGTATAAATGAGTTCTTATATTAAAGGTAGTAAGTGATATCTACTATTATTTTGTCTAGTCAAATTTTGATATTGTCAAGTATAATTTAGAATTTCATAAATGTATTATATATATATAGGGAAAAGTATTTCTCCTGTCACTGGAGATATAGTTATTTCCAGTGACCCTAAAATTACGTCGTTTTGGATTAATGAAGGGTTTGTTAGTAATTTTAGGTGAATTAATGAAGGATGTTTTGGTAAAATGTATATGAATAAAAAATAAACAAAATTATTGAAACACCCTTCATTAATCCAAAACGATGTAGTTTTGGGGTTACTATAAATAACTCTATCTTCAATAACTGGAGAAATCCTTTATTCATATATATGTATAGACACACACAGACTCAGACCTTAAATCTCATGTTTAAGTGTGTGTATATATAATCCATTTCACTGGACCCACTATTTGTTATTCCGAAAAATAGGGATAGCGTTATTTATCACAGACTTAATAAATGGGAAAACATGTGTTGCATGTTCGATATATATAATTAACAAATAGCAATTTATTACTTTGAAAAAATATCCAATAGAAATTGTTTAGTACACCCTCCAGTTAAGGAAATTAGTTCATATCAATATTACCAGTGGCCGAACTAGGAAAAAATTTTATCCCGACCTAAAAAATAAATATATTAAACTATTTTATTTGGTTCTTATTATAAGACATCAACTAATAAGTATATTTAATCCTTTTTATAAGTCACTTGTTTATTACCAAATAGCATTACATTTTTTTTTCATGTATACCATAATTAAAAAGGTAGTGAGTGAAAGTAATATATAATTAATTTTACTCTTTTTTTCCGAGCAAAAAAAAGTAATAATTAATATAATATTAGAGTTTAGTGTATTTAATAGGGATAATATTGAAAATTACTTAAATTTTAAAACAAATTTAATGACTTTAACTGTTTTTATTTATTTGTGAAAATTGTTAGTTGGTGCTTTATAATAAGTACCAGAAAAAGTATTTACTAAATAGTATTATATAACCTTGAAAATATAAATAAATAATAACCAATAATTATAAATCAAAGAAATATATAAGATGATACTAACCTTTTCGGTATGTATCTCTCAAACAAGAATTTTACTTTCCCCTTACCGTAATGAGTAATGAATTAAATATTATCTTTACAGAAAAGATAAAAAATTAGCTAGGGCCAAATTATTGGCCAAGTAAAATATCATATAATAAATACATATATATACTAATAAATTTTATAAAACCAAGGCCCCAGCTGGCTATCACTATGTTCCGCTATTGAATATGACATATATTTTCTAAAATACCCTAACCATAATTCATTAATTCTCACATTCCCTCTTGTCATTGATTATATTTTGAGAGAATATTAAAAAGGGTAAATCAAGAAAAAATTAACAAATATGAAAATTTGTCTTCTAGTTACGATCAAGATTAGCTTCTCAAATATGTCTTATACTACCTTTGGTCCTAATTATAAGAGTTAGTTGACTTTCTTTGAAGAGATTAAGGAAGCTAAATAAATTACTTAATCTTTTCATATGTTAAATATTTTTAGATTATATATTAGTTTATTGGGTTAAGGTGTGTCCAACACAACAAACTATTAACTCAGGAGCGTCCAACACAATTAACTATTAAGTGGACCGCCCAGCACAACAAACTTTTAAAAATGAGCGCCCAGCACAACGCCATTAGCAAAAAGTTAACGTCTGTTATCTAAGGTGCGTCCAACACAACAAACTATTACTCCAAGAGCGTCAAGCACAAAATTCTAAATTTTACTAAATTAAATAATTTTTTTCTCAATTGTCATTATTCAAAACTACTTGTATACATATCTATAGACAAAAATTACTCATTCTTCAATTTTGCCAAAATTATAATTTTCTAAAATAAACAAAAGTTTTAATTAAAAATATAATTATATGATTTAAATAAAATTCAAAGTGTTTTATAGTTTATTATATATGTTAAACAAAAAAATATATATGATTTTTTTTTATTTTAGAAGAAATTTATGTGAGTTAAAAAATTCATTTAATCTTAATAAAATTTAAAAAATCTATTATATCCTGTAAGAAATGAAATGAGTTTAATTTTTATTTTTATAAAAAGAGCTTAATGAATATTAACGTTGATACATAATAATATAAATCCGGTAACTTGATGATATATTTGTTAATTAAATGATGTATTGCTTATATGGATATAGGACTTTCGTAGGTTAAATTGCTTCTTAACTTATTATTAAATTGTCCTTGCTCAAGCCTCTTAAGTTATCTTTTTTTTTCAACAAGTCCCATATGCATATAATCAGTAGATCATTTAATTAACAAATATATCATCAAATTGCCGGATTTATATTATTAAGCATCAAAGTTGATATCCATTAAACTCTTTTTATAAAAATAAAAATTAAACTCATTTCATTTCCTTAAGGATATAATAGATTTTTTAAATTTTATTAACATTAAATGAATTTTTTAACTCACATAAATTTCTTCTAAAATAAATATAAATCATATATTTTTTTTGTTTAACATATATAATAAACTATAAAACACCTTGAGTTTAATTTAAATCATATAATTATATTTTTAATTAAAAATTCTATTTATTTTAGCAAATTATAATTTTAACAAAATTTAAGAATGAGTAATTTTTGTCCATAGATATGTATACAAGTAGTTTTGAATAAAGACAATTAAGAAAAAAATTATTTAATTTAATAAAATTTAGAATTTTATGCCGGACGCTCTTGGAGTAATAGTTTGTTGTGTTGGACGCACCTTAGATAATGGACGTTAACTTTTTGCCAACGGCGTTGTGCTAGGCGCTCCTTTTTAAAAGTTTGTTGTGTCGGGCGCTCCACTTATTAATAATTGTGTTGGACGCTCCTGAATTAATAGTTTATTGTGTTAGACGCACCTTAACCCTAGTTTATTAGTCAAACTAGTAAGTTTGAAGAAAAAAATAAAAATAAAAATACTTTAAATTAATTTAATTAGCTTCTTTAATTTCTTTTAAAAAGTTCATTAACTCTTATAATTAGAACTGGAGGGAGTATTAAAGATCAGATGGAGTATCTTTTCATCATAATATACTTAAATATAATTAAATATTTGAATAAGTCGATCTTGCATAGACTAGATCCGAAAGAGTCCAAAAGTACAACTCGTCTACATTTAGATCTTATAAAACAGACTCAATTTTATGGTTCATGATAGCTTTTCATAGTAAAATACTCATATAGTTAAATACAACTATAATGCAATTTTCCTATTTTTTAAAACAATTTCTCACTTTTTTGGGTCTAGTTTCTTCTCGGATAAAAAATCTCCGTAATTGAGACTGACAGAATTTTTGGTCTCTCTGGGAAAAAACAAGAAGAAAATGAAATGGCGGTGGCTTGAAAACGTTGTGGACTTTTCTTTGTTTAACAATGACGCGTACGATCTTGAGCGAGATGAAGCTTCCCTCTTCACACTTTATACGCTGATAAATAATCATCGCCACCAAATATTTGAATAAGGTATTTTTTATAAAATAACAGGAAAAAAATTTAAAAGGGTTAAGGTGTAAAAATAAACATGTACTTTGGTCAGAAGAGCGTCCAACAACAAGTGCTTTTTTTAGGTGCAAAAGTGACTACGTAGTTATCAATTAGGTATAAAAGTCACATATTGGAAAACGTTGACTGTGAAGTTGGGTGGTTTGACTTAAAATGGTTATGTGTACAATGGTGGGGCCCACAGTGGTGTGCGTATCACCAAAGTTTGATCTCCACGTTGCTTCCACCTAGTTGACCATCCAATCATCGCTGACTGGATAGGGTTCCCTCTCTGCTTTGTTCTTCCTATTAAAGAAATATGTCACGGAACTAGAACAATTCCAAATGACGTTTAAATTAATTTTTTTTAAAAAAAACTGAGGCTTTGCGGCAATTGTTTTTTGAAAACAGTCGTTGTAAGTTTCAATTACTATTTAAAATATACGTCTATTTTAAAACTTTTAACGATATTTACATATAGTATACCCTAAAAACAGTGGTCTTAGAGTTTTAAAACTAAATATTAAAAGTGTCTTCTGTAGTTGTGTAAAAAAAAAAAAAAAAACCTTTAAGAAACTACATCTAGTTTTTAACATAAGTTCTCGTTTGCAGTATAAACGAGATCTTATAGGAAGTGATAACTAATATTATATTGTCCAGTCAAATTTTGGAATTATCAAGTATAGTTTAAAATTTCATAAATGTATTTTTTATATACACACAAACTCAGACCTAAAACCTCATGTTTAAGTGTATAAATATGTGATCCATTTCATTGGAACCACTATTTGTTATTCCGAAAAATATGGACAGTGTTATTTATCACAGACTCTGGGTAACAAAGGGAAAAACTTGTGTTGTATGATATATATATATATATATATATATATAATTAAAAAATAGCAAGTTTATTAATTTGAAAAAAAAACCTATAGAAATTGTTTAATACGCCCTCCAGTCCTTAATATAATATATATTTAAAATAAGAAAATTAGTTAAATTATATAATATGACATGTATTTTCTAAAACACTATAGTTATAATTCATTAATTCCCTCTCCTCTGTGATTATATTTTGAGAGAGCATCAATAAAGTTAAATTATGAAATAAAATAAAAAAAATATGAAAAATATATTTTATATTTAGAACTAATATTAACTTCTTCTTATATTAACGATCGAATAGATAGAATGAATGGAGTATATTTTCATCATAATATATTTAAATATAATTAAATATTTGAATAAGTCGGTCTTGCAAACACCAGATCAAGAGTGTAAAAGTACAACTCGTTTACGTTGAGATTTTATAAAACAGACTCATTTTCAGGGTTCGTGATAGCTTTTGATCTTAAAATACTCATGAATGTGTCATAATATTAATTACTGCTGCACTAAATAGTTAAATAAAACAATAGTAAAAGTTTTTCTATTTTTTAAACATTTTCTCATTTTTTGGTCTAACTGGAAAAAAACAAGAAGAAAATGAAATGGCGGTGACTTGAAAACGCAGTGGACTTTTTCTTTGTTTTGCATTAGATTTGGTGACATGTAGTAAGCTTTATTTAATAATAATGACGCGTACGATCTTGAGGGATGAAGCTTCCATGTTCACACTTTTGCACTAATAAATAATCATTGCCACCAAATATTTGAACCCACCTCATAAGTAAATAAAAAATTGGTAAACTTTATGAAAAATGACAGGAAAATAACCAGAAAATTGTAAAATATCAAATAAGGTATTTTCTATAAAATAAGTTCTGAATTGCTTATTAAGTATAGTTATTTCCTTATCAATTATGCAAAACAAACCTAGTTTAGGATTGTTTTCAATTTTCAGGTTCTTTTTCTACCTTTTTTTAGTTTGATATATACCTCAATTTTATAAAAGCATATTTTTAATTATTTATCACAAATATCATTAATAATAATTTTTTGTTGGTCATTATTATTTTTCAATATTCAACTTAATATATTGGCGTTTAAAAATATTTTGTCAATATTTTAAATTTTATGGCCCCTTTAGTTTGACTGTATGAAAGGGAATTACATGTAATTTTAATATTAAAAAAAAGTTAATTTAGATGTCTGGTTGGATTTGTGTACAGGGATTACATTTTATAATATTGATTCCCATAAACATATACATTAATATTACGCTGTTATGACATATTAATGATGGTTACAACATGTGGTAAACAGAAAAAAAAAACATTATTTCCCCTTGTCTCCTTCATCTTCCACGCCTACTTGACCCTCCAATCATCAGTTCCATCCATAAAAATGAGTGAACTCAACAGTAATATATAAATAATATATTTGATTGTCATGTTATCAAATATCAGATCCAGTGGCCGAACCGAATTTTTTTTTTAGGCTTGGCAAAAAATAAACATATTAAACTATTAACTTTGATCTTTATTATAAGGCACCAACTAATATGTGTATTTGATTTTTTTTTTTTTTAGATATAAATCCGGGGGTATCTTCCACCTACAGCAGAGACTAGTCCTCCTTCACATCGTAGTCGTCCTGAAGGGGCATTGGTGCTGGTCAAATAACCTTCTCCATACACACCGTCAGGGGTTAAACCCCTGATTAGGTGCTTAAGAGAATCCAACTATGATATTTGATCTTTCTTATAAAGCATTTACTTGTTTCCAAATAACATTCAATATGTTTTTCATGTACATCCATAATTAAAAAGGTAGTAAGTGAGAATAATAATTAATATGATATTAGAGTTTATTGTCATTAATAGGGATAATATTGAAAATTACTTAAATTTTAAGACAAATTTAATGACTTTAACTATTTTTATTAACTTGTAAGAATTGTTAGTTGGTGAGAAGTATTTACTAAATAGTATCACATAACCTTGAAAATACAAATAAATAATAACCGACAATTATAAATAAAAAACAATATATAAAATGATACTAACCTTTGATATGTATCTCAAATAAGAATTTTACTTTCTTCTCACAGCCTAATGAGTAATAAACTAAATATTATCCTCATAGAGAAGATACAAATTAGTTGAGGCCAAATTATTGACCAAATAAAATGTTATATAATAAATACATATATATACTAACAAATTTTAGAAAGTCAGTTCGGTCATTATTATTTTTTAATATTCAACTTATATTTAAAAATATTTTGTCAATATTTTAAATTTTATGGCCCCTTTAGTTTGACTGTATGAAAGGGAATTACACGTAATTTTAATAAAAAAAATGTTAATTTAGATGTTTGGTTGGATTTATGTACACATGTGTAAGGAATTGAATTTTGTAATATTGATTCCCATAAGCATATACATTAATATTACGTTGCTATGACATATGAATGATGGTTACAACATGTGGTAAACTAGGAAAAAAGAAAAAAGAAAAAAAAAAAATTATTCCGCCTGTCTCTTCGATCCTCTGCGCCTACTTGTCCATCCAATCATGCTTCCATCCGTAAAAATGAGTCAACTCAATAGTAATATATACTTCTTTCCGATGTTAATTATATGAACACTTTTATAATATAAATTATACTATAAAAGTATTCTTATCATTATAACCGAAGGTAGTATATAATATATTTGATTGTCATGTTATCAATATCAGATCAGATAAACTCATTATGTCTATTACTCTACTACATTACATTACCACTCTCCCATCCTATTTATAAATTAATTTTGACAAAAAAAATTATTCTTACTATAAATCCATTTTGATGGTAATAAATACGATTTTTACAAATTTTCTCCTATTAATTGCAATAAAAAAATAATTTATTCATGTTGACTTTTGGAACCATTTATAAATGAGAGGAAAATTAAAAATTTAGCCCATAATTAATGAGTTAATGAACTCTCTTTGGTATGTGAGAATTAGTTAATTTAAACTTATAAATAAAGAAAAGTTATGGGAGTTATTTTGTATTTTCGGCGAAGATTGTAACTCACTATTCAAAAAAAAAAAAATGCACAAAGTTCAGGAAAACAATTGCTTAAATATGTAACTCGGCAACAGATTTGAGTACATGCTTCCTTCAATTGATCAAGGGAACAAAGTTCAGAAAAAGGAGCCATGTGACCATCTGAATATGCACACTTCTTTATAATATCTTTGTTTGGAACCACTATCGCTACCAAAACGGACTTGAAGCTATATAGACCCAGATCTTAACAGCAAAAAGAGGGGGAAATTATGAGAAATTAATCATAAATATTTTCCAGATACTGAGAAGCTTTTCTCAAACAGTAAACATGAAGAGATGCTTACATCTTCAACAATGGGAGTGATTCCATAAACATTTTCTAGATGCTCAAGTGCAATATACTCTCCTTGAGACAGTTTTATCAGATTCTTCTTCCTGTCAATAACCTTTATTTCTCCTATGTCCCCTGCAGCAGATGCCTGACTAATCAAACTGCGTACACACCAATCATAATTCAGTTTGAGGCAAGACATGAATGGATAGGGTTCCCTCTCTGCTTTGTTCTTCTAAAAAATCTGTCACAGAACTAAAGCAACTCTAAATGACTTTTAAATTATTAAAGAAAAAAATAGACTACTTAAAAATAGACATTTATTTTAAAACTTTCAACGATATTCATATACACTACAACCTAAATATAATCATCTAAGGGTTCTAAAAACAGAGGTTAAAAGTATCTTATGTAGTTGTGTAAAAAAAAACTTTGATATACTACATCTAGTTTTTAAAATAAATTATCATTTGCAGTATAAACGATATCTTATATTAAGCACAGGAAGGGGTATCTGATATTATATCGTCCAGTCAGATTTTGGTATTAGTATAATTTGAAATTTCATAAATGTATTTTTTATATACACTCAAACTCAGACCTAAAACCTCTTGTTTAAGTGTGTATATATAATCCATTTCATTGGAACCACTATTTGTTATTCCGAAAAATATGGACAGTGTTAGTTATCACAGACTCTGGGTAACAAAGGGAAAAACATGTGTTGTATGATATATATAATTAAAAAATAGCAAGTTTATTAATTTGAAAAAAAAATCCTATAGATATTGTTTAATAAGCCCTCTAGTCCTTAATATAATATGTATTTAGAATAAGAAAATTATTTAAGTTAGATAATATGACATGTATTTTCTAAAACACTATAATCATAATTCATTAATTCCTCCATTCCCTCTTCTTCGTAATTATATTTTGAGAAAGTATCAATAAGATTAAATTACGAAATAAAATAAATAAATATAAAAAATATATTTTATATTTAGAACCAATCTTAACTTCTTAAAGTCTTATGTTAACGATCGAATGGATAGAGTATGTTTTTGTCACAATATATTTAAATATAATTAAATATTTGAATAAGTCGGTCTTGCAGATCAAGAGTGCAAAAGTACAACTCGTTTACGTTGAGATTTTATAAAACAGACTCATTTTCAGGGTTCCGTGATTGCTTTTGATCTTAAAATACTCATGAATGTGTCATAATATTTGTATCATTACTCTAAAATAATTAATTACAGCTGCACTAAATAGTTTAAAAAAAAAACTATAGTACAAGTTTTTCTATTTTTTAAACATTTTCTCATTTATTGTCTAGTTCCTTCTCGGATTAAAAATAATTGAGACCTACAGAATTTTTGGTCTAACTGGGAAAAAACAAGAAGAAAATGAAATGGCGGTGACTTGAAAACGCAGTGGACTTTTTCTTTGTTTTGCATTAGATTTGGTGACATGTAGTAAGCTTTATTTAATAATAATGACGCGTACGATCTTGAGGGATGAAGCTTCCATGTTCACACTTTTGCACTAATAAATAATCATTGCCACCAAATATTTGAACCCACCTCATAAGTAAATAAAAAATTGGTAAACTTTATGAAAAATGACAGGAAAATAACCAGAAAATTGTAAAATATCAAATAAGGTATTTTCTATAAAATAAGTTATGAATTGCTTATCTTATTTCCTTATCAATTATGCAAAACAAACCTAGTTTAGGATTGTTTTCAATTTTCAGGTTCTTTTTCTATCTTTTCTTAGTTTGATATATACCTCAATTTTATAAAAGCATATTTTTAATTATTTATCACAAATAACATTAATAATAATTTTCTGTTGGTCATTATTATTTTTCAATATTCAACTTAATATATTGGCATTTAAAAATATTTTGTCAATATTTTAAATTTTATGGCCCCTTTAGTTTGACTGTATGAAAGGGTATTACATGTAATTTTAATATTAAAAAAAAGTTAATTTAGATGTCTGGTTGGATTTATGTACACATGTGTATGTGATTACATTTTATAATATTGATGCCCATAAACATATACATTAATATTACGCTGTTATGACATATGAATGATGGTTACAACATGTGGTAAACTAGAAAAAAACATTATTTCCGCTTGTCTCCTCCATCCTCCACGCCTACTTGACCCTCCAATCATCAGTTCCATCCATAAAAATGAGTCAACTTATTAATAGTAATATATAAATAATATATTTGATTGTCATGTTATCCATATTAGATCCAGTGGGGGAACCGAATTTTTTTTTAGTCTTGGCCAAAAAAATAAACATATTAAACTATTAACTTTAATTTTTATTATATGGCACCAACTAATACGTGTATTTGATCTTTTTTGTTTTTTGTTTTTGTTTTTAGCTAGAAATCATGGGGTATCTTCCACCTATAGCAGAGATTAGTCCTCCTTCACATCGTAGTCAAAAGGGCATTGGTGCTGGCTAAATAACCTTCTCCATACACACTGCCGGGGGTCAAACCCCTAACTAGGTGCTTAAGAGAATCCAACTATGATATCTGATCTTTCTTATAAAGCATGTACTTGTTTCCAAATAACATTCAATATACTTTTCGTGTACATCCATAATTAAAAATGTAGTGAGTGAGAATAATAATTAATATAATATTAGAGTTTATTGTCATTGATAGGGATAATATTGAAAATTACTTAAATTTTAAGAAAAATTTAATGACTTTAACTATTTTTATTAACTTGTGAGAATTATTAGTTGGTGCCTTATAATAAGGATCATAAAGAATATTTACTAAATAGTATCACATAACCTTGAAAATACAAATAAATAATAACCGACAATTATAGATCAAAACAATATATAAAATGATACTAACCTTTGATAGATATTTCAAATAGGAATTTTACTTTCTTCTCACAGCTTAATGAGTAATGAACTAAACATTATCTTTATAAAGAAGATAAAAATTAGCCGGGGCCAAATTATTGACAAAATAAAATGTTATATAATAAATACATATATATACTAACAAATTTTAGAAAGTCAGCTCGGACAACTGGGGCCAAGGTCCGAACTGGCCACAAGGCAGTTCTGCCACTGATCATATCAAATAAAACTCATAATGTCTATTAGTCTGATCTATTACATTAGATGACCACTCTGACCTTATTTATAATTCCTATAGAAAAATTAGCTCCTATATTTAAAATGGAATGAGTATAAGTCAAATAATTCCGATAGAAAAATAATAAGGAAAATGATAGCCAAGTCCCAAAGACCATAAAAAATAGCAAAAAAGTCCCTAGGGAGTTTTTTGATATTATTCGTATTGATAACAGGAAGTACTATATTTATAACAGGAAGTGCTATATTTACAACAACATTTAAACTCCTGGATTTTATTTCAAACTTAAGTCTCTAAGCGTATAAAAGTCATTCAAAACCAAAAAAAAAAAATGCTAGATTCACAACACGAAGTGCTATATTCATAACAAAATTTAAAACCTGGTCATTCACAACATAAAAAGCTATATTCACAACAGGAAGTGCTATATTTACAACAAAATTTAAAAACTTGGATTTTTTTTCAATGCTATGTGAATTTCTGTTGAGACTTTTTTACTATTTTTATAATCTTTGGGACCTGGCTGTCATTTTCCCAAAATAATATTGATATGTCAATAATTTTTTAATATTAAGACATTGAAAGGAAAAAGATAACTTCCAATTAACTTTGGTACAATATGTCAATTATCTTGCAACATAATAGCATGAAAGCTACTTTATAAATGAAAAAGTTAAGGATGTGATTCAGTCATGACCTTTTACCTTAGGGTATGTTTGGATTAAGGGAGGGGAAGGGAAAAAAAAGATAAGGGATTTTTTTTCCTCAAAATTGAGTGTAATGGAGTCCACAAGTTTTCCTCTCCCCTCCTTTTTTTTTTCCTCTTCCTCTCCCTCAATCCAAACATACCTTTAGTGTCTACCCTTTTAATTATAAAAACTTTGTTGCAATATGTTCATCTAAGGCCCGTTTGGTTTGAAAAAAAATGTAAGAATGAAAATAAAAAAAATAGAATGGAACGAAAAATATTTTATCTTGATGCGTTTAGTTAGTATTGGAAAAGAAAATGAGTTAATAGGAAAATTTTTATTTGATTGAAAAAAAAATGAAACAAAATACCATTTTGCCACTAAGATTTCAATTTCTAGTATGACACTCAAGTGCCCACAAGTACACTCAAGTGCCACACTCGATGTCACCTTCCAATACACTAATCATCCACTTAATCCACTCTTTCTCCTTCTAATATTGGTCGGCCTACTCTATCAAGCTCAATGTCACCCAATCTGACCAAATTGAGCTTCACAACTTCATTAGCAACTCCTCCACATTTGCTGTCATAGGGTCTCTGTCTGAAAAATCTTCATTGGCAACGATTGGAAACAGAAGTTAGAGGCATTTGGGGTCTACATATGAAATTAGCTATAGACCATTGAAGAAGAAAGAGAGGAGGTTATCTGAGAATTTACTACCATTAAAAAATTAATTTCTACCAATAATAGAAGGAAAAGATACTTATATGGATGAAAAAAAATTGGCTTTGCCGGAAAATACTTTCATGGGAAAATGGTGATGAACCAAATGGTGCCAATGAACGGAAAGTCTCATTTTCCTTTTCCCTCCTCTGACTTGCAGTGATCCAAACGGGTCCTAAGTATTTGTATAAACTATAAAGAATGAAAAATTTTAGCATTTGTTGAGGGAAAAAAAAGAGAGAAAATTTTAGCATTCGTACTAGCATTCGTACTAGTGGGAATTTATAAATAAAATTTTTTAATGAACTTAATTTGCCATCTTATCAAGTTCAACTCATTTTCGTGAGAAAATAATTGTAATATTTTATCTTAATCAATCAATCAAATGAAGTCATGAAATTGGCTAAACTTTTTCCCTTTTTCCCGTTCATTTTTTTTTTTTGAATGAATGATTTTGGAGTTGTTGGTCATCATTTGAGAATTGAGGCTGTCATTGCGGTGGCCATTAGATTCACGCGGATTCGAAGACATAGAGGAGGCTATGTGAATCCGGATAGCCACCTACCCTCCAAATGGCGGAATTCTATTGGATGTTAGCCACATTTTCGGAATTAATATTTAATTTTTTCTTCTCACAAAAAAAAATAAAATAAATAAAACTCGAAAGTTTCCGGCTTGGTGTTTCACTTTCTCACGTCACTGCTGAGAAGCTGACTGGAAGGAGCGAAAGGAAAACAGTTACTTTCGCAGGTTTTATCATAATCTTCTTATTCCGCGTTGATCTCTGATTCAGTCATCGTTATGGCGGAGCAAGCTTCTTATGGTGCGGGTCATCATCGATTAGGTCATATTTCTTACGATTTTTGTTTTGTTTACTGTTCATTTCACTTTCCAATCACTTGATTTTCTTGCTGTGGCATCTTTTCCGAAAATCTTCGCTGCGATTGTGAATTGTGGAAGTTTCAAAATTTCATTGGTGTTTTATCCAGTTGCGTTTCCACGTTGAATGGTATTATTGTTGGAGCTAAGTGTTCTGAGATGGAGCATTACTGTAGTTTAGTCCATTCAGAGGTTGAGAAAATTAGTGATAATCCAGATGGGGTTTCAGATTTTCCAAAAATAATCAATTTTCGTTTCTTATTGAGATGAGAATTTGTTCCCAATCGCTATGGTGCCTGAAAAGGCGTCTTTGATGGCATTCACGATCCTGTGTCTGGATATGAAGGATTTAGACTGATGCAGACTCGTTTCATTTGAATGACTAGATGATCATTGGAATACAGAACAAAATGTGTCGGCCAGAATCTTTGGCTTCAAGTTCAGTTTGTCAAAATGGTCTAATACTTATTTGCGTCTAATTTTCTTGTTGGCTGAATTTTCTGAGGATATAGCAAATTAGTCCATCCTTGCTCAGTCACACTCCCACTACTTAAAACAGGGGGAATTCACTCTTGGAGCAGTGCATCTTGGGCTGCATCAAGTCAACTGATGCCATAGCCCACCGGGGGATTGATTTAAATTAAATTTTCCTTATGAATGGAATAGTGTACCAGACTGGTCTAGGGAAACAGAATTCCCTTATAGTCAGACTTTGTAATTTTAATTTAGGGAGTGAGCGCAGATAGAGGAACTGGATGAAAGACAAAGGTGTAATGATATGGACTGAAAGAATTTTGTAAGCATGGAGGATGCTGGCTTTAGTGATGTGTAAAGGCTTTATAGTGTATGTTTGTTAGTTAAGATTCTACAACTCATACTGTTAAATGACTTGAAGGAATTATTCGATTTACTAAACATGTATTTAAAAGAGTTTGCTAGATTCCCAATGGGTTTATTGAACCTATTAATTGGCTGCTGGGGAAGAAAGAGTGTGGATGAAGGCTTCCCAATGGATTGTTAATTGTTATCTTTCTGAAAGCTAGATTTGGAGTTGTATTCTCTTTTGACCGTACAATAAAGTTCACAAGATTTTTAATTGAGTAATGCTTGTGAGGCATGAATAAATTTTTAATTTGTTTGAAATGCTGTTGCAGCATCTGCTTCTCATTACTGTGTTACTACACTAAGAACAAGAAGTTGATTGGACTAAATGGAAGGTTGATTATAGCTCATGTGCCCTTGGTGTAGTAATTGAGACACACCATACTAAATCCTACAACTGTAGAACCTTTTTACCTTAAAAATTTTCATGACATCCATACATTTTAAAAAAATTCTCATAGCATCCTCCAACAACAAAAAAGTCTTATCTTACTAGGTGAGGTTGGCTACATGGTTCGAATAATGCTACTGTACTTTATCAAAAATCAAATCTTTAGACAGATTATTAACCAACAACTCCCGCACTATAACTTGATTGAGGGTTCGGTTCGGTTTTCCTCTACCATTTTTTGGAGGGCTCTATACTACTTGATCGACCCTTCTCTCCGATGCACTCAATGGCTGTCTTTGGACATGTTCGAACCATCTCAAACGATTTTCTATCATTTTCTCCTTAATAGGTGCCACTCCAACTCGTTCGTGTATATAATTGTTACAAATCTTAATTTTCTTGTATGACCACACATCATCTCAACATCTTCAACTCGGCTACCCTCACTTTATGTTCATGCTGTCCCTTTAAAGCCTAACATTCACTACCATATAGCATTGTTGGTCTTATAGCAGTGCAATAAAACTTTCTTTTCACCTTATTTGGAACTTTTCGATCACAAATAACCTTGGTAGCTTTTCTCCATTTATACCGCCCAGCCTGAATTCTATGATTTACATCTCCATCAATTTTACCATCTGGATGTATAATTGATCCCAAATACCTAAACTTTTCCACTTGTCGAATGACTTGTTCTTCCAATTTAAGCTCCACATTGGGAGAACAAATCATTCGACAAGTCATGGCATCCTAATGTGAAGTAATATTGGGTTTATATGAAATAACATAGCTTTGTGCTAAAATTTGAATGCAAAATGAGCAATTCACTAGTTAATAAGAATTCACTGACATAGGTTTTCTTTTTGCTGCTCCCTGCCTCTCAACATGCATTTTACTTTCTTGTTTTCACTTGTCCATGAACTTTTGCTCATTTGAATATTATTTTCTGTTGAGATAAGAGCGAGACACTGAATTTCTGTGGCTGGTGTTTGATTCCTTAAGTTTTCTTTCCTCATAAGACATGGAATTTCTGTGGCTATTGTCTAACTCTTTAAGCTTTCTTTCCTCACTTTACTTGTTTTTGTAAATAGACAGTTATAAAATGGCTAAGCGATTGATATCCAATTTGCAGATGTTCAACAATTACAACATGAAGCCCAGCATCGGTGGTTGCGGCCTGCTGAAATATGTGAAATTCTCCGCAATTATCGGATGTTTCAAATTAATTCAGAACCCCCAAACAGGCCCCCAAGTATGGTCATTGTGTATTTATGGTGCTTTATCAAAAAGACTTTTTCTCATATAGTAGTCATATGCATAAATGGTTGAATTTGTTGCCCCAAAATATTAACTTTGCTAATCTGACATGAATTGTTCATACCTCCTGTAACTTGTGCCTACAAAATTTATACCAGGAATTATGATAGTAATCTAGTAGTACATTGGGGTGTCTGTTTTGGACACCCAAAATGTTGGCTTTGGGGAAATGTGAGTTTTAGGTGTCCAAAATGAACACCGAAACTGGCTAGACAAGGTGCCAATGATTGAGATTTGGTATGGTTATGTTGTTATTGTCCTAATTAGAGATTCATCAGAATCCATTAATAATTCCTTTTGATGACTGACATATTTCTTTTCAAAGAATACAAGCACTTCTAGATTGGCAGCAGTGTGTGTGTGTGTGTGTGATGTTTAGTATAGTTTTTCAAGTCCAGTAGTTTCTAGATTATTGTTATTATTTTTCTGTTGGCATTCACACTTAAATCTTGCTTTGTATTATTTAATGTTCTTAAAACATTGCTTGACATGTACATTGTGGTTGTAGGCGGTTCACTTTTTCTGTTTGATCGGAAGGTGCTGAGATATTTTAGAAAGGATGGACATAATTGGAGGAAGAAAAAAGATGGAAAGACTGTGAAGGAAGCTCATGAAAAGTTGAAGGTAATCTTGCTATTCCTCAAGTATTGTGTCTCTTGCTAATTGAGTTCTTATGGAACAATTTGAGCTGACTCTTTTTTTTGTTAATTGTGTAATTGGAATTAACTAAATTATTTGCTGAGATCATAACATTTGTCAAGTAATTTAGGTTGGAAGTGTTGATGTGTTACACTGCTACTATGCCCATGGGGAAGAAAATGAAAATTTTCAGCGGCGAAGCTATTGGTTGCTTGAACCGTGAGTGTTAATTAATTAAATTTTCATAATTTTGTTTGGTAGATCATTGTTATCAGTGAAGTTGTAATTTTAGATGCACTCTTTTGACTGGAGTTTTGTTTTGGTACTTTTAAAAATTGATTCACAATATAAGTTTATTATGATTCTGTTACTTGCAGGGACATGATGCACATAGTTTTTGTCCACTACTTGGAAGTAAAGGTAAATTTGTATTTTTATTCACCGTTGTTATTCTTTCTTGATATTTGTTTTTCCTTTTGAGGAGGGACTGCTCTGTGAGGATGCAAGAAACACAGCTCTCATATTTCAGTCTCTGCTACCCATGGGATGAATATGTTGGATGCATAACTCTGCAATCAGATAACTTTATTGGTTGTTCATTGTTGTAATTTTAACTTGACAACTATAGCTTCTGATAGCATAAACCAAATTTATTTTCTGACAATTTTTCATTTAAACTTCCTTTTAAAGTTGGAGTGGGAATAAGTATCATGTTTTTAACATACTAAACCTTCAACGATAATGCTAAGATGAGACCAGCTCCTGTCTCGGTGTCTTTCACTTTCTTGCTGAGAATTGAGTTACATCTATTCTATGTGTGTTAGACATGAATGGATGGGTTAACTTCTTTAGCCTTTTCAAAGTCCTGTATATGATATTTGCCCAATTTATATGTTAAGCTATTTATTTAATGTCATGATAAGTCCCTTGTTTTCTTACTTAATGCCTATCAAGGATGCTGTTATAGTAGTAGTTTTTATGAAAGGCCACTGAGGTTCATCTTATGACAATTTGGTGCATTGGTTCTATGCTGGAAGTGTTTTCGGTAAACTGCAAATCATGTAGTTGCATGTGAAGATGTCAAATGTACAATGCTTCTTGTTTCATAGTTTTCCCACCTAAAACAAAGTAGGAAGGGAGGAAATGGTTGAAAAAACATCAACTTGCAGGAGCCCTCCTATACCTCCATAAATCCATGAGATTGCCTCCTCTCCAAATGAAAAGAAAATCCATCAGCTGAAAGGCCTATGGAGAAGCCAAAATAATTACTATATCCTGCAAGAGGTGAAAAGAAATAAATTCGTTGTAAACAATGATACATACTTAAACACCATTGGCTGCACAAACATTACATCGGATTTATGCTCCCTGTTTCGTATTTTTGGTCTTCACTTAAATGCAAACTTGATGGGTTATTAATACATGCTTTATGTGTTCTCTATTTCCCAGGGTAACAAAACAAATATTGTAGGAAATACAGATAGTGATGATGTTACGTCAGGAAATAGCAGATCTCCTTCTCCATCATCTGGTTTTCCTATTAATTACAGTAATATGCCTTCAGGAAGCACAGATGCCATGAGCCCAACTAGCACTTTAACTTCCTTATGTGAAGATGCTGATTCAGGTATTTCAGCTTTTGCATCTTGATTGCATGGTATATACTTTCTGCTTTTTCTGTGACATGGATCAATAGATCGCACCACCAATGCCTTAATATCTTGATGTATCACATCAATACTTCACACAAGACTAAGTCCAGCTCACTTGTTCACATCCATTAATGAAATTTCTCAGTGGATATTCTCCAAGCTAAAAGTTTGGATTACACTCGTTTTGGATCACATGAGGAATGGTCCTCTAAGCAGCAAGATTACTGCAAATTCTTCATATTATTATGATCCACGGTCTTTTGCATTAGATAGTGGGCTGTCAACAGACATGCTTTTCTGAAATTCTTGCATTTTCTTTTTGCTGTATATCCATAAATGTTTTCAGGTGATCATGGACAGCCATCTGTGTCTGGAACAAATTATATCCCACTTGTTCAGGGAGATAAAACCAGAGGAAGCAATACGTCCTTCATCGAGGGCCAAAATGTTCATGACATGGCCTCCTGGGATGGTGTATTGGATGCATGTTCTGCTGGATTACATACTGATCCAAATCTTGCATCATTTGCTTCTGTCCCACCCTATTCGGTTGGGAACATTCTTGAACAAGAACCTGCTCTGGGTGATCTTTTAGCAAGTGAGGGTAGCCTAGCTGAGGAGCCAGGGAAATCTCAGTCTTTTCAATCAGATTGGCAGGTACTTTCTTTGCTAGTACTACATGTTTTGTCTGCAAGTTACATTTTGAGACCTTTATTTTTGAGATAGAAAAATCAACTTGGGATTGCGTGGTATGATCTAATATGGTTTAGCGGCTATTATCTTTACATTTTGGTAGATAGATGTTATTAAATTTGTTTGGCACTCCCCTCTTGTTTTCTGGTCTGTATTGCTACTCCAGAGTTGCAAATTGGTATTCAACCATCCAATATATTCTCCCGCTCAAAGATTCCCAATGATAGTGTTTTTTAACTGCTATATGAGATATGAATATCTAATGCTTGCTCTATTTGGGTCATCATTGTGGCCATTGATGAGTTGAGTAGCATGTGGGAAGGTTTGATTATTAGTAATGTAGTTATCTTTTAGTATGGTGCAAAATCTGAAAATTACCCAGAAAATTTATCATTTGGTCAAAATGCTGAATTGTGAGCTAATGCAATTGTCACTTATCCTTGAGAATCAGCATGTCGTTGTCAAAGGATTTGGTGCCTGATGAATTTTGAGGTGCCTTTCCCCTCTCTCTTTCTTCTTCCCCTCCTCTTTTCTCACGGTGGTGTAGTTGCTGGAGAAAAGTGAGATTGGGGAAGGGAGATAATGGGAATTGATGATTGGTATTTGATGGGATGTTGAGGGATTTAACATCGTTACACATAAGTTTTATTCTCTTGAAAGAGTAATCTATCATTCAATGGTGGAGTCTTTCATGTTTTTTCAATCATTTTTATTCACATTAAAATTAATTTTAAAAGGAAGGAAGAAATCTATTGATTTCATTGGCAAGCTCAAGGTTTTGCATCCTAAAGTAGTCTTGTTTTTGTTTGTAGCTAATTACTTGGTTCATGATGCCTTCGAGCTATTATAGGGACCCACACATTGAAATTAGCTGAACAGTTTTCTTTTTGTCTGCATTAGAAGCCAACCATTGGGTTTATTAGGTTTAAATACTGAATGGAATGAGTCAACCTCAAGGATAGTGAATAATTGACCTTCAAAATATAGCTTACTGCCTTCAATGTTGAAGTTAGTCATCAGTTTATGTGGTTATATTTTTTATTAAGGTGAATGGTGATGGACGGTTTACTCCATTTTCTGTTACTTGTGTTTCATGAAATTTTCTGCTTGATTAATTTGGATCTAGCTAAATTACTCAAAATCATTCTTTTCTGAGAATAAATTTCTTAGTTCTTCTAAAATTGTAAAATTGTTGGAATAAATTGTACTCCCTTTGGTCTTTATTATAAGACACCAACTAGCAAGTTTATTTGGTCCTTTTTATAAGAGACTTGTTTATTCCCAAGGAGTATTAATTATTTGTTTCCACATGTGCCTCTAATTAATAAGGGTAGTGGGTGAGAGTAATAATTATATAATATTAGAGTTTAGTGCAATTAATAGGAGTAATATTGGAAGTTACTAAAATTGTAGGACAATTTCATTGACTTTAACTGTTTTTATTAGTTTGTGAAAATTGTTAGTTGGTGCCTTATAATAAGGACTAGAGGGAGTATGGTTGGTTGAATTTTTTTAAAAGGAAGAAAAGATCTTTTGTTATTAAAGCCTTTTCCAATAGTAACCATATCATATCTTCAGATATGAGCATTTAGCAGCCCAAACTGATGCTTGAATCCTGGATAATGCACGTCTTGGTTGTTCACATCATACAACCATGTTGAGCAATTTTGTTGTATTGCCATTTTTCTTTGATAGTATTTGTGCTATATTGACATTTTAATCTACAGTTTAGATGTTTTATTTTTAATTAAACTTACGGTTTTGTTACAATACGTAACTACTTTAATTTTTTTTTTTCCTTTGATATGTTTATACAGATCCCTTTCGATGACAATTCAGGACAGTTGCATAAATGGCCAATAACCCAATTGTTGAGTTCTGAATATGGATCTGATTTTACCACTGGTTTACTAGGGAATGAATCTCATAATGGAGGTCCTGAAATTGTTTCTGAGCTTTTGACTTTTAATGGCCAGTCTAGAGAACAGCCTTTGCAGGATAACTTTTCAGAACAGCATACAGATGCACAATATCAATTTTCTTTGAAGCCTAGTTCTGAGAATGAGAACGCTTTCATTATGAAACGCCCATTATTAGAGGGAGGTGATAGCCTGAAGAAAGTTGACAGCTTTTCTCGATGGGTTAGTAAAGAACTTCCAGAGGTGGATGATCTACGTATGCAATCCTCATCTGGTATTTCATGGAACACAGATGAATCTGGGCAAGTTATAGATGATTCTTCATTGAGTCCCTCCCTCTCTCATGACCAGCTGTTCAGCATATATGATTGTTCTCCTAAATGGGCTTATGCTGATTCTGAAACTGAGGTACTCCTGAATGAATGGCATCTTTAATCATGAAAAGAAAAGAAGGAAATTAACTAGTATTTTGATTTAAGATTCATTTTCTAATGTACAGTTATTTGTTTTAGGCAACATTTGTTTTTTCAGATCCAAATTAGGTAGTCATTTTTATCTCTGTAGTTCTGTTTTTTCTTCAAAGGAAAAAAACTCATTTTTATTACTAGGAGTAAGTAATTAAATTGAATATAATATATTTCCATAGAGTACTTTTATAATAAAACCTTACTGTCTCTTGCTTCAAATATCAGCTGCTCTTGTCCTTGATCAGATCCCTCTGGATTTAACTTGGTTGAAATTATTATTGCACAATTCCGATCTTGTATGTTTGCTATGTTAAACTTGTTTTTTATCTGCATGAGTAGCAAAGGAAGTTCAGATTTCACTGACATGCTATACCACTTAAAACCCTCAGGTTTTGATCATTGGAACATTTTTGAAGAATCAACCACAGGTGGCAAACTGCAACTGGTCTTGTATGTTTGGGGAAGTTGAAGTTCCTGCTGAGATTTTAGCCAATGGAGTTTTGTGTTGTCTTGCTCCGCCTCATAAGGCTGGAAGGCTCCCCTTCTATGTAACATGTTCCAATAGGTTAGCTTGCAGTGAAGTGAGGGAATTTGATTACAGAGAGGGCTTTGCCAAGGATGTAGAAGTTGAAGATATTTACTGCAGTTCATTTGAAATGCTGTTCTATTTGCGATTGGAAGCATTACTTTCTTCAAAATCGGTGTGTCCTTCAAATGACAAGTCACTTGATGATGATACAGAGAAAAGAAGCCTGATATATAAGCTTGTTTCATTGAGAGAAGAAGATGAGTGTTTAAATAAGGAAGAGACAAAGTTAGATGTGGACATGTCCCAGCAGAAGGTAAAGGAGCAGCAATTTCAAAGACAAGTGAAAGAGAAGCTGTACTCATGGCTACTTCACAAAGTAGCTGAAGACGGTAAAGGGCCAAATGTATTAGATGAGGAGGGACAGGGTGTGCTACATCTAACAGCTGCTCTTGGTTATGATTGGACCATAGCACCAATTATTATTTCTGGAGTTAATATCAATTTCCGTGACATAAACGGATGGACAGCTCTGCATTGGGCTGCCTTTTGTGGCAGGTAAGTGTCATTAGAATCTTATGATTTAGTATGTTAGGTCAGCATGGATTGAATCTATCTGGTTGGCATTCTCTTAGTGCTTGGATTTTGTCCACATTTGTCATTTTGGAAATGTAGATTCTGCATGGAAATTTAGTTTTTCCTATGACATGAAGTTATTAAATGTGTTTTTCTCTTTCAAGGAAGTTATTTAATTATGCATACAAGTCATGGGCTTACTGTCATGCTTATAATGCTTTGTTAAAGACAAATTACTACATCTACTATATAAATTACTTTATTTACGGCATTACATATGATTTTTAATTTTTACTCTTGAATTAACTCTATTTTGCATACATGAGGTGCTTATGTTATTCCTTGTCCTCAATTGCTTAGAGAGCGGACAGTTGCTCTCCTTGTCACCATGGGTGCAAATCCTGGAGCATTGACTGATCCATCACCAGAATTTCCTTCGGGTAGAACACCGGCAGATCTTGCTTCTGGGAATGGACACAAGGGAATCTCAGGCTTTCTTGCAGAGTGCTCATTAACTGACCACCTTGAAAATCTCACAATGGATGAGAAAAAGAGAGATGGTGGTCAAGAGGCTTCAGGAGTGAAAGCAGTTCATACTGTCTCAGAGCGTTCTGCGACACCTTTGTTTTATGGTGATATGCCCGATGCCGTATGCCTTAAGGATTCTCTCACTGCTGTTCGTAATGCTACACTGGCAGCTGATCGTATACATCAAGTATTCAGAATGCAGTCATTCCAAATGAAGCAGTTGAATGAGTACCAGGATGATGAGTTTGGACTGGCAGATCCTCGAGCTCTTTCTCTTCTAGGTTCTAAGGCAGGCAAGGCTGGACAGGGAGATGGGTTAGCCCATTCTGCAGCAACACAAATACAGAAGAAGTTCCGTGGCTGGAGGAAGAGAAAAGAATTCCTAATAATTCGTCAAAGAGTTGTTAAAATCCAGGTTTATTGTCTTGATCTCGTTTGAGTTTCTATGATACTTATTTTTCTTATTTTGTATGATGAAAGCTCTTTCCTTTTTTAGTTTTTATTAGTTGTTCCTGTTTCCTTTTTTGGATAATTTGAATCTGTGCCTTTTTCCTTAATCTGAAAATTGAAGCTGCAAAAATCTACTTAGCTTTTATTTGAAGAGCTCATTGTTTTTCATTACTGAGAATTCCCTCACCATGTAGAGGAGTCGCATTGAAATTTCTCCATATTGACCTTCCCCTTCATATTTCCACAATGGTATTTGTTATTTATAGGGAATATAAATTTTATTTTAGCTGAGAGGGATGACACAGAACTAGGAAAGTAGGATGGACAAGAAATTTTCCCAAGTAAATGCACAAAAATGAAGGATAAAAGAAAGGGGATAAAATGAAGCTAGTCATAATAAATTTTACTGAAACAACCCAAATTCTTCATAAATTCTCCCTCTACTACTACTCTTCTCCTCTTCAACGTATTACATCAATTTAGTATCAGAGTTGTTATTACCCCTGTTCCACCTTGTCTAGCTGTTATAGTGCCTGTTGCAGGCATTTTTGTGACTATGGAAGGGATCTTTGGCTGGCGTTGTTTCTTACTTAGAAAATGATTTATTTTTCTTGTGTTTTCAGATCCTCTTGTTAAAAACTACTTGCGTTGGCCAAAATGGTTATTTGAACTTTGAGGCTTTCTTTAAGTATGATATTAGATACAATGAAGCTAGCCCAATAATATTTTTCCAAAAGATGTGAAAAGCTTTCCTGAATTTTGATTCATCAAGCACATTGGAAAACATGAAAAATTATTTGGAGTCTCTTAATCTGTTTTTCCTTGTATCTTCTTTTTAATTTGTCCCTATAGCCTTGCCCCTCTACATTTGACACATCCTTGTACTGATTGAACTCTCGACTTTTAAGGCTCATGTAAGAGGGCACCAGGCAAGGAAGCAATACAAGCCAATCATCTGGTCTGTAGGAATCCTGGAGAAGGTCATATTGCGTTGGAGACGTAAGGGCAGTGGCTTACGTGGGTTTCGACCAGATGCGGCTGCTAACAAGGAACCCAGCCAACCAAGTGAATCTTTGAAAGAGGATGATTATGATTTTCTCAAGGAAGGTAGGAAGCAAAGTGAGGAAAGGTTCCAGAAGGCCCTTACAAGGGTGAAGTCCATGGTTCAGTATCCTGAAGCAAGGGCTCAATATCGACGGCTGCTGAACGTTGTCGAGGATGTCCGTCAGACTAAGGTATTACTACCTCCGGTATTACTACCTCCGGTCTTAATTATAGAAACACTTTTGCAATGCAATTTACACTATAAAAGTGTTCTTATAGTTAGGACCGGAAGGAGTATTAATTTTTTCTGCCATCTCGTAGCTGTTATAAATACCCCTCTCATTTCGCTTAAGCATGTTTGTTTGACATTTCTTTTTGATAACATTCATTTGACAATTTTCAGGCTGGCAATATGGACTCGAGCAATTCGGAAGAGACGGTTGATGGTGTAGAGGAGCTGATTGATATTGACATGCTTTTAGATGATAATTTCATACCTATAGCATTTGATTGATTCACAGCCAGCCACCATGGCTACTCAGATCCTCCCGTGTAAATAGATGGCTATTTATGGCTGTATTTGGCATTGGGGAAGTCCAAGAGTCCTAACATGGTATGTGGTTTTGGTGTATATATGCCTAATCTTTATTTATTTGGATCAATAGCTAGCATACATTCAGGTTTGACAGTGAAATGTAATTTTATGTGACATGGTTTGTTTTTTTGTATGCTAATTTTTACAAGACAGGTTGATTCTATTTATATATAACTGGTTGGGAATATTTGTCGTGGAATACAAATGATTTTTACTTGGGTGTACACATCAACTTTTACTCAGTGCTCCCAGTGTCATATGCTTCTCGGGGTTCACATTCTATACTTCTCCCCTTCTTGGGTGTTTGTCCCTCTAATTATAGGGTTGGAACATTTTTTTTTATATATTGTATTTATTTAGATTAAACTATATGTTGCATCCTGAAATTTTTTTACACCCAATATTTCAAATTAATTAATTTTTAATCCTTCAGAAACATTTTCCTTGTAACACCAATATCATAAAAATAAATTAATTTGAGATATTAGGTGCAAAAAAAATTTCAGAATGTAACATATAATTTAATCTAAATAAATAGAATATATAAATTTTTTTTTTAAAAAAATGTTTCAACCCTCTAATTAGAAGGAGAAGCACCTAAAAAGTATGTAAGAGAGAAACATGTAATGTGAATTTGCTTCTTGGAGGTGCGAAAATGCTCATGAGTTTTCAAAATTGGGACAAAAATACCATCTCCAACAGATGCTAACTTCCATTTACTAGCATTTGAAAGTACCGAAATACCCAAATATCAAAAATACCCTCGGACTCAATCTCAGATTCATCCTCTTCCCTTTCAAATTCACCATGAACAATCATCAACCACCAGAATCAAATATAAAAAAATTTGCAATGGCGCTCAGTTTCGGTTGTTCCTCGACTCTTACTGTCTTCGTCTGGTAGTTTTCTAATTTCTATCTTCTCTTCTCATACTCTTGAGTGTTCAAGATTTTTCACACATTTCAAGCTTTTTGGGTTTCTCTTTTTCTTTCCCTGGGCTGACATATCAAAGGTTCCTAGAAGCTTGTTTTTCCTTGTAATGAAGAAATACGAGATCTTTTTCTTAAAAAAAAAAAAAAATTTATGCCCCCATATTACCTAGACTGTAAATTGCTAATTAGAACGCCATTCATTTCTTGTTTTTTCTCACACGTGGTTTTTGTTGCAAAGCAGTGGAGTTGCTATTAGAAGAACTCCAAATACATAAAGAGTGAGATCAAAACAGACAAAGTTGCTTTGCAAATAAGCTTCCAAAGAGCAGCTATTTTAGCAGCTAAAGGAGCTATTTTAGCAGCTATTGTTCATAAAAGAGTGAAACACAAAGCAAAAAAATAATCGCCTCTTGACAACAATGTATTCCTCTTTCAAAAATTAACCCACATAAACAGGATCTCAGGCAAGCACTAATTGAAAAAGCACGCCCCCTCACTAAAACAATTCCAACGAACCCAGAACTGGAAGAGGGAAAATCAAATCCAAGGAAAGAAATTGAAGACAAGTCAGTGACCATGGAACCCGTAAACATTAAAAGTCAGAGAGAGAAAGCGCGAAACTTCATTATGCCAGATTAGGAAGATGTGATCCTAGAAGGCGTTGTGGGATTTGGAAAGAGCGCCCGAGGGAATCGAAGAGGCCATCTGAGCTTCAGATCTTGCAACCCTCAAACCTCCTCCTCTAAATCTAAGCTTCAGATCTCCTCTTACCCATGATTCAGTGTGCCACCGTCGCCTCTGGTTGAGGCCGCTGCCGCCTTCCACGAAGGAAATGGTGAAGGTGATGGTGAACGGAAGGAAGAAGAGAGTGACAGATGAAAGGGGTAGTTTAGGAAAATGAATTTTTTTAATTTTTTTAATATGGTAGGTCCTACCACAAAACTAACAGATGTTAAGACTTTTAAGTTTTAACGGGATGGTATTTTTGCCCAAATTTTGAAAGCTCATTACTATTTTCGCGCCTCTAAAAAGCATGTCACTGAGTGCACTTTGGATAAAAACTCATGTGTATTTTTGTACCTTAACCTTTTTACTTGTTTCAATAAATATGCTTTTTGAAATTTGAATTTGTATTTTTCTGCCTAACTGAGTGGGGCGGTTTATCAATTTGATTAACAGCTTGTTGGTAATAACTCTTTTAATAAGAATGAACTTTTTTTTTTGGTCAAAGGAAGAATGAACTTTGTCTTCACAAAAAAACACGTTGCTGGAAATGTTTTATTTATTTCTTTAAACTCATAGAAAATGATCAAAAAAATAAAGTCGGAGGCAATAAAATGAACGATATTTAAAACGGATGGAATTGTTTTTAACTCATTTTTCAGATTCAACAGTGCATCAAGAAGTTATACTTGATTATTCACAAAGATATTTTATTCAACGACTCCTTTTAGTTATTCTTCTTGATCCCCTTTTTTATTTTCAATTTCAACCATACATGGTTATAGTTATTTACTTGAATTTTCATAGCAAACCACCTGAATATATGTTTTACACATGTTCCATAATGTGACGCATGAAAGAAGAATTAAATATAACTTTCGCTTTCAAATGGAATTAGGGAAAGGTCCTCCGTATGAAAGTTGACCAATCATTTAAACCTTGATCTTTTTTGGTTAAAAGATATAAAACCCCAATCTGGACTCATTCAAATGATAATTAACCAATCAAATAAAAAGTCTTAAAGGCTTAAACCAAGTTGAAAGTGATTAAAAAAAAAAAAAGTTGAAAGTGATTAATTCTGTTTAAAACAACTCAAGGGCACCATCACACAAATCAATAATTCAACTCAGTTTCAAATAGGCTTTGCTTTAACCTTCTTTTGGGATTATTACTTCCTTTGTAGCACAACACATATACTCTTTTTTTACCGTTATAAAAGTTGATCCTATGAATAGCTCCATGAGTTGATCAAATTCAATAGGCTATGCTATTATAGTAGACAATGAATGATGATCATTCCATGAAGAAAATAAATAAGTGGAAATTTTAAAAAAGAAGATATATGTAAATGATAAAAGGGGTTGTTGAATTGGATGTTAAAAGAAATTAAGAGCTCATCTGATGGGCTGGTATTGATCAGATATTCTTTTTGGAGGCAGCCTTCGCAGAATGAAGAGCACCAAACCGGATGGAATAATTTCTACAGTCTGCAGCACAGAGAGAGAGAGAGAGAGAGAAAAAAAAAGATAAATTTATATACCTGATCAAGTTTTGAGTTTTTTCTTTTTAAAAAATCGTATTTCACAAGGAAATTTGAGGGTAAAGCCCCAAGAATTCTTGTGTAAAGAATTAAGTTAAAGATGAAACACACTTGTTCATCTTCGCTCACAACAAGAACACAGTTTTTTCTCCAATTTCGTTATTTTCATAGTCTCACAAATTGAAAAAAAAAAGAGAGGACCAGTTCAAAGATGGTTGGCTGCAACAACTAGCATAAATATCTACACTTATGTCATTATTCTCTAAATCATGTCTGTCCAATTAATTATGACACTACTTTAACATTTCTCTCGTCTTCCCAATTAATGGCCCAAATGGGTTGATGAGGAAAAATGAGAAAAATGATGAGGGGAGAATCTTCTTCCATCTCTTGTGGCTATCCTCTTTGATCATTATCCAATCAGAACTTTTAAGCTGACAAGTTGGTGTTTTCATAATAATACAATTAATCAAAAGGGCATTGCAAGGTTTAATACAGTTATGATGACTTATGGCTGCTTTTTATACTAGGGAAGATGGGGAAAAAATCTATTATCTTTTCTAAGTGCTTGTTTACTGTAGTTTTTTACAAATGCTTTTACAAACATTTGAAATAAGTATATAAGATGAGTTTTGTCTTGATTTGTAGAAAAGTGTTTAAAAAAGCACTTTTTTCCTTCTCCCAAACAAGATTTTTATAAATATTAGTAAGGAACGTTGATCATATGATTTTTAATTCTATGAAAAAAGGTAGAGACTCGAGAAATATACTTAAGAAAGCTACGGATTGAAATCTAATACTCCCTTTTGTTTTTAATATAAGACTTAATTGTAGAATTGATTTTAGTCATAAATATAAAACCTATTTATATCATATTTGTCTATGTTTTTCCAATTTAATTCTATTGATCCTCCCTCCTCAACCATAATAAAGCGAAAGAGATTTGAAAGGAATTAAGGAAAATGACTAAGATGTTTTAAAAATTATGTGATATTAACTACTTTGACTAACTTCCTTAATTTAATTAAATTAAAAAAATAGGTCTGACATTAAGGATTTTAGGGAATAATAAACAATACATCTAAGCAGTTAGTTGTTGAGCATTTTATATAACCAACTCAATGAGTGATACATGATTTCTTTTTGTTATTTATGTTGTGCGAGTGCATTCAAATTTAAAGAGAAAATTAGTTTACTCAGAGGAATATTCTCCTTGCAATAAAGGAAGAGTCAATTTCATTGGAAAGGCAATAAAAAGTTGGGGGGAAAAGGCAATAAAGGAGAATACTGCAAGGGGAATATTCCTATGTGGGTCAAAATATAAAAACTAAACTTGTGAAAGAGTGCTTTTTTTTCTTTTTTTTTTTTTTGTGGTAAGGGGTCAAAATATAAAAACCAAATAACTGTTTTTATACCAGAGAAATTGACTCTCCATGAGGAGAATATTCCTATGTGGGTCAAAATATAAAAGCTAAACTTGTGAGACACTGGCCTCTTTTTTTCTTTTTTTTTTTCTTAAAAAAAAACGTAAGGGGTCAAAATATCTATTAAGGAGAGTCAGTTTCTCTTGTATACTTTACATCAAAAGGCCCCTTGTACTATACTCCTATGTGGGTCAAGATATAAAAGCTAAACTTGTGAGGCATGACTTTTTTTATAAGATCTACTTTGCTTTTATTTTGCATTTAATGCTTTTTAAAAAAATTTGACACTCTTACATCAATTTTCTCCCCTACATTTTATTCTTCCTTTTTTTCAATTTGTTATCTCTCTTACTTATTCCCTTCATAAATAAATGTGTTTGAAAAAAAAAAATAGATATCTTGCATATTTATTGTTTTTAACTACTTTTAAATAACTTTTTTGACAATTGTCAAACAATTATTTGGCTCATATATTTTGAACAAGAGGGAGCACAGAAAAAATTGTCTTCGTTTTGGTAATTTTTCTTTAATTTTTTTTCTTGTCATTACTGTAAGTTGTCCCAAAATTAATTTCCTCGAGTTGGTTTTAAACTTTCAAGGATACCATTCAATTTTCATGTGACGTATCATCTTATTGCTCAGCCACCATTTGATTCTTCTGTTAAAGTCTTCGTGAAATAATCATACAAGAATAGAACAACTAGTACGTACATTTCATTTTCAAAGCTATTATATTAGGGAATAATTGCTAAATTAATCAAGCTAATAAATTCATTCATCAAATGTCTTCTTATTCTACAGTAATAAAACTGATTATCATTTTCTGCACTGATGTAATTTAATTTATAGCTCGTGAAACTGTGTGACACAATTTAAAGCACAATGAGATAATAATGCAATGTACCCAACAAATTAAAGTATACAAGAGAAAAGAACTTACCAAGTAATACAGTAGGTTAAGAATGGGATGATCTAAGACATCAAGATCGGCTTTCTTATCAAATGCAGAGATTGCAAGCTACAATAAGAACCAAGGATGTTCTTGTCAAAAATACATAAATAAGTAAATTAATAAAAACTTCAGATCGATGAATATGTGAATCCAAAGCGAAAGTAACTCACCAGAACACATCTGATCATGAAACAAGCACAGCATATACTTGTGACCGAGCCAACCTGCCAAGTAGAAAAGTTAGGCGCCAACAACTATTAGCCATATCAGATTTTCTCAGCAATGATCTATTCAAGCCCTACTCAAATTTCATACTCTTTCTCATCTTTAGTATAAGACGCATTTATCTAATTTGATTAGATGAAGAAAGTTAATCTAAAATATTAATATGACGTGTATTTTCTAAAATACTATAATTCCTTCATTCTCTCTTCTTGATTATTGTTGATGGAGTATCAATAAGGGTAAATTGGGAATAGGTTGAAAATTATGAAAATTATTTCTTATATTTAGAATCAAGATTAATTATTCAAATATGTCTTATATTAAACACTAGAGGAAATAATGAGTAACTTTTCGACCTACTTTTTACACATCTTATTCTAGCATTCTATCTCAAAGCTATGCAGGAAGTAAATAGATTAGAGACATTGGATGAAATTTCTTTCCATTGTATATGAAATACCACCTCCACTCCTTAATATAAGATCCAATTAACTTTTTTTATATTTATTATTTTTATACTAAACTAATTTGTTTAACTTATAAACTAATATACTAAGATTAGGTTACTTATTTAATTTTCTTAATATCTCGAAAAAAAAGTCAACTGGGTCTTATATTAGGAACCGGAAAGAGTATTAAATTTCAATAAATAAATGACTGCTCACAATTATTGCTCCATTTGTATCAATGTATATAATGATTTTACAGTTTGTGTAAGAGCAAACTAGACATATGGAGGAACTGTATATAGATTATAAGCTTTTCCTCCCCATATTTAATATCAAGAAATATGCAATAGGTAGGACACAATTTGCCTCCAAGTTATAATATGACTAAGATACAAACCTCAAAAAGCTTCTTCTGACGACCTCTGGATTCAATGGGGAATCGTCTCAACAAAAAAAACAGTCTACATAAAAAGGTAAGTGTTTAATGATGACCAAGAACAATAATGGTGCTTTTCAGGTAGACAAAAACTTACCTCCCACCATATAACATGAATCCAAAAGCAGCACAGAATGAAGTAACTGCAACATTAGGGGGGGAAAAAGCATTACAAGTTTTGTAACATCAAACATTATTTCTAGTGTGTTTTTGAAAGGAATCAATGAGTTTATTATCTAACACTGTTGTGCAGGTTGTAGAGAATTAGGGGGGAGTTGGGAGAGAAATACATTCGAAGCAAGTGCTGTTGCACTGCTCATTCCATTCATACACAATTATCAACATACATGAGTGATTAAGCTAGGCTCTTCCCTTTATATAGGCTAGCCTTAGACTCAATCATAATAAGGCCCACAACATCCCATAGGCCCATAAGCCCCCAACAATTACATATAAAAGCAATATAATCAAATCCTATGTCCTACTCCTAATGGCCTTATAGAATTAGTAATATGCCACTATTACCCTTAACTACTTATTATTATCCCTAATCAGTCCTAAGGCCTCATAGGATTAATATTGTGCCCTAATTCCTAATTCCTAACCCTAAAACATGTTATTTATGACTTATGTATCAAACACTTTTTCAAAATTTGTTATAAAATGAAATAATCATATAAGTAATCAACCAAAATGAGGTTGACAGAAATAACCTGAAAGGAAGAGCCTAGCCGCTTCCACAGTAGCAGAAGTTCTGTCTATGTCCATGGCAATCCAGATGCAAACCTATAATTATCCGAATGAGAAGATAAAAAAGAAAAGCTCACGTTAGTTTACATAATAACAATATTACTTCTTCCAAGACTTGGGAAATAGGATGATTGGCAAGGAAATAAAATGTGTATTTTTTTTACCTGCGTGAAGTAAATGATTCCATTTATAATGAAATAAGTACGTCTAAGTCCATGAGCTGGTGTCCTTCTTGCCTGAAATAATGTTGAAACGAATGAACCAAATAAGACTTTTAGCAAAGTAGCAAAATATGACTTTCATTGTAATGATTTTCCAATAGATTTACCTGATGATATATCTCAGCCCAGAACAAGACAAGCAATGTATAAGTAGAGAAAAACAGAAGACCTGGAAGATCCATTAACACCTCTTCCAGTGCCTAATTGCGGTAGAATGAATTGCATGGAATAATATGTCAGAATATGATCATAAGGTGAGAGATCCAGTAACTTAATTGGGGTAGAATAAATTGCATCGACAAAAGTCAAAGAAAATGAGAGGAATTATGAAATAAAACCTTGTTCCAATGTTATCTCACAAGATTAAGTATCATTTAATTTGTATATTTTCATATGAAATGCTTAAATGCGTAGAGTTGAGTATAGGAGGAAACCTTTGGTCTAATGAGGAATACAGATTGGTATAGACCGAGAAGAAGTGCCCTTGCTGCACAATTAATATCGTTTAATCAAGCTTAGGTAAATATTCATTATTGAACAGAAATATTCATGTATGATTCACTAGTCTTACATCCATTGACAACGAAATTCATCATGTGGAAAACTTTCTGTGTTGTCCATCCAAATTCAGGTACCCTCAATTGAATGCGCACAAGTTGCACCTGAAGATAAAAAGACATTATTGAGTAATCCAAATAACCCAAAACCACACAGTTCGCTAACACGAAGTTCGTCAGAAAGTTCACATCTCTGGTTGAGAAAACGAAGAAACTTTTTGTTCTCTTCAGATAATCAATAAACTCACGATGAAACAATACAATATTGGTCCATTGAATATAGTCGTTTCACTGACAGTTAGGGTTGAGCGTTTCTGATGATTCTGCATCTCAAATTCAGATCGCAAAACGAAGAAGTAGGGGAAAACGGGAGAACAATGCCTCGGAGCAATTTATCAACAGAAAAAGCCCATAATGCAGTTAGTTCCGCTTAATATCTCGCTCAATTTTCTCAATTCTAGATTCTCAAATTAGTTTCTCGGAAAATGAGAGAAAATCACTTATCAAAAAGCCAGGCAAAACTGCTTGAAGAGGAGGAATCGTAAATGCCTCGGAATAATTCGTCAGCGAAACCAAAGTTCATGTCACTTTCAGATGAAATCTTGCTCAGTTTTCTTTTACCGAACATCAGTACATAATGGCGACGCTACATGTTACGTTTAAACATTACATTTCTTAGAACTATCGTATTGCGTCTTCTTAGTTTTCGCAATGCTCGGCTCTCGGATAAATGGTAAGAAGTTTATATGAAACCCTAAATTTTCTCGGAAAAACACAGAAAAGTCACGTACCAGAGCAGCGAAGGAGAGGAAGGCGTAAGAGGCACAAAGGGAGAAGTAAATGCCTCTCTGCCATTGATCCGATTCATCAATGTAGTTCCACCAGTCCGTTACCTCAGCGACTCTTCCAACTTCTCCGAGAGGAAAGATATTTGCCCATAGCAATCGCGCCATTTGAGATCTTTCCAATATGGAACAAAACTAAAGAAACGGAAGAAGACGATGATCGATTAAACACACAGTCGAGAGGTCCTTCTGTTTCTCCCTCCCCGTTCAGCTAACAGAACGTAGGGAGGTGAAAATACGTGGCGACACCCTACTCGTACACGTAGCCAGAATATATTCTGCACGTGCGATTTTGTAACTGCCGGATCAACTAAAAGTATTCTATTTTATAATTAAAAAAAAATATAAAAAATATTTCATTACTAACCTGTTAGCAATTTTTTTTTTTAAAACTTAAAGACAAACATGGGGAAGAAGTAATTATCAATAACTAAACACAATTCACACACTAGTAATTTTATTCTCCCTCACACTAGAATTGGGGCAATTTAATTCAAAATTTCTTGAACGCTCCAATGAAGAATAGAGGCGAGTAGTGATATCTTACTTTTAAGTCAGTACTAATATAAATAACATCAATCCATTATTACTCACACCAGGATATGAAGTTTTAATTGCATTAAAATTCTCATATAATGGAAACATCATTGTTGATGCAAAATCTGGCACATTGACTTAAGTCTGGTTTTGATACACCTAACATTGTAGTGCATTACTCTGTACCATCTATAAGATATAACATCCCATCAATGCCTTGCTATGATACCACCTATAACAATTTCCACTTGATCAAAGAGAAGCCAAACCTTATAATATATGTTCAAAGGCAGTCCTTAGAATTCCCCGTATGCAAGGAGTTCTCGCACTACTAGACCTTTGATAATATAGCGTCCTTTCTGTTTGGTTTGAGGGGAGGAGGATGGAGGGATTTTATCCCTTTCCACTCGTTTGGCTAATGACATTTTTTAGATTTTCCCCTCTCTTCCCTAAAAAATTTCACCCCCCAAATCGGACGGATTTGGGGGATTATTGAAATGGGAGTGTAAGTGGACAAAAATGTTCCTAGTCTTTTGTTGTTATTCCCAAAATACCCTGAAGCCCTTTTATAAGTTTAACTCGATGCAGCTCAAGCCGAACTCTATTCGGCAGCTAGCTTATTCCTTGAGACGAGAGAGACGACCGACAACAATTGAAGGCGGAGACGATATCGATGGAGAGCACGATTAAAGTTGTTAATACCTTCCAGTGAGTATCTCTTGTCCCTGACCCATATTAAAATTGTTCGTCATATAAATCCCCATTGAAACAATCCAGTGATGCACCCAATCTGATAATTAGCTTGGGAGCCATATATTCCCCCTTTTATCAGGTTCTCATGTCTCTATGACGCAGCTACCGGGAATATTTGACACCCCATCCACATCCGAAGGAAAGCTGTTACGATTTGTATAATATATAAGTTTAGTTATGATTAATTTGGCATTTTCTGTTGATGTAGCTTCTAATTTGGATTGGAATTAATTAATGTGGACGCATGACTGAGAAATCGGAGAGTTGAGAATTTGGGTGTATGTGCATGTGAATGAAAAACACACGAGACAAAGAAATTAAAGCAACTTCCATTAATTTGTAGGTACTTGTTGGGAAGCAACAATCGTTTTCTAATACATATATGTCACTTGCCAATCTCGTGAATCAAATTATATAATATAATGACACCTTCCCTCTTTTCGGCTCTTAATTTAACATTTTCTGTTGATGTAGCTTCTTATTTTTGTTGAAACTGATTTTGCACAATTTGATATGATTACAATGATTATATAAATTGAATTACGCTCATCATGAAGACGTACATATGACTTAAAGTGTTAGTGTAAGTAGTGAACTAAACTGAACAGGTGTAAGGCAATATCTATATAAGGGAAGCCTATGTCTATTGTAATATTCAAATTATGGATGAATGAATAGCAGAGCAACAGTTCTGTCTACTTCCTCTCTCTCGTTCTCTTCCCAACCCCTATAAATTTTGTTCTGTCCCCTATTATCCTGAATCTCTACAACACTTCTATCAGCCCAAATAACATGCTCACATATTTGTTGTATCAGTAGCATGACTGTTTCTTCCTCCTCATTTATTCCTTATCATTCACCTTTCGGTCAAGACTAGTTTTCCCCAGATTCAAGACTAGTTGAAAACAGGCATAGAGATCTGCAAGAATTATTGGCCTCTCATGCTAAACTGAAGTTTACTTCAAGAGTTGTGAATTGATCTGTTGAACACAATACCTCTTCTTCTGTGGGTTTATGCTGTCTGTCTTCAGAATTACATTTGAGACTTGCCCATTCTCCTGACATGGTATTTGTTAATTCTGAGTGCTTATTTTATCTAATCTTCTTATTGAACAGGTTTACTCATCCAGATGGGTGGAAACTGAGAGGGACTATCTCTCATTAGATAAACGATACCCTCGACTGTCTCTCCTAAATTCTCCAAGGTATAGCTGTGCTATAATTTCCCATTCTTTGATCATGATTTTTGGATGGTGAGTTAACAGTATTATTTAAAATGTCATAGGCTGTTGTGACCTGGCCAAAGGGTGATATTAAACTGTCCATCCATACTCCTGTCAAGTACCTTTTTTCCTTGTCCATTATGTGCAAGTTGCATTATGTGTTGAGCTTCCCTTTCTCATTTTTTAATATATCTTCCTTACTGATGAGCTACAGGGAGTCTTTTTCTGAAATGTATTTTAGTTTATATTTTTGAACACGTGATGGTTCCTGTAACCAATTTTGTTCTTGAGGCTTGGATTATTAACCCCAAAAAGTTAGGGGGGGGGGAGGGGGGGGGGGAACCTGCATGCCATCACCATCCAATATATCCTTTTTTTTTTTTGGGAACCATCATCATCCAATATTTTTAGTTCTGCCTCATACAAGCCATGAGACTGTAGGATGTGTAATTTGTAATTAATTAAGATATATGATGGTTATAGTAGTTAAAAGTCTTCAGAAATTTTGGGGTTAGAAACCTATATAAAGGGTATTTACATGTAAACCAGGGGCTATACAAAAGAGTAATTCAGATTCTCTTTAATTACCACTCTACAATATTGTCTTTCTGCTCCAAGGACTGGGCAAACTCACAAGTCCCTCACATGTCACAGACATTGTTTTGGTTAGAGGATCAAACCGGCCATTTAAGAGGAAATGTTCATAGGAAGGTTAAAGAACATTTGTATTTAATATATTCTGTTGAAGTATACATCTCTTTAAACATCAGCATCTCTTTCAACATGTATATTCAAGCTTTTTTTCTTCTTTTAACTTCTTTATAACGCAGAAAATATATTAAGAAAACAGAACATTATTAGGCACACCAACTATGAAACAAACTTAATACCTACCTAAGTACCTATTGCTGAACTGTTCTACAGCGTTAGCATAGAGAAACAAGCTTTTGATTGAAAGGCTCCTCAAAACCTTTTATCGAGAATTAGGAAGAATAGAAAATGAAATATTGAAAGATATTATTCACCTCAAAATGAACTATACAGAGTCCTTATATAGACCCAAATAAATGATACATACACTTCAATAATAACAAATTACATTTTGCAATTCTCTATCTAACAGAAATCAGTTACACAGATTTAACCAATTATATACACTAATACCCCCCTCAAGCTGGAGAATGGATATTAATCATTCCCAGCTTGGCTAGGATTGTAGAAAATGAAGAAGGAGGCAAAGCCTTAGTAAAAATATCAGTTAACTGATCCTCAGATTTAATAGGAAGAAGATGAATTAAACCCTGTTGAAGCTTCTCACGAACAATATGACAATCAATATCCAAGTGTTTGGTACGTTCATGAAAAGTAGGATTTGCAGCAATGTGTCTAGCAGATTGATTATCACAATATAAAGATGCAGGACTAGAGAGAGGAAAACCAAAGTCTCTCAAGAGATTAGAGAGCCACTGTAATTCACAAGTGGTGGCTGCCAATGCACGATACTCAGCCTCTGAAGATGAAGTAGAAACAGTTGGTTGCTTCTTAGAACGCCAAGTAAGAAGAGCTTGATCAAGAAAACCACAAAATCCAGTTATGGAACGCCGTATATCAAGACAACCAGCCCAATTTGAATCACTAAAAGCATTAAGTTTATTAGTAGACGTAGCTGGAAAGAAAAGACCACGGCCAGGAGCACCTTTAAGATACCGTAAAACTCGATGCAAACAACGTAAATGAACATCAGTAGGTTGCTGGATGAACTGGCTGAGCTGCTGAACAACAAATGAAAGGTCTGGACGAGTATTTGTTAGATAGAGCAAACGACCCACTAACGTACGATACTGAGAACAATCAAGTAAAGGAGTGCCAGAATCCTTAGAAAGCTTAAGATCACGAGTCATGGGTGTTTTAGAAGGTTTACAATCCAAAAAACCAGCATCCAATAACAAGTCTAAAGCAAATTTACGTTGACATACAGAAATTCCAGTGGAGTTTCGAGCAATTTCCAAACCAAGGAAGTATTTCACATCACCCAGATCCTTAATTTTAAATGTATCATCAAGAAATGCCTTAATACGGTTAATTTCAGCTAGGTCAGTCCCACTAAGGATGATGTCGTCCACATAAACCAGCAATGCAGTAAATGAAGAAGTGGTATTTTTAAGAAACAAGGAATGATCAGCCTGAGATTGGCTGTAACCGCATGCAATCAGGGCTTTAGACAATTTAAAATACCATTGCCTACTAGCCTGTTTAAGACCATAAAAGGACCTTTGCAACTTACAAACTTTAGAAGAAGGAACAACCAAACCCGGAGGAGGAAGCATATACACTTCTTCATCAAGGTCTCCATGTAAGAAGGCATTATTGACGTCTAATTACTTCAAATGCCAATTGTGAGCAGCTGCAAGACCAAGTAAGAGACGAACTGTGGTCAATTTAGCAACAGGAGAGAAAGTGTCATTATAATCAAGACCCTCAACCTGTGTAAATCCCTGAGCAACCAGCCGACCCTTATAACGATTAAGAGTGCCATCAGAGTTGTACTTCTTAGCAAAGACCCACTTACACCCTATAGGTCGCTTACCGGAAGGCAAATCAGTAATCACCCATGTATTATTTTGCTGCAAAGTTGCAAGTTCAGCATGAATAGCATTTCTCCAACCCTCATGTTGAATAGCTTTAGAGTAATTTTTAGGAATATCATCAGTGGAAATAGAACAAAAAAAATGATGATATGAAGGAGAAATACGATTATAAGAAAGAACATGAGAAAGAGGGTGATAGATACCTGCCTCCAAAGAATCTGGTGGAACTGATGAACATTGAAGAGCAAGGTGATAATCTCGCAGATAATTAGGTGGACGATGAGAACGAGTAGACCGACGTGGCAAAGTCAAATCAGTAATAGGGGGAGATGAAGGGGAGGAAACGACCGGTAAAGGGGAAGGCTCAGAAAAATCTAGAGATGGAGTGGCTTGGGGTGAAGGAATAGAGTCAATCCAAACAGCGGAATTAGAAGTAGAAAAAGGAAAAACAGATTCGAAGAAGTAAACATTACAAGATACATGGATCTGTCGAGTATTCAGATTAAGTGTAACAAAACCTTTAGTACCAGTCTTATAACCAAGAAAAATACATTTATGGGCTCTTGAGTCAAGCTTAGTTCTGTTTTGTAAAAGGGTAGAAGAAAAACAGAGGCAGCCAAAGACTCCGAGTATGCTAAAATCAGGGAGTTTATCAAAAAGCATTTCAAAGGGACTTTTATTTCCCAAAAGAGGAGTAGGCAAGCGATTAATGAGATAAATGGCATGATTGATAGCATAAGACCAAAAAATCTTTGGTAAATGAGCTTGAAAAAGAAGAGCACGAGTAACATTCAAAATATGTTGGTGTTTACGTTCCACTTTACTATTTTGTTCAGGAGTTTCAATGCATGATGTTTGATGAAGAATACCATGTTTAGAGAAAAATTCAGTCATTTGAAACTCTAAACCATTATCAGTGCGAATAATCTGAATAGAAGTATGGAATTGAGTAGACAACAAAGCAACAAAAGATTGAATATAAGACCAGACTTCAGACTTGTTTTTAAGTAAATAAATCCATGTATATCACGAATAGTCATCAACAATAGTTAAAAAATACCGATGACCATGTACAGAAGGCAAATGATAGGGACCCCAAATATCCATATGAATTAGGCCAAAAATTTTATTAGATGTACTAGTGCTTACAGGAAATGGCAACTTTCGTTGCTTAGCAAAATGACAAATGTCACAACAATGAAATGAAGAATTGTAAGACACAACTGGACATTGTTTATGAATGGAATACAAAGCATGTTTGGATAAATGGCCTAATCGAAAATGCCACAGGTCAAATGAATCAGACTTGGTAGCAGTAGAAATATTACTAACAAGGGAAGAGGGGGACCATATCTGCTCGATTCAGTATGTATAGCCCTTCAATGACATTAGCTGAACCAATCATCTTCTCTGAAGGTAGGAGGCGGATGTGACAATGAAGTGGCTGAAAGGAAACAATACAAGACAGAAAAGAAGTGAGTTTAGAAACCGAAATCAAATTAAAGCAAAAATTCGGGACATACAAGACATCCTGAATAATAAAAGATGTAGAAAATTGAATAGTGCCACTATATAAAGCTAGTACACGCGTTCCATCAGGCATATTGACGGAAATTGGATGAATTTGCTTATAAGAATGAAATAAGGAAATATTAGAACAAATATGATCAGTAGCTCCTGAATCAATGATCCAAGAGTCAGAAAATGTAGAATAGGAACAGACAAGAGATATACCATTGGTGGAGACTTTGTTTACAGAAACAGAGGGTGTAGGAGAATCACTACCAACTTGCACGAGAGCAATGAGCTTATGATATTGTTCTGGTGTGAAGCTGCAAGAAGAATTAACAACCCGAGAGGGCTCAGTGGTACTCTGACTGAAAGGTAGTTCAGTAGAAACAGCATTGGTGGAATTTCTGAATTTAAAGCCTGGTGGAAAACCATGCTTCTTATAGCGTGTAGCCTCGGTGTGTTTAAATTTTCCACAAAAGGTGCATTGCTTAACTGATCCAGAGTAATTTGGTTTAGGATTACCAGGGGCAGAAGGACGAGATCCAGATGACTTGGAAATTAAAGCCGTAGCCTCTGCAACAGGATACCCAAGCTCCCGTTCTTGTTGTTGAACCAAAGCAAAGACCCGATTGATTGAAGGCAGAGGATCTATCAACATGATATGAGACTTCAAAGGAGAAAATCGATCGCTTAGCCCTTTCAAGAACCGGATTACATAATCCTGATCCAGATGCTTCTTATATATATCAAGAACACCACAAGAGCAACGAGGATTGCAGGAACAAGCTACAATCGGTCGAAGGGTAAGGAACTCATCCCACAGAATCTTCAAAAGTGTGAAATAATCACTTACATTTTGATCACCTTATCGCAAACCTTGAATTTCCTCTTGTAGATCAGCAAGCCGGAACACATCATTCTGAGAGAACCGAGCATGAAGATCGTCCTAGACGTCACACGCACGATCAATCCACAATATACTTTGTGCAATTGACGGTGAAATTCGAGAGAACCATTGTAGCACACCTACCGGCCTCGCCCTTTTGGGTGGCAGGTAGTGCGGTCCTTTATTTTTGTTTAATTTTTAGCTTACATTTCCCTCAATAATTTACAACGCATATCAGAGTATAAGCAGCAGAGCACACACCGGTTTGGACAAAAATATACTGCTAAAAATAAAGAAAGATAAATTCTTTCCCCAAAGGGATCAAAATATACAGTCATCCGGATAATGGTGCCTGACCGGCCAAACTAATGTAATACAGTTATCCGGTAATCAAAATAGACACCCAAAAATAACCGTCACCTCCACACTACTCTAGCTCCGGAGCCTTACCCCTGTCTCCCTGCTCCGGTCTCGAAGAGCTGCCAGATGACTTAAAAGGAGCTGGGATTCGAAATTGAATCCCAGAGTAACCGTTAATCTCATATAAAATGTATAACAAAACATGTGAGCAAACCACATATAAAAATAATTCAAACCACATCTCATTCAGTATCATGCACACAGCAAGGCATACAGCCAATCCGGAACTAGCAGTCCTAATAGCACACAGCATAGACTGCAGTGGTCCTAATAGCACACAGCACAGACCACCGGGCACGGCACACAGCAAGGCCCGTAATGCACACAACATGTTCTAGTTCCATAGCGCTAGGAAAATGAATGATAACCGAATGTATGCAATAAACATGGAAAAACAACATAATGGTAAAACATACATACACAAGTCACACATAGTATATGAAGATTAAGGTTACTACCTGGCAGTCGATTACGGATAAAAATAACCTTCCCGATGCAAAATATCACAATTATCCCTAAAATAATAAAATGTAAATATAATTAAATTCCTTTCAATAAATATTCCCTTGATAATTTAAAATAATCCCAATTCATAGGTCTATTTTTACTAAATCCCTTTTTTTATTAAGGAATTTAATATGGGCCTTCATTTTCTTAATTTTCGTCACTTTTCAGGATTTTTCAGCAACCAGTGACTCATCTTCAAAAATTCATAATTAAATCTAGAAAAATCCTTTTGGGTTGATTCCAAACCCCAAATGACCCTTAATATGTCTATTTCCAACAAAAATACTCATTTAGGCCAGACCAAGTCAAAAATATAACCACAGCCCACAATTCTCCTGCTGTCCGAAATTATGTACAGAATCAGAGGGTCATTTTCGAAAATAAATTTCTCCCAGTCCAGAACTTGAAAAATTACATATTATATATGAAAATAATCCTTGAGATGTCTAATTTATCCCTGAAAAATTTCATAATCTTTCAAGCCCATTTACTAGGTCAAATATCATGTAGAAGGTGGCTGACTCCACAGGGAAATCTCCAGAAACAGCACTTAATGACTTTCTAACTTCCATTTATGCTTCCAAAGTTATGATCCAAGTTCACCCTCATACAAAATCTCATTTTAGACACTTTAGAACCATCAAAAACACCAAAATCCATTCCCAAAATACTAGAATATGCAGCTGGACGAAAATCAATGTTAACCAACAAATTGACAAATTTCCTTTCTACCACCGTAATCTAGTCTATAATCATTTCTAATTTGTTGTTTGAACCCTTAATCATCCTCTAATCCCATTCAAGAATTTGGGCAACAAATCCCCATAAATTTGGGGTTTCCAAGATTTCAAGAACACAAGAGAATACCACCACAAATCAATTTACCAACTCAAATCCACTATAAGGAGGTTCAAGAATCACTAACCTTTGATGTTCTTGTAATTCCTTCTTCCTTGCTTGTCAAAATTTTCGACCTCCCCTTCATGAACCACAAGAAGACAGATTTTTGGGTCAAGAAGAGTTGCAAGAGGAAGCTTAGAAGAGTTGGAAGAGATTACATAAGGCTTACCTATTGATTTCTTCAACTTTTCCTTCTCCTTTTCCCCTAGAAATTTCTCCACTCTTCCTCTCTTCCTTCCTTCTGCGTGCTGGACAAAATGTGGGGAGGATGAAGTGATTTAGAGCCCGTTTGACCTAGCTTATTTTTAGCTTTTAAGCTACTTTTAAGCAAAAGCTAAAAAAAAGAGCTTTTTTAACAAAGCTAAAAGCTGTTTGGTGCTTATATAAATTTTTCAGCTTAAAAGTTGAAATTAAAGATAAACTATTTGGCAAAATTTTTGTCATAAGCACTTTTTCTAATAAAAATTACCTTAAAAGGTATATTATAAAATATACCGTGGTGGCTGAGGTGGTGGTGGTGGATGGCCGGTCGGCGATGGTGGTGGCCGGTCGGGCGGCGGCGATGTGTGGCCGGCCGGCGGCGGCGGTGGCACCCGACCGGCCAGCGGTGGTGGTGGCCGGCCGGCGGTGGTGGTTGTGGTCAGCCGGCGGGCGGTGGTGGTTGGCCGGCCGGCGGTGTTGGTGGCGGGCGGGCGGTGGTGGCCGGCCGTGGTGGTTGGCCGGCGGTGGTGGCCGACTGGTGGCGGTGGTGGTTGGCTGGCCAGTGGCGGTGGTGGTGGCGATCGGCCGGCGGGCGGTGTTGGCCAGCGGTGGTGGTGGTGGGTGGGTGGGCGGTGGTGGTGGCCGGCCGGTGGCGGTGGTGGCCGGCGATGGTGGTTGGCCGGTGGTGGTGGTTGCCGGCCGGTGGCGGTGGTCGGTGGTCGGTGGCCGGCCGACGGTGGTGGTGGGTGGCCGGCGGTGGGTTCTTTTTTTTAAATTTTTTATTTATTTAGTCATTTAAAAGGGCAAAAAGGTAATTTGAACGGAATTTGCATATCATAGGTCCTTTGTACTTCTCAGTCCTTTTACAAATTCAAAAGACTTCTAGGGGTTTTGCAAATTCAAAAGGTATTTATCTTGAATTTTCCCTTGAAAAATATGGCTTAAAAAAAAAGAGCTTAAAATAAGCTCCTCTCACCAGCTTTTTTTTTAGAGTTTTTTTCTTCATTGTAAAATAAGCTCTTATAATATAAGAGCTTATTTTAAATTCTGTTTGGTCTAGCTTTTACTTATAAGAATAAGATAAGCTGAAAATAAGCTAGGCCAAACGGGCACTTAATGGCAATTAAAGGGTCCCATACGGCTGAAATAAAGAGGGGGGAAAATGACCTCCAACTAACCCCATATTTACCACTATGCCATCTTGTTAAAATCTAACTATTTAGTTGGAATGTGGTTGGCCAATTTCCCTTCTTTTTTTTTTCTTAGTTTGGGCCAAAAATTTAAGCCTCTCATGGGATGATTTTAACCCACTTTGTTAACTTATAACCCATACCCATGCAACTTCTTCTCATTCCTTTTTGGCTAAATTTATTACACACAATTTCATAAAAATTCGTATATGCAAATAATTTCATATTAATGCACATGAAAAATGAGGATGTTACATTTCTTCCCCCGTAAAAATAAATTTCGTCCTCGAAATTGCTTATACGTACCTCATACTCCTGGACATAAACTCTGGATATTGTTTCTGCATATCCTCAACTGTCTCCCACGTAGCTTCTCTTGGAGATAATCCTCTCCAGACCACTTTTACAGAAGGTATGCTTTTACGCCTGAGTTGTTTTTCTTGATAATGAATAATTTGCTCTGGTTCAATTGTAAACGTATGATCCTCTTGAACCTCAACATTTTCATACTCAAGAACATGTTTCGGATCCGGTTGATACTTCTTCAATTGAGAGACATGAAAAACATCATGCAATTTACTCAGATTTGGTGGCAAAGCAAGCTGATAAGCCACTGGTCCCCGTTTTGCCAATATTTCAAAAGGACCGATATACCGAGGATTTAATTTCTTTCATTTGATGGCTCTGCCTACTCCTATGGCAGGAGATATTTTCAGAAATACATGATCACCCACATTAAATTCTAGAGGTCTCCTTCGTTAATCTGCATAGCTTTTCTGCCTACTCTGAGCTGCAAGGAGCCTCTTCTTGATTAAACGGATTTGCTCGGAAGTTTCATCCACCATTTCCGTCCTGAACAATTCTCGCTCAGATAATTTTGTCCAACAGAGAGGGGATCGCCATTTTCGTCCATATAGAGCCTCAAAAGGAGCCATCTGGATGCTACTATGATAGCTATTATTATAAGCAAATTCGGCGAGATGTAAATGTTGATCCCAATTTCCTTTAAAATCCAGCACACATGCACGCATCATATCTACCAGGGTTTGAATTGTCCTCTCTGATTGCCCATCAGTCTGGGGATGGTACGCAGTACTAAATCTCAACTTTGTCCCCAATGCCTGATGTAGAGCTTGCCAGAATCGCGAAGTGAATTGAGGATCTCGGTCAGAGATAATACTCTTCGGTGTACCATGTAGTCTGATGATTTCTCGTATATAAATTTCTGCCAGTTTCTCAGGAGAATAATTGACACTGATAGGAAGAAAATGTGCAGATTTAGTGAGTCTATCAACGATTACCCAGATAGCATCATGATGCCTAATCTTGGGTAGACCCACAACCAAATCCATAGTCACGTTCTCCCATTTCCACTCTGGGATCTCCAGACCCTTCAAGAGTCCTCCCGGTCGTTGATGTTCAGTTTTAACCTTCTGGCAAGTCAGACATGTGGCCACATATAGAGTTATTTCCTTTTTCATCCTAGGCCACCAAAATTGTAATCTCAGATCTCGATACATTTTAACCACACCAGGATGAATGGTGTATTTTCTTTTATGAGCCTCATCAAGAATTTTCTGTCTCAAATCATCTTTAGGTGGCACATAAATTCTTTTCTTATACCAGATCAATCCACTCGATGAGATGTCATAATCTGCTGTTTCTCCTCGTTCAATCTTTTCTTGAATAGACTTAGCTAGACCATCTTCCATCTGAGCTTCTTTTATTTCAACACTCAGAATATTCTCCTCTTGGCTAGTAACTTTCGCTCTTTGATCATCATAAATGCAACCTGCACCATTTTTCTGCTCAACGCATCTGCGACAACATTTTACCTGGATGGTATTTGATTTCCAGGTTGTAGTCTTTTAGTAACTCCATCCATCTGCGCTGCCTCATATTAAGTTCTTTCTGATCAAACAAATACTTGAGGCTTTTGTGGTCGCAGTATAGCTCAACAGTAGCACCATACAGATAGTGTCGCCATATTTTCAAAGCAAAGACAATAGCTGCAAGCTCCAAATCATGTGTAGGATAATTTAACTCATGAGGCTTTAACTGACGAGAGGCATACGCTACAACTCTGCCCTGCTGCATCAAGACACATCCCAATCCCTGTAAACTAGTATCGCTGTAGACCACATAGGTCTGGCTCGGATCTAGGATAATCAACACAGGCGCTGTCGTCATCCTCTCCTTCAGTATCTGGAAGCTCTCCTCACAATGCTCATCCCACACAAATGTCTGGTTCTTTCTCAGGAGCTTCGTCAATGGCAACACAATTCGAGAAAAATTCTGTATGAAGCGGCGATAATACCCTGCTAGATCGAGAAAACTGCGTATTTCTGTGACAGTCTCAGGCCTTTTCCAGCTTAATACTGCTTCCACTTTACTAGGGTCCACTAAAACACCATTTTCAGAAACTACATGGCCCAGAAATTTAACTTCAGAAAGCCAAAATTCACATTTACTGAGTTTAGCATAGAGTTGCTTTTTCCTGAGAATATTCAATACAAGCCGTAAATGATCCTCATGTTCCTCCCGACTCTTTGAATAAATCAAAATGTCATCAATAAATACCACTACAAATTGATCTAGATACGGCCGGAAAATTCTGTTCATGTAATCCATGAAGATAGCAGGAGCATTTGTCAAGCCAAACGACATCACAAGAAATTCATAGTGCCCACACCTAGTCCTGAAAGCAGTCTTCGGAATATCCTCAGCTCTAACTCGAAGCTGGTGGTACCCCGATCGTAAATCAATCTTTGAAAAGATACAGGAACCAGATAATTGATCTAGCAAGTCATCAATTCTAGGAAGAGGAGATTTATTTTTCACGGTCACCTTGTTCAATTCCCGATAATCAATACAGAGTCTCAAACTGCCGTCTTTCTTTTTCACAAATAAGACTGGGGCTCCCCAAGGCGAAACACTAGGGCGAATAAGCCCCTTTTCAAGTAATTCTTCTATCTGCTTCTTTAACTCAGCCATTTCATTCGGTGCCATGCGATAGGGCGCTTTAGAAATTGGTCCGGTACCAGGCGCAATGTCAATAGCAAACTCCACCTCTCTCTCTGGCGGTAACCCGCTGATATTATCAGGAAACACGTCAGGAAATTCACTCACTATTGGTATGTCATCTAGAGATGGTTCTGAATCTGCCTGTATTGAAAAGAACACCACATATCCTTTGCACCCTTGCTTAATACACTGTTTAGCCTCAGTAGCAGTAAGAAAACCAAGGCTTGCTTTAGCATTGAGATTTTGCTGTTGATCAGGACAGATAACCTTTCTATTGCCGAAGTCTAGTACAACACTATTAGCCGTCAACCAATTTAATCCCAAAATTACATCAATATCATGCAACGGTAAACAAATCAGATCCACAGTGGTCTCATATCCGTCCACGATCACAATACAGTTCAGACATACATTAGCAATTTTAGATTTGACTCCCAATGGAGTAGACACAATCAGATCATAAGGCAATTTGTGAACATTCAAATTCATACGTTTGGCACAGTCATAAGCTATGAAAGAGTGACTAGCACCAGAATTAAATAATGCAGGTAATAAACAATCATGAAGAGAAATTGTACCTTGCAATAGTTCAGGGGATTTACGAGCATCCTCTCGAGTCAAAGCAAATACCCAACCCTGACTTTGGGGTCTCCTCTCAGCAGTCCGCTGCGGACAGTCACGACCGATATGCCCTGGTTTGCGGCAAACATAACAAATGATCCGCCCCTCGCAATTAGATCCAGGGTGTGATTTCCCACATTTATTACAGATCTGAGGGTCTGCAGGCCTTCTGAAATTTGACTGACCAGATTGAAAAGGCTTTTTAGAATTGCCACGATTCTTGTTCCATGACCCTTTTCTTTTTTGTGAAGAATTACCGCGAGCAGATTCACTGCGGTTCATAGCATTTCTAGAAGCACGCAATTCATTAAGATTTCTTTCAACAGTACGACATTCCTCAACAGCTTGATTAAGCTCACGGAATTGCCGAGCAACAAGTTTTTTTCTGATTTCAAATTTAGATCCACGAATCAATACATCAGCCAGGCTACCCTCAGCATTTGGATTCTTGTGATAAGCTGAATACCGAGATAAACGAGTAAATCTCGCATAATAATCCTCAAAAGATTCATCAGTTCCCTGCTGAATAGTTAAGAATTCAGATTCTTTTGCAAGCTGAATTGAGCGAGGGAAATATTGTTCATTGAATTTTTCTTTAAAAACCTCCCAAGTAATAGGGATATTTCGAGCTTGAAGAGTTGACTCAGTATTTTTCCACCATCTGTCTGCATCGCCCTCTAATTTATAAATAGCCAACAAAGGCCTTCGATCAACAGGGCATTCAAGAACCTGAAAAATTTTATCAAGACGCAGTTGCCAATCCTCTACACTATCAAATTTGCCTCTAAACACCGGAGGTTGATGTTTACAGGATTGCTTGACCCAGTACTGAGGAGTCTCAGCCTCTCTATTGTTTAATGGATGTTGTGGTTGCTCATCGTTGTTGTTGCTGTTATTATTATTTGTGCTATGAACAGTTTCTTCCTCTTCAGTAGAAGTTTGATTTTGTCGAGCTCTCATTTCATTCATTTCACCACGCATTTCAAAGATCATATTTCTCTTCTCATGCAACATATTCAATATTTGTTGTGTTGCATCAGGACCTGGGGGATTAGGTATTTCTGGCTCACGTTCTGGCCTGACTTCCCTAGCTTGTCCTCTACCTTTTCCCCTTGCCATTTTGAGAATTTAGCTTAACACAAGCAAGAGTAAATGTCATTTTCACAAAACAATATCAAATTATAACCATAACCACAAAATCATAATGAACCATACTAATAACTTGAATAATACGCCATTTTCCCAACCTATCATTGATTCAAAATATCATAATATACTTCCACACACCGATAATCAGATCAGGATACTAAAATAAGTCTGCAGAGATTGATATATATCATTTTAAAGACCTAAAACTCCATATTAGACCCTTGGTTCATAACACCATTCATATATTTCCCCTAACTGCGCTCCTTCTACCATAGAACTTCCCAAATCTTACACTTATCTTCTTTCTATTACAATTAACCACAAGTATATCAGTCTCAGTTTTATTTATCAGTATCGTCCAAACCGGGCTCTGATACCACAATTGTAACACACCTACCGGCCTCGCCCTTTCGGGTGGCGGGTAGTGCGGTCCTTTACTTTTGTTTAATTTTTAGCTTACATTTCCCTCAATAATTTACAACGCATATCAGAGTATAAGCAGCAGAGCACACACCGGTTTGGACAAAAATATACTGCTAAAAATACAGAAAGATAAATTCTTCCCCAAAGGGATCAAAATATACAGTCATCTGGATAATGGTGCCTAACCGGCCAAACTAATGTAATACAGTTATCCGGTAATCAAAATAGACACCCAAAAATAACCGTCACCTCCACACTACTCCAGCTCCGGAGCCTTACCCCTGTCTCCCTGCTCCGGTCTCGAAGAGCTGCCAGATGGCTTAAAAGGAGCTGGGATTCAAAATTGAATCCCAGAGTAACCGTTAATCTCATATAAAATGTATAACAAAGCATGTGAGCAAACCACATATAAAAATAATTCAAACCACATCTCATTCAGTATCATGCACACAGCAAGGCACACAGCCAATCCGGAACTAGCAGTCCTAATAGCACACAGCATAGACTGCAGTGGTCCTAATAGCACACAGCACAGACCACTGGGCACGGCACACAGCAAGGCCCGTAATGCACACAGCATGTTCCAGTTCCATAGCGCTAGGAAAATGAATGATAACCGATTGTATGTAATAAACATGGAAAAACAACATAATGGTAAAACATACAGACACAGGTCACACATAGTATATGAAGATTAAGGTTACTACCTGGCAGTCGATTACGGATAAAAATAACCTTCCCGATGCAAAATATCACAATTATCCCTAAAATAATAAAATGTAAATATAATTAAATTCCTTTCAATAAATATTCCCTTGATAATTTAAAATAATCCCAATTCATAGGTCTATTTTTACTAAATCCCTTTTCTTATTAAGGAATTTAATATGGGCATTCATTTTCTTAATTTTCGTCACTTTTCAGGATTTTTCAGCAACCAGTGACTCATCTTCAAAAATTCATAATTAAATCTAGAAAAATCCTTTTGGGTTGATTCCAAACCCCAAATGACCCTTAATATGTCTATTTCCAACCAAAAATACTCATTTAGGCCAGACCAAGTCGAAAATATAACCACAGCCCACAATTCTCCTGCTGTCCGAAATTATGTACAGAATCAGAGGGTCATTTTCGAAAATAAATTTCTCCCATTCCAGAACTTGAAAAATTACATATTATATATGAAAATAATCCTTGAGATGTCTACTTTATCCCTGAAAAATTTCATAATCTTTCAAGCCCATTTACTAGGTCAAATATCATGTAGAAGGTGGCTGACTCCACAGGGAAATCTCCAGAAACAGCACTTAATGACTTTCTAACTTCCATTTATGCTTCCAAAGTTATGATCCAAGTTCACCCTCATACAAAATCTCATTTTAGACACTTTAAAACCATCAAAAACACCAAAATCCATTCCCAAAATACTAGAATATGCAGCTGGACGAAAATCAATGTTAACCAACAAATTGACAAATTTCCTTTCTACCACCGTAATCTAGTCTATAATCATTTCTAATTTGTTGTTTGAACCCTTAATCATCCTCTAATCCCATTCAAGAATTTGGGCAACAAATCCCCATAAATTTGGGGTTTCCAAGATTTCAAGAACACAAGAGAATACCACCACAAATCAATTTACCAACTCAAATCCACTATAAGGAGGTTCAAGAATCACTAACCTTTGATGTTCTTGTAATTCCTTCTTCCTTGCTTGTCAAAATTTTCGACCTCCCCTTCATGAACCACAAGAAGACAGATTTTTGGGTCAAGAAGAGTTGCAAGAGGAAGCTTAGAAGAGTTGGAAGAGATTACATAAGGCTTACCTATTGATTTCTTCAACTTTTCCTTCTCCTTTTCCCCTAGAAATTTCTCCACTCTTCCTCTCTTCCTTCCTTGTGCGTGCTGGACGAAATGTGGTTAGGATGAAGTGATTTAATGGCAATTAAAGGGTCCCATACGGCTGAAATAAAGAGGGGAAAAATGGTCTCCAACTAACCCCATATTTACCACGATGCCATCTTGTTAAAATCCAACTATTTAGTTGGAATGTGGTTGGCCAATTTCCCCTTTTTTTTTTTCTTAGTTTGAGCCAAAAATTTAAGCCTCTCATGGGATGATTTTAACCCACTTTGTTAACTTATAACTCATACCCATGCAACTTCTTCTCATTTCTTTTTGGCTAAATTTATTACACACAACTTCATAAAAATTCGTATATGCAAATAATTTCATATTAATGCACATGAAAAATGAGGATGTTACAACGATCATATTGCAACGTTCCCACGCCGGATACATCGGATCTGTAGTATCTAGTGCCAGAATCGACCGATTAACAAGTTTGAGTTTGTTTTTCGACGTCAACGCCATATGCATGGCTCGCGACCAAGAGCGATAGTTAGAGCCAGTCAAGATCGGTGAAACAAGAATGAGGGAGGGATTCTCATTCGGATGTAGGTAATACGGATTAGCAATTGACTGAAGGGAATCAGGTTGAGACGACGGTGTAACTCCGATCGAAGCTCCAATCGAAGGTTCGGCTGAGGTTGAATCACTCACCATTTCTGAATTGAAGAAAGACGAGAGGAGAATGAACTGAGAGGAAAAAAAAAAAGAAATAACCAAGCCAAGAGGTAATGCTTCAGATAGCACGTGAAATGGCAGGAAAAGTCAAAAAGAGAACTCTGAAAATGTCAGAGCAAGGATAATGGCAGAAAAAAAAAATTTAGAAGAAAACAGGATACCAAAGGCTAACCTGCTCTAATACCATATCGAGAATTAGGAAGAATAGAAAATGAAATATTGAAAGATATTATTCACCTCAAAATGAACTATACAGAGTCCTTATATAGACCCAAATAAATGATACATACACTTCAATAATAACAAATTACATTCTGGAATTCTCTATCTAACAGAAATCAGTTACACAGATTTAACCAATTATATACACTAATACCTTTTTCCTATCATGGTAGATTCAGTGTTCAATTCAGTTGGTATTGTAGGAATTATTTTGACATTTATTCTACTTTTATTGTTTGAAAACCTTTATTCCCCTGCCAAGATCAACAAAATAGTATTGATATTGCATAAAATTCTTGAACTCTGATTTTTCAGGCAAAACCAAAAGCTGTTCACTGGAGAAATATGCCCATCCCAAATTATGAAAAGATGTTGGCTCTTTATGAAAATGATAGAGCCACTGGAGATGATGGTGACACTCCTTCAAATATGAAGAAAAGGGGTATCTCAATTTCGCCACCAGCACACTCCGGTCCTCCATCACCAGTTGAGAATGAGGTTGATCCACTTCTATCCCAAAATAATTTGACTTTTCAGGATTTTCCTGTCAATTTGGACGATGTGGAAGATGATGATCCTCCTCATGGAGCGCAAAGTGAGAGCTCGAAGAAGACTAGAAGGGTTGGTGCAAATAAGGCAAAAGACACTTCTTTTGAAGGAGTTTTAATTGCAGAGCAAATACAAGATATGGTAAGTGCTACGAAGGAAGGAAATCAAGTTTTTCGAGATAGATATGCATCACAAATTTCGGGGGAGGACACTTTTAAGCTGATTCAAGAGAGTGGATGTGATGAGGATAAGATCGATGATATCTACTGCTTCCTCATGAAAGATTTGAGCAAACTTAGAGTAGTGATTCAATGCCCCCCTCATCGGCGCAAGAAAGTCATTATGCGAATGGTTTTCAGTGATTAGATTAGCTCATTTGCTTAGAGAATAACTTTGAGGACATTTTATTTTGCCTATGATGGATATCTTTTGTTAGATTTTGGTGTCACCTTACTTATTTTAATTTGCTTTGTGATGGCATTTGATGCTACTATTCATTTTTTGGTATGAAGAACTTCTTATTTTGGTAAATGATAGTGTTTGGTTTTATTTTAGCATGAAGAACATTTTTTACCCATTTAACAAAACCCGTGTATATTTTATCTCTACACTTAATTTGTCAAAATTATGGTATCATATGCATACTTCTGCTTAGCTTCGTGGTTGATTTGTATAGTTTGATAAAATATTGTCTTGAATTTCAATATATTCATATATATATATATATATATATATATATATATATATATATATATATATATGTTTTAAATGTTAATTTTCATTTTAAGGCATAAAAATGTTATTTATAATTAAACGTTACTATACATTTAATAAAATTTGAAAAAATTTACTTATAATATAAGTAAAGTTGTACATATGAAGATAATTTTCTTTTCCTCCCCTCTTGAACTAAATAAGGTAACATTAAAACCCTTCTTTCAATATAAGGGTAAAATTGTCAATGTCAAAAAAATTCCCTCCCCACCCATTCTAAACCAAACAAGGTAACATTAAAGATTATTTCTATAATTATTTCTGAGAAATTGACTACTGCACGTCTGCACTAACTTACTATAGACTGTCAATGTTGTTTACACTGATTTGAAACTGTAGGTGCTGAGACTCTAGAATAGGCTGTGGCTTATTTACAGGTAGTAATTATTTAATATGCTGGCTTTTTATTCTTCTTTTCTCCTCATACTTTGCAATTATATGTTGTACAGTTTTAATGTTCAACTGATATCTATATATATATATATATATATATACCGGAAAAGTATTTCTCCAATCACTCGAGATGAGTTATCTCTAGTAACTCCTAAAACTTTGTCGTTTTAAATCAATGAAAGGTGTGTTTGTAATTTTAGAGGAATTAATGAAAGGTGTAAAATTACGGAACACACTTCATTAATTTAAAACGACATAGTTTTGGAAGTTATTAGAGATAAAAATCCTTTACCCATATATATATATATATATATATATATATATATATATATATATATATATATATCTCGTGTGTGGGAGAGAAATAGGATAGAATAAAGAGAAAATTATAAAAGGACTTAGGATAAATAATATTTATTAAGAAGGATCATAAAAATAATAATTATTTTGACATTAAAATATTAAAATATAAAAACTAAATTGTCCCTATGTTATCTCTAAATCTCCTTGTATTCTTTCTCCTCATACAAAGTAGATCTTACTATGCGATTCGCTTCTTCTTTCGATTCCAAACCTACCTTAATATTTTTCGTCTATTTTATTGGATCCTATTGTTCCTTTTTTTGACAAAGATGGTAATGTTTGTTGTCATGGCTTCTCATTAAAATTGAAGCCACACTGCTGCATCACAAATTGATTGCCTTAACAGAATTTTTCACTGCCTTGAGTGAGAAACGCCTGTAGATGGAAGCTTGATGTGCTGTTTGATGGAGTTCTTTTTTCTGTGAGTGTTCCATTCAATGTTCACTTGAATCAAATATAAACTAACCAATGCTTTTGATGACCAAAAACATCACCTCCAAAAAACTACGATTCTGCCAATTATGATATCTACAGCGTAACTCGGAATGTGAATGCCACTTCAAGGAATGCGATTTACAAGCTGGATTTCAATTCTACAGTGGATGTGATTCTGCAAAATGCCAACACGATGAGGCTAGAAAACAGCGAGAAGCATCCGTGGCATCTCCATGGGTACAATTTCTGGGTTCTAGGGTTTGGGGAACCTTAGAACCCAGAAATTAAATTAAAGACTTCCAATAAAATAGATAAAAATCAATAAGATAGGTTCAGAATCGAAAAAAAAGACGAGAATTGCATCGTGAGATCTGTTTCGTATGAGGAGAAATAATAAGAGGATTTAGAGATAACTGAGGTAATTTAGTCTTTCTATTTTAATATTTTAATTTATGATCCTTCAAAATAAATATTATTTATCCTATCCTTTATTATAATTTTCCCTAAAATAAATCTAATCAAATCATCTGATAATGATACCAAATACTAAATACATTACAAATCTGATTTCAAAGATATATACAGGAATATATAATAATAATAATAATAATAATAATAATAATAATAATAATAATAATAATAATAATAATAATAATAATAATAATAATAATAAGGGATAGGATATTGTTACAACTTTTTTTTTTTTGTTACAACCAATATTACTACCACTTTTTCATCGTTAGATCAGAATCTTAATAGGAGGGAGAAATTATATATATGTAAATGAGATTCTGATCTAACGGTGGAAAAGTGGTAGTAACATTGATTGTAACAAAAAAAAAAAAGGTTGTAACAATATCCTATCCATAAAAACTAGATTATGTTGAAGTGGCAATCTTGTTTTTGTTTCTGAATTCTTGGCGTGTGCGCGTTTATAGAGACACACCTAACAAGTATTCGTCTCTTTCTCTGCATTGACCTAATTCTGTTCGACATGAAGGCGGCCACTGGAGGCGACAGTCCCTATCTGCCTCCTGAGATAATCATCGACATTCTCAAAAGGCTTCGTGTGAAATCTCTCCTTCGATTTCGTGCTGTGTGTAAAGATTGGAGAAATCTCTTGAAATCCCCATTTTTCATTGAAGAGCATTACCACCGCTCTGCTCACAAAGGGCCTCTTCTTACATGTCACGTAAGCAATCGCAACCCTATTTATTCGCCCCTATGTTTGTTTCGTCTTGAGAAGGAAACTGTGGAAGCTGAGAGAATACACCTGAAGGATTTTGATTTTTCAAGGCGTGTTAGTTGCATCATTGGTTCCAGCAATGGCTTGCTTTGTGTGAAACTAGGTTATGAAAAATTTGGTCCTCCTCCTTCGCTTTTTTTGTTGAATCCAGCGACTAGAGAGGTCATGCAAGTACCCAGATCAACAAACGATGTTGGCAGCTGTTGCCATTTTGGGTTTGGATGTAGTTCAGTAGTCGGAGATTACAAGATAGTGAGAATTCATAAGGAAAGGATTAACAGTCAAATCAACATAAGTGTTGATCGGGTGGAGGTGTATTCATTAAGAACTGGGTCCTGGAAAGAAGTAGAATTTGGAGTTATACAGGGTGCAAGTTTTCTAGATAACCCTGTCGCTGTTAATGGGGCAATATTTTGGTTGGGAATAATATTGGAGGGTAAATATTCTCGTCCCGTTGTAATTTCATTTGACCTAGCAATGGAAGTTTTTACATTGATACGAATGCCATCTTCAGCCTTTGTTCCACTTCTTACTCCTCCTACGCTTGATGTGTACGAGAACAAACTTGCTATGATTCATCAATATGTTCATGAATTGAAGGGGGTGATTAAATATACTTTTATTGATTTATTTGTTTTGGAAGAGGGAAGTGATGCATATGGGAAGAGCTGTTGTTGGAATAAGAAATATAGAATTAGAGCAGATCCACCTTTCTTACATCCAATATTCTTGTGGAGGAATGAAATAGTATGCTTCAACCATAGTGACCCAGATTCGTTGTTCAGCCTTACTGCTAATAATGAATTGAAGAGGTACCACATGTCTCTATGCATAGGTCATATGCATAGAAGTTTCTTTTATGCAGAGAGCCTCGTATCTATGTGCCACACGTATTTTAAATAGCATTGCTATGGAGTTCTAGCATTTAAAATCTAGATTTACTTTGCCTAACCAATTTTGGTGCAAATTTACCGACAATTGAGCCACACTTTATTTTAGTTTTCTATATCATCATATGTTCCATTTTCACGTATAAATATAAACTTTCTGTGGGTTTTATTGGCCACTTCATGTGCGCTCTGTTTCTTGCTTTGTAATTTGTTTAAGGCTTAATACATTGTTGGTTCCTTGTAGTTTTTCTTCATTTTAGTTTTGGTCCTTCTAATTTAAAATCCGTGGTCCCTCTTGAAATTCGTAGTTTTAGTCCCTCTAGTTTCTCTCCAGCTATAACATTACTCCTTAAGATTATATTGATTTAGGATAACGTGCAAATATAATATTATATTGATTTTTTACGTGAGAAGAAGTCACACGTCACGAACTTTGCTCCCCTCAAGATTTTTCATTTTTCAATAGCTCCAACCCCATCAGATTTAATTTAATTTAATTTTGTGCTTATCACTCTGATACGGATCACTCGTGTTGATTTTGACCGATTCAGATTTAATTTAATTTAATTTTCATATTTTATATAAAATTTTATTTTAATATATATCACAATTTATAATTGTTTCTCGTAAAAATGAATTTAATATTTAAAAAATTTTAAATGTAGACCGTTCATGAGCGGCAACGACAACGGCCGTTTGGAGGGACACTCACTCAATACTGCCGTCCTTCAATGCTGTTTATTTTCAGACACGCTCTATTCCCCTTGTTTTTTTCTCAGTTTGACTTTTTAACTTTTTGTTCTCAGATAATCGTAAACCATTAACTTTACTCCAATAATAATATTGATCGTCATTTTACTATTTTATCAAAAAAACAAAACAAAAAATATATAATTAACATTTTCTCAATCCTTTATTGGTCTTATTTTAACCTAAGCAATGGATGTAACACCCCGTTTTCTAAAACGTTTTCGAAATAAAATTATCAGAGTTCAAAAAGGGTTTATCAGAGTATAGCATCGGAATAATCGTGAAAATGAGTAACTGAATAACATTCAATAATGATGTATCTGTGTACTGTTACAGTCATCCAAAATATTCGAATATTCAAAAAGACGGTAAAATAAAAATTTCAAAAGAAATCTCCTCGTCCGCTTCGTCATGCTATCTGCTTACCCTTCTCTTCAGACTGACCTCCTGAGGGTCCTGGGGCTAAAGTAAGAGCTGAGGTTCAATGGTTCAATTACCATTGAACCTCAGGTAACAGTTGACCTCATGCTTATGTATCAAATATGTATGACAGATATCCATGGCAAAACAGCATTTAATCACATACAATATTCACATATTCACATAATAACATAACACAGCCACTGCAATATGCATGTTATTATAGTCTGCACTATCTCCAGTGCCACGGTGTACATCCGTGTCCTCAGCGCTAGGAAAACATAACGGCATTATCACGACTATAACCCGTATCGAGATGTATGTGTATGATCAATTTTCAAAAACAGTATCTCAGACTATCTATCACATATAAACATGCCATAAGCATCAGAGTTAGTGTTACAATACGCGTCCGTACCTGGATTGTTAATTCCGGTACGTGGTTCCGGTGTAACGTTGATCAGAGAATGATTGCAGTCTTCCTATATTAGGAATATTACATTATTAATTTATAAATAATATCCTAAAATATATTTTGGCCACTACTGACTATTCTACCTTGATACATTAAACCATCATTTTATTTCTTCAAAATTCGTGGAAAAATGCTGGACAATATTGGGCAGAATTTCGCCTATTTTCGAAAAATCATAACTAATTCTAGGAAAATCGAAACGAAGATCCGTAAAAAGTTCCGGACTCCTTAGGATGTCTATTTTCCAGAAAAAATATCATGCTTTGCCCAGATTTCAAAAATCATTCCCAGATTTCACGTGTTCATCCTCTGCCCAGAATTTCCAGCATTTTCGCAACATAAACTTTGAGAATTTCTTTCTCACTGTACAGAGCTCATTTCAACATGTTCTTTACATATTTAAAAATCTCTATATGTATACTTTGATCATGAATTTTCTCAGAATTTTTCAACATCATTTTTAACATGAAATATGAGCTTTTCTGTTACTAGTTCAGAAATCGTCTAACCGACGAATTTTCGCCAGAACTTCGTTACTACAGTGTTCTTAGCCCAGAAATTTTGCAGAACCAATTTATTCACTAAATTTTCGAAACAAGGCTATTTTTAACTATAGAAACACGAAACTAAAATTATTCTAGAATTTTAAAGATTAAAACTACTTCTACCTATGAATTTAAAACTCAAAACTAAGAACTTTGCTTACCTAGAGCTTGATCTCCTTCAAGCCTTCCTTCAGCTCTCTCAACTCTCTCTCAAATAAGCAGATGATGCTTTGCTTGGTGTGAGGAAAATGAGTGAACTTGGCCCTCTATTTATAGTGAAAAGGTTGGACAATTGTGTAATTTTTTGCAGCTTTCCTCTTGTCAATTATACACCATTGGATCTAGGGTTCCCTCAAAACATCAAATCCTCACCATTCAATGCTTCATCTGACCTCTCTCTCTCTCTCCCCTCTTCTCTTTCTTCTTCCTTCTCCTAGAAGCTAAACAACTTGAAGTGCAAGTATGCAATAGTAACTTGTATCCAAGAAGCTACCATTTGACCACATGTGATGAAAATCAACTTCCTTCCCCTTGAAGCCACTCCAAAACCGTGCCCCCTCAGATTTTTCCCTTTTTGAATTGTTTTTGGGTTGGTTTGGGCTTTCTTGTTGATTTGGGTAAGGGTTTGGTAAAGGTTTGAGTTACCAAAAATGGTCCAATTGAGTTTTGTTGAGACTAAAGCCCTAAATTAACTTCTTCTTGTTTACTATTTGATTTAGCTTAATTAGGTTTAGTTTGTAGTGTTTTAATTATTTCCCAATTCAATTACGATCCTACTAATTCCAATCATTTCAATTACCGATCCCTTGTTACGCTTAAATATTGAATTTAACCAATATATTCCAAATTGTTGATTGGTATTTGTCACTAGGTTACTTATGAGTGTTAATTCACTTAATATTTATTTTTGATGTCTAATGATTAATTTTTAGTGTTCACTAGTTATTTTAAATCCCTTTCTACTCCTTTATGGCTTAATTTTGTCAATATGTGAATTATATGACAATATATCACCAAGTGTGAATTTAATTTTCCTTAGATTGTTGGAAATTCCATTTAATTGGTTTAAGGGCTTTTATGGTATTTTACTATATTTCATGACCCCTATTAAAACTTAGAGAGTTGGATTTTGCCCTATTAAGTCCTACCGACAACTTATTCAAGAATTAGAATAAATGCACTTACTAATTTGGAGACAACATACTCTCTTATTTTCAATAGCTCCTAAATGGCCAAAATATAACATTTATAAGTAATACAACTTCGGGGTATTATAATGGAAATATTTGCTCGACCAATTTAAACAGGAATTCTACAAATTATATGGCATGATTGTAGAGCCTTTGCTTACACGTCATTGACTTCTGTTCAACTTTTTTTTTTCCCCACGTCTTTTCTTCTTACTAGCATGTCATCTTTGGCCTTTGACTCGTGCTAAACTATGTTTTCCTTTATAATTTTTCCCTTTCCCTTTGGTTCTTTGGCAGTTTGTGACTACCACACCCTAAGATGCATTCTAAATTAACCAAAGACGCAAATTTATTCCTAGTGTTTGTTGAAGGATGTGATGGGTTTCTTTTGGAACTTGGATTTTCAAAAACTAAGTAATCTCATTCCTAGCATTGTTTTTCAAAAGCTTACTCTTACTCCCCAATTCTTTTTTATAAGATGCCCATAACCAAATTATGTAGGTAAAACAGCTAATTAAAATGGGTTTAAGATAATAAATATGTGAACAGTACAACTCATTTTTTTAAAAAAGAAATACCCTTATTTATAAAAAAGGTGAGTGGGAGAGAATGAGTAGAAAAAGAGAAATATATTAATTTGAATGTTAGATGGCTAATTGGTAGATAAGCATGCGATATTTAATCGGTAGATAAGTATATGGTTGTTAGAGATGATAGATATACATGTGTTTAGTAGTTATATGGAAGATGGACATGGTGTGTGGTAGTTAGATAGTAGATAGACATGTGTGTGATATTTGGATAGTAAATGGACATGTGATGCTTGAAAGGTGGTTGAGATCCTCAAATTCTATAAATACCTCATCTCTTCTCTTTTTCCCCATACACTCTCATTTACTCTCCTCTCTCAATTTTTCTACAGAGAAGCTATTAGGTATTTATAGAATTTTTGGTCTCAACCAATTTTCAAGTATCACATGTCCATTTACTATCCAACTGCCACACAAATGTCCATGTACTATCCAACTATTACACACATGTCCATCTACCATCTGATTATCAAATACATGTATATCTATCATCTAACAACCATGTACTTATCCACCGATCAAATATCATATACTTATCTACCATATAACCATTTACCATAATGTAACAACCTAGTATAATCGGTATTTTTATTCTTTGCAATCAGGGCAAGAAACCAAAAATTAATTTGAATGGTAGATGGTTATGTGGTAGATAAGCATGTGATATTTGATTGGTATATAAGTATATGGTGTTGGGATCCGTACACGCAGCGGATTAAAATTTTCTATGGATCCCGTCCCCAGGATCACTCAGGTGCGTTTAAATCAAGGTTAAGGAACCCGAATCATACCTTATAGAGAACTCAGAATCATTCGGAGCCGGAGGTTTTCCTTTGATTTTAGCGAACTAGTAGATCAAGAATCTACACAAACCTTTGCGCACATTTTCTCGTGATCAAGAAAACCCAAACTGTAGTGAATTCGTTCGTGTCTCGTTCTCTTTGAACTGGTGGGCTACCTTCTCGATCAGCAGAAGACGACTCTTAGAATTGGCTTCCTCTACCGGTATCCACAGGAACAATCTCCGAACACGGACACGGCAGCGTGCCAGCGCCTCGAACTGTGCGTCTCTCTCTTTTTCGCTCTAGGGTTTCTCGCGGCTTTCTAATACGCTTGACTAAAAGTCCCGTAAGTTTTTCTAAACCCGATAGGCGTATTATATAATCAAAATTAATCCTTATTAATTTTGAAATTCAGATTTTAGATCTGGATTAAAATATTTTAATTAAATCTATCTGATAGATCTAATATAATAATTCTTATTTAATCCGAATTAAAGACCAGATCTGAAAATTCGAATTTTGAATCTGAATTAAAAATATATTAATTAAATCTATCCGATAGATTTAATCCAATCTATTTATTTAATCCAAATTTAAAAGCCTTCTGATTTAATTTATCTCTATAAATTAAATCCGAGAAATGATATCTATTTATTTAATTAAATCTGAGATACAATATCTCAATTTAAATCAAATAGATAATGATATATTTATTCGAAAATTAAATGAGATACAATATCTCTATTTGTTTTAGATATTTAATTTATCAAATAAATTAAATATAAAACAAATATTATATAATAATATTATAATCTCCATTAAATAATATTATTATATTATTTTCGAATTCAAATATATATACACACATATATATATATTTACCCCAGATTAAATCCAATATTCATTAAATCTCATATTAATCTAAGATTCAATGAATCTGGACACTTTTACCTGTGTTGGATTATTCTTGTGTGCGACCCTTGTAACATCCTGCCTTTTTTAAATGTGGTTTTCAAATGGGATTATCAGAGTTTCGAAGAAATTAATCAGAGTGGCATCGGAAAAGATTTTTTTTTTTTAAAAAAACAACAACTTAATCAGAGCATCAGAATAAACTTTTTTCTTTAAAAGAGCGAGTAACTGATATACATTTCCCGTTGTTGAGTCTGGTTGCTATTACAGTAGTACTAATCTCTGAATGTTTTCGATTACAATGAACCCTAGGTACTTCTCTGCCCGTGCCCTCTTGTGTGCTATTCATCCTTGCTCTTGTCCTGGTTCCACCAGTATCTGAGACTATGAGCTGGGGTTCAATTCCCATTGAACCCCAGGTAACGGTTAACCTCATGCTTATGTACAGTTATGTATGACAGATATTCATGATAAAACAACAATATCCATATTCAATATTCATTTCTCAAAGATAAAACATAACCATCATATATCCATATTATTCCATATTCATATCAAACCAGTCTGCACTCTTCACCAGTGCCACGATGGCCTATCGTGTCCTCAGCGCGCTAGGAAAACTCAAACGGCATTACCAAGACTGTAACCCGTATATAGCTGTATATATATTCAAATAATTTTTAAAGTAGAGTCACAGTCTATGAGCATATCTACCACATACAAGTGTACTATAAGCATCAGAGTTAGTGTTACAGTACGCGTCCGTACCTTCGTTGACGATATCAATACGCTGTCGCTCGGACCTTGATCACGTTTACCCTATAATGGTAATATCGTACTTATTAATTCACCAATAATACTCTAGAAGGTATCCTAGTCACTAATGACCCTTGGTAGGAATATTTTTTTAACATATCAAATTTAATCCTCAAAAACGCTGGTCCATTATTTTGGACAGATTTTCGCCTAACTTCAGAAAATCATAACTAATTACAGAAAAATCGAAACGAGGATCCGTAAAATTTCCTGGAATCCTCAAGATGTCTATTTTTAATAAAAAATATTAGCTTTTACCCAGATTACACGGTTCATTCCCAGTTTTTAAGGTTTGAGCCTCTGCCCAGAATTTTTCCAGAAATTCGTAGCCTAACTTTGAGGATTTTTATCTCACTGTACAGAAATCATTTGGACATGCACTTTACATATTTAAAAAGCACTATATGTCTACTTTAACCATGAATTTTCTCAGAATTTTCTAACCATGATTTCAGCATAAAATAATAGCATTTTCATGACTGGTTCAGAAATTCCAGAACCGATGAAATTTCACCAGAACTTCGTTACTTCGGTGTTTCTTTTCCGGAAATTTTGCTAAAACCCCTTCTCCATCAATTTTTCGAAATAAAGATGATTTTAACCATAAAAACATGAATCTAAAATTATTCTAGAATATTTAAGATCTAACCTACTTCTATCTAAGAATTTAAAGACTAAAACTAAAGAACTATAACACTAAAACTAAAACTAAAGACAAGCTTACCTCTTGAAGACTCTTGCTCTTCCTTCTTCTTGCTTCACTCCACTCTTGTTTAGAATGGTTTTGGTGTGAAGAATTGTGAAGGGAGGAGCTCTCTATTTATAGGCAAAGTTCAAGGGTTAACATGGTCATTTTCCAAGAGAACCAAAGTCTCATCTTTCCTCTCATCCTTTGGATCACAACTTAGCATAGAAGTTTTAATCTCATCCCTTCATTATAAATCATGATGTCATTCTTGTGATGTCATTTGGATGACATAATCAAGACTTAAGTGTCATTAACAATTTTAATTAACTTTTAATTGTATTTCACTAGACAAAAATCCATTTGGGGTTCTTAATGAAGTCTTAGGCTAGTTTTCTCTTTGGTTTTGTAATCTAGAATTTCTTGGCTTCATTTTGAGACCAATTTTGCCTATCTTTCCTATTGATTCCATTTCTCAAACAATCATGAAAATGACTTTGGTTATACTTGTCTTCATGCTTGATTTATGCTTGTTATGAATCTCAACTTGGTTTTTATACTTAGTTCAAGGATTTCAAGATATGATTTAGTTTCTATAGATTTTCATTTATTTTATGTTTAGGATTTGTTTTCTTGAATTTTCCTATTTATGCAATTATCTAATTTCCTATTGGCCCACAACTTGACTTTTCCCTCTCCCTTCATACTACACACACACACATGCACAACATTAGCATACACACACATGCACAACAATGACATCATCACATGCATCATCTTATCCTCTTCCAAAAGTTTGAAGAAGTCTTCATGCTTTTATTAGATTCCATGACTCATCAATTATAGAATTGTGACTCAACATTTAGGTATATGACTCATGATCATTTAGGTTAGTGATTCATCTATTTAGAGTTATGACTCATGCTTGTTCTTTTATTTAGACAATTTGCCTACAAAGAAATTCTTTGATTGGTAGCTTGGGTTTCACATGGATTGTGTTTTATGAGAGTTAATTTAAGCCTTAGGATTTATCTTTACTAGACTTAATCCAAACCTTTAATTTGTATTAGTCTCTTATTGGTCCAATGAATTTTATGAGGATTAAGAACATTTTCTTGATTTATCATTGGCTAATCCAATTTCACAAGGATTAAGCTTTTATAATTATTTAAGCCCTTAGATTGGCTTTATGTGGTTAATTCTTGACCCTTAGATCATAGTTGATTTTATTGACTTTTCAAAGCTTGATTAGAATTTAATTAGCATTTTAATTAAAAGCCTAATTGTTTCTTGATCATTGCCTTATTAGTGTTTAAGGTATTTTATGACCATTGGCAATATACTTTATACTAATCTCAAACCCTTATTGGTTATTGAATTTTAATTAGCCCAATACACTTCTAATGGATGACCATTAATGTTACTTGTAAATAATTAGCTAATTATTTTATTAGTGGTAATTTAATTGCTCACTATTTGTTGGTAATTGTTCTTTTAATTGTTCAAGTGTTTTGGTAATTCTTCATGGCCCTTTATGAATGAATATGAGCTATGTATTAGTTCTAGGGTTTTAGAATCTTCCTAAACAATTATAAAATTGGTGTTTTAAGACCCTTTGATTAATTATGAAAAATAATATAATTATTCCAGTTATTGTAAATTTAATTGTTCCTTAGCTGTTAGTAATTTCTCCTAATTGGTATTTGCATTTTCAGGCCATTTAATTATCTGTTATGATTAAATTAGGATTATGCTTAGTTTTAGAGACTTTAGGGCATTTTATAATGTTTTATGATCCATCATGTAATTCTTAAAATTGGGTTTTGCCCTATTTAAATTCTAGAGAAAATTTGCCCAACATATTCCCTTATTTTTAATAGGTATTATTTGCCAAAATAGAGTATATTTAATGAATATGAATTTTAGGATATTACATTCCTCCAATTTTATTTATGTATTTCCATAACTCTTTCTTGCCCTTTTTGAACATACAAGAACCCTAATTTACTTTGGTAATTGTTTGTATTTTTATGATATTTTATGATTCCTAAGAAAATTTAATCATTGGTTACCTTAATTCTAGAATAGAATAAACACACCTTATAGTTTGAGACCACATATTCACCTATTTTAAATAGGAATTACTTGCCAAGATAGAATATTTATAATGAGTATGAATTTTAGGGTATTACAACCCTGCAGGCCCATATGAGATTGGCAGTGAGCCAAGACTGTATCGGCCCACAAGTCACAAGCGGCCTCTAGCAAGACATTGCGACTGCCTAATTCACATGGGAATCGATGACACGATACAACCTATCGTACAACCATGTCACGTCCATTTTGTCACGCGATAATTTGGTCAAGGATGAGGCATGGATAACGTCAACTTCCTTTTCTTGACCATTACTTTCTCGATTCTCGAGCAATCTAATAAGTGAAATGGAAACTCATTTCCATCACAGTATGGCCATACATTTCTTAGACTCACTCATCGAGGGCCCAGTATTATCTCTCTACAAATGTGAGGGACAAATTCCATCTTGACCATTCACATTCCTCCGCATGAAAACCACTGATCCCGATCCCAGCCTTTATCATCACCCGGTCAAAGGTGACTTTTGACTAGGTCAAAGACCAATGACTCATCATGTAGGAATCCATGATGATCTCAGGTCATAGGGCGTTGTGACGCGGTTATACATGAGATAAGCTTATGACTTAATCCATGCAGCTTTCTCATAGTGGGTCGGTCTAGCACCTTGTACTCTTACAAGTGCCCATGACTTTGATTCGTATCTCCATACCTCATCAAAGTCATACTGGTCTTAACTCATCTTCGCTCCCGCGTAGATGACTGACCAGGGACATTTAGGATAATCTATAAGATATATCCAAGGATGCAGTTATCACCATAAACATGCGAATGAAGTGATAACTTAATGGAGAGTAATGATTTGCCCCTAGGGCATAATTTCCAACAGACTCCCACTTGCACTAGGCGCAATCATTAATTACTCTAATTCTCATTGCCCTAACATGACGCTTATGTTTTGCTTGTGCAAGCGGCTTAGTAAGAGGATCAACTACATTGTATTCTCCTAGTACTTTGCATACTTTCATATCACCTTTATCTCTGGTTTCTCAGATAATATGAAATTGCCTGAGTACATGCTTGGTCCTTTAATGTGACCTAGGCTCCTTGGTCTGCGCAATAGCACCGCTATTGTCACAGAACAAGTCTGTTGGATTTGAAATGGTTGGAACCACCCCAAGTTCATAAATGAACTTTATAATCCAAAAGGCCTCCTTTGCTGCATCCTATGCTGCTATATACTCAGCTTCTATTGCAGAATAAGTTACAGTGCTCTGCTTAGAGCTCTTCCAACTCACCGTACCACCATTCAACAGGAATACATATCCTGATTGCGATCTTGAATCATCTTGGTTAGTTTGGAAACTTGCATCTGTGTAACTAGTTACACAGAGCTCATCTTCCAAGCCACCATATACCAAGAATAAGTCCTTAGTCCTTCTTAAGTATTTAAGGATATTCTTGACAGCAGTCCAATGACCCTCACCGGGATCTTGTTGATATCTGCTGGTCATACTCAAGGCAAATGACACATCCGGTCGAGTACATAACATGGCATACATGATGGATCCAATGGCGGAGGCATATGGAATCTTACTCATGTCAGTTTTCTCTTTGAAAACCCACTTGCACCCAACGGGTTTTACACCCTCAGGTGGATCGACTAAGGTCCATACCTTATTGTCGTATATGGATTGCATTTCAGACTTCATGGCATCAAGCCATTTTTCGAAGTTTGGTCCCACTACGGCGTCTCGATAGGTCGTTGGCTCATTCTGCTCAATGAGCAAAACATCACGACTTCCAGTAATCAGAAATCCATATCTCTGAGGCTGTAGCCGTGATCTATCGGACTTTCGTGGGCCTTGTGTTACTTGAGTAGGCTCAACAACTTGTTGTGAGTCTTCTTCGGTTTCCATCTGTGGTTCCACATTGTCCTGTGACTCTCGACCTTGTGTTACTTGAGTAGGCTCAACAACTTGTTGTGAGTCTTCTTCGGTTTCCATCTATGGTTCCACATTGTCCTGTGACTCTAGAACTTCTTCGAGGTTCACTTTACTCCGACTGGTTCTTTTAGAGATAAACCCTTTTTTTCTAAAAAAGTACCATTCCGAATAACAAACACTTTGTGATCGGTGGGATTGTAGACATAGTATCCTTTAGTTTCCTTAGGATATCTCACAAAAGGGCATTTTGAGGATTTGGATGATAATTTATCAGAGGCTTGATGTTTAACATAAACCTCACATCCTCAAATCTTTAGAAATGACAAACTGGGTTTCTTCCCAGTCCATATCTCATATGGTGTCTTTTCAACTGCCTTTGATGGAACACTATTTAGTGTGAACGCAATGTTTCTAGGGCATGACCTCAAAAAGAAGATGGAAGATCTGGTTGACTCATCATAGATCGAACCATATCAAATAGAGTTCAATTCCTCCATTCAGAAACACCATTCCATTGAGGTGTTCCTGGAGGAGTAAGCTGTGAGATGATCCCACAACTCCTAAAATGGTCAACAAACTCTTGGCTCAAATATTCACTACCCCGATCAGATCGAAGTGCCTTAATTGTTTTGCCAAGTTGGTTTTGCACTTCATTTTGGAATATTTTGAACATTTCAAAAGATTCAGACTTATGTTTCATTAGATAGATATAACCATATCTACTAAGACCGTCTATTAATGTAATGAAGTACAAATGACCTCCTCTGGTAGCTTCATTGGTCCACACACATCCATATGTATGAGGCCCAATAAATCGGTGGCCCTCTCACTGTGTCCAGTAAAAGGTGCCTTTGTCATCTTACCCAATAAACAATACTCACATGTATCAAATGATTCAAAATCAAATGACTTCAGAAATCCATCTGTAATGGAGTTTCGAAATGCGTTTCTCATTTATATGGCCTAGACGACAATGCCATAGGAAGGTAGGACTCAAATCTTTTGACTTGATCATTTATGTCACAGATGTCCATTCAATTTTCTACTGTCCTTCAGTTCCTATACATTTATACAAATGCGTGAACCACATGCAGTATCTAATACCCATATTTGAGGAAGTAGAAAAGTGAATGTCTATGACATAGAGACCTGAAGCGATAGGCCCGCTATCCTTCTCGTCCTTTTCCAGATCTTCTTGATAGAGCTTGCAGTTCCTCTTCCAATGACCGATTTCTTTGCAGAAGAAGCAGACCCCATCCTTCAGAGGTTTTGCCTTCTTGACTTTCTGTTTCATACCCCTTCCATTCTGAACAGACAAAATAGAACTGGGCCTTTTCTCAAGGCTCTGCTCAGCAGTTTTGGGCATCTCATGCAGTTCAAAAATTGATTCCTCCATATAGTTCATGTTGTAATCCATGACAAAGTCATCATAACTTTTGGGAGTGAGATCAAGATCACATCTGTAGCTAATTCCTGGGATATGGGGAATCCAAGCCTTTCAAGGTGATCAATGTAGCCTTTCATTTTCAACAAAATGAAGACTAACTAATTCACTTTCAGCCATCTTGCAAGAAAATAAGGCCTTTGTGGTTTCATACCTCTCTTGACTTGCCTACTGTTGGAACATTTCCATAGGATGATAAATCATCTCAGACACCTCCATGTGTTCTAGATCTCCATCGAGGTCTGGAACCACAGTGGCAGGCTTCAGGCATCCTTTATCCATAGAGTCATCCTGATGCTTCTATAAGCATCAGTCTAATCTCTTGGATCATCAGCTGTAGGCTCGTCAGGAATGGGTTGATCGATGAGATACTCCTTTCTTTCGTGTTTAGGATCAATGGTTAAGTTCCCTAGCATGTCAAGAAAGTTCATCTCATCGAGTTCGTCCTTCTCAAGGACTGATTGCATTGATGGTGTTGAGGTGTTACTATTCTACATGATTCTACAATTTAAAAGATATGCAAAGTTTAATCAGTAACCTCCCACTGAATTAATAACCCTCATTATAATTAGTGGGCTAAGATCCATATTTAGCTTAATCTTAAGTCCGCTTTGGCAGGACGCTTAAAATCAAGTTATTTAGGTAGGCAACTTCTTTGCCAATTACATCATATGTAACTCTTAGATCTTTATGGCATTCGATTATCATATGACCTAGCATGTTTAATCTCATCTAATGCCTTGAGATCTAAAACCGTTTTGATAATCTCAATTAAGTCAAGACAATAATGAATGTAGAGTATCACCATTACTCTCTCTTGTCTCCCCAAGATTACTCAGATGCATCCACTTTGGTGGAACATACAAATGCGTGATCGAGGTTTTAACAAGTATTCATTTATTGATGGCATTGTGACTTAAGATTTTATTTAGAGGGTATTATTGGATATAATCAAATTAATCCTATTCATTTAATTCTAAATTAATTATGAGTGATCTAATCAAATCATAATTAAAGCTCTAAATTAATCATAACATATGTTAATTCATACAATTATGAAATAAATCATTATGATTAAATTATTGAGACTTGCGGCTGTCGCTTCATTTTAATACGACTAGATCTATATCTTATAGGATTTCTAAAACCCTAATTGGCCGTATTAAAATATTCAAAATTAATCTCAATTAATCTTGAACTCAAATTTTAGATTTAAAATAATATTAATTAAATCTGTCCAACAGATCTAATCTGATATATTTATTTTAATCTAAAATAAAAGCCTGCCGATTTAATTTATCTTTATTAATTCTACCTATATGAATGCAATCATTATTGTATATCTCATATAGAATCTAAATTAATCATGCAGTGATCATATCAAAACATAATTAAAACTCGTGAACAACATGGCTCATCTAACCTGTAGTCCCCTCAAGCCAATGAAAGGATTTCTCTAAATAATAAGAGAAAATACATATTTAAATTTACAACACTAGTAAAATCTAGAGCCATGTTGTTCACCATACCCAAACAACACTTTGTAAGGTTATGAACATACTTTAATTCATATATTTATGAAATAAAATATTACTCATGATAAACTTCTCTAATCTTATATTACTTTATATTATGATTTAAATTCTCACACTACAAACAATTTCATTTCTCGCGCTACAAATAATCAGTTGGTCCCTACGGCGGTGCCGCTAGCCGGTTAGCAGGAGCGCCCCGAGAGCTTTTTGAAAACATCATATTCTTTTAGAAAGAGAGTTTCATACAACTTAATTTCAAACCCCAGGGACATTGTCTGAGCATGATCAAAAATTTTGAACGATTCAGAATGTCTTCGATGCGCACGAACGTGACGGACGATTCCGAATATTGTGCGCTCTGAACAATTCAGAATTGTACAAAGCAGCCGCGACACAATTCTAAAGACCCGTCTGAAACCTTAACGCGAATTTTCAAATTAAAGCATTCAAGATTCGTTTTCTTGATACAAAGATTCAGTTTCTTGCATATAAAGATTCAGATTCTTGCATATATATCACATATAATAGCATGTACAGAAACCCAATTTAAACGCACATTGAGTTGGCTCTGGTACCACTGTTGGGATCCGTACACGTAGCGGATTAAAATTTTCTACGGATCTCGTCCCCAGGATTACTCAGGTGCGTTTAAATCAAGGTTAAGGAACCCGAATCATACCTTATAGAGAACTCAGAATCATCTGGAGCCGGAGGTTTTCCTTTGATTTTAGCGAACTAGTAGATCAAGAATCTACACAAACCTTTGCGCACATTTTCTCGTGATCAAGAAAACCCAAACTGTAGTGAATTCGTTCGTGTCTCGTTCTCTTTGAACTGGTGGGCTACCTTCTCGATCAGCAGAAGACGACTCTTAGAATCGGCTTCCTCTACCGGTATCCACAGGAACAATCTCCGAACACGGACATGGCAGCGTGCCAGCGCCTCGAACTGTGCGTCTCCCTCTTTTTTGCTCTAGGGTTTCTCACGGCTTTCTAATACGCTCGACTAAAAGTCCCGTAAGTTTTTCTAAACCCGATAGGCGTATTATATAATCAAAATTAATCCTTATTAATTTTGAAATTCAGATTTTAGATCTGGATTAAAATATTTTAATTAAATCTATCTGATAGATCTAATATAATAATACTTATTTAATCCGAATTAAAGACCAGATCTGAAAATTCGAATTTTGAATCTGGATTAAAAATATATTAATTAAATCTATCTGATAGATTTAATCCAATCTATTTATTTAATCCAAATTTAAAAGCCTTCTGATTTAATTTATCTCTATAAATTAAATCCGAGAAATGATATTTATTTATTTAATTAAATCTGAGATACAATATCTCAATTTAAATCAAATAGATAATGATATCTTTATTCGAAAATTAAATGAGATACAATATCTCTATTTGTTTTAGATATTTAATTTATCAAATAAATTAAATATAAAACAAATATTATATAATAATATTATAATCTCCATTAAATAATATTATTATATTATTTTCGAATTCAAATATATACACACATATATATATATTTACCCCAGATTAAATCCAATATTCATTAAATCTCATATTAATCTAAGATTCAATGAATCTGGACACTTTTACCCGTGTTGGATTATTCTTGTGTGCGACCCTGCAGGCCCATATGAGATTGGCAGTGAGCCAAGACTGTATCTGTAACATCCATCTCTTATTTCCATGAGTTGGGACCACATGTTTTTCCTTTGTCCCTCTATTTGTCTCAATGCCGACACACACACTCACTACCACATTCTTCATTCATTTTCCCTTTATTCCATTTTTGTAAGACACTAATAACCACTCTAATAAATCAAACACCTACTCACTTCCAATAATATGCATATATATATATATATATATATATATATATCCATCCACTCATGGGCAATATATTGTGTCTAAAGATGGAGGGATTTAAATATGAAGACAACTCTGGGATCTAATCTGCTTATCTGAATAAGAATAAAATATGAGGGGAGTGGAATTAAGTTTGATCTCACGAATTTGTGTTTCTGTAATAAAGCATATCTACTATATATTTAATTGGTATTGCTCATGATTCATAACCCCACTCTCCATTTATTTGGCAAAAGGAAGACAACGCCAAAGGAGCTGGTACATGGACGGTTCAGCGTGCAATACAATAATATTCTCCACTTTATTCCATTTTCAGCCACGCATGCATACCACTTTCCCAATTATATATTATTGAGTTAGTGCAGCTGCATTTTATGAAGACCACACGCATACACATTTTGGTTCAGCTACTGCATGATTATATAAATATATGCTTCGCGTTCTCTTGTTTTAGCAACTAAGTCACGAATGCATTCTCTCTTCCCTCTCACATAAATTCTGATCACACAATAATAACTCTCCTCTTATTCATCTCGGTGGTATAGAGGGTGAGAGTAGCGAGTGAAATATTTTCATAGAATATTTTGGAAGTGTAGTTCAGGCGTCTTAAGAGGTAATAAGGAAGAAGAAATAGCTGGATTCTCAAGGAGTAAGACAAGTAAGTAATGGTTCTAACTTGTCTTAAGTCATTTCAAGAAGTTGGTTTCAAAATCTTGTTTATCACTTCTTATATATTATTTTGGGTTCATTAAGAAGTGGTAAAATCAAAAGGTTTTTGATGATTTTAAGGTTACCATAGTGTTTATCACGGAAAATGGAGTAAGAATAAGGTTGGAAATGATTTTTAGAATCAAAAAGAATTAATTAAGCAAGCTACCAAAACTGCCAGTTTTAACGGTTTGGAAGGCAGTCGAATTGTAAATGGTTTTCGGTCAAGTGAATGGTGTCTAAAAATCATGAAATTTTCCAGATTTGAAGTAGACATCCAGAGCTTTCTTTTGATATATAATATGTAATTTTTAGAGCTCTGAACAAGGAGTTATGGATTTTACAATCTGGCCTAAAATACTGGAAGTATAAACTGGACAGCGAAGTGATTTATTTAAACTGGGAATAGTATGGATATTTTTGGCTGTTGAGAATATTTTTCGATGAAAATAGACTCACCAAAGGACATTTAGGTTTTGGAAGCACATCATTTGGAGTTTTGTACAATTAGTTATGAATTTTCAAAGTTAATGAAAATTCTGGACAGAAAAGGATTTAATCCGAAAATTGTTGCAATAAGAATTTTAAATGGGTGATTTATTGTTTAAAGGGTCACAAGGATTCTAAATGATAAAAAGAACCCTGTTGGATATTTTGGAAGAAATGGATTATAGTGAAGATTAATATTTATAATGATACTATTTTAGGAGTTGACTGTCAAGTGGTTCGAGCACCGGTGAATTTCTTTTAGCTATTCGGAGTTGAGGTAGTAACTTTTCTCTCACATACTCTGTGTGCCTTTATATGCATGTACGTACCGTTGTGATATTTGAACTGTGAATTTTCTAACCTTATCGCCGGTATAAGCCGGGAGGTAGTGCCCTTGAATGTGGGGTAACCCTGGATGCCATCACGGTTGAGACCGGGGGTGGTACTCCGATAAGTGAATTTTATGCAGAAGGGTGAAAGCCCATTTGAATATTTGAATTATCCAGTACTGTGTGTATGAACCGGTAGGTTCTTGAATATTGTTGAACTGCATATTTGAATTTTGTGTTTGAAATTATTGTGAATTATATTTATTGCAACTGGTTGTCTACCATGTACTGTGCATGCATCTTATGTGAGTGATTAACGTTACTACTGGGATTCATTTGAATCCCAGACAATCCCCAAAGTTCAGGACGGAAACCTAACAGCGGTCGTGGCTCACGTGATAAGGCGGTGGATATGGATAACTGACGGTGCTTGATGGAGCAGAGATCTGATTTATTTTCCCTCATTGTGTTTGAAATATTATGTCCTGGTTAAATCTTGTACGAACCTTTTTATGAATTTCGATTATGTACCAGACTTCAATATCAGTATTACTATGCTGGAACTAGTTTATCCTTTAAGCTGTGCATATTTACTCTTGCGAATGTCGGTATACCGAAGGGGTGTGACATTATCGGCCCACAAGTCACAAGCGGCCTCTAGCAAGACATTGCGACTGCCCAATTCACATGGGAATCGATGACACGATACAACCTATTGTACAACCATGTCACGTCCCTTTTGTCACGCGATAATTCGGTCAAGGATGAGGCATGGATAACGTCAACTTCCTTTTCTTGACCATTACTTTCTCGATTCTCGAGCAATCTAATAAGTGAAATGGAAACTCATTTCCATCACAGTATGGCCATACATTTCTTAGACTCACTCATCGAGGGGCCCAGTATTATCTCTCTACAAATGTGAGGGACAAATTCCATCTTGACCATTCACATTCCTCCTCATGAAAACCACTGATCCCGATCCCAGCCTTTATCATCACCCGATCAAAGGTGACTTTTAACTAAGTCAAAGACCAATGACTCATCATGTAGGAATCCATGATGATCTCAGGTCATAGGGCGTTGTGACGCGGTTATACATGAGATAAGCTTATGACTTAATCCATGCAGCTTTCTCATAGTGGGTCGGTCTAGCACCTTGTACTCTTACAAGTGCCCATGACTTTGATTCGTATCTCCATACCTCATCAAAGTCATACTGGTCTTAACTCATCTTCGCTCCCGCGTAGATGACTGACCAGGGACATTTAGGATAATCTATAAGATATATCCAAGGATGCAGTTATCACCATAAACATGCGAATGAAGTGATAACTTAATGGAGAGTAATGATTTGCCCCTAGGGCATAATTTCCAACATATGGTTGTTAGATGATAGATATATATACATGTGTTTGGTAGTTAGATGGTAGATAGACATATGTGTGGTAGTTGGATAGTAGATGAACATGTGTGTGTGGTAGTTGGATGGTAGATGAACATGTGATACTTGAGGTGGTTGAAACCCATAAATACCATAAATACCTCATCACTTCTCTTCTTCCCATACACTCTCATTTACACTCCTCTCTCTCTCTGTCTTTTTCTTTTTCTTTTTTTTTTTTAATGGAGAAGAGATGAGGTATTTATAGAATTTCTGGGTCTCAACCACCTTTCAAGTATCACATGTCCATCTACTATCTGACTTCCACACATATATCCATCTACTGTCCAACTACCACAGACATGTCAATCTACCATCTAATTATCAATTACATGTATATCTTATCTAACAACCATATATTTATCTACCGATCAAATATCACATCCTCATCTTCCACATAACCAACAATCTACCATTCAAATTAATATTTGTTTCTTACCTGATTGCAAAGAAAAAAAATACCGATTATACAGGGTTGTTACAAAAAGCTAATTAAAATTGGTTTAATATAATAAATATGTAAACAATACAACTCAATTTTGGAACCCCCCCCTATTTATAAAGAAGATGGGTGGGAGAGAACGAGTAGAAAAGACGATGAGAGAAAATAAGTAGAAACAAGTGAGGAGAGAGACATAATTAATTAAGGATAAAAACAAAAAGAAATATATTAAATGTTGAGACATCTCTAAATACTATCTTATAAAATGAGATACATAGTAGTATAGTACGTACACTCATTCAAACAATGGTATGTTATGTAAATGAAAACTTTTTTTCTGATACTTGATTAATGAAAAGTTAAACAAGAAAAAAGGTCATTAAACCAAAAATAATCCACGAAAAAGATATAAAATCAACATTCTCACTGTCCAAATTCCAAACTTCCAAAATCCAGGTCTAAAAAACGAAAGTTCTAGAACTCGAAGACGCAACGCATTTCCCACTGGTTATCAAATATATCAAACACGAACCCTGGAAATCTCTCCTCGAACGCTTCTTCTGAAGTCAGTTTCACCGAAAAGATGCTACTGGAATGTTTATATAACAGGTGCATCCGTACGGTGGAGTGGCATGGAACAGAAAGAACTAGATCATTCAGGATTGCAATCCCATGGCCTCTTTTTTTTTTATTTTTTTTCCTAATTTTCTGTTTGGTTTAGCGAAAGAAGCCCTCTTTTCTAAAGTGATTTATGGCATAGAAGATAAGTATGTAACACGAGTTTTATTTTAAACGTGCTTTTCAAACGCTAATTCAACGACGTTAAGAGAAATCACCTGATCTTAAGAAGAGTAGTAGTGCAAGTGGAATTCTTTGTAGCTGAGTAAATCAATGAGAAGTTGAGTATCTTGTGATAAATCTTAATTTTTATATATTTTATCCCGCTTTATTTATTTATTTAGGGGATTATTTTAGGCTAATTTGGATATGTTAGATAATATTTGAATTGTTAGCCGATTTGAGAAAATAATATAAATTTGAATTAATTATGAGGTTATTGGGTTTAAATTATTAATATCCTAATTGTTATCTTGTGATTAAAAAAATACCTTTTAATATATGATAGATCATGATTTTATCATATTAGAAAATCCTATGGTACAGAATTTTTCGGGAAGCTAAAAGGAAAATCTGATGGTGAAATTTGATTGGGCTTCTTATATTTTAATGGGCTCAAGTTGGTATCCTAAAAGCCTTCTCTTCTTTCCCATTAATTAACCTAGCAGCTGCCAACATGAACACACGCTCTCATTGAGAGCTGAGAGACGCATGTTGAAGAGAGGAGACCGAGCAGCCACAAAGAAGCTACGTAGAGCATCACACATGTTAAACTCATGGACTATATTGAATGATAATAATGAGTCAGTCAATTACAAGGACTACTGGACTATATATATAGGCCCTGTAAGCATGATACAAAGATAAAGAAACAAGATATAATCCTAACAACAATCCTAACAACCTATATACTAATACACCCCCTCAAGTTGAATACTACTTAATAAAGTGTTCAACTTGAACAACACAAAAATAAAGGGTAATTAACAATAATCTTTTCAAAACTAAAAAGAGAATACAATGATACAATGATTTCTTCAAAACAATCTTCTCTCATTCACTTCTTCTGAAAACCAATGTACTCCTTCTACTTCTTCTTAACCAAGCCAGGAAACCTATACCATAAAGTAACCACAAGAGGAGTATATGGCTTGAGTGAGCTTCCATAGTGACGGGATAAACCGAAGTCACATATTTTCAGCTTACCCTCTTTATTTATGAGAATATTAGATGTCTTCAAATCTCTGTAAAGAATCCAATTGTCATGGAGATACTTGACACCCTTGAGAAGTTTCATCATCAAGGATTTTATTTCACCTATACTAAAGGGCCGCTTCATCATTCTTATGAGGCCTTTAAGGTCACACTCCATATACTCCATTACCATGAAAACACCATCAAAATCATCTACAGCCGCTTCTTTAACTTCCACAATAGAAGGATGATTAAACGATGAGAGAATATTTATTTCCCTCAAAGAGGACACTGGAAAGCCATCTCTTTCCATATTCATCTTCACCTTCTTCAATGCTACAATTTCCCCGGTCTTCTTATCCTTAGCTTTATAGACAATACCATAAGTTCCTTCATTTATTTTCTTGATCATTTCAAATTCTGAAACACTTCTGCAACTCTGGATGCTGTTTGCGTTTCTCTGCATTGCTACTAAGCCCCCACCTTCAGGATTTGATGAAAGGTGACTAACATAAGATCCGCTATGTTCCTCATCTTCATCCATATTGTCCACAAGTAACTTCTCCTCAGAATCAAAATCTTCTTTACTTGAAGGGCAGAAACAATCAACTTCTGCACTGTTTCTTGATGATCTAGATTTTTTTTGCCCTCTGAACTTTCACATATGCGTTCACCACTTTCTGGGCTTGATGTCTCTCTTTCATGCATGTCATCATCAGCAGATGCATTCCTTGGCGAGTAATCATCTGACAACTATCTTGACATCTTGATATTCCAACCTTGCACATGTTCCTTATCAGACCACTACTACAAAAAACATCAAAAACATCCTAAATTTAACGTCCTTTTTTCTAAGGTCGTATCACGAGGGGTAGTAAAAAAAAAAACTTTGGACGACCTGAACTTAATTCAGGTCGTCTTAGTTAAGACGACCTGAATTTAAATTTAGGTCGTCTTACTGCTTTTTTTTTCAAAAAAAAAAAAAAACTCCCACGGGGTTGGCCACGGAAGAACAAATCAAAAATCAAATTACAGAAATACTTTCTTTTTTATGTTACAAGCAAGAAATTCCAAAACCAGCAAGAACAAGAACAAGAAAAGAACACAAAGAGAGTAATCGAAACAGAGAAAACAATGAAGATACAATGAAAAAAAAAGAAAAGAAAAGAACCTAACAAATAACTAACAACTCGCATTCTAATCCCTTAAAATGGAATGAATAAGAAACAAGAATGTAAAAAACAGATTAATTTCAGATCTGCAAGAGACTTGGTGTTCATAGTTTCATCTTGGAGCCACGAGGAGATTTCCAGATCTGCAAAAATTGGTGCCCTCTCAGATCTAAAAAATCAACAAGAGTTAGATCTAGAAAAGCACTTACTGGCGGCAGTGTTTTGGATGTAATCGATGGTGACTCTTGTTCCGAAGTGCAGATTCTGGCGTCTCGTTGCTCGATCTCCTCGCCCAGCCAGATCGAAGAGTGTTGAAGGAGTAGGAATCAATCGAAAGAGAAGATGGGGTGTAGAGGAGAGAAGAGGAAGGCGTATGTGTGCAGATCGAAAATGAGAAGAGGAAGGCGTACATAGAGGTATTAAATGGGGTGCAGAGGAGAGAAAGGATAAATGAAACTAAAAAAAAAAAAAATCATTTTAGACGACCTAAATCATTGTTTAGGTTGTCTAAAGTCTTTAAAAAAATTTTAGGCAACCTAAATAAAATATTTAGGTTGTCTAAAGTCTCAAAAATGATATCAATTTTTAAGATTTTTTTGGAGCCAAAAAAATTTTCAAGATTTTTTTGGAGCCAAAAAAATCCTAAATTACGCCAAATATTTCATTTTAGTCGACCTAAATTATTATTTAGGTTGTCTAAAGTCTCAAAAAAATTTTAGACAACCTAAATTAATATTTAGGTTGTCTAAAGTCCCAAAAATGATATCAATTTTCAAGATTTTTTGAAGCCAAAAAAATCATAAATTGCGCCAAATATTTCATTTTAGTCGACCTAAATTATTATTTAGGTTGTCTAAAGTCTCAAAAAAAATTTAGACAACCTAAATTAATATTTAGGTTTTCTTAATTTAGGTTGTCTAAAGTCTCAAAATTCCTATCAATTTTCAAGAATTTTCCTGCGCCAAAAAAATCATTTTAGACGACCTGAATGCAATTCTGGTTGTCTAAAATCCAGTATTGATGACCTTAATTTAATTCAGGTCGTCAATGTTAAATTTTTTTTTTTAAAAAAAAAACACTTACGGCGCCAAACAAATAAATTTTATTCCAAAAAAAAATCTCACGGCGCCAAAATTTATTCCAATTTGGGTGACCTGAATTGAATTCAGGTCATCTAAATTCAAAAATTGACGACCTGGATTCAATTTAGGTCGTCTAAATTCAAAAATTGACGAATCCAGGTCGTCTAAATTCAAATATTGACGACCTGGATTCAATTCAGGTTGTCTAAATTCACGCCAAAAATGATTTTTACTCCAAAGAAAATTAAATACCATGGTGCCAAACAAAAAATTCTCGCGCGAAACTACTTAAAGCGTCTTGAAATTATGTTAGAACACCAAAAATCAATTTTACAAGTCCTAAATTTTTATTCAGGACGTCAAAGGCTCATTTTCCTTCCATATATTTACAAGAATGTCACTGCCTTCATTTTTTACTTCCTATTTTTAAATAAGGATATTTTTAGGGTAGTGATATCCAAATTTTGTAGTAGTGGACTGAACAATATATTCACCCTCATTGCAGGAATTTCCTTGAGGTAATATACTAGAGAAATCAGTTGGAGACTCAGTATTAACTCAATATTTACGGCTCCACCAGAAGAAACACTACTTGCTCCATGAGAGCTTTGCTGTGATGGACAAAATGGAGACAACGAAGTTACATGTGATGTCTCGTTCTTTGAAGATATTATCTCCTTTTTTTCTAAGTCCCAAACAATTGGAGACGTTTAGGATCTGAATCCTCAAAATCAGAGGATCTACGACCGTTCTTATATGAGACATGGCGGCTGCTGCAAGATCGATGCACTGCCATGCCAGAAGAACCATTACCATAATGATCAAATTCCTTATTGGAACGATCTTTGTAGGATTCTCTTCTCCTCAAAACATTGTCCCGCCCATCACAAGAATTTCGTCATTTGCTACAGAAGATCCTTGGGCATCTGCACATCAATCCATTGCTTCCAATTATGTCACAACCAACACAATCAATCTGTTGCTTCCAGTTATGCCAACTAAAAGACTCAGAGACCATTGCCCTGTCCTTTGCAATCACATCAATCTTTACACAAGTACTCGTAAACTAGGTGAGACAAACAAACATGAGGAAAAAATAGCACTGTTCCTGAAGCAATTGTAGAAGAAGAGGGTTCAGTCAAAGGGGAACTTCAAAATAGACAGAGAATTCGACCTGAAATTCTTGAACCACCGTGAGCAAGAATTAGAAATAACCATCGCGAGCCACCGCGAACATCAGTGCAAGAACTGCGAGCCACCGGAGATTCTTGAACCACCAGGATCCTCGCGAACCACCGCATCATGAACCATCGCAAGGATTTCAACCAAGAAACCATGAACAATCGCAAACTCAACCAAGAAAGTCTGGAATCAACGCAAACTCCTGGAGTGCACTCAGAATCGCATGAACCACCGTCGATTCTAAACCACCGCGAACAGTCGACCTAAAACCACCAGTGAACCACCGCGCAACCCCACAGTGAACCACCGTGCAACACCGTCGACCTTGATTCTTCAACCACCGCGAGTCGCCGTCGATGGTCAGAGCAAGACTCAGAAACCACCACGAATTTCAACCAAGAAAGATCTTGAACCACCGCAAACCACCAGCGAAGAACAGAACTGCAAACCACTGCGAACCACCGTGAGCCACCAGTGAAGAATGAACCACCGCTAATCTGAACCAAGAAACCACCGCACCCGCTGATCTAAACCAAGAAACCATGGGAAGGGTCTATCGCTGTGAAGTACGATCAGAACCTGTCACTCGTGGTATCCGTCCAGAACTTGGCGTATCAGGCGTTGTCTCTGCCAACCCCTAATAGGGAATTCAATAATCAACCGGGTCGGAATACTTGACCCGGATTCGTGGGTTAAAAAAAAAACCATGGCTCTGGTACCATGTTAAACTCATGGACTATATTGAATGATAATAATGAGTCAGTCAATTACAAGGACTACTGGACCATATCAATAGGCCCTGTAAGCATGATACAAAGATAAAGAAACAAGATATAATCCTAACAACCTATATACTAACAATGCAGAGACAGCCTTATTTCAATTCCATCGATTAATTCTTTTCATACTCCTCCAGTGGATGCGTGGGACCAAGGGGCTTGAATTATCATCAATTCATCTCAATTCTTCAACTCACGGGACCCACGCTTCTTTCCTGTGCAAGCAATTGAATCTTATTCATTAATTTCAATGGCCATGAGGAATTGCTTAACATGTGAAGGAAGAAAATCCATGGCAGCATAAGTTATTTAGGAGGCAATTTGGAAGGAGCATAGAGGAAGCTAGAGCTTAGGAACTTACACTTGAAGATCACAAAGGAGTATTATTCTTTTTATCTTTTTAATTCAAACTTGAGGTTATTTAGTTTTAAAGGATTTCAAGTTGTGTTAATTTAGAACATAAACTTATTTCTTTTGGATTAAATTGATAATTTGAAGTTTTTATGCTTATTGCTGGATTCTTATTTGCAACCTTTGATTGTCAATTGAATTAAGGGTTAAGGTGCAAAAATACACTTGTGCTTTTCTCCAAGGAGCGCCTAGTAGCAAATGCTTTTTTTGGGTGCAAAAGTGCACACGTGGTTACAAATTAGGTACAAAAATGCCGTTTAACTGTTAAGTTTGACTTTGACCGTTAAGTTTGACTTTGACCGATGATGTGACATTTCAAAGGTGCAAAAATACACATATGATTTGTTAAGAAGAGTGCCCAACAACAATTTTTTTTAATTTAATAATTTTATTTCAAGATCCTAAAATAATTTTTCAAGATTATGAAGTATTTTTTCAGTATCAGTCAGTATCTTTTTAGTACCGGTCAATACTTGAAATATTTTTTCAAGATTATGAAGTATTTTTTTAGTACCAGTCAGTATCCTGAAAGTACTTTTTAATACCAGTCAATACCCTGAAATATTTTTTTCAGTATCAGTCAGTATCCTTTTAGTACCGGTCAATACTTGAAATATTTTTTCAAAATCCTAAAATAATTTTTCAAGACTATGAAGTATTTTTTCTGTACCAGTTAGTATCCTGAAAGTACTTTTTAGTACTAGTCAGTACCCTGAAATATTTTTTTCAGATACTGATTAGTACAGAAAAAATACTTCATAATCTTGAAAAATTATTTTAGGATCTTGAAAAAATATTTCAAGTATTGACCGGTGCTAAAAGGATACTGACTGATACTGAAGAAATACTTCATAATCTTGAAAAATTATTTTAGGATCTTGAAAAAATATTTCAAGTGTTTACCGGTACTAAAATGATACTAAAAAAAAATATTTCAAGGTACTGATTGTTATTAAAAAGTACTTTCAGGATACTGACTGGTACAGAAAAAATACTTCAAAGTATCTTTTTAATACCAGTTAGTACCCTAAAATATTTTTTTTAGATCTAAAAATAATTTTTCAAGATTATGAAGTATTTTTTCAGTACAGGTCAGTATTCTAAATATCTTTTTAGCACCCGTTAGTAATTAAAATAAAATTATTAAATTAAAAAAAAATTGTTGTTGGACGCTCTTCTTGACAAATCACATGTGTATTTTTGTACCTTTGAAATGCCATGTCATCGGTCAAAGTCAAACTTAACGGTCAAACGGTATTTTTGCACCTAATTTGTAACCACGTGTGCACTTTTACACCCAAAAAAAGCATTTGCTACTGGGCGCTCCTCGGAGAAAAGCACATGTGTATTTTTGTACCTTAACCCTTGAATTAATAATTGAGTTTTCGTTATTAATTTAATTGTCAATTGGGTTTATCGATTTAATTGTTTAATTGAGTTGGTAAATTGTCTAGTTGTTTAATTGGATAATTGTAAACAAGATTCCAAAATTATTTAGAAATTAATTGTGATTGGGTTTTAATGAGTTTAATTAACTAGCACTCATTCCATTATGAGTTTTCTAGTGGATTAGGTGTTATTGAATTTGAGGGTTTCCATGTTTCAATTAGTTGATTAAATTTATTAATTCCAATCTTTCATTAATCTTCATTTGATCTAACTAATTGATTCGGCTAAGAAAGTTAACTCTATGTAATCTTAAGTTGTCCTCTTCACTGTACCTGAAGTAAACCTTTTGGGTCTTTTCTTATTTCATTTTCTTAATAGTTAGTTAAATTCTTCTTAGGATTTTGATTATTTTTCTCACAACAATCCCCCCCCCCCCAAAAAAAAGCATTCGAATTCATCTAGATTAGTTTTATTCTCATATAGTTTTAGAGTCATTACCATCCTGCATTTCATTTCATTGTAATTTTTATCACCTAGATACAACTTAAAGAAAAACCCACAGCTTGCTCTTTAGGAGAATGACCTAGGGAGGGGCCCACAAAACATGGGAGGGTCCCATTCCTTCGCTTCATATGCAATACAATTACCGAGATATATAAGGAGAGAAACCAACAAAACAATTCCCTTTAAAGTAGTCTCTAATGACTCCACCGCAGGCTGCTCTATGTAAAGACTTGGACTTTGCACCATCAACATTCACTTTGATTGTAGTATTAGGTGGTGAAAGTTCCCAGTTTCTTCATCTGTTATCCTCACGTAAAAGACAATCAGAAGGGTCCTTCTTCATGGAAAAATGGTGGCCCACATTTAAGGCACCTGACACATTGAGATGAACATTGGGATGAACATTGGGACCATTTGCTTCACCATAAATAAGTAGGAAGACTATATTGAAAAATTAGCCATATATATTTAAAAAAAAATCTAATTTTCTTAGCTCCATTCCATTCTTTTGGCAAGACATGCTAACCTATTTCTTACCCCTGTAATTTCCGTGTCTTTATAGTCATCAATGATAGGACTTGTTAGTTCTCTATGTATTTTGATGATAATCAACAATTGTAAACACATCTTGAAGTTTTTGCATTTGCTGAAAATCAACTGTCAAATGGAAACTCGAGTATTGATGTGAATACTCGAGTATTGACTTGGCAGAGAATTGCTCAAATCCATCTTGACAAAGCAATACTCAAGTATTGGAAGCAATACTCGAGTATTGGACTTACAAAGAGCAATCAAATTTTTCACCTTGAGTCAATACTCGAGTATTAATACTCAAGTATTAGAAACAATACTCGAGTATTAGACTTACAGAGAGCAATCAAGTTTTTCATTTTGAGTCAATACTCAAGTATTGGAAGCAATACTCGAGTATTGGACTTATAGAGAGCAATCAAGTTTTTCACTTTGATTCAATACTCAAGTATTGGAAGCAATACTCGAGTATTGGACTTACAGAGAGCACTCCAAGTTTTCACCCTGAGACAATACTCAAGTATTGGTTGCAATACTCGAGTATTGAACACACAGAGAGAATTTCAACATTGACATAAGTTCTCAATACTCAAGTATTCAATTGAGAGCACTCCACGTTTTCAACCTGAGACAATACTCAAGTGTTGGTTGCAATACTCGAGTATTGAACACACAGAGAGAATTTCAACATTGACATAAGTTCTCAATACTCAAGTATTCAATTGAATATTCAAGTATTGGTCATACAGAGAGACATCAAAGATTTACACCTTATGCATACTCGAGTATTGATTTTACATACTCGAGTATTGAACTTTTACAAAGTTTTTCAAATCAACATTTGTTTATGAATACTCAAGTATTCATTTGAAAACTCAAGTATTGACATGGAAAAACTCCACAAAATTTTCAAATGAATGCATACTCGAATATTGATTTGGAAACTCGAGTATTGGGCATACAGAGAGCTTTTCCTCCTTTCAATAACTTGAAAACTCGAGTATTGTATCTAAGGTCCAAAGTTCACATCACGATGATTTCTCTCTGGATGATGAATACTCAAGTATCAGGATGGATACTCAAGTATTGACTTAAGTGCACAGTGACATACTCGAGTATTGATGAACATACTCGAGTATTGAACGCTAAATTTGAAAATCAAATTTGACGAATTTTTGGAATCATCTTATTTGATCTTAATACTTTATCTTATCATTCTTCTATATTCTTAGCTATGTTTAACCATCTTTTTGAAGAGTTTCAGATAGATCAATGAAAGTTAATTGAAGGTTAGAGGAAAAGCAAAAAGGTAGTTCAGAACATTAAATGCTGAACAAAAAGTTGCTCCTTTTTGGCTAATCCAACTGCACACGCCTACAAAGCATTTAAGAATGATTTCTACAACAAGTAAACTCTTCTTCAACGGACTAATTCATTGAGAGTCAACTCTGCTTACTTGGACAGCTGGATTAAGCTGAGTTTAGAGAGAGAATATGCCAAAACCACTTCCTAAACATGGCAAAGCTTCTCCAACGGATCTATTGGGATAACAACGGTCATATATTGATCTCTACCTATAAATAGAAGACAGATTCAAGCAGAAAAACGTGGAGAAACAAGCTTACACTTCCAACATGCTGAAACTCTGCTCTCACACTATCTGCACTCTGTTTTTCATGTTTAGTTAACTAAGAAAGTGAAGTGATTTGTATTTGATCTTCAGTGTTTATCTATTCACTTCTAAGAGAGAAGATTTATTGTAATCATTCTATTCTTCTGAGAGTTACTCAATATTGGGTGATCTTGAGTGGGAAACACATTGTGTTGATTATAACTTGTAAGGGGGAGTGAATCCTAGTGAGGGGATTGCTTCGAGTACAGAGTGTGTAATCAAGCGGTGTGTTGATTACAGTTTGTAAGGGGGAGTGAATTCGAGTGAGAGGATTACTTCAGTTACAGAACGTGTAATCATATTGAAAGAAGATAGTGGATTGAAAATCCCAAATAAGGCTTGGGGACTGGATGTAGGTCAAGGATAAGGCCGAACCAGTATAAATCAGTTTGCACATTCTCTTCCCTTATCTCTTACATTTTCAGCATATATGTTTGAATGTGTATACATATTTAAATGTGTAGTTATTGCTTTCTAAACTGATTTCAGTGAGTTACGAAAAGAGTTTCAAAGTTCCTAAATTTTTATACTTCACCCAATTCACCCCCCTTTTGGGTTCAGCCGGTTCTTACAGAACTCTCTATTGTGCTAAACAAATCCAATTAAACGTTATCTCAAAGCAATGAATATATTACATGGCAATTTTTGGAAAATAAATATATTGTCCTACATAATTTGCACGGCTTTTTTTTGCATTTACAAAATTTAATAAGGAGGATTTGGTCTGTAGAATCAGAATTTCACTCTGAACTGTGGTATACAAAATTAGAACTAGTAATGAAGTTATTCCAATCTCTAAAAACAAAGGGCACATTGAAAATAGGGTTTTGGCGTTCAGTCTGAACAAAATTTCTTTAACAACATGGTGAGAAATAAAAGGCATACCATATGAGGAGGTGAGTTTTTCTTTCTTTGAATGCCTCATGAGTTCGACGGGAACTTGGCAGTGGCACTACAAAAAACACTCAATTTCCGATGAATTTGCTATGGAAATTTTCTCCATGGCAAATTCCTGACAGAATTCCATAAGGAAATTTTCTGTGGCTAAATTACCCATAGAATTCCATCGCAAGTTCCATGAATATTTCCCTGGCAAAAACACAAAACTTATTAAATTTTATATTAAAATTAATATTTATAATATTATTAGTAATTGGTATTATATTATAATTTAATAATATTATATTCATAAATTTATAAAAAAAATATTTCCAACATTATAATATTAATTATTAATTAATTATATTTAAAATTAATTATTAAAATTATATTGTTAGTTATTAATATTATATTCACAATTTTATACTAAAATAATCTTTATAACATTAGTTATTATTTAATTTTGATTAAAAATAAATTATTAGTTATTAATATTATATTTATCATTTTATGTTAAAAATTATTAGTTACTATTTATGGAAAATTAAAATTAAGGACCTAGAGAAAATAATATTTATTATATATAAAAGACCATAAAAATTGTTATTACGAACCAAATATCATAATATAAATTTAAAATTACTAAATTGCATGTAATCATACCTCATGCATTATTTCTTATATTCATAATTAAAAAAAATAATTAAAATTAAAACTAAAACTGCCTATCATAATATGATCATATCCTTTTTTTTTAATATATTATTTATTTAACATATTTTTTCTTAATTTTTATTTTTCATCAATTTATTTCATCAAGTTGCCCAATTTATATTATCAACCTTAATATCAATTAAGCCTTTTTTATAAAAATAAAAAGTAAACTTATTCCATATATTTCATGATATAATAGGTTAGTTATAATTTTTTTAATTAAAATAACATCAGCTGAATTTTTTAACCCACATAAATTGCATTTAAAATAAAAATAAATCATATGAACTTTCTTGGTTTAACATATATGATAAATTATAAAAGACCTTAACTTTTATTAAAATTATATAATTCCATTTTTAATTAAAATCTTTGTTGATTTAAATTTTTTAATGATTTTTACAAATTGAAGAATGCGTAATCTGTTTTTATAGATATATAGTCGAGTTATGAAAAATGAAAATTGAGAAAAACTATTGTTTAATTTAATGAAACTTAGAATTTTGTATTAGTTTTAAAAATAGAATGGAAAAGAATTAGAAGAGAATGCAGAAGATTTTGTTAGGGCATTTTAGTACTTTTAATTTTATATTTTTATATTTGGTCCTTCTAAATAATTAAAAATTTTGTTGATTTAAATTTTTTTATGATTTTTACAAATTGAAGAATGCGTAATCTGATTTTATAGATATATAGTCGAGTTATGAAAAATGAAAATTGAGAAAAACTATTGTTTAATTTAATGAAACTTAGAATTTTGTATTAGTTATGAAAAATTTTGTTGATTTAAATTTTTTAATGATTTTTACAAATTGAAGAATGCGTAATCTGTTTTTATAGATATATAGTCGAGTTATGAAAAATGAAAATTGAGAAAAACTATTGTTTAATTTAATGAAACTTAGAATTTTGTATTAGTTTTAAAAATAGAATGGAAAAGAATTAGAAGAGAATGCAGAAGATTTTGTTAGGGCATTTTAGTACTTTTAATTTTATATTTTTATATTTGGTCCTTCTAAATAATTAAAAATTTTGTTGATTTAAATTTTTTTATGATTTTTACAAATTGAAGAATGCGTAATCTGATTTTATAGATATATAGTCGAGTTATGAAAAATGAAAATTGAGAAAAACTATTGTTTAATTTAATGAAACTTAGAATTTTGTATTAGTTATGAAAAATTTTGTTGATTTAAATTTTTTAATGATTTTTACAAATTGAAGAATGCGTAATCTGTTTTTATAGATATATAGTCGAGTTATGAAAAATGAAAATTGAGAAAAACTATTGTTTAATTTAATGAAACTTAGAATTTTGTATTAGTTTTAAAAATAGAATGGAAAAGAATTAGAAGAGAATGCAGAAGATTTTGTTAGGGCATTTTAGTACTTTTAATTTTATATTTTTATATTTGGTCCTTCTAAATAATTACAATTTTTATAGTCCTTCTCCATAAATATTTTTTCTTCTAAGTCCTTCATTCTAATTTTCCCTATTATTTAACTTTGATGTGAACCTCAATGTTGTTGCAAATTCCATTATTTAATTCAAAGATTGTTTGATTAATTGCTTTGGTCCTTATTAAAATCCGGTCTTAAGATTAATTAATTTTTCTTTAATTTTTTTAAATAATTTTGTATATATATATATCCGGTCTTAAAAGTTTTAGACTTTTATATTTAAATTTTTCCTTATATTTGGGCCGCATAAAATATAAGTCCGTTTGTGTGAGATTTCTTTAAAAAGTAATTGATATTTCAATTTTTTTAATAACATTTTTAAGACCACTTGTTTTTTGGCTGGTATGAATAATATATTTAATACCTATGAATAAAGGATGCGGTCCAAGAAGTTCTTTATATTTACAAAACTGTCACCAGTTATACTTTTAAGACTGAGGCATCAATTCTCTGTTCTAAATGAGATGGTCTTAAAGCGTTTTTTTTTTTTTTTTTTTGCATTAGTGAGATTTCCGCATATTTTCAACTTTGAAATATTTTAGAAATATATTTTGGCACTGTAAATATTTTTGGGAAATTAATTTGGCCATGTAAAATAGATTTTTGTTTGATTGGCAATATTTCAAACACTTTGATTAAGTATTTGATTGTTGAAAATTGGGGTATTACATAAACAACAATGAAAATCTATAGTAAGCTAGTGCAGCAGTCAATTTCTCAGAAATAATTATAGAAATAACCTTTATAAAGAAAGCCATACAAATAAACCACAGTTGAAAGAATTTAAATATAATAGATATGCGACTTATAACCACACAACAAAATCAAAACAAAGCATAATAACAGGCACAGTCAAGCTTGTGACCCTCAAATTGGGAATCAAGGCTAGCTTGATCCTATAAGACCTGCCTTGAAGGGCCAAGGTCAAAAAAGGGCGGCCGTTGAAGGCATGGGCTAAAAAGGGCTTGCCCTTGTAGGCCTTGGTAGGGTTGAGCATAGAACCCATAATTCATAAGCCCGCCCATAACCTAGTGTAATTGAACTATTTTGAACTAGCCCAAAATTACCCATAATAGGTTGGGTTGAAATCCGCCCATCTAAAAGTTAAATGGGCGGGCTATGAGCACATCTTCGGGCTACCCGTTCCCGCCTATTTAGTTAATTTTTTAAAAAGTAAATATATGAACAAAGGACAAGGCACTGAGGACACTAAGTAATATTGTAATACCCATTTTTTCCTCGACAATCCGACTCTCACTCTCTCATACTCATTTTTCCCCCCCTGTGATTGACTTTTAATTTAAAAGTTAGAGTTTGAACATAAAAATTATGTTATGATGGTACTTGTCTATATTTAGGTTCTTTTATGTGAATTGTAATTATTGAACTTTGAAGATTCAAATTTCACAATTTAGAATGATGGATTTAGATGGAATAATGGATGCTTAATGCTTATGTATATATTTTTAAAGGAAAAAAAATAGATCAAATGTAAATGAGTTACCCAAAACCCAATTAGCCCGCCCATTTATATGCTAGCTCGTTTACACAGGTTTAAAAGGGTTGAGAAACAGGTATGGGATGGCCCGAACCCATATAAAGTTAAATGAGCGGGATATGGTTTTAAACATGGGCTATCCAACCACCCTATTGCTATGTCCTAGGCTCGAGGTAAAAAAAACATTGGTTTTTAAGGCCCAACCCGTGAGTGTACAAACCATGCCGGCAGAGCCAAAAGCTATTTTTTAAAATTATAACTATTTTTCTTGTGTTTTTTTTTCCCTAAGAAATATAATTAGTAAATTACAATAATTGAAATTCTAAGTTAACAAATAAATGTTGTCAACATTAAGGTCTAAACAACACGTATCATGCAACAAACAAATACAATCACTAAGTCATAATCAAAAGTAAAATATTGTCCATATACCACAATTACAAATAATTAATGAAAATACTTACCAAAATTAAAAATATTTCTTATAAATATGTCTTGAAAAGTGTAAATAGTTTAAAAAAAATAAACAACACAAGATTTGAACAAAACAATCACTAGAAATCAAGTCAAACTTGGATAGGAAACCTGCGATTTTGACAACAATAATATATAATTATATCAAATAAAATAGATAGATTTAATAAAACTCATGGGTTGTGGTATACATTATGATTTAAAGAATTAATTTTAAATTATAAATTTTAATATATATATAACGTGAGAGAGAGATAGGATAAAATAAATCTAATCAAATAATCTAAGTCAGTAAATCTTTCATAATGATACCAAATACTTTACAAATCTGATTTGAAAGATATTAGCAGTAAAATGCTTTACAAATCTGATTGGAAAGATATTAGCAGTAAAATGCTGACTTAGATTATTTGATTAGATTTATTTTATCCTATTTCTCTCCCTCTCTCACGCTATATATATATATAGACACCGAAAACTAGTTTATGTCCAAGTGGCGATCTTGTTGCTGTTTCTGAATTCTTTACGTTGGAAGAGACATATATAATGGGGTTCGCTCCGCATAGGAGTATGCTGGCTCAGATGACGTCATTGGAATTGAGAACTTTAGATTCCCCTGAACACCACCAAATGCTATGTTCCAGGCCACTATGCCGTACGTATTGCGAACGATATATAAACATTGGCGTAGAATCTTTCAACGAAATTTCGGGGAAACTAATTCCAGGCGAAACGTTCCAAAATGGATTTACAGTCTTGTCTTTGATATACTTGGCAACAGGTGGAAAATGCATCTCGAGGAGACGACAGAGAATGAGTGTGTCTTGATTTGTGATCATCTCCAAGATTTTTGGGATACTGAAGTCGGTGACGATGTCTTCATCTGGCTCTTTAATGATAGGGTCGACGATAAAATAGCATTCATTCTCTCCTAAAGAGTTTGAGAATGATTGTTCGTTCTGTTCTTTCTTTTGTTCGTTTCCACCTCACTATATCATTTTTAGAAATTATGGTTATTAGTTTTTTATGGTTATTGGTTTGGAAGGTGTTCTTTTTTTTTTTTTTTTTCGCTTTCTTTTTCCCTTTTTAGTTTACGGAGGTTTCAATTGCTTGGAATTTTGACAGTGATAATGTTGATTTAGTATCTTTTTCATTTACTTGTTTTGGTTGGCATTTTTCTCGTTTAAGTTTTCATTGATCAATTATCAGAAAACAAAAAAGAGTTTTCATTAATCTCATCTCCCCATGGGTCGTGCCTAAGTGCCTAACCAAAAGAAACCCAACACATCCTTCAATGGTGGAACTTGGTTGGCCACCTTCTCTTATCTCATGTATTTATATGTATGTATCATATAATATTTTATTTTAGTTAATAATTTGGCCCCAGTTAAATATTTATCCTACGTGTTTTGCTCTTTCTAATGAAGGTAATATTGTAATAATTAGTAAAAATTTTGGGATTCTAATTTTGGGAGAGTCTTGATTTTTGACAATAGATGACTATATATATATATATATATATATATATATATATATATATATATATGTAGAAGATGATTAATGACTAATTTTAATCTGTTTGGATTTATTATTTAATTGTCTTATAATTATATAATGAATTTCTTTTTTGAAAAATAGATTATAATAGGTTATTTGCTTAGCTGAAATTGAGTCAAATCTTTTGTTTTTTTAAAAAAATATTTTTGGGGTTCATATTATATTTGTTTTCTTTTCTCCAATTATTTTGTTTTGAGGTAGTGGAATACACATTTAAGTGTTAATTTTATTAAATTGTAATGTACATATAATTATATGATTGTGTTTGTGATATCTTTAGGATAATGTTTGATTCATTACTCATTGGGCGGTAAGAGGAAAGTAAATTCTTGTTTGAGATACTTACTGTAATATCATCTTATATCTTGTTTTGATGTATAATTGTCGGTTATTATTTATTTGTATTTTTAATATTATGTGATATTATTTAGTAAATAGTTTAATATGTTTATTTTTTACTCTGGATTAAAAATATTTTCTAGTTGTACCAATGGCATCCTTCAACAAACACTAAGAATAAATTTAATTAATTGCTTCTTCAGGTAATTTATAATGCATCTAATTACTTTGCGGCAGTCACAAACTAAAAGGGTTAATTCTTTTATATATATATATATATATATATATATATATATATATATTAAAAAGACTAGGTGGGGGTAGACATCGGTACCCCACCAGGGTCAGGGCATGCCTCTAGGCTTAAAAAGGTTAATTATGTATACAGCAAGAAAAAATAATATTTTTCGTAAGCCCAAAGGGTTTATAGGTGTGTATTTGCCATGGAAATTAAATCTCAACTGATATATATATAATTTAAAATAAAAGTAATTTTGTATCAATTACTATTTTTTTTGCCTAAATTCTATCAATTGATATTCTAAAAAATAAATTCGTCATTTAAAATTAATGTTAAAAAATAATTATGACGAATTTCACAAAGATCAATGCGGGAATTGACTGATTAGGGTGGAACTGCTATTTCAATCCTATAAAAGAACATTGATTTAATATTCGGAAAAGTGCACATAAGATTTTATTTTGTTCATTTATTTATCTTTTCAAGCTTTTAACCCTAACACTATTGACATTTTTTACATATTAAATTTAATTTTTAAAATTAATCATAATTGACATGAAAAATATTCTTTAAGGCGTGTTAATGTAAATTCTTCATACTATTATGTTTCTCAGTCTTTAGCACTAGATATCGAACAGTCAATAGACATGCTTTTCTGATACTCCGGCATTTGATTTTTGCTGTATATCTGTAAATGCTTTCGGGTGATCATGGACAGCCATCAGCTTCTGGAACAAATTATATCCTACTTGTTCAGGGAGATAAAACAAAGGGTAAAGGAGTAAAAATACACATGAAGCTAAGTTTGCCCCAATGAACGCCTAGCACCATGAAGTTTTTTTTTGGAGCAAAAATACACATGTGGTTACATTTTAGGAGCAAAAATCACACCACCATTAAAATCTAACTTAACGGTGCATTTGCAACAGAAAATGTCATATTTACGATAGAAAATGTCATATTTACAACAACATTTAAACACATGGATTTTGAACATAGAAAGGTCATTTACAACAAACAAAGGCTATATTTACAACAGAAAGTGCTGTATTTACAACAAAATTTAAAATCTAGCCATATTTACATCAAAAAATGTTATATTTAAAATAACATTTAAACACCTGGATTTTGAACATAGAAAGGTCATTTACAACAGAAAAAGGCTAGATTTACAACAAGAAGTGCTATATTTATAATAAAATTTAAAATCTGGCCATTTACAACAGAAAAAGCCATATTTACAACAGGCTAGATTTACAACAAAAAGTACTATATTTACAATAAAATTTTAACGGTAGTGTGACTTTTGCTCCCAAAACGTAACTTCATATGTACTTTTGTTCCAGAAAAAACTTCATGGTGCTGGGCGCTCCTTAGGACAAACTTCATATGTAAAATTGCATCTTTACCCTAAAAAAAAAAAAAACTCTCTCCAGTCATAAATTTAATATCCATCCGTTGACCGTTTTTTGAAATTGTTAAGGAAACTAAATATATTAATTAATTATAATTAATTTAGAGAAAACTCGATAAATATAAATTATTTAACTTTTTTAATCTTTACAAAAAAAAAGTCAGCTAAATCTTATATTTAAAACAAGATGTAATAATAGATAAAAATAATACTAATGAATTTTAAAAAAAAAAAAATGATCCAAGCTTACCATACCTTATCAGTTGGGTTAGGTCTCGTGACTGTTTAATTACATCATACAATCACAAATTTGATTAAAAACATGAGAGTATCATAAACTAAATAGATAAGTAAAACAAAACTATCAGTCCATCACACTGTTACAATATTAATTCTGTAATAAGGTAGAATATTTACACCTCTAATAACTCTTCTCTCCCCTGCATCATGATATTTAAACCTCTAATAAAATTTGTGTCTATGAGAAGATAGAGTTGAGATTTGGATGGCCAGCTATTAAAGTGAACCGGTTACCTTACCTTCTGTCATTAGATCCTTAAACCATTTTTTGCCAAGAAAATGTCATTTTAAGAGAAAAAAATTTCAGCTTTCTAGTTTGATTAATGAAGTGCAACAATAAATTTATATGCTGGCAACTAACTTGATCATGTTCATCCTTGCTCCGGCTTTTGTCTGCTGGTTAGTTTGTGCTTTCAGAGGGCCAATACCTGATTACATATTTAGTCAAAGGTCCTTAAATTTTCATACCAGGGAAATCTAAAACAGAATAATCGTCTAGTATCTTGATACATATTTGTTTATAGCTTCTATTTATGCTTTGACCCTCTATGTTAACATAGGGAAGCGGATCCGCTCAGTAGCTTATTTTCTCAGTATCTCTCAGAAACTCATCTCAACCATTGATTTCATTAAATTGTAGCCGTTTATTTTAATGCTTTGAAAACAGATCAAAACCCAAGGCTTCAACATTATGCAGCTTCTATGCTTCGCTTCTCATATCCAGGAAGCACCTGTACGTAAAACAGAGCTCTTCTTCCTAACTCTAACAACTTATTTGTGTTAGCCAATGATCACCAACTGAACTTATTATATCTTTTCTGCAAGAATAAGATTTTCCACCTCAAAGATGCCATAATCAAAGTTTTATCAGAATAAATTCAATTGAAAGCTTTAAACAAGTGCATTTACACAGTTCTTACATGGCTACCCCATGGAATCAAACACAGACAAGCTATCAAAATGGCTGAATTACAATTTCCTCAAGTTCATAGGAGGCCCAGAATTTTCCATCACTCTAAAATGGTAAACCCAACAAAAAAAAAAAAAATCCGTTCAGTTTCAAGGCATCCATTTCACTTCACGGTTCAAGTTAATCTATCCAAAGGTCGAACATTATAGCATGAGCTTCAAGTGATAGGAACAATGGGATTCTTAGCGAAACCCAAATCTTGTAAAGGTTCTATCCCTTTCTCCCATAGCTATTTTTGGCTCTTTCTATAGCAGTGATGTTCGATTTGAGTAGTGTTTGTTTCCTCCACCAAGATTTGAACTTCGTACAAGATTCATGTTTTGCATAGGATGTTGATTCGAACTCAATGCTGAAAAAAATAAAAACATCGCAAGGAGCTTTACCAGTGCCGGAGACGATCGGCGGAGGCGGCAATTGGTGTCAAGGATAGGGATTTGGCAGGAATGGACAGGTGATATTATAATAAAAGAGAAGGTGAATATGCCATTTTAAAAACTATGTCACGTGTCACTTTTTGATTACTTAGATTCATTGGATGGACAGATTTTAAAGCTTCTGAGAGAAAAGGAGAGAAGCGCCGCTGAGACAAACCTGACCCGTTAACATAGTCAGTTCTAATGTTGTTCAGATGTGAACGAAGTTATTCAAGCTTGAACTAGGATCAGATCCTAGGGCCTACGTACCCTTGAATAGGGATCAAAGCCCACGTAGTTCGATTATACTTCCGGCGTTTAGCCACTGAGGAGTGGGGTGTGTGCTATGTGAGAATGATAGGATGAAATGGCATGTACCGTTCACCAGCGTAGAAATCTCCTATTTATAGGAGAAAGTAACCGTCCCTAGATGGGCAGTTATTACATGCATAGGCACAACCGCTGATGGTAGTTTTCATGAGGAACTGGGCTTCAGGACCCAAGTTCCGAGGTCCATAACAGATGTCAACAAAAATAAAAATGACACTGCACTATACTTTTCATGGCTGAAGTTTGTGAGAGATTTAACTTCCTTATTGGCTTCTTGTAGAAAGCTCGTATTATTATCACCTGAGGACTGTTTATGCATATTTTGCATAATGGCCTCCTAGTAATTTATTAGCGAAACCAAAATTCATATCACTTTCAGCTGATATCTTGCTGGGTTTTTCTTCTGTCGAACATCAATACAGAATAAAGACGCCACATTCTACGTTTAAACATTACATATCTTGCTGGATCTATTGATAATTTTACTCCCAAAGAAGGTGCTGAAGGTTCTGAAAAACAAAACTGCAGCAGATGGGAACCACTAAAAGATAATCAGACTTGTAAGGGGAAGAAAACCAGGTGGTTGCAGCTAAAATGCTGGGAATAATCTTGAAACTCAAAAGCTGAAAGTTGAGCTTGTTGAGATTAATAGAAGATTGCATGGAGACCAGTGATAAAGCTGCGAGATGCGTTGAGTTTCTGAAGCATTTCAGATGGCACACTATTCATCTTTTCTAAGCAATAATCTTTTGAAGGGGGTCAAAGAGAAAACAACATTGTCCGAGCTGAATCAACAAATGGACGTTGTTGGAGATATCATGTCATTTTGCGTATTAAAATTGTATGTGTTTTATTTCTTCACCTCCCTGGTTTGTGTTGGCAAGTTGAACACCTTAGCTGGTTTGTGTTGACACATATATATTTGAAAAATGGGTAAAGGAAAAGAACGTAGTACCTTACAGAAGAAAGGGATATACATTTAAATGACAACAAAGAGAGAAGGGTGAGAGTAAAAGCATATGCCAAAACCTATCAAGAATATACCTCACAGATGAGACAGCAACATGTCTAATACTAAGTTAAAAGTAATGTTGTCAAACTCACGAATTTAAGTAAACTTGTGACAGTGACGTAAACCCGTATCGTAAACTTGAATGGTAAACTCGTAAGAGTTTACTTTTATTATTAAATAAGTATTATTAATGTATAATTAAGAAATAAAAATGACAACAATTTAATTTAAATATATTTTAAATCAAACAATTGAAATTAAATCCATCAATATTCATCATTTATCATATTTAATAAAGAAATTTCTACAAAATTTCTATATAAAGCCGTTGAGCATGATCAAATCAAAAAAGTATTTAAGAGTAAATTAACATGATTTTATAAGCTGGAAACGTAAAAACGGTAAACTCAGTATATAAACTCGTGAGTTTAACTGAGTTTACAACTAGTACGAGTTTACCACTTGACTTGTCTTTGTAATCTAGAAGCGTAAAAACGATAAACTCAAAAAGTGAACTCGTGAGTTTGACAACAATAGTTGAGAGGAAAAGAACCGACCGAAATCAGCCTGGACGGCCGGAGTGAGGCCTGCATGGTCCAAATTAAATCAGGTTCTCACGTGGAAATACTGACCTCATTTTAATTATTTTTTTATGCCTCTGACTTTGTTCAATCCAATAGAAATAATGAAGTACCATTAAACAGATCATCATCATAAATGAGTCAGATTCCCCCGTATGTGTTTTTACGCGCCAGTGGTCAAAGACTTCAAGTTACGGCAATCTGACTCTTATGATTGCCCTCACAAGTTCCTTTGCCCATGGAAGATTTTGAAATATGCATAAACTAGAGTCTTAACTTGGGCATTATGCTATACATTTAAAATAACAAAGCGAGCTATTTTAGTATAAGCCGAAGTTTATTGCATAGTATGCCTCTAACTATTCGCCAGTAACCATTCACCAAGTCTATAAATTGTTTGGCTTCAAAAGCAATCAAAACTTTTGTGTCGATATATCATAACGTTTAAATAAACGGTACACAAGGCTATAATTATTAACTTATTATTGTAAATTACATGACCTGTACATATATATATACATTGGCGGACCCACACATGTTTTTGTGGGTACAAGTGTACCCATAAATTTGAAGGAGATATATTTTCTTGAAGAGACTTTGCAATAAGTTGTCTAGGTGGTGTGGTGGTAATTTCACTAGTCCCACAGCAGATCCTGTATTCAAACTCATGCATGGACAACTTTCTTACCTATTTTTAATATCTTATCACATATGAGAAATCATAATAATTTTTGCTTGCATGTTGCTTTGGAACTTGATTGTGTAACATCTGAGTATTTATATGCCATGGGATTAGAATACATTGTTCTATTTAAATTGATTTCCTCGAAAATACTTTTCAATTGAACCCAATTTCTGATCCTAAATTTTACGAAGGTATGAGTTGCCTTTTATCCTCCTTAAAAAAAAAAAAAAATCCCCCGAATCCCACTATCAATTGTGCACCCACAAACATTACATCCTGGGTCCGCCACTGTATATATATATATATATATATAGGGGAAATGATTTGTGCAGTCACTGCACCTAAGGTTTTTTCCAGTGACTACAAAACGACGCAGTTTAGTTTAATGAACATTGAAAAAAAAAGAAAAAAAATAATATACAATTCAAAACAAAACATATACTGAAATTTCAAATAATTTTTTCGTATGAGATCACGAATAACATTTAAAAAAAAATACAGAATCAATTTGTGTATATGCTCACATTATTCCATAGGGATAATTACTTTTTAAATTTCAAATTAAATACATTAAATTAATTTGAACGAATCATCAGTAGTTACCTGCGACGGGTATTTCCACGGCAAACTCAGTGTAGCAGAAGACTGAAAGCAAGGCGGAGACGCCGGAGACGACAAAAGATATGACCATGGCCGGGCCGGCCTTGTCCCTGGCCTCAAGGCCAGTAAGAACAAATATTTTGGCGCCAATGACGGATCCGATGCCGAGGAGAGGTGAAGCTGAGAGAGAGAGAGAATGAGTTTTTTTTTTTTTTCAATGTTCATTAAACTAAACTGCGTCGTTTTGTATTCACTAGAAAAAATCTTAGGTGCAGTGACTGCACAAATCATTTCCCCATATATATATGAATGAAACAGAGGCACGCTAGCTAGCTTGTTGGTTGGATCCTCCGGGGATAGCCGTCAACGTGGCGAAAGCCAACGTCGCCCACCAGGGAGCACGATTCCGCCATCTTCGTCAGCCACTTGCTGCCCTCCTTCTGAGTTGTTCATACTCAGAATATTGCCCATAATAAGACACAATTCCTCTTGTTTGATGCGATCTAGGAGGCTTGTCACAAAATGAGTCTGCCCTGCATAGATTGCAACGTGCAATATATTACTGACTCATGGGACTTTCGGTGCTGATGGCCCCAAACACTGTTGGGTTCTTGTATGCCTCCACAGCTTCCTTCCATTGGCCTTTCATGCCATAATCCAACAAAACTCAATCATCAACTTCCATTATTATCTTATAGCCTCAGCCAGCTGCCATGCACGTGAATGTGTGTGCAAGTATGAGTTATTATATATATATATATATGATCAGTTTGATTCTTATAGTTGTAGTAGTTTCTCTGGGCGCAAATAAGGACTGAGAATCAAAAACTTAGCTTAAGACTATAATTAATGGCACGTCAGTCTTTATTTTGATGGCGTGGGATGTCATGCTTTTTGAGGTTTAATTTGAACAGCAAAGTTAATTATATTAGGTGATTATTCCAGCATCATATGTGAATCAAACAGAGCTAGAATCGTGACTGCTAACACAGACAATTGTACTAATAATTTCCATTATCTTTTAGAATAAAGCCGTAACCCTCGTATCACACCAATAAAGTTGCAGGATTTCAATATTATACTATGAAGTATTATCAAGCAAACTCAGCATAAAATTGTACTTCATTGTCGAACGTAGGATTCTTTTTTATTTTTTATTTTTTAAAAAAGACAAAATTCATTTTGATGTCTGAGCCATAACTACTATTACCTCTAGTGCAAGATTGGCATTTCCTTGACAATGGGGGAGATTCAGATTCAAAAATCCCCAGAGCATGCCAAAAGATTCATGGTTGGCCAATAACTATTGCTTGAGGAGATTCTGCTCCTTCGGTTTCGTCCACTTTCAAGTCGGCATCCATCATATCCGTATTGGGAATTTGTTCTTGTAACGACACAGCATCACCCATACCCTGGCCTGTTTTCAGTTTCTCCCTATAATTCTCCATTTCAGCTCGGTACCTCTCTTTATCCTTAAGTGCCTTCTCTTGATAAACCTAAAGTCAAGGGAAAACCACAAGTTAATTTTGCTAGCAAACATCATGGTAATTTTGTGTTCCCACATTTGAAACACAACTTAAGTATTGAAAATCTTTGTTGGCTTTTGGTTGCCCCAAGTAAGAGTTTCTGTTTACCTTTTGCTAGCAAGCTTAATGTTAGGACTTCAATATTAACAGAATATACTTTAGAGGACCGAGATGAAACGGTCCAGGTTTAAAGGAGTAAATTGAGACGTTTTGAGTGCAAAGCATGAACTCAAAATATGAAAAACATAAATGCAAAAGACAAAATTCAATACTCACTGCTTTCTCCAGCTCCATTAATTTGTTCCACAGTCCTTCAACTATCTTACTGATTTCTCTGTTATTCCCATGGTGAAGTGGTTTCAATCTTGCATGTTCCTTTGCAAAGAAGAAACTGTATCCGCTTTGATTCGGTTTGGGATGACCAGGGTCTCTCTTTTTTATCTCACATTTCTTGCATCGAGTCAGTTTCGGATGACCATGGTCTCTCTTTTCAATAACTACTGCTTGAAGAGATTCTGCTCCATCGGTTTCATCCACTTTCAGGTCGGCATCCATCATATCCTTATTGGGAATTTGTTCTTGTAACGGCGCAGCATCACCTATACCCTGGCCTGTTTTCAGTTTCTCCCTATAATTCTCCATTTCAGCTCGGTACCTCTCTTTATCCTTAATTGCCTTCTCTTGATAAACCTAAATTCAAGGGAAAACCACAAGTTAATTTTGCAAGCAGACATCATGGTAATTTTGTGTTCCCACATTTGAAACACAACTTAAGTATTCAAAATCTTTGTTGGCTTTTGGTTGCCCCAAGTAAAAGTTTCTGTTTACCTTCTGCTAGCAGGCTTACTGCGAGGACTTACAATAATAACAGAATATTCTTTAGAGGACCGAGATGAAACGGTCAAGGTTTAAAGGAGTAAATTGAGGAGTGTCTTAAGTGCCAAAGCATGAACTCAAAAAATATGAAAAAAATAAATGCAAAAGACAAAATTCAATACTCACTGCTTTCTCTGGCTCCATTAATTTGTTCCACAGTTCTTCAACTATCTTACTAATTTCTCTGTTATTCCCATGGTGAAGTGGTTTCAATCTTGCATGTTCCTCTGCAAAGAAGAAACTGTATCCGCTTTGATTAGGTTCCGGATGACCAGGGTCTCTCTTTTTTATCTCACATTTCTTGCGCCGGTGACGACGGACACCCAAAGCAGTAGATGAGGTATTACTATTATTGACTGGAACACTACTATCTTGCAGCATTGTTGGCAATGCAAGGTTTTGTACAGCCTGATATAGAAAACCTTTAAGTTCCTCTGAACCCACTGTGAGAGTAACAAGATACCCACTTTCGAACTTTCCATCAATCATCCCACTCACTGCAGTTCCTACAGGATAAGCTGAAGCAATAGATGAGGTATTACTATTGTTGACTGGAACACTACTATGTTGCGGCATTGTTGGCAACACAAGGTTTTGTGGAGCCTGATATAGAAAACCTTTAAGTTCCTTTGAACCCACTGTGACAGTAACAGAAAACCAACTTTCAAACTTTCCATCAATCACCCCACTCACTGCAGTTCCTACAGAAGAAGATGAAGTTGCTGTCTGCTGCACATTTGGATCGGGAACCAGCTCTGGCAATGGAATCTGCACATTTGGATCGGGAACCGGCCCTGGCAATGGAATCGGCTTAACATCTGACAGAAACCAGTCATTATTTTATGTTGATAAACATGCCCTAGAATCAAGAAATTTGCATTAAACACACAAACCAGAGGGTTTCCACCCTTGGGCCTCAAAATAGAATATCTGTTCATAGTGGTAAAGCAATAAATCATAGTAATGCCGCAACATATAAGTAGTAGTTCTAACTTCTAACTGTAGATTGAGATTGGAAACCAGCAATTATTTCTGTCCATACTTTGTCCCTGGTAACCTGTGCAGCAAATTAACTAGATTCTTTAGCAATTATCATTACTTAACTGTAAACAAACAAAAACCAACAATTTGCATCATCAATTGCAACATCTTTCCCATTCAACGAAACATTTGCATAATTGATTGCAGATTTGATATCAATTCATAACATTCATCAATTAGAGCATTTTTAAAATTTGAATGGTTATAAGGGCGTTGGCTTACAAATATTATGTATCCCTTTAGTTAGTTACTTCGTTGGATTTAAAAATAATATCCTTGAAGAATGATACTAAAAGCCCTTGCATTTTTAAGATATCGCCATTAATCACACTAGTGCAAAACAACTTCGGGAAATTATTTAGCACTAACAATAATTTATACTCAATCATTCACATCTTACTTTCTCAATGCCTCCACAAGAAGTCACTTCCAAGAAAAGCCGATGCAAATCTAGTCTTTCCCCCCCATTGGTGGGATCCCTGAAGCAATGTTCATTCAAATTTTGTTCCGTGAGCAATATTTCTTAAAAATTTATGAAGTGGAAACAGAGCCAAGTACTGAATGATGGAAAGCTACATATTCCTGTACGGATAAGAACAGAAAAGACACTCTCAAACAAATTGCTTTGATAAACATTAAACTTCTAATTGTTGCTTTAGGTTAAAGAATCCAAATCCTAGCACTGTAAAGTTAGAAGGGAATATAAAGGATGATAAATTGTGTGTAGAGAGAGAGCAAGCTTAAGCTCTTGCAAGGTTTTCATAAAGAGCTCGCGATCAGCCGCAACATCATGGTATTTTTCAAGAAAAACAGGATACAGACGGTAGTCCGCCGCCTCTGTCGTAGAAACTACAGAATAACACCTAATTAAAATAATTTCATGGAAACCCTATATCTCAAACACATTCAACAAATTCAAACACAATCTAATTACAAAACTAAGAGCTAGTAAATTTGGTAACCGCCTTGGTTCCCTCAGAAACAGCGTGCTTAGCCATTTCCATTAGAACAAACAGTTTTGCCTCGGTGACACTTCCTAAATCATTTAGTACTCACTTAATCAAATTGATATACTCCCTCCGGTCCTAATTATAAGAGCTAGTTGACTTTTTTGGAGAGATTAAGGAAGCTAACTAAATTACTTTAAAGTATTTTTATTTTTATTTTTTTCTTCAAATTTATTAATTTGAATAATAAACTAATATATAATCTAAGAAAATTTAATATATAAGATGATTAAATAACTTATTTAGCTTCCTTAATCTCTCCAAAGAAAGTCAACTAGCTCTTATAATTAGGACCGGAGGTAGTATTAAATAAATGCTAGCTAGCGACAAAGATTACAGCGGCAACAAAGAATGGGAGATACCTGAACGACAAAATAGCGAGCGACAGAGCGGGAGATACCTGAATTGGAGCGGCAGCAAAGATTACTGCAATTACAGAGGTTACAAAGATTACAGCGGCGACAAAGAACGGGAGCGACAGAGATTATAGATAGCGATTAGCGAGATACCTGAATAGGGGCTGAGCAATCGGTGTTTTGGTTCGGTTTTCGGTTAAAATCAAAAAACCGAAATACAGCATTTTCTAACACTGAACCGAAACCAAAATGTTAAAAAAATCGAACCTTTGGGCTTAAGTTGGGCTTTCTCATTTGGATGAATTCTTATTTCGGTTTTTTTTTTTTACTGCGGGCTTTCTTAATATATCAAGGATAGATCTTGCATCTCAGTCACTAGTTAGAATACAATGACAAAATTCCTGGCTTTAACTTCGTCCCAGAAATTCAATGGCAAAACAAAGGGAATAATATCATACAAAATGCAGCAATATCACAAATTCTAATTTCTAACTACATCATAAACAATTGTAGCAACTCATCCATCCTAGCCAGTATAAAATGATCCAAAAGAAGATATTTAGAACAACCTGCAAATTAAAACAAGAATAAATCAAATAAAAAAGAAAAGAAATAAATTATTACAACCTGCAAATTAAAAAAATGAAAATTAATGAAATCGAGAATTCCAGTTTCCAACAACAAACACAATATATAGGAGTTATGGATGATGGATCCAATCATCAATCGAATATATTATATAGAATAAAAAACGAACAAAAACTGGGTTTTTATTTGTAAAGGTTTTTAGTAGGAACCGTGGGTTTTAATCCGATCACATTTCTGCTTCTGTAAAGAATTTCTACATCGCTTATATATATTTTTTCTAGTTGGAAAATATCATCTTTAAGGTTTCATTTTGTAAATTATTGGGCTGCTTTGGTGGTTTGATTCTATGGCTGCGGTTGCTGAGATTTCCATTGATTCAGGCATTCAGCAAGAGATTAGCAAGAGAAGCTTATTATCATTTACAAGCAAATACCCACAACAGAGAAATACCCACAAAAATCGACACCCACATCAGAAAAATCGACACCCAAATCAGAAAAATCGACACCCACGAGGCTACAACCTTTTAAAACAGAGTGATGGCGCTGAAAATACAAGCATACAAAGTGAAGTGAAGGAACTCAGTAACTCACCAAAGTGAGACGCGACGCTGAGACGGCAAGATCGACGATGAAGAGGCAGATCGCAGGTTTTTGCTCGAAGTTGCAGATCGCAGTAGCAGATCCTATAGTAACACCAGTTTTGCAGAGTCTAGCACGATCGGAGCTATGTGTGAAGGCAAAGTGAGTGGGTGACCGTCATTGTGCGAGGAATATGACGGGAAGCGCAGCTGAGAAGTTAGAAGTAAAGATCTCAGATACGAGTCGAAGTATGAAGTGTGAACTGCGAAGGTGAAGTGATTGAGCAAGGTTGCGTCCTGGTCTGGCAAAGCCGCAGAGGCAGTGGCTGTGGCTGATAGTCTCATGAGTCAACAGATTAGATTAGGGACTTAGGGCCCGTTTGATACACGGATTTTAGGAGAGGGAAAAGGAATTTGCCAGGCTTCCCACGTAGAAAACCGTTTGTTGCGCAATTTTCCCGTCAATCTCACTTCCCGCCTAACTCGATCTTCCCTCAAACATGGGAAAATTGAATCCCTCCAAAACTGGCGGGATTGTAAAAGTTTCCCGGGAGAGTGAAATTGTTGGACTAAAAAACCCTTGTCAATCGTGGATTTGGTTTGTAGAAAAGTAAAGCTTGTGGTTCGTGTTAATCAGATCTGATCCTTCCTTTCTCCGCCTTCCTTCTCCATTTTTGCTGCCGTCAACTCTCACCTTCTTTATCATCGTCTCCCGCAACATTCCTTTCTTCCCTTGCCCTTGACCCGACGTCAGAAGCAGAACAGAGCGTTGACGAGAACAGAGAGCTTCGACTCTCTTCCATCATCTTCGCCTTCTTCTTCCTATCTGCCAAGCATCGTCGCCGGAGAGGAAAGACTAGACCACCACCATTGGCTTCCTCTGTTTCTGAATTCTTCTCAACACTCTGTTCTTTCAATTTAAACTATTCCTTCATTCATTCATCAGGTTATTCCTCTACATGCATCTCTGTTTATTTTATGTGTTCTACTGGTCTAGTTTTCTGTCTATAGGGTTGTGAAATTATTGATGTAAACCTTAAGTCACTGTCTAATTTTACATTTGAACACAAGCGATTTGGTGCCTATTACGTTCGAACGTAACTTTTTCGTTCGAACGTCCGAAGGGCATTTTAGGAATTTCACCTCACCTTCCCACTTAACCAACACCCAGTTCTTCATACCAAACAATTCATTTTCCTTCAACTTAAGTTCCCTTCCCATGTCTACCAAATAGTTTAACTTTTTAAGTTCCCTCTCAATCTTCCTTTCCATTCCTTTCCCTCCTTTAAATTCTTTTCCCTCCTTAAATCTTCCCCGTATCAAACGGGCCCTTAAGGTTTTCACTGAGGAAATAGGAATTGAAGAAGGGGAAATAGGATTGGGTTGAATTGAGGTGGGCCGAGGGTTTGTGGACTGTGGCTTGAGAAACAAAAATTGAAAGGTAAGAAAGAAAAAAAATACAATATATGCTATCCTATACGATGCCGTTTTACACATAATTCGGTTAAAACCGAATTAAATTTAAAAAAACCGAACCGAAAACCGAAATTTGCCAAATTAAAAACCGAACCGAAACCGAAAACCGAAATAACCGAACCGAATAGACCGAAAACCGAATTAGTCGGTTCGGTTTTGATTTGCTCACCCCTATACCTGAACGAGAGGAATAGCTAGCGACATAACGGGATAACTGGAAAAGATGCGGAGATGAAGAGATGACGACTCTAATATGTTTGGATTGAGGGAATGGGAGGGGAGGGAAAGTGGTGTGATAAAATTTTTCTCTCATTTTTATAAAATTGTCTATAGATAATTTCTAATATTTCTAAAATATACTTATAATAGAAAAGAATATTCCCTTCATTAATAGCAAAATGGTAAATGTCTTTCCAAAAAAAATTTCCCTCCCCTCCTCTTCCCTTCCCTTCCCTCATACCAAACATATCCTTAAGTCTATAGCTTTAAATTGAAAATTTCAACATAATAATGGTTAGCAAATAAAATTAAAATATAAGGATAAAAAAACATATAATTATGAGCATAAAAATATATATAAATTAAATATTGTGGGTGTATATGTGTGTGTATATAACAAAAATAAAACTTTTTTTTTTTTTTTTGTAAATAGGCTCAGAAGGCTCATAGGTCAAGCCTTAACAAAATAATTCTGACCTATTTACATATTTAAACCTTTACCCAAACTAGACCCAAAACAGGTCATCCTGACCTATTTACATATTTAGGGCCCGTTTAGATGGTTTTTTTTTTTAAAAAAAAGTAAAAGTCACAAAAAAAAAAGTCAAAGTGCTGCTTTTTTTAAAAGTTCATCCAAACGGGCTTTACCCAAACTAGACCCAAAATATGGTGCTTTTTTTAAAAGCTCATCCAAACGGGCTCTAGGCCTTTACCCAAACTAGACCCAAAACAGGTCAGGTTGTAGGCCGCTTGTAGGGGTGAGCAAAACACCCGTAGCCCGCCTGTCCGCCAACACCCTGTGATTTATTTTCCCGTTTGAGCCCGCCCAGATTGGGCCCGTAACGGGTATAGGCTGACCTGTACCCATATATAAATAAACAGGCGGGATACAAGTTAGGCAACGGGGTCCCCGTTCCTGCCCAATACCTGTATATTTGTTTTTTCAAAAAAATTAGATATATTCTTTTAATTGTTCACTACAAATGTTAACATAGCTCTTAGTCTGGTGGAAGAAGAGTTGCTTTATGTCCATCAGGTTCTTTCTTCGATTCCCCATGCGCACACTTTCAAATATTCAGATTTTTTCATCAATTTATGTCGCTCCCGTTATGTCACTGGTATTTTAAATGTTAGGCCACGGGGCACTGGTATTTTAAATGTTAGGAACTATCATATTTAAGGTATTATCAGATATTAAATGTAAGCATTTCTTTCTGTTCTCTGTTCTAAGAACACAGATGAATTGGACTTGACTAGGTGTCAAGCCTAGAGCCTATGTACCCTTTGAGGGGATCAAAGTCCACGTAGTTCACAGTAAACTTTATGGCGTGAGGCCAGAGGGGGGTGGTATGTGTGCTCTGTGTGACAGAAAGTAAATAGAGCATGATTTAGAACGTGTGCACCTGATTAACGTTCCTCTGTATTTAAAGAGGAGTCTGGTGCGAGTATCCCGGCATGGTGAGGGATATCAGAGGTCGAGATATTATGGGCTAGTATCTCGGGATTATGGTTAAGATAGATCCTATGTTGTTGGGATCTCATATCTTTATCCATTATCCTGCCAATTACGTTCCCAAGCATAGTTGGGCCGTGGCTTGAATATGGGCTGTTGGGCTGGTCCGTAACACTTTCAATAAAGATACAAATATTAGTTTGTCAGTGAAAATGAGACCCTTCCCCTAAATTCAACCAGCATAAAACAAAAGATTTTAGATTAAATGCACAATAAATGTTAAATTTATGGGCAAGCCCGACAAGATAGTCGTCAAAAACGTGCGCCCCACTTCGCAAGTTCGCTTACAGCCACGAAACGAATTGGGCACAGGCCCACACATGCTTTCAGCCTAAAATTACAATTACACACACAGATCATTCATGATTCTGATCTAACGAAAGAGTACCTTATCCCATGACATTTTTTTTTTATTTTATTTTCCCCCTTTTTCTTTAATATTTGGCTAAAGTATACATTTTATCCTTAAAGTTTTACATAAGATAAAATTTTAGTCCCTTAACTTTATAAACTATATTTTTGGTCTTATATTTCTAATATTGTAAATGTTATTCATGAAAAATGTTGATGCAGAAAATTCAAGTCATAATTATGCAGCCGACAATATAAGAAATTCAAGTGATGACAACTAGATGACAAAACATATAATCTAATATATTTATATTATTAAATTAAAATAAACTAACAAATCGATGTAAATAAAATCAAGGCTTTGATATTCATTGCTTCATGTGGTTTTTAGATATTTTTCCATTTACATATATTTTAAATTGAACATTAATAGTATTTAATTATACAGTTATCACCTCGGTTAACAACATTAATGATGTTAGAATTATGAGACCAAAAACATATTTTATAAAGTCAAGGGACAACAAATATGCCTCATATAAATTTAAAAGACTAAAAATATACTTTAACCGTAATATTTTCATTTATAAATTTCTCATCTATCTCAACCTGCTTTGTTTTATGATGGTGAGCAGAATTTTTATTGTAATTTTTATCTTTACTTTTCATATAGTCACTGTAGAATTATAAGAGTGGTGAATGAATGATATATTTCAAAATCTAGTTGTTGATAACTTGATATGAAAGTCTAGTTGTAAAGTTGATTCATCGGAATGTTTTTAATATTCTACCATCATAATGGTTCTAGAAAACTAATGTAGTATTATTTAATTATTATAATGTATTTTGATCGTTTATCAAAAGAAAAAGAAAATCATATGATCGATTCATGTAGCTAACTTTACTTAAAGAAACAAGGTTAAACGAGCACTTATTATCCTTGTTGTCCAACATGACCATAAATCAGGGAGGCACAATATTCAATCAATTACTCTAATACCCATCTAATACCCATTTTATCTCAATCAGGCAAATCCTAGAGCCTTCCTTCCATGCATTGTACCTTTAGATTTATTAATATTGGGATGGAGCCATCAGCCATTAATACAAAGATAACTCAAAACAACAGAAAAAATAGACACACAAATACCAACAAGTCAACAAAGTAAATCAACGGCTTCAATATATATAAAACCAAAGGCAGATTGGCTTGTCCAAAATAATCCACAAACTAGCAATTAAATTACATAAAACTAAGCAACTAAAATTTATAAAAAGTCAAATATGACAAGAAACATTTGGTATTAAATATTAGCATTTTTCAAATATGGATCTTGTCAAGTAGCACAAGGCTTTCCACATAATCAAAAATCCAAGTATTATAGCTAAGAATTGGGGTATCAAAAATGTTGAGCTCATCAGTAGTGAGACTGCACAAAACAAACTTTCCTTCATAATCCTCCTCAACTTCAGGTATTTCTTCCACTAAGCAGACAATTTCTTTTCTCCAAATAATCACTGGACAAATGACAAAGCGGCAGTCTGGATCAGGTCTGCTACTATATATTTTTGCCCAGCTCCATCTCCCCTTGGATGGATCTGCACACTCCTCCAACCCCCACAAATCAATCCCATGTGATTCAGAATTGGGAAAAAATATAGCTAGTTTGTTCTCATAGCAAGCAAGCGTATCGCAACATTGTTCGCGAGAAATCATAGTAGGGAATGGTATCAATGTGAACACTTCCTTTGCAATATCAAATGAAACTATCAAACCACGACTTTTGCTGTGTCCCTCCACGGCTTTTTGTCCAGTCCAAAAGATAGATCCATTACAAGGGAAAGCTCTGCAACGGCTGAAACAATATACACCATCTAGGTTCCCAACTTCAACTTTTCTCCATAACCCCATCTTTAAGGAATAAACTTCCGCTTGAACAACGAAACGTCCAAGTCCAGACAAAAAAAGTCCAGACAAAAAAAGTTTAACAATCTTGTAATCATTAATGATTGGGCTGAACCCAAATCCTACGGAAAAATATTCATACTCATAATTGTTAGGAGATTTTGGCACTTGTCTAACCACTCTAATTGTGGGATTCCATAGCCAAAGGGAATCTTGACATTTACCGTCAAGGTCCACACAGAACAAGCCATTACTGGAATAGACCAAGCACGGGTTCAAGGGATCAATAATATTTGTTTTCTGAATTTCATGAATTTGCATCTCACGATTGAGCAAATATAAGTGCCGAGAATTACGTCCATAGTTAATATTATCAGCAATAATAAGTAAAGAGTTTTGACGAGAGGAATGGTGGAGGTGTTCGGCAATGAAAGATGGGGTTCTGAACAGATTCTTCCAATCTTTACAAACACATTGAAATCGGATTAGGGATTTTACCGGAAGTTGTACCAGAATACTTGTGATGATTTCTTGGGGAAAAAAGTCGTTCTCCATTTTTGCCTGCTCCAATAAGTAGCAAAGGGATGGAGTAGAGACTGAGGCCAGCGTGTGAGAGCGGAAAATAGAGAGACAGCGGCTCTACGACTCTGGGCCAACTGAACGATGGCAATATGGAAGGAGCTCCGCGACTCTAGCGCTAATTGTAGCACTGTAGAGTATATATTTATAGCCAAGACTATTATATTTATAATTTATCTTAAAAAAAATTAATGAGAAGAATTAACAAAATTATAAATAATTAATTAATGAGAAGACTTAAAAAAATTAAAATACTTCCTATAAATATATCTTGAAAAGTGTAAGTAGTCAACAAAATAAATAACACAAGATATGAACAGAAGAATCTTTGACAAAAAAAAAAAAAAAAAGAGCAATCACTAGAAAATAGGTCAAACTTGGATAGTAAACTCGTGATTTTGATAACAGTAGTAGTCATATCAAATAAAAGAAATATATTTCATAAAATTCATGGGTTATGGTATACATTATGATGTAAAGAATTAATTTTAAATTATAAAATTTAATTTATATACACACACTATATCGTGTGTGAGAGGGAGATGGAGAGAAATAGGATAGAATAAATCTAATCAAATGATCTAAATCAGTAAGTCTTTCCAGGATACCAAAATAAAAAATAAAAAAAATCTGATTCCAAAGATATTAAATCAGTAAATTTTAAATCTTTCCAGGCTGAGATAATGAAACCAAATACATAACAAATCTGATTCCGATAAATGATACCAAATACATAACAAATCTGATTCCAAATATTATATATATATATATATATCTAAATCAGTAAATCTTTCCAGGCTGAGATAATGATACCAAATACAAAATTTAAAAAAAAAAATATTCTGATTCCAAAGGTATTAACAGGAATATATGTATATATATACAGTGGCGGAATAGGGGCTAGGGTGGCCCCCGTCCCCTAATTTTTTTTTTTTTAAAAAATATACATATAAGAGATGAAGAACGATGCTGCATTAAAACCCTGATGAAGGAGCTTGTGGTTTAGGGTTGAGAATGGAGGAAGAATTCTGTGTTGGGGATTTAGGCGGAGGTTGGAGGATGGACTGGAAGTTGAGAATCGGGGTGCGCATGTTGTTCACGTTGAGAGGAGGCCGCTGCTTTAGAAGGCCTGAATCAGAAGACAGTTGGTAGTTAATGGAAGTCGCCGGAGAATTAGTAGTGGGATTAGAAGGTAAGGGGTCAACCATGGAGGACGTTGTGGGAAATGACAGTATTATTGCTGTGTTAAACCAATTTTTTTAATTGAAAATGCTAGATTATGACGCCGAAGAAGCTCTAGAGAAATGACGGTATTATTGCTGTCGTTTTATTCAAACGATGTACCGCAGATGAACCTAATGTTCGTCGGTGGGGAGTCGGCTATGGTCTACTGCAGTAGATCGTCCACTGCCTTATTTTGCCTTTAATTTTTACAGCATGCGGTGCTTGTACCGCATGCGCTATTATTAAAAAAAATTTACCCCGTCTAGATGAAGAAGAAGATGAAAGAGGATGGGAAGGGAAGAGGAATGAAGCCAGATCCCGTCGGTGGTCATGGGGCAGAAAACTAGAAGTGCTGAATAGTAGTAACTAGTAGTCACCCTATAATATGAAAATGAAATATCCATCGATACACTACATACGCGAGGGGTGATAATAATATCAATTACTCTCATCAGTAGTTATCAAATACCGTAGCATTCATCTTTCAAGTAAAGATGGTAATTGTTATTGTGTAAAATACACCATGAATAAAAATAATAAAATAAAAATCAGATTAATTTAATTATAAAATAAAAATCAGATTAATTTTTTTCTTATTAATGGTACTAGTGTTATACATTTTAGTCCCCGAAAATTTAACATCAATTAAAAAGTGCATTCAAGGTTTGTTATTGACTTTAGAAAAGTTTATATTGATTGAGTTTATTGTCATAAATTGTTTGTTTAAGAATTGCACATGTTCATAAATTTTTATTCAACTTCTATACACTTTACTTTATAATCTCGCCCTCTCGTCTATAAATCTTGGCTCCGCCCCTATATATATATAGAGCATGAGAAATCACTATATGTATTAGTTGTCGTATGTGTAGACCGTAGATTGCTGAACGTTGTATTCTGTTTAATTGATTATTTGGTATTGTTTGAAAAAATGTTTTTGGTAGTTGAGACAAAACTCCTTTCATATACTTATTTTATAATTGTAAAAAATTATTTTCTAAAAATTAATTCAAACACATACATACTTAATGTATATCATTATGTTATCCTATTTACATCAATTGATTTACATAGGGAGAAAAGAGTAAATGAAGGGACAATTCAACGTCATAGGTGATTATTTTTAAAATCACACCTGAGAGAAAAGAAAAAAAATAATAAAAGGATTTAATTTTTATTAATTGCAACTGCTCAAACTTCTTCTTCTTTGTAAATCTAAATATATTCATATATATTTTTTTTAAACGGCCAGTGGGGAGAGAGAGAGGTAGGGTCGAACCCTAAATAAGGGGGATGGCTAGCTCCTAAGGCTGATCCTAGTACCATCCGCTACGAGGCGCTTGACATATATATTCATATTCTAAAACATGATTTATTTTTTTTTCCAATTTTTGTCATGTTTCCATTTCATTCACTACCGCAATCTTATATATTCTAATCCCGAGTTTTATAATTTTTCCTTATTATTCTAAATTATCCAGGTAGATTAAAGAGGTGGTTGTAGATTGTTTTAATACAAATGATTAAATAAGATAATTTAAGAAAATTAACACACATTTTTTTACAAACAATCATTAGATTTATTCTATCCTACTTCTCTCTCTCCACACTATATATATATATATATATATATAAAATCCTATTAATATCTTTGGAATCAGATTTGTTATGTATTTGGTATCATTTTATGGTATCAAAGCTATGAATTAATGATAATATGAAACCGAAGTTTGATCCCTTTTCGGTTGATATTGTTAAAGTTTACCTTATTCTGCTTATTTTATATTATTAATTGAAGATTCTCTTGAGAGTCCTTCGAAGTTACCGTAATAATTGATCTGCTTCAAGAAGAAGAGAAATATTATTATTGTATGTTTAGTATATAGTTAGGAGAAACTTATTGTGTGTTTAATATTTTTACAAGCCATAATTGTAATATTTAGTTGTAACATGAATATAATTAAAAAGTTAGAACCTAGAAAGTATGAAATAAATATGAAAAGTTACCAAAGAGTTCTTATTTATTGCTAGAAAAAGAAATAGAAACTTGTAATTTTACACCTTTTATAATATGAGGGCAAGGAGAATGTACTTGTAATCAGATGAATTGGAATAATATGTATTGAATGAAATAATTGGGAAGTTATATAAATTTAAATATAGAAGATTTATTACAAATATTTAATTTAGATGAAATAATAAAGCAATTACCTGACGAAACTAGAGAAATTTTAGAAAGAGAAGATATTAAAAATCGAAAAGACAGATTAAGAGAATTAGCAAAACCATTAGAACAAAAAATATATGAAATTAAAACAGAAATTAGACCAAATACAAAATAATTAAAAGAAGTGAAAAATGATATTAAAGGAATAAAAAAGGCTTTAGGAATACATGAAAAACTAGAACCAATAAGTAATGATCATCAAATAAATATGATGAGATCTTTATACGAATGGGAAAATTCAGATACAATTGCATTAAATATAAAAAACCAAAACTTAAATACAAATGTAGAACAAACTAGAATAATAACAAAAGAGATTAAGAAAGGTCAAAATGTAATTAATAATAATTTATTTACAATATGTGAAACTATTAACAAAAATAAAATAGATATTGTAGATCTTCCTCGCGACGTTGAAGAATATAAAAGTTCCTGACGGGTATTCAAGCAACTTTTCACGATGTGTTGACATGCAGGCTTGAAAGGTTACTGGGCTGAAAAGTCATTACTCACATGTACTTATGCTGCAATTACTTCCGTTGGCCATAAAAAATAGCTTACTCTCGATGTGTCAATCGTTTTGGTCGAGCTTTTTACTTTCTTTCAGAAGTTGCGTTCTAAGGTTTTGATCATGGAGGAGCTCGACCAGCTGTAGTAGAAAATTATTCTTACGATGTGTCATTTGGAGATGATCTTTCCTCCGTCATTTTTCACGGTCATGGTTCCCCTGACAGTACACCTTGTTCTCAAACCAAACTTGCTGACCCAGTCCACTAGCGATAGATGTATCCTATTGAGAGGTATTCATTTAAAATTAATTACTTTAGCATTACTTCTAAAATCTTACTTTTAACCATTGATGTATCGACATTTTTCCTTCATTACTTTATAGGTTTTTTGGAAAACTAAAATCTTACGTGAGGAATAAAGTGTGGACTGAAGGTTCAATAGCAGAAGGTTATATTGGGATGAGGTCTTGTATTTTTGTTCTAGATACTTTGATGACATTAAGATGTCCTTCAACCGAACGCCTCGTGTTGTAGATTGTCTTGAGCCAGAGCTATCAGCAATAGAGTTGTTAGTCCCTCGTGTTGTTAAACCAGTTGGAGGAACTGAGAACTTCAAACTCACGACACTTAAGAAGATTCAAGCACATAAACATGCCTTGATTAATTGCACTAAAGTTGAACCCTACCTTCAATAAGGATTGCAAGCATATATATATATGTTATCCTATATATTTTCATACATTTTATATTCACATTTCATGGTCGTCATCGCATGTTTAATTGCAAGGAATTCAAGAGTCATGTGAAGCGTCAACTGCAGATCTGTACACAGACATCATCTGAAATTGATAGAAAGGTCCATAAAGAATTCCCGGGTTGGTTTAGGAGGAGAATAATGAATGACCACAACCTGCACTCAGCAGAATTCACATCTCTCGCACTAGGCCCGCTTGACCACGCCCAAAGATTGACGGTATACAATGTCAATGGTTTCAAGTTTTGCACTGTTTCATGAGATCAGGGATTGTTGACCCAAAACTCGGGTGTATATAGCACGTTTGGGACAAGGAGTTCTGCGAGCAGCAATGACGAGAACATGCAGTTCGATGATGTTCCATATAATGGAAAGTTGCTTGATGTGGTTAGGATAATTTACCGCCTTTTCTCGTTGATGTTGTTCAAGTGTTTATGGGCGAATACAACAACATCCCAGGACTCACGACTGACGACTTAGACATCATATCTGTGAATTTCTCCCGGCCTATTCTCATCGGTCATTCTGAAGATGACGAGCCATATATTCTTGCCTCAGAGGCCTATCAGGTTTATTATGTCGCCGATGAGAGGCACAAGGATTGAAATATGGTGGTTCACGTAAAGCCTCGGGACCTTTATAATATGGGCGATGGTGATAACGTTGCCTATGATTGTGAGCCGTTCCAGCCTATTGGTTTCAAAAACTTCTTCCCATACGACGATGATAATTTAGCTATAGTTCGGTATGTTTTTTAATATACACTTTATAACGTTTAAGTTTTATTTGTGTTCAAACATATTTAACTCACATGTAACATTTTATACAAACTTTCTTTGTAGGGATGGTGACGAAGATTGAGAGAAAAAATTATGCTATGATGTAATCTGTGATATTCTTTTTTTTTTTTTTTAAAAAAAAGAAAGACCATCAGATTACCTGTAGCGGTTGTCAAACCACTACAATTTTTTTTTTAAAAAAAAAACCGCTGCAAACAAAAAAATGCTACAAAATGCAACACCTTAACCGTTACTAATTAAAAACCGCTACACAAAGCGACACTTTAACCGCTACAAACTTATGCGTAGACATCAAAATAAATGCCTCACTAAACCACATTTAATATGGTTCAGTTTCCTTTCATCCAATGTTTTCTCTCCAGCTTCTCTCTTTTTTGTACATTTTCTCAAAGATGTTAAGTGTTTGAAGAGGGTAAGTGCTGTTCAACCGGATCTAATCTACTGATTATTGAAATATTTCATTTTTCTTCCAGCTTGATGATACTAACTATTATTATTTTACAGCTGAATTACTTCCATTTTTCATCTTTCCTTCTACTTTTACATACATTATTCGATCCACTTTCACACACATTTTTTTCAAAATTAATTTTATTTTAATTAATTCATGATTAGATGTTATACATTTACATATATTCTCATTGGTTCAACTATATAATAACCTTATCTAATCAAATATCATATTTTAATATCATTTATTTCCAATAAAAAGATGAATTATCAATAATACAATATTTACTTAATTACTACAATAACTAATAATTTTTTTTTTTCAATATCATGCATCTATAGCGGTTTTGTAACCACTACAAAAAAAGAACAAATATAGGAAATATTTTGTAGCGGTGCAAATATAAAATACTGACAAGCGGCAAAAATTTTTTCAAAAAAGTGGCGGGATCTATTTGTAGCAGTTACGAACCGTTATAAATATTCTAAGGAGTTGGCGGCAAAATTTGTTTCGCAAATTTGGGCGGAATATTTAGTAGCGGTTATGTAACCGCTACAAAATAGTTGGAAAGTTTAACTCAAAATTAACTCAAAAAGGTTGAAGGGGGCCGGCGTTTGGCTTATGGAAGGAGGAAGGAAATTGTTTAATAATCAAACACACACATGCAAAATTAATCACATGCAAGCCTTTAATATTTGGAAGAGGATAAGAGTATACTATGAGATAGAGCATTGAAGAATTTTGGAAGAGGATAAGGAAAGAGAAAAGGGAATGAGGTGGCGTGTGTGTGAGTGAGAGAGAGAGAGAGTTGTGAGTCTAGTGTAGAAGAGAGAAAAGAGTGTGTAATTAATTGAATTGTGAGTTAAAAACCATTGGAATTAATTCAAGATACATGTAAATGAAAATCTATACAAAATAAATTGTATCCTAGTATACATTAATCATAGATCAAATATAAGGAGTTATTATAAACAAGCATATTTTAAGCTTAAGGTAGGTTATCACCAAAGTCTTTTCCTCAATTTTTGATATTTGATTTAAAATGATAAAAAGAAAATTAGAGACTTTTAATTAAAGTCATAAGTTTCAAAATTACAAAGCTAATATAAGAAGACTTGAATAAACTTCATAAAGACCTTGAATATATTTTCATCTAGTTATAAGACACCTAAGGTAACTAATAATTGAAATACAAATCAAAGAAAGATGAAGGGGAAATTATTGGCTTGAAGAGGGAGGCAATAATTGTTTACAAAAAACAAAACCACACATGAGATGATCGTATTAAAACTTGGAAGAGGATAAGGTACTTTAGGTTAGACTTCATAAAGGAAATGGAAGAGGATAGAGTGGAGAGAGGGGGCACGGTTTTTAAGGGGTTAGTGATGAGGACGTGAGCTTCACAAATATCCTAGATCCAGTGACCAAACTGCAAGATGAGTTGGGTTTGAAAGAACTACCAAAATGCCATCACAAATTGCTATAAATAGGAGCTTAGGTTCTTCACATTTTTTCACACCAAACAAGCAAGAGCAATCTAATATAGAGAGTAGCAAGTGAGCGTGAGGAGCTTCTTGAAGGAGTTGAAGCATTGGTAAGCAAGTTCTTTAAGTTTTAGTTCTTAAATTCATAGTTAGAAGTAGTTTTGATCTTAAATATTCTAGAGTAATTTTATTTTCATGTTTTTATGGTCAAAAGTGGATTTATTTCCAAAAAAAATGATGAGGAAAGTAATAGAGCAAAATTTTTTGAAGAGAAACATCAAAGTAACAAAGTTCTGGTGAAATTTCATCGGTTAGCGATCTCTAAAATCAATGATAAAAATGCCAATATTTTATGTTGAAAATGAAGCTACAAAATTCTAGGAAAATTCATGGTTAAAATAGACATATAGGGCTTTTCAAATATGCCAAGAACGTATTAAAATGAGCCATGTACAGTGAAATAAAAATTCTCAAAGTTTGACTGTGAATTTCTGGAAAAATTCTGGGTAGAGGCTCAAAACGTTAACATTGGGAATGACTCAAGTAATCTGGGAAAAAGTAAGTAATTTTAAGTAAAAATAGACATCCTAATGATTCCGATGAATTTTAAGGATCCTCTTTTTAATTTTTCTAGAATTAGTTATGATTTTTCAAAATTAGACGAAAAATCTGCCCAAAATTCTGTACCAGCTTTTTTCAAAGGGAAATAAGTTGAAAAATAATTCCACCAAAAGAAAAATGTTCATAAGTGACTAAGATATCTACTAGGATATTATTTGTGAATTAATAAATGCGATATTACCATTATAGAATATATGTAGGGGTGGAAACAAGTCAGGCCAGGCCAGGCCTCACCCTTAACAGGTCAGGCCTGTTATGTAAGGAAGTGGCCTGAGCCTGGGTGAGGGAAATTGATTTAGGGACTTAGAGTTCTTAATTTAAAAGGGCAAACAAGAGATTTTGAGTGAGGGAGAGGGGGGAGATATTAATTAATCTTTTTTATAAAAAAAATTAATTATTCTTAACAGGCCGGTCTGTCAGGTCTAACAGGCCTATTTGGAGACAGTCCTTAAAATAGGCCTTGGCCTGACCTTTTAGCCTGACAGGCCAGGCCTGACCAGGCTTTTAACAAGCCAAGCCACAGGCCTTTGATAGGCCCCTGGCCTATTTCCACCCCTAACGTGCTCACATTCCGACTGAAGAACGTACTGATATCACCGACGAATGTATGAATGCGTACTGTAACACTAACTCTGATGCTTATTGTATACTTATATGTCATAGATATATTTATAGACTAAGACTTTGTCTTAAAGTTTTTCATACACATATAGCTATACAGGGGTTATGGTTCTGATAATACCGTTGAGTTTTCCTAGGGCTGAGACACGAATGTACATCGTGGCATTGGTAAATAGTGCAGACTATAATAATATTCATAGGCTGTGGCTGTGTTCTGTTATTATCTTTCATATATGATTACTATTGTAATGTCATGAATATCTATCATACATAACTGTTACATAAGCATGAGGTTTAACTTATTGATTGAGGATGGAGAGTTTTTTTTTTTTTAAGGCGCATTTTGAACTTTTTTAATTATGATGAACTACAAAAAATAATTTATCCACATCTTGTATATAACCAACTAATTAAACATATTGATGCTAATTATTATTACATTACACCCTATTGCATTGTAGCACATTGCATGGTATGTAATTGAACCAAATGGACTCTAAATCTTAACAATACTGAGATGCAATGTAAATATTTGTAGATGACAGATTTGGCTGCAGTTATAAGAACAATTAATTCACATAGGTAACTAGTTTTTCTGGCAAAGTTGGCAGTAGAACTTTACATATTGTAATATTCATCATGATATTAGGAAGATTCTATCTTGCAATTGAAAGCTTATAATTTCATAATAGTTAGTGTCACATGCCCATCCTTTTAACTTCTTATCATATGCTTTATTGCAGTCTGTTTCTGCTTCCTAAACCGCGGCCAGACGGGGCGGGTTCCGAGCTCATTAAGGCTGGTTGGCGGCCTATATGATATATTAAATATCGTCCCCTTTTTAGCAAAAAATTTAAAAAAAAAAAAAAAATCGTCCCCTTTTTACTAAAGTAATTAACTATTTCTGGAATTATTTTCTACCCTGAATTATTTCCGAACCTCAAATGATAAAGCATTTAAGTTAATGTTTGGGGGAAATTAGGTTTACACTAGCTAAATCAAAGAAAAAGAAAAAAAAAAGTGATATTTACATAACTGACTCCAAAATTTTAGGTCACGATCTGAGGCATAAGTACATGCCTTAAGAGTCACTTGAATTGGTAACTAAGTGAGTCATGGTATTGTCCGCTATTCCACCATGGTGCAAATGGTTATTAAGTGACTCTTAAGACATTTACTTATACCTCTGATCGTGGTCTCAAGTCTTTAGAGAGACGCTCTTGGTTCTTGGCAAGAGACAAATCCTTTCATAGTTGTTGCCAGGCCGGCACCACCAGTTGTGGTTGTTGCCAGCCGAAGGATGGGCCATTCTAATATCATTAGTCTTAAATAAATATTTTTTATGTCAATTATGATTAGTTTTAAAAATTAAACTTAATATGTCAAAAATGTCAATAGTATTAGGGTTAAAAGCGTGAAAAGATAAATAAATTAACAAAATAAAATCTTATGTGAAATAAAAATACTAGAAATGCACTTTTCCAAATATTAAATCAATGTTCTTATATATGATTAAAATAGCAGTTCCACCCTAATCAGTCAATTCCCACATTGATCTTTGTGAAATTCGTCATAATTAAATTTTAACATTAATTTTAAATGATAAATTTATTCGTTTGAACAGTAATGGATAGAATTTGGCCCAAAAAAATTGTAATTGATACAAAATTACTTTTATTTTAAATTTTACATATATCAATTGAGATTTAATTTCCATGGCAAATACAACCCCTATAAACACTTTGGGCTTATGAAAAGTATTATTTTTCCTTGCTGTATATATAATTAACCCTTTTAGTTTGTGATTGCCACACCCTGAGATGCATTCTAAGTGTTTGTTGAAGGATGTGTTGTTGGATTTCTTTTGAAACTTGGGACTTTCAAAAACTGCGTAATCTCATTCCTAGGACCGTGATTCAACAACTCTTTGCTTTTTTGTTTTTTGTTTTTGGTTTGCTTTTTTGTGTATTTGAGAAAAAGAGCTTTCAGAACCAAAAAAAAAAAAGCACTTACTACTACAATGGACTTGCTGGGTTAAGCACGGCACACATGATTAATGAAAACTCTTTTTTTTTTCGATAATCGATTAATGAAAACTTTTTTTTTCTGATAATCGATTAATGAAAACTTTATAGAAAAAAAAAAGATTAATGAAAACTTAAACAAGAAAAATGCTACCAACAAGCAAATGAAAAAGATACTAAATCAACATTATCACTGTCAAAATTCCAAGTATTTGAAACCTCCAGTAATAAGGTGAACTGAAAACGGAAAAAGAAAGCAAAAAAACAAAAACTTCCAAATTAAGAACCAGAATTGCTATAAATGATATAGTAAACTGCAAAAAAAAGAAAAAGAAAAAGAAAAGGGAGAACAGCTAATCTTCCAAGCTACTGAAACCTCCCAGAAACTTAGAACGGCCCATCATTCTCAAATTCCCTTCTTCAAGAGAGGATGAAAGCTATTTTTTCGTCGACTCTATCATTAAAGAGCCAGATGAAGATCTCGTCCCGACTTTCGTTTCTTGGGAATCCCAAAAATCTTGGAGATGGTCAAAGACGCACTTATTGTCTGTAGTCTCCTTGAGACACATTGTCCACCTGTTGCCAAGTCGATCAAAGACAAACACTATAAATCCATCTTGGAACATTTCACTTGGAATTAGTTTCCCCGAAATTTTGTTGAAACATTCTGCACACGGCTGCAGTCTGTACCGCACAGTGACTTGGAACAGAGCATTTGGTGGTGCTCAGGGGAATCTAACCCTCCCAATTCCAATGATATATTTGGGCCAGCATACTCCTATGCGGACCTTCTTCTTTAATAAGAAACTCCTCCACGAGCGAACCATAATTATAACCATACTTTGCCATCTTGTGTCTCTTCCAACTGAAGGGAAAAAAAATAAAGAAATCATATACTGTAACACTCATAGCAAATAGTAAAGGTAGAAAAGTTAGTAATACTGTCAAAATTACAGAGCTATAATGTTATTATGAGAAGCAAAAAAAAATTGACAGAAAGTGTAGTGGAGAGAAGAGGAGGAGACAAACCCAGAAGTAGAAAAGTTAGCGATACTGTCAAAATTACAGAGCTATAATATTGTTATCAAAGGCAAAAAAAAAAAAAAAAAAAAATGAAAGAAAGTGCAGTCGAGAGAGGAGGAGAGCACAAACCCGGAAAAGAGAATAATCAAATCATTCACATCCTACCCTTAGCAGAATTTGTCTTATACTATTCTTCCTCACATACCTCACGCAATTTCTATGTCTTCTTTTTTACTCACATGCTTCTGCCATTTCTGTTGGGTCATAATACTTTTGCAGATGTGTCGACCAAAGAAGGAATTTTCACGTCTATCTTTTTAATGAATGGTGAAAATCCTCTTCTATTACCTGGAAAAAAAGTGGTCACGTCTCTCAGTTATTAAACTAATTTAATAGTAACTAATACCAATAACGAGCTAATATTATTAATGGTACCACGATCATTTTTAAGCATTATACTTAGAAGGGAGTTCTTGCGTAATGCGTGGGATGATTTTGCTTTGATGCAACCATTATTTCCATTTTAATAAAATTATTAGCACAAAGTGTGATGCACGTGATTTTTTTACTTAGGTAATTAATAGTTCTATTTTATTTTAATAGACATTTAAAAACATCACAACAATACAAGTAAATGACGATCATGTTCATGTATAGTGATTAGTACTTAAGGTCTATATGTTTATTGTGGGATGTACAGAATTGGTTTTCTGTTTGAGAATTTGCATTTGTCAATTATAGTAATATGCCTTCAAGAAGCACAGATGCCATGAGTACAACTAGCACATTGATCGCATGATACATACTTTCTGCTTTTTTTTGTCAGTGGATATTATTCTCCAAGCTAAAAGTTTGGATTACACTCTTTTAAGATCACAGTACATATGAGGAGTGGTCCTCTGGGCAGCAAGATTAATGCAAATTCTTCATACTATTATGTTCCTCTGTCCTTTGCACTAGATATCGAGCAGTCAACAGACATGGTGTGATACTCTGGCATTTGCATTTTGCTATATATCTGTAAATGTTTTCTGGTTATTATATGCTACTTGTTTAGGGAGATAAAACAAACACTCTCTCCAGTCATAAATATAATAAATATAAGACCAGTTAAATTTTTTCCGGAAATGTGAAGAAAGTTAAATATATTACTAAGTTATAATTAATTTAGAGAAAAAACGATAAATATAAAAATACTTTAAAATAATTTATTTATATTCTTTCATCTCTCTCAAAAATAAAATAAAATAAACAACTGGATTTTGTATTTAGAACAAGAGGAAGTAGTAACAGATAAAAATAATACTAATGAATTATAAAAATTATGATCCAAGCTTACCGTACCTTATCAAGTGGGATAGGTCCCATGACTATTTAATTAAATCATACAATCACGAATTTAATTAAAAACATGAGAGTATGATAAACTAAATAGATAAGTAAAACAAATAAACAATTGTACTATCAATCCATCACACTGTTACAATATTAATTCTGTAATTATGATATATTCATCTTGTATTCTTTGTCTAACAGTCTGAAACGTAATACATCTATGAGAAGATAGAAATGAGATTTGGATGGTTACCTTGCCTTCTGTCATTAGATCCTTAAACCGGCCAGTTTTTGCAAAGAAAATGTCATTTTTAGGGGAAAAATTTCATCTTTTAAGTTTGATTAATGAAGTGCCACAGTAAATTTATATGCTGGCAACTAAGGTCATGTTCATCCTTGCTCCGTCAACACTTCCCTTCTCACAACCAGGCTTTTTTCTGCTGGCTAGGTTATGCTTTCAGAGGGCAATACCTGATTACATATTTAGTCAAAATTCCCAAAATTTTCATACCAGGGAAATCTAAAACAGAATAATTGTCTAGTATCTTGAGGCATATTTGTTTATAGGTTCTATTTATGCTTTGACCCTTTATGTTAACATAGTCAGTTCTGAAACTCAAAAGCTGAAAGTTGAGATTAATAGAAGATTGCATGGATACCCAAAGTGATATAGCTGCGAGATGCGTTGAGTTTCTGAAGCATGTCAGATGGCACACTATTCATCTTTTCCTAGCAATAATCTTGAAGGGGGTCAAAAAGAAAACAACATTGTCCAAGCTGAATCAACAAATGGACGTTGTTGGAGATATCATATCATTTTGCGTATTAAAATTGTATAGGTTTTATATTTCTTCACCTCCCTGGTTTGTGTTGGCAAGTTGAAATTATATAGAAGGGCCTAATACGTCATGTTGAGTGTGTTCAACGTGAAATCCTCACCGTGTCTTCTTACTATGATTGTTGCCCGAATTTTTTCCGAGTGTTGTGCGCTGATGACTGTATGGGAGTAAATCCCCACCGTTGCTAATTTAATAAATGGGTGAAAGCACTCTTCTATTATAAAAAAAGATTGAAAAAAGAAAAAAAAAAGAAAAAAAATAAAAAACTGGTCACCCCTCAATAGTTAAACTAATTTAGTAGTAACTAGTACAAATAACGAGCCATATAATATCAATTGAACGTACAATCATTTTCAAGCATTACAAGGAGTTCTTGCGCAATGCTTGGGATGATGTTGCTTTCACACAAACGGCTACCATTTCCATTTTAATAAAATTCTTAGCTCAAAACAAATTATCAAGGTATCCCTCATATGACGCACGACATTAGTTTACTTATGTAGTTAATAGTAGTATTTTATTTCAATATACATTAATAAACATCACAACAATATATAAGTAGGAAAAAACTTACATCGTGTTCCTTATAACCAGTACATCTAGTTCTCCTGTCATTAAGTGCCACCTAGATTCATCAGACACGTCATCCTTTAACACTGTTCCTCCTCACGTTGTGGTTGTCAATTTTGAGAAAGGTCTGAGCTTCTTTTCGATGTTATTTTCTTCACACAAGCGCAAACAAAGAAACGGCCGGTGATGGAGGCCCTTGATCATCTTCTCACCACCGTCACCAACCGTTTGGTTTCTCAATTGATTACTGTTGTTCACTTGATCATCGTCTCTGTCCTATTTCTTTTGCCTCCTGGACATGTGAAATGTCATACCCCTTGTATATACGACACTCATCAGAGTATTGTAGCAAATGTAGTGAGTAACACATGGATAGAATAGTAAACTGATAAATAGTGTTTCACCCTTCCAATAATACATGCGGGATGGCAAGCACAATATATATGTGTAGTACTGTAGTTACGAAGTGGATATATACAAGAATAATTATTCTTTGAAATTGTAACAATAGTCTTGGAATTTTCTTGTTCTTCGATCTCCTTTCTTCATGATTTATGTTCCTTGGTGACAAGGCAAAAATGGAAAGAATTAATATTGTGTGTTCTATTCATATACAAACGCTACATATATATACAAGATAAGAGAGTCTCAATAGTAATGACTCATAATAACTAATAATGACTATTAATGAAGATTATCTCTAATCCCTACAAATCAGAGATTCCTATAAATCTAATAATGACTATTGATGAAGATTATCTCTAATCCCTACAAATCAGAGATTCCTATAAATCAAAATACAATTTTCTATGTAATCCTTGTCATCCACCTACAAACTGGAGCATGGATGTCTTGAATGCCCACTTGGGCTTGAGTTCACGAAACTGAGTAAGATGAAGTGGCTTTGTGAATATGTCTACAAGTTGATCAGCAGATCCGAATAGGTAGTAGACGAATCAGCTTCGTTGGAAGTAGCTTGCACATGCAACAACACTTCTTCAAGAAAATAATGATTCATAGCCTGGAATTCGAACAACAAAGGCTAAAGTAATAATCTACCAACTTCACTTCAAACAACAAAGAGTTCCAGACCAAAGTAGAAGCTACAACAAACGAAACATAAACTGGCCTCATATTGAACTAAATCAAACCTCTCACTGAGCAGGGGAAAAAAACAATCGCAATGGACGGAGCAATCGAGAGAATAGGTCTTGAGAAAATGAGGAAAAACTGGAGCAATCAAGAGTATAAGTCTCGAAAAAATGAAAAAAAAAAACTAAAACTGAAGCAATCGAGAGAAAATGTGTATAGATTCAGAGAGGTCAGAACCAGGCTCTGGTACCATGTGATTGGGTAAAAATGGAAAGAATGAATGTTGCGTGTTCTATTCATATAAAAACGTTACATATATACAAGATAAGAGATGTAACATCCGTCTCTTATTATTGTGGGGAAATATTTTATCAAATATTGTGGTGGAATTATGACTCACTTCTTATCATCAATCTTTCTCATTCAATTTTGTCATTCACGTGGAAGCAAGGAGACAATGCATTACCTACTTTTCTTTTTCACATCTTCACTTTCTAATATGTCGGGTCCCTTAATTGTCATGAAGATGTCATATGCCCCACACTCATTCAATTCTTTTCCACACTAACTTACAAATACCTTATCCCTCTGTGAATAAAAGAAAAGAAAGGATGACTCACACACCATTTCCATTTCCATCCGTGACACTCCACCTATAATTATTTGTTATTACTTTAGTATCCCATGTGTTTCTCATATCATTAAAATATTCATACACACCACTTTAATTAATCAATCCTCCTCCTTTCATTCGGATATAATATTACCTTTCATTTCATTTGGCTATTCCAAGCCGACAACACTTTCCATTCTTTTATTTGTTTGGCAACAAAAACTCACAAGCACACAGAGGACTACATCATTCACTTCAATTATATACATACGACATATGTTCCTTCTTTTCAATTGCTAGAAAAGCAAAGGGACGATAGTCACGGATAATAATTTATGCAATTGTTGATTCACGGACGCATGCACGATGGATTTATTTATTCAGTTACGAGTGTAACCTCCTCTCCTCATGATAAAATTATGCAAGTGTGCACCTCTCATTTATACACTTCCGTCAATAAGAGAAAGAGGAAGAGAGCCACGAGTGAAACATTTCCTTATATTAATTTGAGAGTGAAGGTCAAGTGTGTTAGAAGATAAAAGCAAGAAGACATTGCTTAAGGCCAAAGGAGCAAGACAAGTAAGTAAAGGTTTTAACTTGTCTTACATTACTTTGTGAAGTTGGTTATTATTTTGGGTTAATTAAGAAGTGGTGAGACCATAAGGAGTTTGATGATTTTAAGGTTACCAAAGTGTTTACCACGAAAAATGGAGTAAGAATAAGGTTGGAAATGATTTTTAGAATCAAAAAGAATTAATTAAGCAAGCTACCAAAACTGCCAGTTTTAACGGTTTGGAAGGCAGTCGAATTGTAAATGGTTTTCGGTCAAGTGAATGGTGTCTAAAAATCATGAAATCTTCCAGTTTTGAAGTAGACATCCAGAGCTTTCTTTTGATATATAATATGTAATTTTTAGAGCTCTGTACAAGGAGTTATGGATTTTACAATCTGGCCTAAAATACTGGAAGTATAAACTGGACAGCGAAGTGATTTATTTAAACTGGGAATAGTATGGATATTTTTGGCTGTTGAGAATATTTTTCGATGAAAATAGACTCACCAAAGGACATTTAGGTTTTGGAAGCACATCATTTGGAGCTTTGTACAAATAGTTATGAATTTTCAAAGTTAATGAAAATTCTGGACAGAAAAGGATTTAATCCGAAAATTGTTGCAATAAGAATTTTAAATGGGTGATTTATCGTTTAAAGGGTCACAAGGATTCTAAATGATAAAAAGAACCCTGTTGGATATTTTGGAAGAAATGGATTATAGTGAAGATTAATATTTATAATGATACTATTTTAGGAGTTGACTGTCAAGTGGTTCGAGCACCGGTGAATTTCTTTTAGCTATTCGGAGTTGAGGTAGTAACTTTTCTCTCACATACTCTGTGTGCCTTTATATGCATGTACGTACCGTTGTGATATTTGAACTGTGAATTTTCTAACCTTATCGCCGGTATAAGCCGGGAGGTAGTGCCCTTGAATGTGGGGTAACCCTGGATGCCATCACGGTTGAGACCGGGGGTGGTACTCCGATAAGTGAATTTTTATGCAGAAGGGTGAAAGCCCATTTGAATATTTGAATTATCCAGTACTGTGTGTATGAACCGGTAGGTTCTTGAATATTGTTGAACTGCATATTTGAATTTTGTGTTTGAAATTATTGTGAATTATATTTATTGCAACTGGTTGTCTACCATGTACTGTGCATGCATCTTATGTGAGTGATTAACGTTACTACTGGGATTCATTTGAATCCCAGACAATCCCCAAAGTTCAGGACGGAAACCTAACAGCGGTCGTGGCTCACGTGATAAGGTGGTGGATATGGATAACTGACGGTGCTTGATGGAGCAGAGATCTGATTTATTTTCCCTCATTGTGTTTGAAATATTATGTCCTGGTTAAATCTTGTACGAACCTTTTTATGAATTTCGATTATGTACCAGACTTCAATATCAGTATTACTATGCTGGAACTAGTTTATCCTTTAAGCTGTGCATATTTACTCTTGCGAATGTCGGTATACCGAAGGGGTGTGACATTCGTGGTATCAGAGCCTTAGTTCCGGCAATGTCAGGATAGTATACTGATAAAGTCTTGGATAGATAGAAGTGTGTAGTGGTATATATAGAATGGCATGTGTATGTCATTATTTGAGGATTTTGAATTAAATTGATATTAACAAGAATATGCACTTGAATAGTGAAAAGACATTATGGTGAATATTCGAGGAGGTAGCAGTAGCAGAGGCAGAGGCAGAGGTCGTGGTAGAGGCAGACCACGTAAGCAAGTGCAGGCTCAAGAGCGGCCAAATGAACAAGAACAGGAGCGAGAACAATCACATGAACAAGAGCGGGCACAAGAGGAGAATATACCAGAACAAGATCCTCTTCTCTATGTGCAACAAATGATGGAGATGATAAATAAACTACAGGAGGAAATACGTGAAGTAAAGGCTAGGCAGAACGAGGGTGGACAGCGAGCTGCAACTGCGGAAGGGGAAAGATCCACTCAACCCGAGATTCAACAAAATGAACCTGTAGCTGACAGGATGCAACTTGACGTAGAGGATGAACAGTATTGGATTACCAAATTTTGCTCCCAGAAAAGAAAAGGGGCAGGGACCAAATTCCAAGGAAGTAATAAGAAACCTGTTCAGTCTAGCGAACGTATCAATCAAAAGCCAGCAGAGCCTAGACCATGTCCTCAATGCGGTAAATTCCATCAAGGCAGGAATTGTAGCGGGCAGATCATTTGTTATAATTGTCGCAAGACGGGTCACTATAGCTCGGATTGCCCACAGCGTGCCACAGAGAGGAGGCCACAGAATTTTGGAAGAATATTTGCTATGACGCATGAGGAGGCTAGAAAGTCTCCGGAGATGATTCAAGGTACCATTCTTCTTCATGGAAATACATTACAGCACCTGTATCAAACAATGTTTGTAATGTATTTCCATGAAGAAGAATGGTACCTTGAATCATCTCCGGAGACTTTCTAGCCTCCTCATGCGTCATAGCAAATATTCTTCCAAAATTCTGTGGCCTCCTCTCTGTGGCACGCTGTGGGCAATCCGAGCTATAGTGACCCGTCTTGCGACAATTATAACAAATGATCTGCCCGCTACAATTCCTGCCTTGATGGAATTTACCGCATTGAGGACATGGTCTAGGCTCTGCTGGCTTTTGATTGATACGTTCGCTAGACTGAACAGGTTTCTTATTACTTCCTTGGAATTTGGTCCCTGCCCCTTTTCTTTTCTGGGAAGAATTCCTTCGGCTGGACTCGCCTTGATTCGTAGTAACCTCAGGCAGCTGCAAATCCCTTAGATTCCTCTCCACCATCCTGCATTCCTCAATTGCAAGACTAAATTTTTGGAATTTACGGGAGACCAGCTCTTTTCTCAGTTCATATTTTAATCCCCTAATCAATCTTCCTGACTTCCACTTCTCGTCATTACTGATTTTCAGGGTTGAAGAGTAACGAGCTAGTCGGTTGAAACGACTCAGATATTCATTAAAAGACTCTTCTTTACCCTGTTGTATAGCCAGGAATTCTAACTCCTTCTCGTCCCTAGTGGATTCAGGAAAATACTCTGCATCAAAGTTATCTTTGAAGGTTTCCCAAGTGATGGGGATATTCTAAGCCCGCAGAATTAATTCCGTGTTCTTCCACCATCGATCAGCATCACCTTCCAATTTGTAGATTGCCAATTCAACTTTCCTTTCTGTAGGGCACCGCATTACTCGAAAAATCTTCTCCAATCTCAGCACCCAATTCTCAGCTACCTGGGGATCAAAACTCCCGCGAAAAACTGGTGGTTGATGCTTGCAAAATTTGGTAATCCAATACTGTTCATCCTCTACGTCAAGTTGCATCCTGTCAGCTACAGGTTCATTTTGTTGAATCTCGGGTTGAGTGGATCTTTCCCCTTCCGCAGTTGCAGCTCGCTGTCCACCCTCGTTCTGCCTAGCCTTTACTTCACGTATTTCCTCCTGTAGTTTATTTATCATCTCCATCATTTGTTGCTAGCTCGGATTGCCCACAGCGTGCCACAGAGAGGAGGCCACAGAATTTTGGAAGAATATTTGCTATGACGCATGAGGAGGCTAGAAAGTTTCCGGAGATGATTCAAGGTACCATTCTTCTTCATGGAAATACATTACAAACATTGTTTGATACGGGTGCTAGTCATTCTTTTATATCATATGATTGTGTTAGTCGGCTAAGATTGGTTATCCACAAACTGCCTTATGATCTTGTTGTGACGACACCACTTGGTGTTAAATCTTTGACTGCTGATGTCTGTTTGAATTGCATTGTAAATGTGGACGGCCATGATTCTGTGGTAGATTTGATATGTTTGCCACTTCATCGTATAGATGTTATACTTGGTTTAAATTGGTTGACAGCAAATAATGTGCTGTTAGACTGCGGAAATAAAAGGATTGTATATCCAAATCCGCAGAGAGATATTAGTAAAGATGTAAATATGAATTTCCTCTCAGTAGATGAAGCTGAGAAGTGTTTGAGAAAGGGTTGCCAAGGGTATGTTGTGTTTTTCTCAGTACAAACAGAAACTGGGACTGCACTTGAAAATATTCCAGTTGTGAATGAATTTCCTGAGGTATTTCCGGAAGACATTAGTGGATTACCTCCGGAAAGAGAAGTAGAATTCGGCATCGAAATTATGCCTGGAGCTGGACCAATATCTAAAGCACCATATCGAATGGCACCTAACGAGATGGCGGAGCTGAAGAAACAAATTGAAGAATTACTAGAGAAAGGGTTTATACGACCCAGTGTTTCACCATGGGGAGCTCCAGTGTTATTTGTAAAGAAGAAAGACGGGAGCCTGAGATTGTGTATCGATTATCGAGAATTAAACAAGGTGACCGTCAAGAATAAGTATCCTCTCCCCAGAATAGATGATTTGCTTGATCAGTTAGCTAGTTCTAGCGTATTTTCGAAAATCGATTTGCGTTCGGGTTATCATCAACTACGAGTAAAAACTGAAGATGTTCCAAAGACAGCTTTTAGAACCAGATACGGACATTACGAATTTTTAGTAATGTCGTTTGGTTTGACCAATGCACCTGCCGTGTTTATGGACTACATGAACCGAATCTTCCGTCAACACCTAGATCAGTTTGTGGTAGTCTTTATCGACGACATCCTAATCTACTCAAAGAGCAGCGAAGAGCATAAGAATCATCTGAGGATCGTGTTGAATATTATGAAAAACAAGCGACTCTACGCTAAGTTGAGCAAGTGTGAGTTTTGGCTTCAAGAAGTTAGATTTCTTGGCCATGTCATCTCACAAGAAGGGGTCTTTGTAGATCCTAGTAAAGTGGAAGCAGTACTGAATTGGAAGAGGCCAGAGACTGTGACTGAAGTACGCAGTTTTCTGGGTCTTGCTGGTTATTACCGACGATTTATATTGAATTTTTCCCGAATTGCCTTACCATTGACAAAGCTTACAAAAAAGAACCAGCCATTCGTGTGGGATGAGCGTTGTGAAGAAAGCTTTAAGCAGCTGAAGGAGAGATTGACGTCCGCACCAGTTTTGATTATCCCAGATCCCGGTAAAACCTATGTGGTTTATAGTGATGCTAGTAAGCAAGGATTGGGATGTGTCCTGATGCAGCAGGGCAGAGTGGTGGCGTATGCCTCTCGACAGCTGAAACCTCATGAATTGAATTATCCCACTCATGACTTGGAACTTGCAGCAATTGTGTTTGCTTTGAAGATATGGCGGCATTATCTGTACGGTACTAATGTTGAATTGTACTGCGACCACAAAAGTCTCAAGTATCTTTTTGATCAGAAAGAATTGAATATGAGACAGCGTAGATGGATGGAGTTGTTGAAAGATTTCAACTTGGAAATCAAATATCATCCAGGAAAAGCTAATGTTGTTGCAGATGCTCTGAGTAGAAAGGCGGTGCAGGTAGCATATATGATGGTTCAAGAACAGAATTTGCTAGGAAATTTTCGAGATTTAAATTTGTTAAATCAGGTAATTTTAAACTCAAGAAGGCGCAAAGAAGTGATACTTGCTAACATTAGTGTTAGTCAAGGAGAAAGTGATCTACGAGCAGAAATTGTAGAAGCTCAAAGGCAAGACGAACTAGCAAGCTCCATTCGAGAAAAGATCTCACGTGGTGAAACTCAGGATTATGATCTTTCTCAAAGTGGACTGATCAGATTCAGGAAGCGTATTTATGTACCACCAAAACCTAAGTTGAGACTAAAGATTCTGGATGAAGCACACAAAAGCAAGTATACCCTTCATCCAGGGGTGGTCAAGATGTACCATAATTTGAAGTCTGAATTTTGGTGGCCAGGACTGAAGAGTGATGTGACTAAATACGTAACTCGTTGTCTTACTTGTCAAAAGGTTAAAATTGAACACAAGCGACCACCAGGACTTCTTCAAAGTTTGGAGATTCTTGAATGGAAATGGGAAAGCGTTACGATGGATCTAGTAGTGGGATTGCCCAGGATCAGGAATCATGATGCGATCTGGGTAATTGTTGATCGTCTCACCAAGTCGGCACATTTTCTTCCCATTGGTGTCAACTATTCTCCTGCAAAGTTGGCAGAAATTTATGTAAAAGAGATAGTAAGACTTCATGGTGTACCAAAGATTATTATCTCCGATAGAGATCCTCGTTTTACTTCTCGATTTTGGAAAGCTTTACAAAAATCCATGGGTACAAAAGTGAGATATAGTACGGCTTATCATCCTCAGACAGATGGACAATCGGAAAGAACTATACAGACGTTGGAAGACATGCTAAGGGCGTGTGCATTAGACTTTAAGGGTAATTGGGACCGTAACCTTCCACTGGCTGAATTTGCTTACAACAACAGCTATCATGCAAGCATTCAAATGGCTCCGTATGAAGCACTGTATGGAAGGAAGTGTCAATCACCCTTGTGTTGGACAGAATTGTCTGACAGAAAATTGCATGGAACAGATTATGTGGATAAAACATCAGAACATATCAAGCTTATAAGAAAGAGGCTCCTAGCAGCACAAAGTCGACAGGAAAGTTATGCTGACAAACGGAGAAGACCTCTAGAATTTGAAGTTGGAGATCATGTGTTCCTGAAGGTAACACCAGTAACTGGAATTGGAAGAGCGATCAAGAGGAAAAAACTAAGTCCTCGTTACATTGGTCCATTTCAAATCTTGGCAAGATTTGGATCGGTGGCATACCAAATAGCCTTACCCCCAAATTTGAGCAGGCTTCATAATGTTTTCCATGTATCACAGTTAAAGAAGTATATACCAGACCCTGAACATGTTATCGAATATGAAGATGTTGATGTACAAGATAACCATACATATGCGGTGGAGCCTGAGCGAATCATTGACCGACTTCAGAAGCAGCTCAGAAATAAAAGTATTCGGATGGTGAAAGTGGTCTGGAAGGGATTATCTCCTGAAGAAGCAACCTGGGAAACGGAAGAAGACATGAAGAATCATTATCCCGAGTTTATGGCTCGGTACACAAGGGATGAAGCAAATTTCGGGGACGAAATTTCTTTTACGGGGGGAGAATTGTAACATCCGTCTCTTATTATTGTGGGGAAATATTTTATCAAATATTGTGGTGGAATTATGACTCACTTCTTATCATCAATCTTTCTCATTCAATTTTGTCATTCACGTGGAAGCAAGGAGACAATGCATTACCTACTTTTCTTTTTCACATCTTCACTTTCTAATATGTCGGGTCCCTTAATTGTCATGAAGATGTCATATGCCCCACACTCATTCAATTCTTTTCCACACTAACTTACAAATACCTTATCCCTCTGTGAATAAAAGAAAAGAAAGGATGACTCACACACCATTTCCATTTCCATCCGTGACACTCCACCTATAATTATTTGTTATTACTTTAGTATCCCATGTGTTTCTCATATCATTAAAATATTCATACACACCACTTTAATTAATCAATCCTCCTCCTTTCATTCGGATATAATATTACCTTTCATTTCATTTGGCTATTCCAAGCCGACAACACTTTCCATTCTTTTATTTGTTTGGCAACAAAAACTCACAAGCACACAGAGGACTACATCATTCACTTCAATTATATACATACGACATATGTTCCTTCTTTTCAATTGCTAGAAAAGCAAAGGGACGATAGTCACGGATAATAATTTATGCAATTGTTGATTCACGGACGCATGCACGATGGATTTATTTATTCAGTTACGAGTGTAACCTCCTCTCCTCATGATAAAATTATGCAAGTGTGCACCTCTCATTTATACACTTCCGTCAATAAGAGAAAGAGGAAGAGAGCCACGAGTGAAACATTTCCTTATATTAATTTGAGAGTGAAGGTCAAGTGTGTTAGAAGATAAAAGCAAGAAGACATTGCTTAAGGCCAAAGGAGCAAGACAAGTAAGTAAAGGTTTTAACTTGTCTTACATTACTTTGTGAAGTTGGTTATTATTTTGGGTTAATTAAGAAGTGGTGAGACCATAAGGAGTTTGATGATTTTAAGGTTACCAAAGTGTTTACCACGAAAAATGGAGTAAGAATAAGGTTGGAAATGATTTTTAGAATCAAAAAGAATTAATTAAGCAAGCTACCAAAACTGCCAGTTTTAACGGTTTGGAAGGCAGTCGAATTGTAAATGGTTTTCGGTCAAGTGAATGGTGTCTAAAAATCATGAAATCTTCCAGTTTTGAAGTAGACATCCAGAGCTTTCTTTTGATATATAATATGTAATTTTTAGAGCTCTGTACAAGGAGTTATGGATTTTACAATCTGGCCTAAAATACTGGAAGTATAAACTGGACAGCGAAGTGATTTATTTAAACTGGGAATAGTATGGATATTTTTGGCTGTTGAGAATATTTTTCGATGAAAATAGACTCACCAAAGGACATTTAGGTTTTGGAAGCACATCATTTGGAGCTTTGTACAAATAGTTATGAATTTTCAAAGTTAATGAAAATTCTGGACAGAAAAGGATTTAATCCGAAAATTGTTGCAATAAGAATTTTAAATGGGTGATTTATCGTTTAAAGGGTCACAAGGATTCTAAATGATAAAAAGAACCCTGTTGGATATTTTGGAAGAAATGGATTATAGTGAAGATTAATATTTATAATGATACTATTTTAGGAGTTGACTGTCAAGTGGTTCGAGCACCGGTGAATTTCTTTTAGCTATTCGGAGTTGAGGTAGTAACTTTTCTCTCACATACTCTGTGTGCCTTTATATGCATGTACGTACCGTTGTGATATTTGAACTGTGAATTTTCTAACCTTATCGCCGGTATAAGCCGGGAGGTAGTGCCCTTGAATGTGGGGTAACCTTGGATGCCATCACGGTTGAGACCGGGGGTGGTACTCCGATAAGTGAATTTTTATGCAGAAGGGTGAAAGCCCATTTGAATATTTGAATTATCCAGTACTGTGTGTATGAACCGGTAGGTTCTTGAATATTGTTGAACTGCATATTTGAATTTTGTGTTTGAAATTATTGTGAATTATATTTATTGCAACTGGTTGTCTACCATGTACTGTGCATGCATCTTATGTGAGTGATTAACGTTACTACTGGGATTCATTTGAATCCCAGACAATCCCCAAAGTTCAGGACGGAAACCTAACAGCGGTCGTGGCTCACGTGATAAGGCGGTGGATATGGATAACTGACGGTGCTTGATGGAGCAGAGATCTGATTTATTTTCCCTCATTGTGTTTGAAATATTATGTCCTGGTTAAATCTTGTACGAACCTTTTTATGAATTTCGATTATGTACCAGACTTCAATATCAGTATTACTATGCTGGAACTAGTTTATCCTTTAAGCTGTGCATATTTACTCTTGCGAATGTCGGTATACCGAAGGGGTGTGACAAGAGAGGTTCAATAGTAATGGCTCATAATCATTAATAATGACTATTAATGAAGATTATCTCTAATCTCTACATATTAGGGATTCCTATAAATCTAATAATGACTATTAATGAAGATTATCCCTAATCCCTACAAATCAGGGATTCATATAAATCAAAATACAATTTTCTATGTAATCCCTGTCATCCTTTCCTCCCCTAAAGCAATCACTAACAAGGGTGTTCCAATACTTCTAATATATGGCGTCTTCATAGGATCCTGGTTTCCTCATTTCCCCTTACCTTTGTTGTCATCCTTTTCTTTCAAATGACATTATTTTGGTGCAAATGCACACTGTTCCTTTAAAATAATAATAATAATAATAACATTCATTATTCTGAAGTATCTTTTTAGTACCAATCAGTACTTTGAAATATTTTTCATGATTCTAAAATAATTTTTCAAAATCATGAAACATATTTCAGTAGTAGTCAGTATTCTGAAGTATATTTTCAGTATCATTCAGTACCTTTGAAATATTTGTTTAGGATCTCAGAAAAAAATTTTAGGGTAGTGACTGGTACCTAAAAATTCTTCAGGATGATGAATAATATTTTTTTCCCTAAAAAAAGAAGAGTGTGCATTTTGCACCAAAACAGTGCCATTTAAAAGAAAAGGATGGCGGCGAAATGTAAGGGAAAATGAGGAAAGCCGGAACTTAGATTCTATTTTTTCTGAGATGTTGTCAATATTCAGTCTTAAAAAGTGCATCAATTTTGGGGCCGATGCTAACAATCACAATCACAATCCAAGGGTAAAACTTGATGGAGTCAAGCAATTTTGGCTTCTCCGCTCACACGTTGGAGGTTCCAAAGAGGATTGAAGAAACTGAGGATTAGGAAAGAGAGAAGGAGGCTATCGACTCTGCAGAAGAAAGCCTACGTTCTCGAAACTAATGACCTCAGCATGATCAAGTAGGAATGGCGTTAAAGGATGATAAAGGATTAGATGTAAGTTTAATTTTGTTGAAAATGGAACTGATCAACACTGATCAGTGGAGTCTACAACTGAGACATATGCTCCCAGCACCTTCCACATCCTCATGGAGTAACCGTTGTAAGTCCTTGGGTGGTTCTTGTAGGATATGGTATTCTGCTCCCAACCCTAGCGTAAAAGTTGCCAGCATATCGGTGCACCGGTTACCTTCTCGGAAGTGTGTGCATGATCGTGACCGTCCAATCCTGGCTCATCAAATTCTGTATCTTCCTAATAATGCTCATGTTAGGGTTTGACCCCCCTCCCTATTCTCAACAAGTCTCAGTACAACTAAACAGTCGACCTATACCATCACCTCCTTGAAACTTGAATTCCACGCCAATTCCAAGCCATCCATCAGAGCCCAGAGTTCTGCTTGAAGGGATTTGCACACACCGATATTTCTCCAACAGCCCATCAGCCCCCGCCCTTCATTGTCTCGGATTATGCTCCAATCCCCACCCCTGCCATCATGGATACCTGCTTCCTTGCCCCGTCACAGTTAAGGGCCACTGTGGTATTAGGGGGCCTAATCCATCTTAAAACTCTGTCCTGCCTCCGTACCACGTCACCTTCATAATGCTAGTCCGTCTCCCAGCTCCCTCATTGAACTCAGCGAGAATCAGGGTCTCTTTAGCAAGGCAAGAAGGTTGTGTATGCTTATTCTAAAAGATAGCCACGTTTCGTGCTTCCCAAACCTTCCAGCAAACCAAGCCAAACAAATGAGACCAACGTACCTAACCATTACTATGCCTGCTATGATTGGTTAGGTTTTGTAGCATCCAATTCCTGAATGTCGGCTGTGAGAACAGCATGTATTGCCGTGGTGACAAAATTCGAATCCAGACTTCCTTTGCATACTTACAGTGCCTGAGAACATGATCGTTGTTCTCCACCTCCACAGCACATCGTATACATAAGTCAGACTCCGACATGTGGCGACGTCGTCGTTCCACATTTATAAGCAGATTTTGCCAAGTAGCTAGCGAAAGGAACACTCTGATTCTTTGCACACCCTCCCATCTCCATATTACTTCCCAAATGCTATCCGTGCCAGATTCTCCCCCGCCATTTCTGTCATTCAATAACTCGTAGGCAGATGAGACGGAGAAGCACCCATCAGCTGATGAAGGGTCCCAAAAACTCTGTTCTGTGCCATCTGCCTCAGCTGGGTGTCTACACCCTGAGATAATTTTTAATACATCATCAGGAAGATCATTGCAGAATCACAGCCAGAATCGCAGCTAGGACCAAAAACCATCGGCATCTACAAAGATGTTGGTGGTTAGGTCTGCCTCCTCAAAGGTGACGTCTCTGAAGGCCAGCAATTTAAGGGGGCCCACCATTGGTACCCAATTATCAGTCCAAAACTGGATATGGGAGCCATCACCCAGATCCCATCTTGTGCCTAGATCGACGTCAAGCTAAAGTTTTTGAATCTGCTACCATAGGAATGAGCATTGCCGATTGCACCTAATTGCCTCTCTTATTACATCATCAGTATTCACTTGCTTTCATAAATATTTTTATGAATTTTTTTTCTTGTTTATATTCTTTTATTTTTTAATGCAGTTAAAACTTTCCTTTAAAAAAGAAAAAGAAGGCCCTACCTCCAAACCCTCGAATCCCCGGCTAATTGTGCCCCTCCGTAATTTTCTGAGTCTGCCCCTGGAGCCAATGACAGACCTACATAGTATAGAAGGGGGGCAAGTGCCCCCCCTTGAATCTGAGAAATGAGTTTTTTAAAAAAAAAATAAAAATTAATTATTTTAAATAAATAAATTAATACATATTTAAATGATTCTCTACCTTTAAATGAAGTGCTCACCTTTACTATATCAAGATAGCATTTCGTAATGGGATGGGAGATGAATGGTTGAATGATTGTTTATTGCCTTATATTGAGAAAAGATATATTTGATAACATTGATAATAAGACAATTATGATGAAATTCCTAAAAATAAGGCCTACAAGGATGACATTATAATTATATGCTTTTTTTTTTAAATTAAAATATGTATACTTGAATTTATTGAATGTTCACCCTTCATTGTAATTTATGTAGTTGCATTTCTAACAGTACTTAGCCTTGCTTTTTTAAATGAGAAATGTAGAATAATTGTTTCTCTTATTACATCATTAGTATTCTCTTGATTTCATAAATATTTTTTTCTTGCTTATATTCTTTTATTTTTTTAATGCATTTAAAACGTTCCTTAAAATAAATAAATAAATTCGGGGGCGCTGCCCCCGAATCCCCGTATGCCTCACCAATTGTGATTTGTGCCCCCCCTTATATATTTTTCTGGGTCTGCCCCTACCTGGAGCCAAGGGATCTTCAGATCAAAGCAGAGGAGGATGAAGAGACAATGGATCGCCTCTACAGAAGGGAGAAGAGGATGGCTAGTAAACATAGAAAAAATCACGATGGCTATCAAGGTAACGGGATTGAAATCATTATCAGAGACTGCAACTTCACAAGGTTGATAGCACACACAACATTAAACATAGGGTAAGCCATAGTAAGAAAGAAATCTGTAAACACAAGATTAAGTTAATAGAATGAATGCAACAAAAACAAAGAGAGCAGTAAACACAATGTTAAGACTATTGAAGGCCAAAAATAAAAGAGGTGGGAAGTGAGGGGAAGGATTCAGCGGGGACTAAGCATAATCTTGGGAGTAATCGCATCAGAATGTTGTGATGGCCAATGGCGTTAAGGAATAAAACAAGGATATATATGAAGTGGGATGAAAAGAATCAATTATGGAGAAGCACCATCATGGACAATGAAATAAATATTTAGGGTACTAATGAGAGTAATAAAAAGATACTTCAAGATACAGACAGCTACTGAAAAAATACTTCATGATATTTAAAAAAAATTAGGATCTTAATAAAAAAAAATATCCTAAAGTATGTTTTTAGTACCACTCAGTACCCTAAAATATTTTTAGAATATTTACTGGTATTGAAAAAAATAATATCTTGAAAAATTATTAATTTTACGATCTTAGAAAAATATTTGAGGATATTGACTTGTATTAAAATGATACTTCAGGATACTGATTGCTACAGCAAAAATATTGTATGGTATTTTAGGATCTTAAAAAAAAATCAGATACTGACTGTTACTATATATTTTAGGATATTTTTTTAAGATCCTAAAATATGTTTTTCAAAACTATGAAGTATATATCTAGTACCAATATGTATCCTAAAATATTTATTTATTTTTTTAAAGAAAAGCCCAAAGCTGCACAATTTTTGTGATAAAACGACGCAGTTTAATTGCAGTGGAGGCAGCGGATGTTGGCTTGTAGGAGATGGAAGCCAAATCCAAAACTAAAATATACATGCAAATAATAAGTTTTTTTTTTTTTTTGCGTAATACAGGCAAGCCATAGCTTGAGGCGATAAAACAAGAACTAGAACATGGAAATCTAGCCCTAAATACAACACACAAGGTAGAACACTAAGTCCAGCAGACCAATTGGTCCTTCAACACCATATCCCAGCACCCCGTAGGAATTGCTGGGATGAAAACCGCATCCGTATCAACAGGAGCATTCTGTCCTTCCTTTGCTAAATAGTCAGTACAAGCAATGTTGTCTCTTGGGGTATAGTATAGCTTCACATTCCAATCGCCGAAAAGAAGATCTCTGATCTCTCCGATGATATCCCTCAGTGGATGATCAGCGTGACATTAGTCTCTCCAGAGAATGTTGATTGCATCAAGTGAGTCCGAATATAGCAAAATTTGTTGGTGTCCCAATTGTCTGGCCACTCTCAGGCCAAGCAAAATAGCGTGTAATTATGCGTCGATAATCGTACATAGCCCAAGGGACTTGTAAAATCCCATCAACCAGTGCCCTCGAGAGTCCCTGATCACTCCTCTGCACGCTGCTTGATATTGATGTCGAACTAATCCTTCAACGTCAATGCGGACCACATTTCCAGGTGGGGGGGTCCAAGACTTTTCCTCGTTCCCGTCAAGTTGAAAGATTTGGTGAGATAAATTATTATTGGCAGTACTTTCCAACAAAAGGTAATTACACAAGTGAAGCATCTCCCTAATATCTATGTTTTCGCCCTGGAATAAGGATTTGCATCTCGACATCCATAGGATCCAATATCCCAAGCTAAAGACTCTAGACCAAGGGAAATTCTGAAATTTTCCTTTTCCTGGCTTGTGCTTGGTATTCCAGTTAAGCCAACCCTGCAAGTTACCTGCAAAAAACTAGGAAAAATAATTAGGCTTTACAATTTCTTTCCACAAATTTCTAGCTCTCTCGCAGTCCCTGATAATATGAAGAACAGTCTCCTCACTATTACACTGAAAAGGATAGAGATTTTCACTTGTAAGACCAATTCTTGCTCTGAAGGAGTTAGTGGCAAGTCTTCCATGGCCAACCTACCACATAAAATATTTTATTTTTTTCAGGAATTTGCCACTTCCACATCAAGGACCAGAAGTGATTTCTTCTCCCTCCTTCCTGGCTAGAAAGATAATGATAAGCCGATTTAACAGAAAAGGCTCCATCTTTCGCAGCCCTCCAAGTGAAACAATCAGGGGAGCTGTTGCCAGGTGGACGCATTCTAGCGATAACGCTAATAATGTCAAAGGGGAGAATTCCCTGCCACCTGCTTATGTCCCACTAACCATTCATCAAGGTGTGATCTCTCACCGAATCGTCTTCATTTATTAAAGATGGACTGTGGGCAAAGGTTAAAAGGGGACGATCCATGGGAAGCCAAAGGTCACACCAAAACTTGGTGTCCTCCCCATTATTAATTTTCCTCCCGACTCCACTTATAAACTTGTCCCACACTTGAACAATGGCTTTCCAAGCCGATGATGAATTCCTCTTCTTTGACACCTTGGGCACATATGAACTTCCACAATTGTACTTGGCCCAGATACATTGAACCCACAGAGCATGTATTTTGGTCAACAAATGCCAACAGAGTTTCATAATGAACGCTTTATTATGCCATCTAAGATCTTTGAAACCAAGCCCCCCCTGCTTTTTTGCTTTGGTAATCTTATCCCATGCAATAAGGTATATTTTCCTGGCATCCTCATCCTGCGACCAAAGGAACTTCCTCGAAAGCTTAACAATTTTGTTTAACGTACAAATGGGGAGGAGGGTTGATTGCATATAGTAGCTGGGCAAAGAGGATAGCACAGATTTAATCAAGATAGATCTACCAGCAATAGTGAGGAATTTACTTTTCCACATAGACAGCTTTGTTCTGGCCTTTTGCACAATTGGATGATACGTGGCTTTTGTGACTTTTTTGTGAATGATCAGCACTCCCAAATACTTCCCCAGATCAGCAACTAATCTAATTCCAATTGTTTGACTAAGCTCCATCGCTCTATTAAAGTTAACATTTGCCAAACAAAACATTCTAGATTTCTCCAAGTTTATCTTGTGCCCAGAGACTTCACAAAATGTTTCCATCACTTTGCGAACCTTTGTCATTTGATTTAATGAAGCTTCAACAAAGAGGATAAGATCATCGGCGAAGAAAAGATGAAATATCTGTGGCCCTCCTCTTTTAAAAATAAACGGTTTCCATCGGTGAGCATGACATTCAGCTTTAATAAGGTGGCCAAGCCGCTCCATGCACAGGACAACGATATACGGACTTAACGGGTCACCTTGTCTAACGCCTCTAGTAGGGGTGAAGCTCGGACTTTCATCTCCATTCCATAGAATAGACATAGAAGTGGTGGATATGCAGGCCATAATAAGATTGATAAGGTTTCTTTCCAGATTGAGGCTTGTATTTTCAATAAATCCCCAATCAAGCCTATCATACGCTTTCTCCATATCAACCTTGATTGCCACAAAACCTTTTTTCCTTCCCTTCATTTTCATTGAATGAATGATTTCCTGAGCAATCAAAATATTATCACACGTGGATCTGTTAGCAATAAAACTACATTGCTCCGAGCTTATAAGATGTCCCATAATGCCTCTAAATCTGCTCGCCAAAACCTTTGTAATTATTTTAAAGCTCACATTGCACAAGGATATAGGGCGAAACTCTCTCAACGAGGAAGGTTTATCAACCTTAGGTATAAGAAGAATCTTGGACTTATTGATACTGGCCATGTTGGAAGGATTATCAAAGCATTGCTCAATGAAATCACAAATTTTATCCCCCACAACATCCCACTGAGTTTTGAAAAAGTGAGCGTTAAGACCATCCGGACCCGGAGCTTTGAACGCTCCCATAGCAAACATAGCATTTTTAATTTCAACTCTGGTGACTCTCCTCGACAGCATGCGAAGCTCATGATCATCAATGGATGGAAAGTTCGAGCACATCTCCCCAGGGTTTTTAACAGACTCGTCACGGGTGTAAAGGTTGAGAAAGAAATCATGGGCCATCTTTTTAGCTGTGTTATGATCTTCCACCCAGTCCCCCGCCTCATTAAGAATGGCCTCGATTCTCTGTTTCTTTCTTTTGATCACAGTGGAGGCATGAAAGAATCTTGTATTTCTATCACCCCCTTGCAACCATTTACTTCTGGATTTTTGGTACCAGGTGATTTCCTCTTGGGTAGCTACTTTATGGTACTCCTCCCATAGCTTTTTCTCAAGTCTGAATAAACTGGTTTGTAAGTTCATTCTCCTGCTTTTATCAATACCCTCCAGACGACGAATTAACTGTTTCCTCTTTTTAGTGAAGTTACCAATCTTACTATCATTCCATTCATAAGCCGACGTTTGAAATGATTGCAGACCTTGAAGCCAATTTTTGTCATGCCAAGCTTCCTTTGTAATGTCTTTGAAGTCATTCTCAAGGGTCCACGCAGCCTGGTAAGAAAATATTTTTTGAAAACCTCTCCTCGGGGTTGAAGAACTGACATTCACCACAACCACCCTATGATCAGACTTGAATTTAAGCTCATGCCAGACAGAGAAATGAGGAAAAGAATTAACCCAGTTAAAATTAGTAAAAACCCAGTCCAGCCTTTCTTTCAACCCGTGTTTTTCCCAAGTGAACCTTTCACCCTGAATCTTTGCCTCAATACATCAATACATAAAGGAAGCAGCTCCTCCAAGTTTATCATTAAGAGACAAATAAGCATTGAAATCCCCCAAAACTATCCAAGGAAGGTTGGAATTGTTGAGAGAACGGAGAGAGTTCCATAAGGTAGTTCTGCCAGATGTGGTGGTTTCACCATAAACCACTGTCACTAGAGTTAAGGTATTACTTTGAAGATCATGGACATGGCAATGAAGCAATTGAGTTGTGGAGGTAAGGTAGGTGATATCAAAGGCACAGTTATCCCACAAAATCCAAATGCCCCCCGAGAATCCAGTTGCTTAAACCCTGATCCAATGACTAAATCTGAGTCTACAACAAACTCTATCAACTCTATCACCACTAATATGGGGCTCTAAAAGGCACAAAATGTTAACACCATAATTATAAACAATATCCTTAATATTTAAAGGGAAGGCACGGCTACCGGCCCCCCTGCAATTCCAGGATGCAATAATCATTAAAATACTTAATTTAAAAAAAATAAGAGATAGAAATACTTACCTGTGCTATCGGGCTTTACCTCCTTGCTGATGTTGCAGCTGGGTTTCTGGCACAATTATCCGTTGTCCTCCAAAAAATCAGGGGCAATATCTTCGTTTGGGTCCCATTGGTCCGGCAAATTTTGATTTTGTTCCATACACGGCCCATCTTGAATATGCCCCCCTCCAGTGTCATTAATGGAGTCTTGAAGGGCACAATTAGAAATATTTCCTTGGACCATGGTATGAATATGTTGACCTTTAGCCTTACTCTTCTTTTCATTTGTTTTTTTCTGATTCACATGCACAGCCCCATTCCTAATATCATTGGATATCTCATTTGACGTGTGCTCAATTGATGTGCTCCTTTCTTGAAGTGTTGAATCATTAATTGCAATTGTAGGCCCAGCAGCCTCTTTGGATTTCGTTGGCCCATTATTGCCTTCATTACTGGCCTTGTTGCTTTCTTCAGCTATTATTTGCAAAGCCATACTTTGATCCTCTTGATCCATAGCATTAGACGAGCTAGGCCCAACAGTCCCATGCATTTTATTCAGCCCATTTTGAGCTTTATTTCCTTTAGGCTTGTATATTGCTTTAGTTTTGTAGGCCAGCTCAGCACGTTGACCCATTCCTTTGCCCACTGACATGTTTTTATTATTTCCATTAGGTTTCTCCATTCTCAGCGTGTCCGTTCTTTGCTCAGTCTCCACAATATCTTCTGATCGTACAGTGTGATTACCGTGGCCCAGAACTAAATCTTCCTCCCTATCTTCTATTGCAGCAAACCGTGTACTCTGTCTGACAGGGGTAGATTTTACAATTTTTGATCTAGATCCCGATGCTTCTTTGTGTGTTTCCTGGTAATCAGACCGTTGCCATCCCCGATTCCGGTTAGATCTCCGGTGGACCATCATCCACCGACCAAACCCATCTTCCGCAGAGCTCGCCGACGGCTTCACACCTGGTCGACTCACGATGTTCTTCAGCAATTGATTTGTCTTATGGTGCTGCACGGATCCTGCTTCTCTATTGGAGCTCGAAGCAGAGACTTAGTATGGGCATTCCTCCCTACGATGTCCAACACTCCCACAAGCAAAACATATAAGAGTAAGGCCCTCATATTCTACATTAAACACTGATCCAGCTGTGATTACCTTAGGAACCAACTTCTTTTGTAAATTCAATTCTACACAAATCCTCACGTATTTGCCTCTTTGGATTTTTGGGCCTGAATTTTGGCAATCTTGGAGTGTGTTCATGTCAACCTTTAACGTTCTTCCTATGCGATCTCCTAAACGTGAAATACAATGTTTGTTGTATAGGTGCATCGGGACATCTGGAATCCTCACCCACGTTGCCACTCTTCTGAGAGGATTTTGATAAGGGTTAAAGTAGGGTGTCCAACGCTGTATAAGAGCACAATGCTGTTTAATAACCCAGGGGCCCTCATATAGAACTTTTCTGTAATGAGATTTCCACAGATCCTGATCCTGGAATCTAACCACGAAGTAGTTGTTCGGGATATCAATTAATTCAAAGCTAGAAAATCCCCAGAGCTTGATCAGGATCTCCTTTAGCACATACAGATTAAACCTCATGCCAAGTACAATAAGGATTAAGGAGTAATTCCATGGTTCGCACCATTCATTATACTCCTCTTCCGTGCATGGTGCAACCGGATACAACTCCTTAAGCTTCCTCAACTCCTCCGACTCCTCTGGTAATTTCCAACTAGTCTCCTTATCATCAGTGAAAAGGTCCTCTTCTTCATTACATAATCAGTGTGAGCCACTCCGTTAAAGCCCATTAAAGACGCTCTGTATGAAGGGAATCTCAGATCATTCTTTCCTGCCTTGTCTTGGAGATGTCCCATTTTGTTGAGCGCATTCTTCTGTTTCATTTTCCGACATATTGTTGTCCATAATGGTATTCGTTGAAGCTTCCATCTTTTTCTTCTTCTTTCGATCATCCTGGCCCCCAGCCGGTGGTCTATCTGGTGGCAATTTGCGTTGCCCAGCATCAGCCAAAGGAAGAGCGTTTGGAGAGTCTGATGAAGTCATTTTTTTTATAAGTTTAATTGAATATGAAATGTTTTACTCCCGATGTGATCCGTCAGAATCGGGATAGTAAAACAATGCACTATTGAATAGTTTATATTTAATCTAATTTTACATTTTATATTAAAAATTATTTTAATATATTATCGAATTTAAAATAAAAAATGAATTTAATATTTAAAGGAAATCATAAATTAAAAATTTAGATTAAAATTTAAAGTTGAGATCTCATCAGAATTATGAGAAATTGGTGCTCATCAACAAACCCCAATCTCTTTCTTTTCTTCCTCTCCTCCTTAGGATAGAACAACAGGCGGGTTGGGCGGCCCAAGCCTAAACCCATAGCCAACCCAGCTAACTTAAAATGAGTATGGGTTAGCTCATACGCCGTATCCAACCCATTTAAATTTGTGTAAATAGGTTAACACATAAATGAGTAGACTAATTGGATTTTTGATAACCCATGTACATTTTTAACTTATTTATTTTTTGAAAAAACATACATAAGCATTAACTATTCATCCAAATTCATCATTATAAACTCTGGAATCTAAATCTTCAAAGTTCAATAATTATAATTCATAAAAAAGCAATATAAATTTAGACAAGTACCATCATGAACATGATATAATTTTGATTTTCAAACTCCAACTCTTAAAACATTACAACTACAAGTCTACAAGTTCAAAGATTAACAAAACAACATGCTTTAGTCTTCACCATTATCTTCATGGAGGGAGTCAAAGAATGCCTTTACCTTATGGTAGAATGAGATGAGTAGTTAATTTTTTTTTTTTAAAAAAATACACTAAATTGGTGGGTACAAATAGCCTGTAGGTGTGTCCGGCCATTTAAGTATTAAATCTAACCTGCTCTGTTATGGGCGTTTTTGGGCAGACTCAAAATGAATTATACTGGATTGTGGGCAGGCTCATGTGTTATGGGTTTCATGCTCAGCCCTACTTCTCCCTTCCTGTGAAGAACTCAAACAATCATACTAAATTTTATATTTAGGATCCAAGGCAGTATCTTAATTTTTAGCAACAAGAGTCGGTCCGTTTGGAGCGATATTCACTAAGGGCCCATTTGGATGAGCTTTTTTGAGGAAAAAAAGCACTTTTTTAATACAAAAAAAATGTTTTTTAAATTAATTTATGTGTTTAAATGATATTTTTTTGAAAAGGCAAAAGTCACAAAAAAAAAAAAATAAAAATTTAAAGCGCTGCTTTTTTAAAAAAGCTCCAATTTGAAGCTTTAAAAAAAAGCACTAAAAAAAAAGTACTTTTTTTAAAAGCCCATCCAAATGAACCCTAAATACTGCCGTCCATCAATGCGGTTTATTTTCAGTAATGCTCTATTTCCTTTTTTTTTTCCTCAGCTTGACTTTTAAATTTGTTGGTCTCATATAATCGTAAATCTTTAACTTTACTCCAATGATAATATTGATCGACATTTTGATATTTTATCAAGAAAATCAAAACATAAGAGATATAATTGACATTTTCTCAATCCTTTTACAGGTCTTATTTTAACCTAAGCAATGGGAATATTTGCTAAACCAATTTAAAGCCCAACCCATTAGGTTGCTCTCAGCCCAACGCCTGATAAGATACATAACAGCAATATAGATCTCTAATATTATACCAAGCACTACTAGTAGTGTGGAACCAGTTTCCCTACCCATCTTGGGATAGGTAGGGAGAGCTTGTCTTGATCTGAACGATCCAGATTTGATGTTTTTATTTTTTATTTTTTGGAAAAAATTATTTTAATGGGTACAGAATCTAAAATAAAGATAATCTTTTAACTAATATATTTTTTAAAAATGATTTTTTCATTTAAAAATTAACAGTTTAAAAAAATTAAATCTAGACGGTCCAGATTTGATCTGGATGGTCTAGATCAAGACAAGCTCTTCCTACCCATCCCAAGATAGGTAGGGAAACTGGATCTAGTGCAGTGGTATTGGGATTCATTTCCCCTCTCCCCTGGATTCGATCCCCTCCCCCTCCCCTATCGCCTTGTATTAAAAAAAAAAAAAGATATCTCTAATATTACGGCAAAAGAAAAAAAAAAACTCTAATATCCCTACAACACAGGGATATTAGGTTATGTCAAAAGGGCAATCTTGTTTCTGTTTCTAAGTTCTTCGCGTATGCGCGTTTATAGAGACACACATAACAAGTATTCATCTCTTTCTCTCTATTGACCTTAATTCCCTTCGACATGAAGGCGGCCACTGGAGGCGACAATCCCTATCTGCCTCCCGAGATAATCATCGACATTCTCAAAAGGCTTTGTGTGAAATCTCTCCTTCGATTTCGTGCTGTGTGTAAAGATTGGAGAAATCTCTTGAAATCCCCATTTTCATTGAAGAGCATTACCACCGCTCTGCTCACAAAAGCCCTCTTCTTACGTGTCACGTAAGCAATCGCAACCCTATTTATTCGCCGCTCTGTTTGTTTCGTCTTGAGAAGGAAATTGTGGAAGCTGAGAGAATAGACCTGATGGATTTTGATTTTTTAAGGTGTAGAAAATAATGTGTAAATATAGTGTTAGTTATGGGCCTTAATTCTTTTTAAAGCCCAAATGTGTAGGGACCAAAAGCTGATCATTTTATAAGTGAACAATGTATCCATTTTTTGTGTAATGAGAATTCAATCTTTCGGTCCATTCAATCTGTCTACATGGCATCAGAGCCCACGGGGTTTCTTCTTCACGCTGTTTGACCGCTGCCTCTGGGTGGTTTTTCAAGATTCACGGTTTGAATCTTTTCATCACCGTGCGTCTTTCTTTCCTTTTCGTTACGACCCACGCCTCATCGCCTAGAACAGTAGGCCGCCGGTGACTGCTGACAGAGATTTGCCGTATCTCCCAAAATAACCAAGTTCAGAAATGATTTTGCAGAAATAGGGAACCTGGGTCGTTTCCCCGATGAATTCGCAGCGGGTTTGATCAAAGTAACAGCGAAACAGAACAGTAAAATGGGGGGATTTTTAATTCGAAAGGAATAAAAACGTAACTAAACAGAGACAAAACGAAACTAAACAGAGACCAAACAGAGGATTAAAGGATTAAACAGAAACAGATTAACAACAATCAACCCAACATTTTGATTCCAGAAACGTTCATCATTGAGCGAAAAATAAACGAATTCGCGTTTGGCTCTGGATGAACCGAAATCTCTGCGTTCATCCAGAAATCCCTCGACTAGACGATCGCCTAGAATTTGTCCGAACAGTGGCGTCCCACTATGCAATCGCACAGCAAACTTTAAACCTAGTTCAAACTTAGTCCTTGGGATAAACCAAACCGAATATTTAATCTAATATTCGAACTATTTTCAGAAATCGAATCCGATAGATGAAAACAGAAACGAGAAACGTTACCGATTAAGCACAAGCTCTCTGAACGAGTCATGGAATCTTCAACGTTGGGTTAATCACAGATATTTAGCCAAGCATGGCTGGAAAAGATGAAGAAAAGACGATGAACGCGAAGAACATTGAAGAATAGTTGAGAGAAAATGCAAGCTTCTGTTTTTAATCCACTAAAACATAAAAAACATCAATGAATAGGTGTTTGTGGCTGCTGCCACACTTAGAGTTAACCTAATTGGGAAATGGGTTCAGCCGAAAAAACGAAAATAAAATAATATGGGCTTTAATTACAAAATTCGAGCCCAAAATAAAACCCAAAAATACATATGCTTCGGCTCCAAAATCGACCGCCCTCTTGTCCGAATTTGCTCTTCATGTCTTCATAGCAATTGTAGCTCTCTGAATCATCTGAAATATGAGACAAAAATGAGGCAAATCCAATGTCTGGTTCAAGAGTTATGGTAAAAACAGTGAAGCAATATAAAACTGGAATTTATTATTAAATAATGGCTAAAATATAATAAAAGGCCCAAAGCCCAAATAAGTATAAAAGCCATTATTTATTAGCTAAAGAGTCCTAAATTACTATTCGAGACACAAAAAGTAGTGTATAAAATATTTAATTATCAAACTCCCCCACACTTATCTTTTTGCACTCCTGAGCAAAATTCAAAGCAAAAGAACTAAAGGAGAAACTCTTCTTTTCCAACAATTGCCAACAATGCAAAAATTGAATTAGGGACACAAAGCTCCAAAAGATCAATCGATCAAGCCCACAATCCCTTCATCTCAAATCACAATTCATGGTAATATCATGAATGATGCTAATCACAAAAGATGGTCTATCAAATGATGCGCTCAATCAATCAACCTCTCAAATGTATCTCTCAAGTGTTTAAGATATATAAGTGTATCGCTCAAATTCTACCCAAGAAAATTGTTCTACCATAAGCTTGCTCAATTTCTACGTCTCCACCACTCATAACACATGCATGCACAATTCAAGAGAGTTTGTTATTAAAGGTTGTAATGGGGTTAGGGTGAAGGTAGGTAAAAATATGGAATGAGGGGCTAAGCACCAAAGAAATTAAAAAGAGCACTGATCAACACAATCATTCCCTATGTATGAAAGCTTTTATTTAACTCAAATACCTCCTTTCTTTCTATGTTTTTGTTTTGTTTTTGTTTTTGTTTTGTTTTGGTTTTTTTTTCACACCTTTTTTTTTTCTTTTCTTCTTTTTTTTTCTTTTCTTTTCTTTTTTTCTTTCTTTTTTTTTTGAAACTGTACTATATATATAATCACAATGGCAAAATCAAATATCTCCCCCCCACACTTAAACTGTTGCACTCCTGAGCAACCCCCACACTTAAACACAAAACCAAGGTAAACCAATGCTTAATAAATTTTCAAGGTGCGGAATAAAATGGTTTTACGCTTAGGCTTGTAATGTGGCTTAGAAAAGAACGGACAAAAAGGCACAAAGGGGTTAGCAAAGGAATAATAATGCACGGGAAAGGCTATTTGGCCAAAGTGGGGAAAACAAAAGAAAGAAAACAAGCTTCCATCATACCTATGCACATAAGTGAAAAATGTAGTTTCAAAAAGAAAAGGAGCAAGTTCTAGAGAACGCAAATCATGAGCAGATGCACACATGAAAGAAAGAATGGCAAAAGATGAATTCCATTCATGCAGGCCCAAAACCTCACAAGGTCAATACCAACTCAGGCAATCAACAACATCAAATCAACTACCAAGACATGTAATCGAAGAATCAAGAATTGCAGACCAGACAGAATGATCCATTAAAACCAACATGTCCAAGTTCATAATTTGTAGCAATCATAGAAAGAGAGTCTGTATTATTTCAAAAAGCAAAGCAGAAAAAGGAAAACAAATAAAAGAGAAGGAGGGAGAAGAAAGAAGAATACTCCCCAAGGGGTTTATGGAGGATAAGTGGCATCAATGAGGAGAATCTCCGCTTCCTCAGGCTGCTGCTGGGATCCCTCATGAAATGGCTTGAGGCGATGCCCATTGACCTTAAAGGTCTGTCCTGTGGCTGGATCACACAACTCAACAGCACCAAATGGAAATATGTTAGTGATCTCAAAAGGGCCATCCCATTTAGATCGAAGCTTACCAGGCATAAACTTCAAACGAGAGTTAAACAGAAGAACTTTTTGGCCCACAGAAAACTCCTTCCTCAGGATGTGTTTATCATGGAATGCCTTAGTCTTTTCCTTGTATAACCGCGAGCTCTCATAGGCATCCAATCTAAGCTCATCCAACTCTTGCAATTGTAGCTTCCGCTCCATCCCAGACTTAGCCAAATCCATGTTACACTGCTTAATGGCCCAATAGGCTTGATGCTCCAACTCAACCGGAAGATGACATGCCTTCCCAAAGACAAGCCGATAAGGAGACATCCCAATCGGAGTCTTGTAGGCGATGCGGTATGCCCATAAAGCATCATCTAGTCGCTTACTCCAATCTTTCCGGGTAGAGTTAACAGTCTTCTGAAGGATTTGCTTAATCTCTCTATTCGAGACTTCAGCTTGACCGTTGGTCTGAGGATGGTATGCTGTGGAGACCTTATGGAGCACTCCATACTTGTGTAGCAAGGCACCCATGCTTCGGTTACAAAAATGGGATCCCTGGTCACTGATAATGGCTCTAGGAACACCAAACCTGCAGAAGATGTTAGACCTAACAAAATCCACCACCACAGAAGAATCATTAGTCCGGGTGGCTTTCGCCTCAACCCACTTTGAGACATAATCAACAGCTAGCAGTATGTAAGTATAACCATAGGAAGCAGGAAACGGACCCATAAAATCAATACCCCAAACATCAAAGATCTCACAAAACAATATAGGGTTCTGAGGCATCTCATGCCTACGGGAAATACTCCCTGCTCTCTGACAGTTATCATATGACTTACAAAACATATGGGAATCATGAAACAAGGAAGGCCAAAATAATCCACTGTCTAACACTTTCCTAGCAGTTCTTTGGGGTCCAAAGTGACCACCACAAGCAGAAGCATGAGCAAAATGCAATATAGAGTGAAACTCATGATCAGGCACACATCTCCTAACTACTTGGTCACTACAAAATTTCCACAGATAAGGGTCATCCCAAACATAATATTTAGGCTCACTCTTTAATTTAAGGGTTTGGGCCTTAGTGGAATCCACAGGCAGAACACCAGCTACCAAGTAGTTAACCAGATCAGCATACCATGGAAGCTTACCTTGCAGCTGTAGAAGCTGCTCATCAGGGAAATCATCCCGAATAGAAGAGGGGTGAGAGGAGAAATGGGTGATGCGACTCAAGTGGTCAGCTACCCAGTTTTGTGCTCCACTTCGGTCTCGAATCTCAACATCGAACTCTTGGAGCAAGAGCATCTACCGGATGAGCCGTGGCTTAGCATCTGCCTTTTTCAGAAGAAATTTCAACGCTGCATGGTCAGAAAATACAACTACTCTACTTGCTAGCAGGTATGATCTAAACTTATCAAAAGCAAATACAATAGCCAACAACTCCTTTTCAGTAGTGGTGTAATTAGACTGGGCAGGATCCAAAGTCTTAGAGGCATATGCAATCACATGAGATGCTCTGTCAACCCGTTGTCCCAAGATAGCACCAACCGCATAGTTAGAAGCATCACACATCAACTCAAATGGAAGGCACCAATCGGGGGGTTGGATCACTGGAGCTGTAGTCAGGCAACGCTTCAAGTGATCGAAGGCCGCCTTGCACCCATCATCAAATACAAAGTCAGTGTCCTTATGCAGAAGGTTGGACAAGGGTCGGGCAATCTTGCTGAAATCCCGAATGAAACGCCGATAGAAACCTGCATGACCAAGAAAAGAGCGAACTTCCCGTACAGATGCGAGGTAAGGCAAAGTAGTAATTACATCTATCTTAGCAGGATCTACCTCAATTCCTTTCCTAGACACTATGTGTCCCAAAACTATACCCGACTCAACCATGAAGTGACACTTCTCATAATTAAGCACAAGATTAGACTCAATGCATCTATGCAAAACTCTAGACAGATTAGCTAAGCATGCATCAAAATCAGACCCATATACAGTGAAATCATCCATAAAAACCTCCATGCAGTCCTCTAGAAACTCAGAGAAAATGCTTACCATACAACGCTGAAAGGTGCCAGGTGCGTTGCAAAGGCCAAAAGGCATCCTTCGGTAGGCATATGTTCCAAAGGGGCATGTGAAGGTCGTCTTCTCCTGGTCCTCAGGAGCAATATGGATCTGGAAATACCCAGAGTAGCCATCTAGGAAGCAGTAGTGAGATTTACCAGCCAACCGCTCTAACATTTGATCAATGAAAGGTAGAGGGTAATGATCCTTGCGAGTGGCTTGGTTGAGTCTCCTATAGTCGATGCAAACTCTCCAACTATTCTGAACTCGAGTAGGAATGAGCTCATTCTTCTGATTGGCTACCACAGTGACTCCGGACTTCTTAGGAACCACTTGGACCGGGCTAACCCACTGGCTATCAGAAATGGGATAGATGATACCAGCTTGCAGAAGCTTAGTGACCTCCTTTTTCACCACATCAAGGATAAGAGGATTAAGGCGTCTCTGGGGTTGCCTCACTGGCTTAGAATCCTCTTCCAATAGAATTCGATGCATACACATGGAAGGGCTGATGCCAACAATGTCAGCTAATGTCCACCCAATGGCTTTCTTGTTGGCCCTCAATAAGCTTAGCAGCTTCTCTTCTTGGTCAGGAAGAAGATTGTTGGCCACAATGACTGGCAACTGTTCATCCACCTCCAAAAATGCATACTTTAGGTGATCTGGAAGGGATTTCAACTCAAGTTTAGGTGGTTGTTCAGTGGAGGGAAGAAGCTTGGGTGGTTGTTGCAACAATTCTAATGTCATCACACTAGAGATACCTGAAACCACATTCAAAGAGGCAGAAGAACTAGGTCTATCCAGCTCAATGTTAACATCAGAAGTCAGCTCATCAAAATCAGAGTCAAACTCATCAAAATCAGAATCAGGATGCACATTAGGATCAGGATGAAGCTCGAACTCAGAATCAATATCAGAATCCACATGCAATGCAGAATCACCAAGCAAGCCAGAATCGCCAAATAGTGCAGCATTTACCAAGTTAGTGCAAACAAAGCACCATTCATTATCAGCACATGCACAAATGGCATAATCACTCTCAGAGGATAAATCAGGATAATCAGAACACCAATCAGCAAGAACATCATCCACAGCATCATCAATAACATCAATGCAGAAAACAGAATGCTCTTCCCTAGGATGTTTCATGGCATCAAAGATATTGAAATTCACAGATATATCACCAAACTCCATGGAAAGAGTACCAGAATACACATCTATCTTAGTCCTAGCTGTTTTCATGAAAGGCCGTCCTAGAATGATTGGTGACCTACTATTGGGAGACTCATCCTCCATATCTAAGATGTAAAAATCAGCAAGGAATATCAGTTCATTAACCTTGACTAATACATCTTCAACTACACCAGAAGGATGGACATTGCTCCTATTAGCTAGCTGAACAACAACACCAGTAGGACGTAAAGGACCAAGACCAAGAGATTTATAAACAGATGAAGGCATGACATTAATAGAAGCACCTAAATCTAGCATGCAATCATCAAATCTATAGCTACCAAAACAGCAAGGAATAGAAAACATCCCTGGATCCTTGCACTTGCGAGGCATTGTAGGCTGGATGAGTGCTGATACATTCTGGTTCAAACTCACTCGTTCCCCCTTTAGTCGTCTCTTGTTGGTGCACAACTCCTTCAAAAACTTGGCATACTTTGGGATTTGCTTGATTGCATCTAAGAGAGGAATGTTGATCTCTACTCTTCTGAAGGTCTCAAGTATATCCTTCTCTTGTGCTTTTTCTACCAACTTCTTGGATTGAACGGCTCTTTGAGGAAAGGGAAGAGGGATGGGGATGTCCTCCTCTTCACCTTGCTGCATTGCCTTTTCATTGTTAGAGTCAATCTTCACATTTTCTGACTCTCTTTCTGATGTGGAAGTCACATCTGCAGCTAGTTTGGGCTCCTCCAATTGTTTGCCAGACTGTAGTGAGATAGCACTCACATTACCCTTAGGATTGGGGATGGTTTGGGAAGGAAGAGTGTTGGATCTCAGAGGTTGAAGCTGGTTCAATGATGTTGCCAACTGCCCAATCTGTGTTTGCAAACCCTGAATGGCAGTGTCAGTTTGCTGTTGGCGCTGGGATGTTTGCTGTTGGAACTGCATATTGGCTTGGACAAATTGCTTCATCATATCCTCAAGTGAGAGACCATCACTACCACTGCTACTAGCCTGCTGTTGTGTTGCCTGTGAAGGTGCACATATGGCTGGTCGAGGGGGTGCTGCTGGCAAAGGCAAAGGAGGAGCAGATTGCTGTTGGAAGTTCTGTGGTCTGTACTGTCTCTGTTGGTAATTCCCAGAATTTTGCTGATATTGGTTACCCTGGTCCTGATTCTGGTTCCAACGGAAATTGGGGTGATTTCTCCAACCCGGATTGTAGGTATTGGAGTAGGCATTATTCTGCTGGTATTGTGGCTTTCCTGGAAAAACACCCACTACAGCTACCGATTGGTCTTGATAGGTAGGATCATGCAAAGTAGGGCAAGAATCAGTAGGATGATAAGGGTCAGAACAAAACCCACAGGAGGACCCAATCTGAGGAGGAGAAGACTGGACTGTCTGTGTCACTGTCAACTGCCTCACAAGGGAGGTCAGATCATCAAGTCTAGTCTCTAATCTCTGAGAATCGTACTGGGCTGGAGGTGTTTGAATCTGGTAAACAGGAGTACTATTGGCCCTGGTGCCAAATTGCTGAGAATTGGCAGCCATAGTAGATATCAACTCTCGGGCCTCTTCAGGTGTCTTTCTATCTAAGGCCCCACCACTAGATGCATCCACAAAACTTTTATCCAACAGCAACAAGCCAGAATAGAAATATGTAATTAGAAGCTGGTCTGAAATCTGGTGGTGTGGACAGCTAGCACACAATCGCTTAAACCTCTCCCAATACTCATACATGGTCTCCCCATTGACTTGTTTCACACTAGTGATCTCCTTCTGAATAGCAATGGCCTTTGAGGAAGGAAAGAACCTCACTAGGAATAATTTCTGCATATCATCCCAACTCCTAATAGATGCTGGTTGCAAATTGTACAGCCAATCTTTAGCCAATCCTTCTAGGGAAAATGGGAAGGCTCTCAGCTTAATGTGGTCTTAATCAATTGCTTGAAGTTTCATCGTGCTGCATATCACATGGAACTCCTTTAGATGCCTATGAGGACATTCACTTGCAAGACCATGAAACTTGGGCAACAATTGGATAAGACCAGATTTCAGTTCAAAGTTAGCAGCAAGTTCAGGATATTGAATACACAAATTTTGATTGCCCACATCAGGGGTTGCTAATTCTCTCAAAGTACGATCTGCTTGCTTTGCCATAATTTCTGAGTGAGCAAAATTGCTACTAGAATCAGTGAAAACAACAAGACTATCAGAAGTACTATCAGAAACACAATCAGAAAGATCAATAGAATGGACACAATCAGAATGGTCACAATTAAATTCAGTGTTAATCCCACGACTTTGCCTAACAACTCTTCTAGCAGTAAGAATTGTTCTTTCTATTTCAGGATCAAATGGCAACAAGTCTTCTGGGTTGACAGTGCTCCTAGTACTCATGCAGCATAATCACAAGGCAGAATTTGCAGAAAATCAAGAATTCCGAAAATGCCACTGGAAACTCAAAATTACGAAAATGCCACACTAAAAGTGGTAAAAAGTAGAAAAACACTAAGACACACAAAAGCAAACACAAAGAAAACAAGAACCTATGGTAGAAATTGACCAAAATAAATCCCGAAACACTATCAAATGATTTTTAAAATTTATGGGACTTGGATAGGGCAATTCCTAGACCGTTGGGGAACCCAAAAATGGAATAAAAAAACTTAAAAAATTGAAAAAGTGGTCTAAACGATGGAATTTGGCTTATATCTCAAGACCACAGCGCTTTTGCCTGTGTCCTATCCTAAATGCCATTTTCCTTTAGCTCACCAAAAATCAGCCCAATCGGAGTAAGTCAAACAATTGCAAAAATACCCGATATATCCTGCCGAGACCAAAAAACAGTAAAAACAGGGTCTAAACGATGGAATTTGGGCAAAATAGGTGAGACCTCACTTCCCTTTTTAGGGAAGTGACTCTTGCTTAGAATGCCCAATTCCTTGGGAATAAGACCTGCGTTGAGTGATTCGGGTCAGAAAAATTTCTGTCCAGCCACCTGAACCACCAAAACTACCGAAACAAAACTATTTACACTACTGTTACTAATCAACCCGATGCAAATTCCCCGACAACGGCGCCATATTTTGACAGAGATTTGCCGTATCTCCCAAAATAACCAAGTTCAGAAATGATTTTGCAGAAATAGGGAACCTGGGTCGTTTCCCCGATGAATTCGCAGCGGGTTTGATCAAAGTAACAGCGAAACAGAACAGTAAAATGGGGGGATTTTTAATTCGAAAGGAATAAAAACGTAACTAAACAGAGACAAAACGAAACTAAACAGAGACCAAACAGAGGATTAAAGGATTAAACAGAAACAGATTAACAACGATCAACCCAACATTTTGATTCCAGAAACGTTCATCATTGAGTGAAAAATAAACGAACTCGCGTTTGGCTCTGGATGAACCGAAATCTCTGCGTTCATCCAGAAATCCCTCGACTAGACGATCGCCTAGAATTTGTCCGAACAGTGGCGTCCCACTATGCAATCGCACAACAAACTTTAAACCTAGTTCGAACTTAGTCCTTGGGATAAACCAAACCGAATTTTTAATCTAATATTCGAACTATTTTCAGAAATTGAATCCGATAGATGAAAACAGAAACAAGAAACGTTACCGATTAAGCACAAGCTCTCTGAACGAGTCATGGAATCTTCAACGTTGGGTTAATCACAGATATTTAGCCAAGCATGGCTGGAAAAGATGAAGAAAAGACGATGAACGCGAAGAACATTGAAGAACAGTTGAGAGAAAATGCAAGCTTCTGTTTTTAATCCACTAAAACATAAAAAACATGAATGAATAGGTGTTTGTGGCTGCTACCACACTTAGAGTTAACCTAATTGGGAAATGGGTTCAGCCGAAAAAACGAAAATAAAATAATATGGGCTTTAATTACAAAATTCGAGCCCAAAATAAAACCCAAAAATACATATGCTTCGGCTCCAAAATCGACCGCCCTCTTGTCCGAATTTGCTCTTCATGTCTTCATAGCAATTGTAGCTCTCTGAATCATCTGAAATATGAGACAAAAATGAGGTAAATCCGATGTCTGGTTCAAGAGTTATGGTAAAAACAGTGAAGCAATATAAAACTGGAATTTATTATTAAATAATGGCTAAAATATAATAAAAGGCCCAAAGCCCAAATAAGTATAAAAGCCATTATTTATTAGCTAAAGAGTCCTAAATTACTATTCGAGACACAAAAAGTAGTGTATAAAATATTTAATTATCAACTGCCCTGTTTCAACGAGGAGCGCCGCATCCCTGCAGATTACCTTCCAGATCGACAGCCGCCGGAAGAGGCCCAAGGCACGATTGACTGGAACAGTAGGAGTAGGCGTCCGAGAGAGGTGGATGATGGCGAGGAGTGCTTGACATCTTTACGAACGCAATCGCCGTGAGGGTTAGTCCAGCAGGGATTGACGAGCATTGACGAGAGATCAAGACTTCAAGACTGGTGAATGAAACGCTTTGACTCACTCAGCAGTGATGATGAGCGTTGACGCGAATTCAAGACTGGTGAATGGTGAGGTAGAGCCACACTCTTTAGTCCAAACCACTTACAGATGCCAGACGCACGAATGATCTACACGACTTTCAATTGTCAACCATGGCAGATCCAAAGGCTACCATATCCTCACCGGCGACTACCATAGACTTTACACATCCTCTGTATTTACACCCATCTGACACTCAAGGTACCTCAATCATTCCTCTTGTTCTTACTGGAACTGATAATTACTCTGTTTGGAGTAAAGCTATGAGGATTGCTCTTCTGGGGAAACAAAAGCTTGGATTCGTAGATGGCTCCTATCCGAAACAAAAATTTGGCATTGACTTAGGAGGTCAGTGGGAACAATGCAATGCTGTTGTATTATCTTGGCTTCTGAATTCTTTGTCCCGGGAGCTAGCGAATGGTATGGTATATCTCAGTGATGCACATATGGTGTGGATGGACCTCAAAGAAAGATTCGACAAAGTCACAGGGTCTCGAATTTTTTCTCTCCACCGTGAGATTAATTCACTGCAACAAGGGGAGTTGTCTGTGGCTACGTATTACACAAAACTGAAGGAATTATGGGAAGAACAATCTTCCCTTGTGGCTGTTGGTGCGACTTGCAATTGTTGCACATGTGAAGCATCAAGAGTTTAGAGGAATTTGGTGCAGCAATAGAAACTGCTCCAGTTCTTGACTGGTTTGAACGAAACCTATCACATGGCTAGAAGTCAGATCTTGCTCATGTCTCCTCTCCCCACCGTGAATCAAGCTTTTGCAATGGTTGCAGAAGATGAGGCTCAAAGGGCTCTTGTCGGGGGAGTGAACCTTACCGAAGGTGTAGCCATGGTAGCCAGGGGGAGAGGGAGAGGAGGAGGCGGTAGAGGAAAAGGTAGCTCACCCTTGAACTGCTCTTATTGCAACAAGAGGGGACACATCAGAGAAAATTGTTACCAGCTTACAGGGTATCTTCCTAACTTCAAAGGACCGAAAGGGAGGCAAGTTCAAGAGATCAACCAGCAAGGAGTTGAGAGATAGAAGGATAGAGTTGAGAGACAGAAGGATACAGAAAAGGCTATGCATTCTTCAACCATGATCTCGCCATCCCTTACACAGGAGCAATATGATAAATTGCTTGATCTTTTGAAGAAGGAACCAGAAGAAAATATGCATGCTCTAACCGTTACAGGTTTGACCAATTCTCCCTTTCATAAAAATGCATATGTAACTTGGGTTATTGATTCTGGGGCTACCACACATTTAGTTAGTGATTTATCCTTATTAGACAATTATCAAGTATATTCAGGGCCACTTAGAAATGTTAAGATTCCTAATGGAGATAAAGTGCACATAACCCATATAGGAACTGTTAGATTTTCTAATGACATAACTTTATACGGCGTCTTATATGCTCCCATGCTTAAGTTTAACTTAATTTTTGTATCAAAACTAACTAAGGAACAAAGATGTATGGTAGTTTTCTTTCCTAACCGTTGTTTAATACAGGGCCTTCAGGGTGGCAAACTGAAGGGGATTGGTAAGCTGATTGAAGGACTGTACATTTTGCAATGTAATCAAAATGATATAGTGAATGTGGCTAATGTTTGTCCCAAAGAAAATACACATGTTGATGTTGATGTATCTTTGTTGCATAATAGACTTGGTCATGCCCCTATTTCTGTAATGAGGCATTTGTACTTGATGAGTGACAAAACTGTTACACTCAATAAAAGTTGTGATGTTTGCTTTCAATCAAAACAAACAAAGCTTCCATTTACCTCTAGTTGCATCAAAACAAAAAGGATTTTTGAACTTCTACATATGGATGTGTAGGGACCATATCGGACCCCTACACATTCTGGTTTTCAATATTTTCTTACAATAGTCGATGATTTTTCTTGTGCAACGTGGTCATCCTTAATGAAACGAAAATCTGAGACTGCTGGACATATTCAAAATTTTATTGCATATGTGGAAAATCAATTTTCGATTAATGTTAGAAGGGTTCGTAGTGACAATGGTTTGGAATTTGTCAACCATACGTTGAGAGATTTTTTCTTAAGAAAGGGAATTCATCATGAAACGTCATGTGCATACACACCTGAGCAAAATGGTATAGTTGAAAGGAAACACAGAACCTTAATGCAAGTTTCTCGTAGATTACTGATTCAATCCCAAGTACCAATTAGATATTGGGGAGAGTGTGTTAAAACTGCAGCCTATATAATTAACAGGATTCCTTCTAGGGTTTTAGGATTTAAGACACCATATGAACTTGTTTATGGAACTTTGGCTGATTACTCACATCTTAAGGTCTTTGGTTGTCTTGCATACGCAACAAATCTAAATAATACTGACAAATTGCAATCAAGATCTGTTGCTTGTGTTTTTCTGGGTTACCCAAGTAATCAAAAGGGTTTTGTGCTTTGCAATATTGAAACTAAGGAAATATTTGTGAGTAGACATGTCAGATTTATTGAGAACAGGTTTCCCTTCATAGAAGAGAGGAGCTCTCGGCAAGGGGGAGCATGTGAGGGTACTGCAGGTGACATATTCTGGTTTGATGCAGTACAAAGGCAACACCAGGATGAGTGTTCTAATGGTAGTACAACACAAGAGAACCAACTAGAAAATGATGCTGCAGCACATGACAACCTATCAGAGAATCAAATTGATCATCATAGTGAATCGAGCTCTGAATCTGAACCTGAAATAAGTCTAGTAAGGCCGGTGAGAGAAAGAAGACCACCTATTTAGTCTCAAGATTATGTATGCAATTTAATTTCACAATGTGAGACAAGTAAATCTGCATCACAATTAAATAAAGGGTCCAAAGGTCATTGTAAATATCCTATTGAAGACTACATGTCTTATGAAACTGTTTCTTCATCCCATTTATGTTTTCTATGTTCAATAGATTCCAGTGTAGAACCTACTTCCTATAATGAAGCCATTAAGGATAGTAGGTGGATCAAGGCCATGAAATTAGAGATAGGTGCTTTAGAGGCCAATAACACATGGGATATTGTGCATCTTCCCAAGGGAAAGAAGGCAATAGGATGTAAGTGGGTTTATAAGATTAAATATAATTCAGATGAATCTGTTGATAAGTATAAAGCTAGGCTAGTAGCAAAAGGATATACACAACAACAAGGCATAGACTTTCATGAAACATTTTCTCCTGTGATCAAGATGATTACTGTTCGTATCGTTCTTAAGATGGCTGTTGTGTTTGGATGGAGTTTATATCAAATGGATGTACATAATGCTTTCTTGCAGGGAGATTTAGATGAGGAAGTATATATGTATGTACCACAGGGATTTGAAAAGGGAGAAAAGGGCATGGTATGCAAGCTTAAGAAATCCTTGTATGGACTTAAGCAAGCTTCTCGCCAATGGAATTGTAAACTAACTACTGCTTTATTAACTGGTGGATTTCAACAAAGTAAACATGACTATTCGTTGTTCACTAAAAAATATGATGATGGTTGTGTGTTAATACTTGTCTATGTAGATGATTTGATCATCACAGGCAGTTCGGAAAGCAGAATTAATGAAGTGAAGGAGTTTCTCCACAAGCAATTCAAAATTAAAGATTTGGGTGAGATGAAGTACTTCTTGAGAATAGAAGTAGCTCGCTCTCATAAGGGGATTATTCTTTCGCAGCGTAAATATGTTTTGGATTTGCTCTCTGACATGGGAATGAGTGGATGCAAACCATTATCGGTACCAATGAAACCCGGTTTAAAGCTTTTGGCCTATGAAGAAGGGCGAGATCGAAAAGAAGATTTATTAAGCAATCCTGAACGTTACAGAAGGTTGGTTGGGAGGCTAATTTATCTCACCAACACTTGTCCTGATATTTCTTTTCCTGTGCAGGTTGTGAGCCAATTTATGCAAACTCCTACCAAAGCACATATGGCAGCTGCACGGAGTATCGTTAGATATCTGAAACAAAGTGTTGGGGTTGGTGTGTTGCTGAGTTAAAACCAGGATCTCAATTTATCATGTTTCAGTGATGCAGATTGGGGAGCTTGTGGGACCACAAGGCGATCAGTCACAGGTTACTTGCTCAAGCTTGGAGACTCCCTTATCAAATGGAAGAGTAAGAAGCAAGAGACTGTGTCACGATCGTCGGCCGAAGCAGAATATCGTGCTTTAGGTTCAGGAGTTGCAGAAGTGGTTTGGGCCACTGGAATGATTAAACACTTGTCAATTCCAGCTACAGGTCCAGTTAGTGTGTATTGTGATAGTAAGGCAGCGATTCATATTGCCTCAAATCCTGTATTTCATGAACGAACTAAACACATCGAGATAGATCTTCACTTTATCAGAGAGAAACTTCAAGGAGGTCTGATTGAATTACGACATGTTAGTTCGCAGAATCAAGAAGCTGATATATTTACTAAAGCCTTGGGCAAGGAGGCTCACAGCAGGTTGCTTAGCAAATTAGGCACAGTAAATGTATTTCCTGCCCCTAATTTGAGGGGGAGTGTAGAAAATAATGTGTAAATATAGTGTTAGTTATGGGCCTTAATTCTTTTTAAAGCCCAAATGTGTAGGGATCAAAAGCTGATCATTTTATAAGTGAACAATGTATCCATTTTTTGTGTAATGAGAATTCAATCTTTCGGTCCATTCAATCTGTCTACATAAGGCGTGTTAGTTGCATCATTGGTTCCAGCAATGGCTTGCTTTGTGTGAAACTAGGTGATGCAAAATTTGATCCTCCTCCTTCGCTTTTGTTGTTGAATCCAGCGACTAGAGAGGTCATGCAAGTACCCAGATCAACAAACGATGTTGGCAGCCGTTGCCATTTTGGGTTTGGATGTAGTTCAGTAGTCGGGGATTACAAGATAGTGAGAATTCATAAGGAAAGGATTAACAGAGTATTCATCACATGTGTTGATCGAGTGGAGGTGTATTCATTAAGAACTGGGTCCTGGAAAGAAGTAGAATTTGGAGTTATACAGGGTGCATGTTTTCTATATAACCCTGTCGCTGTTAATGGGGCAATATTTTGGTTGGGAATATTGGAGGGTGAGTATCGTCCCGTCATAATTTCATTTGACCTAGCAATGGAAGTTTTTGCATTGATACGAATACCATCTTCAGCCTTTGTTCAACCTCTTCCACCTCTTACTCCTTTTACTCAATATGTGCTTGATGTGTACGAGAACAAACTTGCTATGACTCATCAATATATTCATGAATTGAAGGAGGTGCACGAATATACTTTTATTGATTTATGGGTGTTGGAAGAGGGAAGTGGTACATATGGAAAGAGCTGTTCTTGGAGTAAGAAATATAGAATTAGAGCAGATACATCTTCCTTACGTCCAATATGCTTGTGGAGGAATGAAATAGTATGCTTCAACCATAGTGACCCAGATTTGTTATTCAGCCTCACTGCTAATAATGAATTGAAGAGGTTCCACTTGTCTCTATGCAAAGGTTATATGCCTACTGGAAGTTTCTTTTATGCAGAGAGCCTCATATCTATGTGCAACACGTATTTTGAATAGCATTGCTATGGAGTTCTAGCATTTAAAATCTAGATTTACTTTATAATCCTCGAAGCCCCTTTGATCTGTGATCTGGGATGATGAAATTCAGTAGTAGCTAGTTGATCCAAACTTTATTTTAGTCTTCTATATTATCATTTGGTTCATTTTCAAGTATAAATATAAACTTTCTGTGGGTTTTATTGGCCACTTCATGTGAGCTCTGTTTCTTGCTTTGTCATTTGTTTAAGGCTTAATACATTGTTGGTTCCTTGTAGTTTTTCTTCATTTTGGTTTTGGTCCTTCTAATTTAAAATCCATGGTCCCTCTTGTTTGAAATTCGTAGTTTTAGTCCCTCTAGTTTTTCTCCAGCTATAACATTACTCCTTAAGATTATATTGATTTAGGAGAACGTGCAAATATAATATTATATTGATTTTTTTACAAGGAAGGGGATTCTCTCATTAGCAAATTTTTTCCTCATCTCTCATCATCAATTCTAAGTCATTGATTTGACTTAAAGAGGTTGTTGGTGAGAACAATTTTATCAAATGTATGGTTCAGATTTAAAGCTAATGAGGGATAATGAGAAAATGGCAAAGAGAAAATCCAGATTCTTTTTTACGTGAGAAGAAGTCACACGTCACGAACTTGGCTCCCCTCAAGAATTTTCATTTTTCAATAGCTCCAACCCCATCAGATTTAATTTAATTTAATTTTGTGCTGATATGGATCACTCATGTGTTGATTTTGACTGATTCAGATTTAATTTAATTTAATTTTCATATTTTATATAAAATTTTATTTTAATATATATCACAATTTATAATTGTTTCTCGTAAAAATAAATTTAATATTTAAAAAATTTTAAATGTAGACCGTTCATGAGCGGCAACGACAACGGCCGTTTGGAGGGACATTCACTCAATACTGCCGTCCTTCTATGCTGTTTATTTTCAGTCACGCACTATTTCCCTTGTTTTTTTTTTCTCAGTTTGACTTTTTAACTTTTTGTTCTCATATAATCGTAAACCATTAACTTTACTCCAATAATAATATTGATCGTCATTTTACTATTTTATCAAAAAATCAAAACAAAAAAGATATAATTAACATTTTCTCAATCCTTTTACAGGTCTTATTTTAACCCAAGCAATGGAAATATTTGCTCGACCAATTTAAACAGGAATTCTACAAATTATATGGCATGATATACATGTCATTGACTTCTGTTCAACTTTTTTCCCCCCACGTCTTTTCTTCTTACTAGCATGTCATCTTTGGCCTTTGACTCGTGCTAAACTATGTTTTCCTTTACAATTTTCCCCTTTTCCTTTGGTTCTTTGGCAGTTAGTGACTACCACACCCTAAGATGCATTCTACATTAACTAAAGACGCAAATTTATTCCTAGTGTTTCTTGAAGGATGTGATGGGTCTCTTTTGGAACTTGGATTTTCAAAAACTTAGTAATCTCATTCCTAGCATTGTTTTTCAAAAGCTTACTCTTACTCCGCAATTCTTTTTTATAAGATGCCCATAACCAAATCATGTAGATAAAACAGCTAATTAAAATGGGTTTAAGATATTAAATATGTGAACAATACAACTCATTTTTAAAAAAATAAAAATACCCTTATTTATAACAAAAAGGTGGGTGGGAGAGAATGAGTACAAAAAGAGAAATATATTAATTTGAATGTTAGATGGTTAATTGGTAGATAAGCATGCAATATTTAATCGGTAGATAAGTATATGGTTGTTACAGATGATAGATATACATGTGTTTGGTAGTTAGATGGAAGATGGACATGGTGTGTGGTAGTAGATAGACATGTGTGTGATATTTGGATAGTAAATGGACATGTGATACTTGAAAGGTGGTTGAGATCCTCAAATTCTATAAATACCTCATCTCTTCTCTTCTTCCCCATACACTCTCATTTACTCTCCTCTCTCAATTTTTCTGTGGAGAAGCTATTAAGTATTTATAGAATTTTTGCTCTCAACCAATTTTCAAGTATCACATGTCCATTTACTATATCCAACTGCCACACAAATGTCCATGTACTATCCAACTATTACACACATGTCCATCTACCATGTAACAACCACTTTTTGTTTCTTAGAGGCCCAAGATATGAGGGTACCACCAAAGAAAACACAGAGACCAGCTGTGGATAATCTGTCATCTGTAAGTTATGGCTGAACCCAAGAGGGGGGGTGAATTGGGTGAAGTATAAAAATTTTATTTCTTTGAAATACTTTCGCAATTCAAGAAACTCATCTTTGATCAACAATGATAAGTTTGCAAGCAATTGGTTAACACTCAAATGTAAATGCTGGAAATGTAAGAGATAAGGGAGAAGAGCTTGCAAACAGATTTATACTGGTTCGGCCCTCCTTGACCTACGTCCAGTCCCCAAGCCACACTTGGGAATTTCAATCCACTATCTTCAATAAGCTTGATTACACGATCTGTAACTGAAGCAATCCTCTCTCTAGGATTCACTCTCCCTTACAATCTGTAATCAATACACTGCTTGATTACACACTCTGTACTAGAGATTATCCTCTCACTAGGATACACTCCCCCTTACAAGTTGTAATCAACACAATGTATAACCCACTCAAGATTACCCAATCTTGAGTTATTCTCAGAAAGATAATGTGTTTACAATAAATTTCCTCTCAAAGGAATGAATAAATGATCACTGAAGTTCAGATACAATTCATTTCACTCTCTAAGCTATTTAGATATGAAAAACAGCATGAGAATGATGAAGAAGCAGAGTATCAGCATTTTGGCATTGTAAACTTGTATCTCCTCGTTTTTCTGCTTGAGTCCATGTCTTTTATAGGTAGAGAATGATGTGTGACCGTTTTTGACCGTTGTAGGATGAATCAGACCGTTGTAGTTGATTGTCATTAAGTGTGGTCTGCTTCTCTCTCTAAACTCCAACTAATCCATGTGGTAATTTGATCTGAGGTGGCTCTCTGAGAATTTGCCCGTTGGAGATGACTTTACTTGTTGTAGTAAGCATTCTTTAACGTTTAGAAGGCGTGCTCAGATGGATTAGCTGAAAGTAGGTTGATTTGCAGAAGTGCATTAAATGCACTATTCACTTTTTGCTTTTTGGCTTTGACCTCCAATAATCTTCATCTGATCTTACTGAAATTCACTCAACAAACTTGTTAAACATAGCTAGGAATATGATTGAATGAATTATGGAAGCAATAAGATCAAACAACAGTGATTTGCAAATTCGTGTAATTCAAAAATCAATTTTGACCGTTGTATACCGCGGTAAGTTCCTCTATACTGGAGTATGGCACTGTGCATAAGTGTCCATACTGCAGTATCCAAAGTCATACTGCGGTATGCAGCTTCCAGAGGCAAATCATCGTGACTTGTGTTCGAAAGTCATGACCTATACTGCTGTATGTTAGTAGTATACTGCAGTATGGCACTGTTTGTGTGAAAAATTTAAGTTCAAAAAGCCTCTATACTGGAGTATACAAATCTAATATCCTTCGTTTTAATCATCTGAAACTCACCAATAAAGTGGTTAAACATATCTAGGAACATTAGAGATTAATCATAGGAAGTATTAAGATCAAACAAGAAGGCATTGCAAATTCGTCAGATTTGATTTTCAAGTTTGACGTTCAATACTTGCGTCAATACTGGAGTATGTTAGTGAAAGTATGCAATACTGGAGTATAGAACTCCATACTGGAGTATGCAAGAACATGTGTCAAGTTGAAAACAAGTTTAAGAGCTCAATACTGCAGTATGCAAACCTATACTGCAGTATGCAAACCTATACTGCAGTATGCAATAGTTATAGAATTTGGGAGCTCTTTGTATAAGCCTATACTGCAGTATACATACCCATACTGCGGTATTGACTTGCCTTGAAAAACTTGGTTGCTCTCTGGATGGCCCTATACTGCAGTATACATACCTTTACTGCGGTATTGACTTGACTTAAAAAAAAATGATTGCTCTCTGGATGGCCTATACCGCGGTATAGCACCCTATACTGCGGTATTGACTTAACTTGAAAAAATTTGATTGTTCTCTAGAAGTCCAATACTGCGGTATAGCACCCTATACTGCGGTATTGAAGTCCAGTACTGCGGTATAGCACCCTATACTGCGATATTGACTTAAGTTGACAAATTTGGTTGCTCTCTGTAAGTTCAATACTGCGGTATAGCACCCTATACTGTGGTATTGACTTTACTAAAAAAAATTGATAGCTCTCTGGAAGTCCAATACTGCGGTATAGCACCCTATACTGCGGTATTGAAGTCCAATACTGCGGTATAGCACCCTATACTGCGGTATTGACTTATAAAATGCAATTGAGCAATACTTGAACTGACTATCAACTTCTAAGGGCCATATCTCTCTGGTCTGAGCTCCGTTTTGGTCCGTTCAACTCTTGATGGAGAGCTCTATAAGTCTATTTTCATATACCATTGATTTCAGCTCAATCGGATTTGTCGTTTGTGAGATATACTCAAAATACCGAAGGCTGTTCCTGACTGTGACGCTGATCTTTGTGTCAACTTGTAAAATTCATCAATAATTCATATGAACTCCTTTGGGCATGAATTTTTGTCACCAATACGTGTTAGATGTCTAGTTGCCAATGCTTTTGGTTTCATCTGAATCCGATCTCTGGTTTGTGAGATATCATTGAATTACCAGACGTCGCCCGTGCTAAACGTGATCAGAGTAGAACTAAGTTGCTGATCACGTTGCATATGATCTTGGAGCCTTCTAGCATCAATATAAGAACTTGAATATTTATATTCTCATTCCATTCAACAAGTTCTTCCTTCTTTAATCTCCCATCTTGATTAATCTTCATAATCCTACTCTTTCTTCCTTCTCTTCTTTTGATCATTCCATATCATTTGACTCACATCTTCTTCTTGTAATTTCTTATCTCTTTCTTGATTATTCTTCTTTCTAATTCAACTTGAACTAATCTACATTAAACATAGTAGTTAGTCAATGTAGGAGATATATTATATAAACTTTTTGTTTCTATATTAGACATCATCAAAACTAATCGTAATCAACATCATCAACATTGTGGCCCAATCGGCGTCAGTATAGGAAATTAACTGTCGAGAATGAAGAGGCTTAATGTGCAGGGCATAGTGATATGTTCCTTTGAGATATCTAAAAATTCGTTTTACACCCTGGAAATGAATATAAGTGAGTGAGGAAAGGAATTGGCTTATTTTATTTACTGAGTAGGCTATATCTGGTCTTGTGGTGGTTAAATATTGGAGAGAGCCAATGGCTTGTCGATAGAGAGATGGATTGGATAGAGGGATACCATCACTGATAGAGAAATGACGACCAGTTACCATAGGGGTAGGAACAGGAGCACAATCAGTCATATCAAATCAGTGCAATAAATCCATAATATACTTTCCTTGATTCAGATACAGACCAGTGGCATCTCTAAAAACTTCTAAACCAAGAAAGTAGTACAGAGGCCCCATGTCTTTTAAAGAGAAAATATCATTGAGTTGAACAATAAAATCCTGGATAGAAAGAGAGTTATTTCCAGTGACTATAATATCATCCACATAGACCAACACAAATATAATAAGCAACTGATCCCTAAGAAAGAAAAGTGAGATACCACTCTTGGAATTTTTGAAAACCCACTTAAGCAGAGTACACCAGAGACAATCAAACCAAGCACGAGGGGCCTGTTTCAGCTCCTAAATGGCTTTAACAAGTTTACAGACATGAGTAGGTTTACTAGAGTGACAGAAACCAGGGGGCTGACGCATGTAAACATTTTCTTGAAGAAAACCATTCAGAAAGGCGTGTTATTAACATCCAGTTGCCTAATTTCCTAGTGTTGGAAATTATGCCCTAGGGGCAATTCATTGTACTTTGAATATTCAAGTTATTTAAAGTATTCTCTTTTGTTATCTTTTTCATTTGCATGTTCGTATTGATAACTGCATCCTTGGATACATCTTATAGATTATCCTAAATGTCCCTGGTCGGTCATCTACGTGGGAGTGAAGATGAAGTAAGACCAGTATGACTTTGATGAGATATGGAGATACGAATCAAAGTCATAGGCACTTGTAAGGGTACAAGGTGCTGGACCGACCCACTATGAGAAAGCTGCATGGATTAAGTCATAAGCTTATCTCATGTATAACCGCGTCACAACGCCCTATGACCTGAGATCATCATGGATTCCTACATGATGAGTCACTAGTCTTTGACCTAGTCAAAAGTCACCTTTGGCCGAGTGATGATAAAGGCTGAGATTGGGATCAGTGGTTTTCATGCGGAGGAATGTGAATGGTCAAGATGGAATTTGTCCCTCACAACTATAGAGAGATAATATTGGGCCCTTTAATGAGTGAGTCTAAGAAATGTATGGCCATACTGTGATGGAAAGGAGTTTCCATTTCACCTTTTAGACTACTCGAGAATCGAGAAAGTATTGGTCAAGAAAAGGAAGTTGACATTATCCATGCCTCATCCTTGACCTAATTATCACGTGACAAAAGGGATGTGACATGGTTGTATGATAGGTAGTATCATGTCATCGATCCCCATGTGAATTGGGTAGTCGCAATGTCTTGCTAGAGGCAGCTTGTGACTTATGGGTTGATACAGTGTTGGCCCACTGCCAATCTTATATGGGCCTACAGGGTGGCACACAAGAATAATCCAACACGGGTAAAAGTGTCCAGACTCATTGAATCTTAGATTAATCTGAAATTAAATGAATACTAAATTTGATCTAGGATTTATATATATATATAATTCGAAATTAATATTTATATATATTATAAATGGAAATTATAATATTATATATGATATTTGTTTAGTATTTAATTTATTTGATAAATTAAATATCTGAAACAAATAGAGATATTGTATCTCATTTAATTTCGAATAAAGACATCGTATATCTGTTTAATGTTAAATTGAGATATAGTATCTCAGATTTAATTAAATAGATAGATATTATTTCTCGGATTTAATTTATAAAGATAAGTTAAATCAAAAAGGCTTTTAATTTAGATTTAATCTAAATTCAAGATTCGGATTTCAAATTTGGCTTTTAATATATTTGATTACATTTATGAGATAGATTTGATTAATATATTGTCCAGATTCAAAATTTGAATTTCAAAATTAATAAGGATTAATTTTGATTATATAATACGCCTATCGGGTTTAGAAAAACCTACGGGACTTTTAGTCGAGCATATTAGAAAGCAGCAAGAAACCCTAAAGCATATTGAGAGAGATGCATAGTTCGAGGTGCTAGTACACTGCCGTAACCGTGTTCGGGGATTGTTCGTGTGGATACCGGTAGAGGAAGGCAATTGTAAGAAGTCGTCTTCTGCTGATCGAAAAGATAACCCACCTGTTCAAAAGAACAAGACGCGGACGAGTTCAATATTAGGTATGATTCGGGTTTCCCTAACCTTGATTTAAACGTCGTTGAGTGATCCTCCAGATGGGATTCGTAAGAAATTTTAATATGCTGCGTGTACGGATCCCAACACCCAGTTGAATGTAACAGCTAAAGTGAGGATTGTTCTTACAGTAGTGGGTTTGATAATGAGACTGAAAGTCTCAAAATAGTCGACACCTGGAGCTTGTTGAAAACCTTCTGCCACGAGACGAGCTTTGTGTTTGAGTATTGACCCATCAGCGTGAAATTTCGTCTTGAAGACCTAACGGCAATCGACTAGTTTGTGTGATTTATCAGGAGGAACCAACACCCATGTCTGATTTCGGAGTAGGGCGTTGAACTCGTCTTCCATAGCTCGTCTCCAATGTGGTAGACTGAGTGCGTCAGCCACTGTGTGTGGCGTGCTAGCCTGAGATACAGTTGCCGATGTCTCTGTGTGGAGGAGACCGACGTAGGGATGGAGAGGTTTGGTGATTCCGGCTTGTGCCTTAGTAGTCATGTGGTGTCGAGTGATTTGTGGAACCGAAGCTGGAGTGGGTGAGTGATAAAGTGAGTCTTGGGCCTCAGTTTGGGCCTGGCTTGAAACATGACTAGAAGCCATATCTGGACTTGAGCCTCCTTTGACAACATCGACAGACTTAAATCAGTAAAACCCGACGGCATATCAACAAGAGGTCCACCAACCATTGAATCAGACTTGTGGATGTTAGTTTTCTATGTGTTTTGATGATGATTTGACAATTGCAAACCCAAAAATGAAGTTTTGTCTTGGCAAGATGAAAAACTTGATGTTAAGACAAAACTCGAGTTTTGAATTCAAAACTCGAGTTTTGGCCTTGACAGAGAGATGCTCATTTTCACTAAACAAGAGCAAAACTCAAGTTTCCTTTGGAAACTCGAGTTTTGAATCATACAGAGAGCACTCAATTTTTCATCTCAAGACAAAACTTGAGTTTTGTTTTGCAAACTCGAGTTTTGGCCATACAGAGAGTCTTTAATTTTTGAATCCAATTTCGTGCCAAGACTTCATCTTTCAATTGCTTCTAAGATTTTCAAAGTTTTCTCTGAGATAAGAGAAAACTCGAGTTTTGGTTTCAAAACTAGAGTTTTTTCTTAACATAGAGTTTTCAAGTTTTCACCCTGTTTTGAAAACTCAAGTTTTAAAATGAAAACTCAAGTTTCCAACTAGAAGCGGATTTTCAAAGTTTTCATGACGATATGAAAACTCAAGTTTTGTTATCAAAACTCGAGTTTTGGTCAGGCAGAGAGCAATGCATTTTCACGATGATTTGAAAACTCGAGTTTCAGTTTTGAAACTCAAGTTTTGGCCTGACATGAACATTTCAGTGTTTTCACAGATTAAGTGAAAACTCGAGTTTCAATTTGGAAACTCGAGTTTTGACCGAACAGAGAGCATATGATTTTCCACCTTTCTGAAAACTCAAGTTTTAGTTTTAAAACTCAAGTTTTGATGTTTTGGACTTTCACGTGCTATTTTCATTAAAAGTTCAAAACTCGAGTTTTGGTTTGAAAACTCGAGTTTTGAGATTTTCTCAAACTATGGTCCAAAAGCTCAAAACACGATCCTGCTATCTGTAAGTAGAAAACTCGAGTTTCAGTTTTGAAACTCAAGTTTTGCCTTAAGTGCACAGTTGAAAACTCGAGTTTCCATCGCTGATCTGCAGATTTGAATTTAACGATTTTGGAATGACTTGTTGTTTGATCTTAATGCTTTCCAGAATTAATCTTCCATATTCCCTGCTATGTTTAACCACTTTACTTGTGAGTTTAAGGCAGAATAACAAAAGTTATTGAAGATCTCAACTAAAAGTAAAAAGCATGCCAGCACAATAAATGTTGTTCAGAAAAGAAGCACTCTTTCAGCTAAACCACCTGTGCACGGTTGCAAAACATTAAAGAATGTTTTCTACAACAAGCAACCTCTTCTCTAACGGACTAATCTACAGAGAGACAGCTCAGAGTCCTTATCCACCTGGATTAAGTGGAGATTAGAGAGAGAAGCAGACCAAAGTTGCAACTAAACACCTCTAACGGTTTGATCCACTTTGCAATGGTCATTTATTGCCTTCTGAGTATAAATAGAAGAGCATTCAAGTCTTCTCAACTAACTACAACAACTGAGAGCGAATTTCATTAAGTCTCATTCAATTCTTTCAGTTTCTATCTGTACAATATCTTGTGATACATAAGCTTCAGTGTTTATCATTATCTACTCTAAGAAAGAGTTTTCTTTGATTATCAAACATTCATTGTAAAGAACCACAAGTCGAGGGGCTTAGTGGTTGGGATCATTGATTATAACTTGTAAGGGGGAGTGAGTTCTAGTGAGAGAATCACTTCTTGAGTGCAGAGTGTGTAATCTTTGATATAGTGGAAATCCCAGTGAGGCTGGGGACTGGACGTAGGTCAGTGGTTAGGACCGAACCAGTATAAATCTTCTTGTGTCTTGCTATTCTTCCCTTGCTTTGTTTTACCCTATTTTCATAGTGCAAAAACAGAGGAATTTCAAAAATTTTATAATACCCAATTCACCCCCCTCTTGAGTATTTGGCTCCATCTTCAGTGGAGGAGACGACTGGGCCTATGGTCGATGAACCAGGAGGCACATGAATAATTAGAGGAAAATCACTGTGGACTGATGGTGTCGTGACAGGGGCGTTGTGAAACAATCCTGAAAAACATGGAAAACAGAGCAATCAAAGATAACATGCCTAGAGATATATATTCGACTTGTGGAGCTGAGGCATTTGTACCCCTTCTGCTGTGATTAAGGACCAAGATAAACACACTGAGCACTATGATATTGAAGCTTATGTGTGTTATATGGTCATAAATAGGGATAACAAGCGCAGCCGAAGGTCTTCATGCTTTGATAGTCTGGTTCAGTTTGAAATAAACGAAACAAAGGTGATTTATTTCTAGTAACTGGAGAGGGAAGCCAATTAATCAAATATACAGCCATCTGAAAGGCATCTATCCAGTATCTCAGTGGTAACCGTGCTTGAACCAATAAAGTTAAACCCATTTCTACTATGTTCCTGTGTTTTCTCTCCGCCCTTCCATTCTGAGCTAATGTGTAAGGACATGTATATCGAAGGACAATACCAGGCTCATTAGCAATGGGTATGAATGGTTTGAATTCTGTCCTATTATCACATTGGATAGTTTTTACAATAGTGTTAAACTGATTATTAACATATCGGTGGAAGTGATTAAATGCATTGATTGCTTCTCCCTTGTGTTTAAGGGGATATAACCAAGTAAATCGACTAAAGTCATCGACAAAGTGAATGTAGTAACGATAGCCATGGACAGATTGTGTTGGGGATGGACCCCATAAGTCAGTATGAATGAGTTCAAAAGGAACAGAGGCACGAGACATTGATATAGGAAAGGGCAACCTTTTAGATTTTCCATATTGACAAGCAGGACATACAAAACTTGCATTAGCTCTAACATTAACATTACAGTTTTGTAAAACTTGGTTTAAAACCTTGTTATTGGGATGTCCTAATCTACAATGCCACTGTAAAATAAGATCATCATCCTTCTGAAGCGCTGCTGCCATGTTGATAGTGATAGGTGAGACTTTACTCATGGGGTACAGACCCTGCCTTGACACTCCCTTCAGTAACACTTAATCTGTGCCCTTTTCCTTCACAATACAGCCATTATCAGTAAAAATAATGGAAACTGGATTATCCTTAATGAGTTGATTAACACTTAAAAGATTTTTGGTTGTGGATGGAACCATTAGAAATTCTTTGAGATCAAGTTTAGAGTCAGAGCAAGAAAGAGAAGTAGAGCTAATACTCTGAATTTTTGCCTTGCTACCAGTGCATGTATATAAGTTCAGATTACTTGACAAGGTAGTGGAGTCAAGTTGGGCTGGATTGGAAGTCACATGATGGGTTGCTTTACTGTCCATATACCATTTAGGGTCAGAGACACAGTGAGGATCAGCATAGAAGGCCTGAGGTGCAGCAGAGTGTCTTCCTTGAGTTGCATCTTGACGTTGGTAGAAGGTATGGAAATAATGACCATACCGATAACAGTACTCACAGTAGGGACGTCCCTCCTGATAGCTGCCACGTCTGACTCTAGAGCGACGGCCACAAGCACCGCCACGAGATCCCTTTGAGAAACCAGGGGTTGAGTTTTGACCACCAGAGGAAAGGGAACGATCAGGTGTAGGAGAGTCGCGGGATGCGATATTGGCAGAGGGTTGAATCGACATAGTTGCAAACTGATTGAGCTGTTCTAATCGACTCTTGAACGCCATCAGAGAGGCTTGAGTTTCAATCCAAGTTAAGCCAGTTTGGTCGATGAGTTTAACAATGATGGCATTGTATTCACCATCTAAACCATTGAGTGTGTGGAAAATCAATTTATCCGTAGAAATGGGTGCACTAGCAAGGGCTAACTGATCAAAGATATTTTTCATTTTGGCAAGAAATTCATCCATACGCAGACCATTTTTCCTGGTATGATGAAGTGCAGACTGAAAAACCATGATACGAGACCTTCAAAACGCACTAGTCAGTGTGCGAGCACTAGCCCACAGATCGAGAGCTATTCGACAGTGGAGCAACTGAGCTCCAACTTCTTGAGTCATGGTATTGCAGAGCCACCTAACTAGCATTCAGTCTACCGCAAACCATTCCTCACAATCTGGGTTCGAACGAAGAGTCGTAGACCCAGAGACAAGAAAATAAAAGGACAACTGATTCCCAGAGAAAGTGACAGTAAGCTTTTCCGGTGGGAAGACACCGGTGCCATTGATATGGGCTTGGAGTTTGTTTCCTTCAATAAGAGGAATAACGAATGATTCCCAGACAAGAAAATTGGACCAATCAAGCTTGATTGCTTAGGTTTGACTTGAAGAATGAAACAGAGGGTAGGTTTTAGCTACCGATGGCGACGTGACCTCATTGGAAGTTTGGGTGGATTGAGACATGATTAAATGAAGCCTAGAGATGATTGCTCTGATACCAAGAAAGAATTCAAGGACCAAAGAATGAATAAGGCTGAGAATGTGACAATCCTCAGGCCTGAGCATTGTTTATATAAAGAATATTGTGTACAGGGTCTGTATAGAGACAGTTACAGAATCATATCAGTCATACACGTGGTGACTGATAAGCAATACATCAGCTATATAGAACAATCTAGAATACAATGCAAATGCTAATTATAATATCAATAGTAAATTATAAATTAGCTCTAACAAATTCATGGTTGGCCAATAACTATTGCTTGAGGAGATTCCGCTCCCTCAGTTTCGTCCACTTTCAAGTAGGCATCCATCATATATGCATTGGGAATTTGTTCTTGTAACGGCACAGCATCAACTATACCCTGGCCTGTTTTCAATTGCTCCCTATAATTCTCCATTTCAGCTCGGTATCTCTCTTTATCCTTAAGTGCCTTCTCTTGATAAACCTAAATTCAAGGGAAAACCGCAAGTTAAATTTGCTAGCAGACATCATGCTATTTTTGTGTTCCCACATTTCAAACACAACTTAAGTATTCAAAATCTTTCTTGGCTTTTGGTTGCCCCAAGTAAAAGTTTCTGTTTACCTTTTGCTAGCTGGCTTAATATAAGGACTTCAATAATAACAGAATATACTTTAGATGACTGAGATGAAACAGTCAAGGTTTAAAGGAGTAAATTGAGTGTCTGTTTTAAGTGTGAAAGCATGAACACAAAAATATGAAAAAAAATGCAAAATACAAAATTCAATACTAATTGCTTTGTCCGGCTCCATTAATTTGTTCCAGAGTTCTTCAACTATCTTACGGATTTCTCTTTCATTCCCATGGTGAAGTGATTCCAACTTGCATGTTGCTCTGCAAAGAAGAAACTGTATCCGCTTTGATTAGGTTTCGGATGACCAGGGTCTTTCTTTTTTATCTCACGTTTCTTCCGTCGATTTGGTTTTGGATGACCAGGGTCTTTCTTTTCAATAACTATTGCTTATACCCTATCCCGAACTCTGATACCAATACACTATCTCGGACTCTGATACCAACACACTATTTTGGATTCTTATACCCCATCCTTGATACCAACTCACTACCGTGGACTCTTATACAAACATTCTATCTCAGACTCTTATACCTCATCCCTAATACCGACACACTACCTCAAACTTTAATACCACATTCCTGATACCGACATACTACCTCAAACTTCTCAGAGTCTGATACCAACACACTATCTCGGACTCTTATACCCCATCCCTAATATCGACCATATTTACAAAAAAGAGTGCAATGGTCTAGGAATATTCTCAAAAGAAAAGAAAAGGTGCTGCCCATACTTGGCTCAATTGACTGAGCAGTCAGCAGAGGAAGGATTGAAGAGACTCAAAGTATTTTAAGATATCGTCATTAATCGCACTAGTGCAAAACAAATTAGGGAAAATATTTAACACCAACAATAATAAATACTTAGTCATTCATATCTTACTTTCTCAATGCCTCCACGAGAAGTCACTTCCAAGAAAGCTGATGCAAATCTAGTTTTTCCCCCAATGATCAAGATCATGATTTTTTTTCCCCATTTTTTGAAAGAGGGATTTCAAGCTGACAAGTTATCGCCATTAATCGCACTAGTGTAAAACAAATTAGGGAAATATGTAGCACCAACAATAATAAATACTCAATCATTCATATCTTACGTTTCTTGCGTCAATTTGCTTTTGGATGACCAGGGTCTCTCTGTTCAATCACTATTGCTTATACCCTATCCTGGACTCTAATACCAACACACTAATACTAAGACACTATCTTAGACTCTGATACCAACACACTATTTCAAACTCTTATACCCCATCCCTGATACCAATACTCTACTTTAGACTCTGACTTTTATACCTCATCCCTGATACTGACACACTGCCTCAGACTCTGATTCCCCATTCCTAATACTGACACACTACCTCGAACTTTGATACCTCATCCCTGATATTGACACACTATCTCACACTCTGATATCGCCACACTACCTTGGACTTTGATACCCATTCCCTGATACGCACACACTATCTCGGGCGATGATAGCAACACACCTTATACAGACACACTAACCCGGACTCATATATCGACACACTATCTTGGAGTCTAATACCAACACACTATCTCGGACTCTTATACCTCATCCCTGATACTGACACACTACCTCTAACTCTGATTCAAACACACTATGTCTAACTCTAATATGCCATCCTTGATATCGACACACTACTTCAAACTCTAATACCCATCCCTGATACCACCAACTACCTCGGACTTTGATACCCCATCCTGATACCGACATACTACCTCAGCCTCTGATACAAACACACTATCTCGGACTCTGATACCCCATCCCAGATACCGACACACTACCTCAAACTATGTTACAAACACACTATCTTGGACTCTGATACCTCATCTCTGATACCAACACACTACCTCAGACTCTGCTACAAACACACTATCTTGGACTCTGATACCTCATCTCTGATATCGGCACATTATTTCAGACTCTGAAACCCTACCTCGAATTTTGATACCCTGTCTCAAATTCCATCACCCTATCTCAGATCCTAGCATTTTTCCGATTTTTCGGGAGTGTAGATCTAGGCTTCGATTTTTCTACGATTGTTGTCAGGTATTATGTTTTTGCATTTTTGCGATTTCTTTGCTCGTCGATTCTACTTGTCTGTCTAGTATTTTTTTTATTTTTGTGATTGTTCTGCTCATGGGTCTGGTCTGATTTTTGCAATTGTTTTGCGATTTCGTCAGGCGTGGTAGTTAGAGCTGTCCCTACCGTGTTTCAGGGGCACGCCTAATTCTGTTACAAAATTTAAATTCTCCCTAAATTTATCATGCCTTCAAGGTTCTTTTACCATTCAACGATGTTAATATAAGCTTAGACACTCAACATCAAATTGTTATCTTGTACCCCATTTAATATTCTTGTTCACTTGTCAGTGCACCTCTTACTATAGTATGGTGTTTATCATGGTAGGCTTCTCATATCTTTTTCAGGAAAGTATTTAAAGTATAAAAATTGTGTTATATCTCCTCATATGCTTTTGACGGTCGGCCGTATAAGACTTGTGTCCCTTACACGGAACCAAGTTAACGGGGGGAGAAATGTAATACCCTAAAAATCATAGTTAGCATAACCACTATATTGTGATAAATAATACCTATTAAAATAGGTGAATATGTGGTCTCAGAGATGTTATAGTTTATCTAATTTAAATTAGAGAATTTTCTCCTAGAAGTAAATAAACAAAAAAGACTCAAATATTCTAATTTCATTTAGGGATCATAAAATACCCTATAATTTTCATATTAAAGCATAGTCCATATTTAAATTCTAAAGGGACATAAAATGTTATTGAAATACCCAAATAAATTAAAGAAAAATTCAGTAATTGATTGGACAAATAATTGTACAATAATTCAAGTAATTGTATTAATTTTAGCAATTAATTATTGAATTTTCTTAGAAACCATAAAATATTATAAAATGCAAATAATTACCAAATTAAATTATGGTTCACATGGAATTAAAAAGAGCAATGAGGTACTACGGAAAATACTTAAACAAAATAGGGGAAAATAATAAAATCAAAGAACAAACAAGTATTCATTAAATAATTGTGCAAATCTTTATAAATTATCAAGGGATTAATTTAGCACCGTTTAACTTATTAAGAGGCTAAATTTACTAAAATACCCTTAATTAACAAACTAATGCCTAAGTTCATATTTAAAGCCATAGAGAACTATCACAATACTAAGACCAATTAAGGGGCAATTATCAATAATTAATGAGAAATTAAAATTACAACAATTAAGGCACTAGATTTAATAGTCAAATTAAATTAAGAATAATTAAAAATGTATAATCCTAATTTAAAGCCAATGGCTAGTGAAGAATTGATATTAGTTTGAATGGATTTCTAAGGACCATAATTAAATTAGGGTTCCTAAAATATTATAAAATATCTTGAAAATACCAAAAACAATTAGAGAGAATTTCCAACAATTATAGGACAACTAAACCTACATTAAATAAGATATTAACGTTTAGTTCTTATATTGTCAAAAATAAACCATAAAGGAGTATGAAAAGGCTTAAGGTAATTAGAGAATACTACAAATAATTATTGGACAACTTAATTGAAATTTATTAAATTAATGTAACCTTTAATGGACCAATAGGAGGCTTAGCTTTTATTTATTTGATTAATAAGAAATACAAACTCTTTGCTTGGGGACCAAGAAGTAAAATTGTTTAATTAAATTTAAAAGGAGCACATGGGATAATTGGATGCACATGGGAATGGGAGAGGGATGAGGAGGCACGGATGGGAAGGAGAAAAAGGAAGTGAGAATTGAGAAAAAATCAAAAAGGATCTAGAAGAATTTGACAACTTGGAGCGCAAGAGTTAAAGCACATGTGCAACTTGTTGAGCAAGGTGCACAACTTGGTGACCAACGAAGCAAAATGAGAGAGAGAAAGGGGGAGGGGGAGCACGGATGGGAGAGTGTGAGGGTGAGGATTTGGAGTTTCAAAAGTAACCTTAATCCAATGGCTTAAATCTAAAAAGAGCTAGGTTAGGAATATTTACCAAAAATGTCATAGGAAATCCCTATAAATAGGCAACTTGGCCTTCATTATTTTTCACACCAAAGCAAACCAATCTGAATATTAGAGAGGAGTGAAAGAGAGTGGAGGTAGCTTGAAGGAGTTCAAGCATAGGTAAGTAAGTTCTTGAGTTTTGAGTTTTAAATTCATAGATAGAAGTAGGTTTAATCTTTAAAATTCTAGAATAGTTTTATTTTCATGATTTTATGGTTAAAAATAGATTTATTTCAAAAAATTAGTGAAGAAAGTGGTTTAGCAAAATTTCCGGAAGAAAAACACTGAGGTAACGAAGTTTTGGCGAAAATTCGTCGGTTAGGCGATTTCTGAGCTAGTAACAGAAATGTTCATATTACATGTTGAAAATGATATTGAAAAATTCTGGGAAAATTCATGGTCAAATTAGACACATAGGGCTTTCCAAATATGTAAAGCACATGTTGAAATGAGCTCTGTACAGTGAGAAATAAATTCTCAAAGTTTATGCTATGAATTTCCTGGAAATTCTGGGCAGCGTCTGAACATTTGAAATCTGGTAATTATTTTTGAAATCTGGGTAAAAACTGATATCTTTATACAAAAATAGACATCTTAAGGAGTCCAGGAAATTTTACGGATCTTTGTTTTGATTTTTCTAGAATTAGTTATGATTTTTTGAAGTTAGGCGAAATTCTGCCCACTATTTTCCAGCGTCCTTCAACGAATTTTGAGGAAATAAAGTGAAAAATAAATGTACCAAGGGTAAACTAGTCATTAGTGGCCAAAATATCTTTTAGGATATTATTTATAAATTAATAAAGCGATATTACTATTATAGGCTATCCGAAAGAACGCAAACCGACCAACTACGTACCGAGATCACCGACTTAGGTACGGACGCGTACTGTAACTCTAACTCTGATGCTTATGGTATACTTATATGTGATAGATAGTCTGAGACTCTGTTTTAAAAAGTTGTGCATACAATTCAACTTTATTTATACCGGTTACAGTCTTGGTAATGCCGTTGAGTTTTCCTAGCACTGAGGATACGATAGGCCATCGTGACACTGGTGAATAGTGCAGACTGGGGGTAACGGACATATTGTAGTGGCTATGTACCGTTATCTAGATGAATCAGATATGAGTTTTTATGTTGATTATTGATGTAATGTCATGAGTATCTGTCACACATATCTTGTTTACATAAGCATGAGGTTAACCGTTACCTGAGGTTTAATGGGTATTGAACCTCAGCTCTTAATTACCATAGCTTCAGGGTCTAAGGAACCGAGGACCGAAGACAAGAGTAAGTAGCACGCGTAGAGACCCGATTGAAGATCCCACTTTTAGACTTGTACAGTTGTAACATTACTCAGATAAATGTACTGTACATGATGAACAGACAGATACGCCACAGTTAATGGTATATCAGTTACTCACTCTTTTACTTGCTCCAATGCTCTACTCTGATGAAAGAAAAAAAAAATTATTCCGCTTTTAAAAATTGGGGTGTTACAATTGTCTTCTGATATTTTTGTAGTTTTAATTTTGAATATATACCTGAAATTTTTGGATGACTGTACTAGTATCAGACACACCAACGATGGATGATTATCAGTTACTCGTTTTGTTTTAAAATGAAAATCTTTTCTGATGCCACTCTGGTTAATTTCTTGAAGCTCTGATAATCCCTTTTCAAAACCACATTTAAAAAGACGAGATGTTACAATTGCTATGGTTACTGAATGGTTGTAATATAATACTACCCAAAACTTTGACCAACCCTTACTTCAAGATTTTGAATTTTTTCCCCCCTTTTTAAAAGAGGGATTACAACCCGACATTTGAGACTAAATTAATCAAGCCCATTATAATATGACCAATAGGAGCTTGTTACGATGGCAAATCAATAGCGTTATATGACTGTAATCCGCAGCTAAATTCAATTATCTAGCGTCAAGAAAATTAGGAAAATGATGATTGTAACTTAATAGTAATGATTAAAGTGTTACCTAGGAATATTCTCAAAAGAAAAGAAAAGAAAAGGTGCTGCCCATACTTGGCTCAATTGACTGAGCAGTCAGCAGAGGAAGGATTGAAGAGACTCAAAGTATTTTAAGATATCGCCATTAATCACACTAGTGCAAAACAAATTAGGGAAAATATTTAGCACCAACAATAATAAATACTTAATCATTCATATCTTACTTTCTCAATGCCTCCACGAGAAGTCACTTCCAAAAAAGCTGATCCAAATCTAGTTTTTCCCCTATGGTGGGATTCCTGCAACAATGTTCATTTAAATTTAGTTCCGTGAGCAATATTTCTTAAAAATATATGAAGTGTAAACAAAGCCAAGTACTGAATGATGGAAAGCTATATATTCCTGTATGGATAAGAGCAGAAAAAACACTCCAAACAAATTGTTTTGATAAACATTAAGACATTGTCCACATTGTCCAAACTACAATCTAGGGTAATGAAATAAAATGGAATGCCACAGAGGAAACAACAAGCAGAACAGAGATCAGGAAGAGGTGGGCATATATCTTGTCAAAATAATTACAAATTAATCCAAATTGGATTTGAAGATCATTCTAAATAATTAAGGGTTTGGACACATGACTGTAATAAACATTTTCGACAGACTAAAATTGCAAAATCCATGGCCAAGTCTATACTGAAGTCAAAGAATAGTACTTGATCATTTGTTAGTTCGACCTTATGTCACTTTCCCTTTATTCTTTTAGTACACTAAACATGGGTAAAGGAGCAAAAATACACATGTGCTTTACCCTCAGGAGCGCCCAGCACTATATGCTTTTTTGGGAGCAAAAATACACACGTGGTTACCATTTTGGAGCAAAAGTCACACCTCACCGTTAATTGCACAAACATCTATTATGTTTGTCTCTACTCCACCGTCTTTTGCTCTATTTTATGAAGCCAAAAATAGAGGCAAATCCAGCGTGGAGTAACAGGAAGGAAGTGGATGTCGCGTACTGCATGTTGCTATCACTCATCTTGAAACAGAAGCCTCCTTGCTTGGTTTCTCAACCCCAAAACTAGCCGTTACACATTGGACCAAAGTAGCACCCTAGACATTTTGAGATTGAGAACGAATCTCACTCACCTGGGGTATTGCAAATTGTACTCCTTCATTATCAACTCTGGTGCTTTTCTTCTTTTCGCCTCTGTTTTTGGCTTCATAAAACAGAGCAAAAGAAACTAAGCTCATGCTTGGTGAGTCCGAGGTATTTACTATATATTGTCTTTTTCAAGAAACTAAGCTCATGCTTAGTGGTAGATATAATACTCCAGTATTATGCAATATGCTTATCAAGCTACATTCCCTAAGCAAGCACTTGTCATGATCCCAGTAAAATCTAAATACAGTTGGTAATAAAGCATCTAAAAATACTTGCTTCTGTTATTTGCATGTTTGCTTATGAGTAAATATCTCAAAGCTTGTATGGCGTGCAAAGGGTAGACAACAATTATTCCAATATAGTTTGAGTTAATGAGGGGCTTTAATATTTTTTCCCGTGTTGAAATTTCTTTGTTGTTTTTTCTATGGGTATAATTGTAAACCAAAGGCATAAGCATGTGCCTGCCGTGTTATATTTATGTTTTACTTACAACTTAGCATATTTTTATGAGTTGGTTTTCTAGAATCTGGTAGTTTCACTCTGATCTCTGAAGTAAATGTCAAGAGCTCCAAATGTTGCAGGTGGATGACAGCAACACTAATAGACTTCTATATCAACGTTGTGGCTGTAGCAGTATGCCTCTATTGCTTTCTCTTAGCTGCTATAAATTGTATGAAAATACATTATAGCCATTAACTTGGAATCTCAACTCTCAAGGTTTGAATAAGCAATGTAAATTGCTTCGTTCCCACATTGACACCCGATTAATATGGAGTATTATTATTCATAAAAAGTGTAGTTTCTTATCCAGCTTTATTTTGGCATATTGATGGGGTATTATATCTGGAGTATTATAATACTCCAGTATTATTCAAAAAATCCAAGACGATCTTGCTCGCCTCTGTTTAAGATGAGTGATAGCAACATGCAGTACGTGACGGCCTCTTCCTTCCAGTTACTCCACGCCGGATTCGCCTTGTTTTTGACTTCATAAGATAGAGTAAAAGACGATGCAGCAAAGACAAACATAACAGACGTTTGTGCAATTAATGGTGGGGTGTGACTTTTACTCCAAAATAGTAACCACGTTTTTATTTTTGCTCCAAAAAACACATATGGTGTTCGGCGCTCCCAAAAGTAAAGCACATGTATATGTTTGCTCCTTTATCCATTAAACATTGAAGAAAAGATTAAAGTGCATGAATAGATTATATCTTGCTTTGTTTTACGATGGTGAGCAGAATTTTTATTTTATTTTATTTTTTATCTTTACTTTTCATATAGTCGCTTCAGAATTACAAGAGTGGTGAAGGAATGATATATTTCAAAATCTAGTTGAAAAGTTGATTCATCGGAATGTTTTTAATATTCTACCATCATGCCCTCATATGGTTCTAGAAACTTAATGTACTGTTATTTAATTATTTTAATGCATTTTGATCGTTTATCAAAAGAAAAAGAAAACCATAATGTGATTCGTGTAGCTAACTTTATTTAAAGAAATAAGACTTGTTTTTTTATTGTTGAACGAGCACTAATTATCACCTTGTCCAACATGACCATAATAATAGGAATCAGGGAGGCAATATTCAATCAATTACTCTAATACCTCCCAATTAGGCAAATCCTAGATTCAGCTACTAGCCATCCTTCCATTCATTGTCCCTTTAGATTTACTAATATTGGCATGGAGCCATCAGCCATTGATACAAAGATAACTCAGAACAACAGATAAAATAGACACACACATACCAACAAGTCAACAACCATAGAGTAAATCAACGCCTTCAATATATATAAAACCAGAGGCAGATTGGCTTGTCCTAAATAATCCACAAACTAGCGATGGAATTACATAAAACTAAGCAACTAGAATTTATAAAAGGTCAAATAGGGCAAGAAACATTTGGTATTAAATATTAGCATTTTTCAAATATGGATCTTGTCAAGTAGCACAAGGCTTTCCACATAATTAAAAATCCGAGTTCTATTGCTAAGAATTGGGGTATCAAAAATGTTGAGCTCATCAGGAGTGAGACTGCCCAAAACAAACTTTCCATCATAATCCTCAATTTCTTCAGGTATTGCTTCCAGTAAGCAAAAAATTTCATTTCTCCAAATAATCTCTGGACAAATGAAAAAGCAGTAGTATGGATCAGGTTTGCTACTATATATTTTAGCCCAGTTCCATCTCTCCTTCGATGGATCTGCACACTCCTCCAACCCCCCACAAATCAATCCCATGTGATTCAAAATTGGGAAAAAAATATAGCTAGTTTGTTCTCATAGCAAGCAAGCCTATAGCAACATTGATGGAGAGAAATCATGGTAGGAAATGGTGTCAATGTGAACACTTCCTTTGCTATATCAAATGAAACTATCAAATCCACGACTTTTTTTCCAGTCCAAAAGATAGATTACAAGGGAAAGCGCTCCAACGGCTGATACCATATACTCCATCTAAGTTCCGAACTTCAACTTTTCTCCATAACCCCATCTTTAAGGAATAAACTTCCCCTTGAACAACGAAACGTCGACATGCAGACAAAAAAAGTTTAACAATCTTGTAATCATTAATGATTGGGCTGAACCCAAATCCCAGGGAAAAATACTCATACTCATAGTTGTTAAGAGATTTCGGCACTTGTCTAACCACTCTAATAGTGGGATTCCATAGCCAAAGGGAATCTTGACATTTACCATCAAGGTCCACACAAAGCAAGTCATTACTGGAATAGACAAGCACGGGTTTAAGCGATCAATAATATTTGTTTTCTGAATTTCATGAATATGCATCTCACGATTAAGCAAATATAAGTGCCCAGAATTAGTTCCATAGCTAATACTATCAACAATAATAAGTAAAGAGTTTTGACTAGAGGAATAGTGGGTGCTCAGCAATGAAGGGTGGGGTTCTGCACGGATTCTTCCAATCTTTACAAACACATTGAAATCGGATTAGGGATTTTACCGGAAGTCGTACCAGAATACTTGTGATGATTTCGTGGGGAAAAATGTCGTTCTCCATTATTGCCTGCTCCAATGAGCAGCGGAGGCATGAGGTAGAGACTGAGGCAGAGACGGTGATCGGTGATGAAGGAAAAATATAGAAGAAGCCGATGACGAGTGAGCCTCTGAGAGCGAGAGATAGAGAGACAGAGACAGCAGCTCCGCGACGAATCTGACTTGTCTCCGCAGGTCCAGGAAGAAGAAAGGGGTGCTGGCACCAAAGAAGAATGGTACTGACGTGTGTTTGCTTGTCTCGGGAGAAAAAAAAACAAAAACAAAAACAGCAGACGCACTTGTGTTTCGGGAGGAAAATGAGAGGAATAAAAGAGAGGAATGAAAAAGACATTAAACGACATCGTTGGAAGGTATAGGAGGGCAGCGGATTTTAAAAGCACCGGAGGAAAGCCAGACCCCTCTGGGACACTGGGGCACCTAAATGATAGCAATACTAGGGTTAGGACGAGCATTAGAGTTAGCGGCTAATTGCAGCACTGTAGTAGTATATATTTATAGCCAAGACTATTATATTTATAATTTATCCTTTAAAAAAAATTAATAAGAAGACTTAATAAAATTACAAATAATTAATTCATGAGAAGACTTGAAAAAATTAAAAATACTTTCTATAAATATATCTTGAAAAGTGTAAATAGTCAACAAAATAAATAATATAAGATATGAACAAAACAATTACTAAAAAATAGGTTAAACTCAGATAATAAACTCATGATTTTGACAACAATGATAGTCATATCAAATAAAAGAAATATATTTAATAAAATCCATGGGTTATGGTATACATTATGATGTAAAGAATTAATTTTGAATTATAAAATTTAATATATATATATGTGTGTGTGTGTGTGTGTGTGTGGCGTGTGTGAGAGGGAGAAGGAGAGAAATAGGATAGAATAAATCTAATCAAATGATCTAAATCAGTAAATCTTTACAGGCTGAGATAATGATACCAAATACATAACAAATCTGATTTGAAAGATATTAACAGGCATATATATAGGGTGAGAGAGAGAGAAATAGGATAGAATAAATCTAATCAAATCATCTAAATCAGTAGATCTTTTGAAGACTGAGATAATGATACCAAATACATTAGAAATCTGATTTGAAAGATATTAACAGGAATATATATATAGGGTAAATGATTTGTCAAGTGACTGGACGAGTTTTTCCTATGAACCTAAACTACATCGTTTGGTTTAGTGAGAGCTTGTCAAGGATTGAAAAAAAAAAAAAAACAGAGCGTCATGCGCTTTTCCTATTGATTCTTAGAAATTGCGATTGAGCGTCGTGAAAATCGATCGAAAATTGCTGATCTTGAGAGAATTACTTCCTACATGAATTAAATCAAATCGCTACGCCCTGCGTGATATTCATGATCGAGAACCAATTGAGTTGAAAGGAAATTTAAACATTCATTCAGTTTTCTATTTAGCACTTTGAATCTGAATCGGCCGTCCTAACTTATGACGCTAAATAAAAGAAAGGGTGAAGGTCCAATTTTACCAACAAACTATTGTAGAAAGAGCATCTGACACAATTATCTATTTAGGGTACCTTAAATACCAAAGAACAATTAAAACCATCTAAAAAACACAATCCGTTAGTTTATTAATTAACGGACGTTTCGCTAAAAGCCACTCATCCCTTTCACCAAAAAAGCCACTCATCCCAATGCGCGATGGGACACCGGCGAATTCCCAACCTCATCACACTTGAGCCACTATCCAGTCATACCTGATCGGCGAATTCCCCGGCGACTACAGATGGGACACCGCCGGATTGTTTGCAAACCCTGAGACCTTCGCCAGAAACCGCGAGCTAGAGGTGATTCATTGCAGATGGGCGATGCTTGGCGTATTGGGATGCGCGTTCCATCTTCCTGCATCTTCAAACTTTTGAGGGATAAGAGGTCAAGAATCAAACCCAGTTCAGGAAAATCCTCAAAGAAAGGGTATTTTTCAATGTTCAATCACTGTGCATCCTAAAGATGAAGAGATCTCGAAGAGCAGACGTTGACCCACAGTGAGTGGGAGGGGGAAAGAATGAAGAAGAAGAGAGAAAGATGGGAAAATAGAAATGAAACAGGTGAGAAATTAGAATGACTGTGAAGGAACCGACTTAGAGTGGTTTGAGGTAATCTTGTTACTGTTTCGGAGCCTTCTGAGTTTTGACCGTGAATCTGCAAGCAATCTGTAAACTCTAATGTATTGTGTTTCACTTTCGGAGCCTTCTGAGTTCTGACTGTGAATCTGCAAGAAATCTTCATTGCACAGACGCCACATCAGCATCTCCTTTAAGCCAAACGTCCGTCACTTAATAAAACTAACGGATTGTGTTTTTTTTTATGGTTTTGATTGTTCTTTGGTATTTAAGGTACCGTAAATAGATAATTGTGTCAGATGCTCTTTCTACAATAGTTTGTTGGTGAAATTGAACCTTCACCCTAAAAGAAAAATGAGATAGAAATTTTGAAGAGGAGAGATGAATAAAAAACAAAGTCCAGGAGCAAGAGCGCAGGCAAAATTGAAATTTGAAGCCTTCGATCGGTGAAAGACGAGTTCTTAACAACCAAAATCTAAGAACCAAATGCCTGAGCGCAACAAACCCAGCAAGTACCTTGAAATAAGGATTATATAGAAGAGGGAATTTATTGAATCTAATACTTTGTGTGTGAGATCAAATGGGTGCGAAAGAAATTGTGGCTAGACCTGATAAAAAATCTAAAATGAGAGCATGAATTAAAGATTAACGAGAGGCTGAGATTCATGCCTCTTTCTGCTTCCTTTTTCTCATCTGCCGCTTTCTGGTATACTTTTGCCTTTGATTTTGATGATGAGGATCTACTTCCATGAAATCTTCAATTTGAAACTGCGGCTTCCAAACTCCCACGCTATTCTTTACCTTGCTGCTCCCATTTTCTATCTCCCCAAACCTCCTCAGCCTTTCGCGGCTCTCTCAAGAGAAGCGAAGAATTTCTCCATTTTGGTCTTTTCTTCTTCTTCTTCTTCTTCCTCGTCTGCGAGGTCGCTGATGGCTGTGGAGGAAAGGCTGATGCAACGGGTTTGAATGTTGGGTGGGGGAGAAACTGAAGGGAGGGAGTGTGGCGCGCAAACCATTGGAGAAGCGTGCTTTTCTGATCGATCAGAAATCACAGGGAAATGGTTTTTTGTTTTTTTATTCCAAAAAAAAAAAAGAGTGTTGCAAATCCTCACTAAACCAAACGATGTAGTTTAGATTCATAGGAAAAACTCTTAGGTCCAGTCACTGAACAAATCATTTCCCCATATACATATATATATATACACACACATATTTTTATATTTATTGGGATATAATATTAGAATATTGTGACTACCAATTTTATGTCACTGCCACTTTTTCACCGTTGGATTAGAATCTTATCTACATTTATTATTTCTCTCCTATTAAGATTCTGATCCAACGTTAAAAAAATGGTAGTGACTTGGTAGTGATATAAAATTGGTAGTGACAATATCCTATCTCATATATATATATATATATATGATAGGACAAAACTTTAAGCCTAAAAACTCCGTAAGTGCACGGACTGTATCAAGTAATAAAGTGATAAGAAAAGTATCGTTCCCACGAGGACTTAGTATCACAAACTTCAGTTTAGCATTAATTTCACAATTTCGTTTAAATTGAGAAAAAACCAAATTAAATTTAATTTAGAGAAAAGAAATTAAAACTAAAATTTAAAACAAACTAACTACACATTAATGAACGAGCAACCTAGAGTCACTAATCCCTTATTTAATTCTTAGATTTTATCCCCACTAAATTAACTTTGACTTAACCTAATCAGCTAATCTAGAGTATTAATGTTTATAAGTGTCTGTCGGTCTACTTATACATTTACCTCAAATAATTATACAATGTCTCACATAATTAATTAAGATGCAATTCAAATCGGGCTCACTCTAATTTGATTATGCGGAGCTTCTAGGTATATGTCTATCCTAGACGCAACTTAGATTAAAACCTAACTTCACATTAAATTTAAACATAATTCCACATTATTTAATCCCAAGGTCAATTTAGGATCCCCTTCGTCAAGTTCAATCCTAAATCCCCGAAACATGCTTAACGTTGGCCAATCACTAAGCAATAAATAATAAAAACAAGATCAAATAAACTAATTAAAATTAAGCAAAACTAATGAGTGGGAACAATTTCTAAGCCTCAAACAAGTTCATAGTACTCTAGGTTGAAAAACCAACTAACCACACATGGCTTTATTCAAATCCGTAAAAAAGATGAAAATTTAGGTTCAAAGAAGAAGGAGAGAGAGGAAAGAAAAATTCTCTGTCACCTTCACAGTCCTTCCGTCCTTCCGTGGAGATGATAAAGAAAAATGAAGTGCTCAGCCTCTACTCCTCTGCTTCTTCCTCCCTATTTATAATTTAGGTCTTGGGCCACTGATTCTCCTTTTTTTTATTACAAAGATATCTCATATCTTGCAATTTACTCCATCAGATTGTTAGTTCTGTATGTGTTTTGATGATAATCAACAATTGTAAACACACATTGGAGTTTTTGCATTTGCTAAAAATTTACTGTCAAATGGAAACTCGAGTATTGATATGAATACTCGAGTATTGACTTGACAGAGAATTGCTCAAATCCTTCTTGACAAAGCAATACTCAAGTATTGGAAGCAATACTCAAGTATTGGACTTACGAAGAGCAATCAAATTTTTCACCTTGAGTCAATACTCAAGTATTGGAAACAATACTCGAGTATTGGACTTACAAAAAGCACTCCAAGTTTTCACCCTAAGACAATACTCAAGTATTGACATGAATACTCGAGTATTGAATACTCGAGTATTGGTCATACAGAGAGTCATCAAAATTTTACACCTTATGAAAACTCAAGTATTGGTTTTGCATACTCGAGTATTGGATTTTCACAAAGATTTCATACTTAACATTTGTTTATTAATACTCAATTATACATTAGAAAACTCAAGTATTGGCTTGATAGCATTTTATCAAAGTTTTTCAAAATCCTTGAATACTCAAGTATTGATATGAATACTCGAGTATTGAATACTCAAGTATTCAATTGAATACTCAAGTATTGAGCATACAGAGAGCTTTTCCCTTTGATAATGATTTGGATACTCAAGTATTGGGAACAATACTCAAGTATTGAGGTTTTGAACTTAAACTTATTTTTTCACTAAACAGTTCAAAACTCGAGTATGGATTTGCATACTCGAGTATTGACATTAAGGATCAAAGTTCAAGTCCCGATGATTCCTCTCTGGAAGACGAATACTCAAGTATCAAGATGGATATTCAAGTATTGAGTTAAGTGCACAGTGACAAACTCGAGTATTGATGACAATACTCAAGTATTAAGTTAAGTGCACAGTGACAAACTTGAGTATTGATGAACATACTCAAGTATTGAACGTTAAACTTGAAAATCAAATCTAATGAATTTTTGCAACCATCTTATTTGATCTTAATACTTTCTTTTATCATTCTTCTATATTCTTAGCTATGTTTAACCATCTTTTTGATTAGTTTTAGATAGATTAACGAAAGTTAATTGAAGGTTAGAGCAAAAGCAAAAAGGTAGTTCAGAACATTAAATGTTGAACAAAAAGTTGCTCCTTTTTGGCTAATCCAACTGCACACGCCTACAAAGCTTTTAAGAATGATTTCTACAACAAGTAAACTCCTCTTCAACAGACAAATTCACAGAGAATCAACTCTGCTTACTTGGACAGCTGGATTAAGCTGAGTTTAGAGAGAGAATATGCTAAAACCACTTCCTAAACATGGCAGAGCTTCTCCAACGGATCTATTGGTATAGCAACGGTCATATATTGATCTCTACCTATAAATAGAAGACAGATTCAAGCAGAAAAACATGGAGAAACAAGCTTACACTTCCAACATGCTGAAACTCTGCTCTCATACTATTTGCACTCTGTTTTTCATGTTTAGTTAACTTAGAGTGTGAAATGATTTGTATTGCTCTTCAGTGTTTATCCATTCACTTCTTAAAGAGAAGATTTATTGTAATCATTCTATTCTTCTGAGAGTTACTCAAGATTGGGTGATCTTGAGTGGGAAACACATTGTGTTGATTACAACTTGTAAGGGGGAGTGAATCCTAGTGAGAGGATTACTTCAAGTACAGAGTGTGTAATCAAGCAGTGTGTTGATTACAGTTTGTAAGAGGGAGTGAATCCTAGTGAGAGGGTTACTTCAGTTACAGAACGTGTAATCAAGTTGAAAGAAGATAGTGGATTGAAAATCCCAAGTGAGGCTTGGGGACTGGACGTAGGTCAAGGATAAGGCCGAACCAGTATAAATCAGTTTGCACATTCTCTTCCCTTATCTCTTACATTTCCAGCATATATGTTTGAATGTGTTTACATATATAAATATGTGCTTATTGCTTTCTAAACTGATTTCAGGGAGTTACGAAAAGAGTTTCAAAGTTCTTAAATTTTTATACTTCGCCCAATTCACCCCCCCTCTTGGGTTCAGCCGGTTCTTACACAGATCACACAATTGATTTTGTTTCTATTTTTCTTGCGGGGACCATCGAGTTTGGCTGATTGCATATCCACTTAATTGCTTTTTCTCCTTCATTCCAAGTCAGCTAATATTTCCTGTAGAATAAAAATAGGATATAAGTAGATTTTATGTCGATTTATTCTTTGACCCCAAGTTTCATACAATTATGGAAAAGTTCATAAAAGATAATTAAATAGGTATATAATATCAATAATTCCAATTAAATCTCATGAAATATACACCTATTTAATCATAAAATATATACTCATCAAACACCCCCACACTTAAACATTTGCTTGTCCTCAAGCAAAAGAAAGAGAATTCATTATTTGAAAAGAACATTGCCTATGAAATTCCTTAACAAAGAGCAATAAACCACCACACTTGGATCATATCATCAAATCTTATTTAAGTTAATATCTTATAAAAATAAGTCACTAAGCCAATAGAGTGTAGCAATCTCTTAACGTCCCATGATCAAAAGATCAGCAAGCAATAAGTTCAATCATAAGATTAGGAAAAGAATATTACGCTACTTACTTTCTCCAGAAAAATTCAAATGCCCCCACCAAACAAAGATTTTCATTTAATTTATTAAGAATCATTAGGTAGGAAACAACTCATTTTGTCTCTTTTTTTTCTTTCTTACTTTTTTTTTTGGTTTCTTGAGCCGTTGTAGGTCCCTTTTTGACGCGACCCTGCACATGGGTGATGCAGCACCGGTTACTCAGTTACTCCAACAGGCACCTCAAGAGGCTTTTAGTCTAACTCATAACCATCTTTGACTTTACCGTTTGACGCGAGTGTCAACATTGGTGATGAAGTACCCCCGGTTACTAAGTAAGGTCTAGAGAAGTTATTGGAGTTGTTTTTTTCTCTTTTTTTTCCCCCCTTTTCTGAGTCATTTCCCTACACAAAAGCTTTACTTGGTTAGCACAGATCATCATCTAATTTTCTAAAGAAATCATGTAGCAAAATATTCTTGAACTAATAATTTGTTGATCACATTACAAACGAATCCTTATTCTCATAATCAATCTCAAAATTGTTTAAAAAAAAAAACTCAAGGCTTAGAGACTTGGTTAAAACATTTTTTTTTCTATTTTAATTTTTCACTTGATAATATTCTCTAAGATGGGGAAAGCTCAAAATTAAGGTCAATCCTCAACAATGCAAAAATCTCAAGTTAACAAAAATCTTTTCAATTGCATAAGGACAAGCATAATTCAAAGGAATTATATCATAACCAAAGAAATTATATCCCTCCCCCACACTTACATCCATTGTTGTCAAACTCGCGAGTTGACTCTCCGAGTTTACCGTCTTTACGTTTCTACCTTACTAAATCGAGTCAAGTCTCTAGTAAACTCGTGTCAACTGTAAACTCATATAAACTCACGAGTTTTACAGACCGAATTTACCGTTTTTACATTTGTAGTTTACAAAATTGTGTTAATTTTTTTCAATTTTGTCATCATCAACAACTTTATATATGAATTTGATAGGAGATTTCTTTATTAGGTATAATAAATTATGAATGTTGATATATTTAATGTTAATTATTTGGATTTAAAATATATTTAAATCAAATTGTTTTTATTTTTATATTATAATTATTTAATTATACACTGTTAATACATGTTTAATGATAAAAGTAAACTCTTACGAGTTTACCGATTCGAGTTTACGATACGAGTTTACATCATTGTCACGAGTTTGTATAGACTCGTGAATTTGACAACCTTGCTTACATCAAACATTGTCCTCAATGTTGCAAAAAATAAAAAGGAAAAGGAACTAGTATTCCCCTAGTTTAGGTCGCTAACTCTAATGTGGAGTGCTAAAACAAGACCTTGCAGCAATAATAGGAGTGATCTTCTTCAAACCTAAATAAAACTGAAAGAAAAAAAGCAAGAAAAAAATAATAATAAAATATGCAAGCAAAACCCTTGAGTTGCCTCCCAAGAAGCGCTAAATTTATAGTCTTCAGCCAGACTTCTCAAAACAAACCACTAATCATAAGTATCAAACACCATAATTACCTTATCTTCATTCCTTTTCAAACAACAAGGCATCACACACAAAAAGTGATCATTCAAGTTAATTACTTGTACTTCCTTAATCATAGACAATCTTGGAATACAAGTATTCACTGAATTCAAATTAAGCACAACATGCATATCTTTGAAAATAAATATCGGCACTTTCAAGAATTTAAAGCATCCAATAAAATCAACTTGACTCTCATCATTAAGAGTCAACACTCCAAGAGGAGGGTCATGAACAACAACAATTGGGACTTCTACATCAATTTGATCACCAACATCACAATCCTTAGACTCCACAGCCGGAACCTCTTCTAAACATCCAATATGCTCATCTAAATCATTGTCAAGCTCACAATCACTTTCTATATTGTCCATAGTCTCATGTAATTTCATACCTTCAACTTCCTCACAATAATCATTATCAACATAAGAAGTAGTCATCAGGTTTAAGGGATTATTTTGCACCATAGTCTTAAGGGTAGAAAGCATTTGACTCGCATATACCTTCATATTTTGGAGAATTGACTCAATGCTAGAGAATATCTCCTTTCGCTCTCTCTACTAGATTTCTCTAATGCTTCCTCACATTCCTCAACTAATATTTCCAAATTAGATTTTTCCCTGTACTCAATGGTGTGTTCCTCAGCAGGTGGATAAGAGTAAAAAGGAGGGATATTTTCATGAGAACAATAGACACGTGGATCCCTAAAATTATATTGCTCAAAACCTTCACTAGGGAAAAATGAATGATCAAAATAGGCTTGGTTCCTAGCAAAATCATCCCCCACAAAATGACTAGTTGTACTGTATGACAATATTCATATAAATGATTCTCTCCACAATAAACACAAGACATGCAAACATATTGAAAAGAATCAACATATGGAATACAATAATCATTTATGCTCCTTTTACATTGCCAATATTCATTCAAAAAATTTAAAGTACCAATCAATCAATCTTGTGTAGAAGACAAAGAATTCATCTCCTTTTTAATATTAAGACCAATTGGTTGCCAATTGAAATCCTTTTTTTAAAAAAAAAATTCTAAAAAAAATGAAATCAAATATTTATAAACTCAAACTTAAACTACTAATATTCAATCAATTCCAACCAAGACAGTTGTGGCACACAAGTCCTTGGCAATGACGCCAAAAACTTGATAGGACAAAACTTTAAGCCTAAAAACTCCGCAAGTGCACGGGCCGTATCAAGTAATAAAGTGATAAGAAAAGTATCATTCCCACGAGGACTTAGTATCACAAACTTTAGTTGAGCATTAATTTCACAATTTCGTTTAAGTTGAGAAAAAACCAAATTAAATTTAATTTAGAGAAAAGAAATTAAAACTAAAATTTAAAACAAACTAACTACACATTAATGAACGAGCAACCTAGAGTCACTAATCCCTTATTTAATTCTTAGATTTTATCCCCATTAAATTAACTTTGACTTAACCTAATCAGCTACTCTAGAGTATTAGTGTTTATAAGTGTCTGTCGGTCCACTTATACACCTACCTCAAATAATTATGCAATGTCTCACATAATTAATTAAGATGTAATTCAAATCGGGCTCACTCTAATTTGATTATGAGGAGCTTCTAGGTATATGTCTATCCTAGACGCAAATTAGATTAAAACCTAACTTCACATTAAATTTAAACATAATTCCACATTATTTAATCCCAAGGTAAATTTAGGATCCCCTTCATCAAGTTCAATCCTAAATCCCCAACACATGTTTAACGGTGGCCAATCACTAAGCAATAAATAATAAAAATAAGATCAAATAAACTAATTAAAATTAGGGGATATCATTTCTGCAGCAACCCAAAATGGCGTCGCTTTTCTGTGAACAAATGCATATCTGTAAAAACTGAAAAGATATGCGAGCAAAAAAAAAAACAACTGAAAAGATAGAGTCCCCACCATAAAATAATTATATCCACTAAAAAACAAACACAGTTTCATTTTTTTTCCTCCCTCCTTCAATCCACTTTACCCCCCTCTCTCTCTAAAACCAAACTCACCACATTACAGCTCACACCCACACATCACGTAAGTTCTTCAATTCTTCAGCCTCAATTTCATTTCTGAACATCAAATTGATCTTCCAATAATGGCTCTCAATTGCATCTTCCTACTCCTCTGTTTCACTCTCCCTCTCCAAGTCGTGTATTCCTCAAGGAAATTGGATGAAACCACCGTGCCGACCAGAGATTAAAAAATGCATGCCCTGTGGTGTTACTGTTTACAGCTCTCCACCACTGCCTCCTTCCCCAAAGAAATCGCCTTCTTCACAGATAGCGTTTGTTCACAGAAAAACGACGCCATTTTGGGTTGCTGCAGAAAAAATTTTCTGCAGTAACTGCAAAAATGATATCCCCTTAAAATCAAGCAAAACTAATGAGTGAGAACAATTTCTAAGCCTCAAACAAGTTCATAGTACTCTAGGTTGAAAAACCAACTAGCCACACATGGCTTTATTCAAATCCATAAAAAAGATGAAAATTCAGGTTCAAAGAAGAAGGAGAGAGAGGAAAGAAAGATTCTCCGTCGCCTCCACAATCCTTCCGTCCTTCTGTGGAGATGATGAAGAAAAATGAAACGCTCAGCCTCTACTCCTCTGCTTCTTCGTTCTCCCGTGGAGATGATGAAGAAAAATGAAACGCTCAGCCTCTACTCCCCTGCTTCTTCCTCCCTATTTATAATTTAGGTCTTGAGTCACTGATTCTCCTTTTTTATTACAAAGATATCTCATATCTTGTAATTTACTCCATCGGATCACACAATTGATTTTGTTTCTATTTTTCTTGCGGGGACCATCAAGTTTGGCTGATTGCATATCCACTTAATTGCTTTTTCTCCTTCATTCCAAGTCAGCTAATATTTCCTGTAGAATAAAAATAGGATATAAGTAGATTTTATGTCGATTTATTCTTTGACCCCAAGTTTCATTCAATTATGGAAAAGTTCATAAAAAATAATTAAATAGGTATATAATATCAATAATTCCAATTAAATCTCATAAAGTATACACCTATTTAATCATAAATATATACTCATCAATATATAAAGAAAACTAGGTTATGTCGAAGTTGCAATCTTGTTTTTGTTTCTGAATTCTTGGCGTGTGCGCATTTAGAGACACACACATTAGAAGTATTCGTCTCTTTCTCTCCATTGTCCTTAATTCCGTTTGACATGAAGGCGGCCACTGGAGGTGACAATCCCTATCTGCCTCCTGAGATAATCATCGACATTCTCAAAAGGCTTCGTGTGAAATCTCTCCTTCGATTTCGTGCTGTGTATAAAGATTGGAGAAATCTCTTGAAATCCCCATTTTTCATTGAAGAGCATTACCAGCACTCTGCTCACAAAAGCCCTCTTCTTACATGTCACGTAAGCAATCACAACCCTATTTATTCACCCCTCAGTTTGTTTCGTCTTGAGAAGGAAACTGTGGAAGCTGAGAGAATACACCTGATGGAATTTGATTTTTTAAGGCGTGTTAGTTCCATGATTGGTTCCAGCAATGGCTTGCTTTGTGTGGAACTAGGTGATGTAAAATTTGATCCTCCTTCTTCGCTTTTTTTGTTGAATCCAGCGACTAGAGAGGTCATGAAAGTACCCAGATCAACAAACGATGTTGGCAGCTATTGCGATTTTGGGTTTGGGTATAGTTCTGTAGTTGGGGATTACAAGATAGTGAGAATTCATAAGGAAAGGAATAACAGTCAAATCATATGTGTAGTTGATCCAGTGGAGGTGTATTCATTAAGAACTGGGTCCTGGAAAGAAGTAGAATTTGGAGTCATACAGGGTGCATATTTTCTACATAACCCATTCGCTGTTAATGGGGCAATATTTTGGTTGGGAACAATATTGGAGGGTGAATATTGTCGTCGCATGATAATTTCATTTGACCTAGCAATGGAAGTTTTTACATTGATACGAATACCATCTTCAACCTTTGCTCCACCTCTTCCACCTCTTAGTCAATATGTACTTGATGTGTACGAGAACAAACTTGCTATGATTCATCACTATGTTCATGAATTGAAGGAGGTGCTTGAATATTCTTTTATTGATTTATGGGTGTTGGAAGAGGGAAGTGGTGCATATGGGAAGAGCTGTTCTTGGAGTAAGAAAAATAGAATTAGAGCAGATCCACCTTCCTTACTATTTCATTGGAGGAATGAAATAGTATGCTTCAACCCTAATGACCCAGATTTGTTGTTCAGCCTCACTGCGAATAATGAATTGAAGAGGTTCCACATATCTCTATGCAAAAGTTATATGCCTGAATGTTTCTTTTATGCAGAGAGCCTCGCATCTATGTGCAACACGTATTTGGAATAGCATTGTTATGGAGTTCTAGCATTTAAAATCTAGATTTACTTTATAATCCTCGAAGCCCCTTTGATCTGTGATCTGTAATGATGAAATTCAGTAGTAGCTAGTTGATCGAAACTTTATTTTAGTTTTCTATATGATTATATGTTCCATTTTCACGTATAAATATAAATTCTCTGTGGGTTTTATTGACCACTTCATGTGCCCTCTGTTTCTTGCTTTGTAATTTTTTTAAGGCTTAATACATTGTTTGTTCCTGGTAGTTATTCTTCATTTTGGTTTTGATTTTTCTAGTTTCTCTCTGTTTATATAACATTAGTCCCTATAGATTTAAAATGACTTAGACCGGCATTTAATGGGTCTTAATTTTCATACGTGCCACTAACACCATGATATTTTGCTTACATCATTATATTTTCCTTACATGGAGAGGGATGAGGTGGAAAAAAACTTTAATATTGCAAATGTGGGGAAGAAGATGAAGCAATGCAAAAATCCAATGGAGAAGAATAAGACTAGCATATCTAAACCCAAACGTGAACCTTGCAGAAATATAGTTGAAGGGGAAGCAAAATCATGAGAATCCAAAACTGAAATCAAAGCGGGGTAGGATGAAGAGACAATGGATCGCCTGTGCAGAAGGGAGAAGATGAGATCGAAGAGGATGGCTAGTAACCATAGAAACAATCACGATGGCTATCAAGGTAACGGGACTGAAATCATTATCAGAGACTGAAACTTCACAAGGTTGACAGCACACACAACATTAAACATAGGGTAAGCCATAGTAAGAGAGAAATCTGTAAACACAAGATTAAGATAATAGAATGAATGCAACAAAAACAAAGAGAGCAGTAAACACAACGTTAAGACTATTGAAGGCCAAAAACACAAGAGGTGGGAAGTGAGAGGAAGGATTCAGCGGGGACTAAGCATAATCTTGGGAGTAATCGCATCAGAATGTTGTGACGGCCAATGGCGTCAAGGGATAAAACAAGGATATGTGAAGTGGGATGAAAAGAATCAATGATGGAGAAGCACCATCAGGACAATAAAAAAAATAAAAATAAAAATGACTTATAATCTCTAAAAATGATTTATGGGTTTTTATGAAATATAAAAATAATTTCTCATGTTTAAAAATATTATGAAAGTATTTTCTTATTTCTAAAATGATTTATCGCATAGAGCATTGGGATCAAGAGGGATGCTATGTGATAGTTAATATAGTGTAGTAGTAGTAGATAATAGATATTTTTATATGTGAAAACTAAAGGATTTGGCTTGCATCCGCCGCAATTAAACTACGTCGTTTGGGTAGTAAAAAGATACTTTAGAATGCTGACGGGTATTGAAAAAATACTTCATGATCTTGAAAAAATATTTTAGGATCTTAAAAAAATATCCTAAAGTATATTTTTAGTACCAATCAGTACTTAGAAAAATTATTTTAGGATATTTACTGGTATTGAAAAATTATTAATTTTGCGTTCTTAGAAAAATATTTGATGATATTGACTTGTACTAAAATGATACTGACTGCTACTGTAAAAATATTTTATGATATTTTGGGATCTTAAAAAAAATATTTTAGATACTGACTGGTACTAAAAATACATTTTAGGATATTTTTTTAAGATCCCAAAATATTTTTTCAAAACTATGAAATGTTTTGCTCCCAATGATTTGATCTGTCACGATCGGGACAGCAAAACAATGTACTATTGGATAGTTTAGATTTAATTTAGGGAAAATTCTAAGCAAATACCATTTGAATTTGCAAAACCTCCAAAAGTCCAACGAATTTGTAAAAAAGACTGAGAAGTACCAAGGACCTATAAGGAATATGTAAATTCAGGCAAAATTACCTTTTTACCCTTAATTTTAAATAAATAAAAAATAAAATAAGATACGCTTAAACACCCCCACCGCCAGCAAGGTGGCCGTCTGCCACCGCTCGGGCATCACTGGCCACGCAAGGGGATGGCCGCCGCCCCCTGTGCCGGTGGCCCTCTAGCAGCCGATCGCCGGTCGGGGTCGGCCAACAGCCACCGGCGGGGGGTGGCCGACTGGCCCCCAACCGGCGACGGGGGTGTTGAGGGTATTTTTTTATATTTAAAACTAAGGGTAAAGGATATTTTCACCCGAATTCACATATCCCTCATAGGTCCTTGGTACTTCTCAGTCTTTTTACAAATTCGACAGACTTCTGGGGGTTTTGCAAATTCAAATAGTATTTATTTGGAATTTTCCCTTTAATTTAATTTAATTTTTACATTTTATATAAAATTCTATTTTAATATATATCAAATTTAAAATAAAGATGATCTTATAACTATAATTTCTTGTAAAAATGAATTTAATACTTAGAAAAATAATAAATTAAAAATTTAGATTAAAATTTAAAGTTGAGATCTCATCATAATGATAAGAAATTGGCTGCTCATCAACTAAAAAAACTCAATCTCTTTCCTTTCTTTCTCTCCTCCTTAGGACAGAGCAACAGGTGGGTTGGGCAGCCCAAGCCTAAACCCATAGCCCACCCATTTAACTTAAAACGAGTATGGGCTAGCCTATACCCTGTACTCCAACCCATTTAAATATGTGTAAATAGGCTAGTACATAAATGAGCGACTAATCGGATTTTTGATAACCCATTTACATTTAAATGTTTTTTTTTGAAAAAAAAAACATACATAAGCATTAAGCATCCATACAAATTCATCATTATAAATTTTGAAATCTAAATCTTCAAAGTTCAATAATCATAATTCATTCAAAACAATATAAATTTAAACAAGTACCATTATGACATAATTTTGATGTTCAAACTCCAACTCTTAAAACATTACCACTACAACTCTACAAGTTCAAAGATTAACAAAATGACATGCTTCCATTGAATTTGCATGCTTCAGTCTTCACCATTATCTTCATGGAGGGAGTCAAAGAATGCCTTTACCTTGTACTGGAATGAGATGAGTAGTTAATAAATAAATAAAATTACATGGCATGGGCGGGTACAGGTAGCCTATAGGTGTGTCTGGCCATTTAAGTCTTAAATAGGCGGGTTCTAACCTGTTCTATTATGGGCCTTTTTGGACGGGGTCAAAATGAATTACATTGGGTTGTGGGTGGGTTCATGTGTTATGAGTTCCATGCTCAACCCCACTTCTCCCTTCCGATGAAGAACTCCAACAATCATACTAAGTTTTATATTTAGGATCAGCATCTTAATCTTCAGCAACAAGAGTCGGTCCGTTTGGAGGGACATTCACTCAATACTGTCGTCCTTCAATGCGGTTTATTTTCAGTAATGCTCTATTTCTTCTTTGTTTCTTTTTTTCCCCTCAGCTTGACTTTGAAATTTTTTGTTCTCATATAATCGTAAACCTTTAAATTCACTCCAATGATAATATTGATCGACATTTTAATATTTTATCAAAAAAATCAAAACATAAAAGATATAATTGACATTTTCTCAATCCTTTTACAGGTCTTATTTTTACCTAAGCATTGGGAATATTTGCTAGACCAATTTAAACAGGAATTCTACAAGTTATATGGCATGATTGTAGAGCTTTTGCTTACACGTCATTGACTTCTGTTCAACCTTTTCTCCCCCACGTCTTTTCTTCTTACTAGCCTGTCATCTTTGGCCTTTGACTCGTGCTAAACTCTATGCTTTCCTTTATAATTTTTCCCTTTCCCTTTGGTTCTTTGGCAATTTGTGACTACGAACCCTTAGATGCATTCTAAATTAACTGAAGAAGCAGTTAGCTAAATTTATTCTTAGTGTTTCTTGAAGGATGTGGTGGGTTTCTTTTCTTTAAGATGCTAATAAACAAATTTTGGGGATAAAAAAGCTAATTAAAATTGGTTTAAGATAATAAATACGTAAACAATACAACCCATTTTTTTTTTAAAAAAAATACCCTTATTTATAAAGAAGGTGGGTGGGAGAGAATGAGTAGAAAAGGTGATGACAGAGAAAAAGCAAAAAAAAAAAAAAGGTGAGAGAGACATAATTAATTAAAGATAAAAACAAAAAAACAAAAATTAAATGTTGAGACATCTCTAAATAGTATCTTATAAAATGAAATACACTCATACAACAATGGTATGTTATGAAAATGAAAACTTTTTTCTGATACTTGAATCTTGATTGATGAAAAGTTAAACAAGAAAGAAGCTTATCAAACAAGAAATAATCCACCAAAAAAGATATAAAATCAACATTCTCACTATCCCAATTCCAAACTTCCAAAATTCAGGTCAAAAACAGAAAGTTCTATTAACAAATGTAACTGAAGAAATAATATGGAGAAAGAAGATAAAGAATCTTAGTGTATTTACAACCCTAAAACCTAGAAGGATCTCAGTTAGAAAGACCAAGTTAACTCTCTCTTAGAGGGAGACCAAGTTAACTCCCTCTCTAAACATGATGAGGATTTCACATTCAACACACCTTAAACCACAATGACTAGACCCTTTATATGATGGGATAGGATATTGTCACACTACTTTTTCACCGTTAGATCAGAATCTCAATAGGAGAAAGAAATGATAAAAAAAGATGAGATTCTGATCTAAAGGTGAAAAAGTGATATTGACATTGGTAATGACAAAAAATGGTAGTGATAATATCCTATCCTTTATATAATAAGGCCTTAACCAACTAATAACCTTTCTAACACGTCTTCTCAAATTGAACACTATTCATCTCAAATGTGCTCAACTTGAACACAAAAATAAGGAGAAAGGTGAATTGATTTGAATAGTTTTACAATCACAAAACAATACAAATATTTCTTCAATTCACAATATTATTCTTCATATCCACATTTGCTGATTCACTCCTAAAAGGCTTCAAACCATAATCTCCTACACCTTGTAATTGCTACACCTTCCTACCAGACAGTTTTGGTTCAAATTCAATCAAATTGGCTTTGAGGATTCCCAGAGGAACTGTCACGATAACAGTAGCAACAAACCAAGCTTCCATTATGCAAATATACCTTTGCAGCACTTCATGGGCAAGTCCTTGTTGCCTTAATTCTTAAATGGCCCTGTGCAATCTGAAATTTAGCTATTTGTTCGCAGCAAATTTCCTTTGAATTCTCTAGACCAATTCATCCTTCAACCTTTTCCAGTACCCTTTATATAATAGGGCATTAACGAACTAATCACCTTTCTAACAGGGTCTAGAACTTGAAGACGGAATGATTGTCTATCGTCTTCTCCAGACGCATTTCCCACTGGTTACCAAATATATCAAACACGAAGCTTGGAAATCCCTCCTCGAGCATTTCTTCTAGAGTCAGTTTCACCAAAAAGATGCTACACGAATGTTTATATAAGTATATAACAGGTGTGATCCGTAAGACGGAGTGGCATGGAACAGAAAGAACTAGATCATTTGGGATTGGAATCCCATGGCCTCTTTTTTCAGATTGTCTGTTTGGTTTAGTGATAAAAGCCTCTTTTCTAAAATGATTTATGGTGTATAAAATAAGTATGTAAGAGAAATTTTATCTTAATTTGTGGAAACATACTTTTCAAACGCTAACTCAACAGCATTAAGAGAAATCACCTGATCTTTGTAATACCCCAAAATTGACAATTATGATAAATTCAATATTTTGTTTGATGGCACCTATTTAAAAATAGGTGAATATGAGGTCTCAAATTTTGAGATATATTTACTTTATCTATTAGGTTATTTTCCCTTAGAATTAAGGTAGTTAATTTTTTATTTTTTCTAAATTTTGATTGGAATCATAAAATACCATAAAAATACAAACAATTCCCAAATTCAATTAGGGATTTTATAAGATCAAAGAAGGCAAGGAAAAATTAGAAAAACACATCAACATAGGAGTTAGTAGACACTTGGATTTTCACTAAACAAAATGATTATGTAACTTTTTGTAATTAATCAAGGGATTGAATAAGGAAGACCTAAATCTCTAAATTGAAGAAACTAGATTTTCTAAAACCTAGAATTAATACCTAGCTCATGTTAAATTCATAAAATGTCATAAGAAATCATCTAAACACTTGAAACAATTAAGAGACAATTATTAATAATTAATGGGCAATTAATTAGCATTAAAGGAAGGTTTAACTAATTATTTACCATCACTAATTAGAAGGATGATAGGCTAATTAAAAGGTAGGAACCAATAAAGGCTTGGGATTAGCACTAAAGGAATTAGGAACAAACACAAATTAATACATGAGCCAATCATACAACAAGAAGAGCTAATTAATTAAGCTTAGGATTAAGATGTTAATCAAATGCTAATCAAAAGTTGAAAAGTCAACAATTTAACCTATGATCTAAAGGCTAAGAAATCATCTTATAAAGCTTATCCAAAGGCCCTAATTAACTCTAATAAAGCATAATCCATGTGATAAGGCAACAACCAATGGAAAATTTCCCTAATACTTGGTATAATTAAAACACAAAAATTAAAAATGAATATTAGGGGGGAGGGGACGGTTTTTGGCATAAAAAGAAGAAGGGAAATTGTCCAAAAAACTTATCCAATGCCACATACCCCCCCCTCCTTGAGTCATAAATCTATACAAGGTGAGTCACTACTCTAGCCAATGAATCACCACCCTAAACCATGAATCACTAATCTAAACTTGCATGAGTCACATACCTACATGATAAATCACAACCCTAATTAGATAAGATGATGTAAGGGATGATGGAAGAAGATGATGTAAGGAAGTAGAGGTGGACCAATGAGATAAAAGATAATTAGAATAACTAAATTGGGTTATAAAAATAATTCTAGATAAAAACCAATAAAACCTATACAAATTAAATCATATCTTGAAATCCTTGAACTAAGTATGAAAACCAAGTTGAGATTCATAACAAGCATAAATCTAGCATTAAGGCAAGTATAACCAAAGTCATTTTCATGATTGTTTGAGAAATATAACCAATAGGAAAGATAGGCAAAATTGGTCTCAAAATGAAGCTAAAAATTCCTAGAGTTCAAAACCAATGAGTAATTGAGCAAACAACTTCATTAGATTACCTAAACACTTTTTTTTTCAATGAATTCTATTATATTTAGTATAAGAAAAGCCAAACACTTTGGATAATAGACATAAATGGTGGAAGAGGATAATGTACTAGGGTAATGACTCATGTAGGTGACTCAAAAGCAATTTGAAGGGCTAGGATTTGTGCTCCAAAATACCCTAGATCCAAGGGCCAAGAATTGCTAAGAGGAAGTTCCAACTAATTACCAAACTTGCCCAACCCTTCTACTATAAATAGGGGTCCTTGGCCCTTCACAAAACTCACACCAAAACCAAGCAATCTGAATATTAGAGAGAGTGGAAGAAGCTTGAAGGAGTTCAAGAAGAGGTAAGCAAGTTCTTTAGTTTCTAGCTTTTAAATTCTTAGTTAGAAGTAGCTTAGATCTTAAATAGTTTAGAATAATTTTAAATTCGTGTTTTTATAGTCAAAATCATTTTTATTTCGAAAATATAGTGAAGAAATAGTTTTAGCAAAATTTCCGGAAGAGAAACACCGAAGTAACGAAGTTCTGGCGAAATTTCATCGGTTCTGAAATTTCTGAGTCAGTCAAAGAAAAACTATTATTTTATGCTGAAATCATGGTTAGAAAATTCTGAGAAAATTTATGGTTAAAGTAGACATATAGGGATCTTTAAATATGTAAAGAACATGTCCAAATGATTTCTGAACAGGGAGATAAAAATTCCCAAAGTCAGGGCTACGAATTTCTGAAAAATTCTGGACAGATGTTCAAAACTAAAAACCTGGGAATGAACCGTGGAATCTGGTCAAAATCTGATATTTTTTCTTGAAACTAGAAATCTTAAGGATTCTGAGGAATTTTACGGATCCTCGTTTTGAGTTTTCTAGAATTAGTTATGATTTTTCAAATTTAGGCGAAATTCTGCCCAGATTTAAGGACCAGCGTTTTTCTCAAAATAATAAAGGGAAATAATAAATTCATAAATCCACCAGGGGTAAAATAGTCATTTGTGGCTAGGATACCTATTGGGATATTGGTTGTAAATTAATAAATGAAATATTACCTTATAGGGAATCTGTGATCGCTTCGCAACCGACAACGTACCGTGAACACCGACAAAGGTACGGACGCGTACTGTAACACTAACTCTGATGCTTATTGTACACTTGTATGTGGTAGATATGCTCATAGACTGTGACTCTGCTTGAGAATTATTGAATATATACGGGTTACAGTCTTGGTAATGCCGTTTGAGTTTTCCTAGCGCGCTGAGGACACGATAGGCCATCGTGGCACTGGTGAAGAGTGCAGACTGAATTGATGTGAATATGTGATAATTGAATTGATATGTGGTTATGCTATACTGTCATGAAATACCTGTCATATATATAACTGTTCATAAGCATAAGGTTAACCGTTACCTGAGGTTCAATGGGAATTGAACCTCGGCTCTTACCATAGCCTCAGGTTCTGGTGGAGGTAGAGATGCTGACAAAGGTAAGCAGCCCGCTTGAGGATTCAGACAAAGGATCGTTCTTCGGACGTTGTTTTTGGCTTTTCGGTTTAATTTTGAATACCTGAATATGTCGGATGACTGTATTAGTATCAGACACACCAACAAAGGATGTTTATCAGTTACTCGTTTTGTTTTAAAAAGAAAATCTTTTTCCGATGCCACTCTGATTATTTTCTCGAAGCTCTGATAATCCCTTTTCCAAAACCACATTTAAAAAGGCGGGATGTTACAATCTCAAGAAGAGTGGTAGTGCAACTGGAATCTTTGTAGCTGAATAAATCAATGAGAAGTTGAGAACCTTGCTATGAGACTCCACAATAATGTCCTTAAATCCCATATCCCATGCTAAATTGAGTCCTTTAAGTAGGGCCACCTTCCTCCGCTTCATAAGCAATACAATTACCCAGATATATAAGAAGAGAAACCAGCAATCCAATTCCCTTTAAAGCGGTCTCCAATGACTCCACCACAAGCTGCTCTATGTAAAGACTCCCAACTATAAAAAAAATAGAGTTTCGGCGGCGACTTTCGGCAGCGACTTTCAATGTCGCCACTGAAAGTATGACTTTCAGCGGTGATAATAGAATCGTCATTGAAAGTATTGACTTTCAGGGGCAACAATGTTTGTCGCCACTGAAAGTATGATTTTCAGTGGCGACATTATGTTGTCGCCGCTGAAAGTGATAGTTTCAGCGACGACTTTCATATGTCGCCACCGTAAGCATGTTTCAGTGGCGACTTAATGTTGCTGCTGAAAGTCTTTTGTTTTTAAATTTTTTTTTAAATTTAGTTTTTTTTCTTATGATATTTATATAATAAATATGTTTATTGGTGTAATTTCTTGTGAAAAAATAAATTATTTTTTTGGATTATTGTGAGATAAAAAGAGTTTTAGAGATAGTGTATGTGTTGTGCATGAGAGAGTGAGAGGAAAGAAGTGAGAAGATAGTGATATAGTATTAATAATTCTTAGAAATTGATAATATTCCAATACATTTTATTTCCTTTTTAACTATTTTTGAAATCCAAATGTACATAAAAAGAAGTTTATCTATAGAAGAAAATGTGCATGCCAAAGTATCAAGTAAAAAGTCAAAGAATTTCTTGTTTTATCTTATATATTTGTTGGTAGAATATATATATATTTACTAACCTGCATTGTTACATTAAGGTTGTTGGTAAAAATTATTTTTCACTTGACTTTTTGTTCCATGAGAAAAAAAATGTTAATATAAAAAATAACTTATTTAATATAGCAAACTCCATATTAAAGATTTTCATTAATGATTTTTTAAAAGAAAAGATATTTATTAACGTGAGAAAAACAACCTATATATCACATAAGTAAAATTGTGTGATTAAATGAAGATTGATTTTTTTATTGACAAAAAAATAATTTGAGTTCTTTCAAGAATAAATTTTATTCAAAATTTTAATAAAAATATTTAATTGATAACGGTGTCATGCGTTTTTTTTTCTTTTTAACTCAAAACATTCTTAATCGTCATTCTTCATGAACACAAAAACTCATTTGGTTTAAATCAATCATATTTTATTTTATTATATATATTAATGTTAATATATATATACACACTTATTAAAAAACTAAGTTAAAGAGAAATTAAATTCTTTCAAAAAGAAAGAGGATATAGAAGATTAGGAGAGTGTAATAAAGTCAATTTACCTATATTTTAAAATTCCAAATTGAGTCTATAACTTAATTAGGGAGTTGTTGGGTTTAACAACCTAATTTAGAATTTCTCTATTTTAAGAAGCTTTATATGAGATTTTCTCAAACTATTATTTTTCTAAAAGATTCACATGTTCTCTCCAATACAAAGGGAATTTTCCCTCCAAACATTTCATACTCCCCTCCATTTAACTTAATTGGCAAAATGGAAAAAAAAAAAAAAAAGACATCTGCGCTAAGTCTGTTGAGCTCAACACTCCTCTTCCCCAAATCGAAATCCTCTCATTCTCTGATTGCATGCAAGTAAACTCAAATTATTATATCTTTTTTCCACTTAATAATTAAATTCAATTATTTTGCTCAAATTTATCCAGAGAAAAATGCAAGTATCATTACCTCTCCAAATATCAACAGCCAAATCATCATCTTTACAATATCTATTCAATGAAATCATACCATCTCATAATCTTTTATCCAATATTTAAGTTATACAATTTGAAAGTTTCACTCTAATTTAGAAAAGTAAAGTAAAATATATTTAATGAGTTAAAAAATGAGAATTAGAACCCTTTCTCTAATCAATTTGATTTTGAGTTGAAAATATATGGGCACTTCATCATCATGTGCTTTACATTATTTTTCTTAAATTTATCGAAGTTATATTATTAAAGTTATTATTTTTCTAGTAAAAAATTTGTTTGATTAGTTTGTACATCTAGACGTGTGGGAAAAACCATGCCCAAAAATATTGCATATGCATTCCCTCCCCTTATAAAGATTAAAACATATTTCCCCTCCAAAAATTTTGCGGCTCCCTCCATTATTTTTAGCGCCTTTCTTTTATTTTCTTTCATTTGTGAACCCTCTTCCTCCACTCACAGACTTTTCCGTCGTTCGATGGCTCCCCCTACAAACCAGCAGCGGACCCACGGTGCTCTCGGCGACTCGGCTCCCATGGAAATGCTTTGTTTGATTAATCAATCAATGGAAATACTTTGTTTGGCTTGTTTTTAGTTGATTAACAAGTTTACCCTTTTCCCTAATTGCTTGCAAGCGGACCCTAAGAAGAAGGGGTGAGTGTAAGATACCTAGGTGTAAGTGACCATGTCTTCTTCTGAAGGTGAATCGATGTCAGATTTGGACGAAGAGGTAGAACAGGGAAAGCAGACCAAGTCTGAGGGATCCGTACTTGATTATAGTATACGATTTGATAATTTCTGTCAGAACTTCAAAGTTCAAGTGAATCGACTTACAGAGGATGACATAGAGTTCGATATGATGGGGATTGATCCAGCACTTGCCAATGCATTTCGAAGAATTCTTATAGCAGAGGTGAATTCTTTATGTTTTCTCCATATTTATGGTCAAAATACCCCTTTGCTATCTGTATTTGGATTTTGGAGATTTTGAGAGTTGGATTTTATACTTTTGTATTATTGAATGCTCGTTGTAATATATTTTAGATGGTCATTGCTGTTGGAGATATTGAATTTCAATTTGATTGCTGTACATTCAGGTTCCAACAATGGCTATTGAAAGAGTATATATAGCAAACAACACATCAATTATAGGGTTAAGGAGCAATTTGGCTAACAAACTATTAGTTCAAGAGCGCCCAACACAATAAACTTTTAACTTGACCAAAAATACCAATAAACTTTTAAAATTATAAAGTTAACACAATCTGTTAAAAAAGTAAATTAACGTCGTTAGTTGCACTGCAATTACTACTGCATGCAACCAGTACATGCCACCACCAAAGAGCCTTATCCTCATCCCATCAGACTCCCTCTTTCTAATCTTCTCTCTCTCTCTTTCTCTGCTTTCGCCGAGTCCACATTCCTTGCTAGTCAATTATGTCTTCTTACATGCTATTCTTAAACGCATAGTTTCGTTTAGTGGGTAAAGTTGAGTGTTGGATTTTTACAATCTGGGATAATGAGAAGCTGACACGTGTGCATCCTTTCACTGAGTTTATTTCCCTGAAAGCAGCAGCAAATCGCAGAAACCTCAGATCAATGTTTTTTTTTTTTTTTTGTATAAGAAAAAAAGACAAATGTTTTCTTCTTGGACCAGACCCTTAACCAGCTATATAATCTCAGCTTCTCTGATCTTCTTCCATTCATTCCCTTCAGCTGAGAACGAGAGAGAGTGAGAGGCTGAGAAAAAGTGAGGAAGGACGAAGGAAGCAAGAGGGAGACTCCAACTGAGATCACAGTGCTCTGTTTCAACTAGTAAAAAACAGAGATAGCGGTGATCGTCTAGGATCAGTTTTAAACCCACAAATCAGAGGTGAGTCTTCAAGTTTTTCTTCCTTTTAGCTCCGTGAGTTTCCTAAGTATATTGTTGTACATGAAGACAATATGATAGATCTATATTAGAAGCCAAAGACTTAACTGATATCGGTTTGTTGTCATATAAGTATATATGTATATGATGCTAACCTTGCCGTTGGAAGCATAAATATATGACGCTATATACATTAACGCAGAGAAGGAAAATTGAGTTTGTTACTTGGATATATATTTGCTGCATGTGGAAGAAAAGGAAAACTTTTGCTATTAAATATATACACACACACTCACATGATGTCATATATATATATATATATATATATATATATACTGATGCTATATATATAAGCAAGAGAAGGAAAACCTTTGCTATTAAATATATATATATACACACGCGTGGGTTTAAAGGAATGAGTAGATTAGCTTTAATATATATATATATAGGGCTGTTTCAGAGCAAAAAAAATTATATAGGGCTATTATCACCAAAACATTATCAATAAAATTGCAAAAAAATGAAGAAAACTGCAAAAATATGCTAACCTGATTCCTCAAACTCAATTTATTTAGTAAACTTCTCAATAAAATTGGTCCACAAACACCACATCTAACATCATGACCTGCATTACCTAGACCAGCACATAAGAACCAGCAAGGCCAATGAAAAAAAAGGAAGCATTCACCAATGGTATTCTTCCAACATATAAAATGCAAAAAAATGCTTTAAGTCAGAAACATACCAAACACCACATCAGAAACATACCAAACATTTAAGGCGCAGCATTTTTTTTTCCAAATGTCATTTAAATGTTTCAGAAACATCCTTAAAAGCTTTCCATTTTTTTTCCTCTTTTACGTGCAGCAACTTGTAGTTTAAATACTTACCTAAATACTTATCTAACTAGCTTTTCAGATTTGTCGTGGCTCGCTGTTACTCCACGTTGAATTCGCCTCTGCTTTTGGCTTCTTAAAACAGAGCACTATGATCTTAGTTGGAGTCTCCCTCTTGCTTTCATCGTCCTTTCTCACTTTCTCTCAGCCTCTCACTCTCTCTCATTCTCAGCTAAAGGGAGAAGCTGAGATTATATAGCTGGTTAGAAGTCTGGTCCGAGAAGAAAACGTTGGTCTGAGGTTTCTGCGATTATATAGCTGCTTTCACTCACTTGTTCTTCTTCTTTCAACACTCACGCGCTCACTACTGATGATAGTGACTCCGGGATGAGGGAGTATTTTGTTTGGGGATCATCTTGTAGTATTGCAAAGCTTGCTTGTAGTTGTGCTACGAACCCACCTCGGTGCTCGACCTCTGCCGGAGCCCCAGCCCTCCAGCCGTTATCGAGTCCGTGTCAAAGCTGCCACCGACGTAGGACTCCGCGGAGGTGGACGAGCATTGGCAGCTTCAACTGCGTCTGCGTCATTGTTCCGGTGCCATGACTAATGCGCATCCATCTCGTTCGCGATTCTCAACCTTCCATGCCCAAAGCTTGGCTCCCTATACACCGATAGAGGACTCGCTGGATTCTTAAACCTGTTCACAAAATTAATGGACACAAAAATCAATCATCAAACTAAAACTACACGTCAATATTAATTAAGCTAAATGTTAAGCATGTAAGGCAAATATGCAAGCCCCTCCCAGTTTTGATCTGATCGATTGCGTACATGGTGGCTCAGTTATGGCAAAAGCAGAGAAAGAGAGAGAAAGATTAGAAAGAGGGAGTGTGTGACGTGATGAGGATAAGACTCTTTGGTGGTGGCATGTACTGGTTGCAGTAGTAATTGCAATGGAACTAACGACGTTAGTTTGCTTTTTTAACAGATTGTGCTAACTTTGCAATTTTAAAAGTTTGTTGGTATTTTTGATCCAGCTAAAAGTTTATTGTGTTAGGGGCTCCTGAACCAATAGTTTGTTGGCCAAATTACTCCTTAACCCTTTTACAAGATGAAGTTCTTTCCCATTGATTGGGTCTTATTCCCCTGGTTGTTTGAATACCTGGTATGCATATCTACTGAAACAAACATTAAATTGTATGACATATCAATTATCATTGATAATTCTCTTTATGTTGTTTGATATGACCCCTTGCTTTGGGTTGAACTGTGAAGTTGAGTATTTGTTGTTTGATTTTTTTTTCCTTTTTGCTATAATTAGAAAATGCGGGTTGAACAATGGTGTTTTCCTTGGTAGTTTTGTGCATTTTATTTTTTGCGAGGCATTAACACGGTTTTCCTTATTAGTGTGTCAGAACTCAGAAAGTACTTTTGTTAGAAAGTCAGCAGCAAGCTTGCTAAGTAAAAAGAGGCTTGCTTAGGCAACAGTATGTATACCTGTCTTTGCTCGTATGTTTTTGGTTTCATTCGCTGGGTTTGAGTTGTTACACTGAGCTTTTACAATTTTAGCCTGTCCCCAAGAAGGGTCGCTCTGTGAAGTCTAGGACCAATAAGGTTGGAGATGGAGGTGCACAGGTTAAGCCTTCAAAATCAATTGAAATCCCTGAAGATGTTGAGGAAAATTGATATCTTGCCCAAGGACTTGATCTGAGTCTACTGTGTAAGTTATTGATACTTTTAGTATATATTGTTGCAAGTCTTTCTTTTAATAGCCTTCTCATTCTCCTAACACAGACAAAGTTCTTAATGTATTCCGTTTGGAAATTTAAGGCTGCTTCTTTGGTCTTTGGACAGTAGTACTTTGACCCGATTGCCTTATTTTGAATAAATGGCAAACCTTTTCTTATATTTCCCAATAGGTGTCTTCTTATGGAGTAAATTATTTAGTGTCCTTGAAGAACTTTGCATTTGTCGTTTGTCTTTAATAGTAATTTCTTTTGACAAGGTATGAAGATTTGATTGGAAAAAATAAAAATTAAAAGAATTTCATATATGCGTTGTATCTTCACTACTACAAAAATTGGATATCACTACCCTAAAAAACGTCCTTATTTAAAAATAGGAAGTAAAAAATGAAGGTAGTGGCATTCTTGTAAATATATGGAAGGAAAATGAGCCTTTAGGACTTGTAAAATTTAGGACTTGTAAAATTGATTTTTGGCGTTCTAACATAATTTCAGGACGCTTTAAGTAGTTTCGCGCGAGAATTTTTTGTTTGGCACCATGGTGTTTAATGTTCTTTGGAGTAAAAATAATTTTTGGCGTGAATTTAGACGACCTGAAATGAATTCAGGTCGTCAATATTTGAATTTAGACGACCTGAATTCAATTCAGGTCGTCAATTTTTGAATTTAGCAACCTGAATATTTGAATTTAGACGACCTGGTCAATTTTTGAATTTAGACGACCTGAATTGAATTCAGGTCGTCTAAATTGGAATAAATTTTGGCACCATGGGATATTTTTTGGGAATAAAATTTATTTGTTTGGTGCCATAAGTGCTTTTGTTTTTTAATTTTTTTTACATTGACGGCCTGAATTAAATTAAGGTCGTCAATACTGGATTTTAGACGACCAGAATTGCATTCAGGTCGTCTAAAATGAATTATTTGGTGCCATTTAAGATTTTTTTTTTCACAGGAAAATTCTTGAAAATTGATATCAATTTTGAGACTTTAGACAACCTAAATATTAATTTAGGTTGTTTAAAATTTTTTTGAGACTTTAGACGACCCAAATAATAATTTAGGTCGACTAAAATGAAATATTTGGCACAATTTAGGATTTTTTTGGCTCCAAAAAAATCTTGAAATTTGATATCATTTTTGAGACTTTAGAGAACCTAAATATTAATTTAAATTGTCTAATTTTTTTTTTGAGATTTTAGACAACCCAAATAATAATTTAGGTCGACTAAAATAAAATATTTGGCGCAAGTTAGGATTTTTTTGGCTCCAAACAAATCTTGAAAATTGATATCATTTTTTAGTCTTTAAACAACCTGAATATTAATTTAGGTTGCCTAAATTTTTTTTGAGACTTTAGACAACCTAAACAATAATTTAGGTCGTCTAAAATGAAATTTTTTAATTTCATTTATCACTTCTTTCCTTTGCACACTACTTAATTCCTCCACGTAGGCCTTCCTCTTTTCATTTTCGATTTGCACATATATGCCTTCCTCTTCTCTCCTCTACACCCCATCTTCTCTTTCGATTGATTCCTACTCCTTCAACACTCTTCGATCTGGCAGGGCAAGGAGATGGCAGCTAGGAGACGACGGCGAGGAGACCGAGCAACGAAACGCTAGAATCTGCACTTCAGAACAAGAGTCACCATCGATTTCATCCAAAACACTGCCGCCAGTAAGTGTTTTTCCAGATCTAACTCTTGTTGATCTTTTAGATCTGAGAGGGCACCAATTTTTGCAGATCTGGAAATCTCTTCATGGCTCCAAGACGATACTATGAACACCAAGTCTCTTGCAGATCTGAAATTAATTTGTTTTTTGCATTCTTGCTCCTTATTCCTTCCATTTTAAGGGATTAGAATGCGAGTTGTTAGTTACTTGTTAGGTTTTTTTTCTTTTCTTTTTTTCATTGGATCTTCCTTGTTTTCTCTATTTCAGTTACTCTCTTTGTGTTCTTTTCTTGTTCTTATTCTTGCTAGTTTTAGAATTTCTTGCTTGTAACATAAAAAAGAAAGTTTTTCTGGAATTTGATTTTTGATTTGTTCTTTTGTGGCCAACCCCGTGGGTTTTTTTTTTTTAAAAAAAAAAAGCAGTAAGACGACCTGAATTTAATTCAGGTCATCCAAAGTATTTTTTTTTTTTACTGCCCCTCATGAGACGTCCTTAGAAAAAAGGACGTTAAATGGGTCAAATTTAAAATGTTTTTGATGTTTTTTGTAGTTGTGCTTTATATGTTAACTGACTTCGAGAATTTTTTATCTCATATGTTTCATGCTTTAATTGTAGGCTAACTTGCAAGAACTTCGCCAACAACAAGATGGAACAAATGGAGCAAAGAATACAAGCTCAACTAACTCTCTTGATGCAACATGAGCAATTTGCAACTACTACTCTATCTATTCCCAGTATTGTTGTTCCACCAGCAAGTCCTTCATAGTTTTCAAGTTTGATGACAAATATTTAGACCTTGTTTAGAAAATTTAAATACTTGCTGTTAATTTTGAAGAATATTAGTATTCTTGTTAATTAGTATGTTGTTAATTTAAAATTACTTTTGATCTATATCATTAGTATTCTTGCTACTTAGTCTGTTGTTGGTTTAATTTTAGCAATTGACACTATAAAATATTTTTAAAAAAATTTATTACTTTCAGTGGTGACAATTGTCGCCACTGAAAGATGTATCAGTGGCAACAAAATTCTCGCCACCGATACATCTATCCTCAGCGACACTTTTGTCACCATTGATACATCTTTCAGTGGCGACAAATTTTGTCGCCGCTAATATAACTTTTAGCAGCGACAAAATAGTTGTCGCTGAAACATCTATCAGTGGCGACAATAGTTGCCACCGATACCCTACTTTTGGTTGCGACACTTGTGTTGGTGGGTTTTGATGCACTTTCGGTGGTGACAAAATGTCACTGCTGAAAGTATACTTTCGGCGGCGACAAAAAAATGTCGCCGCCAAAAGTATCGGCGACAATTGTATAGACAGCGACAATTTGTCATCACTAAAACACTTTTGGTGGTGACTTTTGTACTTTCAGTGGTGACTTTTATCGCCACCGAAAGTCAATTTTTTTTGTATCAGACTTTGCACCATCAACATTCACTTCGATTGTAGTATTAGGTGGTGGAGGTTCCCGGTTTCTTCTTGATCTGTTATCCATACGTGAAAGACAATCAGAAAGGTCATTCTTTATGGAAAAATGGTGGCGCACATTTAAGGCACCAGTCACATTGAGATGAACATTGGGATCATTTTCTTTTAATTTCCTTAAGTAAGTAGGAAGCCTACTTTGAAAAATTAGCCATATATAAAAAATATTTAAAAAAAATTAAACAAATAAAAAAAATCTAATTCTCTCACCTCCATTCCATTTCCAGATAACTTTGTAGATGAGATTGAAATGATGAGGGCGAATCTGTCCAATCATGAGAAGTTGCACTCCATGTTATAACGTCATTGCCCAGGTGAGACTTTGAAGGAATAAAGAGGTAGTAACATTTGAATTACCTCATTAATTAGGAAACAAACCTGTCTTTGATTTTCTTGCCATGAGTCAACCAGCAGTCTTCAAAGAACTTTACTCTCTTGCCATCTCTAACCCTTCATCTTAATCTTATTCCAGCTTCAATAATCTCACGTTGTTGGCAAATAAAAGGGAGAATGATATCTATGTCCCAACCAAGGAAATAATATATTGACAAGTTCTAATTTTTAATGGTAATTGATTCACTTATTAATTAATCTTTCTGTTCACTTAACAATTGAGACTTTTCTGATATTATTGTTGGACTTCTTTATCTTGTAAGAATTCACATTTGAAGTCATCTGATTCTTAAGAAGAATTCTTTTTTTCTTTTTTCTTTTTTTAACTAACTTAAAAAATTATTCTTTAAATTTACATCTAGAGGCATTCTCTTCCAATATTAATGTTAAAGTGTAATTTATTAGGCTTACGTTAAGTTATGGTCTTTCTACGAAACATAGTGTACGAGGAAGCGTTATGGATCACGTTATGATCGGCTTTATGGCTTTGAATATGCAGTTGTTATTGAAAGTATGAAAGGCAAAACAACATAGTGTTCAAAAAAAGAAAGGCAAAACAACATGTTTAATACTATAATTTTATACAAGATTTTAATATTAAAATTTTATGTCTGATTTTAGTTTGGCATGTTAAATTTATAAAATATATTTTTATTTTCACTCCTCTAATTCTAATATCATTAGCCTTAAATGATGAATTTTTATATCAATTTTTATTATTTTGAAATTTGTCATAATTATATTATAACATTAATTTTAAATGATAAATTTATTTGTTTGAATAGTAATTGATACAAAATTACTTTTTTATTCACTATTCTATTTGTATCAATTGGGATTTCTATGGGAAGAACGTCCCCTTCATGTGGGTGAAAAGTTCCTAATAAGCAGGTTTCTTAAATTCCCCCTCCCCCGGCCCCCCCCCCCCCCCCCAAAAAAAAAAAATGTTTCACAAAAATTCGTAGAACAATGTAAGCTCAGGAGCCGAATAATTTAAACTAGGTGGCAAATATAGATAGAGGAATTAAACCATTTTTTTTAAAAAAAAAAAACCCAGTAAATTAACAATTAAATAAAAACTTACGGTCCAATAACTTAAACGTATGACAATCAAGAAATATTTCTTTAAAAAATAAGGTCCTTCAATAAATATTAAAAAAACAAAAATTAAATAGTAAACTTTTCATTCACCTAATCTCCATCTCTCTCCCAGGATAGCATATTAACAGGAATTGATATATTATATTCTTTTTTTTTTTTTGGTAAATCTAAGCTACTTGTATGGTAGATAACAAAACGCTGTTTTCCGTACCATCAACCACTAGGTTAGTTTCCTGAGCCAAAAAAAAAAAAAAAAACCAGTAGGTTAGTTGAAGTTATTGGATTGTCCCTAGTAAATTCCAATTTTCATATATTTTATCCCACTTTATTTATTTATTTTTGAGACTATTTTAGGTTAATATGGAATTATTAGATAATATTTAGATTGTTACACAATTTTAGAAAATAATATAAATCAGAATTAATTATGAGATTATTGGGCTTAAATTATTAATATTCTGATTTTTATCTTGTAATCGAATAATATTTCTAAATATATGATAGATCACGATTTTATTTAATTTTTATAGGACAAAAAAAAACATATTAGAAGATCCTATGATTTAGAATTAACCTTGGACATTAAAAAAAGATCTAGCCACCAACATCAAGGGGACGCTCTCTTTAAGAGCCGCACGGCCATCATCAAATCCATTGTTTTTAATTATCGTATCCACTCACACGCGCTGAGAAAGAGAAGAGCCGCGGGAATTGGTGTGGAAGTTCTTCCATACTCAACCTATAACCACACTACCCTACTGGGGATTTGGTATCATTCAATTATTATTTCTCCCTACGGTATTCCTCCGGTGGATGCATAGTGACCGAGGAAATTGATTTAATCAATTCTCAATATTTCCTCATGTCTGAGGAATTACCTGAAAGCTTGGAGAGGAAAAATTTATGGCAGCTTAAGCCCATTTGGGAGATAACTTAGGAGAAGCATGGAGGAAGTTAAAGCCTATAAACTTACACTTGAAGATCGGAATGTTGTTCGTTTTATCTTTTTAATTCGAGACTTGAGATAATTTAGTTTTAAAGGATTTCAAGTTGTGTTAATTATATTAAAAACAATCTAGTTTTATATTGTAAACATATTTCTTTTAGATTAGATTGATAATTTGAAGTTTTTATGGTTGAGTCAATTGCTGAAGTCTTGTTTGTAACCTTTGGATTGTCAATTAATTATTAATTGAGTTTTCGTTATTAATTTAATTGACAATTTGGTTTATCATCTTAATTATTTAATTTGGTTGATAAATTGTCTAATTATTCAATTGGATAATTGAAAACAAGATTTCTAAAATTATTTTGAAATTAAATTGATTGGTTTTTAATGAGTTTAATTAGCCACACTTATTTCATTATGAGTTTTCTAGTAGAACATGTGTTATTGAGCTTGAGGTTTCCATGTTTCAATTAAGTAATTAAATTCTTTCTATCGTTCACTAATCTCTCTTTGATCTAATTATTAATTAATTTGGGCTAAAAAGTTAATTCCATACAATTCCTAAGTTGTTTGATTTGTTTTTAATTAATCTTCTTCTTAGGATTTTAATTCTTCTCTCATAACAACCAAAAAAAAAAAATTGCATTAAAAAGTTCATATAGATTAGTTTCATTTTCATTTAGGCTTTAGAGTCAATTACTTCTTACATTTAGTTAGTTTAATTAGTTTCGTTTCATTACATTTTTCATTACCTAAATTCAACCTAAAAAAACTCACAGATTGCTCATTGGGAGAATAACCCAAATTGACCCTAAACTACATAATTAATTAGGACCTAGTTCTGAATCCATTGTACTATAACATGTCTTTCTTCATCATACCTAGAATTTGTTGAGGAGCTAGAGTTTTCTTTTCTTCTGTCACGATTGAGCTGATATTTGTCCACAACTCATGGTTCCTTTATTCTTTCATAATCCACGCGGAGATAACGTAACGTATTTCATTTTTGTATCTTCGTAGATAAGTCCCTCATTTGGACCAGAGCAAACTAGTCTCCTGTTGTCACGATATCACTTATACCATCTTGATCTGTGCCTAAGAGATCCAGGAAGGGGTATTTGTTCCAGCACTTGATGTGTCAAATCAAATGTAAGAATAAAATCATATTCTAACCCAAGTCTGCCAATCCAATGAAGCACACCATTGAAACATACAGGCAGACTACAAACGTCACATGATATACTATTGACACGTTTCCATGACTATGTGATATTAAAAAAAAAAAAAAAAAAACCAAGCCCAGTCAATATATCTGATGACCATGATTACCATAACTAGTAACAAAGTTTACAATTTTAAAGTCATTGCTACTACGATCAAAAACAAACCATGCCCTACATGATTTTTCAACCCAAGTTATCATGAGGGGAAGCCATGAATATTTTTTAATAGTGTGGTTCCAAAGAATGAATTTGGAAGATGGTCTTTTGGCAAGACATACTAACCCATTTCTTGCATCTATAATTTCGGTATCTTTAAAATCATCAATGGTCACTGCTACAAAAAATGGATTTTGCGTCTCAAAAAGACGTCCTATTTTAAAAAAAGGGAGTAAAAACTAAAAGCGGTGGCATTTTTGTAATTATATGTGATAAAAGTCCTGCCTTTTGGAGTCTAAATTTCAAACTTAGACTCCAAAAATATCTCTCGCAGGCCCCACACAACCCCCTGCTACACCACGTGATACCCTGCTGCACGATGTGACCTGCTTTTCTGTTGTACGACGTAACTTTTGGAGTCTAATTTTAAAACTTAGACTCCAAAAGTCATGTCTTTTGGAGTCTAAGTTTTAAACTTAGACTCCAAAAGTCGGCGCCGTTCCCAGGCCGCTAGCGAGCGCGCCTCGCTTTCATTCTCTGTTCCTTGGCGCCTGGGGCGCTGGGGTTTGGTTGCCGGGGGAGGACTCGGGCTCGCCCTCGGCCTCCCCCGCGTTACATTTGCGATTTTTTTGGTGAATCCACTCTTTCTAACCCCAAGGCACATGGTTGGGGGGTCCGGGCAAGTTTTTGAGACGGTCTTGTGGGGCGAGGGACACTTTTGGAGTCTAAGTTTAGAACTTAGACTCCAAAAGGCATGCCTTTTAGAGTCTAAATTTAAGACTTAGACTCCAAAAGCGTAACTTTTGGAGTCTAAGTTTAAGACTTGGACTCCAAAAGCATAACTTTTGGAGTCTAATTAGTAAACTTAGACTCCAAAAGTTATGCTCTAAGTTAAATATTCCACCTCTTTCACATCTCGCGTCAAAAGTTCCTCAGTTTTCATATCCCGCCCGCTGTGACCCTTTCACTTTCATTATCATTTCACTTTTCATTTTCTTTCAGATCTATAGCGTTCATGACCCACCATGCCACCGGAGACGACGGCCGCGACCTCCCTCTCCATCCCTTATAGCGATAACATCTCTTGGTTGCAGATCTACAGATTTGGGTTGCAATAGCTTCAACGGTTGACAGATCCGTCGACGACAAAGCGCGGCATTGCCAGATCGAGGTTAAGTGCAACTTGGATTTTCCTTTGTTTTGAAATCTTCATGGTTCTAGCCCTCCGTCTGGGTGTCTATTCGGTCGACCTCCGTTCTCCGATTTTGTGTGTGTAGATCTGATTAAAGTTTCTGATTTTGTGTTTGTAGATCTAATATTATTAATAGCTTTTAGTTCGATTTGCCTTTTTTCATTTTGAAATTTCAAGCCGTCAAGCATTGATATTATTGATTTAAGTTTCTGATTTTTTGTAGTTGATTGTTGCTTCTGGTAATCTGTATTCTTCTTATCTAGCTAGTTGTCGGTTCTTCTTGGTAGTTGCAGGTTGCCTACATCTCGAACCTAAGCAGGTTCGGGGTTCTTTTTTTTAAAAAAAATACACAAAAAGGCGTCTAATTTTAAAATAGGACTCCTTATGTTAGGCGTCTAATATTAAAATAGGACTCCTTAAGTTTTCCCTATGGCGCCTCCCAGATAGACGTCCCCTCGAAAAAGGACGTCAAAAGTACAAAAAATAGGACTTCGTATCCCTGTTTTGTAGTAGTGGGTAGGATTCTCTATTGTGCTAAATAAATCGAATTGAACGTTATCTCAAAGCAGTGGATACATTACATGGCAATATGGAAAATAAATATATTCTCCTACTTAATTTGCAAGGCTTTTTTTGCATTTAGAAACTTTAATAAGAAGCATTTGGTTTGTAGAATGAAGATTTCACTCTGAGCTGCGGTATACAAAATCAGAACTAATAATAAAGTCATTCCAGTCTCTACAAACAAAGGCATATTAAAACAGTTCGGCGTCTAGTCTGAGCAAAATTTCTTCAACGGCGTGATGAGAAATAAAAGGCATACCATATGAGGAGGTCAGTTTTGATTTCTTTGAATAACTCATGAATTCGACATGGCATTGGCAATACAAAAAAAATAAAACAAATAATCAATTTCTGATAGAATTTCAGACCCCGAATTTTTCTGTGGCCAAATTACCCACGGAACTCCCTGATAAATTTTTTTGCTAGACAATTTGCCATGGAAAAGTTTCGGTGTAAAAAATTTAAAATTTATTAACTTTTATATTAAATATAATATTTATAGTATTAGTTATTAAATAATTTTAATTAAAAATAAATATATTATTAGTAATTGGTATTATATTATTATTTATTCGTATTATATCCATATATTTATAAAAATAATATTGATAAAATTAAAATATTATTTATTAATTATTTATATTTAAAATTATTTATTAAAATTATATTATAATTTATTTATATTATCTTTAAAATTTTCTACTCAAATAATATTTATAATATTAGTTGTAACCAAATTTTGGAATTTAGAAATTAAGAATAATATATGAGAATTAAATTGTGAAATTTGGTCAAATGATTTAAATTATTTATTTGGAAAATTAGAAATTTATTTTCCTTGTAATATTTAGAAATAAATTTATTAAAAATAATTGCAGGCGAAAATTTTGGAATAGAGCCCATCTAGCTATGCAACCCATAAGCCCAATGTGAACATCACACCCAACCCATTATGTCATTTATCCATAATTTCATTCGCTCTGCATCCCCCTTTTTTTTCCCCTTTCTTTTTGTTACTTAAATTTTAGAAGAGTAGTTGGGCTCACCCACAATCTAAGGGCAGGGTGAAGTCTCCCTTCTCTACTTTGGTATCACTGAGGAGGAAGGGAAACTTTGCCTTACATTTGGATAGTGGGTGAACCCAACCCCTATCCTAAAATTTAAGTAAAAAAATAATAATAATAAAAAGGATGCAGAGGGAATGAGATTATGGATATAACCATACTTCTCTAATTAGGTTAGGTCGAAGTGGCAAGCAATCCTGTTTCTGTTTCTGAGTTCTTCGCGAATGCGCGTTTATAGAGACACGTAAAAGTATTCGTCTCTCTCTCCATTGACCTTAATTCCGTTCGACATGAAGGCGGCCACTGGAGGCGACAATCCCTATCTGCCTCATGAGATAATCATCGACATTCTCAAAAGGCTTCGTGTGAAATCTCTCCTTCGATTTCGTGCTGTGTGTAAAGATTGGAGAAATATCTTGAAATCTCCATTTTTCATTGAAGAGCATTACCACCGCTCTGCTAAAAAAAACCCTCTTCTTACATGTCACGTAAGCAATCGCAACCCTATTTATTCGCCGCTCTGTTTGTTTCGTCTTGAGAAGGAAACTGTGGAAGTTGAGAGAATACACCTGATGGAATTTGATTTTTTAAGGCGTGTTAGTTCCATGATTGGTTCCAGCAATGGCTTGCTTTGTGTGGAACTAGGTGATGTAAAATTTGATCCTCCTTCTTCGCTTTTTTTGTTGAATCCAGCGACTAGAGAGGTCATGAAAGTACCCAGATCAACAAAGGATGTTCGTAGATGTTGCCATTTTGGGTTTGGGTATAGTTCAGTGGTTGGGGATTACAAGATAGTGATGATTCATAAGGAAAGGATTAACAGTCGAAGCATCATATGTGTTGATCGAGTGGAGGTGTATTCATTAAGAACTGGGTCCTGGAAAGAAGTAGAATTTGGAGTTATACAGGGTGCATGTTTTCTATATAACCCTGTCGCTGTTAATGGGGCAATATTTTGGTTGGGAATAATATTGGAGGGTGAACATTGTCGTCGCATGATAATTTCATTTGACCTAGCAATGGAAGCTTTTACATTGATACGAATACCATCTTCAGCCTTTGTTCCACGTCTTGTTCAATATGTGCTTGATGTGTACGAGAACAAACTTGCTATGATTCATCAGTATGTTAATGAATTGAAGGAGGCGCTTGAATATACTTTTATTGATATATGGGTGTTGGAAGAGGGAAGTGGTGCATATGGGAAGAGCTGTTCTTGGAGTAAGAAATATGGAATTAGAGCAGATCCATTTTCCTTACGTCCAATATGCTTGTGGAGGAATGAAATAGCATGCTTCAACCCTAATGACCCAGATTTGTTGTTCAGCCTCACTGCTAATAATGAATTGAAGAGGTTCCACCAGTCTCTGTGCCAAGGTTATATGCCTGAATGTTTCTTTTATGCAGAGAGCCTCGCATCTATGTGCAACACGTATTTTGAATGAATAGCATTGCTATGGAGTTCTAGCATTTAAAATCTAGATTTACTTTATAATCCTCGAAGCCCCTTTGATGTGTGATCTGGAATGATGAAATTCAGTAGTAGCTAGTTTGATCCAAACTTTATTTTAGTCTTCTATATTATCATATGTTCCATTTTCACGTATAAATATAAACTTTATGTGGGTTTTATTGGCCACTTCATGTGCCCTCTGTTTCTTGCTTTGTAATTTTGTTAAGGCTTAGTACATTGTTTGTTCCTTGTAGTTATTCTTCATTTTGGTTTTGATTTCTCTAGTTTCTCTCAGTTTATAACATTAGTCCCTATAGATTTAAAATGACTTAGACCAGCATTTAATGGGTCTTAATTTTTCATATATACGTGCCACTAACACCATGATATTTTGCTTACATCATTATATTTTCCTTACATGGAGAGGGATGAGGTGGAAAAAAACTTTAATATTGCAAATGCGGGGGAGAAGATGAAGCAAAAAACCAATGGAGAAGAATAAGACTAATAGCATATCTAAACCCAAACGTGACTTGCAGAAATAGTTGAAGGGGAAGCAAAATCATGAGGATCCAAAACTGAAATCAAAGCGGAGCAGGATGAAGAGCCAAGGGATCTGCAGATCAAAGCGGAGGAGGATGAAGAGACAATGGATCGCCTCTGCAGAAGGGAGAAGATGAGATCGAAGAGGATGGCTAGTAACCATAGAAAAAATGACGATGCCTATCAAGGTAACGGGATTGAAATCATTATCAGAGAGTGCAACTGCGCAAGGTTTACAGCACACACAACGATATGTGAAGTGGGATGAAAATAATTAAGGATGGAGAACCACTCTCAGGACAATAAAAAATAAAATAAAAATGACTTCTAATCTCTAAAAATGATTTATGAGTCAAATTGTTATGAAATATAAAAATAATTTCTAATTTTTAAAAATATCATAAAAGTATTTTCTAATTTTTAAAATGATTTATCACATAGAGCAGTGGGATCAATAACAGTGTAGTTTATTTGAATATGAAATGTTTTGCTCCAAATGATGTGATCCGTCACGATCGGGACAGTAAAACTGAATAGTTTAGATTTAGTTTAATTTAATTTTTACATTTTATATAAAATTTTATTTTAATATATATCAAATTTAAAATTAAGATGACTTTCTCGTAAAAATGAATTTAATATTTTAAAAAATCATAAATTAAAAATTTAGATTTGGTTGAGATTTCGTCATAATGATAAAAAATTGGGTACTCATCAATAAACCCTAGTCTCTTTCTGTTACAGACTGGCCCAACAGCCCACATACCGGCCACTGCCCAACCTAGCCTAGAAGCATAGTTGGTGGGATAACATAGAAGATCCCAACAATGTAGGATCTATCCTAACCACAATCCCTAGATATCAGCCCGGATATCTCGGCCCCGGATATTACTCATCAGGCCGGGATACTTGCACCGGACCCTCTATAAAAGCTAAGAAACGCCACTCAGGTGCACACGTTCTAATCTATACTCTATTTACTTCCTGTCACACTGAACACACACATCACCCCCTGGCTTCACGCCTTCAAGTATACTGCGAACTACGTGGACTTTGATCCCTTCAAAAGATACGTAGGCTCTAGGCTTGAAAACCTAGTCAAGTCCAATCGATCTGTGTTCTTAGGACAGAACATTGGCGCTGACCGTGGGGACCATAAATTTCTATCCCCGTGACCACTGATGGCAAACACCAGAAGCCACAGCAGAAATCCACCACCACCAGTTGGCGGAGACCCCCAGCCAAGCCAACCGCCGGTCGAACCCAATCGGCCACCAGAGCAGCCGCGACTCGAAAACACCCCTGAAGGACACGTGACCGACACAGCAACCTCTCCTCACGCAGACGAACTGCCGCTGCAAGAAGCGCGCACAAAACCCCCAGCACGAGACGTCTAGGCAGTCGAAGCCGACATCCGCATCTTACGAAGGACACAGGAGTCATTCCTTCAAAGGCTCGAAAATAAGGAGAAACAAGACCATCTCCAGCGGGAGGCTGATTTTGAAGCCTTTGGCCAAATGATAAAAGATGCACTCGAGCACGATCGCTGACAAGGAAACCGCAGGAGAAATCATAGAAGAGGAAGAAGGGCTCCCGTGGACGACAGCAGTTCCTCGAGTAGCACAGAACCGAGGAACACACGCCCGGACATCGGCGAACCGGACGGTAGGATGAGCGCAGAACGAGGCCGCCTACCATCCCCAGAGAATACCCATGACACAAGAAACCAGGGTGACGGTGTTAACCGCACCAATCGGATCACCAGAGAGGGTCGAGACCGAGACGAGCGTCGCGCAGAAGACGGAAGCCCCCGGGCCCGCAGATCGCCCCACCGTGGCTCTCCCCGGGAGTACCGAATGAAGTACCTGACGGAGTCTGGAAGATCCCCGTTCTTGAGGGCAACGGTAACAGCCCGCTACTCGAAACACTTCGACCTGGCTGACCTCACGAAGTACGACGGAACTCAAGACCCACGCAACCATCTTGACATGTTCGAGAAGCTCATGTGGGTCCGGTCAATTAGAGGCCCGGTTATCCAGCGACTTTTCGCGGCCACTCTGACTGGACCGGCACACAGGTGGCTAAGCTCGCTCCCGGACAACTCCATCCAGAGTTTCAAAGACCTCGGACGCAAGTTCGAGTTGCATTTTGCCACCAGCAAAAAGCAGCCGAAGACCAAATTCACACTGAGCAAGGTGACTCAAAGGAAGGGCGAGGCACTACAGAAATAGCTGGACCGATTCCGCAACGTGGCAATGCAGGTTTGGTCGCTGTCTGAGGAGGTCCACGTACACTACCTAGTCAACGGGCTAGATCCGTCATCACGACTGGCCCGGAACTTATGCAAAAACCCGGTATACACATTAACCGAGTTCTACACCCAGGAGAAAAAATACCTGGAAGTCGAGCAGATGGAGGCGGCCAACGCGGACGACCCCGGACGGACGAGAAACACTATGCTCGACAAAGAAGAACGGACGAGGAGGCTGAGGGCCGAACCGCGAAGACGGAACTGCGAGAGCCGGGCCAAACCTGACCGAGCCGACCAAAAGGCCAAGTACGACAGCTACACCCCTTGAATGTCCCTCGGTCTCAGGTGTGGAAAGAGGTCGCCCAGGCTGAGATGAGGTGGGTTGACAAGCCGAGGCCAATCAGGGGCCGCTCCAACATAGACCACACCAAATTCTGTACGTTCCACGACTGCCACGGACATACCACCGACGAATGCTATGACCTCTGCGACGCCATTGAAAAGTTCGTGAGAGATGGAAAGCTACGTCAGTATGTCATCAAGACCCAGGGAAGGACGAGCGACAAGCACAACGACCATGGCCGCACTAGAAGTCCGTCCAAGGAGACCCGAAAGCCGTTAAAGAAGTAGAAGACCGCCTCGGACGACGAGTTCCCCGAGGTGGATTTCCAATGCAACGTCGCCAGCGGAGGATTCGGAGGAGGCGGAGATACTGTAAGCCACTGGAAGAAATACCTCCGTGAGGTACTGGCCGTCAGAGACCTCCCCAAGTTCAAGGATGATCCCAGCAAGCCGCGGCCTCCCACTCTGAACTTCACCAATGAGGAGCTAAAAGACATCATACCCGGCCATTTGGATGGACTGGTAATCACCGGGACCTTGGTGAACTGCCACATCAAGAGGATCTTCGTGGATGCAGGGAGTTCAGCCGACATCATAAGCTGGGACGCCTATAGGAGAATGCACCTCGACCAAGAGGACCTCAAGCCGTGCAAGACCACCTTGATCGGATTCAATGGCGAGCAGTCCTTTCCAAAGGGTTACATCGACCTTAGGTTAACCCTCGGGACCAAAGAAGCCTTCAAATCCGAACGTGTGAGGTTCATAGTCGCCGACTTCCGATCCCCATACAACATCATCCTGGGTCGACCAATGATTCATAACTGGGACATACTGGTATGCACCAAGCACAAGAAATTGAAGATGGTCAATGACAAAAACCAAATAGTCGTAGTATCTAGAGACCAAAAGGAATCACGGTGATGAAGACCTTCGTCATTAGCCTTGGGGTCCACAATCAACAATTAACCAAGGATTGCGTATAAGCAAACCTAGGATCGTTCTCTCTTTTCGAGGAGCTTTTTATTGAATCCTAAGTAATCTAAATGTCATGCAAATGCAATGAAAACAAGGGGGGATTGGGTTTTGGATTTTTAAATTAATAAGCTAAAATAAAAATGCAATTTAAGTGAAGCAAAGATAAAATAGAATATAAGAAAACGAGAAGAAACATATTAAAATCGATCAACCCAATATTCAGATTCCAAAGACTTCCATCATTCAACGAAATATAAATAACCCACGTTTGGCTCTGGACAAACCGAGATCTTTGCATTCGCCCAGAAAATCCCTCGACTAGACGATCGCCTAGAATATGTCCGAACAGCAGCGTCCCACTGTACGATCGCACAGCAAAACTTAAAACCTAGTTCGAACTCAGTCCTTGGGATAAACCAAACCGAATATTAAATATAATATTCGAATTATTTTCAGAAATAAGATCCGATAAGATGAAAATAGAAACGAGTTGAATTATTGATAAAGCACAAGTTCTCTAGACGAATCATGGAATCCTCAATGTTGGGTCAATCAAAGAAGCTTAGCCAAGCATGGCTAGGAAAAACGCCGAAGAAAAGATGAAGAAGAACAACTCAAAGAAAATAAAAAGCTTCTAATTTTATCTGAAAATCTCCTACAACGTAATTGAGAATATGTTTGTAGCCACCATCTAATTTTCCTTATATAGGAAAGATGACTAAAAATAGGAAACCTCTAATAAATACAAAATCTCTAAAAAATAGGAAACCTCTAATAAATAGGAAACCCCTAATCAATAGGAAATTCCTATAAAAAAGGAAACATCTAAAAATTGGTCTTTTATTACAAAATTCGAGCAAAATAAAAATCCAGAAAAATGCGTATGTCTTTAGCTCCGATTTCGTCCATCTTCTTGTCCAAATCAACCTTCCGAGTCTTCATAACAATTGTAGCTCTCTGAATCATCTAAAAAAGAAAAGAAGAATCAGGCTAATCGGATATCTAGATCAAAAGTTATGGCGAAAATACTAAATCACTGTAAATCTGGAATTTATTCATAAAAATGAAATCAATCACATTAAAAGCTCAAAACTCAATTAGGTAATAAAACCCATTATTTAATGACTAAACAATCCTAAATTTATTCACCAAGAGATACAATTAAGTGTAATAATATTCAATCATCAAATTCCCCCACACTTATCTTTTTGCACTCCTGAGCAAAATTCAAAGAAAAAGACTAAAATGAAAAATTCTTCCTTTCTAACAATTGCTAACAATGGAAAAAATTTAACAAATGACACAAAGCTTTAAAAAACCAATCAATCAAGACCAAAATCCTTTCATCTCAAATTACAAATCCTGTCAATCTCAACCAATGATGCTAATCACACAAGATGGTTTCTCAAGGGATGCCCTCAATCAATCTCTCAAGTGTATAGGATAAATAAGTGTATCGCTCAAATTCTGCTCAAGAAAATAGTCCTACCATAGGCTTGCTCAATTTCTACTTCTCCACCACTTATGACACATGCATGCAAAAATCAAGAGAGCTTGTTATTGAAGGCTGTAATGGGCCTAGTGTATAGGTGTGAATAAGTATGGATATGATAGGCTAAGCACCCAAAAAATTCAAAGAACATCAGTTAATAATAGCAAATCACCTCAATAACATTCCTTTTTATTTCTCCTTCTTTACATTGCTTCCTCTCTCTTTCTTTTGTATTTTTTTTCTTTTTTTCTTTTTTTTGGGTACTTTTTTTCCTTTTTTTTTTTTTTTAGAATAACAATGACCAAAATCAATACCAAATTATGAATGATACACAATCAAATACTCCCCCCACACTTAAAATGTTGCACACCTGGGCAACCCCCACACTTAAGCACAAAACTAAGGTGAAACCAATGCTCAATAAATTTCCAAGGTGCGGGATAAAATGGTTTTATGCTTAGGCTTGTAATGTGGCTTAGAAAAGAATGAGTCAAGAAGGCACAAAGGGGCCAGCAAAGGAAATATAATATAAGGGAAAGGCTATTTGGCCAAAGTGGGAAAATGAAAGAAAGAAAACAAGCTTCCATCATACTTATGCATGTAAGTGAAAAATTAGCTTCAAAAAGAAAAGGAGCAAGTTCTAGAGAACATAAATCATGAGCAGATGCACACATGAAAGAAAGAATGGTAAAAGATGAATTCCATTCATACAAGCCCAAAACCTCACAAAGGTTAATACCAAATCATGCAACCAGCATCCCAAAATTAACTACCAAGAAATATAATCCAAGAGCCAAGAAATTCAGCCTCAAAAAGAAGGATCCATCAAAACCAAGATGTCAAGGTTCACAAGAGGTAGAGCAATCATAGAAAGAGAGTGTGTTATTCATAAAAACTTTTTTTTTAACCTACTAAACTACATTATTTCTACTTTTCTACTGAATTGTGTCCCTCCCCCACACATATCTTCCTCATACAACAATTAAGCCCAAGTAATCATATGAATTAGGAAGAAAATAAGTAAGGATAGAGACAACCTTTGTTAAAGTATCTTGAGTCGCTTGAAGGAGAAGTTCTCATCTTTGATGAGAATCATGAATTTTTCCCTTGAAACATCTTCTCCCGCATTGAATTTCCTTGGTGGAGGTGGCTCAGGATCTATTGGAAGAGGTTCAAGAATGTACGGTGGATGTTGGTTCCATCGACAACCTTTCCAAGAATGTGCCTACAAATAAGACAGGAAAATAGCAGTATCCCATCCAAAAATAGAGACATGGAGAGATTTTGAGTGAATGAAAGACATGTTAAGTTCCAAACTCTCCAAGTGACTATCACATCCAAGGAAATCAATGATACTCCCATTAGCAGGAGTCAAGCAACCAATCATATCGTGAACATTCTCTTGTGTTTGCAAAATGGAAGGTATGGAATCCAACTTAGTCTTGGAGTACACCACATCATCATTGCAATCACAAGAGATGGAAGGGAAAAGAGTGGAAGAATGAAGAGAATTTTTCAAATCATAACGACCTGGACTATGTAAAGATTTAAAACAATTATCTTGTTTTTCTAAATCAGGTGGCAAATCACAAGAAAGTACTTGTTGGAAATATTCATCAACATGCAGGATTTTATCAATCAAAATTTCAGAATCTTTGGCACCAACAAGACTACAAGGAAGTAATCCAACAGGAATTTCTCGCATTTGACATTCCAGGCTATGATTGTTTTCACTCACATCAACAACAGAACCCACAATCAATACAGAATCACTAGTCAATTCAGAATCACCAAATAATGCAGCATTAATCTCAGTGCAAATAGCGCACCATTCATTATCAGAACATGCACAATTGGCAGAATTACTTGTCCAAGCAAAATTAATCAGGATAATCAACATACCATTGAGCAAGAACATCTTCAACAACATTGGCATCCATGCTTGATTCAACCTTTTCAAAATTGACATGCTTACTATCATCAATAGTATAAGAGGGTGCATTATGATCAATGGTAGAATCAACCACTTCAGTAAATGCTTTCTTTTGAAGATCAACAAGTAAATGACATTTTTCATGATAACAATCTACACACATTTGATATTCCTCACAAGAGCGTGAAAATATGTCATTCAATTTATCGCATTCATCCATAGTACTATGAAGAGAAGCATTTTCAACAATTAAAGCTTCACATGAAGAAATAGGAGTACACTCATCAACAAGTACAATCGAATCACTACTACTAAAGCCAATTGGTTGAGCAATTACATTTACAAAAAATTGAGGGGGATTCAACAATGATTTCCTTGGCCACCTCATTATCACTCAAATCATGAATTGCTTCATTAATCAAAGTAGTAGGAGAGTCTACCTCTATAAGGATAGGATCATTACCGGATGGGAGAGAAGACTCTTCAATGTGCTTTTGTACTTGCTTCATTTCTTGTACATGTGTGACCATGAGAGAAGGATTTTGTAGAAAATTCATTTTCAACATTCGTTCTTGCTGCTCAATTTCCTTTCTTAATCTCTTAGATGATTTCACTTGTTGTTTCATCATTCTACAAATAGAGTCCATTTGTTGATGAAAGTTGTCCTCATGTGACTGCTCCTCATTTATAGCCCAAGCCATTTGATTTTGATGATCTCCAATGATTTCACAAAATGAAGGATCTTGGTTGGGCATACATGGTTGAGAATGAGGTTCATAAGGTGGGTCAAATGAGTATTGGGATTCATGAGATGGATGGCATGGTCCTGAAGTGGGATGGAATGAAGGATGGTATGGTAAGTAAGAAGGTTGATGATATTATTGAAATGGAGGTTGGTGGTATGGTTCATGTAATGGGTGGTGGAAAGGACCATGACATTCTTGATTGCCTACAAAAGAGTGAGAATTGAAAGGTAGATTATGATTGCCATAAAACCAAGCCATGAAATTTCAAAACAATTAATTTCCAAAGAATTACAAGAAAACTGTCTAACTATAAACTATAAAAACTAAGAAAATGAATATAATAAAATACAAATGCAAGTGAAAAAGAAAAGTTTTTTTGTTTTTTGGAAAATGATTAAAGATGCAAGTATGCTATGAATTAACTTGGAGACATGGTGAATTCAAACAAATACACCCAAAATCATATCGAATTTGATACAAACACACCACACAGAAGCTACCAAGTCAAGACAATGCAATAAATTATATGCAAGCTACCTAAATGCATAAATCCTAAACTATATGCAATGAAAAATCAAAAATGCAAATCTAACAAGCTTCACAAGAGAAACCCCTTGTCAAAAGTGAATTTGACAATTAAATCACCTAGGAACCAATTACTTAGCTCCCCGACAACGGCTCCATTTGATGAAGACCTTCGTCATTAGCCTTGGGGTCCACAATCAACAATTAACCAAGGATTGCGTATAGGCAAACCTAGGATCATTCTCTCTTTTCGAGGAGCTTTTTATTGAATCCTAAGTAATCTAAATGTCATGCAAATGCAATGAAAACAAGGGGGGATTGGGTTTTGGATTTTTAAATTAATAAACTAAAATAAAAATGCAATTTAAGTGAAGCAAAGATAAAATAGAATATAAGAAAACGAGAAGAAATAGATTAAAATCGATCGACCCAACATTCAGATTCCAGAGACTTCCATCATTCAACGAAATATAAATAACCCACGTTTGGCTCTGGACGAACCGAGATCTCTGCATTCGCCCAGAAAATCCCTCGACCAGACGATCGCCTAGAATATGTTCGAACAACGGCGTCCCACTGTGCGATCGCACAGCAAAACTTAAAACCTAGTTCGAACTCAGTCCTTGGGATAAACCAAACCAAACCAAATATTAAATATAATATTCAAACTATTTTCAGAAATCGGATCCAATAAGATGAAAATAGAACCGAGTTGAATTATTGATAAAGCACAAGTTCTCTAGACGAATCATGGAATCCTCAACGTTGGGTCAATCAAAGAAGCTTAGCCAAGCATGGCTAGGAAAAACGCCGAAGAAAAGATGAAGAAGAACAACTCAAAGAAAATAAAAAGCTTCTAATTTTATCTGAAAATCTCCTACAACGTAATTGAGAATATGTTTGTAGCCACCATCTAATTTTCCTTATATAGGAAAGATGACTAAAAATAGGAAACCTCTAATAAATACAAAATCTCTAAAAAATAGAAAACCTCTAATAAATAGGAAACCCCTAATCAATAGGAAATCCCTATAAAAAAGGAAACATCTAAAAATTGGTCTTTTATTACAAAATTCGAGCAAAATAAAAATCCAGAAAAATGCGTATGTCTTTAGCTCCGATTTTGTCCATCTTCCTGTCCGAATCAGCCTTCCAAGTCTTCATAACAATTGTATCTCTCTGAATCATCTAAAAAAGAAAAGAAGAATCAGGCTAATCGGATATCTAGATCAAAAGTTATGGTGAAAATACTAAATCACTGTAAATCTGGAATTTATTCATAAAAATGAAATCAATCACATTAAAAGCTCAAAACTCAATTAGATAATAAAACCCATTATTTAATGACTAAACAATCCTAAATTTATTCACCAAGAGATAAAATTAAGTGTAATAATATTCAATCATCAAATTCCCCCACACTTATCTTTTTGCACTCCTGAGCAAAATTCAAAGAAAAAGACTAAAATGAAAAATTATTCCTTTCTAACAATTGCTAACAATGGAAAAATTTAACAAATGAATTGAGTGCATATTGAATGAAAATTTGTGTAGTGATGATGATGTTATAAGGGATATGTCAATGAGAATGAAAGAGAAGTTTGACAAATATTGGAAGCAGTATAGTGTAGTCCTAGCTTTTGGCACTACTACAAAAATTGCCTTTTGCGTCCCTGATTAGCGTCCTACTATTAAAAAAGGAAGTAAAAAAAAATGCGGTGGCATTTTTGTAATTAGTAGGTAACTTTTGGAGTCTAATTTTAAATCTTAACCGCCAAAAGTGTGCCCCTGGCGTGCGCTAGCGAAAAAAGGAAACAATTTGGAGTCTAAGTCTAGAAAATTAGACTCCCTAAGTTGAAAAAATGAAACATTTTGGAGTCTAAGTCTGAGAATTAGACTCCCTAGATAGAAATTTGGAGTCTAAGTCTAAGAATTAGACTCCTTAACTCTTCTCCCAAAACCCATTCCCGCGATGTCTCCCAGTGCGCGTATCCATCGAAATCATTCTCTCGCATTTCTTCTCAAACCCTACTCCGCCTTGTCTCTGCTCCTTCTTCCCCACCAACCTCCGTCAAGAACCTCTGAGCCAAAAACCACATCCCACCCCGTCAAGATCCTCTGCACCAACAAAAACCTCAGTGCAGTGGTGATATGAGTTTTTCAACTGGCCCACACACAAGCGAGAGCGGTGTCTTCGGGGCCTCGTACAGTCAAACGTGCTCTCATCTCATTGTCCGGAGGCTTCGTAGGGGTAATAAAATTATTATTATTATTACTACAATGTTGTGAAATCACATTTATCTGAGCTATGCTGTGTTTGCTCACCTACACATGCTTTAATATTTTAAATGGAATGAACCGTTCTTAAATTTAGTTCAATTTACTGATGTAGGCGATGCTTGTTCATCCTGATAAGAATATGGGCAGTCCGCTGGCAAGTGAATCATTTAAGAAGCTTCAATCTACATACGAGGTAGAGTTTTAATTTAAGCACTGGTTTCACCCTGCAATCTTTCTTGGAGTTGAATGCTAAACATATATGATTTTCTTTCCGGTTTTTTACCATTCACTAGATATTTGAAACGTTCAGTTTCTTTCTGATACCACAAAGAAGAGAGACTATGATGAGCAATTGAGGAAAGAGGAATTCAGGGCTAAAAGTGTCTGCCAGAAATCTTATGGTTCTTCACGTCAGGTAAATATGATGGGTTCCTTATACTTGATTTAGACTTACACTCGTAGTTTTTTGTATTTTTTCCAGGAAAATATTGTGGTTGCTTTAGTTTTGAGTTTTGAAATGGAGTTGTGTGTGTATGTAGAGAGATAGAGTGTTTATTAAAATAGCTGTTCCAATATTTTATTAGGTGACCCGATAGCTGAACCATTGGCCTTATTTTCCTGACTGATTCCAATAACGAAGACTGGATGTTGATGGATTTTGTGATGTTAGAATAAGGAAGGATAACAATAATAATTACCTAGGTGGAGATGGCAAGGACATGGTTACTTAAAAACCATTGACCACTGGTCGTTTGTTGAATATACTCCAATGGGAAGAAAAATATGCTGGTATAGTGGGTAAGACTCGTTGTGGAAACATCCTCCTGTGAAGATGCAGGGTAAAGCTGTGGTTTGATAGTTTGATTAGCAGAGCCATCTTTTTCTCTTGATTCCTTAGGTTGCTGAAGGCCTTTGCTAGTAAGGTAGTGATTCTGTTAGTAACCCTTGCAGGACAACTCTGATTATTGCTCTGAAGAATCCAGGCGTATACAGTGCACCAAGTGTGGCAATTCACATATATGGGTGTGCACTAATAGAATTAAGTCTAAGGCAAAATGGTTTCAGGTTAGATTTCTTTTTTTAGTACATTATATTTATTGATTATTGGGTTAATTCTTGTCCCGTCCCATCTTTCTTTTGCACGGTTGCTCTATTTTTTAATTGAAAATTGATTATATCCACTTTGGGAGTAGGACTATAGTCAGTATCATCAAGCCAAGGATGGAGATGGATGGGTTGAGTACAAAGGTTCTCTGGCTCTTGATAGAGCTCAAAAGGTAATTCCTTCATAGCAAATATTGTTCTCCGTTTCATTTTCATCAAATTCACATGGCATTTTGTTGAATGTAGTTTCTTTTGCTTAATAAGTGGAGATTCCACGAGCTTTTGTTTGTGCTGAGAGCAAGATCTTTGATGTGTCAGAATGGGCCATTTGTCAGGTCAGTTGTCTCTACATTTGTCTTTATTGGTCTACATATTATAATGCCTTTTACTCGATTCATTGCTTCTGAAATTTACAAATAGAGAATTGAAAAGATATCTACGAACAGCAAAGGTAGACCATGTTAATGTGCATTTGCAGGGTTTGCCTGGGTAGGGATTAAGATGTAAAGTATTGAAAATGAGTGAGAATCATTGTATGCTTAAATGTTAAGGGATAGAATGAAAATTGTGTGGCTTCCATTTGCAGTCTTTCTTGTAAGTGTGTCTATATCAAATATTAATTGTAAAAAACTACAAAATTGCTAGTCATTTTTATCTTTCACCTTCTCTACTAAACATGAGCAAGTGTTGAGCAAAACCTTTTCATCTACATTCGCTTCTTTTCTGATATCTGCCTCTTCTAGAAAGTGAATTTTAGAGTCTTTTCAAAAACGTAGAAGTTGCTAAACATATAAAAGTATGACTACTTATGTGGTTTTAAATAGTGAGATAACTTCTATTTTTTGTTTGTTGATTTGAAATCCAATTCTTTCTTGCACCTGTTCATGAATTTTTTCTATATAGGAACACCTTATGAAGGTGGCATATTTTTCCTTGACTTAATATTTCCAATTGAATATCCCTTTAAGCCTCGGCAGGTACATTGAGAAACATTATTCTTTATCAAGTAGTTCTGTGTAGTTATAATTTTTTTCCCCCAAATCTTGAGTAAACTTATCATTTCGTTGAGTGAAGTTGGAGATAAAAAAAAAAAGGGAACTTCATGAGTCATCACTCGAGAAGGGGAAGATGTTTTTTAATAATTCTTGCAGCGGGACATTAAGCACTGCACTGATATACTCATGCTAAAATCCTTCCTGATCCACCTATGAATTTCTTATTCTTAGATTTCTTGAGTTTTTGCGGTTTGGCCTCACCGGATTCTAATTTTTCTTTTACTTTTGTCTCTATTATAGTCAATTTAGAAATATAAATAAAAAATTTGATTCCAAACATGTCGTCAGGAAATATCATTTACACTTGGTCAATATATTGCTTCTCTTGAGTATATCTATTAAATTTATGCTCATTGCAGAAAGCAAGGAAGCACATGAAAACTTGATGATGGTGGAGGATTTTTTGCCTCAGCATATGACACTAACTCATGGCCAGACTTGTCATTATCCAGTGCATCTAAGACTGATCAGGGTTCCCTGTGTACCGAAGTATCTAATTTGATAGCCTTTTATGCAACATAATCAGGTACAATTGAATGTTTTAACTTTTAAATATATCACATAGAATGATTCTTGCCCGTAATTTGTTATCATGTCTCACCCTTATGCAGTCTTGCAAAGTGAATTTGTGATTATGAGGACACTTGGTCTGATTAGTGAGGCAATGTAGAAAGTGCCATAAAAAATTACTTGAATTTCGGGTTACATTGATGTTTTATGTATAAATATGGCTTTATTTTTGGATTTTTTTTTTGTAAAAAACTTGTATTATGATCCTGTATCTTCATTGCGACATGATGGACCCTGTAAATCCCACCTTGAATGGGCCAGAAGTGGTGTCTGATGTTGTTACAGTTATCTCTGTTTCTGAGATCACTCAAGGAATGTTGGATTAATTTACTTTAATAGACATATTTTTAGCAATTCCTAACCATAATAACTGTGGATGTGGTTCCATTGTTCTTGAGTCATTGAAACATCTTTCTTTTTTTTATTATTGAATCCAGCCTTTGTTTCAGAGTCCCAAAACATAGGCATATTATTGTCTATATCATTACTAGCAGCCTTCAATACCTGTGGGAACTTAGGGTTGACGGAAAAATTATGTTTGTTGTAAGAAATTTTGGGATAGTGAATATATGAAGCATATTTTTAAAAAACACGAACATTTAAGGAGTCTAATTCCACGAATTAGACTCCTAAAGTGAGACTTAAGGAGTCTAAGTTCCAGAATTAGACTTCTGAAGTAAGACTTAAGGAGTCCAACTTCCAGAATTAGACTTCTGAAGTGAGACTTAAGGAGTCCAACTTCTTGAATTAGACTTCTAAAGTGAGATTTAAGGAGTCCAAGTTCTAGAATTGGATTTCTGAAGTGAGACTTAAGGAGTCCAATTATATAAATTAGACTCCTTAAGTGACACATGAGAACGTTACAGTCGTGACTTAAGGAGTCTAAGTTTTAGTGACTTAAGGAGTCTAAGTTTAAAACTTAGACTCCTTAAGTCATGACTTAAGGAGTCTAAAAAAAAATAGGACTCCTTAAGTTTTCCCTACGGCACCCCTCAGATAGACGTCCCCTCAGAAAAGGACGTCAAAAGTACAAAAAATAAGACTCCGTAGCCCCGTTTTGTAGTAGTGTGGAGCTATTCTTGACCCGCACTTGAAGCTTGTTTTCTTATAATTTTGTTATACAAAACTGGATACTTCAACCTCTTATGATAAGGTTAGAAATGTGAGAGAAAAGATTGAGAAGCTTTATGAAGAATATGCAAGCAATCTCCAAGGATCAAGTTCTTCTCTATCATCCAACAAATCCAATATCTTGCATAAGTCTAGTGGAGAAGGGAGTAGGCCCATAAAATCAAAATTATATATCAGGGTATGTTCTTTTATGCTAAATTAATATTTTCTTCATTATTGTTTCATTTAGATCATTGATATATTATATTTTGCAGGAGTTTGAAATGTTTGAGAACGAGAGCATGTATGTTGCTGGTAAGAATGAATTAGAACTTTATTTGGATGAACCAAAAGTTAAATTTGGTCAAGGTGAAGATTTTGATGTGCTTAGCTATTGGAGACTTAATGAAAATAGGTTCCCCACACTTAGTATTATGGCACGAGATGTGTTAAGTATCCCCATTACTACAGTGGCTTCAGAATCTGCTTTTAGTATTGGTGGACATGTTCTTACCAAATATAGAAGTACTACTTGTTCTGTCCTAAGAACACAGATCAATTGGACTTGACTAGGTTGTCAAGCCTAGAGCCTACGTACCCTTTGAAGGGATCAAAGTCCACGTAGTTCGCAGTGCAGTATACTTGAAGGCGTGAAGCCAGGGGGTGGTGTGTGTGCTCTGTGTGACAGGAAGTAAATAGAGCATAGATTAGAACGTGTGCACCTGAGTGGTGTTTCTTAGCTTTTATAGAGGGCCCAGTGCGAGTATCCCGGCCTGGTGAGTAATATCCGGGCCGAGATATCCGGGCTGATATCTAGGGATTGCGGTTAGGATAGATCCTATATTGTTGGGATCTTTTATGCTATCCCGCCAACTATGCTTCTAGGCTAGGTTGGGCCGTGGCCAGTATGTGGGCTGTCGGGCCGGTCCGTAACAGTTGCCCCCTAGCTCGGTCGTTCAGGCTTCTGGACGGCCGAGGTGTATATTGCCCCCGGTCCTCGTCCTGGCCGGGGCATTCTACTTCAGCGGGACCGGCTCGTGGCTACTGCGACCCTTTGTCGGGTTTGAATCCGGGGCCGGCTTTTTATGCCTTTGCCCTAGCGTCCCGCCGAGGATGCCGAGTTCAATTTGCCGGGACTGTTCTCGATCAGTTCCGGCCCAAAATTCCCCCAGCTACTTCAGTCCTGCCTTTCCTGCCTTTTGTCATTCTTTATGCGCTTCGGGATTCCCTTCACGCGCGCCATCTTTACGGGTCTACACCTGGCGCGCCCTGAATGGTGGTGTTCTGCAACTGTCGCGTCCTTTCGCTTCCCGAGATCCATGCGCATTTAATGTGCTGACGTCACGCTGTACCAATCCCGTCGTGCCTGCGTCGGAATAGACCGTTTTACCCCTGTCGTTTCGCGACTTGGTTTAAATGGCTTCCTTTTCTTTCTTTCGTTTTTACTTTTCCCACTATTCCTCTTTTTCTCAGACTTCTCTCTGGTTTTCTTCTAAGTTTGTAGTATCGCCTTCTTCAGTCGAGACTTTGTTGTTCTTCATTTTTAGACTTCTAGTCCCCTCCATTTTATCCACACAAGTATTCAGTCTACTTCCTTGCACTTTTGTTCGGTATTTTCCTGCATTTTACCGTTTATTTTTGAAATTGCTGCCTGTCTTATTGTTCTTTCTCTTTTCTAGGTCTTTCTGGGTTTCCCTTGTGTCATCATACCCAAAATTCGTCCCATTACTCACCCTTAAACACTAGCCTTTAGTGCCTTAGGCTTCTAGTTATGGTGAGAGACAGAAATTTTCCTAGACCAAGTGAGTTGTTATCGCCGGAAGAGGAAATGTTCCTCCGTACACGTCTCCCACGGGCCACTTATTGGGTTCTTGGGGGTGAACCACCTGCCGTGGGGGTTTTGGCTCCTTTGCATCTAGGCGACGCCATTCGTCCGGGGTGAGCCCTGGCTTCAGCTAGGGTTCCGGTCTCACGTCCTTCCCGTCCTTTCCGGCCACTAGCGCGTGTTCTTCCTGTCGAGTAACCCGGTGGGGCCAGGATAGGCTCCTCATCCAGATCCGGATCCTCGGTGCTAATAGCTCAACCCCTCAATTTCTATGAGGGCCCTTCTTCTGTTCGCCAGACTCCTTTTCCAGAAGGGTATCTCGGCCCTTGCTGGGACTGCCTCGCGGAGAGTTCTGCCCTGATAGCCCGTGGTGGGGACGCCAGGGCCCGTGGATAGGCTCCTCATCCGGTTCTGGATCCTCGGTGCTAATGGGTCAACCCCTCAATTTCTATGAGGGCCCTTCTTCTGTTCGCCAGACTCCTTTTCTGGAAGGGTATCTTGGCCCTTGCTGGGACTGCCTCGCGGAGAGTTCTGCCCTAATAGCCCGTGGTGGGGACGCCAGGGCCTCTTCCATACTCGGTTCCTGTCGGCACCGGCCTGCCCCGGACGTTCTCTCTAGTGCCCCGATCTGTACGAGTCCGCTGTCTTTTTCGCCTGCTACTGTTACTGTGCCAGGTATTTCCGTTCTTCACTGATACTAGTTTTGTTTACTTGCCTATAGGTATAATGGCTCCCAAATCCCGGTCTTCCAAGCAACGTTCTGAGCCCGAGGGTTCGGACTCTTCTAGTCCGCCGGAGGTCTTGTGTCGGCAATATAGCTGGGTGTAGCACGAGGTATTGAAGACCCGATCTCTTATCTCGGTTATAGAACTCGCTCGGCTAAAGATCTCGGACATGCCTGGGTGCGTCCTTAGGTGCCCGACGGCCGATGAACCCGTCTGTACGACGCGGGAAGTGGGTTGGCTAAACTTCTTCTTTTTCTACCGGGATTGCGTGACTCTGGTCTAGGTTTCCCTACCCTTTACCGCTTTCCAGATGGAGGCCCTGCTCTATCTACGACTTGCCCCCTCCCAGCTTCATCCGAACGGGTGGGCTTACCTCGTCGCTTTTGAGCGGATATGCAATTCTTTTCCGGTCCCGATTGCGTGTACCACTAATCTCTTTTTCTATTACTTTGGCCCTTTTACCCCTAGTTCACCCAAGGAGAGCAAGAAGCTGAAAGGGTTGGTGTCGCTGCGTATCAACCCGGACCGGAGGCTTATGACGCCTTTCTCGGATTCTTTCAAGCAGTTCAAGGGGACCATTTTCAAGGTTGAGGCCGAGTTCGGGAAAGAGTCTTGGTTTCTAGAGGGTCCCGAGGGCGCCGATGTGGGCTGGCGCTTTCCTTTATACTATATAGAGAGCCATCATGATGCCAAGTCTACCTCCTTCCAGGTTCTACGTAGGGACCTGTGGCCGAAGTCGGTCTCTGGCCTTCCCCGGTTGGAGGCTCTTGTGGAGGAGTACAGGTTGAAGCCCGCTAGTTTCTTTATAACTGGGGACAGTTCTAAGCCGCTGCCTCCTACCTGTAGGATTCTTTAGTAGTTTGTTGTCTTTGATTCTGGCTTGGTTTCCGGATCCATTATGCTAACCTGTTTTATCCTTGTTTTTATAGCTCGAGATATTAACGCCCTTCCGCTTTACATTCGCAGGGCGAATCCGACCGCTGCCTCCCCGAGCCGACAGACGAGGAAACGGGACGCTCCAGAGGGTGCCGGCGCTCCCATTGCTGACACGGCGAAGAAGTCCAAGGCCTCTGTCGGCCAGGGATCTTCTCCTGCTGCCGTGGCTGACGCTTCCCCTGCTACGGAGTCCACGGCTGAAGTCGTGGTTGTGTCCTCGACCTCTAAGGGGAAAGAGGTTGTTATTTCTGATGAGGAGGTTGAAGCCACGCTCCTTTCTAAGATACCATCGGGTCCGCTACCGGTTCCTCCTTCGTCGTCGCCGCCGCTGCCGCCGCCTCCACCCCCTCTACCGTCAGGTCCTTCATCGGTCTTACCCCGCGGTTTGTTATGGGATAAGGGGGTGGTCCCGGAGGTGGACATTGCATTCCTTCCCCCTCGGCACTTTTTGAGGAACCTGTCGACTTCCCCCCTCCCCCCCACTGGATGAGATTCATGGGGCGCAGACGCAGTTGTACCGCTCTATCGGCTTCCTTCAGGCGCTAATTCTGGTGAGGGAGAAATATGTTCAGGCCGATGCTGACTGTCGGGCATTGAGAGCGTCCGAGGAAGAGCTAAAAAAGGTCTCGCCCCGGGCAGTGGCTGAGGCTGAGTCAGCGGGGGCTAAGGCTGAGGCTTCGGAGGCCAGGGCCAAGACGGCCGAGAAGGAACGAGACACGGCCAGGGCTGAGCGGGACGCTGCCAAGGCTGCGATGGTGAGGGCAGATCAGGAGCTTCAAGCCTCCAGGGGTTCTGCCGAGAAGTTGGCTGAGGAGTGCACTCGGGCACAGAAGGGGTTGTCTGAGAGTTTGGCTGGAATGAAAGTTCTTTAGCAGCAGCGGGCCTCCCTGGTTGCCGAGAAGGAGCCGCTTTAGGCGGCCCTCTCCGTGGAGAAAGCAGCTCATCAGGTGACGTCCGATGCCTTGCTGCAGACTGCCGAGGAGTGCTTCAAACAGGCCTTGGCTCAAATGCGGTACTTCAACCCCGGCATCGAGCTTAATGTTGATGGGTACGATTGCTGTGCCTTTGTTCAGGACGGGAATCTGATCCCTTATGAGTCCCCTGCCGCCGAGGGTCTTACCGACGGCACTGAGGAGGATGTTGCAGAGGGAGGGGGTCCTGAAGCCGGTCCGTCCAGCTAATTTTGGACTTTAGCTTTTTGTCTTGTTTGCTTTTGGGGCGTTGTGCCCTTGTATTCTTCATGAACAATTCTGGCCTTCTTGGACCATCTTGTATGAACTTTTCTTGACAATGAATGACCTACGTTTTCATCATCCTTTTGTCTTAGTCTTTTGCAATTCTAAACTTGGTTAGATAACTTAGACAATGAATGATTTACTTTTTTATCATCCTATTGCCTTGTCTTAGATGTTTGTTGGCTGCATGTATACAAGCCATTTTTACTCTACCACACTTAGCGTGTGGGAGGTTGGGGCAGGGTTGTCTTGTTTCAACCTCGTCAGGTGTAACTAACCTCACTGCCTCGGTCCAACTTTCTAATAGCCGGACTCCAACTTTCACTTAGTCGGATTTAAATTTTACCGACGTAAGGGCTAGACTACCATATGTCCAACCGAGGCCTCGTCCACCTCTAGTCAGACATTTTGACCTGATCAGGGTCGGCATAGTAGTCCGCTTGCTTAGTCGGGCGAGCGTTGACACGTCAATTTCACGAAAGGCCACGTATGGCGCCTTCGCCGATCTCTAACCAATGCCTGTCGGAGTACAACGGCCGGTTTCCGTACATCTAGATGTTTTTAGTTTTCGGCTGGGTACACGACCTCAGAGCCGTTTGTCCGGTGCCCGGCTTATAGGCCTCGGCTTTCAGTTTTTTGGCCGGGCTTCATTGCCTCGGCCTTCAGTTTTTTGGCTGGGCTTCATAGCCTTGGCTTTATGCTTAAGTGGATATTTGTGCACATTCATGAATCTCCTCAATGGGGTCCTTTATTGATAAGAAATAGCCCTAAGGGGCTTTACAAAGAAATAAGATTAGGAAATGACATAATTTGAACTTTGAATTAATGAAATAAACAAAGTAAAAACAAACGATGCCGGGTCGGGATCTAGCTCTAGTAGATCTTCAGCTTGTCGGCGTTCCATGTTCTTTTGACCGGCTTCCGTGCCAGGGTTTCGAGAATGTATGCCCCTCCATCGAGCTTCTCTTTGATTCGGTAGGGGCCTTCCCAGTTTGCCGCTAGCTTCCCGTCCTTGGCATTCTTATTGCCTATGTCGGCCCGTCGGAGTACGAGGTTCCCGCGATTAAATGACCGGGGTCGGACCATTCTATTGTACTTAGCCGCGAGTAACTGCTTGGCAGCTAATTCCCGGCAGTGCGCCGTGACTCGGATTTCGTCTATGAGGTCCAAGTCGGTCTTTAAGGCGTCGTCGTTCGACTCCTGCCCTTCTTGTCCAGCTCTAACCTTTCTCCAAGATGGCTGCCTGATTTCAACCGGGATCATTGCTTCGCATCCGTAGTTTAGCCTGTATGGGGTTTCCTGGGTCGAAGACTGCACGCTCGTCCGGTATCCCCAAAGGAAGCTGTGGAGCTGCTTGGTCCAGTTGGTGTCGGCTTGCAACATTCGCCTCTTGAGTCCATCTAGGATGACTTTGTTGGCGGCTTCGGCCTGGCCATTCGACTGCGGGTGCTCCACGGACGAGAAGTGCTGTTTAATGTCCAGGTTGGACATCAACGCTTGGAATCGGTGGTCCATGAACTGGGTCCCATTGTTCGTGACGACTTTGGCTGGTATTCCAAATTGGGAGACGATGTTGTGCCGGAAGAATTTTATTACTCTGGCTGACGTTATGGTGGCCAGTGGCTCCGCTTCGATCCACTTGGTGAAATAGTCCACTACGACAATGAGCCATCTGCATTGTCCCTGCGCCGATCGGAATGGTCCGAGGATGTCCATGCCCCATTTGTAAAAAGGCCAGGGGGCTGGCATTCCTTTCAATTCTGCGGGCGATGGCCATATGATCCTGGCGTGTTTCTAGCAACTATCGCATGTCTTGGCTTTTTCCACGGCGTCATCCTTCATAGTGGGCCAATAATAGCCAGTGCGTAGTGCCTTTCTGGCGGGCCTTGCCCCCCATATGGTGGCTGTTGCTGCCTTCGTGTAGTTCGGCCAGCACGTACTTTGCCTCAATTTCACCGAGACATCGCATCATCAGGCAGTGCAGTCCCTTTCTATAGAGTTGATCATCAATCATTGCGTAGAGAGCGGCTTCTCTGATCAGCTTTTTGGCCTCGGTCAACTCGGTAGGGATAATTCCCCTCTCGAGGTAGTCTTCTATCGGCTTCCTCCAGTCAAGGCCTGCCGAGATGGTCATGACACAGCTTGGCTCGGTCAGGTTCTGCTGAATCACAGTCCTGTGGTTGTCCGGTCCCTTAGTGCTTGCCAGCTTGGAGAGGATGTCGGCTCTGGCGTTCTCCTCCCTTGGGATATAGTAGACGATCACTTCTTCGAACTCGGCCATGATCTCTTTGGCGCGGTTTAGGTACTTCGTCATAAGAGGGCCTTTTGCTTGGTAGCTGCCGTCAATCTGTGCGGTGACAAGCTGCGAGTCGGTTAAAACCCTTACTCGGTGTGCGCCATTGTCTTGTGCCTAGAGTAGTCTAGCCAGCAGAGCCTCGTACTCGGCTTGGTTATTGGAGATCGAGAACTTCAGCTGGAGGGAGTGTTCAGTGGCGACTCCTTGTGGGCTTTCAACGATGACTCCTACACCGCTGCCCTTAGCGTTGAAGGATCCGTCCACGTAGACTTTCCAGGTTCCGTCACTTGTTACCGGGGTTAGCTCCCTTAAGAAGTCTGCTAGTGCCTGTGACTTCATCGTCTGTCGGGCCTAGAATGCTATGTCGAACTCGGACAATTCTATGGCCCAGTTGGTTATCCTTCCAGCCAAGTCAGGCTTATGGAGGATCTGTCTGATCGGCTGGCTGGTGCGCACCACTATCCGATGTCCCTGAAAGTAAGGCCGGAGCCTTCTTGCCGCGGTGAGTAGGGCGAAGGCCACTTTCTCAAGTTTCTGGTATCGGAGTTCAGAGCTCTGTAAGGCCTTGCTGATGAAGTATATCAGCCTCTGTCCAACCTCGGCTTCTCTTACCAAGGCGGCGCTGACGGCTTCATTGCCGATCAAGAGGTATAGGAATAAGGTCTCCCCCGGGTCCGGCTTGGTGAGCACCGGTGGGGTTTCCAGACATCGCTTAATCTCCGCAAAGGCGGCGTCGCAGTCTGAGTTCTAGCCACCTTGGGTTTCTTTCTTCAGTAGCTTGAAGAGAGGTAGGGCTTTCTCGGCCAACTTTGGTAAAAACCTCGTCAGGGCGGCCAGTCGGCCGGTTAGCTGTTGTACCTCCTTCTTAGTCCTCGGGGGCTGCATCTCTAGGACGGCCTTGCATTTTGTTCGGGTTGGCTTCGATTCCTCGGTTGGTTAACATGAAGCCCAAGAATTTCCCAGCCGGAACTCCGAAGGCACATTTGGTCGGGTTCAACCTGATTCGATGTCTTCTTAGCTTCTGAAACGTCTGTTCTAGGTCTCGGATGTGGTCTTCTGGTAGCTTCGACTTGACGATCATGTCGTCTATGTAGACTTCTATGGTGCGCCCGATCTGGTCTTCGAACACCCGGTTCATCATCCTTTGGTAGGTGGCCCCAGCATTTTTCAACCCGAATGGCATGACGTTGTAGCAGTAGTTTGCTTTGTCCGTCATGAAAGTGGTTTTTTCCTGGTCGTCTAGATGCATGGCGATCTGATTGTATCCGGAGTAGGCGTCCATGAAGGAGAGGAGCTGGTACCCAGTCGAGTTGTCCACGAGTTGATCGATGTTGGGCATCGGGTAAGAGTCCTTTGGGCACACTTTGTTGAGGTTCGTGTAGTCGACGCATACTCTCCATTTGCCGCTGGGTTTGAGTACCATGACTACGTTTGAGAGCCAGGTGGTGTATTGCACCTCTCGAATGAAGCCGGCCGCTAGGAGCTCCTCGAAGTGGCTCTTGAGGGCCTTCTGTCTGTTGTCGGCGATATTCCTCTTCTTCTGTGCCACTGGTTTCGAACCCGGCCATACGCTGAGCTTGTGGAAGCAGAAGTGGGGGTCGATGCCGGGTATCTCCGCCGAGGTCCACGCGAAGACGTCCTGGTTCTGCCTAAGGAAGCGAATCATCTGAGTTTTTAGGTCGTCACTCATGTCTCAGCCGATTTTGGCGGTCTTGGACGGGTCTATTCCTAGCGTTACTTCTTCCAGCTCTCCTTCCGGCTCGGGCCTCGGGTTTTCCTGCTCTCGGAGGTCGAGCTCTACCATGTTGATCGGATGCCGGGGGTGCCTGTCGTCGTCGACCTCGGTCATTGACTCGCTGGGTCCGAGCCGAGGTGGAGATGAGGGTCCTCCTTCCTCGACCCGGAGAGCTTCAAAGTAGCATTGCCGTGATTCCTTTTGGTCTCTGGATACCACAACTATTTGGTTTTTGTCATTGACCATCTTCAATTTCTGGTGCTTGGTAGACACTAGTATATCCCAGTTATGTATCGTTGGTCGGCCCAAGATGATGTTGTATGGGGATTGGAAGTCGACGACTATGAACCTCACGCGTTCGGATTTGAAGGCTTCTTTGGTCCTGAGGGTTAACCTGAGGTCGATGTACCCCTTTGGGAAGGACTGCTCGCCGTTGAATCCGATCAGGGTGGTCTTGCACGGCTTGAGATCCTCTTGGTCAAGGTGCATCCTCTTGTAGGCGTCCCAGCTTATGATGTCGGCCGAACTCCCTACATCCACGAAGATCCTCTTGACGCGGCAGTTCACCAGGGTCCCGGTGATTACCAGTCCATCCAAATGGCCGGGTATGACGTCTTTTAGCTCCTCGTTGGTGAAGGTCAAGGTGGACGGCCGCAGCTTGCTGGGATCATCCTTGAACTTGGGGAGGTCTCTGACAGCTAATACCTCGCAGAGGTATTTCTTCCGCTGGCTTACCGTGTCTCCGCCCCCTCCGAATCCTCCACTGACGACGTTGCACTGGAAATCCACCTTGGGGAACTCATCGTCCGAGGTGGTCTTCTGCTTCTTACCCGGCTTTCGGGTCTCCTTGGGCGGACTTCTAGTGCGGCCACGGTCGTTGCACTTGCCGCTCGTCCTTCCCTGGGTCTTGATGACATATTGACGTAGCGTTCCTTCCCTCACAAATTTTTCAATGGCATCGCGGAGGTCATAGCATTCGTCAGTGGTATGTCCATGGCAGTCGTGGAACGTACAAAACTTGGTACGGTCCGTGTTGGAGCGGCCTCTAATCGGCCTCAGCTTGTCAACCCGCCTCATCTCGGCCTGGGCTACTTCTTTCCATGATAGTGGCTAGTGGTTTCCCAGAGAGATGTGGATTAAATTCCTGTTAAGGGAAGACGAATCTATGCCTGTGCCTGGAGCCGGATCATTATCGGAAGTGCATATACGGAATGACCCCAAATAAGGATTATTTGATGTGATATCAAGGTATTGCCATGAGGTGCTCCAGCGTTATGAGTATCATTGGGATGAACTGGGATAAAAATATACAGTGGGCAATAAGACATACCAAGTTGGTATGACCTCAGGTCATTGAATTGGATATGGTCAACGAGAAGCCCAAAGACCTATGTGACTGGTATAATCACAAGTTGGTGAAAGCCCACAATTATTAGACCAAGAATATCGGATGAAGCGCCGAAGAAGTTGTAAGCCTGAGGGTTGTAGGCATGGTATCTAGAGTGATTTGCCCCGATGAAACAAAATGGACCGAGTGTCCTATAGATGACTTGAGTAGCCAAGGGTAGAGCCTTAGATATAAGTTAAAGTTGATGACCTTTTATATCAGTTGTCTGGTTCCTGGTGTGTTTGAAAATTGAATTTTGAAATTACCAATGCACCCGCTATGTTTGTGAAATTTTGAAATTTTGAACCATGTTTGTGGTGGAAGCAGTATGAAACCATATTTTGAAACTGTTTTGAAATCGCTGGCCATTATTGACAGTTGTTTTTGAGGGGATTAGTTTTTATAAAGCTGATACTCGCACCAGCAGTGTATGCATCCAATCCGAGTAGTTTCACTTTGAAGGAGCGTGTGTTTTGCCTTGTTTGGTCGGCACCCACGCAGGTGTTTGGAGCTGGGCTCCTGGACAATAGTCCATTTTCCCTGGTAGGGATTCCGGTGGGTGGCCCGTTAATGTGCCAGTGCGGACACTGGGTCCTAGGTAGGGATGGAAACTCTCCCACATTGGCCAACAAGTGTGTTGCCACTTCAGTGGTCTGTGTATGAAAGGATTAGGATATGCCGCTGTACTGAAAGGTTGAAGTGGTGGCGAGAGCTTTCAAAAGCTAAATTTGTGAAATGAATAATCCCACTCATAAATGTTTGCCGGTAGTAAATGTTTTCTGAAAATAGTCCGGCAGTAAATTGTTTCCACGAAAATTTGAGTTGGCAGCGATTAAGTTTGAAATCATGATAGCACTATTACCGTTTGTATAATGCAGGTTGTGAAACGTACTGCGACCATAGAAATTTTCAATGTGTGTAAATTCAAAAATGAGATAGCATAGTTGAAATGAAAAGCGGTGCAGTTGGTGATTATAATGATCTCTGAACAGAAACTGTTACAGTGGTCTAGAGATCTGAACCGAGTAGGTTGGATAGGAATTGCCAGCGTGATAGCAAGAGGAACGTGGTCTGAGAGCTTAAGTTGAAGAGGCTCAGATGATTGATGAACAAATAGAGGCTCAAGGCTGTAGGACCCGATGTGCAAGATGGCACGGGAAGTGTCCCTGGGTTGTAACATCTGTATGATTAGCACTATATGGAATGCTCACAAGTATGATGACTTTGGGACTAGTGTATCCAAAGAAGTTGTGAGACTGGCAGAATTTTCAAACTGTACAGGTGGTAGTTGAGATGCCTATCGCATAAAGGTGATTTCCTGAACAGGAAGGTCAGGATATCCAACACTATGTTAAGAGAATGAGTCGAAAGGCAGATTTTAACACGCAGAGAAGCCTGCGTAACCAAGCGTTTGGGTAATTGATAAGTCAGCCTGTATGGTTGAGTACTACAATTGGGTATAGGATGTAAAGAATGTTGTACAAGTAAAATTGTTTGCTTAATGAGCATGCATAGGAAAGAGATAGGCGGCGTGCCTAGAATGGTTAAAATTGACACAAACTTTGATTGAAAAATATATAATTTTAGGAAAAAACTCAAAATTTTTTATAATTTATTATAAACATTAAAGAAATGTTATATATATATATATATATATATATATATATATATATATATATAATTAATAAGGTCATGTTCAACTAACACAAGCGTGACTTCCAATGTCAACCGACATTAACTCATTATTATATTTATTTTTTATACAATATAGTAATGTTTTATTTTTGTTATTTGAGCCTACACCAAAACTAGTTCTAATAAGATAAAAAAAACTGTGTTTAATTTTCTTTTTGATTAATAAAGTTTCTTAGATCGAGATTTTTTTACTTGATTTACATATGAATCAAGAAAAAAAATTAATGATATAAAATGGTTAAAGGGCCAATATCTATGTTACTGTTAGTTCTCTGATGGTTTTGATGATTGCCAACAACTACAAACAATTAAAGAGGTTTTGCTCTTAAGTGTTAAAATCTTGTTGAAGAGCAAACCTCGAGGTTGGTTTTTCAACCTCGAGGTTGAGCCTTACAAATGGTTTTAAGGTTAAGTGTCAAAACATGGTTTCACAAAAGAAATACGTGAAACCTCGAGGTTGGAAAGTTAACCTCAAGGTTCAGGCCTTATTGAAAACCCCAAGTTTTACATTTAGACTTATAACCTCGAGTATCAAGAGCTAACCTCGAGTTTTTGATCCATCCAGAGAAGTCATGGTTTTCATCAAGCATGGAAACCTCGAGGTTCATGTTTCAACCTCGAGGTTGGACATTCTATTTTGAAGCTTAAGTTTGAAGAAAAACTTGTTGACCTCGAGTATGGTATTTCAACCTCGAGTATTGTGACATACAGAGAGCAAACTGGTTTTCAAAGCATCGAAAACCTCGAGGTTAAGATTGTAACCTCGAGGCTGGGCTTTATGTTTAACTTTGCACTTTGCATTTTCAAAAGGTCAACCTCGAGTACAGATTCACAACCTCGAGGTTGTCGGGCTCCAGTGAAAAATGAAGTTTTGAAACAATCTTCAAACCTCGAGGTTACCTTTGGAACCTCAAGGTTTGCAAGTTAATGAGATTTGTCAGAAGGTTTCCTTTTAAGAGAAACCTCGAGGTTGACTTTGCAACCTCGAGGTTGAATGTTTTTAAAACGAGGTTTTGCCTGAAGCTTTCAGGCCAACCTCGAGGTTGGATAAACTAACCTCGAGGTTAGTGACTGTTGGTGCTTTTTCGAATTTGTGAAATCTGTTATATCTTGTTGTTTGATCTACTTGCTTTCATATAACATTCACTCATGATCCCAGATATGTTTAACAAGTTTGTTGAGTGTTTTTTTCAGTTAGCACAGATCAAGATTATTGAAGATTTGTGAGAAAAAGCAAAAAGGTGAACAGTGCATTTAATGCACCTGCACAATCTCATCTACTTTCGGCTAATTCATCTGAGCACGCCTTGTTAACGTTAAAGAATGTTTACTACATCAAGTAAAGTCAATTCCAACGGGCAGAAACTCAGAAATCCACATCAGATCACATTAACACTTGGATTAGCAGAAGTTTAGAGAGAGAAGATGACCAGAGCCTAAGCTAACCACTTCCAACGGTTGAAATCTCTCTACAACGGTCATTTAATGTTCTCTACTTATAAATAGAGAACATTAACTTCATTTACAGATGATACACCTACTCTGAGCGAAATTCTACTAAGTTCATTTATTGTGTATTAACTTTCACTTGTAAAGTATCATATTTGATACAAGCACTTCAGTGTTCATCATATCTACTCTGTAAGAGAGTCAAATACTTGTAAATCATTTACTGATTGAGATAACTACAAGTCAGGGGACTTGGTAGTTGGGGTGTATTGATTACAACTTGTAAGGGGGAGTGTGTTCTAGAGAGAGAACAACTCTTAGTACAGAGTGTGTAATCAATATTTGATTATAGTGGATTGAAAATCCCAGGTGAGGCTTGGGGACTGGATGTAGGTCAGAGAAAGGACCGAACCAGTATAAATCTTGTGGTGTATTGCTTCTCTCCCTTTCTCCTCTGTTTTACCCTGTGTTCATTAGTCAAAAACAGAGTAGAATCTTTAATTTTTAAAAATACCCAATTCACCCCCCCTCTTGGGTATTTAGCTCCAATCTTCAGTTACCAGTAATAATTAAATTAGTACAATGATAAGTTATGAAATACATTTAATTTTTTTATTTTGGTTGATAAATTTCTTTTGATAGAGCTTTTTTTTTCCTGATTTATATAAAATAAAGTAAATCAAGAAAAAAAAATTAATGATATAAAAGGGTTACAAGCCCACTATACCTTACGAGTAATAATTAAATGATAAAATGATATGATTGTGGAGATATTAGGTAAGATTAAAAAATGATGATTTTGGCCGTAGCAATTTTGGTGAAAAAAAATTAAATCACTTTCAAATGCAATTTAGTATTTCTAAAGTTATATTTAGGTAATATGTCCTTCTAAATATTTACAATTTTCACAGTCCTTCCCAATAAATATTATTCTATATAGGCCCTCCTATCTAACTCTTCCTAACAAATATTATTTATCATATATCCTTTATTATAATTTTCCCTTTATTCTATCCTATTTCTCTCGCTATATATATATATATATATATATATATATATATATATATATATATATATATATATATATATATATATATATATATATATATTCCTGTTAATATCTTTCAAATCAGATTTGTTATGTATTCTAAATCAGTAAATCTTTCCCCGCTGAGATAATATATATATATATATATATATATATATATATATATATATATTATATATATTCCTGTTAATATCTTTCAAATCAGATTTGTTATGTATTCTAAATCAGTAAATCTTTCCCCGCTGAGATAATATATATATATATATATATATATATATATATATATATATATATATATTCCTGTTAATATCTTTCAAATCAGATTTGTTATGTATTCTAAATCAGTAAATCTTTCCCCGCTGAGATAATGGTACCAAATACATAACAAATCTGATTTGAAAGATATTAACAGGAATATATATATATATATATATATATATATATATATATATATATTAAATTTATAATTTAAAATTAATTCTTTACACCATAATGCATACCACAACCCATGAATTTTATTAAATTATTTCTTTATTTGATATAACTATCATTATTGTCAAAATCGTGAATTTACTATCCGAGTTTCATCTATTTTCTAGTTATTGTTTTGTTCGTATCTTTAGTTGTTTATTGGGAAAATTAGAATGAAGGACTTGGAAAAGATATTTATGGGGAAGGACCATAAAAATTTTAATTATTTAAAAGGACCAAATTCAAAAATATAAAATTAAAAGTACTAAAATGCCCCTAACAAATATTACAAAATTCTAAGTTTCATTAAATTAAACCATGGTTTTTACAATTTTCACAACTTGAATATATATCTATGAAAAAAAAGATTATGCATTCTTCAATTTTTTAAAATAAAAAAATTAATTAAAAATGGAATTATATAGTTTTAATAAAAGTCAAGGTCTTTTATAATTTATCATATATGTTAAACTAAGAAAGTTTGTATGACTTATTTTTGTTTTCCAATAAATTTATGTGGGTTAAAAAATTCATGTTATATTAATAAAATTAAAAGATCTAATTAACCTATAATATCCTGAAAATATGAAATAATTTTATTTTTTATTTTTATAAAATGAACTTAATTGACATTGACGTTGATAATTTAAATCAAGCAACTTAATGATATAAATTGGTGAAAAATAAAAATTAAGAAAGATATGAGTTTAACAAATGTTAATTAAATAATATATTTAAAAATATATATAATCATATCATGATGGGAAGTTTTAGTTTTAATTTTGAATACAAGAGATAATACATGAAGATTGATTAGGGACAATTCAGTAATTTTAAAATTATATTATGATATTTGATCCTTCTAAGTAATTACAATTTTTATGGTCCTTTAATTTATAATAAATATTATTTTCTCTTGGTCCTTTTTTTTAATTTCCCTATTTATTAAGAAGGACTATAAAAATAGCAATTATTTTGAAAAATCAGAAATTAAAATATTAAAATAAAAAAACTAAATTACCTCTATATTATCTCTAAATCCTCTTGTATTCTTTCTCCTCATACGAAACAAATCTTACGATGTGATTCACTTCTTCTTTCCATTTCAAACCAACCTTAATAATTTTCATCTACTTTATTGGAAGTCATTAATTTATATCAAACTTGACCCTGTTGTTCCTTTTTTGAGGAAGATGGTAATGTTTGTTGTTATGTTTTTCATTAAAATTGAAGTCACACTGCTGCATCATAAATTGATTGCCTGAACAGAATTTTCATTGCCTTAAGTTGAGTGAAAAATACCTATAGGTGGAAGCCTGATGTGTTAATTTGATAGAGTTCTTTTTTGTGTGATTCTGCAGAATGCCAACACGATGAGCCCAGAGAACAGTGAGACGCATCCGTGGCATCTCTATGGGTACAATTTCTGGGTTTTAGGGTTTGGGAAGCCTAGATCCCAGAAATTAAATTAAAGATTTCCAATAAAATAGACGAAAATCAATAAGTTTGGAATCAAAAGAAGATGGGAATCGCATCGTGAGATTTGATTCCTATATGAGGATTGAGGAGAAAGAATACAAGAGGATTTAAGAATAATATTGGGGTAATTTAGTCTTTCTATTTTAATATGGGGTCTGCATGAGAAGAAGACAATTAATAAGTACATATTTTATAATTAAATAAGTATAGATTCTGTGATATATTGATTAAATTTATTAATATCTTATGCTTATTTAATTATCTTTTATATATTTATCTATCTTTTAATTAAATATAGGATAAAAGAATATCATAACAGAAAATCTATTGATATCCTATTTTATTGTGCAGGAGATATTATTGGAAGAAAGAGATTAAAAAAAAAAATCAACCAATTATATACATACATATAGATATATATGTGTGTATTAAAGGGAAGAGCATCAGGAAATAAAAAGAAAAAGGATATGATATATATCCTTAGATTAGATCACGCCATGGTTATTTAATTGAGAGAGGAATAACAATTCAAAGGGGAACGAGAATTCAGACGCAGAAACGCAATATCAGGAGGAGAATTGGACGCACAGGAGGGGGAACCACGCACAAAAGGAGAGACGCACAGGGAGGAGGAGGAGCAGCGCCGCTTTGGGTGATCTTCATCATCTCCACGGAAGGACGAAAAGACTGTGGAGGCGACGGAGAAGCTCTCTTTCCTAGCTCTTTCTATTCTTTAAAACCTGAAGTTTTATCTTTTTATGAATTTGATTTCAGCCATGTGTGGCTAACTTTTCTTTTCAACCTAGAGAACCTATGAACTTATTTGGGTTCTAAAAATTATTCCTACGGTTAATTTTGATTAATTTTATTCAGTTTATTTAATCTTGCTTCTCTTGTTATTGCTTATTAATTGGCCACTAGTAAGCATGTTCTGGGGATTTAGGGTTGAACTTGGAAGAGGGAATCCTAAATTGACCTTGTGATTAAATAATATGGAATTAGGTTTAAATTTAATAAGGAATTAGATTTAATCTAATTTGCGTCTATGATAGGAATATATCTAGAAGCTCCGCATAATTAAATTAGAGTGAGCCCGATTTAAAACGCATCTTATTTAATTGTGTGAGGCATTACATAATTAATTAAGGTAGGTATATAAATGGACCGGAAGGCATTTATAGACATTAATACTCTAGATTAGCTGATTGGGTTAAGTCAAAATTAATTTAGTGGTGATAAAATATAGGAAACAAATAAGGGATTAGTAACTCTAGGTTGTTCGTTTGATTAGTAGTAGCTAGTTTTTATTGTTTTAATTTTAGTTTTAATTTCTTTTATTTTAATTAAATTCGATTTAGCTTTCTCAACATAAATGAAAGTGTAAAATTAGTGCTTAACTGAAGTTGTGGGTACTAAGTCCTCATGAGAACGATATTCTACTCATCATTTTATTACTTGATACGGCCCGTATACTTGCGGAATCCATAGGCTACAAATTTTGCCCTATCAAGTTTTTGGCGCCGTTGCCGGGGACTTGTGTGCCACAACTGTCTTGGTTGGAATTGATTGAGCATTAGTAGTTTAAGTTTGAATTCGTAAATATTTTATTTTACCTTTTTAGAAAAAAAATTTTAAAAAAAATGGATTTCAATTGGCAACCAACTGGTCTTAATATTGAAAAGGAGATGAATTCTTTGAATGAATACTGGCAACGTAAAAAGAGCATAAATGATGGTTGTACTTCATATTTTGATTCTTCTCAATATGCTTGTATGTCTTGTGTTTATTGTGGAGGGAATCATTTATTTGAGCATTGTCCATATAGTACAACTAGTCATTTTGAGAGAGATGATTTTACTAGGAACCAAACATATTTTGATAACTCATTTTGTCCTAATGAAGGTTTTGAGCAACAAACATTTAGGGATCCACATGTCTATTGTTCTTATGAAAATACCCCTCCTTGTTACTCTAATCCATATGTTGAAGAACACACTATGGAGTATAAGAAAAAATCTAATTTAGAAAGATTGTGTGTGGAATATATGGAATCCTTAGAGAGATCTAGTAGAGAGCAAAAGGAGATGTTCTCTAGCATTAAGTCAAGTGTCCAAAATATTGAGTCAAGTGTCCGAACTATGGGGGTATATGCGAGTCAAATTCTTTCAACCCTAGAGACTATGGTGCAAAATAATCCCTTAAACATGGGTACCACTTCTTATGCTGAAAATGATTATTGTGAGGAAGTTGAAGGTATACGAATGCATGAGACTATGGATGATGTAGAAAGTGATTGTGAGCTTGAAATTGCTTTAGATGAGAATAGTGGATGTCTAGAAGAGGTTCCGGCTATAGAACCTAAGGATTGTGATTTTAGTGATCAAATTGATGTGGATGTCCCTAGAGTGTTTGCTATTGATTCTCCTATGGAAGTTTTGACTCTTACTAATGAGAGTCAAGTTGATTTTATTGGATACTCTAAATTCTTGGAAGTGCCTATACTTATTTTCAAAGAGATGCATGTTGTGCTTCATTTGAATCCAATGATTACTTGTAATCCAAGATTGTCTATAATTAAAGAAGTACGAGTAATTAACTTGAATAATCAATTTTTTTGTTTGAAATCTTGTTGCTTGAAAAGGAATGAAGACAAGGTAATTGAGGTGTTTGACACTTACGATTAGCGGTTTGTTTTGAGAAGTCTGGCTGAATACTATAAATTTAGCGCTTCTTGGGAGGCAACCCAAGGGTCTTACTTGCATTATTTATTTTATTATTATTATTTTGTTTTTGTTTTTCTTTCAATTTTATTCAGGTTTGAAGATGATCACTCCTCTTGTAGCTGTAAAGTCTTGCTCGTGCACTCTTTCCTCCCTCGAAATTGAAAACATCATGGATGGTACTAAAGGAAGAACTCCACGTCAGAATTAGAAGACTTAAATTAGGGGAGTACTAGTTCTTTTCCCTCTTTTTATTTTTGCAACATTGCGGACAATGTTTGATTTAAGTGTGGGGGGAGAAATATTATTTCTTTGGTTATGCTTGTCCTTATGCAATTGAAAAGATTTTTTTTTTTAGATTTTTTTTGTTTTGTTTAGAATTGACCTTAACTTTAAGCCTTCCCCATCTTAGAAAAATATTATCAAGTCAAAATTCTATTTAAAAAAAAGGTTTTAATTAAGCCTCTATAGTCTTGAAGTTTTTTTCAATCTTGAGATTGATTATGAGAATAAAGATTAGTTTGTAATACAATCAATGGATTATTAGTTTATGAATATTCTGCTACATGATTTCTTTAGAAAATTAGATGATGACCTTGCCAACTAACTAAAATTGTTGTTTGGGGAAATGACTCAAGTAGTGAAAAAAAAAAGAAAAAAGAAAAAAAAATCACACACACACATGCACACAACTCCAATGACTTCTCTATACCTTACTTAGTAACCGGGGGCACTTCATCACCAATGCTGGCACTCGCGTCAAACGGTAAAGTCAAAGAGGGTTATGAGTTAGGCTAAAAGCCTCTTGAGATGCCTGTTGGAGTAACTGAGTAACCGATACTGCATTACCCATGTACAGGGTCGCGTCAAAAGGGGACCTACAACGGCTCAAGGGGGAAAAAAAGAAAAAAAGAAAAAGCAGAAGAAAAAAAAAGAAAAAAAAATGAGTTATTTTCTACCTGAGGATCTTTATTAAATTAAATTAAATGAAAAGCTTGGTTAGCAAGGGAATTTGAATTTTTCTGGAGAAATTAAGTAGCAAAATATTCTTTTACTAATCTTATTATTGAACGTATTGCGTGCCGGTCTGTTGATCATGAGATGTTAAAAGATTGTTACAAATCTTTAAGACTATTGGCTTAATGATTTATCTTTATAAGACATTAACTTAAATAAGATTTGATGATATGATCTAAGTGTGGTGGTTTATTACTTTCTATTTAGGAATTTCATGAGCAATGATCTTTTTAAATAATGGATTCTCTTTCTTTTGCTTGAGGACAAGCAAAAGTGTGGGGGAGTTTGATAAGTACATATTTTATAATTAAATAAGTATAGATTCTGTGATATATTGATTAAATTTATTAATATCTTATGCTTATTTAATTATCTTTTATATATTTATCTATCTTTTAATTAAATATAGGATAAAAGAATATCATAACAAAAAATCTATTGATATCCTATTTTATTGTGCAGGAGATATTATTGGAAGAAAGAGATAAAAAGAAATCAACCAATTATATACATACATATAGATATATATGTGTATTAAAGGGAAGAGCATCAGGAAATAAAAAGAAAAAGGATATGATATATATCCTTAGTTAAAAAAAGATTAGATCACGCCATGGTTATTTAATTGAGAGAGGAATAACAATTCAAAGGGGAACGAGAATTCAGACGCAGAAACGCAATATCAGGAGGAGAATTGGACGCACAGGAGGGGGAACCACGCACAAAAGGAGAGGCGCACAGGGAGGAGGAGCAGCAGCGCCGCTTTGGGTGATCTTCATCATCTCCATGGAAGGACGAAAAGATTGTGGAGGCGACGGAGAAGCTCTCTTTCCTAGCTCTTTCTATTCTTTAAAACCTGAAGTTTTATCTTTTTATGAATTTGATTTCAGCCATGTGTGGCTAACTTTTCTTTTCAACCTAGAGAACAGGGTTCTAAAAATTATTCCTACGGTTAATTTTGATTAATTTTATTCAGTTTATTTAATCTTGCTTCCCTTGTTATTGCTTATTAATTGGCCACTAGTAAGCATGTTCTGGGGATTTAGGGTTGAACTTGGAAGAGGGAATCCTAAATTGACCTTGTGATTAAATAATATGGAATTAGGTTTAAATTTAATAAGGAATTAGATTTAATCTAATTTGCGTCTATGATAGGAATATACCTATAAGCTCCGCATAATTAAATTAGAGTGAGCCCAATTTAAAACGCATCTTATTTAATTGTGTGAGGCATTACATAATTAATTAAGGTAGGTATATAAATGGACCGGAAGACATTTATAGACATTAATACCCTAGATTAGCTGATTGGGTTAAGTCAAAATTAATTTAGTGGGGATAAAATCTAGGAAACAAATTTAGTGGGGATAAAATCTAGGAAACAAATAAGGGATTAGTAACTAGGTTGTTCGTTTGATTAGTGATAGCTAGTTTTTATTATTTTAATTTCTTTTATTTTAATTAAATTCGATTTAGCTTTCTCAACTTAAATGAAAGTGTAAAATTAGTGCTTAACTGAAGTTGTGAGTACTAAGTCCTCGTGGGAACGATACTCTACTCATCATTTTATTACTTGATACGGCCTGTATACTTGCGAAGTCCATAGGCCACAAATTTTGCCCTATCAACGATTCCTACCCATACATGAAAAATTATATATATATGTGGGTCTCACTATTTCATATGTGTAACATGAGAATACATTTTTCCTACAACATCAGAAGTGTTTTTTCCTTTTAATATTTTAATTTATAGTCATTCAAAATATTTACTATAGTCCTTCTTAATAAATATTATTTATCCTAGTCACTATTATGAAAATCGCGATCTACCTCGTAGGATTGCATGAAATCGCGATATGTTGAAACCCAACGATCAAGCTAGCCACAGAAATCGCAAATTCAACTGGAACGTTAGGATCGGCAGGCAAATCATAAAATTGCCGGTTTCACAAGATCTGTCGCGCTTTTTAAATCAGGAAAAAAAAAAAAAAAACCATGTAGTGTTGCTACTTTCAGAACCTGAGAGGTAGATAAATGAGGAGACTAAGCTAATTTTCACGTGACGAATATACCACTCCCTGCCTCGTTTGTAAATTTCAAATTCTTGTTTACCCCCACCACAGCCTCCCATTGCCTTTTTAAATATATGACCCTTCTGGTAATTCTGACAAATTTTTATGCCCCTCCTTTATGTTTAAATAATTAAATATATGTCTGGACTTAGCTCACCTTATCAAATCAATGTGCCATTCAGCTGACAAGGCATAGGAGTAGGAATAGGTTCTTTTTATTTATTTTTTCTTTACTTTTTTAACTTTTGTTTTTTAAAAAAAAAAAATTGTTTGGTATGGATACTTTATTTATAAGTATGTTAGTCAAAATATCATAATTTATTTTATATATTGCTATGTTGACAACTCTATTATTATTGTTACTCTTATATTATGTTTATAAGTTTTACAATTGATGTTAATTATTTTACATGCATATATAGATAGTCCAATATAATTTTATATCTTAGATAATAGGATTTTTTGATCCGTGTCGATTCCACGATTTACGATCTTCACACCTCCTTCCGATCTTATATGGGATCTCGATTTTAACAACATTGATCCTAGCTCCTTAATTTATTATAATTTTCCCAAGAATAAATCTAATCAAATCATCTCAATCAGTAGATCTTTCCAGACTGAGATAATGATACCAAATACATTACAAATCGCATTTGAAAGATATTAACAGAAATATATATATATATATATATATATATATATATATATCGATCAATCAAGAAAACCACGTTATGTCAAAGTGGCAATCTTGTTTCTGTTTCTGAATTCTTCGCGTGTGCGCGTTTATAGGGACACACATAACAAGTATTCGTCTCTTTCTCTCCATTGACCTTAATTCCGTTCGACATGAAGAAGGCCACTGGAGGCGACAATCTCTATCTGCCTCCTGAGATAATCATCGACATTCTCAAAAGGCTTCGGGTGAAATCTCTCCTTCGATTTCGCGCTGTGTGTAAAGACTGGAGAAATCTCTTGAAATCCCCATTTTTCATTGAAGAGCATTACCACCACTCTGCTCACAAAAGCCCTCTTCTTACCTGTCACGTAAGTAATCACAACCCTAATTATTGGCCCCTATGTTTGTTTCGTCTTGAGAAGGAAACTGTGGAAGCTGAGAGAATACACCTGATGGATTCTTTAAGGCGTGTTAGTTGCATCATTGGTTCTAGCAATGGCTTGCTTTGTGTGAAACACGGTGATGCAAACGTTGATCCTCCTCCTTCGCTTTTGTTGTTGAATCCAGCGACTAGAGAGGTCATGCAAGTACCCAGATCAACAATCGATGTTGGCAGCCGTTGCCATTTTGGGTTTGGGGGCAGCCATTTTGGGTTTGGGTATAGTTCAGTGGTTGGGGATTACAAGATAGTGAGAATTCATACGAAAAGGAATAACAGTCAAATCATATGTGTGGATCGAGTGGAGGTGTATTCATTAAGAACTGGGTCCTGGAAAGAAGTAGAATTTGGAGTCATCCAGGGTGCATGTCTTCTATATAACCCTGTCGCTGTTAATGGGGCAATATTTTGGTTGGGAATAATATTGGAGGGTGAGCATCATCGTTGGATGATAATTTCATTTGACCTAGCAATGGAAGCTTTTACATTGATACGAATACTATCTCCACCCATTTTTCCACTTGTTAATCAATATGTGCTTGATGTGTACGAGAACAAACTTGCTATGATTCATAAGTGTGTTGATGAATTGAAGGAGGTGCTTGAATATACTTTTATTGATTTATGGGTGTTGGAAGAGGGAAGTGGTGCATATGGGAAGAGCTGTTCTTGGAGTAGGAAATATAGAATTAGAGCAGATCCACCTTCCTTATGTCCAATATGCTTGTGGAGGAATGAAATAGTATGCTTCAACCGTAGTGACCCAGATTCGTTGTTCAGCCTCACTGCTAATAATGAATTGAAGAGGTTCCACACGTCTCTATGCAAATATATGCCTGAATGTTTCTTTTATGCAGAGAGCCTCGCATCTATGTGCAACACGTATTTTGAATAGCATTGCTATGGAGTTCTAGCATTTAAAATCTAGATTTATTTTATAATCCTCAAAGCCCCTTTGATCTGTGATCTGGAATGATGAAATTCAGCAGTAGCTAGTTGATCCAAACTTTATTTTTGTTTTTAATATTATCATATGTTCCATTTTCACGAATAAATATAAACTTTCTGTGGGTTTTATTGGCCACTTCATGTGCCCTCGGTTTCTTGCTTCTTAATTTTGTTAAGGCTTAATACATTGTGAATAATAAGTTTATTTGAATATGAAATGTTTTGCTCCAAATGATGTGATCCGTCATGATCGGGACAGTAAAACAATGTACTATTGAATAGTTTAGATTTAGGTTAATTTAATCTTTACATTTTATATAAAATTTTATTTTAATATATATCAAATTTAAAATTAAGATGTGTTTCTCGTAAAAATGAATTTAATATTTTAAAAAATCATAAATTAAAAACTTAGATTTGGTTGAGATTTCGTCATGATAAAAAAATTGGGTACTCATCCACAAACCTCAATCTCTTTCTTTTCTTTCTCTTTTCTCTATAGTAAAACAATAGGTGGGTTGGGTAGCCCAAGTATAAACCCATAGCCCACCCATTTAACTTAAAATATTCATTTTTTTTCTAGTAACTATAAGCTTTTTAAAATCATCAAGGGTAGGATCCTAAATTGTGCTAAATAAATCGAATTGAACGTTATGTCAAAGCAGTGAATACAAAATCAGAACTAGTAATATAAGTAATATAGACATTGCAATCTCGGGGGGGGGGGGGGGGGGGGAATTGAAATAGGGCTTCCACGTCTAGTCTGAGCAAAATTTCTTCAACAATGCGATGCGGAATAAAATTCATACTATACAAATGCCTCATGAGTTCGACATGACGTTGCCAATGCAAAAAACCATTCAATTTCAATTCTGACAAAATTTCAGACCCCGAATTGTTATGTAAATTACCCATGGAATTCTGTGCTACATTCTGCATATGCTTTCCTTTATAATTTTTCCCTTTCCCATCGGTTCTTTGGCATTTTGTGACTACCACACCCTAAGATGCATTCTAAATTAACTAAAGACGCAAATTTATTCCTAGTGTTTGTTGAAGGATGTGATGGGTTTCTTTTGGAAGTTGGATTTTCAAAAACTGAGTAATCTAATTCCTAGCGCTGTTTTTCAAGAACTTTCTCTTAGTCCTCAATTCTTTTTTATAAGATGCCAATAACCAAATTATGTAGATAAAAAAGTGTAACCTTGTATAATCGGTATTTTTATTCTTTGCAATCAAGGTAGGAGACCAAATATTAATTTGAATGGTAGATGGTTATGTTGTAGATAAGCATATGATATTTGATCGGTAGAGAAGTATATAGTTGTTACATGATAAATATATATGTGTTTGGTAGTTAGATAGTAGATAGATATGTGTTTAGTAGTTAGATGGTAGATGAACATGTGTGTGGTAGTTGGATAGTAGATGGGCATGTGATACTTGAAGGGTAGTTGAGACACATAAATTCTATAAATACCTCTTCTCCTCTCTTCTTCCCCCACACACTCTCATTTACTCTCCTCTCTCAATTTTTTTACCATTACCTCCTCTAACCATTATATCATCGTTGAAGACTGCTCATCTGACGACTTGTAGTCAAAGACTATTTATCTACCAATATGCTGTTAAAGAATACTCATCGTTCACCAAAAGTTAGCCTTTGATGGATGGTGAATTGCCTACACCAGAATTATAAAAGAGATGAGAAAAGGTATTTATAGAATTTTTGGTCCTCATCCATCTTTCAAGCATCATATGTCCATCTACTATCCAATTACCACACACATGTCCATCTCCTATCCAACTACCACACGCATGTCCATCTACCATCTAACTACTAAATACATGTATATCTATCATCTACAACAATATATTTATCTACCGATCAAATATCACATGCTTATCTACGACATAACCATCTACCTGTCACACCCGACATTCGTATACTGACATCTCACCCAAGTAAGACACCACGAATGTCAAATTCTCATCATATATTGGTATTCATCAGAGTAATAATGCACAGCTTAGGAAGAAAAGGGGTTCTGGCATAGTAATACTGATAACAAGGTCTGAGTACATACTTGAAATCCATAAAAGGTTCTTACAGATATTACAAACTTAAACATAATCTAATACAAAACATAGATAACCAACAGCAATTCTTGGTCCGACTCAGCATCATCAATTATCGGTATCCACTGCCTTGCCTTGAGAGCCACGCCTATTGTACCTTTCATGTCCTGAACTTTCGGGGATGTCTGGGATTCAAACGAATCCCAGTAGTAACGTTAATCACTCACATTCAATGCATGCTCAGAATATGGAAGACAACCAATTGCAATAATTCACATTCAAGATCAAATTCAAATTCGGTTGAACACCATTCAGACTCAAAATTCAATACAAAAGCATTTCGGTACAATTCATTCAAGTGCACATTCATTCAGATTCAAAATTCATTCAAGTGCACATACATTCAAATTCAAGTTCATTCAAATTCATTCAAAGGACCTACGGGTCCATTCCCTCAGCGCTGGGTATTCAAATGGGCATCAACCCTTCTTTCACAAATGTACCGAATTCCCTTATCGAACAAGCACTCTGGCTTATACTGTCGATAAAGTTAGGTGTTCAAAAATTCAAGTATCACAATGGTTCAAACATGCATATAAAGGCATACAGGGTATGTGAGAGAAAAGTTACTACCTGGATGTCTTCACAACTTCTTATTCTCACCCGAGTTCTTCTTGTACTGATTATCGTTTGGCCAAGGCAAGGATCCGAATCCTATAATATTTTAAGATGGGTCATTACTTAATTTAATCTTAATAGCAATATTAAGATTACACTTATTAGACTGACCCATAATACCTATCCTTTTAATCTACTTCAGTTGGTTATCTCAGTTATGTATTCTATATTCTTCCCATAATTAGATGTCTAGCCTTTTAAGTCTTATTCAAAAATTCCAAGCCAAGGCTAGTTGTAATTTGCTCAAAACGTATTTATTTTCAGACTTGACAGAATTTCGGCTTCCAATTTCTCTAGGAACTTAGAAAAATCATAACTCGGTCTAGAAAACTCAGAATCAAGTGGTTCAAGTTCCTAATCGAAGTTCTGTAAGTCTATTTTAAAATAAAAATAATCCACTGGTCAAAACATAACTGAGTCATTCCCAAATTTTCGTTTTGTACAGACAACTTCAGTCTGCCAATCTGGGTTTTCAGAATTTTATGTCCAACTTTAAAAATTCACAACTTGGTCTAGGAAGCTCCGATTGAGGTGGTTCAAATTTCTACTTAAACTCCTGTTAGTCTAGATCACAGGGAAAATTATTACCACCCAATTTAATGTCAGAATTAATACAGTTTTTACGATGAGTATCACTGACTCATTCTGGACAACAGATTTTTGACTCAGCTTCTAAAAATCATAACCGGAGATGTAGACCTCCGATTTGGGTGAACCAAAGCTTGTTTTAAAGCTTAAGGAGTCTATTTTCTACTATAAAAATTTCAAATCAAAGCTCAAAATTTCACTGGGTCCGAAATGCAACGCCATTTGGTTGCTCCAGTGTCATACCGAAAATGTTACAAATTTTTAGCTCAACTTTGAAAAATCATATCTTGAGCTACAGACCTCCGTTTAAGGTGATTCAAAGCTTGATGTAAACATTGTCATGTGGACTATATGTCCAAAAAATTTCAGCTTAAAATGAGTTCATTTGCCCTATTTTTTACTTGCTCGAAAATCGATGCTCCAGCAGCAAAATCAATTTTTCAGAACATGGCAGCTTATCTTTTATGTTCAACAATTTATCTTGGCTTCCCTAAGCCTTCTAATTCTTAGATTTGACTTCCATACTTCTAAGTAAATATTTTAGATTCAGTTTATTGCTAAAACAGAACCATAAACACGTGAAATCATGCAGAACCTATGCTCATTGTGTTCATGTGGCTATTTGAAATTCTTGTACGTAGTAAACACATCAAAACCTCCTCTGTTTCAGTTCCATAAATAAAGAACCCACATGCAGAAACAATAACTTATATTTATGTATGACAGAAAGTTTTCCTTTCATTTGCTACATGCAACAACACCTACACACACACAAATGATAACCAAGTGGAGTTTTGACAGCTAACTCATCTTTCTTGCTTCCAGGTACGTTGGGGTGTGTGTGTGAATGCAGCCATGTACATCAGCAAATATCAATGCTCCTAAATCTTAAAAACTCAGACCTTATGTTGGGAAAATGACGAAAGCTAGGAGGGAGAGATTTTGATGCCTTACCTTGACTGAAACTCAAGCTTGCATGTGGCTCTGCTTAGCTTTCTCTGTCTCAGACCACAGCTTCCACACGTTACTCTCTCGGTCCTGGTCTGTTTCTTTTGTATACAGAACCGAAATGAGCAAGGAAAATTTGAGGGAGTACGTTGGAACGCATAGAAAACTAAGGGAAAGGTTAGGCTCGGTAGTTACCTTCAGTTGCTGGTTTTTATGATGATGGTCCAGCTGAAACTACCACTCCAAATGTGGCAACGTTAAGCATAGAAAGAGAAAGACAATTGCAGTACCTTCTCCCTCTCTATCTATCAAACGTTTTTCTCTCTTGCTCACTCACTCTCTATCTCTGCAAGCGTCTGAACTGAATGGTTAAACGAGAGTTGAGAAATTTATTTGCTGGCCAAATTAATTATTTGGTGCATGAAGGAAGTGAGGTGGCGAAAAAATGCAAGTTTGCTGCAATGAGCTGTCAACGAGAAGAATAAAGAAGCTGTTTATGGCGCTGAACACAGAGAAGCAGTGGTGTTGCTGCTCCATTACTTTGCTGTCGCGTAAGAGAATAAAAGTGGAGTATGGGTTGTAGACATACAGAGTTCAAGAAGAATGGGAACTGTCTGAAAAATTCTGCAAGGGAATGTGGAGCTTGAGTTGCTGAAAAAAAAAATTCAGTTGGACAGAATAGAAAAGAAATGGCAACGGAATATATGTACGTAGGTGGCAGACATATGCATACTATTTTAAGTGTATGTGTGTTCTGCAATTATTAGAATAGTGATAATGGGTGTATGTGTGCGTCTGCTGAATTGCAGAACAAACTAATTATTAATACAATAACAATAATGGAGTATGAGTGAGCTTGCAGAATTTCTATGCGTTGAATATTCAAGGTTAGGAAATTGTACTCCATTAAAGGAAAACAAAGTTCACATGAGCTAAAAATAGCGAGATGTTACAATTCTCCCCCCGTATAAGAAATTTCGCCCTCGAAATTTGACACATATTTGGCCATAAAATCAGGATATTGATCCTTCATCTCTTCTTCTAGTTCCCAGGTCGCTTCCTCAGGAGCTGTTCCCTTCCACAGAACCTTCACCGTTGGGATACTTCTATGCCTGAGCCGTCTCACTTCACGATCAATGATTCGTTCTGGCTCGACAGCATAAGTATAGTCTTCTCGTATGTCAACATCTTCGTACTCAATCACATGTCCATGATCTGGTTGGTACTTCTTTAATTGAGATACGTGGAAGACATTATGAAGCCTGCTCAGGTTTGGAGGTAATGCTATTTGATACGCCACTGGTCCAAGTCTAGCCAAGATTTCAAACGGACCGATGTAGCGAGGACTGAGCTTCTTCCTCTTGATCGCTCTACCGATTCCAGTGACAGGAGATACTTTTAAAAACACATGATCTCCAACTTCAAATTCTAGAGGTCTTCTCCTTTTGTCGGCATAACTCTTCTGTCTACTCTGAGCTGTAAGGAGTCTCTTTCTGATGACTTTGATCTTCTCCGCCGTCTGGTCAACTAAGTCCGTCCCATACAATTTTCTTCCAGACAATTCTGTCAGAAACAAGGGTGATTGACACTTCCTGCCATACAATGCTTCAAATGGAGCCATCTGGATGCTCGCATGATAACTATTGTTATAAGCAAATTCTGCAAGTGAAAGATAGCTATCCCAACTTCCCTTAAAATCCAATACACACGCTCTTAACATATCTTCTAGCGTCTGTATGGTTCTTTCTGATTGTCCATCCGTCTGAGGATGATAGGCCGTACTATAACTCAATTTCGTACCCAGGGCTCGTTGTAGTGCTTTCCAAAATCGAGAGGTAAAACGAGAGTCTCTATCAGAGACAATACTCTTAGGCGTTCCATGGAGTCTGATTATCTCCTTTATATAGATTTCTGCTAACTTCTCCATAGAATAATTGATACTAATGGGAATAAAATGTGCTGACTTGGTAAGACGGTCAACAATTACCCAGATCGCATCTATCTTTCTGATTCTGGGCAATCCCACCACAAAATCCATGGTAACATTTTCCCACTTCCATTCAGGAATTTCTAAACTTTGAAGGAGCCCTGGTGGTCGTTTATGTTCGATCTTGACTTTTTGGCAAGTAAGACATCTAGCAACGTATTTAGTCACATCACTTTTCAGTCCCGGCCACCAAAACTCAGACTTCAAATTGTGATACATCTTGATCGCTCCTGGATGAATAGTATACATAGTTTTGTGTGCTTCATCCAGAATTTTAAGCCTCAAATCAGGCTCTGCCGGTACATATATGCGCTCTTTGTATCTAACTAGCCCACTCGGTGAGAGATTAAAATCCTGAGTTTTGCCCTGCATAATCTTTCCTCGAATAGACTCCGCTAGTTCATCATGCATCTGAGCTTCTCCAATCTCGGCTCTCAGATCACTTTCTCCTCGACTAACGTTGAGGCTAGCAAGAAGTACTTTGTTTGATACATTCCTGCTCAGAAACACTTGGTTTGACAGGTTCAAATCTCGAAATTCTTCTAGTAATTTACGTTCCTGTACCATCATCAATGCCACCTGCACCGCCTTTCTACTCAGAGCATCTGCAACGACATTAGCCTTTCCCGGATGATATTTGATTTCAAGATTGTAATCTTTCAGCAACTCCATCCATCTACGCTGTCTCATATTCAATTCTTTCTGATCATAAAGATACTTGAGACTCTTGTGGTCACAGTACAATTCAACAGTGGTACCATACAGGTAGTGCCGCCATATCTTCAAAGCAAACACAATCGCTGCGAGTTCCAAATCATGAGTGGGATAATTCAATTCATGAGGCTTCAGCTGTCGAGAGGCATACGCCACTACTCTGCCCTGCTGCATCAGGACACATCCCAATCCTTGCTTACTAGCATCACTGTATACCATGTAGGTCATACTAGGATTTGGGATAATCAACACTGGCGCAGATGTCAATCTTTCTTTCAGCTGCCTGAAGCTCTCTTCACAACGTTCGTCCCACACAAATGATTGGTTCTTCCTTGTGAGCTTTGTCAATGGCAAGGCAATTCGAGAAAAATTCAATATAAACCTGCGATAGTAACCAGCAAGACCCAGAAAACTACGGATTTCTGTTACAGTCTCTGGTCTCTTCCAATTCAGTACTGCTTCCACTTTACTGGGATCAACAGAAACCCCTTCTTGTGAGATAACATGGCCAAGAAATCTGACTTCTGTAAGCCAAAACTCACATTTACTCAGTTTTGCGTAGAGTTGCTTTTCCTTCAATATACTCAATACAATTCTCAAATGATTCTCATGATCTTCCATACTTTTCGAGTATATTAATATGTCGTCGATAAAGACAACTACAAACTGATCTAGATACTGACGAAAGATTCGGTTCATGTAGTCCATAAACACGGCAGGTGCGTTGGTCAAACCGAACGGCATTACTAAAAATTCATAATGTCCATATCTGGTTCTAAAGGCTGTTTTTGGAATATCCTCAGCTCTCACTCGAAGCTGATGGTAACCTGACCGTAAATCAATCTTTGAAAACACACTAGAACCAGATAATTGATCGAGTAGATCATCTATCCTGGGGAGAGGATATTTGTTCTTGACGGTCACCTTGTTCAGTTCTCTGTAGTCGATACACAGTCTCAGGCTCCCGTCCTTCTTCTTTACAAACAAAACTGGGCCGTATAAACCCTTTCTCCAGTAATTCTTCAATTTGCTTCTTCAGTTCAATCATTTCATTAGGTGCCATGCGATAAGGTGCTTTGGATATTGGTCCGGCTCCAGGCATGATTTCGATAGTAAACTTCACTTCCCTTTCTGGAGGTAATCCATTAATGTCATCCGGAAATACCTCAGGAAATTCTTCCACCACTGGAATATTCTGTAGTGAAATTTCAGTTTCTGCCTGCACTGAGAAAAATACCACATATCCTTGGCAACCCTTTTTCAGACATTCCTCAGCCTCAGCCACTGAGAGAAAATTAAGGTTTACATTCAAATTGACATTGGTTGATGAGTTCGGATATATGATCCTCTTGTTACCACAATCTAACAGCACATGATTTGCTGTCAACCAGTTCAATCCCATAATCACATCAATACCAAGCATGGTCAAACAAACTAAATCTACCACAGATTCGTGGCCATTTTGACTTTTCACTATTAAAAGAAAAGAGCTTGTCAATATCACAATAACGACGTAGGATCGAAACATGACAATTCACATATACTCAGCTGTGCTATCCTATCATATCACTAAGACCATATCAGTACACTATTCTGATATTGCCAGAACCAGGCTCTGATACCACGAATGTCACACCCGACATTCGTATACTGACATCTCACCCAAGTAAGACACCACGAATGTCAAATTCTCATCATATATTGGTATTCATCAGAGTAATAATGCACAGCTTAGGAAGAAAAGGGGTTCTGGCATAGTAATACTGATAACAAGGTCTGAGTACATACTTGAAATCCATAAAAGGTTCTTACAGATATTACAAACTTAAACATAATCTAATACAAAACATAGATAACCAACAGCAATTCTTGGTCCGACTCAGCATCATCAATTATCGGTATCCACTGCCTTGCCTTGAGAGCCACGCCTATTGTACCTTTCATGTCCTGAACTTTCGGGGATGTCTGGGATTCAAACGAATCCCAGTAGTAACGTTAATCACTCACATTCAATGCATGCTCAGAATATGGAAGACAACCAATTGCAATAATTCACATTCAAGATCAAATTCAAATTCGGTTGAACACCATTCAGACTCAAAATTCAATACAAAAGCATTTCGGTACAATTCATTCAAGTGCACATTCATTCAGATTCAAAATTCATTCAAGTGCACATACATTCAAATTCAAGTTCATTCAAATTCATTCAAAGGACCTACGGGTCCATTCCCTCAGCGCTGGGTATTCAAATGGGCATCAACCCTTCTTTCACAAATGTACCGAATTCCCTTATCGAACAAGCACTCTGGCTTATACTGTCGATAAAGTTAGGTGTTCAAAAATTCAAGTATCACAATGGTTCAAACATGCATATAAAGGCATACAGGGTATGTGAGAGAAAAGTTACTACCTGGATGTCTTCACAACTTCTTATTCTCACCCGAGTTCTTCTTGTACTGATTATCGTTTGGCCAAGGCAAGGATCCGAATCCTATAATATTTTAAGATGGGTCATTACTTAATTTAATCTTAATAGCAATATTAAGATTACACTTATTAGACTGACCCATAATACCTATCCTTTTAATCTACTTCAGTTGGTTATCTCAGTTATGTATTCTATATTCTTCCCATAATTAGATGTCTAGCCTTTTAAGTCTTATTCAAAAATTCCAAGCCAAGGCTAGTTGTAATTTGCTCAAAACGTATTTATTTTCAGACTTGACAGAATTTCGGCTTCCAATTTCTCTAGGAACTTAGAAAAATCATAACTCGGTCTAGAAAACTCAGAATCAAGTGGTTCAAGTTCCTAATCGAAGTTCTGTAAGTCTATTTTAAAATAAAAATAATCCACTGGTCAAAACATAACTGAGTCATTCCCAAATTTTCGTTTTGTACAGACAACTTCAGTCTGCCAATCTGGGTTTTCAGAATTTTATGTCCAACTTTAAAAATTCACAACTTGGTCTAGGAAGCTCCGATTGAGGTGGTTCAAATTTCTACTTAAACTCCTGTTAGTCTAGATCACAGGGAAAATTATTACCACCCAATTTAATGTCAGAATTAATACAGTTTTTACGATGAGTATCACTGACTCATTCTGGACAACAGATTTTTGACTCAGCTTCTAAAAATCATAACCGGAGATGTAGACCTCCGATTTGGGTGAACCAAAGCTTGTTTTAAAGCTTAAGGAGTCTATTTTCTACTATAAAAATTTCAAATCAAAGCTCAAAATTTCACTGGGTCCGAAATGCAACGCCATTTGGTTGCTCCAGTGTCATACCGAAAATGTTACAAATTTTTAGCTCAACTTTGAAAAATCATATCTTGAGCTACAGACCTCCGTTTAAGGTGATTCAAAGCTTGATGTAAACATTGTCATGTGGACTATATGTCCAAAAAATTTCAGCTTAAAATGAGTTCATTTGCCCTATTTTTTACTTGCTCGAAAATCGATGCTCCAGCAGCAAAATCAATTTTTCAGAACATGGCAGCTTATCTTTTATGTTCAACAATTTATCTTGGCTTCCCTAAGCCTTCTAATTCTTAGATTTGACTTCCATACTTCTAAGTAAATATTTTAGATTCAGTTTATTGCTAAAACAGAACCATAAACACGTGAAATCATGCAGAACCTATGCTCATTGTGTTCATGTGGCTATTTGAAATTCTTGTACGTAGTAAACACATCAAAACCTCCTCTGTTTCAGTTCCATAAATAAAGAACCCACATGCAGAAACAATAACTTATATTTATGTATGACAGAAAGTTTTCCTTTCATTTGCTACATGCAACAACACCTACACACACACAAATGATAACCAAGTGGAGTTTTGACAGCTAACTCATCTTTCTTGCTTCCAGGTACGTTGGGGTGTGTGTGTGAATGCAGCCATGTACATCAGCAAATATCAATGCTCCTAAATCTTAAAAACTCAGACCTTATGTTGGGAAAATGACGAAAGCTAGGAGGGAGAGATTTTGATGCCTTACCTTGACTGAAACTCAAGCTTGCATGTGGCTCTGCTTAGCTTTCTCTGTCTCAGACCACAGCTTCCACACGTTACTCTCTCGGTCCTGGTCTGTTTCTTTTGTATACAGAACCGAAATGAGCAAGGAAAATTTGAGGGAGTACGTTGGAACGCATAGAAAACTAAGGGAAAGGTTAGGCTCGGTAGTTACCTTCAGTTGCTGGTTTTTATGATGATGGTCCAGCTGAAACTACCACTCCAAATGTGGCAACGTTAAGCATAGAAAGAGAAAGACAATTGCAGTACCTTCTCCCTCTCTATCTATCAAACGTTTTTCTCTCTTGCTCACTCACTCTCTATCTCTGCAAGCGTCTGAACTGAATGGTTAAACGAGAGTTGAGAAATTTATTTGCTGGCCAAATTAATTATTTGGTGCATGAAGGAAGTGAGGTGGCGAAAAAATGCAAGTTTGCTGCAATGAGCTGTCAACGAGAAGAATAAAGAAGCTGTTTATGGCGCTGAACACAGAGAAGCAGTGGTGTTGCTGCTCCATTACTTTGCTGTCGCGTAAGAGAATAAAAGTGGAGTATGGGTTGTAGACATACAGAGTTCAAGAAGAATGGGAACTGTCTGAAAAATTCTGCAAGGGAATGTGGAGCTTGAGTTGCTGAAAAAAAAAATTCAGTTGGACAGAATAGAAAAGAAATGGCAACGGAATATATGTACGTAGGTGGCAGACATATGCATACTATTTTAAGTGTATGTGTGTTCTGCAATTATTAGAATAGTGATAATGGGTGTATGTGTGCGTCTGCTGAATTGCAGAACAAACTAATTATTAATACAATAACAATAATGGAGTATGAGTGAGCTTGCAGAATTTCTATGCGTTGAATATTCAAGGTTAGGAAATTGTACTCCATTAAAGGAAAACAAAGTTCACATGAGCTAAAAATAGCGAGATGTTACACTACCATAATGTAACAACCTTGTATAATTGGTATTTTTATTCTTTGCAATCAGGGTAAGAAACCAAATATTAATTTGAAGATGGTTATGTGGTAGATAAACATGTGATATTTGATCAGTGGATAAGTATATGGTTGTTAGATGGTAGATATACATGTGTATGGTAGTTAGATGGTAGATGGACATGTGTGCGGTAGTTGGATAGTAGATGGACACGTGTGTGGTAGTCGGATAGTAGATGAAAATGTGATATTTGAAAGCTGGTTGAGACCCAGAAATTCTATAAATACCTCATCTCATCTCTCCTCTATTTTAGGGTTGAGCAGTTCATCATCTATCAAGGGCTAACTTTGGTGAAAGATCAGTATTCTTTAACAACTTGTTGGTAGATAAAAATTTGTGGCTCCAAGGAAGACATATTTGAAACGCAGAAGTTTAGGCAACATTGGACATCTAAATACAGAAAATTGACTGGAAATGGCCTTTGTAAAGTGTAACACCCCTTGATATATCAATTATTATCAGAGTTGTAGCGCACAGCCTAATGAGCATAGTCATTCTAGCATAGTAATACTGATATTAAATTCTGATTACATAACAAAATCCACATAGGGCTATACAAATAAATTTCTAGTCTCTAAAATAGGCTAATAAAAATAACCTATAGCATTTCTCGGTCCGTCACAGCATCACTATTCAACAGTGAGTACCGCCTTGCCTTGTGAGCCACGTTCTCTAAACTGAACAATCCACAGGTAGCAACAAATACTGGGACCCCGAAGGTTCCCAGAGTAACATGTTAATCTTACATTCTAAGCATAGATCAGTATATGACAGATAACCATCACATATACATTCAGCACATACAGCACAAACAATTCATACAGTACATATTTATACATATTGAATGGTACATACAATCATATAAAGACATACAAAGAATGCAAGATTAGAGTTACTACCTCAACTCCGATTAGCTATAAGAAATTCACCAGTGCTCGAACCTCTTGGAACTCAACTCCTAAAATAGTATCATCATAAATATTAATTTTCACTATATTCGATTTCTCCAAAAATATCCAAAAGGGTTCTTTTCATCATTTAGAATCCTTGTGATCCTTAAATGACAATTCACCCATTTAAAATTCTTATTGTAGAAATTTTCGGATTAATTCCCTTTTCTGTCCAGAATTATCACTAACCTTTGAAAAATTCACAACTAATTGTACAAAACTCCAAATGATGTGCTTCCAAAACCTAAATGTCCTTTGGTATGTCTATTTTCACCGAAAAATATTCTCAATAGCCAAAAATATCCATACCATTCCCAGTTCAAATAAATCACTTCGCTGTCCAGTTTATACTTCCAGTATTTTAGGCCAGTTTGTAAAATCCATAATTCCTTGTACAGAGCTCTAAAAATTACATATTATATATCAAAAGAAAGATCTGGACGTCTATTTCAAATCTGGAAAATTTCATGATTTTTAGACATCATTCACTTGACCAAAAACCATGTACAATTCGACTGCCTTCCAAAACGTTAAAACTGGCAGTTTTAGTGACCTATATAATTTAATTCTTTTTGATTCTAAAAATCATTTCCAACTATATTCTTACTCCATTTTTCGTGGTAAACACTTTGGTAACCTTAAAATCATCAAAATCCTTATGGTTTCACCACTTCTTAATTAACCCAAAATAATATTTAAGAAGTGATAAACAACGTCTTGACACCAACTTCATGAAATAACTTAAGACAAGTTAAAACCTTTACTTACTTGTCTTGATCTCTTGGACTTGAGCAACCTCTCCTTCCTTATTGCCTCTTAAGACGCCTGAACTACACTTCCAAAATATTCTATGAAAATATTTCACTCGCTCCTCTCACCCTCTGTCTCTTTGTGTTCTTTCTATACTTAGCCAATATAAATGACTAAGAAATACACGAGGATGTGAGATGAAGACTGACCGGTAATGAAATGCATAACTAAATATATATTTAGTGTGCGTAATGATTCTCCCGTGAGCAACAAAGAAATCACTCATATACCCATTAATTTGTGCGATGTGAGTCACCTTATCCATGCTTGTTCCGGATGATTGAAATTTCCTACCTAATGGACATGTCGTATGTGATAACATGACAAAGAATGAAATGAAATAAAGTGGCGTATGAGTCATCCTTCCTTTTCTTCTATTTATTTCGGATGATTGCAGAACATAGGCTGTCCTTAGCGTGAGCATATCATGTGATATGTGAATCATCTTTATTGCCAAATAAACAAATAAAAGAATGGAAAGTGTTGTCGGCATGGAATATCCCAATGAAGTGAAAGGTAGTATTATATCCGAATGAAAGGAGAAGGAATGATTTAATAAAGTGGTGTGTATGAATATTTTAATGGTATAAGAAACACATATTAACAAATAATTATAGGTGGAGTGTCACGGATGGAAATAGAAGTGGTAGACAAGAGAAATCATTTGGTCCCACTAAATTAAAATGGGAAAAGAAGAAATGATATGTTTAATGTCTTCTTGCACATTTATTCACGGATGACAAATGAGAGATAGTGTGCAATAAATTAAAGCGGTGATGATTTTAGCATGATCATAATAATTCTAAGTGGAAGACAAATGGAAATAAGTGGGTATTAGTTTATCATATAGAGAAAACCTTCTTGTCCCACAATATTAAGCAACGGATGTCACACATATTGCTTCCATACTCAATTCCTCATGGTACCTCCACATTATTTATTGAGTCAATAAATCTGACTAAAATAGTGTAGTGGAAATCTTATCAATATTCACAAGGTTCTAATTCAACCTTATTCCACAATTTCACCATTTTTTTTAATATTCATAGATACAACTCTTGGCTCTTACTGTTCCTAAATTTGTCACTTCCAAAAAAAAAACAAGGCCTAATAGTCTTCCAAAAATAGACTAATGTTCAAGACTTTAGGTCCAAAATTCGGGATATTACATAAAGGACCCAAGGAACATATCTAGCTTTTTAAAGAAATTTCAGGTGATTCTTTAAAGATCAGGACACACCTTCTATAGCCTCCTCATATCGTAGTTGTGATTCTCTAGCAGTTCCCCGTCTCAGATATGCCTTCACATTCTGCATGGAAATAACAGTACAATAAGGGCATATTTGGTTCCATCGCATCGGCCACTTGTGATGGTAATCATTATCGCATGACCATAGATTGGGCATACAGAATGTAATTGCAAAATAGATTGCACATTTTTTTAATAATATCTATTTATAGGAGGACCCTCTATAAATACGCAATGATGATGACGTGAATGTGAAGTGGGAGGACAAAAGAGAGAGCGTTCCTCAGTATGGATGACTTGTTAAATACTCCCTCTGACGCTAATTATAGAAATATATTTTGGAATTAGTCTTGGTTTTAATTATAGGACCAAATTTAATTTTTGTCAATTACTTTCTAAAATACCTTATTGATACTTTCTCAATAATAAATAAACATATGAATAATTTAATAATACACCTATATATTCTACAAAGTAAGTAATTCTTACAACTTATATTAATGTTATATACACCTCAACTATACTGTTTTTGAATAAAATAATTTGGAGCAATTTTTGTCATATTTTTTTCATATCACCCTTAGTAATACTTCCTGCACAATAAATAATCTAAAAACTTGCTTATATTATATCAAGTAAGAGATTCTACTTTTTTTACTTTTCAATAAAATAATTTTAATATTTCTTTAAAAATATTTTCCTCTCTGTAATTATCATTAAATTTTAAGTAAGGGTATTTTAGGAAAATAAATATAATTAACTAATTTAACTTTTATCCTTAATCTCTCCAAATTCTGATAAATAACTCCTATAATTAAGATCGGAGGGAGTATTAGATTCCACCCTACTGCATTGTAGCCCATTGCATTATAAAGGGGTATGCAATTGAACCAAATGGACCTTAAATCTTAACAATATTGAGATGCAATGCAAATATTTGTAGATGGCAGATTTGGCTGCAGTGATACGAACAATTAATTCACACAAGTATCACCCAGAGAACCTTGATTTTTCTTTCCCCTTGTAGAACTAGTTTTTCTGGCAAAGTTGGCAATAGAACTTTACATATGATAATATTCATCATGATATTAGAAAGATTCTATCTTGCAATTGATGCCTATTGGAATTGAAAACTTATAATTTCATAACAGTTACGGTTACATGCCCATCTTCTTTGTAACTTTAAAAAAAAAAATACAGAACAAGGTGATTAAAATAAAATGAAACTACACATGGGGATTAAATCCCAAACTATCTTGCGGAACCAAATCTCGAAGAGACTCAGGGAATTTTGAGCATGAAATTCCTTCTTTGGCCAGGGCATCTGCCACTCGATTCCTTTCCTATATTAAGAGATTCTCTCTCGCTTAAAAAAGCAAAATTGAGAAAAACCAGCCGCTCAGATCCGTTCGTTGGTCCTGATCACACCCCCCACAACCAGCACGTCCCTCATAACGGGTAATTGCCCCATCTACATTGAGCGTGATCCAGTCCATATCTAAAGGCATCTCCCGAAATTCCTTTATTAGCAGAGTCTGTGAATCATAGACTCATGGTCAATATTCTGTAGTAGAGTAAAGGCTTTCCATGAACTCAACACTACAGCGGCTGGGTTTATAGGTTTTTCGAAGTCTATAATATAGCTAACAATATATTATCTGTAGAAGTGTTGTACATGATATTATCTGTCTCCTGTTCTCCAAGGTTAGGTTTTCTGTGTCTTTCATCCCTCGTCAGGTGAACCATGCTACTGATTATCTTGCAATGGCGGCTTTGTAAAAAGGTGTACATGGGTCTTCCGACCAACGCCTGCTTTAATTTCTGTTCCAACCGTGGATATTATGGAGGCTCATATTTGATACCTCGCTGTCTAGCCATGTAATGAATGAGGCTGATTTTGGTTAATTTCTTTGTTTTGGTGCTTATGTTTTGGTGGCTTGTATTTGGCCATTTTTGCTCTGTCTGCTCCTTTCTGTCTGTAGCTTTTGAATTATGTAATCTGTGATGTTATTTGAGTAGTAATACATATGTAGGGGGAAAAAACAGTCTATAATATAGCTTAATCGCAATCTTTTTGTGTTTCTTGAGCCGCGGGCCAGATGGGGTCGGCTAAAAAACCACTAGCCCAAGCCTGCTAGGGCAGGTTGGCAGGCTAGTCTCCTGGCCTTCCTATTGATATTTTTAATTAAGAAAACTCAAAAAAGGAAAGAATATTAGCCTTTGTATTTTTTTTGGCACAATCCAGCTGAAGGCCCAAATAACCAAAAAAATTAAAAAAGACTCAAGAAAAAGTCACATATCATAGGGCTTTTTATAGTATTATTTCATAAAACGTTAGTTTTTAATGTATACTAATATAGTTGTTAATGGATACTGATTTAATTATTAACGGGTATTGATTTAGTTGTTAGGATATTGTTGTTAACGTCTACTAATTTAGTTGTTAATGTTTTACTCATATAATTAAATTTTATGAAATAATTTCAAAAAAGGCCCTAGAGCCTTTTTTGACATATGACTTTTTCTTAAGCATTTTTTTATAATTTTTTGCTAATTAGGGCGAGGGAGATTTTCCCCTTTTTTTCTCAGCCACAAAATGGAGAAAATCAAAATAATATATTGTGAAAATTATTTAATTTTAATATTTACACACAAGCACCCGTTTCATTTTTTTTCATTCTTTGCATTAAGTCTTTTGATGTTCCACTTATATTTTAGTACCATATATTTTAGATTTTATAGTTTATCATTTGCAAAGAAAAATTAAAAATAAAAAGATAGTTTAGGCGGGCAGGTTAGCCCCTAACAACTCACAAGTTAGGCCTATGGCCGAGTCTGTTTTACCACTCCAGCTATAAATCCCACCTTTGAAGCACATGTCAGAAATCAGAGCAAAAAAAAAAAAAAAAGCGCATGTCAGAAAGAGAAAAGAACATAAAAGATAGAAGTGCAAATTGACAAATGGTAAAAACTCCATGTCTTATTCCACTGCCTTCCCTTAAATGCTGCATTTCCCTGAATCAGAAACCATCTGATGCCGAACTCCACAAACATACCATACCGTGCTATTGCAGCAGCTTATAGATTCGACAATAGAATCTTCTTAAATAGCTGACATAAAATTCACCCTACAGCTATCAAATGCTCCAAAGAAAGTGAGTATAATTGGAACTCATTGTTATAGGGTAATAGGGATAAATGTCGGGGTAATTTGGGGATATGGGTATTAAATTTATAAATAGGGGTTTTGATGGTTGTAATCTAGTGTCCAGGGAATTAGTATATTCTTGTTTTTACTCTCTTCTTCTCTTCTAATGCTAAAACCCACCTCATCATATTGGTAAAAATACTCATACAACTGATTATGTACACAAACAACTGAGCTAGGCTTATGACACGAATTAATTAGCACTGCATTTGAACAATATATACTACCTCTGATCCTATATATATATATATATATATATATATATATATATGATATAGCACTATAAATTATGTCCTATATTTAGGACCAAAGGAGTATCATTTTTCATTTTTCTAGCTAAAACCTTATTTAGCAACTCATATGATATATACTTAAATATCGTCCTCTTTTTACTAAAGTAATTAACTATTTCTAGACTTTTTTTCTAACCTGAATTATTTCCTACCCTCAAATGATAAAGCATTTAAGTTAATTTTTTGGGGCAATTAGATTTACTAATTACATTAGCTAAATAGGAGAATTCCATATAAAGACGTTTTTTTTTTTTTTGCCCAAACCATATAAAGACGGTTGAAATAAGGAAATTTTGTATAATTTTAGTAAATTCAATAAATCTTAAATTGAGTCAATGTGATCTCAGGATTTTTTTCAATATTTCAAATTCCATTTTTTGCTTGGTTTGAAGCTTATGCTTTATAAGAAAAAATAGAATATCCATTTGTCCAAACAATAAACATGACCATAAGAGAATGGAAAACGTCTGAAGGACAAACTATTTCTTCAGAAGTTCCTCCAAAATGGTCATATCAAATTCCTTGTATTGTTGACAGTAGACAAAACCCTCCTATAGCCTCTCCTTTCAAAACTAGAAACTCAGAAGACCCTGTTTGTCCAAAAGACATCAAAAATCTTATGGAACAAAACAATTACACCAATCAGTATCTTCAAATTATTGGAGATCACATTGTCAAAACTCCAAGTCATTTTAAATTTTGTTTACTTCATGTCTTCCATTTTTCGCTCTTTTTCTCGATGCCCTTATTCATCTTCGTTCTCTCCCTCTTCCAATCCTTCTATAAACAATGATGAAGCATTCTCCTCAACAAACAATATTTTTGATGAAGAAATTCACTTCAAAAATATAAACCAAACTGTTGATGATTGGACTTTTCCTGTAGTTCGGACTCGCCACCTAATCCTTAGCACATCACCACACCACACCCAGGGCTGACGTGGGCTGGGCAATCTATCAGCCACCCACAGTAGGACCCCCACCAAGAAGGGACCCCACAATCCCCACAGGCAGGCGACCCCGCTACAACAGGGCTTGCGACAACAAATCCCACTTCCTACATCCCCCAGAATATCCATTTTTTTTATATAGGGGAGGGGGAAATGAATCTCAATACCACTGCTCTACTAGTAGTGTTGGTATGGTAGAGCATTTGATTGTAGTTCAAGAGGTCACTGATTTGAACGCATTTGGGCCCTTCTCATTTCTTATTCTATCCCCAAGTTTTTTCTCATTTCAGCGCGTGCCTTTCCTCATTTTCTCTCCACTTTATACACCCCAAAAAAAAAATCGCACTTTTCATTCAATTCAATTAATTTGATAAATTAACCGGTAATTGGATCAGCGTAATTAAAAAAAAAAAGAAAGAAATGAAAATAACAATTAACAACATTCATCTTCCTCTAAAGTCCTTATTAATTTTCATTCTTTTATTAAAAAATAGAATATCAATATGAAAAACACATGTAGCAGTAGTAGTTTTAAATGTGATTTCAAAACAACATTAAAAGAAAAAACGATTAATCATATGAGACAATCATATATAACTTCACCCTTAATTATAAATAAATCCTAAAAGTAAAATTTAGGATATTACAAAAGTCGTTGAATAATCCATTCCATATCTCTTAAGGAGCTCTCGCAGATATTTGGTTTGGAAAATAAATATTCTATTCTTCTTTTGCTTGATTCGACGTTTTAAGAAGAAATTTAATTCTCCTATCGTAGACATTTCAAACTCACTTTACATGATCTTAAAGAACTCTTGACAAACTTATGTTGAGCGTGATATGTTTAATAAGATTGATAATGAAGATATAATGTAATATTTTCAAAGAATGAAGAATCAAAGAATGCTTTTGGAATCGTTCTGTTATAATAGCTTAGTTGACTCTTGATTATTATTTTTCTATATTAAATTGAAGTTTTCTTTTCTTTTCTTCTTTACATTCATTTGATTTTTAATGCATTTTAAACTTTCATTGGGGGCAACATCCTCTCACTAATTATGCACTCACAAATATAAAAACCTAGCTCTGCCGCTGCCAAAGGGAGCAGATCTTCTCAGCCTCCCTACATTACTTTTCCATTAAAGTACCAATCCTTTCAGCCTCAGGACGCTTCTACTGATAATGAAGCATCTTACCTTAAAAAACAAAAGAAAATTCCTTGCATTTAAAAATTTAAAGAAGTTAAGAGAAAAAAATACCCCACCCATCGAAAAAACTGAAGCCTACGAAGGAAGATTGATGAAAATCCCATCTTCAAATGCGGAGAAGAGCAATAGGTGGAGAGTCATATTGCAGAAGATTTCAATCTATTGTAATCTCCCCTAAAAAGCATCAACCCAAGCATGCTTATTCGCCTGCATACAATGGAAAATGCCCAAGTTTCTAGAAGTCATTTAAGGGGGAAAAAAAAAAGTTTAAAATATGTTGAGTATATTCAAGTAAGATTTTCTGGCATGTTTAGATGCTCTGGTTCATATATAGTAATTACCCCGCATAAACTTCAAATCACAATACACCCCAAATAAAAAAAATTCAAGAAAAAATATGGAGAAAGACATAAAAAGAACTTTAAATTTTTAAAATTCTAAATCAGGTATTTGCCAAAAATGAGTTGTAAATTGTTTATCAAATTTTGTCATTCCCTTATCAATTCTTGATAATAAACCTGACTTGAGATTTTGTAATTTCAAAGTTCTTTTTTAATCTTTTTCCCAAAAAAAAAAATAACTCCAATCCCCACCAAAAACAATAAAATTATCATGCCCTGCAAAAGAACAATTTTTTATTTGTATATTTCGATTTATTTGTATGTTTTAAACAAAGCTCATGCATCACCCCAATGATAGATAGAAAATGATACTGTAATGTGTTTGGACACCATGAATTTAGTATCCACGACACTGCAACCATCGGGTTAGTATTTAGGTGTAGCATAATCCTCAACCAATCTCCTGCGAGAAAAAATAAAAATAAATAACTTCTGCAATTTCACACATATGGTATACGTATAGAAAGGAACTAAAATATTTATTTTATTAGTTAGCATAAGAAATGTGATACCCCAAGAATTGATAATTAGTAAAAATACAATATTTTTGTTGATGGCACCTATTTCAAATAGGTGAACATGTGGTCTCAAATTTTGAGATATGTTTAATCTATCTTTTAGAATATTTTTCCTTAGGATTTAAGATAGCTAATGTTTTATTTTCTAAATTTTGTTAGGAATCATAAAATATCATAAAAATACAAATAATCCCCAAATTAAATTAGGATTCTTGTATGATCAAAAAGAGCAAGAAAATATTATAGAAAATACTTAAACAAATAGGAGAAATTAATAAGAATTAATAAACAACTAAGTTTTCACTAAACTAAATAATTATGTAAATTTTCATAATTAATCGAGGGATTAATTAAGGAAGACTCAAGTCTCAATTTTCATAATTTATCAAGAAACTAAATTTTTTAAGAACCCATAATTAGTGCGTAGTTTATATTTAGTTTATAAAAGGCCATAAAGAATTATCAAAACACTTGAACAATTAAGGGGCAATTATCAACAATTAATAAACAATTAAATTACACTAATATACTATTTAGATAATTATTTACATTTAATATTAATAATCATCAATTAGAGATGTATTGAACTAAGTAAAAATCAAAGGCCAACAAGGGGTTAAGATTAGCATAAAATAGATTATCTATGATCATAAACTACTCTAAGAGCCAATAAAACAATAATCAAGGGACAATTAAGCTTTTAATGAGGATGTTAATTAAATGCTAATCAAGCTTTGGAAAGTCAACAATTTCAACTATGGTTTAGGAGCTATAATTAAGCTAGGAACCAATCATAGTTTGACAAATTGCACTTAACCACCTTATTAGGAATGCTAATTAGGATTAAACCTCATAAAGATAATCTAAGGGCTTTAGAATCAATTTCATAAAGTGTAATCCATGTGAACCAAAATTAACCAATGAAGAATTTTCTTCCAAATATTGTAGGAGGAGAAATCAAAAACACACATGCCTAATGAGTCATAACCCTAACATGAATGAGTCACAAACCTAGGTATGAAATGAGTCACAACTCTAAAGATGAATCACAACTCTAGTTGAAGACTTTAAGGGCAATTGGAAGAGGATAGGAGTACCTTGTCATAAAACCTTTTGAAAATGTTGGAAGAGGATAATGAAAGAGAAAGATGAGGAAGTGTGAGTGTGTGTGTGGGAAAGAGAGAGAGTGTTGTGAGTGCTATTGTTGTGAGTCTAGTGGAGAAGTCAAAGCAACAACCAATGAGAATTTAGTATAAATCTTATGTAAATTAAATTAAGTTAATCAATAGAAATAATTCAAGACATAAACAAATGAGAACCTATACAAACTAAATTGTATCTTGAAATCCATTAACCATAGATCAAATATAAGAAAAGATTATGAACAAGCATAATTCAAGCTTAAGAATGAGTATAACCAAAGCCATTTCCTCAACTTTTGAAGATTGATACCAATTGAGAAAATGGGTGTTTGTGGTCTCAAAATGAAGCCAAGAACTTCAAGATTTCAAAACCAATGAGAAAATGTGAATACAATTTCATTAGGATCCCCAAAAATATTTTTATCCAGTGAAATGCAAAGAATAGAAGGAGGTAAGCATTGTTTGAGTCATCCATGACATCATAAACTTATCAAAGAAGGAGGATGAGTCATAAAGCAATGGAAGAAGCTAGAAGGGGGAGGTGTAGGGCTAAGATTTGTGCTCTCAATTACCCTAAATCCAAGGGCTAGAAATGAGCAAGAGTTGTTAGGAAGTTAACCTTCCAAAATGCTATAAATAGGGGCCTTGGGTCTTCACAATCTTCACACCAAACTCAAACCAAATAGGTGAATTTAAGAGAGGAGTGAAGCAAGAAGGAGGAGGAAGTTCTTCAAGAGGTAAGCAAGCTTTTAGTTTCTAGTCTTTAGCTTTTGTAGTTCTTTAGTTTTTAGTCTTTAAATTCTTATATAGTTGTGCATACATACAGTTATATACGGGTTATAGTCATGATAACGCCGTTGAGTTTTTCTAGCGCTGAGGACACGGATGTACACCGTGGCACTGGTGAATAGTGCAGACTGGTTTGATGTGAATATGTAGTGAGACTGGAGTGACATGAATATGTGGAGACTGTGGTTGTTATTATCTTGAGTGTGAGAATATCGTATGTGAATATTGTTGTATTGTCATGAATATCTGTCATACATAACTGATACATAAGCATGAGGTTAACCGTTATCTGAGGTTCAATGAGAATTGAACCTCAACTCTTACCATAGTTTCAGGGTCCGAAGAAGCTAGGATCAAGAGCAAGGATAGGCAGCACACGTGAGGACACGGGCGGAGGACTTTTCCCTTTATTTACATACTGTATTCGGATATTTGTACCACTGTATGTAAAGTACCCAGACTCAACCACAGGGAATATATATCAGATACTCACTCTTTTAAATCATTCCAATGCTCTACTCTGATTAAACTATTTTGAACTCTGATCAAATCATTTTAAAAACGCTTTAGAAAAGTGAGGATGTTACAAGAAATAATCCAACCGCATTATCCTCACAAAATTGACTGGAAATACAGCAAATCTGCAAACCTTATGATAGACATATAGGGTAAATTAACAACAGTCTACTATCCATGAAAATATATACGATTAGCTAAATCAAATCATTCTCATAAAACTATACAATATAAACAAAAGGGTAGCATATAATCCTCCTCATTTCAAAGATAACTTGAAGCTTGCTGATTAAATGGTGCTTCTGCATTTAAGTTACAGATGTAGTGCCTATTTACCTTAACGGTAAAAGCTGATTTTTTTTAATGTGATTTATTTTACACAATGTAAACATGTGAGATGAATTATATCTTGGCTTACATGAAGATGCTTCTCGAATGTTACCTCAAATATGCCCAAGCTAATGTAATCCTCCTTGACTGTGAACTTTGCTTCATTCTTCATTCTTCCTAAAACCTAAAAATACTCCAATGCAATGCCCAAATTCTTCTGCATCCCATCTAGAAACACCTCCATACCACCATCTTCAGATTATTTGGTGTCTATTTATAGTTGACATCCATACCACCATGTAGTAACCCATTTTTCTCCTTTTATTATTTTCATTGCAAGGGAAGCAATATTCAAATTATGTTCTTTCTCCATATCGTAAAAAAACCTCTTTAGGTGTAAAGAAGAAATGCTCCCCTTCGTTGACTAAACAAATCATAAAAATGCATCTTGAAAAAGAAAAAGCCACTAATTAAGATCATGGCGAAAGGATTCAGATTTAATAAAAAGCCCTTCTACCACATACTTTCAAAACGAATTTGAAAAACAGATAGCCCTTCTACCACATACTTTCAAAATGAATATGAAAAACAGTTAAAATTACAAAGCATAGTTTTGGCATTAATTTGAGTTGGACGGTTTGACTTCCCCACGCTGAAGAAGTAATCATAAAAGCGGCTGTGTGATGCCTATATAGTTGTTATAATCCATGCTATGACTAAACACAAATGCAAGCTTTACCTTTGGAATTAGGTTCTCAAGAAAATTGTCATACCTGCTTTTGAAAGACTAGCGCTTATTTGGAATCACATTTGGAACCCTAAAAGTGTTTATTTAAATAAATCGAGATAAAACTTCTTTCACATACTTACCTCACATACTGTAAAACACGATTAAAAAAACTGCTTTTGAAAGCTTCAATCGCTATTTCAAGCAAGTAGCATATATATAGCATAAACTATTCTGGAGCATATACAATCAGAGGGAATTAAGAAACACCTGCTTTGAAGCTTGCAACTACTATTCCAAGTGCAACTCCAGCAATAGAGAATAAAACGAAGCAGTATATATATATAGTGCTATCTGTTGAACATTAAAAGTGTACAACATATAATTGCAATGTATGAGGAGAAAAGAAGAATAAAAAGCCAGCATATTTGTTACGGGCCCAAAGGCCCAAGTCTGTGATACGGCGCAATAGAAATAGGGAGCATAACCTGCATATCAGGAGTTAAGATCCGGTATCTTAATCAGCCACAATCTATCCATATCGAGATCCCGAGATACTTACCCCAGAAATCTCTCACCCCGGATATCGGGTTAGTCTGGGATATCCGCCTCGGACACCTCTATAAATATCAAGGTCGCCCAACCAGGTGCACACGTTCTATCTTATGTTCTATTTACTTTCTGCCGCACAGAGCACACACACCACCCCCTGGCTAAGCGCCTCCAAGTTTCACTCGAACTACGTGGACTTTGATCCCTTCGAAGGGTACGTAGGCTATAGGCTTGACACCTAGTCAAGTCCAACACGTCCTGTTCATCTGAGCAGAACAATATTAAATAATTACTACTTGTAAATAAGCCACAGCCTATTCTAGAGTCTCGGCACCTATAGTTTCAAATCAGTGTAAACAACATTGACCGTCTATAGTAAGTTAGTGCAGTAGTCAATTTCTTAGAAATAATTATAGAAATAACCTTTACAAAGAAAGCCACATAAGTAAACCACAACTGAAAGAATTTTAAATATAACAGACATGCGACTTATAACTACACAACAAAAGCAAAACAAAGCATAATAACAGGCACAGTCAGGCTTGTGACCCTCAAACTGGGAATTAAGGTTGACCCCACCCTACAGATGGTGGGCTGGGGGCAAGAAAAACAAATGTTTTTAAGGCCTGACCTGTGAATGTACAAACCATGTCGGACCTACAAAGCTGGAAGCTATTTTTCTAAATTTTAACTATTTTTCCTGCGTTTTTTCCTTAAGAAATATAATTAGTAAATCACAATAATTAAAATTCTAATTTAATAAATAAATATTCTCAACATTAATGTATAAACAACAGGTATCAAGTAACAAACAAACACAGTCTCTAAGTCATAATTAAAGGTAAAATATTTTTCACATACTATAATTACAAATAATTAATAAGAAGATTTAACAAAATTAAAATACTTCCTATAAATATATCTTGAAAAGTGTAAGTAGTCAACAAAATAAACAACAAAGATATGAACAAAACAATAACTAGAAAATAGATCAAATTCAGATAGTAAACTCGCGATTTTGACAGCAATGATAGTTATATCAAATAAAAGAAATAGATTTAATAAAATTCATGGTTTGTGGTATACATTATGATGTAATGAATTAATTTTAAATTATAAAATTTAATATATATATATATATATATATATATATATAGTGTGTGTGTGAGGGAGAGAGGGAGAGAAATAGGATAGTATAAATCTAATCAAATCATCTAAATCAGTAAATCTTTCTTGGCTGAGATAATGATACCAAATACATAACAAATCTGGTTTGAAAGATATTAACAGGAATATATATATATATATATATATATATATATATATATATATATATATATATAAGAGAAATAGGATAGAATAAAGGGAAAATTATAATAAAAGAACTGGGATAAATAATATTTATTAAGAAGGATCATAAAAATAGTAATTATTTTGATGTACCAGAAATTAAAATATTAAAATAGAAAGACTAAATTACCTCTATGTTGTCTCTAAATTCTCTTATATTCTTTCTCCACATACTAAGCAAATCGCACTATGCAATTCGCTTCTTCTTTTGATTCCAAATCTACCTTATTAATTTCCGTTTATTTTATTGGAAGTCATTAATTTATATCAAACTCGATTATGTTGTTCCTTTTGTGAGGAAGGTGGTAATGTTTGCTGTCATGGCTTCTCATAGAAATTGAAGCCACACTGCTGAATCACAAATTGATTGTCTTAATAGAATTTTTCATTTTCTTAAGTTGAGTGAAAAACACTTGTAGATGGAAGCCTGATGTGTTGTTTGATAGAGTTCTTTTTTTTTTTTTTTTTGGTGAGCGTTCCATTCAATGTACACTTGAATCAAATATAAACTAACCAATGCTTTTGATGACCAAACATCACCTCCAGAAAACTACGATTCTGCACATTATGATATCTACGTACAGCGTACCTTGGAATGTGAATGCCACTTCAGGGAATGCGATTTACAAGCTGGATTTCAATTCCACGGTGGATGTGATTCTGTAGAATGCCAACACGATGAGCCCAGAGAAGAGCGAGACGCATCTATGGTATCTCCATGGGTACAGTTTCTAGGTTCTAGGGTTTGGGGAACCCTAGAACCCAGAAATTAAATCAAAGACTTTCAATAAAAAAGAAAAAAATCAATAAGGTAGGTTCGAATCGAAAGAAGACGTGAATGGCAGGGTGAGATCTTCTTTCTATGAGAAGAAAGAATACAAGAGGATTTAGAGATAACATTGGGGTAATTTAGTCTTTCTATTTTAATATTTAATTTATGATCCTTCAAAATAATTACTATGGTCATTCTTAATAAATACTCCCCCGATCCTAAATATAGGAACAATTTTATAGTACAAATTACATTACAAAAGTGTTCCTATAATTAGGATCGGAGATAGTATTATTTATTTTAGTTCCTTTATTATAATTTTCCCTAGAATAAATCTAATCAAATCATCTAAATCAGTAGATCTTTCCAGACTGAGATAATGATACCAAATACATTACAAATCTGATTTGAAAGATATTAACAGGAATATATATAGGGTTATGATATGTGCAGTGACTACAGATTTTTACAGTGAGGTTGATACTACACTATTTTGATTCCTAATTTCTAAATTGGACCTATTTGATTTATTGTTGCGATTAAAGAATAAAGAATCTGATAATTGATTCCTAATTCCTACATGGAAATAAATCACTGCAATCTTCATTTGCTTGTTTGCTGGAAATCACAATCAACATTGTTTCAATAAATCATCGTGATTGATAATTGATTCCTAATTCCTACATGGAAATAAATCACCGCAATCTTCATTTGCCTGTTTGCTGGAAATCACAATCAACATTGTCTCAATAAATCATCGTGATTGATAATTGATTCCTAATTCCTACATGGAAATAAATCACCGCAATCTTCATTTGTCTATTTGCTTGAAATCACAATCAACATTGTCTCAATAAATCATCGCGATTTTTTGATATTATGGCTATTACGCTTTTTTTTTTCCAACACAAAATAGTGCAGTATCAACCTCACTGTAAAAACTCTTACCTCCAGTCACTGCACACATCATTTCCCCATATCTATATATATATATATATATAAAAACTAGGTTATGTCAAAGTGGCAATCTTGTTTTTGTTTCTGAATTGTTGGCGTGTGCGCGTTTATAGAGACACACATAAAAAGTATTCATCTCTTTCTCTCCATTGACCTTAATTCTGTTGGACATGGAGGCGGCCACTGGAGGCGACAATCCCTATCTGCCTCCTGAGATAATCATCGACATTCTCAAAAGGCTTCGGGTGAAATCTCTCCTTCGATTTCGCGCAGTGTGTAAAGATTGGAGAAATCTCTTGAAATCCCCATTTTTCATTGAAGAGCATTACCACCACTCTGCAAACAAAAGCCCTCTTCTTACATGTCACGTAAGCAATAGCAACCCTATTTATTCGCCCCTCTGTTTGTTTCGTCTTGAGAAGGAAACTGTGGAAGCTGAGAGAATACATCTGATGGATTTTGATTTTTTAAGGCGTGTTAGTTGCATCATTGGTTCCAGCAATGGCTTGCTTTGTGTGAAACTAGATGATGAAAAATTTGATCCTCCTCCTTCGCTTTTTTTGTTGAATCCAGCGACTAGAGAGGTCATGAAAGTACCCAGATCAACAAACGATGTTGGCAGCCGTTGCCATTTTGGGTTTGGATGTAGTTCAGTAGTCGGGGATTACAAGATAGTGAGAATTCATAAGGAAAGGATTAACAGTCTAATCATCACATGTGTTGATCGAGTGGAGGTGTATTCATTAAGAACTGGGTCCTGGAAAGAAGTAGAATTTGGAGTTATACAGGGTGCATGTTTTCTATATAACCCTGTCGCTGTTAATGGGGCAATATTTTGGTTGGGAATATTGGAGGGTGAATATCGTCCCGTCATAATTTCATTTGACCTAGCAATGGAAGTTTTTACATTGATACGAATACCATCTTCAGCCTTTGTTCCACCTCTTCCACCTCTTACTCCTTTTACTCAATATGTGCTTGATGTGTGCGAGAACAAACTTGCTATGACTCATCAATATGTTCATGAATTGAAGGAGGTGCACGAATATACTTTTATAGATTTATGGGTGTTGGAAGAGGGAAGTGGTACATATGGAAAGAGCTGTTCTTGGAGTAAGAAATATAGAATTAGGGCAGATCCATCTTCCTTACGTCCAATATGCTTGTGGAGGAATGAAATAGTATGCTTCAACCGTAGTGACCCAGATTTGTTATTCAGCCTCACTGCTAATAATGAGTTGAAGAGGTTCCACATGTCTCTATGCAAAGGTTATATGCCTACTGGAAGTTTCTTTTATGCAGAGAGCCTCATATCTATGTGCAACACGTATTTTGAATAGCATTGCTATGGAGTTCTAGCATTTAAAATCTAGATTTACTTTATAATCCTCGAAGCCCCTTTGATCTGTGATCTGGGATGATGAAATTCAGTAGTAGCTAGTTGATCCAAACTTTATTTTAGTCTTCTATATTATCATATGGTCCATTTTCACGTATAAATATAAACTTTCTGTGGGTTTTATTGGCCACTTCATGTGCACTCTGTTTCTTGCTTTGTAATTTTTTTAAGGCTTAATATATTGTTTGTTCTTTGTAGTTATTCTTCATTTTGGTTTTGACCTCTCTAATTTGAAATCCGTGGTTCCTCTAGTTTGAAATTCGTAGTTTTGATCTCTCTAGTTTCTCTCTGTTTATAACATTAGTCCCTATAGCTTTAAAATGAGTTAGACCAGCGTTTAATGGATCTTAATTTTTCATACGTGGCACTAACATCATTATATTTTCCTTACCTGGAGAGAGATGAGGTGGAAAAAAACTTTCATATTGCAAGTGTGGGGAAGAAGATGAAGCAAAAATCCAATGGAGAAGAATAAGACTAACATATCTAAACTCAAACGTGAACCTTGCAGAATTCTGGAGAAACTTTGGAAGAAATAGTTGAAGGGGAAGCAAAAGCATGAGAATCCAAAACTGAAATCAAAACAGAGGAGGATGAAGAGCCAAAGGATCTGCAGATCAAACGGGAGGAGGATGAAGAGACAATGGATCGCCTCTACAGAAGGGAGAAGCACTACAAAAAAAAGTGGTTTTTGCGACGGAAAAAATCCGTTGCAAAAACATGTTTTTCGGTCACAAATTGCTTTTGCGACGGATAAAATTCGTCGCAAAAAACAAGTGACAATTACGACGGATTTCAATTCCGTTGCAAATTTCAATTTTATTTTAAAAAAATAAAAATATATTTTTTTATTATTATTTTTTTAAAAAAATTACATAAAACAATGTCTATATATTGATGTATGAAATACTTCACAAACCATGTAAAAAGCAATAATCACTTTAGTATATATCATTCAGTTTAGATTAAAAATTTAATTTGTAAATTTATAAAAGAATTTGAAAACTCAAGTAGATATGAATCAATAATATGACTTTTTTATTTTAAAATGAAAAGTTATGCAATTAAACGTACAACAGCAAAGAAGATATGACTCTCTATTTATCAATGACCAAAACTTATATCAACAAATTCTAAATCATTCCAACCATAACAATTTGGGACCTCATGATATTATTAATAACAAATCAAAAAGTAACTACAATTTAATAACAAATAATTAGTACAAATACTATTACCAACTGTATATTCTCTTCTCTTTTGTTTTTTTAACAATTGTCATCACAACTCACAAGTTTAACGAAGATATGGTGTTTCCAAATGGGAGTAATGTGTTAGAAAAGAAGGGATACAGCTTCTCTTGAGCAAGGAAATTGATCATCAAAGTAATTTTAATTGACAGTAAATGATCCAAGATGCAAGCAATCATAATGAAGAATTTAATTAACAAATAGAAGAAGTTGAGAAACAAGAAACAATTTCTTGATCGACAACAAGACGTGTGATATTTTCATATTAAAAATTTAATTAACGAAAGGAAGAAGAAGAAAGAGAGAGATGTGATTACTCACAAATGCATGAGTCAAAGAATGAAGTTGGCGTATCTTATCTTTCATATATTCAAGGATGGGCATTAGAAAATTTCAATTGTGATTTTCATTCACATAGAAAAGGAATAACAACGAGGGGGAAAAGATAGAAATTAATTAAAGTATCATTTCTGAAAGTGACGAGCTCAAGAAGAACAATATATAGATGACCAAGTGAGCAAGACTGTTAATATTTTGTTGCCTAGACGGGAACTTTCCAGATGAAGATTAAAGAAGACTAAAAAGGAGCACCTTGCCGAAGGGAGAGGAGGAGCGGAGGCGACCGGAAGGAGGAGCGGCGGTGGCTGTAAGGGAGAGAAGGAGCGATGAGGTGGAAGAAAAAGGGACTTCGAATGTGATAGACGGAGGAAATGTCCCAAAATTGGGACTTAAAGAGATTTTGCGACGGAAAAATAATCCGTCGAAAAATCTCGCTTTTTGCGACAGAAATCAAGTTCCGTCGCAAAAAGCAATTTTTTTGCGATGGAACTACAATTTCGTCGCAAAAGGGGCGACTTAAGGGCCAATTGGCCAACAATTTGCGACGGATTTTGTATTCCGTCGCAAAATTTTGCGACGGATTTCCATTCCGTCGCAAATTGGCAGGCTTTTTCCTGCTAGAAAATCTTTTTTTTTTTTTAGTTTTGCGACGGAAATGAAATCCGTCACAAATTGCAACGGATTCGTTTTTCTGTCACAAAATTTTAGCGAAGGAATTGGAATCCGTCGCAAATTGCGACGGATTTTGTATTCCATCACAAAATTTTGCGACGGATGTTCTTTTCCGTCCCAAATTGGTGGGCTTTTTCCCGCTAAAATTTTTTTTTTTGAGTTTTGTGACGGAAATGAAATCCGTCGCAAATTGCGACAGATTCGTTTTTCCGTTGCAAAATTTTAGTGATGGAATTGGAATCCGTCGCAATTTGCGAAGGATTTTGTATTCCGTCACAAAATTTTGCGGCAGATTTCCATTCCATCGCAAATTTTTGCGACAGATTTCAATTCCATCACAAATTCTGTCGCAAATTGTGACGGATTTTTTCCGTCACAACATCCATCGCTATTTTCGCATTTTCTAGTAATGAAGCTGAGATCAAAGATGATGGCTAGTAACAAAATAGAAAAAATCACAAAGGCTATCAAGGTAACGGGATTGAAATCATTATCAGATAATGCAACTGCGCAAGGTTTATAGCACACACAACGATATGTGAAGTGGGATGAAAATAATTAATGATGGAGAACCACCATCAGGACAATAAAAAATAAAATAAAAATGACTTCTTGTAATACCCCAAATTAACAATTATCATAAATACAATATTTTGTTTGATGGCACCTATTTAGAAAGGTGAATATGTGGTCTCAAATTTTGAGATGTATTTATTCTATCTATTAGATTATTTTTCTTTAGAATTTAAGGTAGCCAATGTTTTATTTTTCTAAATTTTGTTTGGAATCATAAAATACCATAAAAATACAAACAATTCCCAAAGTCAATTAGGGTTCTTATAGGACCAAAAGGAAGCAAGAACATGTTAGAGAAATACTTCAATCAAATAAGGGAAAATAATAAAAATTAGTAGGCACTTGGTTTTTACTAAACTAAATAGTTATGTAAACTTTCATAATTAATCAAGGGATTAACTAAAGAAAACCTAAATCTCAACTTTCATAATTAAGAGACTAAATTTTCTAAAACCCTAGAATTAATACCCAGTAAATTCACTACAAAAAAAAAACGGTTTTTGCGACGGAAAAAATCCGTCGCAAAAACATGATTTTCCGTCGCAAAATGAATTTGCGACGGATTTTTTCCGTCGCAAAAAAAGGAGTGGTAATTGCGACGGATTTCAAAAAATCCGTCGCAAAAATTTGAATTTGCGATGGATTCAAATCCGTCGCAAAATCTTGAATTTGCGACGGATTCGAAATCCGTCGCAAAATTCATTTTAATTAAAAAAAATATAAAAATTATTTAAAAACAGAGGAGGATGGACGGGAGCCAATCAAAATTCAATCAAGAAGAGCCAGAGAAAGAATGAAGCATCAATCAAAATTCACATAGAAGATTGAATTTCCTTCTAGTTTTGCTCAACAGAAAAACAGAGGAAACAGAGAGGATTAGAAAACACAAGAAAATTCAATTTCTTAACCTGGCAAGATTGAACGCACATCCAAAATTCAGAGGAAATAAAGAAAGATAAAACTTGGATTAGTTATTAATACAGAGAATTAAGAAATATGATCATATGAAGAGCTATAGAGAGAGAATGATCAAAGAGCTTACAAGATTGAAATCTTTCATCTTTCTCTGTTTCCTTCATAAGGGTTTCAGCAGCCAAACGCCAAAGAGAAAAGGAAGAATCAGAATAACAAGAAAAGGCTTATAACTAGAAAGTCTTATGGTTGAATTTATTTTGATTCTTCATTGGGTAACCGAATAGTTAGGTAAAATAAATAACAAACCCACCAAGAAAACAAGGTTGGACGGTGGAAGGCTGAGCACACGATGTGACTAGCATGGGGAGGACGTTGGACGGCGAAGGAGGCAGAGGGACGAGCACCAGGGGCGCCGGAAAGGTGAAGGAGGACGGATGGGAGGAAGAGCGTGGGGAGGAAGCTGAAGAAAACACGGAAATAACCGTGAGGGGGGGAGATGGATATTTAATGATTTTTGCGACGGATCCAATATCCGTCGCAAAATCACTTTTTGCGACGGATCTATTTAGCGACGGATCCAGAGATCCGTCACAAAAAGGCGTCCACTGGCGGCCTTCTTGGCCACCAGTTAGCGACGGATAAAATATCTGTCGCTAAAAGGTGGAGACTAGCGGCCTTTTTGGCCGCCAGTTAGCGACGGATAAAATATCCGTCGCTAATTTTAGCGACGGATTCTGAATCCGTCGCTAAAAGGTGGAGACTGGCGGCCTTTTTGGCCACCAGTTAGCGACAGATTTGGAATCTGTTGCTATGTTTAGCGACGGATTCCAAACCCGTCGCTAAACGTAGCGACGGATGCAAAATCCGTCGCTAATTTCTTAATTTTGCGACGGAATTTTATTTCCGTCGCAAAATTCCGTGAATTTGCGACGGAAAATTTTCCGTCACAAATTCCGTCGCTGTTTGGTATTTTTCTAGTAGTGATTTTTAACTCATAAAGAGCCATAAAGAATTACCAAAACACTTGAACAATTAAAGGAATAATTACCAATATTTAGTGGGCAAATAATTATCACTAATGGAATGATTAGCTAATTAATTACAATTAAACAATTATAGTCATTAATTAGAAGTATATTGGGCTAATTAAAATTCAAAGACCAATAGGGGTTTGAGATTACAATAAACACCAATTATGCAATAAACAAGAGACAATTAGGCTTTGATTAAGATGTTAATTAAACTTTAATCAATCTTTGAAAAGTCAACAATTCCAACTATGATCTAAGGGCCAAAATTTAACCTTACAAAGACAATCTAATGGCTCCAATTAAATATAATAAAGTGAAATCCATGTGAAATCCAATCCACCAATGGAAGAATTTCCTTGTAGGCATAGTGAAGAGAATAAAACACAAAATTAAAAATAATTTAAGGAATGAGGGGGGAAATTTCCTAAATAACACATGCACATTGAGTCATAAGTATAGCACAAGTGAGTCATGAGTCTAAACATAAGTGAATCACCAACCTAAGCCATGAGTCACAAACCTACTAATGAATGAGTTATGAAAATTACATTAATACATAAAGACTTTCAAGGCAAATGGAAGAGGATCATGTTCTAGCATTGAAAGCTCATAAAGGGAGTGGAAGAGGATAGCAGAGTGAATAAAAACCAAGGAGGAGGTGGAGAGTGTGTGTGTGTGGCGTGATTTTGTGTGTATGTGTGTTGTGTGTGTATATGAAGGAGAGAGGGAAGGAAAGGAAGTCAAAGAAAGAACCAATAGGAAAATAAATAATTAGAATAACTAAATTGGTTCATAAAAATAATTCTAGATATAAGCTAATGAAACCTATACAAATTAAATCATATCTTGAAATCCATGAACTAAGTATTAAAACTAAGTGGTGATTCATAACAAGCATAAATCAAGCATGAAAACAAGTATAACCAAAGTCATTTTCTTAATTGTTTAGGAAATGAAATCAATAGAAAAGATAGGCAAAATTGGTCTCTAAATGAAGCTAAGAACTTCAAGAATTCAAAACCAATGAGAAAATGTGCATAAAACTTCATTAGGATCCCCAAATATATTTTTACCTAGAGAAAAGCTAAGCCAAGAAGAGAAGGAGGAGGGAAGTGTAACCTAGAAACCAAGAGATTTAGGTCATTAATGACCTCATCAAGGAGGTAAGTCATAAAGTTTTCGAAGAAGCTAGAAGGGTGTGGTGTAAGGCCAAGATGAATGCTCCCAAATAACCTAGATCCAATGGCCACAAATGAAGATGAAGTAGGTTAGATTTATTTACCCTTGTGCCATCCCCTTTTACTATAAATAGGAGCATTGGCTCTTCACAAAACTTACACCAAAATAAAGCAATCTGAATATTAGAGAGGAGTGCAAGAGAGTGGAAGTAGCTTGAAGGAGTTCAAGAAAAGGTAAGAAAGTTCTTTAGTTCTTTTTTTAGCTTTTAAATTCTTAGTTAGAAGTAGCTTAGATCTCTAATAGTTTAGAATAATTTTAAATTCATGTTTTTATGGTTAAAATCAGCTTTATTTCAAAAAATTGATGAAGAAGAGGTTTTAGTAAAATTTCCGGAAGAGAAACACCGAAGTAACGAAGTTCTGGCGAAATTTTATCGGTTCTGGAATTTCTGAATCAGTCGTAAAAATACTTATATTTTATGTTGAAAACATGGTTGAAAAATTCTGGGAAAATTCATGGTCAAAGTAGACATATAGGGCTTTCTAAATATGTAAAGAGCATGTCCAAATGATTTTTGTACAATGAGATAAAAATTCCCAAAGATAGGGCTACGAATTTCTGGAAAATTCTGGACAGATGTTCAAAACTTAAAAATTGGGAATGAACCATGTAATCTGGGCAAAAGATATTATTTTTCCTTGAAAGTAGACATCCTAAGGATTCCAGGAAATTTTACGGATCCTCGTTTTGATTTTTCTAGAATTAGTTATGATTTTTTGAAGTCAGCCGAAATCCTGCCCAGATTTACATCAGTGTTTTTTCCGAAATTTAAAGAGAAATAATTAAATAATAAATACACTAGGGGTAAAATAGTCATTTGAGGCTAGGATATCTATTGGGATATTGGTTTTGAATTAATGGATGCGATATTACACTCATAGGAAATCTGTGAACGCTTCGCAACCGACAACGTACCGTGCTCGACAAACAAAGCTACGGACGCGTACTGTAACACTAACTCTTATGCTTATTATACACTTGTATGTGATAGATATGTTCATAGACTATGACTCTGCTTGAAAATTATTCAAACATATACAGCTTTACACGGGTTATAGTCATGATAACGCCGTTGAGTTTTCCTAGCGCTGAGGACACAATAGGCCATCGTGGCACTGGTGAATAGTGCAGACTGGTTTGATGTAAATATGTGATAGTTGTGTTGATATGTGGTTATGCTGTATTATCATGAATATCTGTCATACATAACTGTTACATAAGCATGAGGTTAACCGTTACCTGAGGTTCAATGGGAATTGAACCTCAGCTCTTACCATAGCCTCAGGTCCTGGCGGAGGCAGAGTTGCTGACAAGGGTAAGCAGCCTGTATGAGGACTCGGATGGAGGATTGTTCTTCTGATATTGTTTTTGTCTTTTCAGTTTAATTTTGAATACTTGAATATTTGGATGACTGTATTAATATCAGATACACCAACAATGGATGTTTATCAGTTACTCGTTTTGTTTTAAAAAGAAAATCTTTTCCGATACCACTCTAATTAATTTCTTTGAAGCTCTGATAATCTCTTTTTAAAATCACATTTAAAAAGACGGGATGTTACACTTCTAATCTCTAAAAATGATTTATGGGTCAAGTTGTTATGAAATATAAAAATAATTTCTAATTTTTAAAAATATCATAAAAGTATTTTCTAATTTCTAAAATAATTTATCACATAGAGCAGTGGGATCAAGAGGGTTGCAGCGTGATAGGTGATACAGTGTAGTATATAGATAATAGTTATTTTTATATATATGTCAAAACTAAAATATACATGCAAATAATAATAAGTTTATTTGAATATGAAATGTTTTGCTCCAAATGATGTGATCCGTCACGATCGGGACAGTGAAACAATGTAATATTGAATAGTTTAGATTCAATTTAATTTAATTTGGCTAAAGTATATTTTTAAAGTTTTAAGTTTTACATAAGACATACTTTTGATCCCTTAATTGTATAAAGTATATTTTTTGTCCTAAAATTCTAACACTTAATGTTGTTAACAGAAAATATCGACGTGGTGAACTTAAGTTATGGCTAATAGCATTTAATTACACAAATTTTATATATTCTTCGATTTATATATATATATATATATTAAATTTAAAGTTAATAGCATTTAATTAAACAATTATTATTTAAATTTACACCGTTATGACTTGAGTTTACATTTTCCGTTAGCAAAATTAACGGTGTTAAAATTATAGGACTGAAAGTATACTTTATAAAGTTAAGAGACCAAAAGTATACCTCATGTAAACTGAAAGGACTAAAAGTATACTTTAGCCATTTAATTTTTATATTTTTATTTTAATATATATCAAATTAAAAATTAAGATGATTTTCTCGTAAAAATGAATTTAATATTTTAAAAAATCATAAATTAAAAATTTAGATTAAAGTTTAAATGGTTGAGATTTCATCATAATGATAAAAAATTGGGTACTCATCAACAAACCCCGGTCTCTTTCTTTTCTTTCTCTCCTCCTTAGTGTAGCAATAGGCGGGTTGGGCAGCCCAAACCTAACCCCATAACCTACCCATTTAACTTAATATATTCATTTTTTTCTAGTAACTATAAGCTACTTTAAAATTGTTCTGTCCTGAGAACACAGAGATTGGACTTGACTAGGTTGTCAAGCCTAGAGCCTACGTACCCTTTGAAGGGATCAAAGTCCACGTAGTTCGTAATATACTGGAAGGCACGTAGCCAGGGGAGTGGGGTGTGTGCCCTGTGTAACGGAAGGTAAATAGAGCATAAGATAGAACGTGTGCACCTGTTTAGGGTTTCCTTCTATTTATAGAGGAGTCTGGTGCGCGTATCTCTGCCTTAATGAGCAGTATCCGGGATTGAGCCGTTAGGGGCTGATTTGCTGGTGCCATGATTGTAGGAGATCCCCTATTAATGAGGTCTCCCATTAGTGGGATTTCGTATTGTTTCCTATTGGAGCGCAGGTTCTGTCTCTAGCGTGGTTGGGCTGAGGTCCGGACTTGGGCCTGTTGGGCAGGTCCGTAACAAAAATCATATATCAATGGTCAGATTCTCAATTGTGCTTAGGGGTGGAAATAGGCCAGGCCCCTATCAGGCAGCCTACAACCTGGCCTGTTTAGGGCCTGGTTAGGCCTGGCCTGTTTGTTAAAAAGGTCAGGCCAAGGCCTATTTAAAGGCCTATATGTGTAAATAGGTCAGGCCTATTTTGTTAAGGCCTGGCCTGTTTACATATTAAATATATATATTTATATTTATATCATATAATAATAAAATATTTATTTTTTCATTTTTATATTTATATAGATTTTGATAGGCTCAAAGTGTATGAAGCCTACTTATGACATTCAAGGCCTACAATATAAAGCCTTTTTAAAGACCTACATTGTAAGTAGGCCTTTAAAAAGGCTTCAGGCCTGAGCCTAAAAAAACCTACATTCAGGCTTAGGCCCAGGCTCAGACCTCTTAACCCTATTACAGGCTCAGGCCTATTTAGCTAAAGCCTGGCCTGGTCTGACTTATTTCCATACCTAATTGTGCTAAATAAATCGAATTGAATGTTATCTCAAAGCTGAATACATTACATGGCACTATGGAAAATAAATATATTCTCCTACTTAATGTGCATGGCTTTTTTTTTTTTTTTTGCATTTACAAACTTTAATAAGAAGGATTTGGTTTGCAGAATCAAAATTTCACTCCGAGCTGCTGTATACAAAATCAGAACTAGTAATAAAGACATTCCAATCTCTACCAAAAAAAAAAGGACATTGAAATAGGGCTTCCACGTCTAGTCTAAGCAAAATTTCTTCAACAATGTGATGCGGAATTGTTACGGACCAGCCCAAAAGGCCCATATCCGGATCTTGGCCCAACCATGCCTAAAGTCCAACTGGCGCTATAATGGGCAAGGATATGAGATCCCACTAATGGAGGATCTCATTAACCAAGGATCTCCTCCAATCATGATCCCAACAAATCAGCCCCTGATCTCTCAATCCCGGATATCTCTCATTAATACGGAGATATTTGTACCAGACTCCTCTATAAATACAGGGAAACCCTAAACAGGTACACACGTTCTAACCTTACGCTCTATTTACCTTCAGTCACACAGAGCACACACACCACCCCCTGGCTACACGCCTTCCAGCATATTGCGAACTACGCCTTCCAGTATATTGCGAACTACGTGGACTTTAATCCCTTCAAAGGGTATGTAGGCTCTAGGCTTGACAACCTATTCAAGTCCAATCTCTCTGTTCTTAAGACAGAACAGGAATAAAATGCATACTATAAGAGGAGGTGAGTTTTGCTTTCTTCAAATGCCTCATGAGTTCGACATGACGTTACCAATACAAAAAACCATTCAATTTCAATTCTAACAAAATTTTAGACCCCGAATTGTTTCGCCAATACAGAAAACCATTCAATTTCAATTCTGACAAAATTTCAGACCCCGAATTGTTATATGGCTAAATTACCCATAGAATTCCGTGCTACACTCTATGCTTTCCTTTATAATTTTTCCCTTTCCCATCGGTTCTTTGGCATTTTGTGATTACCACACTCTAAGATGCATTCTAAATTAACTAAAGACGCAAATTTATTCTTAGTGTTTGTTGATGGATGTGATGGGTTTCTTTTGGAACTTGAATTTTCAAAAACTGAGTAAATCTCATTCCTAGCACTGTTTTTCAAAAACTTACTCTTACTCCTCAATTCTTTTTTATAAGATGCCAATAACCAAATTATGTAGATAAAAAAGTGTAACCTTGTATAATCGGTATTTTTATTCTTTGCAATCAGGGTAAGAGACCAAATATTAATTTGAATTGTAGATGGTTATGTTGTAGATAAGTATGTGGTTGTTACATGATAGATATACATGTGTTTGGTAGTTAGATGGTAGATGGATATGTGTTTAATAGTTAGATGGTAGATACACATGTGTGTGGTAGTTGGATAGTAGAAGGGCATGTGATACTTGAAAGGTAGTTGAGACCCATAAATTCTATAAATACCTCTTCTCCTCTCTTCTTCCCCACACACTCTCATTTACTCTCCTCTCTCAATTTTTTTTTTTACCATTACCTCCTCTAACCATTATATCATCATTGAAGATTGCTCATTTGACAACTTCTGGTCAAAGACTATTTATCTACCAATATGCTGTCAAAGAATACTCACCATTCACCAAAAGTTAGCCTTTGATGGATGGTGAATTGCCTACACCAAAAATAGAAAAGAGATGAGATAAGGTATATATTTATAGAAATTTTGGTCCTCAACCACCTTTCGAGCATCACATGTCTATCTGCTATCCAACTACCACACACATGTCCATCTCCTATCTAACTACCACACACATGTCCATCTACCATCTAACTACCAAACACATGTATATCTATCATCTACAACAATATACTTATCTAACGATTAAATATCATATGCTTATCTACGACATAACCATCTACCATAATATTGTAACAACCTTGTATAATCGGTATTTTTATTCTTTGCAATCAAGGTAAGAAACCAAATATTAATTTGAAGATGATTATATGGTAGATAAACATGTGATATTTGATCGGTGGATAATTATATATATGGTTGTTAGATGGTAGATGGACATGTGTGCGATAGTTGGATAGTAGATGGGCATGTGTGTGATAGTTGGTACGTAGTAGATGAAAATGTGATATTTGAAAGGTGGTTAAGACCCAAAAATTCTATAAATACCTCATCTCTTCTCTTCTCTATTTTAGGTTTGGGCAGTTCATCCATCAAAGGCTAACTTTGGTGAAAGATGAGTATTCTTTAACAACTTGTTGGTAGATAAAAATTTGTGGCTCCAAGGAAGACAAATTGGAAACGCAGAAGTTTAGGCAAAGTTGGACATCTAAATACAGAAAATTGACTGGAAATGGCCCTTGTAAAGGACCCATGGAACATATCTAGCTTAATTTTTTAAAGAAATTTCAGGTGAATCTTTAAAGATCAGGACACACCTTCCATGGCCTCCTCATAACGTAGTCGTGATTCTCGAGCAGTTCCCCACCTCAGATATGCCTTCACATTCAGCATGGAAATAACAATACATTAAGGGCATATTTGGTTCCACCGCATCGACCAATTGTGATGGTAATCATCATCGCATTACCATAGATTGGGCATACAGAATGTAATTGCAAAATATGATTGCACATTTTTTTATAATATCTATTTATAGGAGGACCCTCTACAAATACGCAATGATGATGACGGGAATGTGAAGTGGGAGGACAAAGGAGAAAGAGCGTACTTCAATGAGGATGACTTGTTAAATACTCTCGGGTCCTACTTATGAGAACACATTTTAAAGTTGGTAATGGTCCTAATTATATGACAAAATTTAATTCTTTGTCAATTTCTTCCTAAAATACCTTTATTGATACTTTCTTAATAATAATTAAACATAAGAATAATTTAATAATACACCTACATATTTTACAAAGTAATTGATTCTTACAACTCAGTAATATTATATACACCTCAAGTATACTTTTTTTTTTAATAAAATAATTTGGAGCAATTTTTGTCATATTTTTTCCATATCACCCCTATCTAATACTTCCTCCACAATCCACAATAATTAATTTAAAAACTTGCTTATATTATATCAAATGAGAGATTATACTTTCTTTTTATTTTCAAATAAAATAATTTCAATATTTCTTTAAAAATATTTTCTTGTCCAAAGTAATTGATCTTTTAGTAATTAGTTATTAGCGGCATTTTAAATTGACAACAGGGACTTCAGGTGTAGCCTAACATGTGCCTGAACATACTTGTCTTGACAACGCATAGAGTTTGGGCTCGGAAGGGATAATGAAGCATATGGGGGTAGAGAGACAAGTTAGAGATGAGGTTCCTCCCTTTAATTATCATTAAATTTTAAGTAAAGGTATTTTAGGAAAATAAATATAATTAACTAATTTAACTTCTCTTCTTAATCTTTCCAAATTTTAGTAAATAGCTCCTATAATTAGGATCGGAGGGAGTATATATTTTTTCTTACCTTGCTGATTTTTGTTTAGGTGTTGCATTGACGCTGATATTTTGGTTGAAGAAGATGATCGAGGATGGAGAATTTTTTTGTTTAAGGGGCATTTTTGGACCTTTTATAATTCTGATGAAATATAAAAAAATAATTTATCCACATCTTGTAAATAACCAACCAAACATATTGATGGTAATTATTATTACATTAAACCCTACTGCATTGTAGCCCATTGCATATAAAGGGGTATGCAATTGAACCAAATGGACCTTAAATCTTAACAATATTGAGATGCAGTGCAAATATTTGTAGATGGCAGATCTGGCTGCAGTGATACGAACAATTAATTCACACAAGTATCACCCAGAGAACCTTGATTTTTCTTTCCCCTTGTAGAACTAGTTTTTCTGGCAAAGTTGGCAATAGAACTTTGCATATGGTAATATTCATCATGATATTAGAAAGATTCTATCTTGCAATTGATGCCTATTGGAATTTTGAAAACTTATAATTTCATAACAGTTACGGTCACATGCCCATCTTCTTTGTAACTTTTTTTTAAAAAAAAATACAGAACAAGGTGATTAAAATAAAATGAAACTACACATGGGGATTAAATCCCAAACTATCTTGCGCAACCAAATCTCGAAGAGACTCAGGGAATTTTGAGCATGAAATTCCTTCTTTGGCCAGGGCATCTGCCACCCGATTCCTTTCCCATATTAAGAGATTCTCTCTCGCTTAAAAAAACAAAACTGAGAAAAACCAGCCGCTCAGATCCGTTCGTTGGTCCTGATCACACGCCCCACAACCAGCACGTCCCTCATAACGGGTAATTGCCCCATCTACATTGAGCGTGATCCAATCCATATCTAAAGGCATCTCCCAAAATTCCTTTATTAGCAGAGTCTGTGAATCATAGACTCATGGTCAATATTCTGTAGCAGAGTAAAGGCTTTCCATGAACTCAACACTACAGCGGCTGGGTTTATAGGTTTTTCGAAGTCTATAATATAGCTAACAATATATTATCTGTAGAAGTGTTGTACATGATATTATCTGTCTCCTGTTCTCCAAGGTTAGGTTTTATGTGTTTTTGGTCCCTCATCGGGAGAACCGTGCTACTGATTATCTTGCAGTGGCGGCTTATAAAGAGGTGTACCCAATTAGGTGGGTCTTCCGACCAACACCTGCTTTGATTTCTGTTCTAACCGTGGATATTATGAGGGCTCATATTTGATACCTCGCTGTCTAGCCATGTAATGAATGAGGCTGATTTTGGTTAATTTCTTTGTTTTGGTGGCTTGTATTTGGCCATTTTCGCTCTGTCTGCTCCTTTATGTCTGTAGCTTTTGAATTCTGTAATCTATGATGTTATTTAAGTAGTAATACATATGTTCCCCTTTGAAGAGGGGGGGAGTCTATAATATAGCTTAATCGCAATCTTTTTGTGTTTCTTGAACCGCGGGCCAGATGGGGTGGACTAAAAAACCACCAGCCCTAGTCTGCTAGGGCAGGTTGGCAGGCTAGTTCCCTGGCTTTCCTATTAATATTTTTAATTAAGAAAACTCAAAAAAGGAAAGAATATTGGCCTTAGTATATTTTTTTGGCAAAATCCAGCTGAAGGCCCAAATAACCAAAAAAGTTAAAAAAAGACCCAAGAAAAAGTCACATGTCGTAGAGCTTTTTCTGATATTATTTCATAAAACGTTAGTTTTTAACGTATACCGATATAGTTGTTAATGGATACTGATTCAATTATTAATGGGTATTGATTTAGTTATTAGGATATTGTTGTTAACGTCTACTAATTTAGTTGTTAATGTTCTACTCATATAGTTAAATTTTTTGACATATGAATTTTTCTTAAACATTTTTTTATAATTTTTTGCTAATTAGGGCCCTGAGGGAGATTTTCCCTTTTTTTTCTTAGCCACAAAATGGATAAAATCAAAATAATATATTGTGAAAATTATTTAATTTTAATATTTACACACAAGCACCCTCTTCATTTTTTTTCATTCTTTGCAATAAGTCTTTTTGATGTTCCACTTATATTTCAGTACTATATATTTTAAATTTTATAGTTTAACATTTGCAAAGAAATATAAAAAAAATAATAATAAAAAGATAGTTTAGGCAGGCGGGTTAGCCCACAACAACTCACAGGTTAGGCCTACGGGCCGAGTCTGTTTTGGGTTTATTAAAAGTATTATTGCTAATTAACCCTTTGGATTATAGGCACGGTCCATGGGCAAAGGCAAAGATTAATGAAAACTCTCTCATAAATATTTTCTGATAATTGATTAATGAAAACTTAAACGAGAAAAATGCTAACCAGAAGTGAGAACAAGCCACCAACAAGCAAATGAAAAAGCTACTAAATCAACCTTATTATCAATTTATCATCACTGCTAAAATTCCAAGCAATCGAAACCTACCGTCAACTGAAAAAGGAAAAAAGAAAGCGAAAAAAAAAAAACCAGGCCATCTTCTAAACTAGAAAGCATAAGAACCATAATGGGCAATGGCTATAAATGATATAGTAAACTCGAAATGAAAAAAAAAAAATAAAGGGGAAGAACAGGTAATTTTCAAAGCTACTGAAACCTCCCAGAAACTCAGAAGTCAGAACGGCCCATCATTCTCAAATTCCCCTCTTCAAGAGAGGATGAAAGCTATTTTGTGGTCGACTCTGTTGTTAAAGAGCAAGATGAAGACATCATCACCGACTTCAGTTAGTTGCGAATCCCAAAAATCTTGGAGATGTTTATAGCTCTGTAATTTTGACAGTATCACTAACTTTTCTACATCTACTATTTGCTGTGTTACAGTATATGATTTCTTTTCCATTTTTTTTTTTCAGTTGGAAGAGACACACGATGGCAAATCTCCTTTGCTGGTGCAGATGATGCTCTGTTCCAAGCCATTACTCGGTATGGATTGCAGCCGTTATATAAACATTGGTGCAGAATCTTTCAACAAAATTTCAGGGAAACTAATTCCAGGTGAAACGTTCCAAGATGGATTTACCGTCTTCGTCTTTGATCGACTTGGCAACAGCTGGAAAATGAACATAGCATTTGTTTAAGGGAATCAAAAGTTCACTTTCCAGCTGTTGCCAAGTCGATCAAAGCCGAAGACTGTAAATCCATCTTGGAACGTTTCACCTGGAAGTTGCTTCCCCGAAATTTTGTTGAAAGTCTGCACCAATGTTTATATAACGGCTGCAATCCGTACCGGGTAGTGGCTTGGAACACAGCATTTGGTGGTGTTCAGGGGAATCTAAGTTTCCCAATTCCAATGATATCATCTGCGCCAGCATACTCCTATGCAGACCTTCTTCTTTATCAAGAAACTCTCCCATAAGCGAACCATAATTATAACTATAATTTGCCATCGTGTGTCTCTTCCAACTGAAAGAAAGAAAGAAATCATATACTGTTACACCCATAAGCAAATAGTAAATGTAGAAAAGTTACTGATACTGTCAAAATTACAGAGCTATAATGTTATTATCAAAGGCAAAATAAATCACAGAAAGTGCAGTCGGGAGAGGAGGAGAGCACAAACCCAGAAGAGAGAAAAATCAAATCATTCACATAATCACATCCCGCCCTCAGCAAAAATTTGTCTTATACTATTCATCCTCATATGCCTCACGCAATTTCTATGTCTTCTTTTTTGCTCACATGCTTCTGCCATTTCTGTTGGGTCATAATACTTTTGCAGATGTGTTGACCAAAGAAGGAATTTTCACGTGATCTTTTTAATGAATGGTGAAAATCCTCTTCTATTACTGGAAAAAAAGTGGTCACGTCTCAGTTATTAAACTAATTTAATAGTAACTAATACCAATAATAAGCTAATATTAATGGTACAATACTCATTTTTAAGCATTATAGTTCTTGAGCAATGCGTGGACATTAAAAAACATCACAACAATATAAGTAAATGACGATCATGTGTAGTGATTAATCCTTAAGAACTATATGTTTATTGTGGGATGTATAGAATTGGTTTTCTGTTTAGGAATTTGCATTTGTCAATTATTGTAATATGCCTTCAAGAAGCACATTTTCTTCCTTGTGTGAAGTTGTTGATTCGGGTATTTCTGCTTTTGCACATTGATTACATGATACATACTTTCTGCTTTTTTTGTCAGTGGATATTATTCTCCAAGCTAAAAGTTTGGATTACACTCTTTTTAGATCACAGTACATATGAGGAGTGGTCCTCTGGGCAGCAAGATTAATGCAAATTCTTCATACTATTATGTTCCTCTGTCCTTTGCACTAGATATCGAGCAGTCAACAGACATGTTGTTGTGATACTCTGGCATTTGCTTTTTGCTGTATATCTGTAAATGTTTTCTGGTTATTATATCCTACTTGTTTAGGGAAATAAAACCTTGAGCAAAAAAAAAAGGGAGATAAAACAAATACTCTCTCCAGTCATAAATATAATAAATATAAGACCAGTTAAATTTTTTTCAGAAATGTGAAGAAAGTTAAATATATTATTTAATTATAATTAGGGGTTTAAACTTCTCTTGTTACCTGAGAAGAAAAGATTCCTACACACATGAAATAGTGGGACTCACATATATATATAATGCTAATTATATATAAGTGAGTCCCACAATTTTATGTGTGTGTGACATGAAAAAACATTTCTTCTACAACATGAGAAGTATTTTTCCCTTATAATTAATTTTAAAAAAACGGCAAATATAAATACTTTAAAATAATTTATTTATCTTTTTTGATCTCTTTCAAAACAAAAAGTCAACTGAATTTTGTATTTAAAACAAGAGGAGGAGGTAGTAACAGATAAAACTAGTACTAATGCATTAAAAAAAAAATTTATGATCCAAGCTTACCGTGTCTCGTGACTGTTTAATTAAATCATACAATCACGAATTTAATTAAAAACATGAGGGTATGATTGATAGGGCAAAACTTTAAGCCTAAAAATCTCTGCAAGTGCACAGGCCGTATCAAGTAATAAAGTGATGAGAAAAGTATCATTCCTACGAGGACTTAGTATTACAACCTTTAGTTGAGCATTAATTTCACAATTTTGTTTAAGTCGAGGAAAACAAAAATTGAATTTAATTAAGAAAAAGAAATTAAAACTAAAATAAAAATAAGAAAAATACCACAATAATCAAATGAGCAACCTAGAGTCACTAATCCCTTATTTGATTTTTAGATTTTATCCCCACTAAATTAACTTTGACTTAATCTAATCAGCTAATCTAGAGTATTAATGTCTATAAATGTCTTCCGATCCATTTATATACCTATCTTAATTAATTATGTAATGCCTCACACAATTAAATAAGACGCGTTTTAAATCGGGCTCACTCTAATTTGATTATGCGGAACTTCTAGGTATATTCCTATCCTAGACGCAAATTAGATTAAAACCTAACTTCACGTTAAATTTAAACCTAATTCCACATTATTTATTCCCAATGTCAATTTAGGATTCCCTCTTTCAAGTCCAACCCTAAATCCTCAAAACATGCTCAATGGTGGCCACTCACTAAGCAATAGCAATAAACACAGGATTAAATAAACTGAATAAAATTAATCAAAATTAAAAAAAATGGGAATAATCTCTAAAACTCAAACAAGTTCATAGGTCCTCTAGGTTGCAAAACCAACTAGCCACACATAGCTTTATTCAAATCCATAAACAAAAAGAAAAGAATTTTGGTTCGAAGAAGAAGAAGAGAGAGGAAAGAAAATTTCTCCGTCGCCTCCACAGTCCTTCCGTGGAAATGATGAAGAGAATTGAAATGCTCAGCCTCTACTCCTATGCTTCTTCGTCCCTTCCTTCTCGTTCTGCGTTTTCCGATCTTTCTGCTCCGTCCTCTAATTTGCTCTCTCTGCTTCCTTATTTATAATAATTTAGATCTTGGGTCATTGATTCTCTTTTTCTTATTAAAAAGATATCTCATATCTTGTAATTTACTCCATCAAATCAAACAATTGATTTTGTTTCTATTTTCTTGCAGGGAGCCATTAAGTTTGGCTGATTGCATATCCTCTTATTGCCTTTTTTACTTCATTCCAAATCAGCTAATATTTCCTGCACAATAAAAATAGGATATGAGTAGATTTTATGTCGATTTATTTTTTGATCCCAAGTTTGATTCAATTATGAAAACGTTCATAAAAGATAATTAAATAATAAATAGGTATATAATATCAATAATTCCAATTAAATCTCATAAAATATACACCTATTTAATCATAAAATATATACTCATCAATGATAAACTAAATAGATGAGTAAAACAAGCAAACAATTGTACTATCAGTCCATCACACTGTTACAATATTAATTCTGTGAAAGAATATTTAAACCTCTAATGACTCATCTCTCAACTGCATCATGATATTCATCTTGTATTCTTTGTCTAACAGTCTGAAACGTAATACATCTATGAGAAGATAGAGTTGAGATTTGGATGGCCAGCTATTAAAGTGAACAGGTTACCTTCCCTTCTGTAATTAGATCCTTAAACCAGTTTTTGCCAAGAAAATGTCATTTTAAGAGAAAAAAATTTCAACCTTTTAGTTTGATTGATGAAGTGCAACAATAAATTTATATGCTGGCAACTAACTTGGTCATGTTCATCCTTGCTCCGTCAACACCACTTCCCTTCTCACGACCAGGCTTTTTTCTGCTGACTAGATTATGCTTTCAGAGGGCAATACCTGATTACATATTTAGTCAAAGTTCTTAAATTTTCATACCAGGGAAATCTAAAACAGAATAATTGTCTTGTATCTTGATACATATTTGTTTATAGCTTCTATTTATGCATTGACCCTCTATGTTAACATAGTCAGTTCTGATGTTAACAAAAAGAAATGACACTGCACTATATATACTTTCATGGCTGAAGTTTGTGACAGATGTGACTTCCTTATTGGCTTCTTGTAGAAAGCCCGTATTATCACCCGAGAATTGTTTATGCATATTTTGCATAATGGCCTCATAGTAATTTATCAGCGAAACCAAAATTCATATCACTTTCAGCTGATATCTTGCTCGGTTTTTCTTCTGTCGAACATCAATACAGAATAAAGACGCTAATGTTACGTTTAAACATTACATTTCTCATATCGTATTGCGTCTTCTTAGTTTTCGCAATGTTCGGCTCTCTGAACCTTTGTTTTGGTGCTCAATAATGACTGTCACTACAGTGGGATCTATTGATAATATTACTCCCAAAGAAGGTGCTGAAGGTTCTGGAAAACAAAGCTGCAGCAGATGGGAACTACTAAAAGATAATCAGACTTGTAAGGGGAAGAAAACCAGGTGGTTGCAACTAAAATGCTGGGAATAATCTTGAAACTCAAAAGCTGAAAGTTGATCTTCTTGAGATTAATAGAAGATTGCATGGAGACCCAAAGTGTTAAAGCTGCGAGATGCGTTGAGTTTCTGAATTAAGCATGTCAGATGGCACACGATTCATCTTTTCTTAGCTATAATCTTGAAGGGAGTCAAAGAGAAAACAACATTGTCTTCAACTCCCTGGTTTGTGTTGGCAAGTTGAGCAACCTAGTTGATAGGTGTCAACTTGTGGGTCGTGTTAGAAAGGGTGAAAGTGTCATTAATTAGTTTTTTTGGTCGGAAAAGAGTCATTAATTAGTTGAAATAATATAAAAGGGCCTAATACGACATGTTGAGTGTGTCCAACGTGAAATCCTCAATGGGTGAAAACCCTCTTTTATTATAAAAGAAGATTTTTTTAAAAAAAAAAAAACTGGTCATCACCGCTCAATAGTTAAACTAAATTAGTAGTAACTATTATAAATAATGAGCTATATAATATTAATTATATGTATAGTCTTTTTTTTTTTTTTTTTTGCTTAGAGCATTCGGTGTCCCAGCAGGACAGGCTATCTTTCAAGTACATCAACAGCCCCAGGCTAATCCGAACCGAGACCAAGTTGGCCCCTTTCGGGAAGAAGCCTCTACCACCCACGCACGTTGTATTCCCACGTCTCAAACTCAAGACCCGTGGTTAAGCTAGGACAACCCCTTACCAATTGATCTAAGTGTTTGGTGGTATATGTACAGTCATGCATTACAGGGAGTTCTTGCGCAATGCTTGGGATGATGTTGCTTTCATACAACCGGCCACTATTTCCATTTTAATAAAACTCTTAGCTCATAACAAATTATCAAGGTATCCTTCATGTGACGCACAAAATTATTTTACTTATGTAGTGAATACTAGTATTTTATTTCAATAGACATTAATAAACATCATATCACAACAATATATAAGTAGGAAAAAACTTATATCGAGTTCCTTATAACCAATACATCATGAGATACGTCATCCTCACGTTGTACGTGGTTGTCAATTTTGAGAAAGGTCTCAGTTTCTTTTCGAGGTTATTTTCTTCACACAAGCGCAAGTGATGGAGGCCCTGGATCATCTTCATCACTGTCACCAACCATTTGGTTTCTCAATTGATTAGTGTTCACTATAAGAAAAATCAAATTTTGCTACAGAAAAATTCCGTAGCAAAACAGGCTTTTTCCGTAGAAAAATGGATTTGTTACGGAATTTGCTATGGAATTTTTCCGTCACTGTTTTGGCTTTTTCTAGCAGTGGTTGTTCATTGTCTCTGTCCTATATCTTTCAGACTTTCACCTCCTGGGCATGTGAAACAGCTTCATCGGCATTATTCTTAAATGGGTTTTATCAAATGTATTCAATTGTCAAGTATCTCTTGTAGCTGCTGACTAAGGGAAAAATCGATGGTTGAGGAGAGAGGGAAATAGAGGAATTAATATATGATGGATGGCAAGGCAAGCACAATATATATGTGTAGTACTGTAGTTACGAAGTGTATATATGTAGGAATAATTATTTTTCGAAATTGTAACAATAGTCTTGGAATTTTCTTGTTCTTTGATCTCCTTTCTTCCTGATTTATGTTATTTTCCTCCCCTAAAAGCTATCACTAACAAGGATGTTGCAATACTTTTATTATATATGGCGTCCAGGATCCAAGTTTCCTCATTTTCCCTTATCTTTGTTGTCATCCTTTTCTTTCAAACGGCACCATTTTAGTGCAAAATGCATTGTTCTTTTTTGAAAAAAAAAATAGCGTTTATCATCTTTAAATATCTTTTTAATATCTATCAGTACTCTGAAATATTTTTTTAGATCCTAAAATAATTTTTCAATATCATGAAATATTTTTTAATATCAATTAGTATTCTGTAGTATCTTTTTAGTACCAGTCAATATTCTAAAATATTTTTTTAGGACATTGAAAAAATATTTTAGGATATTGATTGGAATCTAAAAAGATACTTCATGATGATGAATGTTATTTTTTACCAAAAAAAAAAGAAAGGAACCGTATGCATTTTGCACCAAAACGGTACCGATTTTTTTTAAAAAAAAAACGGACGGCAAAGTGTAGGGGAAAATTTTTTTTTGGTCAAAGAAGTGTAAGGGAAAATGAGGAAAGCCAGATTCGTCTAAATAGCCCAACTTAGATTCTATTATTCTGATATGTTGTCACGATTCAGTCTTAAAAAGCGCATCAATTTTGGGGCCAATGCTAACAATCACAATCCAATGGTAAAACTTGATGGAGTCAAGCAATTTTGGCTTCTCCGCTCATACGTTGGAGGTTCCAAAGAGGATTGAAGAAACCGAGCATTAGGAAAGAGAGAAGGAGGTTGTCGACTCTGCAGAAGAAAGCGCACGTTCTCGAAATTGACGACCACAGCATGATTTTGAGGAATGACGTTAAAGGATGATATGTTTAATGAATCCAGGTGACACTCATTGATGAGAACTGAATATACTGATATAAAGAACTAGATGTAAGTTTTGTCCACATAAGAAAATGACTGACACTCATTGATGAGAACTCATTGATGAGAACTGCATATACGGGATATAAAAAACTAGACATAAGTAAATGACAATCAAGTATAGTGATTAATCTTAACGATAATATGTTTATGGGTTAAAGAGCAATTTGACCAACGAACTTTTACTTCAAAAACGTCCAGTATAAATAACTTTTAAGTTGACCAGAATTTTCAAAAAACTTTTAAAACTGTACAGTTAGCATAAAAAAATTTTACTCTAAGAGCGCCCAACATAAAAAAGTTTTACTCTATACGCGCCTAGCATAAAAAAGTTTTACTCCATTTTTTGTGCTGATTGCATATTTTTAAAAGTTTTTTTTGTATTTTTGGTTAACTAAAAAATTACGGCTGGGAACTCGTCCCAGGTAAATTGGTTCCCATGAGACAAATGTACATCAATCAAATTGCCTGAATTATACTGTAGTTATAACCTAATCAAGAATTGGTTTTCTGTTTAGGTATTTTCATTTTTAAAATCCCTTTTTCATGCATGTAATTTAGCATTGACTACCACGTGTCATGCATATGAAGAATTTGCTTCAATGTATCCCATTGTTCTAATACACTGTAATCTCCACTAGAAAGCATCAACCCAATTATCATGCTTATTCACCTGGATACAATAAAAAATGCTCAAGTTTCTAGAAGTCATTTAAGAAAAAATTAGTGTAAAAGTGTGTTGAGTATATATAATACAGTCAACTTTCAAGTAAGACTTCCTGGCATATTTAGACAATAAAATATATAGTAATTACCCCGTATAAGTTTGGGAAAATGACAATAAAATATCACTTGAACTTCAGAATAAATCATGTTGACAACAACAGTAATGAGATTAACAAAAACAATAAAGCAATTGACAAATTGTTTTATTGAGAAATCATTAGGGGTGTTCATGGGCAGGTTGGGCAGGGCGTGACCTTTGCCTGATGCCCTACCCAAAAGATCATTGGGCTGTAAAATGAAGCCCAGTGCCCAACCCTGCCCGATAGAAGCTGTTCTGTCCTAAGAACATAGAGATTGGACTTGACTAGGTTGTCAAGCCTAGAGCCTACGTACCCTTTGAAGGGATCAAAGTCCACGTAGTTCGTGATATACTGGAAGGCATGAAGCCAGGGGAGTGGGGTGTGTGCTCTGTTTAACAGAAGGTAAATAGAGCATAGGATAAAACGTGTGCACCTGTTTAGGGTTTTCCTCTATTTATAGAGGAGTCTGGGGCGCGTATCTCTGCCTTAATGAGCAATATCTGGGATTGAGCCGTTAGGGGCTGATTTGTTGGTGCCGCGATTGTAGGAGATCCCCTATTAATGAGATCCCTCGTTAGTGGGATCTCCTATTGTTGCCCATTATAGTGCAGATTCAGTTCTAGGCATGGTTGGGCCGAGGTCCGGTTATGGGCCTATTGGGCCGGTCCGTAACAGTTGCCCCCCAGCTTGGTCGTTCAGGCTTCTGGACGGCCGAGGTGCTTATTGCCCCCCATCCTTTGTATGGTTGAAGTCCTTCGTTTGAATTGGGTCGGCTCTTGGCTGCCGTGACCATCAGTTCGATCCAGATCAGTGGTCGGCTTGTAATACCCCCGTCCTGCCTAGAACGCCAAGTTTGTCTTGTCCGAACGGTTGTTCGCCCTTCCCGAGTTCCTAGTGCCCGGCGGTAGCATCGATTTCGCGCCTATTGCCTTTTGGGATTCTCCGGACGCTTTGGGATTTGCTCCTGCTGCGCCATCATTGTGGACTTACAGCTATCAGGCTTCCATTGGGTGCGTTCTGCAACCGTCGCGCCTTTCCGCTTTTCGAGGCCTGTGCGCATTTATTGCGCCGGCGTCGTGTTGTTCCAATCCCGTCACGTCTGTACGGGAATAGACCGTTGTACCCTTGCATTTGGTTTTAAATAGCCCTCTTTCTTCTCTTTTCTACTTTTCCCGCTATTAGTCTTCTTCACGGATACCTCTGACTTCCTATTCTAGAGTTCAGAGGGATTTCTTCCTTGTGCGAAACTTTTGCCGTTTCCCAGCGTTCCAATTTTCTTCATCTACTAAGTACAAGTATTTTGTCTACTCTCTACCCTTTTTGTTCGGTATTTTCTTTCGTTTTACCGTTTATTTCTGGAAGTGTCGCCTGTATCGTCGTTCTCCAAGAATTCTGGGTTTTTCTGGGTTTCTGTTAGTGTCACCGTACCCAAAATTCCCTTAAACATCGGTTTCTAGAACTGTAGGCTTCTGATTATGGTTAGAGATGGAAATGCTCCGCGACCGAGGGCGTTGCTAACGCCGGAGGAGGAAATGCTCCTTCGTGCCCGTCTCCCGCGGATGACTTACTGGGTTTTTGGGGGTGAGCCACCTGCCATGGGGATTTTGGATCCTTTGCACCGAGGTGGCGTCGTTCGTCCGGGGCGAGCTGGGGCTCGTCCGACTTCGGCCAGGGTTTCGGTTTCAATTCCTAGTCGTCCTTTTCGGCCACTTGCACGCGCTCTTTCTCTTGACTTGCCCGGTGGGGTCGGGGTAGGCTCCTCATCCGGATCCAGACCTCCAGTGCTGATGGCTCAACCCCTCAACTTATATGAGGGCCCTTCTGCTGTGCGTCGGACGTCCGCCCCGGAAGAGTATCATGGCCCTTACTGGGACTGCCTGGCGGAGGCTTCTTCGTTGATGGCTTGCGCGGGAGACGCCAAGGCTTCTTCTCTACTTGGTTCCTGTCAGCATTAGTCCGCCCCGGCTGTCCCTTCTCGCACTTCCGTTCGTCCGAGTCTGCAGCCTTCTCTGTCTGCTACTATGTCTGTGCCAGGTATTTCTGCTCTTTACTAATACCAGCTTTGTTTATCTCCGTATAGGTTTATTCATGGCTCCCAAGTCTCGGCCTTCTAAGTCACGCTCTGAGCCAGAGGGTTTGAGCTCCTCTAGCCCGCCGAAGGCTTTGCGCCGGCGGTTCAACTGGGTTTCCTTTGAGACGTTGACGACCCGGTCTCTTATGTCCGAGGTCGATGTTGCCCGGCTCCAGCTGCCAAAGCTAGATAGTTGTGTGTATGCTCCTGCGGGGGCAGAGGAGCCAGTATGCTCGGTCCGTGAAGAAGTGACGTCGAACTTCGAGGGGACGTCGAACTTCTTTTATTTCTACCGGGACGTGTACACCCGGATTGAAGTCCATTTTCCGTTTACTATGTTCCAGATGTCGGCCTGGCCTACCTCAATCTTGCACCATCACAGCTTCATCCGAATGGATGGGCCTACTTAGTGGCCTTCGAGAAGTTATGTGGCTCCTTCCCGATCCCCATTCCTTGCACCGCCAACCTCTTCTTTTACTACTTCAGCCCTTTTACTCCCGGTCTGCCTAGGGAGGGAGACAAGCTCAAGGGGCTGGTTTCGCTTAGGAATGTGTCAGATAGGAAGCTGATGGGGGCCTTTTCGGACTCCTTCAAGCATTTCAAGAACGCCTTTTTCAAGGTGGTAGCCGTGCCTGGCCAGCAGCCCTGGTTTCTGAATGGGGCTGAGGGTCCAGACGTGGAGGGGCGGTTCCCCCTTTATTGGGATAAGGGGCATTACAAGAAGTCGCCGACGTCTTATTTGGTGGACGACGACCATCTATTGCCTGAGAACGTCTCCCATATCTCCAGGCTATCCACCTTTGTGAAGAAGTATGGGGTCCAGACCGCGGCCTGCTTTATCTCGAGGCCGGGCTCTGAGCCGTTGCCCCCCACCTATAGGTCTCAGAGTTTTTGCGTTTAAGTTTGAATTCTTCTTTCTGAATTGCTGACTTACTCCATCTTTCTTTGTTTTCAGCTAGGACCATGGGTGCCCTTCCGATGTACGCCCGCCTAGCGAGGGCCGCTGCCGCGTCGCCTAGTCGTTCAAAGAAGCGGGCGGCTTCTATTGATGTTGTTGCTCCTACTGTCCCGGCTCCAAAGAAGGCAAAGGGCTCCGTCGGCGTGGGTTCTTCATCCGCCACAATTTCCAAGTCCGTCCCAGTGGTGGAGACCCCGGCTCTGGAGAGTCGGGAGGCTGTTGCTACTGTCGGGCCCTCCCCTGCCATTCAGTCCCCAGCTCCTGCTTCTGAGGGGCGCGAAGTTGTCATCGTATCTCCGGCTCCGAGGGGGACGGACGTTGTCATTTCGGATGATGACGTTGAGGTGACGTTTTCTCCTGCTGGCTCGCCGTCGCCTTCGTCTTCCCCAGCACAGTTTCCCCCTCCTCCACCTCCGCCGACGGGTCCCTCTTCGGTTTTTGCCCGCAGCTTTTTGTGGGAGAATGGGATGGTTCCTGAGGTGGATGTGGCATTTCTCCCGCCCTGGCATTTTCTGGAGGGCAGTCGTCCCTTGTCCCCCCGGCCGTGGACCAACTGCAAGTGGCTCAGACATAGCTGATTCGGTCGATGGGGTATCTTCAGGCGCTGAGGATGGTCCGGGATCATTACGCTCGGGTTGAGGTCGAGTGTGTTAGGCTGAGGAAGGTGGAAGCCAAGCTTAAGTCTAAGGCCGCTTCCGCCGAGGGATTGGGAGCTGAGTTGGCTGAGGCCAGGGCAAGGACCAGGACGGCCGAGGAGGAACTTGTTTCAGCTTGGGCGGAGCGTGACGCGGTCCGGGCCGAGCGGGATGCGGTCAAGACTGAGCTCGGTGAGGCCTTGACTATGCGGGATGCGGCTAGGGTGGAGCGGGACGCCGCCAAGGCTGCAGCAGTGAAGGCTGAGCAGGAGCTCCATGTCACGGATCACAGGGAACGCAAGATATTTTGTGCACAAGGCACTCCAAAGGAGGTTTCTAGAGAACTCCGGAATATGGTAGATCTTTGTACATAGGTATAGAAATGCATAGAGAATTCTAGAACTCTCTTGTAAAGTGTAAATATCTAGATATTTCTAGGGAATGTTCTGGAGAACCATTCCCCACCGTTGGATGTAATCGATCATAGCCGTTCGTTAAGGAGGTGGATGCCTATAAATAGGAGGTGCCACCCTCAGTTGTATTCATTCGAAAGCAATTCAAGTTGTTTGCTACTCGGAGCTTCTCTCTCTAAAATGTTTCTCTCTCTATAAGTTCTCTTTGTACTTGTGCTCTTTGCCTACGTTCGAGGGTTCGGCTGACTTAGCCAAGATCGCGGGATTGATCAAGCTAAGGCCGGCACGGTTTTGGGTGGAATTTGTCTAAGACCGTGACATCCAGCTGTCTCGGGCGCATGCTGACAAGGTGGCCGAGGAGTGCGCTCGGGCTCAAAAAGGGATGTCCGAGAGCCTGGCTGCGGCTAAGGTCCTGCAACAGCAGCGGGCTACTCTGGCTACTGAGAAGGAGGCAGTGGAGAAGGCTCTTTCTGAAGAGAAGGCGGCCCACCAGGAGGTGTCCGATGCTCTACTGTAGACCGCCGAGGAATGCTTCAAGCAGGCCTTGGCGCAGATCCGGCACTTCAATCCTGGGACCGAGCTAAATGTGGCCGGGTATGATTACCGTGCCTTCGTTCAAGAGGATGGGACGCTTGTCCCTTATGAGTCGCCTGCCGCCGCCAGTCCTGCCGCCGAGGGTCCCGTTGATGCTAAGGCCAATCATCCCGAGGCTGAAGATTCAGAGGCTAGGCCTTCTAGTTAGTTTTAGTTTTTTGTCTAGCTTTTTTGATTTCGGGGCGTTGGTGCCCTTGTAACTTTGTTGGAACAATTCTGCCCTTGTGCCATTGTATATAACCTCTTTGAGTGATGAATGACCTTTTTATCATCCTTTTACTGCAATTTCTCACTCGGTTAAGTACCTTAGGCAATGAATGGTTTAATTTGTGCTGTCATCCTTTTGCCTCGGTTGGGGTCTGCGTCGGCTGCATGGGTGCAAGCCGTTTAGCTGCTCTAGACAATGGATGACTTACAATTCTGTCATCCTTTTGTCTGAGCATGAGTGTTGGTCGGCCATATGAGTACCGGCCGTTTGGGCAAACTAGACAATGGATGATTTCATCCTTTTGTCTGAGTCTTAGTGTTTATCGACCGCGTGTGTGCAAGCCATTTGATACTCTACCACACTTAGTGTGTGGGAGGTTGGGGCAGGGTTGTCTTGTTTCAGCCTCATCAGGCGTAACTAACTGCGCTACCTCGGCCCGCCTTTCTAATAGTCGGGCTCCAACTTTTTTATAGTCGAATTTAGTTTTACCAGCATAAGGGCGGGACTACCACATGCCTAACCGAGGCTTCGTCTGCCTCGGGTCGGGCATTTTGACCTGATCAGGGTCAATATGGTAGACTGCTTGCTTAGCCGGGCGAGCGTTGATGCGTCAATTTCACGAAGGGTCACGTATGGCGCCTTCGCCGAGCTCTAACCAGTGCCTGTCGGAGTACAACGGCCGGTTTTCGTACATCTAGATGTTTTTTGTTTGTTTTGGCCGAGTACATGACCTCAGGGCCTTTTAACGGTGCCGGGCTTAAAGGCCTCGGCTTTCGGTTTCTTGGCCGGGCTTCTTTGCCTCGGTCTTATCGATTTTGGCCGAGCTTCAGGGCTTCGGCTTCATGCTTAAGTAGATTCTGTGCACATTTGTAAATATCCTCAATGGGATCCTTTATTGATAAGAAATAGCCCTAAGGGGCCTTACATAGCAACAAGATTAGAAATGACATAACTTGGACTTGAAATGAAAAGAACAATTTGAAAGCAACCGTAATGAAACAATCATGAAAGCAAACAAACACTGCCGAAAAAAGGGTCTAGCTATAGTAGATCTTCAGCTTATCGGCATTCCATGTTCTTTTGATTGGCTTTCGTGCCAAAGTCTCGAGGATGTATGCTCCTCCGTCGAGCTTTTCTTTAATCCGGTAGGGGCCTTCCCAGTTTGCCGCCAGCTTCCCGTCTTTGGCATTCTTGTTGCCTATGTCGGCCCGTCGGAGTACTAGGTTGCCTCGGTTAAAAGACCTAGGTCGGACCTTTCTATTGTACTTAGTCGCGAGTAGCTGCTTGGCGGCCAGTTCCCGGCAGTGCGCCGCAACCCGGATTGCGTTGATCAAATCCAAGTCCGTCCTTAAGGCGTCGTCGTTCGACTCCTGCCCTTCCTGTCTGGCTCTGACCTTTCTCCAGGATGACTGTCTGATTTCAACCGGGATCATTGCCTTGCATCCATAGGTTAGCCTGTAAGGGGTTTCTTGGGTCGAAGACTGCACGCTGGTACAGTATCCCCAGAGGACGCTGTGGAGCTACTCGGTCCAGTTGGTCTCGGCTTGCAACATTCGTCTTTTAAGCCCGTCTAGGACGACTTTGTTGGCGGCTTCGGCCTGGCCATTTGACTGGGGGTGCTCCACAGATGAGAAGTGCTATTTGATGTCCAGGTTGGACATTAGCGCCTGGAATCGATGGTCCATGAACTGGGTGCCATTGTCCGTGACGACCTCGGCTGGTATCCCGAAGCGAGAGACGATGTTGTGCCGGAAGAACTTAATTACTCTGGCCGAGGTTATTGTGGCGAGTGGCTCGGCTTCGATCCATTTGGCGAAGTAGTCTACCGCGACTATGAGCCATCTGCATTGCCCCTGTGCCGGCCGGAATGGTCCGAGGATGTCCATGCCCCATTTGTAGAAGGGCCAGGGGGCTGGCATTCCTTTCAACTCTGAGGGCGGTGGCCATATGATCCTGGCATATTTTTGGCAACTGTCGCATGTCTTTGCTTTCTCCATGGTGTCATGCTTCATGGTGGGCCAGTAGTATCCGGCGCGCAGTGCCTTTCTGGCGAGGGCCTTGCCCCCCATGTGGTGGTCGTTGCTTCCTTCGTGTAACTCGGCCAGCACGTACTTTGCCTCGGATTCGCCGAGACATCGCATCATTGGGCAGTGGAGTCCTTTTCTATATAGTTGGTCATCGACCATCGCGTAGAGAGCGGCTTCTCGGATCAGCTTCTTGGCCTCGGCCGAGTCTGTAGGGACAATTCCCCTTTTGAGGTAGTCTTCTATCGGCTTTCTCCAGTCCTCCCCGGCCGAGATGGCCATAATACAACTTGGCTCGGTGAGGTTTTGCTGGATCACCGTCCTGTGGTTGTCTGGGCCGTTGGTACTTGCCAGCTTGGAAAGGATGTCGGCCCGGGCGTTCTCCTCTCTTGGGATATGGGAGACGATCACTTCTTCGAACTCGGCCATAAGCTCTTTGGCACGGTTTAAGTACTTAGCCATAAGAGGGCCTTTTGCTTGGTAGCTACCGTCAATCTGTGCGGCGACCAACTGCGAGTCGGTTAAGACCTTTACTCGATGTGTGTTGTTCTCCTTTGCTTGGAGCAGTCCGGCTAGGAGAGCCTCGTACTCGACTTGGTTGTTGGAGGGCGGGAATTTTAGTTGGAGAGAGTGTTCCGTAGCGACCCCTTGTGGGCTCTCCATGATGACTCACGCGCCGCTACCTTTAGCATTGGAGGATCCGTCCACGTATACTTTCCAGGTCCCGTCATTCTTTTCTGCCGGGGTGAGTTCCCTGATGAAGTCGGTCAGCGCCTGGGATTTGATTGCCTGCCGGGCTTCAAAAGCGATGTCAAACTCGGACAGTTCTATGGCCCAGTTGGTCATTCTTCCTGTTAGGTCGGGCTTGTGGAGGATCTGGTGGATCGGCTGGCTGGTTCGTACCACAATCCGATGTCCTTGGAAGTAAGGCCGGAGCCTTCTGGCCGCGGTGAGTAGGGCGAAGGCCACTTTCTCCAGTTTCTGGTACCTGAGTTCCAAGCTTTGCAGGGCCTTGCTAATGAAGCATATTGGTTTCTGTCCGGTCTCGGTTTCTCTTACCAGAGCGGCGCTAACGGCTTCATTGCCGATCGACAAATAAAGGAACAGGGTTTCTCCTTGATCCAGCTTAGTTAGTACAGGAGGGGTTGCCAGACACCGTTTGACTTCTGTGAAGGCGGCATCGCACTCGGGATTCCACCCACCCCGGGTTTCCTTCTTCAATAGTTTGAATAGAGGCAGGGCTTTCTCGGCTAACTTCGGGAGAAGTCTTGTTAGGACAGCCAGTCGGCCGATTAGCTGTTGTACCTCTTTCTTGGTCCTTGGGGGCTGCATATCGAGCACGACCTTGCACTTATCCGGGTTGGCTTCGATTCCTCAGTTTGTCAACATGAAGCCTAAGAACTTTCCAGCCGGAACTCCAAAAGCACATTTGGCGGGGTTCAACCTGATTCGATGTTTTCTTAGTTTTGCAAACGTCTGTTCGAGGTCCCGGATGTGGTCTTCTGGAAGCTTTGACTTGACGATCATGTCGTCGATGTAGACCTCAATGTTGCACCCGATCTGATCTTCGAAAACCCTGTTCATCATCCTTTGGTAGGTAGCCCCAACATTCTTCAGTCCGAATGGCATGACGTTATAGCAGTAGTTAGCCTTATCCATCATGAAGGCGGTCTTCTCTTGGTCTTCCGGATGCATTGCGATCTGGTTGTATCCGGAGTAGGCGTCCATGAAGGAGAGGAGCCAGTACCCGGCCGAGTTGTCTACAAGCTTGTCAATACTTGGCATCGGGTAGGAATCCTTTGGGCAGGCCTTGTTGAGGTTGGTGTAGTCGACACACACTCTCCATTTGCCGCTGGGTTTGAGGACCATCACTACATTGGAGAGCCAGGTGGTGTACTGCACCTCTCGAATGAAGTCGGCCGCTAGGAGTTCCTCGATATGGTCCTCGAGGGCCTTCTGCCTGTTGTCCGCAATGTTCCTCTTCTTCTGTGCCACGGGTCTTGACCCCGGCCATATGCCAAGCTTGTGGCAGCAGAAGTGGGGGTCTATACCAAGTACTTCGGCTGAGGTCCAAGCGAAGACATCTTGGTTCTCCTTTAGGAAGCGGGTCATAAGAGCTTTGAGGTTGTCCTCCATGTCTCGGCCGATCTTGGCTGTCTTGGACGGGTCTGACCCCAACACTATCTCCTCCAGCTCTCCTTCCGACTCGGGCCTCGGATTATCTTGCTCTCGGAGGTCAAGCTCTACCATGTGGACTTGCTGTCGCGGGCGCTTGCTGGAGCCGGTTTCAGCTACTTGCTCATTGGATCCGAGCCGAGGTGGGGACGAGGGTCCTTGTTCCTCGACCCGGAGAGCTTCAAAGTAGCATTGCCTCAACTCTTTCTGGTCTCCGGATACCACAACTATCTGGTTTTTGTCATTAACCATCTTCAGCTTCTGGTGCTTGGTGGACACCAGTATGTCCCAGTTGTGGATTGTTGGTCTGCCCAGGATGATGTTGTAGGGGGACCGGAAGTCTGCCACTATGAATTTTACGCGTTTAGACTTGAAAGCTTCCTTGGTCCCGAGGGTCAGCCTGAGGTCGATGTAACCTTTTGGAAAGGACTGCTCGCCGTTGAAACCGATCAGGGTGGTTTTGCATGGCTTGAGATCCTCTTTGTCGAGGTGCATCCTTTTCTAAGCGTCCCAACTTATGATATCGGCCGAGCTCTCTGCATCAACAAAAATCCTTTTAACTCGGCAATTTACCAGGGTTCCAGTGATTACCAGTCCATCCAGATGGCCGGGTATGACGTCTTTCAGCTCTTCGTCAGTGAAGGTCAGAGTGGGCGGCCTCGGCTTCTTGGGATCCTCCTTGAACTGTGGTAGGTCTCGGACGGTCAACACTTCGCGGAGGTACTTCTTCCGCTGGCTTACAGTGTCTTCGCCACCTCCAAACCCTCCGCTGACAACGTTACACTGGAAATCCTCGGGGAATTCGTCGTCCAAGGCCGTCTTCTGCTTCTTCCCTTGCTTCCTTGTTTCCTTGGGCAGACTCCTGGTGTGGGCACGGTCATTACGCTTGCCGTTCGTCCTTCCCTGGGTCTTGATAACGTACTGACGTAGCTTCCCATCCGTCACGAATTTTTCAATGGCATCGTGGAGGTCATAGCATTCGTCAGTAGTATGTCCGTGGCAGTCATGGAATGTGCATAATTTGGTACGGTCCGTGTTGGAACGGCCTTTGATTGACCTGGGCTTGTCAGCCCTTTTCATCTCGGTCTGGGCTACCTCTTTCCATACCTGAGACCAAGGGACGTTCAACGAGGTATAGCTATCGTATTTGGCTTTCTGGTCGGCTCAGTCAGGTTTGGCCCGGCTCTCACGGTTCCGCCTTCTAGGGTCGGCCTTCGTCCCTCTTAGCCGCTCTTCATCGCTGGGCGGACTTCTCCTAGTCCGTTCGGGTTCATCGGCATTGGCCGCCTCCATCTGCTCCACTTCCAGGTACTTCTTCACCTCCATGTAGAACTCAGTCAAGGTGTACACTGGGTTCTTACATAGGTGTCGAGCCAGCCGGGATGACGGGTCTAGTCCGTTGACTAGGCAGTGTACGTGAACCTCCTCGGGCAACGACCGCACCTGCATGGCTACATCGCGGAACCGATCCAAGTACTTCTCTAGGGCTTCGCCTTTCCTCTGTCGTACCTTACTCAGTGCGAATGTGGTCTTTGGTTGTTTCTTGCTAGTAGCGAAATGCAACTCGAACTTGCGTCCGAGGTCTTCATAGCTCCGGACCGAGTTGTCCGGGAGAGAGCTCAACCATCTGTGTGCGGGTCCGTCTAGAGTAGCCGCGAAGAGATGCTGGACAACTGGCCCGCTAATTTGTCGCACCCACATGAGCTTTTCGAACACGTCCAGGTGGTTGCGTGGATCTTGGGTTCCGTCGTACTTCGGAAGGTCGGCCAAATCGAAATGCTTCGAATAACGAGCCGTGGCTGCCTCCCTTGAGAACGGGGATCTACCGGAGTCCGACAGGTACGTGACTCGATATTCGCGGGGGGATCCGCGGCGAGGTGATCTACGAGTCTAGGTAGTTCTGTCCTCCATACAGGGTCCTTCTCGGTCTCGATCCTCTCAGCAGCCCTATCAGTGCGGTTAGGACCGTCACCGCGGTTTTCTATGTCTTCTGGGGACCGTGGTCGGCGTCGCTCAGTGCTCATCCTCCATTTCGGCTCGCCGTTGTCGCGGCGCGTGTTCCTCGGCCTCGAGCTGCTCGAGGAACTGCTGTCATCCACGAGGGCCCTCCTTCCACGCCTGTGATTCCTCCGGCGGTTTCCCTGCCGGCGATCCTCCTCGAGTGCTTCCTGAATCATTCGGCCAAAAGCTTCAAAGTCGGCCCGTCTCTGTAGGTCGTCTCGTTTTTCCTTGTTCTCCAGCCTTTGTAAGAACGACTCCTGCGTCCTCCGTAAGATGCGGACGTCGGCTTCGAACGCCTGGACGTCTTGCACCGGGGGTTCTGTGCGCGCTTCCTGCTGTGGCTACTCCTCTGCAGAGGGGGAGGTTGCCGTGTCAGTGACATGCCCTTCTGGGGTGTTTTCCCGTCGCGGTTGCTCCGGCGGCCGGCCCTGTGGTGGCTGGCTTGGCTGGGGGTCTCCTCCCACCGGCGGGGGATTTCTGCTGTGGCTTCTGGTGTTTGCAATCAGTGGTCACGGGGATAGAAGTTTATAGCTCCCCACGGTCGGCGCCAATGTTCTGTCCTAAGAACACAGAGATTGGACTTGACTAGGTTGTCAAGCTTAGAGCCTACGTACCCTTTGAAGGGATCAAAGTCCACGTAGTTCGTGATATACTGGAAGGCACGAAGCCAGGGGAGTGGGGTGTGTGCTCTGTGTAACAGAAGGTAAATAGAGCATAGGATAGAACATGTGCACCTGTTTAGGGTTTTCCTCTATTTATAGAGGAGTCTGGGGCGCGTATCTCTACCTTAATGAGCAATATCTGGGATTGAGCCGTTAGGGGCTGATTTGTTGGTGCCGCGATTGTAGGAGATCCCCTATTAATGAGATCCCTCGTTAGTGGGATTTCCTATTGTTGCCCATTATAGTGCAGATTCAGTTCTAGGCATGGTTGGGCTGAGGTCCGGTTATGGGCCTATTGGGCCAGTCCGTAACAGAAGCCCTAAATTTTTTGGGCTGGGCAGGGCAGCCCTTAACTGCCCAAGCGGCGATACCCTGCCACACCCTATTTGAAAAAAACAGCTTCAGTCATACCGAATAAACAATATTGCAAAATTCAAATGAAATACATAATTCTACACTTCAGAATATTCAAATATAAGTCTCCAACTTAAGTTTTGAAATTAAAAAGACAATCATATTTCTTAGGTTATATATAATTTTGTAAAAATTATATAATACCATCCTATAAAAAAAATAAAAATATATGATAATTACTGGGCAGGGACAAATGGGCAGAGCGGCATATCATGCCCGATGCCCAGCCCAGCCCGCAAAAATGCCTTGCCCAATTGTGCGCAACCCAGTTTGGGCTGCTTTTCTTTGGGCTGGGCTAGACGATTTTTCAGTAGGCATGAGCAGACAGGGCGCTGGGCATTATGAACACCCCTAGAAATCATGTATTTAAGATTTTAAAATTCAAGTGGTATTTTCTTAAGATTTTCCTTATAAACTTCAAACCATAATCCACCCCAAATAAATATTTTAAGGAAAATGGGAAAAAAAAGATAGAAAAAGAACTTTGAATTTACAAAATTCTAAATCAGGTATTAGTCAAAAAGTGAGTTGTGAATTGCTTAACAAGTTTTTTTGTAGTAGGTCAGTGTGGCAGTCAATTTTTCAGAAATAATTATAGAAATAACCTTTATATAAAGAAAGCCACATAAATAAACCACACCTGAAAGAATTTAAATATAACAGACATGCAACTTATAACTTCACAGCAAAATTAAAACAAAGCATAATAACAAGCACAGTTAGGCTTGTGACCCTCGTGAGTCTGTTCTAAGCCCTGAAGGCTACCCTATTTCCAATTTTTATTCCAATCATTTTTCTTTTAATTTTTAAACATAAAACTCACTAATATTAATATAAGTCACTTGATAAATTAAAATATATGTAGAATTAAATACTCCTCCGATCCGTGATGTTTTACTTGCTTTGCTGTTCAAATTAAACTAAAAAGTAGGTCTATTAAGGATATATAGGAGGGACTACTAATTTTTCCCCACACCAACCCGTAATTAAATAAATAAAAAATTATGATCCGATCAAAAAAATAAAAAATTATGGGGGAGTGGGTAGTAAAGAGAGCTATAATTAAGATATGATCACACAACACTTTAGTGAGAGTAGTTACATAATCTCTCCAACTTAATCATTTTATACTCTATGATAAGATAAAATATATTTGAAATATATTTTTTATCCATTTAAAAGAAATGATGAAAAATAAAAAGTTATAAATTTATGATAAAATCAAAAGTAATAAATTTTATAACATTATTTATTATAAGGGAAAAAGATTTCTCCTGTCACTGGAGATAGAGTTATCTCCAGCGACCCCAAAACTACGTCGTTTTGAGTTAATGAAGGGTTTGTTAGTAATTTCAGGTGAATTAATGAAGGGTGTTTTGGTAAAATGTATAAGATTAAAAATAAACAGAATTACAGAAACACCCTTCATTAATTCACTTGAAATTACTAACAAACCCTTCATTAATCCAAAACGACGTAGTTTTAGAGTCACTGGAGATAACTCTATCTCCAGTGACAGGAGAAATCCTTTACCCTTATTATAAACCTTTTTTAATATTTTTTTACAAATACAAATGTTTTAATAATTCTTTTGTTTTGGAGTGTCAAAATCTAAGGATATAAAATTTTAAAAATATAAGAGAGGTTTGTGTAATATACATTTTCATTTTAAAAGAGGTTTATACATGTTTTCAAAATAGATGAGAGATTTATGTAATTTTGATAAAATAAAAGGATAATTAATGTATTTTACTTCATAGTATTTATTGTTTTCTCACAATCCAAGGCAATTTAATTAGATATATGTGAACAAATAATTTAATAAAATAAATGGTTATTCTCTCCTCCTTTAATATAACCTTATTTGTAAGTCACTTTCAACTTATTTTATAAAAAATGTTAAAGTACACTTTTAGTCCTTTAAGTTTTATACTTTTGGTCTATTAACTTCATAAAGTATACTTTTAGTCCAAAAATTCTAACACCGTTAATGTTGCTAACGGAAAATGCAGATGCAGCGAATTCAAGTAATGACTAATAGCATTTAATTACACAAATTTTATATATTTTGAATTTACTCATATTTTAAATTTAAGCCTAATAGCATTTAATTACAAAATCATCACTTAAATTTACAACGTTATCATTTAAGTTTGCATTTTCCCGTTAGCAAGATTAACGGTGTTAAAATTTTAGTACTAAAAATATACTTTATAAAGTTAAGGGACCAAAAGTATATCTCATGTAAATTTAAAGGACTAAAAGTATACTTTAGCCTATAAAAAATGGGATAGGATATTCTTACTACCATTTTATGTTACTACCAATCTTACTACCACTTTTCCACCGTTAGATCAGAATCTCATCTACCTTTATAATTTCTCTCTCCTATTAAAATTCTAATCTAACGGTGGAAAAGTGGTAGTAAGATTGGTAGTAACAAAAAATGATAATAAGAATATCCTATCCCATAAAAAATTAGGAGAAAAACAGTAAATCTCTTTAATCTTGTTTTCAAATTTAACACCTTTCTAATTATACCCTTTTCACTATACACCGGAGCATGATAGTACAAAATTTATATAATAAATGAATAATAAAATTGTATAATCATGTAAAAAAAATTAATAATGTAACTTAATTTTGTAAAAAGATTTATAAAAGGGTTATTTGCAATTTTACTAATAAAGGTTTTCACGGTGAGAGTTTGAGACAAAAAAGTTTTGGAATAAGCAAAATTCCAATAAATAATTTAAAATGGTGCAAATTTATTATTGAACACCGTTAAAATGTTTTTCTCTCATAATTTAATGGCCATATAGTAAAATTCAACCTTTTTGATTAATTTGCATTCTTTAAATTATCTCTTGGGATTTTTTTCTATTCCAAAATTTATTTATGTTAGTCGCTGATTGGGGAAAAAAAATTATTAGTAAAATTACTCATTAACCCTATATAAAATGAAGCTCAATTTAATGGAAAAAGTCCTACCCAACTCACATACCAAATTTTATAGAAAAAGTCCTACCAAACTCAGATACCACTGCAATTACATGTGTGTCCTTCAAATAAGCATTTATTGTCCGTACCGGAAAAATCCAAAGGCTATTATTGAAGCCTTCACACTTTGTTGTCTTTAGTGGCAGATTTTGTATTCTTCCATAGAGGAGGGCGTGAGAGTTAATGTCTTGTCTGAAAAATCAAACCTGCAGGGTTGACTTCTTGATTGCAGATCTAATAGGAATTCCCTCTTTTAGTATTTCAATCAATTAACTACAATTATATTTTTTTAAATTATTACTCCCTCCTCGTATTTCTGGTTTTTTTTTCTTTATAATATATTGGCAACCCAAAGCTTGAACATTACAAAAATCTAATATTCTCTTCGGTTTTAATTATAAAATAGTATTTAAGAGTTGATATTAGTCTTAATTATAGAATAATATTCTAATTTATATCAATTTCTTTTTAAAATACCTTTATTGATACTTTTTCAATAATAATTACACACAACAATAATTTAATAATGTACCTATATATTCTAAGAAATAAGTAATATTTGCAACTCATTAGTATCACATACACCTCAATTTTTTTTTTTGGGACAGCTCGAAGAAGTCTACGATGCTGAATTGTGTGAGAGTTCGGAGAAGTCTACGATGTGTGTGAGTTTACGTATGTGTATATATATAAATATATACATGTGTGTGTGTGAATGTCATATAGACACACACATATGGGATGATAAATACACTCACACAACACACATTTTTATTAGGAAAAAGGGCATACACCTCAGATTTACAGAAATTTTTTGGATTGTATGAGAGTTCAAAGAAGTTGACGACACAAGATTCAAAGAAGTCGTGTAAGGTCGGGGAGAGGTACATGTGCAAAGACTATTAATTCAACAATCTTTTCCCGATGCTATTTTAAAGATGTATGACATTTTCTTAAAACTTCAGAGGTGTATAATTTGTCATCAGCACATTTCTACACACTTTTTGATTCGTACGTTTTATTCTGACTTTTGAAGTAACATATATATATATATGTTTGTATGTATGTATACACAAACATTTGAAGTAACCCATATATACACCTACACACATATGTATATGTATGCATACACACACCTACACACACATATGGGGTGATAAATACACTCACAACACACATTATTAGGGGGGGGGGGGGAAAGGCCTACACATTTACAGATATTCTTCTGACCGTGTAAGAGCTCGGAGAAGTCGACGCCAGACTCGAAGAAGTCATGTGAGGTCAGAGAGGTACAAGCGCATGAGACTATTGATTTAACACTATTTTCCTAAAGCCATTTTAAATTTTAAATAAAGGCATTTAAAAAAAAAAGCCAGCGCCTTAGTAGCGCAGTGGCATAGGAGCTTGGCTCCCCTCCTCCATGTCCAGGGTTCGAACCCTACCTCTCTTCTACTATGTGTATAAAAAAAAAAGTGTGAGAGCTTGGAGAAGTCGATGACGCGAGACTCGGAGAAGTCATGTGAAGTCAAAAAGGTACAAGCGTATGAGACTATTGATTTAACACTATTTTCCTAAAGCCATTTTAAATTTTAAATAAAGGCATTTAAAAAAAAGTATAACTAACTAATTTAAATACTATCCTTAATCTCTTTAAAATTTGGTATATTTATCTTATAATTATGATTAGAGAGAGTATTAGACTACATTTGCTGATCTTGATTGACATTCTGCCATCCCTTCTATTCGTTCTATTAGCTGCTTCTTTCATCATCATCCTTTTTTCATTATCCCTCATAATCTTTAAATCACATCCATCTAATCAATACAACACTACTTTTATTTTTCTCTCACTTTCTCAATCAATGGCCTAGATTTAGTCAATGAGAAAATATGAGAAAAGGGATACGGAGAGAATCTTCTTTCGTATGTATACAGTCAATAATAAGCACGGCGTAAGCTTAAAGCTTGCTGAGGAAGATTATATTTTTTTAATTATTACTCCCTCCTCGTATTTCTGGTTTTTTTTTTCTTTATAATATATTGGCAACCCAAGGATTGAACATTACAAAAATCTAATATTCTCTCCAGTCTTAATTATAAAATAGTATTTGAGAGTTGATATTAGTCTGAATTATAAAACAATATTCTAATTTATATCAATTTCTTTTTAAAATACCTTTATTAATACTTGTTCAATAATAATTATTCACAACAATAATTTAATAATGCACCTATATATTCTATAAAATAAGTAATATTTGTAACTCATTAGTATCACATACACCTCAATTCTTTTTTTTTTTTTTTTTTTGTGATAGCTCAAAGAAGTCTAGGATATCGATTTGTATGAGAGTTCGAAGAAGTCTACGATGTGTTTGAGTTTACGTATGTGTATATATATAAATATATACATGTGTGTGTGTGTGAATATCTTACAGACACACATATGGGATGATAAATACACTCACACAACACACATTTTTATTAGGAAAAAAGGGCATACGCCTCATAGATTTACAAAAATTTTTTGGATTGTATGAGAGTTCGAAGAAGTTGACGACACAGGATTCAGAGAAGTCGTGTGAAGTCGGAGAGGTACATGTGCAAAGACTATTATGCCATTTTAAAGATGTATGATATTTTCTTAAAACTACAAAGGTGTGTAATTTGTCATCAGCACATTTCTACACACTTTTTGATTCGTACGTTTTATTCTGACTTTTGAAGTAACATATATATATATATATATATATATATATATATATATATATATATATATATGTTTGTGTTTATGTATACACAAACATTTGAAGTAACCCATATATATATTTATACACATATGTATATGTATGTATACACACACCTACACGCACATATGGGGCGATAAATACACTCACAACACACATTACTAGGAAAAAAAAAGGCTTACACTTCATAGATTTATAGATATTCTTTTGACCGTGTGAGAGCTCGGAGAAGTCGACGCCAAACTCGAAGAAGTCATGTGAGGTCAGAGAGGTACAAGCGCATGAGACTATTGATTTAACACTATTTTCCTAAAGCCATTTTAAATTTTAAATAAAGGCATTAAAAAAAAACCAGCGCCTTAGTAGCGCAGTGGCATAGGAGCTTAGCTCCCCTCCTCCATGTCTAGGGTTCGAACCCTGCCCCTCTCCTACTATGTGTATAAAAAAAAAAGTGTGAGAGCTTGGAGAAGTCGACGACACCAAACTTGGAGAAGTCATGTGAAGTCAGAGAGGTACAAGCGTATGAGACTATTGATTTAACACTATTTTCCTAAAGCCATTTTAAATTTTAAATAAAGGCATTTAAAAAAAAAGTATAACTAACTAATTTAAATATTATCCTTAATCTCTTTAAAATTTGGTATATATATCTTATAATTATGATTAGAGAGAGTATTAGACTACATTCGCTTATCTTGATTGACATTCTGCCACCCCTTCTATTCGTTCTATTAGCTGCTTCTTTCATTATCATCTTTTTCTCATTATCCCTCATAGTCTCTAAATCACATCCATCCAATTAATACAATACTAATTTTATTTTTCTCTCACTTTCTCAATCAACGGCCCAGATTTAGACAATGAGAGAATATGAGAAACGGGATACGGAGAGAATCTCCTTCCGTATGTATACAGTCAATAATAAGCACGGCGTAAGCTTAAAGCTTGCTGAGGAAGATTCAAGTCAGAAATATGATCTCTTCTTGCTAATCGAGGAAACGCGCAATAGTTATTAATTTATGATAAATGCCATTACTGCGCTTAAAAGCAGAGCTTATTGCGGGGTTTATTTTAATGGCTTGGGGACGAGAGTAATAAAGTAATGCTCGTGAACAGAGTTTCCTAGGTAGAAAATTTGGCTGACTTTTGAGAGGTCCCCACCAAATACTCGTTTTTATACGAACAATGGAACATCAAAAACAGCTGTATTAATTAACCTCTATAGTGTCAGCAATCAAACAATAAAACCCGAAACTGCAAAGTCAATAAGGGCAAGCTCAAGCCATTTGGCAGCCATTGCCATGAGAGAAGACTTTCTCATCAAGACTTGGCCGTTACACCCTTCGTCGTTTTCTTATTACCCCCTCCTATTATAATTGCAACCCTCTTGCTCTTTGCTCTTGGTATCAATTTCTTTTGTGTTCTTGTGTTTGTGTCTATTGTCTTCTCTTCATCTCTGAGCGGCGACGGCAGAGTCGGTTACCCAATTCCTCTGCAGATCTTCCCTTTCACTTTTCTTAAATAATTTTGAGGTTTTTGGATCGGTGAGTAGATTTATTTGCTAGCGGTTGATTGTTGCTCTTTTATCTGGGTTGTTGTGGGTGATATCATTTCTTGGTGGGTGATCGGATTCTTCTTTGAACTCACAGTTGTTTATTTATTTGAATGTTTAGGGTTATTTATTTGACATCCTATTTTTGTGCAATTTTTGTGTTATGAAGATTGGCAGAGGAGTTACATGTTGACTTGTCAACTTGAAAGGTTGAGAAGGGGCTGAATTATATGGATAACCTTTGTTGCTTCAACTCTGTCACTCAGGTGAGCATTTCTGCTTCTTGTTATCCTTCTGATGCTGATGTTTTCTTTCAAATGATAAATCTTTAAAATTGCTTGGGAGAGGATTTAGTTGCTGGCACAACCTCTGGATGTTTTCTGATAGTAATGATGGGATCAAGTAGTATCGAGTCTGAAAAGGGTAGAGAAAGACAAAAGAGAACATTCAACGGAGTTATTGACCAAGACTCTTGGTCAACAACTTATCGAAAGATTTAGTTATTATTAGAACATAATGGGGTCATGCAACACATGTAGCCGACCTCACCAGTCACCAGTGTTGTTGTTTGGTTCAAGTTACTATCACTGCAGTAAAAGCTTGAGCTGTTGCTAATAAGGGTGAACCTTGTTTCCTTATAGTTTCTCATTGCTATGTCATCTGGCGAATTCAAACCTACAACGTCGTTTTGATGCCTTTTGTTAGAATCAGTGGCTTCTTCATAATTTCTGTCTCACATTTGGCATGAGGTTTGCGCCCCCTTTGGATGCCATGTGTTTGGACGTTGCACCTAGGAATACTAAGGGAGAAACTGGCCGGTAAAGCTACAAGTAATACCAGAAGCATAGGCATATCGGAGTTTTCTATGGATTTTGGAAGAGGGCATGAGGCAGATGTCCTAGTCATATACGTAACTCACAGTTAAGTTCTAGCCTTTGTTAATGGCTGGCTGAGGAGTATCTCAAATCTTATTCCAACCATTCCGAATTGAAGGAAAATTGAAATATAAGGATTATTTCTGCTAATTTGTGGCCATCAACTAACCTCAAAACAAGTGGTGATGACTGACAAAAGGAAACCTAAGTATATATACTATATGGGACCAAATAATGACTAAACAAGACTATGTATATTGGTTTTAGAATTGGTTTTTCAAAGCTGGTTTGTTGGGATGATCCTTTCTGGGTTTTTTCTTCACTTTGCTGTCGTTGAACATTAATCCCAGAGATGGTAGGACACCAATTGCAGAAAAGGAAAGAGGTCTTTTCTCCCATTTGAGACTCTTGTTAATATGGATGCTAGATTGCAATAAATAATTGTAGGTTCTACTTCTTGGTTCTTTTTGCTGTGCAAGTAAAATTTTGATCCTGAAACAGGTGAAGGAAAAACAGAAACAGTAATTGCATGGGAAAGTGAGGACAGGGGAAGATCCATCTGGAACTTTCTGTTAGGAGTATTTTGAACACTCAGCCCTGAATTTTCTGCTGCATGCTACATTTTTCAGATATGATTGATTGATATGAAAATGCTGCCCCAGTTCACTTTCATTCAAAACAAACATGCTGCCCCAATTATATGTGGTTGTGGCAACAAAACTGTCTAATTAATCTTCTTTTGAAAGTGGGTTTTTCTCTGATTTCTTCTCTTTCCCTTCTTTCTAGTGCCATTTATATGATTGTTTTATTCAAACTCAGATGATAATCAGGTCATGCCTATGATATGTCATTTTTTGTTTATTTGGGTATTGACTTTTTCTAGGACTCCAATTGTGGCATATTCTTATTGTTTCTGTCGTTTATTCCCTTGTATAGCATTTGTATTATGTAATATGTGCCTTTGTTTAATCAAACAAATTGCAATTGACAATTTTTTAAAATATCTTGTCCAAATATGTTGAAGAAGGCCTACCTGCTCTTGTTGTTTTATCAAAACTCATATCTCTTTCACTCCAAAAAAAAAAAACTCATATCTTTTGGTGGTGTTTTTTTGACCAAATATCTTTAGGTGGTTGGAGGACGTTCATCAATTAGCTCTGGCAAGGGCAGAAGCCATCAGAATCCGATCAAGTATGGCTTTAGCCTTGTAAAAGGAAAAGCAAACCACCCAATGGAAGACTTTCATGTGGCAAAATTTGTCCAGACCAGAGGGCAAGAGCTTGGACTGTTTGCTATATATGATGGGCATTTGGGAGATAGTGTGCCAGCCTATCTACAAAAGAATCTCTTCTCTAATATCTTAAAAGATGTGAGTTGTTGATTTGATTTCAAACTATTAAAATTATGTGTTTAGTTATTACTTAAAGTTAACTCATTGAGTCAGGAAAATAGTGTTTTCCCGTTATCTTAAAAGATGTGAGTTGTTGATTTGATTTCAAACTATTAAAATTATATGTTTAGTTATTACTTAAAGTTAACTCAATGAGTTAGGAAAATAGTGTTTTCCCGTTAACATGCTACAGGTAATAGGAGAGTCTATTTCAACTTACCAACTTCCCATCATTTTTGGCTATCATCTACCTCACAAAGAAAATATATTTAATTGATCTCTATATGCAACTGCTAAAACTTATTTTCTTTTGATAACAATATATTTGGTTAATCTGCTTGAAAAATAATGTTGCTCTTCATAACAATTATATTCCAGGAGGACTTTTGGACTGATACAGCCAGGTCCATCGTAAAAGCTTATGAGGCAACAGATACTGCAATTCTTTCTCACACTCCTGATTTGGGACGAGGTGGATCGACTGCAGTGACTGCAATTATTATAAATAATCAGAAGTTATGGGTAGCTAATGTCGGAGATTCACGCGCAGTTCTGTCAAAGGATGGGGTAGCGATACAAATGAGTATAGATCATGAACCCAATACTGAGAGGGACAGCATTGAGGACAAAGGTGGCTTTGTCTCTAACATGCCAGGTTAGCTCATAAACTTTGATTTGTACAATATGCTGCTCATAAATTTGATGCAGGATTTATAGATTTCTTTTATAAGTTGTCTTTAGTAAGGATGTCGGAGTTATATGTTTCATTTACAATTTTAAAATTCAAAATTCAAGGAGAGATTATGTTTGCTATAATTCAATCCAACACAGCTACAACACAATGCTGTAAAATCCACCGAAAGACTAGCATTTCATTCAATAATCCATATTTTACAAGTAAATAACACTACTTCTCTACATCCATGCCTATTCTTGCTGATACAGATAAAGGTACATAAAGAACCTCGGGAAACAAAAAACATAGGACTGTAACAAGGTTTCTACCATGTGGGAGGCTATTTCTATTTTGAAGACTTCCTTTTTCATATTACTTATCCCCTCTGGCAGCACACCACTCTGATTCACCCTCCCTCTGACTATTATTCCCACTTGCCTTGACTTCAAATCTTCCGACAATTTACTGGAAATCTATCAGCGTCAAAATTCTGAATGTCAATGAAAAACTTTGGTTTGATAATGGACATAAAAAAATAAATGTCAAGTTTTTAAGTGGAATTGATATGAAAGATGATTTAAAGTGTAAAAGGCTAATTTTCTTATGGAGAAAGAGGGTTACCCTTTAGATGTGTACTAATTTTATATGCTAGCTGGTTAAAAGTAAAGTGATACTTTTCTTAGTACTAGACATTCAATCTGGCATGGTGATTACTGCTGCTGCTTTCAAACTAAAAGAAGGGAAGATGGAGTTGGAGAAAAATTGTGAATTTTAAGAAAGAGTCAAAATTCTATGCACATCAAATTTCCATATATTAATGCTTTCTGGGCCCTTATTAATTCTTAGTAGTATTTTTTTATCTAATCTTGTTTATGCATATTAAAGTGCACACTTTTAATTGCACATAAGTTATTATGCTGTCAATGGAATGTTGAAATTTGAAATTCAGAATCACATTGAAAAAAAATCTTATTATGATGCTTAATTGTTGGTGCATTTTTATTTCTTACTCTATTAAAAACCTTAATCATTTCATGAAAACCATTTGTGTACTGCATAACTTACTCCTGAGAAGTTCACTACTTTGTACTTCATTGTAACTGCCTATCTCTTTTACCATCACCACCATCATAATATACGATGGTTCATGCAATCTCTAGTGTTTGGTCTGACTAATCATGTTGGCCTTGCTGCCTTGAACACTATAAGTGTTGGTGACTCGGACAATAAAGATGGTTAACCTACCTCCGGTCCTTAATATAAGATTGTCCGTAGTATAAATTGCACTATGAGTGAGATTTTATATTAAGGACCAGAGGTAGTATTTGTTGGAAGCCCGAAACAAATTAGGAGCAAATTTGCCCTTATCATAATCTTGGTAGTTAGATAGATTTTAGGATCTAATTAGAAGATTATGGGAATTTAAATTTTGTGATTGTTTTTCTGTTTTATAATCCCTAGATATTAGGATCTGCCTTAGCTAGGCGTAGTCAGCTTTGTGTATATAATCCCAACAATATATGAAAAAAGCAACTCATTCTGGGATCACCTCTGATCACCGTCGTCCTTCATGGTATCTATCAGAGCAGATGAGACGATGATGGTCTCCAAAGATCCCTTCACTGATCAGGAGTTGAGCTCCCAGCCTTCGACACACCATTCCGCAGTGATGGCATCTAGGAGTTCTTCAGCAACTGGCGTATTGCATCGTGCGACAGCCACCTTAGAAGGCTTGGCTGTCATTATAATTCTAGAGCGATTGAATGGCGAGAACTACCAAGAATGGGTTAATTGAATGGTGTCGGGCTTTCAACAGTATTATTTTTACATTTTAAAAATTAACATTTTCAAGACATGCCTTGTTGGAAAGTTCAATACTTCTGGTACAGAATGAGATGTAATATTATGTTAATTGTATTAATTCTCGATGAACAAAATTAGAGTTTAGCTGTAACTCATGTTAGAATTTAGTATGTAGTTCTTTGCATATTATTATTTGCTATTCCTTGCTGAATTAGTCTGTTTTGAATTAGGATTTTATAACTCTTAAGGTGGTGCTACTTGTTCTACAAGAAGTAGTGGTTTGTGATGCCTATATTAGGCATAGTATCTATCATGGAACCTTATGACTCAGGTTTAAAACCCTCCTTAAGTTTGAAAAGTGACAAAGACATCCATGGACACATTAATAACTTCAAAGAGTTTGTTGTTAGATATTGTAATTTGTTTGTAAGCCATAGGTTGTCACTGAGCCCTTCTGACCAGAGTCTCCAGAAGACCTGATAATAGCAAAAATAAGACAAGAAACTATTAATTAGGGTAAAAAAACATATAATTTTTCCAAGAATTCTTTTCTGGTATGATTTGGCTCAGTGATGGATCTTGTAAGAATCCATGTCCGTTTCCATTGTGTCATGCTATTCATACTGACTGTGATTCAGTATTACAATCTTATTTTGATTTATCTCATCTACTCATTTTGTAAAGTGGCTATGAACCTTTATTCTTGGGACATAGATCTTCATTTGGTAGACTAAAATGGGAAGTGTCTCTTTATTTGGTGTTTTGTACTCCATAATGATTTGTTGACTTCTTGATGTTTTATTAGGAGATGTTGCCAGAGTGAACGGCCAGCTTGCAGTTTCTCGAGCATTTGGAGACAAAAACCTCAAATCACACTTGCGATCTGATCCTGACATACAGCAAGCTAACATCGACACAGAGACAGAGCTTTTGATTCTTGCAAGTGATGGTCTATGGAAGGTCATACGTCAAATTCTCTCCTCTCTCCTTATGAGTTCTCAAAAACATTCTCTCCTCTCTCCCTATGAGTTCTCAAAAACTAATTTAACTCATCAGTTAAAGTTGTTAATAGGAGGCTCTTCATTTGTTTTCAATATAATTCTTAACATTTTCGTCTCTTGGACCTTCATGTGTGAACAAATCACGGGTCCATACCCACCACACATTTCATGGCAACCTAATTCCCACCGAGAGATGGGGAAGAAAAAGATCAAACTCTTGATCATTGAGTCATATAGACTTCAAAATTTGGTTAATGACCACTTTAATTCTAAAAAGTTTAGGATTTGTTTAAGGAGGATGGGGTGGGGTGGAAGGAAACTTACCACTGTCTGTATGGTTTATAAAGTACTAGGTTAGTTTGAGTTTCTTTTTAGGTTAATTTACTGCCTTAACCTTTACCATCTAATTTTTACACCCTGAACTTTCCTTTTACACATGGCCAATGGAATGAAACCTGTCCCTCCTTACACTTCACCTTCTTCAAAACTCTGAAGCCGGCTTTGAAGTTGTCTATTGAAGGTCTATTAGGCAACAATAGATCCTGAATCCCACTAGGTGGGGCCAACTACATGGATCAAAGCACACAATTGAGTTTGGTCAAAAACCAAATCTCGGGATAAATTGTTTACTAAGAGATCTCGCTCAATAACCTTATTGAATGTTCTCTTTAATCTTCTTCTACCCCTTTTAACTGAGCTCCAAACAACTAGTCTACCCTCCTCATTAGCGCATCTATTAGCTTTCTTTTTACATGTCCAAACTACCTCAAGATTTTCCACCATTTTTTTCTTCAATAGGTGCCACTCCAACCGTTCCTCATATGAGTTCATTATGAATCTTATCTTTCCTTGTAGGACCCCATCCATCTCAACATCCTCATCTCAACTACCCCTACTTTGTGCTCATATAGGCTCTTCAAAGCTGCTAGTGAAGGTCTATCAAGTAAAAAAATTCTTTGTTGTTTCTTTTTTCTTTCTCACATTTTTTAAAGAGATCAAACGTCATAATCTTGACATCCACTATTTGGAGAGGCCAAGATTGCACGTATTCTCACACCGGTCTCCAAAACAAGTAGAGAAACCAAATAGGTCCGCTATTTGTTGTATACTACCTCTAGTTAACATATTAAGTCACTTTAATCCTAAACATAATTCCTCAAAGTATCCATATTGGTTATATAGTAAAGGGTTTTCTGTCAAGGGGTAATTACAATACACATGATTAAAAAAATATTTTAAGAATACACACATTTGTTTCAAACAACTACTTTAACTAATTTCCTTAATATCCGTAAATTAGTTATCGAGCTCTTATATTAAAGACAAGATGATGTATATGATTTCTAGAAGTTTTCTAAATTGATTATGCTCTTGTTAATTTTGATTGAATCCAGGTGATGGCAAATCAAGAGGCAGTTGATATTGCAAGAAGGATAAAGGATCCACAAAGAGCAGCCAAACAGTTAGCAACAGAGGCATTGAACAAAGAAAGCAAAGATGATATTTCTTGCGTTGTAGTTCGTTTCAAGTCATGAAACAGGGGAATTAATTGATAAGATAAAATCATTAAGAGATGCAATGAAGTGCCACTCAATGCCCTTCAATTAGTTTGGACGTCTCATCAGTCTCACCAAATCAAACAGACAAAAAAAGTCCTTGGAATTTATGAATTTGCAATTTTCTGCAAATAGTTTCTTCCCCTTACCCTCTTCCTCCTCTGTAAAATTCATTATTAAGTCATTGGAATTCAGGTTGTGCTTTTTGATGGTTAGTTTCTCTTTTGTGCAGATTCATACCGTCACTTTTCTCTGTAATTTGGGTTATATCAATGGAGCTGTGTGAAAATGGCCATAGGTTTTTTTCTCCCTTTTTGTTTTTATTATTGTTGTTTTTAACTTCATTGAACATGCTGTTTGTCAATTTGTATAAACTTTTAGTGCATGGCATATCTGAATGCCCCGTGGCTGGCCTAATTTTATCTCATGCTAGAATGAGAGCGAATAAAGCAATTCTGTCAGCAAAATCTTCTCCCCTCTTCTTTTGTTTTGTTTTTTTTTTAATTGCAAATTCATGACATGAATGAAATGAATTCTTTTTGGGAAAATTCCAAATAAATACCAAATGAATTTACAAAACCTCCAGAAGTCTGTCAAATTTGCAAAAAGACTGAGAGGTGACAAGGACTTTTGGGGGATATGCAAATTTGAGCGAAATGACCATCTTGCCCCTTCTGAGAGAGAGATGAACGAGAGAGAACGATTAGAGATTCAGAGCCTCCGCCGTCATTGAAGCCGACGCCGACCTCTGTCGCTGACGCCGCACCCGCCGCCTTGGACGCCACCGCCACCTTCGACGCCTCACCAGCCGGCGTCGGTGATGAAAGAGAAAAAAAAAACTGAAACCCACAGAGGTAGAGGAACAGTAAAAAAAAAATTTCGATCGGTCTCAATCCAGAAGAAAGTGGAAGAAGAAGATGTGAAGGAAGGAAGAAAGGAAGAAGATGATGATTTACACAGTGACAGAAGAAGAAAAATGGAAGAAGAAGAAGAAGAAGAAGAAGGACGAAGGCATTCCCGGGAATGCCTTAGGCATTCTCCAGAATGCGGGTCGTTGCAGTTTTTTTTTTTTCTTGTCCTTCTTCTTCTTCTTCTTCCATTTTTCTTCTTCCATCACCGTGTAAATCATCATCTTCTTCCTTCCTTCACATCTTCTTCTTCCACTTTCTTCCGGATCGAGACCGATCGAAAATTTTTTTTACTGTTCCTCTTCCTCTGTGGGTTTTAGTTTTTTTTTTCTTTTTCATCACCGGCGCCGGCCGGGGAGGTGTCGAAGGAGGCGGCGTCGTCCAAGGTGGCGGGTACGGCGTCGACGGCAGAGGTTGGTGTCGGCTTCAACGGCGGCGGAGGCTCTGAATCTCTAATTGTTCTCTCTCGTTCATCTCTCTCTCAAAAGGGGCAAGATGGTCATTTCGCTCGAATTTGCATATCTCCCAAAAGTCATTGTCACCTCTCAGTCTTTTTGCAAATTCGACGGACTTCTGGGGGTTTTGCAAATTCATTTGGTATTTATTTGGAATTTTTCCATTCTTTTTTTTTTTTAAAATAAAGAACATTGGTGAAATTTCTTGTTTGAAAATGTTATTGATTATAACGACTTGCTTTGTTTTTACATACAAAAATTATATGTACATCCCTCCCCAACTGGGGAGCTTAAGAAACTCAAAAACAATATTATTGCTCGTGAGGCTCTCGTAGTAGTGATTATTGCATATGTTTCTCTAAACATAAGATACAGTTGGATTTTTTGGATATTAAAAAAATAATTAAATTATTTTAAAATATTTATATTTATCATTTTTTTCTCTAAACTATTTTGTCTAACTTATAAAATGATATATAATTTAAGAATACACAACATATAATATGATTAAGTAATTTATTTAATTTTCTTAATCTTTCAAAAACAAGTTAATTTTACCTTATATTTAAGATGGGGGAGTATATAAAATCATATTCACTTGTTGAAATTTGCATCTTATATGTATTATAGATGGGGTCACATGGTAAAGGCTAAATAGATAAAAAGTAGGGTTATGTAGCAAATCCGTCTCGAAAGTATAGGCTCAGAAGTAGTATTGCCTTGAAAGTTTTTCTTATCTCAATGTTGTCTTAAAAGTTTCAAAACGTGGCAATATTGCCCTATTCCGTTAAAAAACTAACGTTGACTGTTAAAAAAATTGACCCGGACCATTAACTTTCTAACGAAAATAGTAACATTGTTATCTTTTGAAACTTCTAGGGCAACATTGAAACAAGAAAAACTTTCAGAAAAACATTGTTTTTCAGTGAAAATTTCTAGGGTTAAAGTGCAAAAATGCACATGTGATTTATCCTGAGGAGCATCCAACACCAAATGCTTTTTTTTAAATACAAAAATACCCATGACCTTTCAAAACTAAAGCAAAAATATCATCACCGTTAACACAGTGTAACTGTTGTTATCTTTGCAGTGGGCCCCACCCCTATTAAAAAAAAATTCCTAGGTTTTTTAAATTTCCCCCATTGCCCTTGCTTAGATCAGCCGTTCCTTTCTTCCTTCACACGATTTCCTTCTCAGATGTCTGATGCGATGCGGACGGCGCACCCTCCACCAGCGGCGACGACGCACCCTCCATCAGTCGGGACGGTGCAACTCTATCTCCTTCTCCTGTGATTCTAACACAGGACGATTTGAAGAAAATCGCCGCCGCCGTGGAGTACATTGAATCTGGCAAGGTTCTGGGTTTGGGAACTAGGTCGACGGCGAAGCACACGGTGGACAGAATTGGCGAACTTCCACAAAGGTCGTGCCTTCCTCTAAATGGAGGCTTGTTTCTTAAGGTGTCTCGGCAGGGGTCTCTGAGAAAAGTAATAAAAGGTTGTTTGGTTCCTCCATTCGTGAATCTTTCCTGTGGAACAATAGCAAGCTCTCCTAGCAGAGAATAGCTTTTCATTTTCAGCCTGAGAAGATTTGGATGAGTAGTAATTAATTTCTTAATTCCTTGTTTCACTTGCTCTAGTTTTACATTAAACATTTGAAAGGCATCTAAGGTTGAATGGATTCGGATTTCCTCAGTGTCCCTCTTCCTTAGTATCTCTCAATCCTGACCGTCTAAAAATTGATCCAACCGTTCAGGAGAAGACACCTCATGTATGTCAAAAAACTGCGCGCGGTTTTTATAAAAATTTTAAAGATCCCTCTCTACCGTTAGATTCATTTTTGGACGGCTAGATCTTGCTTTTGAGAGATACTGAGGAGCAGGCTTCTAAGAAAATCCGCTTCCAAGGTTGAATACGGTATTTCAACTTCTTTGATTTTGCTTGGAAATCATGGGAGACGTGAACGTCCTTCGATTTCCCTATTTTTTGCTGGGATAATGAAACAACCACAATATATGATTGAATCCAAAAAAAATTGGAAAAATGGGTGTTTCTACTTCCCTTTTTTCCCCCTCTCAAAAACAGGCCGTGATAAGGATTAAGCTACTTGCAAACGCAAATTCAATCTTGTACTTATTATTATTATTTGTTTGTTGCTTGATGTTTTGCTGGTTTGATTAGTCTTTCCCTGCGTCAAAATTAGGTCCCGAAAGAATAGAATGAGAATGAGTGAATGAATTTAGGGATTTGGACTTGTAAATACTTATTTTGAGTAATTGATTTCACAATCTGAATGGTTTTGAACTTTATGGTGTTAGTCATAAATCTGGGAATCATCACTGTTCTTCATTCGATGAAGAGTCGTAGAGATGAGAGTTGTAGAGATGAAAGTTGGGAGGGAGAGGGTATTGGTGAGGGGTATTTAAGTATTTTCATAAGGTACTTCATAGATGTTAAATCAATTTAATTGTAATGGTATTTTTGTTCTAATTTTATAAGCTTAATGTGTATTTTTATATATGAAAAAAAATATTTGGTGTTGGACGTTCTTTTAGATAAACTCATGTGTATTTTTCCCCTTAACCCAAATTTTTAGAACAAATTTACTACTTAATCTAAAAAATACGAGACTAATATAGATATATTTAGTTTTAATTTTAACTGGATGGCTCATCAAATCCATGCATTGCGTTAGGTGAAAAAAATGGGGTCAAACTTAGGTCAACTTAGTTAGGTCAAGTAAGTTTAGGTAGCCAATCAGCATTTGCCACCTATTTCAGTTGTCCACGTCAGCCCTTATTCCTGTTAAACCCTGTTAGCCTCCTAAAAATAAAATTTTGGGGGGAAAAGAAATTAGAAGAACACTTAACACCACGAAATTTACCTCAATCCTTCTTTTAAAATTTTTATTAAAAAAAATAAAAATAAAAAAATAATTATCTCGTAAATCATCGAAAAGATGTTTTTTAAGACTTCAACCCTATTCGAAACAACCACAAGAAGGTGCCCCAAGGAGGAATATGATCCCTTCATCGCTCGTATCTGAGCTTCCTCCCCTAATTCGCCGGTCTCCTTCTTGCGGCAAGAGCTGCCGCCTCCGGGAGATCAGTTACCCCTGTCCTGAGATGAAACGTAGCAATTTCACCGAAGAATGGGTTCTTGTAATCCGGAAAAAAAAAAAAAATTGGTTTATTCCTTTCACTCCATAATGGCTTGCGTACAAATGAATCCATAACAACATTATCTTAATGTGTTGTCTAAGCATTCATCGTTGGATTGTCGTCGTTTTGGTTTTTTAAGCTCTCTTCCCCTCTCCCTCTAATCTGGTAGTTCCATACTTGCATTTGTTGTCAAGCCATTTCACGATGTATCTCCGATGAGAAGAGCATGCCATATATAAGACGACGATGGAGTTTGATGATGAGCTCATCTTCTCCGATGACGATGGTGCTTTCTCTTTCTCTCTCTTTTTAATTTTTTTCCAGAAATTTTATTTGGTAACGGAGTTTAACAGGGGTTTTAAAGCTGATGTGGAAAACTAAAATAGTCCCCTTTATTATTTTTATTATTATAAGGCATCAATAAGTAATTGTATTTGATTTTTTTATAAAGTACTTATTTATTTTTAAATCGCATTAATTACTTTATTTTTCATATATGCCCATAATTAGTAAAGACAGTGGGTGAGAGTAATAATTAATATAATAATAGATTTTAATATAATTAATAAGGAGTAATATTGAAAGTTACTTAAATTGTAGAACAACTTTATTGACTTTTATGTTTTTATTGATTTACAAAAATTGTTAGTTGGTACTGTTCTGTATGAAGAACACAGAGATTGGACTTGACTAGGTTGTCAAGCCTAGAGCCTACGTACCCTCGAAGGGATCAAAGTCCACGTAGTTCGTAACAAACTTGAAGGCATGTAGCCAGGGGAGTGGGGTGTGTGCTCTGTGTGGCAGAAAGTAATAAGAGCATAAGATAGAACGTGTGCACCTGTTTAGGGTTTCCTTCTACTTATAGAGGAGCTTGGTGCGTGTATCTCCCTATTAATGGGGGATATCTATGATTGAGCCGTCAGGGGCTGATTGGCTAGTGCCATGATTGTAGGAGAATCCTCATTGATGAGATCCTAAAAATAGGGGATCTCGGATCCCTTCCTAATATAGCGCGGATTCCCTTATAGGCGCCATTGGGCCGAGGTCCGGACTTGGGCCTATTGGGCCGGTCCGTAACAGTTGCCCCCCAGCTTGGTCGTTCAGGTTTCTGGTCGGCTGAGGTGCTTAGTACCCCGGTCCCATTATGGCCGAGGTCCTCTGTGCGGACTGAGTCGGCTTTTTGGACGCCGCGACCATCATTCCATTTCGGAACTGTGGTCGGCTCTACCTGTTTTTGTCCTGCCTAGGGCGCCGGGTTCGTTCTCGTCCGAGCGGTTTTTTATCCTTCCCGGGTCTTCTGCCCTTTTGCCTTTTGGGATTCTCCGGAGGCTTCGGGTTTCCCCCACGTGAGTCATTATTGCGGCCTTACAGCTGTCAGATCCTTAGTGGAGGGAGTCTGCAACCGCCGCGCCTTTTCGTTTTTCGAGGCTAATGCACATTTATTGCGCTTACATTGTGCCAATCCCGTCGCGTTTGTGCGGGAATAGACTGCCGTGCCCCTGTGTTGGCTTTTAAATAGCCTTCTTTCTTCTCGTTTCTACTTTTTCCCGCTACTTCACTCTTTTGCCCAGAAGCTTCTCTGATTTCTCTAGAGCTTGAGTGGGGATTCCTCTTTGTTTGAGACTTTCGTCGTCTTTCAGCGTTCCAGTCTCTTTCATTTTACTTACACAGGTATTCCGCTTATTCCTTTGCGCATTTGTTCGGTAGTTTTCCGTATTTTACCATTTATACTGGGACTCGCTGTCTGTGTTTTTGTTCTTCAAGAGCTCTGGGTTTTTTTGGGTTTCTGTTAGTGTCACTGTACCCGAAATTCTTCCCAGACTTCCCGTAAACACCGGTTTCTAGTACCGTAGGTTTTGATTATGGCGGGAGGCAGGAGAGTTCCGCGACCGCGGGCGTTACTGACGCCGGAGGAGGAAATGCTCCTCCGTGCGCGCCTTCCTCGTATGACCTACTGGGTTCTTGGGGGTGAGCCTCCTGCTTCGGGGATTCTGGATCCTTTACGCCGAGGTGGCGCCGTGCGTCCGGGGCGAGCTGGGGCTCGTCCATCTTCGGGAAGGGTTTCTGTTCCCATTCCGCGTCATCCTTTCCGGCTGCTTGCACGGGCTCTTCCTCTCGAGTCGGCTGGCGGGACCTGGGTTGGTTACTCTTCCAGTTTTGGGGCCCCGGCGGTGATGGCTCGGCCCTTGAGTTTCTACGAGGGTCCTTCTGCCGTTCGCCAGACGTCCGCCCCAGAGGGTTGTGCCAGTCCCTGCTGGGACTGCCTGGCGGAGGCTTCCGCATTGATGGCAGGTGGTAGAGATGCCGAGGCTTCTGCCATGCTTGGCTCATGTCGTCATTGGTCTGCCCCGGTTGTTCCCTCTCGCGTCCCCATTCGTCCGAGTCGGCCGTCTTTTATACCTGCTGTTATGCCTGTGCTAGGTATTTCTGCTTCTTTGCTAATACCGGCTTTGTTTATTTTCATATAGGCTTATTTATGGCTCCCAAGTCGGGATCTTCTAAAAAGCGTTCGGCGGTTGGTGGTTTGGACTCTTCCAGTCCGCCCGAAGCCTTGATTCGTCGATACGGCTGGGTATTGCACGACGTGCTGGCTACAACGTCGCTGATGTCGGAGGCAGACATAGCACGGCTGGAGGTCCCGGCCGCGCCTGGATGTGTGCTTAGGCGTCCGGGGCCTGAGGAGCCTGTTTGTGCGGCTCGGTTCGAGGGTCAGCCGGACTTTTTCTTCTTCTACCGGGACTACTTGACGTGGGTCCAAGTTTCTCTCCCTTTCTCCCCCTTCCAGATGGAGGCGTTGCGGCATCTTCGCCTCGCCCCGACCCAACTTCATCCAAATGGTTGGGGGTACCTAGTTGCCTTCGAGCGTTTGTGCGGCCATTTTCCGCTCCCCATCCCCTGTACCACTAACCTCTTTTTCCACTTCTTCGGACCTTTTACCCCTAGCCCGTCCAAGGGGGGTGACAAGTTGAGGGGCATGGTATCCCTGCGGGTCAACCCGGAGCGTCAGTTGATGACGCCGTTTTCTGACTCCTTCAAACGGTTTAAGGGGGCTTTCTTCAAGGTTGAGGCCGTCCCGGGGGAGCGGCCGTGGTTCTTGGAGGAGGGCGGCCGGTTCCCGTTGTATTGGGGGGAAGGTCATTACAAGGCTAAGGCCATCTCTTACCAGGTTCCACTCGAAAATCTGCTGCCGGAATCGGTTTCTGCATTGCCACGGTTTGAGGCCCTGGTAGCCGAGTATGGTTTGCAGCCGGCTGGCTTCTACATATCCGTCGAGCCGCTGCCCCCTGCCTGTAGGGTTTTTTAGCAGCCGTATCTGTTTTTTGCTTTAGTATTGGTCTGTTGGATTTGTGGATTCTGACCTACGTTGTTTGTTTTTGTTTGCAGCTAGGACTATGGACGCTTTGCCGTTGTATGCTCGGTTGGCGAGGGCTGCTGCGCCGGCCAGTCGCCAAAAGAAGCGGGCGGCCGTTGCTGATGCCGACACTTCTGCTGCGCCGGCTTCGAAGAAGACGAGGGGCCCTGTTGCCGAGGGTCCTTCTTCTGCCATAGCTCCCAAGTCGGCCCCTGTGGTGGAGATTCCAGCTTTGGGGAGTCAGGAGGTTGTTGCTACTGCTGCTGGTCCCCTCCCGGCGATTGAGCCCCCAGCTTCTGAGCGGGGAGAGGTTGTCATCGTTTCTCCAGGTCCCAGGGGGAAGGACCTTGTCATAGATGATGAGGAGATTGATCGGCTGTTTTCTCCTGTTGGCTCACCGTCACCTTCGTCTTCTCCGGTGCACATTCCACCTCCTCCACCTCTGCCGACAGGGCCTTCCTCGGTCTTCCCCTGCAGCTTTTTGTGGGACAACGGGGTGATCCTAGAGGTTGACGTGGCCTTCCTCCCGCCCCGGCACTTCCTGGAGGGCGCCCGCCCTTTATCCCCGGATGCAGAGGACCGTCTGCAGGTGGCCCAGAAGGAGCTCATCAAGTCGGTGGGCTATCTTTAGGCTTTGAGGATGGTCAGGAACCTATATGCTCGGTCTGACGCCAAGTGTATGAGGCTTAGGAAGGTGGAGGCCGAGTTGAGGCCCCAGGTTGCGGCTGCTGCAGAACTGAAGAAGGAGCTGGCCGAAGTCAGAGCGAGGGCCAGTTCCTCCGAGGACGAGCTAATTGCAGCCTGGGCGGAGCGTGATGAGGCCAGAGCCGAGCTGGAGGCGGTCGAAGAGAAAGTTGGACTTGACTAGGTTGTCAAGCCTAGAGCCTACGTACCTCGAAGGGATCAAAGTCCACGTAGTTCGTAACAAACTTGAAGGCACGTAGCCAGGGGAGTGGGGTGTGTGCTCTGTGTGGCAGAAAGTAATAAGAGCATAAGATAGAACGTGTGCACCTGTTTAGGGTTTCCTTCTACTTATAGAGGAGCTTGGTGCGTGTATCTCCCTATTAATGGGGGATATCTATGATTGAGCCGTCAGGGGCTAATTGGCTGGTGCCATGATTGTAGGAGAATCCTCATTGATGAGATCCTAAAAATAGGGGATCTCGGATCCCTTCCTAATATAGCGTGGATTCCCTTATAGGCGCCATTGGGCCGAGGTCCGGACTTGGGCCTATTGGGCCGGTCCGTAATAGGTACCTTATCATAAAGATAGTAGGTCACAAATGCCAATTAGTTACTTGGAACTACTTAAACTTGACCTAAGAAGTTAACAAAGTATTGTCCGTGAATTATAAATGGAAACTTTACTTTTACATACTGGCCAAAAAAAAAAAACTATGCTTTTATATAAGGGATGAATGAATACTAAAAAGGTTAATTGAGAGTGTGATTATGAAAGATCTTAATAAAATCTTGCAAAACCTCACTTTTACATGTCAATTTTTTTCCGGACTTGATGAAGGGTATAATCCCCTTTGAGGTTTCGCCTCTTTCAATAAATGCGCCATATATATCTATTTAAAAGAGTCTAATTTTTTGTTTTCTTTTATATTATTACAAGAAGGGCCCTAGTTCAACAAAACTATTTATACAAAGGCTTATATGGTATCCCCTCTGATTCTAATTACAAAACTATTTATAATGAAATAATTTATTTAGTTTCTTGAATTCTAAAAAAAAAAAAATAGTTAACCCAATCTTATAATTAGGATCGAAAATAGTATCAACAATTTTTTCTTGTTCGAATTCTTTCTTCCTTCTACGGGAGCCCTCTTTCTAATTTCGATTTTCGTATAGAAACAAGTCTGGGGCTTTTACTCAGCTTCCGGAAATTTGAATACATGTTTTTTCCCTTTTTGTTCAGATTTATACTATCCTCAGTGAGCATATAATTATTTTTCAAAAAATACAGAAGCAACTAACTAAACCATATCATACTAACTAGACAGAGCATGACGCCCATGACATATCTTTTTTTTTTTGTGTTATAACTCATAAGCTTATTATTATTTTTTTTTATATACAGTTCCAACTTTCATCCTCATGATTAAAACAAATTGTCACAGAAGAAGGGGGAAAAAAAAACTTGATGTACTTGGTGTCATTTAAGCTACAAACTTACAACACCCTCCCCCCCCCCCCCCCCCAAAAAAAAAAAAAACTTATGACAAAAATCACAAAACAATGACTAGTGTCAAAAAGGAAATAAATAAATAAATACAATATCATCTTCAATATGATGCCTCAGCTAACTAAACACTAAAATTAGCAAAAGAATTTACCTCCCTAACCACATGATGATGGGGGATTGTTTTGTAATTTAACATACCCCTAATCTATGCTAGTATTCCTTCATGTTCTTATTATAAGAACTCTAATTATCTCTTCAAAATTCAACTGAGAGATAATAGGTCATTAACTTTGTTTGAAAATGAAAAAAAAAAAAATTAAATTCACCCATACTTAATACTATAAATTACGTCCATTCGTCCAAGAAGTCATACAAATTTCTATTAATGAGATTTTAAATAGAGATAATTTTTTAAAAATATATTAATATCCCACTTAATGACTCATGACCTATTTAGAAGGATACCTTGCTTGTTCTTTTTCTCTTGGTAGCACTGTGCTTAGTAAATAAATGAGTCTCAATTAAAAATATATCAATTATTAGTTTAAAATATAATAATATTGAGGAAAAGTTTATTTATATATATATATATATATATATATAGGGGTTTAATTTTTTCATGTTGCATGAGAAAAAAAAAGATTCTTACACATACATAAAATGGTGGGACCTACATATACATATAATGCTCATTATATGTATATGTGGGTCCCATTATTTTATGTATGTGTAACATGAGAAAACATTTCTCCTACAATATGAGAAATGTTTTTCCCATATATATATATACACACACACACTCCCTCTAGTTCTAATTATAGGAGCAAATTACCAAAATTTGAAAAGACTAAGGAAGGAAGTTAGATTAGTTAATTATATATATTTTCCTAAAATACCCTTATCATGACATTGATAGATATAATACTCGTGTTATAAACGAGTAACCCAAGGACGCACGTGTGTGGATCTATTACCAGATTATATATCTATCAAGAGAAGGACTGGTAATTGAGTAAACCAAGCAATGTGGTGAGAGATCATGTTAAAATGATTTTTTACTATCATGAAATGCTAGGTTGTAGATTTAAAATGTATATAAATAATTTTTTTTAAAATATATTTTCCATGGATTTTTTTTAAAGAAAATTTTTTCTAACAAGACAGTATCTATTTAATTGGGCATAATAAAAATACAAGTTTATTTTTTATTGTTGGAAAAAAGATAATGAAATTAATGTTTTATTAGGTTATTTTAGGGGAAAAAAATTAATCACTTTGGACGGATAGTTTTAAAAAAATATTCTTAATGGAATATTTAAATTATTTTATTTAAAAATAAAAAAATAAAGTAGAATATCTCATTTGATAGAATATAAACGTGTTGTTAAATTAATTATTGTGGAAGAAGTATTAGTATGGGTGATATGGGAAAAATATGACAAGAATTGCTTAAAATTATTTTATATAGAAAAGTATAATTTAGGTGTATATGACATTAATAAGTTGCAAACATTATTTACTTTATAAAATATATAGGTGTATTATTAAATTGTTATTGTCTTTAATTATTATTGAGAAAGTATAAATAGAGGTATTATAGGGAAAAATTAAAAAAAGTTAAAACTTGCTTTTATAATTAGAACCAAAACCAACTCCAAAATTTGCTCCTATAAATAGGACCGGAGGGAGTATATATATATATATATATTGATTAAGTTAAGAATTTTCTAAAATGATAAACAAATGCCTTTCCTTTGGCGGGCTGGCTTAAAAAAAGATACTGTTTCAAGTTCTTAACATAAGATCTAGTTGATTTTTTTAAAAAGAAAGAAATTACGAAAACTATATAAATTACTTTAAAATATTTATATTTATTTTTTTAAAAAAATAATTTTCCATACTTATAAACTGGTATATAATTAAATAATACCCCTGGTCTTAATTATAAGAACTATTTACCAGAATTTGGAGAGATTAAGGAGATCAGTTAAATTAATTAATTATAATTATTTTTCAAAAATACCTCTACTTACAATTTAGAATGACATCAAAGGCAAAATTTGTGAATAAGAGTTGTAATCCTCACAAGTCGTGATCCTCATGGATCACGGATTCATATTAATTCAGATATAAGATATGTCATAGTTTTAAATTAAATAATCTCCATGATTTTAGTTTAGTTTCATAATATATATATCTGAGAAAAATGCCGTAAGCTCCGGCCGAAAAAATCAAATAGATGTGGTCAGAGAGAACCAAATCGAGAGAAATACATACCTGAGAAAGCTCAAACAAACATAGAGGAAGGAAGGAAGTGAGTTGTGAGTCCAGATCTGTCCAGCGACTCATTCCCCCATTTTGGTGATTGCCCGGCACTTCGAAATGGCTGCCATGGAGTGAAGATGTAGACGTCACAGAAGAAGAAAGACAGAGTGATTGGTCACGAACACACAGGCGAAGAAGAGAGAGGAAGGGAATGTCTCGCGCGCAATCCACTGGAGAAGATGAATCGCGCACAATCCACCGGCGAAGAAGAATCGATCAAAAGAAGAGAGAGGGAGGGAGTGTTTTTGGTTGTTCAGGCGAGAAATCAAGTCATTAATCCAAACGGCACAATTTTATTGGCTGACAGGACAGAAGCTTAAGTCCAGTGACTGGACATCCGATTTTCCCTATATATATATAAAAGTTACCTTGATAAAGTCGATTAAATTAAAACAGTGAGGATTCATTATTTATATTAATCTTCAATTTCAATTTGTCAAACCAATAAATAAATATTTTTAAAAAAATTTGGCCAAAAATAGTATAATTGAGGTGTATATTATATCAATGAGTTGTAAATGTTACTTACTTTATAAAATATATAGGTGTATTATTAAATTATTATTGTCTTTACTTATTGTTCTGTTTTGGGAACAGGACTTGTTGGACTTGACTAGGTGTCAAGCCTAGAGCCTGCGTACCCTTTGAAGGGGTCAAAGTCCACGTAGTTCGATGAATACTTGGAGGCGTTTAGCCAGCGGGGTGGTGTGTGTGCTCTGTGTGGCAGAAAGTAAGGTGAGCATAAGTTAGAACGTGTGCACCTGATTAATTGTCCTCTGTATTTATAGAGGCGTCCGTGGCGGATATCTCGGCCTGGCGTGATATCCGAGGCGAGTATCTTGGGGATGTATATCATGTAGATATAGTCCGGATACTCCTAAGATGTCGGCAGATAGGATCCGCTGCGATACCGGATCTTCCTAAATGATCGGTGCATTGTACTTTCTGGTACGCCCCTAGGTTGGGCCATGCCTCAGATTTGGGCCTTGGGCCGGTCCGTAACAGTTGCCCCCCAGCCCGGTAGTTCAAGTGTTTGAGCTGTTGGGGTGTATTTTGCCGAGATGATTGTCATCCCGAGCTGATGTGCCGAGATGTGTCTTGAGTTTCCTCTGCCTTGAGCGGTGGTGAGTCGTAAAGGACGTCGGTCATTCTAATCGGATTCACCGAGGCCATGACGTCACCATGCCACGCTTTCTATGGTCGGTTCGCGTGCCTTTTTTCTTCCCAAGCCTTTGGATACCAAGGAGCTCTCTCTTGGTGACGTCGAATGCTGCATCCTTCATCCTCCCTCTGATGGGGAACCCGTCTGCACTGCCTGGGAGGGGACAAAGAATTCCTTTTTCTTTTTTAACCGCGACTATACTACCCGGCTTGGTGTTCGCTTTCCGTTCACTGAGTTTCAAATGGAAGTATTAAACTACCTTCATCTTGCCCCTACTCAACTTCATCCGAACGGGTGGGGTTTTGTCCTTGCCTTCGAGAAATTCTGAAAACTTTTGCCGGAGCCCATTCCTTGCAGACGCTCAGTTTTCTTTTATTTCTTTTGCCCCTTTACTCCTTTTTCTGACAAAGAGGCGGATGTATATGGCATAACATCTTTACGAGGTGTTACTGGTCGAAAATTGCTTTCGCCTTATTTTGATTCTTTCAAGCACTTCAAAAATAGAATGATCTTGTTGGCCGACTCGGCCTGGCCATTAGATTGCGGATGTTCGACCGAGGAGAAGTGTTGCTTAATGTCTAAGTTAGACATTAAGGCCTAGAATCTATGGCCCATGAACTGGGTCCCATTATCTGTGATGATTTCAGCTGGTATCCCAAAGCGAGAGATGATGTTGTGACGGAAGAACCTTATTATGCGGTCTGAGGTGATCGTCGTCAACGGCTTCGCCTCAATCCACTAGGTAAAATAGTCCACTGCGACGATGAGCCATCTGAGTTGTCCAGGCGCCGGCTTGAATGGTCCGAGGATGCCCATTCCCCACTTGTAGAAGGGCCAAGGAGCTGAGATGCCCTTCAACTCGGTTGGCGGTGGCCAGATAATTTTGGCGTGTTTCTGGCAACTGTCGCATCTTTTGATGGCTTCCATGGCGTCTTGCTTCATGGTCGGCCAATAGTACCCGGCCCGTAGGGCCTTCCTGATAAGAGCCTTGCCACCCATGTGATGGTCGTTGCAACCTTCGTGTATCTCGGCCAACACGTACTTGGCCTCGTTTTTGCCTAGACATCGCATCATTGGGCAGTGCAATCCCTTTCGATATAGCTGATCATCAACCATGGTGTAGATAGCAGCCTCTCGGATCAGTTTCTTTACCTTGGTGGAATCCGTTGGAATGATACCTCTTTCTAGGTAGTCTTCGATCGGCTTCCTCCAATCTGTTCCTGCCGAAATAGTCATCATGCAGCTCGGCACGGCTAGGTTTTGCTGGATCACGGTTCTATGGCTATTGGGACCCTTGGTGCTCGCCAGTTTGGAGAGGATGTTCGCCCTAGTGTTCTCTTCTCTTGGAATGTGGGTAACAATTACCTCATCAAAATCGGCCATGACTTCCTTTGCCTTGTTAAGGTACTTAGCCAATAATGGGCCTTTCGCCTGATAGCTGCCGTCAATTTGTGCGATGACGAGCTGCGAGTCAGTGAAGACCTTAACTCGCCGCGCTTCGTTATCCCTGGCTTGCAAGAGTCCAGCTAGGAGGGCTTCGTACTCAGCTTGGTTGTTAGAAGTCAGAAACTTTAATTGCAGGGAATGCTCCGTTGCGACCCCCTCTGGACTTTCGACAATGACTCCAGCATCGCTTCCTTTTGCATTAGAGGAACCGTCGACGTATACATTCCATACCTCATTCAGACCGACGTCGTTTGTTACTGTCGAGGTTAATTCCCTGATGAAGACTACTAACGCTTGTGATGTGTGTCGAGCTTCAAATGTGATATCAAACTCGGACAGTTCAATTGCCCAGTTAGTTATTCTCCCCGCTAGGTCTGGCTTGTGTAATATCTGGCGGATTGGTTGACTGCCGTCGTCAGTAAGGCGAAAGCCACCTTCTCGAGCTTTAGGTATCGGAGTTTCGAGCTTTGTAATGCCTTGCTCATGAAATAGATAGGTGTTTGTCCAGCCTCGGTTTCCCTAACCAAGGCGGCGCTCACGACCTCGTCTCCTATCGATAGGTATAGGAATAAGGTCTCCCTCGGCTCCGGCTTTGTTAGGACTGGTGGGGTTGCCAGGCATCACTTAATCTCCTCAAATGAGGTTTCACAATCCGGGTTCCATCCTCCAGGTGTTTCCTCTTTCAACAATCTGAAGAAAGGCAGTGCTTTTTCCGCAGATCTGGGTAGGAATCTTGTTAAGGCGGCCAACCGGCCCGTTAGTTGTTGAACCTCCTTCTTTGACCTTGGAGCTTGCATGTCTGGCACAGCCTCACACTTGTCCGGGTTGGTCTCGATTCCACGATTGGTCAACATGAAGCCTAGGAACGTTCCCGCTGGGACTCCAAAAGCACATTTGACCGGGTTCAACCTGATCTGATGTTTTCTTAACTTCTCGAACGTTTGTTCCAGATCCTGGATGTGATCCTCTGGATGCTTCGACTTCATGATCATATCTTTTATGTATACCTCCACGTTTCGCTCGATTTAGTCTTCAAAGACCCGGTTCATCATGCGTTGATAAGTGGCTCCGGCGTTCTTCAACTCGAACGGTATGACATTATAACAATAGTTAGCCTTGTCGGTCATGAAGGCCGTCTTCTCCTGGTCGTTCGGGTGCATGGCTATCTGATTGTATCCGGAGTAGGCATCCATAAAAGATAGCAGCTGATACCCAGCCGAATTATCGACCAATTGATCAATATTTGACATTGGGTAGGAGTCTTTCGGGCATGCCTTATTCAAATTGGTGTAGTCCGTGCACACCCTCCATTTGCCATTTGGCTTTCGCACCATAACCACACTAGAAATCCATGTGGTGTATTGTACCTCCTGGATGAACTCGGCTGCCAAAAGCTCTGCTACATGACTCTCAAGAGCCTTCTGTCTGTCAGCTGCAATATTTCGATTTTTCTGGGCCACTGGCTTCGACCTTGGCTAGATGGCCAGTCTGTGGCAGCAAAAATGTGGGTCGATCCCTAGTATCTTGGACAATGTCCACGCGAAAATATCCTGATTCTATCTCAGGAATTTAATCAGACGAGTTTTGAGATCGATACTCATGCCTTCGCCAATCTTAGTTGTCTTGGATGGGTCCGCTCCCAACACTAATTCCTCAAGCTCTCCTTCCGGCTCTGGGCGAGGGTTTTATGATTCCCTGAGGTTGAGCTCTACCATATTGACTAGTTGCCGGGGTTGTCTGTCATTCTTGGCGCCGGCATGAATTTCATCCCTTCCGAGCTGAGGCGGAGATGAGGGTCCTCCTTCCCCGACTCGAAGGGTCTCAGAATAGCATTGCCAAGATTCCTTCTGGTCCCCAGACACTTCTACTGCTTGATTCTTGTCGTTAACCAACTTGAGCTTCTGATGCTAAGTGGACACTAGCATGTCCCAACTATATATGGTTGGTCTACCCAATATAACATTGTAAGGGGAACGAAAGTCGGCCACGATAAACCTTACCCGCTCTGATTTAAACGTTTCCTTGGTTCCTAATGTCAATCGGAGGTCTATGTAGCCTTTGGGGAAAGAACATTCTCCGTTGAACCCTATAAGGGTTGTCTTGCAAGGCTTCAGATCTTCTACATCAAGGTGCATCCTTTTATAAGCATCCCAGCTTATAATATCGGCCGAGCTCCCAGCATCCACGAAAATCCTTTTGACCCGGCAGTTTACCAGGGTTCTCGTGATAACTAGTCCGTCCTGATGGCTCGGTACTATGTCATTTAGCTCTTCGCTAGTGAATACCAATGGAGATGGTTTTGGTTTCATTGAGTCGTCCTTGAACTTTGGGAAGTCTCTCACCGTCAGAACTTCCCGTTGATACTTCTTACGCTGGCTTGCCGTGTCTCCACCACCTCCAAACCCTCCACTGATGACGTTGCACTGGAACTCGGCTTCTGGGAACTCATCCTCGGAATTAGATTTTCGTCTTTTCTCTTCTTTTCTAAAGTCTGTGGCCAGGCTTCTACTTCGGCCGTCATGATTCCGTTTGCCATTTCTTCTTCCCTTGATTTGGATCACATATTAGCGTAGCTTTCTCTCTTTTACAAACTTTTCTATGGCATCTCAGAGCTCATAACACTCATCCGTAGTATGCCCCGGACCGTCATGAAATGTGCGAAATTTGGACCGATTTGTTGTGGATCGGTTTCTGATAGACTTCAGCCTCCCGACCTTTTTCATCTCGGTCTGAGCCACTTCCTTCCATAACTACGATCAGGGGACATTCAGAGGAGTGTAGCTGTCGTATTTTGCCTTGCTGTCCAACCTCTCCTGACGGGATCGGTTATCTTGATTGCGTCTACGGGGCTTCGTCTTCTGTTTGTCGGTCCGATCCTTCACATCAGGTGACGTATTCCTCCGTTTCTCAAGTTCATCGGCGTTGGCGATCTCCATCTGTTCGACATCCATATACTGCTTTACTCGGGTATAAAACTCGGTCAGTGTGTAGACTCGGTTCTTGCACAGGTTTCTAGCCAGGCGTGATGATGGGTCCAAGCCGTTGACTAGACAATGTACATGGGCCTCCTCAGAAAGCGAACGTACTTGCATTGCCACGTCTCTGAATCGATCCAAGTACTTTTGTAGCATCTCACCCTTTTTCTGCTTTACCTTGCTCAATGTAAACTAAGACTTCGGCTGTTTTTTGCAGGTGGCGAAGTGCAACTCGAATTTGCGTCCGAGGTCTTCGAAATTCCAAAAGGAATTATTTGGCAGAGAACTCAGCCATTTGTGCGCCCGTCCAATCAATGTGGTCGAGAAGAGACTCAAAATGACTGGGCCGTCTATCGATTGAACCCACATCAGCTTCTCGAAAATCTCAAGGTGGTTGCGCGGATCCTGAGTCCCATCATATTTTGGAAGATTGGCCAGATCGAAATTCTTCGGGTAAGAAGCCGTTGCCGTTGCTCTTGAGAATGGGGTTCTGGCAGATCCCGTCAAGTATTTCATTTTGTACTCCCTAGGTGAGCCACGTGACCGGGGAGATTTACTTACCTCCCGGTGTTCATCTGAATATCGGTCCTCATCGCTATCTCGGTCTTCATAATCGTCTCGGTCTCCCTTATCACCTTGGTCCTCTTTGTCTATGATCCGAGATAACCGCGCTTTCTTCAGTACCGAGACCGATGGGCATTCTTGCCCCGCTCTCGTCCCTTTCTTCGACTTGCCGAGTGTCCGGCGTCTTGACCTCAACTCAGGACTACTGGATGGACAACTGCTGTCCGAGATAACTTTTTCTTTTCCTTTACCGGAGTCCTTCTGGTTTCCGCGTTGAAACAGGCCCTCGAGCTTTTCCTCTATCATTTGCTCAATAGCTTGGAAGTCTTCTTGATGTTGGAGGTGATCCCGTTTTTCCTTGTTTTCGAATCTCTAGAGCATCGACTCCTGTGTTCTCCGTAAAATGCGGATGTCGGCGTTTGGTGCTAGGACGTTTGGAACCGGAGTCTCCTTTTCTACTTCCACGAACGGTTGATCGGTGGCGGGAGAGGAGGACGCTGTGTCAGTAACGTGGCCCTCCGGAGTATTTTCATGCTGGGGTTGACTCCGAACGTGTTGTTGACTTGGTCTAGCCTGGGGTTGGCTTGGCTGGGGATCCCTGTCAACCTACGGCGGTTGATGATTTCGGCTGTGGCTTCTTGTGTTTGTCATCGGTGGTCATGGGGATCAAATTTTAATGTCTCCACGGTCGGCGCCAATGTTCTGTTCTGGGAATAGGACTTGTTGGACTTGACTAGGTGTCAAGCCTAGAGCCTACGTACCCTTTGAAGGGATCAAAGTCCACGTAGTTCGATGAATACTTGGAGGCGTTTAGCCAGAGGGGTGGTGTGTGTGCTCTGTGTGGCAGAAAGTAAGGTGAGCATAAGTTAGAACGTGTGCGTCTGATTAATTGTCCTCTGTATTTATAGAGGCGTCCGTGGCGGATATCTCGACTTGGCGTGATATCCGGGGCGAGTATTTTGGGGATGTATATCATGTAGATATAGTCCGGATACTCCTAAGATGTCGGCAGATAGGATCCGCTGTGATACCGGATCTTCCTAAATGATCGGTGCATTGTACTTTCTGGTACGCTCTAGGTTGAGCCATACCTCAGATTTGGGCTTTAGGCCAGTCCGTAACACTTATCATTGGGGAAGTATCAATAGGGTATTTTAGGAAAAAAAATTGATAAAAGTTAAAACTTGGTCTTATAATTAAGATCAAAACTGACTCTAAAAGGTATTCCTATAATTATGGAGGAATATATGTTATGATTAACTAATTTATTTAACTTTCTAAATTAAATAAAGTGAACTGAGTTTTTCTATCAACGAATATTTTCAGATGCCAGATCCCATTCCACGGTCCTTGACTCCTTAGTGACTGTTGCCGGGTTTTTTTTCTTTTTGCTTTGTTGGGCGACGCCCTCTTCACCTACTTCCTCTTTTCTAAAACCCTCCCAAAACCCTCGAATATCTCTGAACGTTTTTTAATCTTTCCTTCCTACACACACTTCCTCTGTCTCTCTCTGTGTTCGATCATGTCTAAATCATTGAATCTTATTAAGGAGAATGCTTCTAACCCGAAACTCTGGTTAGTCATCGGAATTGGTGTTGCCGGGGTCGTTGTTCTGGCTGAGACGCGGAGGAGACGTCGAAAGGTGAAAGCTTTGAAAGAGGGTTTTGGTGCTTTTATTGAGCGTTTTGAGCTGCTGCCTTTCCCTCAACCTCCTCCTCCTGCAGCCAAGCAAACGCTTTCGGGACTAACATTTGCCATATCAGACATGTTTGTTTCTGGAGACCTAATATCTCTTTGCTACTGCTTCCTTTTCTTTTTCTCTATTCATTTGAAAAATACTAAAGGGAATTTCGCTGATAGAAATAGTCTTTGATGTCTGTGTATGAGTGTGTGGTTAGTTCTGTTTAATTTATTTTTAGTTCATTGTGCTATGCTTGTTGTGGGGATTGGCAGATTTGATGTAAAGGGCTATGTGACCGGGTTTGGAAATCCGGATTGGAAGAAAACACATGAGGTGGCGGAGAAGACTGCTATGGTGGTGACTGCGCTGTTGAAGAGCGGAGCTACTTGCGTTGGGAAGACTGTTATGGATGAATTATCTTTTGGGTATGAATCTTTATGTTCGTTACTTCCATTGATCAGCTGTAAAAAGACCTTTTAAATTGATTTGTTCTAGACATTGTCAGAATTTCGGGTGAGAACAAGCACTATGGAACTCCAACAAATCCTCAGATGCCATCTTGTATCCCTGGAGGTTCTTCTAGTGGTTCAGCAGTTGCAGTTGCTGCTGGACTGGTGGACTTTTCTATCGGTGACTTTGCTTGTTCATATCTAATTGCTTGAAATGTTAACTAGTGTATTTGACAGTTAATTGTTTTTAATAATTATTTTGTCACTTTTGGGTCTGTCGCTTTGTATTGTTTAGGGTGTTTTCATAACACTGTGATTTGTGCTATTAAATTTTGAAATTAGATGCTTGGACAATTCACCTCTTATTTTTATTTCCAATTCTTGTATAACATCTACTTATGTGAAGAATTATCTCTTTTTCCTGGTTCTTTAGACCTAATTTTAATACTTCTTACTGTTTGGCTTGAGCACCAACTTCCTTATAGTCAATTTGGTTTCATGATTGTTGATCTATACATGATAGCAACATCGATTTCATGATTCGTAGTCTATTATTGGGATATCTTCAATTTATGGGTAGCATTGCTCCCTATGCACATTCTGTTTCTTGTTTTATCCAGTTTCAACTAATATTATGCTGATGAGAACCATGTTCTTTTGTTTTCTTAATTAATATATGTAAACATGGATGGATGTTGTGTTTTTGTAGGTATTGATACTACCGGAGGTGTACGAATACCAGCATCCTTTTGTAGTATTCTTGGATATCGTCCATCTCATGGGGCTGTATCCACTGTTGGGGTTCTTCCACATGCACAAAGCTTAGACACTGTTGGTATGGAGCATTATTATATGTTGCTGCTGCTTTGATTTGAAACTAGTTAATTGGAGCACTAGATGCATTGGTTGATGAATTTACAGATGATTCTTACTCCTATAGTGTTTCACATAGTTTCAATGCTGTGGCATTTGCCAGAGGATGAAGTGGTATTTAGGAGTTCACTTTGGTGTTGCTGTTATGCGTGTGGGTGTTTAAAAGGAGTTTTTCCTTTTCTGATTTTCATGGAGATCAATCTTCTATGATGCAAATTTGCTTTTCTGTAGTTTTATTTTATGGCCTTTCTCATTCTCATTTTTCGTATATTATCCTTTAAAGCAGTACTCTTTTTCTCATTCTCATTTTTCGTATATGATCCTTTAAAGAAGTACTCTTGTTCTCTTTCTCATTTTTCATAGATTTTCCTTTAAAGCAGCACTCTTTCTTTTACCTATCATACAAAATTATCTTTTGTTCCTAGAAAAATCAGTGTTGTGGACAGAGACTCCATTTTTTTTAAAGAAAAATTGAAATATTGTTCTTCCAACTGTTTATTCTTCTTTTTTTTTTTTAAAAAAAAAATGTGTCAGGATGGTTTGCTCGTGATCCATCTGTACTATGTCATGTTGGAGATGTTCTACTGAAGTTGAACTCAGTGGAGCCCAGAAGAGCAAGGCGTATTATATTAGCTGATGATCTCTTTCAATTGTCCAAAGTTCCTATGCAGAAGATTGTTTATGCAATTAGCAAAGCTATTGAGAATCTGTCTGGGTGTAAGTTCTTGGACGTTTGAAGACTAATTGGTTGTGCTTTCTGTCCTTTAATCCTTCCTGAGAATATGGTCTAATATTAAACCACTGATTTTGCGAAATGCTTCTATTTTTTGTTTAAAAGAATTATTGATGTTTGTTGGTATTTAACCACTGAAGTGTTTTGGTCCTTTTTGTCTTACAGATCAGCCATCAAAGCGCATGAATCTTTGTCAGTATATTGCTTCTAATGTACCCAGTCTAAAAGGGTATTGTGAACAATCGACCCACCAACAAAATGGAGTATTGTTATTAAAAGCTCTCGCTTCTGTCATGTTTTCGTTACAAGGGTAAATAAGGTTTCATCATCTAAACTCCAACAATAAATTATACTGTATTTCATATTGTATGTTATGCTTATTTGTGTTCCTTTTTGATAAAAGAAAGTTACTAAGTAGAAAGAAAAAGATGTTTTTGCATGAAAGGATAAAATAGTGATTTTTTTTTCCCCATTGTTCACATCCATGGTTTGGGTATTTCTTCAGAACTCGATTAGGTGCATCCTTGCATTCTTTTCCATAATGAAGCCGATTTAAACTTTGATGCTTGATTGTGAATTATGATGTTTAAAAGGCAGTGTATTCATTGTCATATAGAATTGGTTGTGTAAGAAGGCTATCATCCATATATAAGCTTTTCCCTTTTTATATCCTTTCTGCTTAGGTGCAAGTGACCATGGCGGGAAGAAAATGAAATGCTTACGTAGCTGTCTATGAATCTGTTCTGAAAGCAATAATTTTATCATCAATGTAATGCATAAAGTGAAAGTATCTAGTAACTGTTGTGTCTAGCTCTGGAAATATGGAACTGATAAATTTTTTTGCTATCAAATGGATTAGCTTTTGATGTTCTAATCATAACAAGTTTAAAAGCTAGAAAACATGGGTATTGACATGGTCATGGGACACAACACTAATATAAACCCAGCAACATGACAAATTTGAGTGTTTGATTGTATTTTAAAGTGTTGTGTTGCAGCTAATATGACTGTTCAATACGTGTCAGACATATGGGCAAAGCTCTTTCTTATAGTGTCTGTATCATATTTAAAAGGCTTCCTATTGTCCTGTGCAATTAAACATGCCATGTAGTGTGGTCATATCCTGTTTTCTTTTTTTCCCTTAGAAAATACTGCATCGAAAATTTCTTTTCAGGGCTTGGTTCTTTTTGAGAAACTAAGTGATGCTTGTATCTTCTTTTCAGATATGAGTTCAAAACAAATCATGAAGAGTGGATTGAATCAGTCAAGCCACGGTTAGGTTGTAGTGTGTTTGATAGTGTTAGTGCAGCCACTGGTGCTGCATATGACAACATAAAAACATTGTACAAAGTTAAGAATGAGATGCGAGGTGCTTTTCAAAGCTTATTGAAGGTACCGTAACATATGTGGCTACTCCCCTCAGTAGTTTTTATTGTGAGTTTATCAATAATTCAAGATTTAAATGCTTTTACATAAAAAATGAAATAGAAAGATATGTTGCTGTTATTTTCCTTTCTCATGCTGATTTTAAGATATTAGAAGAACCAGTTATTTATTTATTTATTTATATATTATTATTATTATTATTATTATTATTTGTTCTTATAGTTGATAACTTGATATACTATTTTTCAGTTTGCTTTCTAATTTGCCTAGTGGGAGCCTCGTGCACTGGCCGCCCTTTTTTCTTTCTAATTTGCCTCTGAAATTTCTTGACAAACAAACAATCCTCATCCCTTTCAGCAAAATAAGATGATAAAAAGCCTAATATCTTCTAGAATAAATAAAAGATGCTGTTAGAAAGGCTACCAAATAATAGTTTAACTAATGAGAAATATGCCAAGAGATAAGATATTTAGTCTGTGATATTCAGGGGTTACTGAAGACTGAATAATTATATGATAGATGGCAAAATGAAGAGTAAGTAGTCCAGAATAAAAATAATTTTTCACATAAAAAGTGGGGAAGACATTGTATGACTCAAAATTCTTGAGAGCTTTTTACACTCATTTGAAGATAACCAAGATCTTTGATTCTCTGATGAAGTGGCAAAATAATTTGGCAGTTCTACTGTCTGCACATGTTCACTTCGTACCACCTCTATTTTGATTGTACAGGACGATGGAATACTAGTTATTCCCACTGTTGCAGACAGTCCTTTAAAGCTTAATACAAGGAAAAGGTTCTCTTCTGAGTTTTATGACAGAACTTTTGCATTATCAAGCATTTCTAGTATGTCTGGATGTTGTCAGGTAATTGAAAATGTTTTGGGATTTAGATATGATCCCTTTTTCTATTAGTTATTGATCTTACACCTAGCACTTTGATTAACTTATATAGTAGTCTTACATTATTTACAGGTTACAATTCCATTAGGAAATTTCAACGACTGTCCTGTTTCTGTCTCGTTCATCTCTTTCCATGGAGCTGATAAATTTCTTCTTGATACGGTCTTGGATATGCATGCAACTCTTCAACAGCAAGTTAGTGCTGTATCCTGTTCTTTGTCATTCTCAGATACGAATGGCAACATAGAAACTTCAGAACTTCTGAAGGAGAAGGTTAGTTCTCTTGGCATTTTATCATCCTAGACACTTTTGCCTAAAAATATTATTAATATAATTTAACCTTCATAATGTCAAGTTTCATTTTGGAAATATGATTATCATGCCATGAGCAGTTTTTAAGTATCAGGTTTGAAAATTTTGGAGTCAGTTATGTAAATATCTCATTTTTAATGTTTCTTTGATTTAGCTAATGTAAACCTAATTGCCCCAGTGATAACTTAAATGCTTTATCATTTGAGGTTAGGAAATAATTCAGGCTAGAAAAGAAGTTCAGAAATAGTTAATTACTCTAGTAAAAAGGGGATGATATTTAAGAAAGATGAGTTGCTAAATAAGGTTTTACCTTAGACAATGAAAAATGGTATTTTAGAAGTGTAATGTTTAAATGCAATGCTAATTCATTCGTGTAATAAGCCTAGCCCAGTTGCTTGTGCACTTACCAATATGATGAGGTGGGCTGAGTATGAGTTTCAATTATACGTACTTTCTGGAGCATTTTGATAGCAGCTTTTATAGCTGTAGGGTGAATTTTATCTCAGCTATTTAAGTAGATCCCATTGTTAAATGTATAAGTCGCTGCAATAGCGGTAGGTTCGTAGAGTTTGGCATCCCATGGTTTCTAAAAGAAGAATCTCATTCAGGGAAATGCAGCATTTAAGGGAAAGCAGTGGAACAAGGCAGTTAATTACTATACTGAGGCAATCAAGCTGAGTGAGATGAATGCAACTTACCATTCAAATCGAGCAGCTGCTTACTTAAAGTTAGGATGGTATGTAGTTTTTGTCATTTGCCAATTTGCACTTCCATTTTTATGTTCTTTTCTCTTTTTGATATGTGCTTCCATGGTGGGATCTGCAGCTTTCAGGAAGCGGAAGAAGACTGCAATAAAGCTATATTATATGATAAGAAGGTACAAAGATAGGCACGTGGCAGTAACTGCTTTTATGAAATTATAATTTTTCAATTACGATAGACATCAATTGCAAGATAGAATCTTCCTAACATCATAATGAATGTTACAATATGTAAAGTTCTATTGCTAACTTTGTCAGAAAACTAGTTCTACTACTGAAAGGGGGGGGGGGGGGAATATCAAAATTCTGGTTATACGTTGATTTATGAAGGGTATCTGTCTTAAACCACAGGAACTAAATTAATTATTTGTATTACTGAATACCAGCTAAATCTGCCATCTACAATTATTTACATTGCATCTCAATTTTGTTAAGATTAGTGTCTTGTTATTTTCATGCAGAATGTGAAGGCATATCTGAGACGGGGAACTGCTAGAGAATCACAACTACGTTATAAGGAGGCTAGAGAAGGTGTGTCCTGATCTTTAAAGAATCACCTGAAATTTCTTTCAAAAACTGGATATGTTCCATGGGTCCTTTACGAGGGCCATTTCCAGTCAATTTTCTGTATTTCAGATTTACATGTCCAACGTTGCCTAAACTTCTGCATTTCAAATTTGTCTTCCTTGGAGCCACAAGTTTTTTTGTTACTGCAGCATTAAACTACTTCTTTGACAAGTATTTTGAGATTCTAGGGGAAAATGAAATTTTTGGTGTATCTACTTCATATTTTATATTTTCAAAATATTTCTTTTTGTCAATCTGTCTAGGAATAACCTCTCCACTTGTGGGGTAAGATTCCGTACATCAATTCCTTCTAGGACCCCACCTAGTGGGAGCCTTATACATTGGGCAATTTTTATTTACCTATATGTCAATTTGTCATGCAATGCAGATTTCAAGCATGCTTTGGTTCTTGAACCACAGAACAAGGCTGCAAGTGATGCTGAAAAAAGAATCAGAAAATTGATGAGTTGAAAATGTGGACTTGGATTCTTTTCATCAGTCTATCTTTGGAGTGCAGATGTGCCTATATTCTTGAGGTGCCGCAAATTTTGTTCCTTTAATGTGTATAATTTTTTTTTCCAATTATTTTTTCTTGACATCATATTTTGTATATTTGTCCTTTTGTTAAATATAAAGGCAAGAACAAAACTTGAAATATTTGCCGCTTTTGATATGATTTTACTTGGTGTCATTAGGGTATTGTAAAAGGAATTGTTACTCTTAAAAAAAATAAATGCATATGTCTTGAGCTATTTTTAACCGCAAAAATTTATTTGCAAATGTTGGATAATTTATTTTTCAAAAGAAAAATGAAAATTTTTTTAGTGGGCCTCGGATTGAAAATAATATTTCCTATTGAATTTTATATAAGAGTTAGTTGATTTTTTTTTTAAATTTAATTTGAAGAAATTAAAGAAACTAAATAAGTTATGTAAATCTATTTATATTTAACATCTATCTATTTTTTCTTGTTAGGATATTTAATGTTAATCATCAAACCAATTTTATCTAATTTATAAACTAATAAATAATCTAATGGATTTAGAAATTATGGGCTGAAAAATGGAAGATGAGAATTGAGTGGGTTATATATATATATATATTTTTTTAAAAAAGTAACGCTCGCCCCATAGCGGAGCTCCCTCCTCCTTCTTGGCTTCATCTTCTTAACTCTCATTTCTTGGCTTCATCTTCTTAACTCTCATTTGGCGTCTCGCAAATACTCTCCAAGTGAGAGTTCAACTCCACGGAAGAAGAGTCAAAAGGGTGGGAGAGGCAATACGTCTTCGTCGGAGGCAGAGGAGACAGAGGAGCTGCAGATTTTGAGGCAAGGTGTGGGATTGTTGTTGGAGGTCCAGACCTTGGCGACGACGTGCCATTTGTCTTTGTTGTTCCCAGTGGAAGTCCTAGTGAGGTTTGTTGCAGTGGTCATCGGCGTTAGAGAGGGTGGGACTTGAGTGAAGCCATAGCCGACAGATAACATGTGCTGGCGGAGGAGGGAGGAGCGGTGCCGTTTAGCGGGTGTGAGTTGGAGGAAGCAAAGGGACAGGTTGGACGGTAGTGTTGAGGGTATTTTTTATTTTCACATCCCAACTTAATAAACTTACATTTATTTTAGGGATTGATCTATGCATGCCTACAAGTAGTCATTTTTAAATAAATAGTTGTTATTTCTATGTTCGAAGTTGTTATTTTCAAATCTAAACTTGGTAAATTAAACCTTTATCAATTCTAGCAATTAATTTATTCTTGTTCTTATTTTCACAAATGGTTATTTTTAAATGTATAGTTTTAAATTTAACGCTGGAGCTCTAGCAACCGCGTTCACTTGTGAAAATAATAACTTTAGATTTAGAAATGACAACGATCAATTTAAAAATGACCACTTGTGAAAATGGGAATATATGCATTGATTAATTTCTAGACCTATACTATAAGTTTACTAAATTTGGATTTGAAAATGATAACTTCGAATATGAAAATAACAATTATCCATTTAAAATTATCAATTATTCCGGCCAGAGCTGCAGCGTTGGTGGCCAAGCCGCTAGCTAGTAGGGGAGGGGTTAATGTTTCTTTTTCTTTTTCTTTTTTTTTTTGAAAAACTATATGTGTAAAGGTAATTTTTCATATATTTTAATTTTAAAAAAGACAAATTAGGAACTCACATGTTATGGGGAATATTAAAATTGGAAGCATTTCTTTATCTTTTGCTATTTGTATTGATCTTTATGCGTTTTTTATTGGGTTAGGTTTTTCTCACCATTGATTTCTCATCATCCTTAATAATTTATAAATAATGTCCGTCCAATTGATCTAAAAAGTTATAATACAACTTTACTTTTTCTCTAATTTTCCCAATCAACGGTTTAGAGAAGTTGATAAGAAATAATCAAAAAAAAGAGAGAAAGGAGAGGGTCTGCTTCCCTTTTCCCCCCAAAAAACCTATCACCCTTATCTAAATATGACTGTCTTCTCAATATTTTTATAAATAAAAAATTTTAAAAAAATTGGGATGCAATTCTATTGTATTTTTCTCCAAAAATATTATTATATTTTATATTTATAGAAGAATATTATTAGAATTTATTGAATAAATAATATAAAACTCTAGGGACCTAATTAAAAATCATGTGAAACTATAAGGATTTGATAAAAAAAAAAAAAACTACAAGGACCTGATAAATATAAGTAAATGAATAAGGACCTGATAAAAAAAAACAATAGAGGTCTAATTAAAAATTGGTTGAAACTACAAAGGCTTGCAAATTAATCATTCCTTTTAATTTCACATGATATTTTATTTTGGTCATTTACTTAATTATCTTCTCAGGCTTCTAACCCTAATATCATTGGAAGTTTCAACATATTAAGTTTATTTATTTTTAAAAAAATACAAGTTGACATAAAAAATCATCATTTAAGAAATAAAATTGGAATTAGAAGACTAAAAATAATAATATATTTTATAAATTTAACATACCAAACTAAAATATTGTATAAAATTATAATATTAAAATCTCCAATAAAGTTAAAATATTTTTTTATTGGTAAAATTACAATATTAAAGATGTTCTCTAGCCTAGCTATTTTACTTTCATTAACAAATACATATTGAAAGCCCCAGAGTAAATCATAACGTGATCCACAAGGCTTCGTACACTATGTTTCGTAGAAAAATCATAACGTAAGGCCAAATTCATGAAATTGTAACATTAATATTGGAAGAGAATGGCCAGCGACTTAGTAGCGCAGTGGTATTGGAGCTTGGCTTCCCTCCCCCATGTCCAGGGTTCGAACTCTGCCCCCCTCCCCTACTATGTGTATAAAAAAAAAATATTGGAAGAGAATGCCTCTACAAGTAAGTGCAAAGAATTCATTTTAATAATTAGTGGACCTCAAATCTACCAGATAAAGATACTCAGTAAGCTAATTTATCTCAAATGTAAATTAAAAAGCCGTTTTTGTTAGTTGATTACAAAATCTATTTGCTAATGATGTAATTATTTATTAGGTTAAGATGCTATTTTCTCCTAAAATTATTTTTCGGTATCACTTAATATTCTAAAATATAAATAATCTTTTTGTTAATTTCTTCAAAAGCTACAAACACGACCGTAGGGATCTTAATATTTTAAAATAGTTAATATGTTGAATGCTGTTGAGAAAATATTTTAAAAGTGAAATTGTATTAAACATTTCCTTAGGATACTTAAGATTGAGAAAATTTTGGATAAAATTATACTAGTAACAAGAGTTATTTTAAGGTGTTAAAGTGTAGAAAATATTTTAAAGACAAAATTACACTTTAACCCTGATATATTTTTCAAAAGAAAAATGAAAAATGTTTTGTACAGTACATATAAATGTCATGCATGCATTTTGATAGAGAATTCTTAATAGTATGTTAGCTTCAGATTTCCTTAAATATGGAATCAAGTGTAGGAACACATCCGATTCGTCTTTCTATGCCCTCTTAGTTTTTATTTTATTTTTGTTACGGACCGGCCCAACGGCCTAGGCCCATGCTATGGCCCAAAATAGCCAGAAAACATAGCCAATATGAGCATAGCTGAGATATTGACAGGATCCTACCAAGAGGAGATCTATCCTAACCAACACCCCAAGATACTCGCCCCAGATATCTCGGACCCGGATCTTGTCACCCCAAGTATCTCGCCAGACCGAGATACTCACCTCGGACACTTCTATAAATATAGAAGGAAACCAACCAGGTGCACACGTTCTAACTTATGCTCTATTTACTTTCTGTCACACAGAGCACACACACCACCACCTAGCTAATAGCTTCCAAGTTTACTGTGAACTACGTGGACTTTGATCCCTTCAAAGGGTACATATGCTCTAGGCTTGACACCTAGTCAAGTCCAATTAATCTGTGTTCTACACCAGAACATTGGCGTCGACCGTGGGGACAGGTAAATTTCCATCCCCATGACCATCAATGGCGAACACTAGAAGCCATAGCAGAAACCCACCATCGCAGGCTAACGGAGGGCCCCTACCAGACCAAACTTAGGCCGGGCCAAGCCAGCCACAAAATCAACCACGACGAGAAAACACCCCGGAGGGACACGTTACCGACACAGCAACTTCCCCTCCTGTAGATGATCAGTCGCTGTTGGAGACACGCAGGGAGGTTTCGACCCAAGATGCTCTGGCGATAGAAGCCGACGTCCGCATCCTCCGGAGGACGCAAGAGTCATTGCTTCAAAGGTTCGAAGACAAGGAGAAGCGGGATCACCTGCAACGATAGGTGGACTTCCGAACCTTTGCACAAATGATAAGGGAGGAGCTCCAGAACCATCACCAACAAGAAAACCAGAGACAACCTCGTATAGGAAGAGGTAGGGCCGTTGCGGACAGTAGCAGCTCGTCGAGTAGCCCACAACCGAGAACCAGGCGGGGAAACACCAGCAGACAGGACTGGAGAACGAGCGCAGAATGAGGTCACCCACCGCCTCTAGAAAATCGTGACAACATGGAAGGCCAAGATGGTGACGTGAACCACAACGGCCGAGGTGGAAGAGGAGGTCGAGACCCAGAAGAGCACCGTGAGGTAGACAGAACCCGCCGATCACCCCACCATGAATCACCTCGCCATGAGTCACCCTGTCATGGGTCGCCTCACCATGGATCACCCCGAGAATACCGAATGAAATACCTAACAGGATCCGGCAGATCCCCATTCTCGAGGGCAGCAGCGACGGCTCCTTATCCAAAGAACTTTGACTTAGCCGACCTTCCAAAGTACGACGGAACTCAAGATCCACGCAACCATCTGGAAATTTTTGAAAAATTAATGTGGGTCCGGTCGATTGATGGCCCAGTCATCCAACGCCTCTTCGTGGCCACTCTGACCGGACCGGCGCACAAATGGCTGAGTTCACTCCCTGAAAACTCGATCCGAAGCTTTGAAGACCTCGGATGTAAGTTTGAGTTGCACTTCGCCACGAGTAAAAAGCATCCAAAATCCCAGTTCACGCTTAGCAAGGTGAAACAAAAGAAGGGCGAGCTGCTGCAGAAGTATCTCGACCGGTTCCAGGATGTGACGATGCAAGTACAATCACTATCAGAAGAAGTCTATGTGCACTGCCTAGTTAATGGGCTTGACCCATCATCATGCCTGGCCAAAAACCTATGCAAAAACCGGGTCTACACCCAAGCGAAGAAATACTTGGATGTGGAACAAATGGAGGCAGCCAATGCAGACGAACCCGAGAAGACGAGGAATACCTCCCCCAACTATGGAGAGCGACCAAGCAGGCAGAAGGCCGAGTCCCGTAGGCAGAACAAAGACAGCCGACCAAAGCCCGATAGAGCCGACATCAAAGCGAAGTACGACAGCTACACTCCTTTGAATGTCTCTCGATCGCAGGTATGGAAAGAAGTGGCTCAGGCCGAGATGAAGAAGGTCGACAAGCCGAGGCCGCTTAGAGGATGTTCCAACACGGATCGTTCAAAATTTTGTACGTTTCACGATTGCCCCGGACACACCACTGATGAGTGTTACGATCTTCGCGACGCCATCGAGAAATTCGTCAGGGAGGGAAGCTGCATCAGTATGTGATAAAAACCCAGGGGAGAACTAATGGGAAACGCAACTATGGCGGCTGAAGTAGGAGTCCGCCCAAGGACACTCGAAAGACTGATAAGAAGCGGAGGACCGGCTCAGACGACGAATTCCCCGACGTTGATTTCCAGTGTAATGTTGTTAGCGGAGGATTTGGAGGAGGTGGAGACACGGTGAGTCAACGAAAGAAATACCTTCGAGAAGTTTTGATCGTGAGGAGCCTCCCCAAATTCAAGGATGACCCAGCAAAGCCGAGGCCGCCTCCATTGACCTTTACCAACGAAGAATTAAAAGATGTTATTCCTGGCTACCAGGACGAACTGGTTATCATCCGTACCCTGGTAAACTGCCGTGTCAAGCGAATTTTTGTGGATGCAGGGAGTGCCGATATTATAAGCTGGGACGCCTATAAAAGGATGCATCTCGACGCGAAAGATCTAAAGCCGTGCAAGACCACCCTGATTGGGTTTAATGGAAAGCGCTCCTTCCCAAAGGGTTACATTGACCTCAGATTGACCCTCGGAACAAAGGAGGCCTTCAAGTCAGAACGCGTGAGGTTCGTAGTAGTCGACTTCCGCTCCCCCTACAACATCATCCTGGGCCGGCCGGCCATACACGCTTGGGACATGCTGGTGTCCACGAAACACCAGAAACTAAAGATGATCAACGACAAAAACCAGTTGGTCGAGGTGACCGGGGACCAAAAAGAGTCACGACAGTGTTACTTCGAGACCCTCTGGGTTGAGGAAGGAGAACCCTCATCTCCACCTCGGCTCGGACATAACGAGACCATGTCCGACGCCGATGACGAAAGGCATCCTCGACAACCGATTAACATGTTAGAACTCGATCTCCGAGAGCTCGAAAACTCGAGACTGGAGCCAGAAGGGGAGCTCGAGGAAGTAACCCTGGGAACGGATCCCACTAAGACAACCAAGGTCGGCAGAGCTATGAATGACGACCTGAAAGCACAAGTGGTCCAATTCTTAAGACAAAATCAAGATGTCTTTGCTTGGACCTCAGCTGAAATACCCAGGATCGACCCACACTTCTGCTGCCACAAACTTGGCATATGGCCGGTAGCACAAAAGAAGAGAAACATCGTCGACAATAGACAAAAGGCCCTCGAGAGCCACGTGGAAGAACTTCTGGCGGCTGGGTTCATTCAGGAAGTACAATACACAACCTGGCTCTCAAATGTAGTCATGGTACTCAAACCAAGTGGCAAATGGAGAGTATGCGTCGACTACACGAACCTGAACAAGGCGTGCCCAAAAGACTCCTATCCGATGCCGAACATCGATCAACTCGTTGACAACTCGGCCGGGTACCAGCTACTGTCCTTCATGGACGCCTACTTCGGCTACAACCAGATTGCCATGCACCCGGACGATCAAGAAAAGACTGCCTTCATGATGGACAAGGCGAACTACTGTTATAACATCATGCCTTTCGGGTTGAAGAATGCCGAAGCCACGTATGAACGAATGATGAACCGAGTCTTCGAAGATCAGATCGGCCGCAATATAGAAGTCTATATTGACGACATGATCGTAAAGTCGAAGCTTCCAAAAGACCACATCCGAGACCTAGAACAGATGTTCGAGAAACTAAGAAGACATCGGATCAGGCTGATTCAGGCAAAATGCGCTTTCGGAGTCCCGACAGGAAAGTTCTTGGGTTTCATGCTCACAAACAGAGGAATCGAGGCTAACCCGGACAAATGTAAGGTCATCCTCGAGATGCAACCGTCGCGGACCAAGAAAGAGGTTCAGCAATTGACGGGCCGCCTGGCCGCCCTAACAAGGTTTTTGCCCAAGTCGGCGGAGAAAGCTCTACCTTTCTTTAAGTTACTAAAGAAGGAAACTCATGGGGGCTGGAATCCAGACTGCGATGCGGCCTTCGATGAAATCAAGCGTTGCCTGGCAACCCCTCCGGTACTCGCGAAGCCGGAACAAGGGAAGACCTTATTCCTGTACCTATCAATTGGCAATGAAGCCGTAAGTGCCGCCTTAGTAAGAGAAACCGAGGCCGGACAATCGCCCATCTACTTCATAAGCAAAGCCCTACAGAGTTCTGAATTCCGATACTAGAAGCTGGAGAAAGTGGCCTCTGCCCTACTCACCGCGGCAAGACGACTCCGGCCATATTTTCAATGGCACCGGATAGTGGTACGCACCAGCCAGCCGATACGGCAGATCCTTCACAAGCCAGACTTAGCGGGAAGAATGACCAACTGAGCCATTGAGCTGTTAGAGTTTGACATCACGTTTGAAGCCCGGCAGGCGATCAAGTCACAGGCTCTAGCGGACTTCATCAGGGAACTTACCCCGGCAATAACAAGCGACGGAACCTAGAAAGTGTACATGGACGGATTCTCTAATACTAAGGGCAGCGGTGCAGGAGTCATCGTTGAAAGCCCGCAGGGGGTCGCCACCGAGCACTCCCTCCAACTGAAGTTCCTGACCTCCAACAACCAAGTCGAGTATGAAGCCCTCTTGGCCGGACTACTCTAAGCAAGAGACAATGGGGCACAACAGTAAAGGTTTTAACCGACTCGTAGCTCGTTGCCGCACAAATCGACGACACCTACCAAGCAAAGGGACCCCTTATGGCGAAATACCTAAACCGCGCCAAAGAACTCATGGCCGAGTTCGATGAAGTGATCGTCACCCATATCCCAAGAGAGGAGAATACCCGAGCCGACATCCTCTCCAAACTGGCAAGCACCAAGGGACCGGACAGTCACAGGACCTTGATCCAGCAGAATCTGGCTGAGCCGAGCTGCGCCATGACTATCTCGGCTGGCACTGACTGGAGGAAGCCAATTGAAGACTACTTGGAGAAAGGGATTATCCCGACAGACCCAGCCGAGGCCAAAAAGCTGATCAGGGAGGCCGCTATCTACGCCATGGTCGATGATCAGTTTTATAGAAAGGGATTACATTGCCCAATGATGCGATGTCTAGGTGAGTCCGAATCAAGGTATGTGTTGGCCAAACTACACAAAGGAAGCAACGACCATCACATGGGGGGCAAGGCTCTTGCTAGGAAGGCACTACGCGCCGGCTACTATTGGCCTACCATGAAGCATGACGCTATGGAAGCGGCCAAGAGGTGTGATAGTTGCCAAAAACACGCTAGGATCATATGGCCTCCGCCTACAGAGTTGAAAGGCATGCCGGCCCCTTGGCCCTTTTACAAGTGGGGTATGGACATCCTCGGACCATTCAGACCGGCCCAAGGACAGTGCAGGTGGCCCATAGTCGCCATCGACTACTTCACCAAATGGATCGAGGTAGAACCGCTAGCCACAATAACCTCGACCAGAGTGATGAGATTCTTTCGACACAACATCATCTCCCGATTCGAAATACCTACCGGAGTTGTTACAGATAATGGGACCCAGTTCATGGACCATAGATTCTAGGCCTTAATGTCCAACTTAGACATTAAGCAACACTTCTCCTCTGTTGAACACTCGCAGTCCAATGGCCAGGCCGAGTCAGCCAACAAGATCATCCTGGACGGACTTAAGAAACGCATACTACAGGCTGACACCAGCTGGACCGAACAGCTTCACAGTGTTCTTTAGGGATACAAGACGAGTGTGTAGTCCTCCACACAGGAGACCCCGTTCCGATTGACCTATGGCTGCGAGGCTATGATCCCGGTCGAGATTGAGCAGTCTTCATGGAGAAAGATAAAGGCCGACCAGGAAGGACAACCGTCCAATGACGAAGCCTTAAAGACGGATTTGGACCTTATTGATGAAGTCCGAGTCACGGCACGTTGCCGAGAACTAGCGGCCAAGCAACTCCTCGCGGCTAAGTACAATTGAAAGGTTCGACCACGGTCATTCAACCGAGGAAACCTCGTACTCCGAAGAGCTGACATAGGCAATAAGAACGCCCAGGACGGAAAGCTCGCGGCTAATTGGGAAGGTCTATACCGAATCAAGGAAAAACTCGATGGAGGGGCGTACATTCTCGAGACCTTGGCAAGGAAGCCGGTCAAAAGAACCTGGAACGCTGACAAATTAAAGATCTACCATAGCTAGATCCCGGCTCAGCGCAGCGAAACAACACCACTGTTTGCTTTGCTCGCTTTTTTAAAGTTTTAAATCTAAGTTGTTTTTAGTTTTTATCAACTAATCTTCATTTGTGAAACTCTTTAGAGCTATTTTTTTTATCAATAAAGGATCCCACTGAAGCGATTCTCGAATGTGCACAACTACTTGCTTAAGCATAAAACTGAGACAAACAAGCCTGGTCAAAAATTCAAAACCGAGGCAAACAAGCCCGGTCAAAAACTCGAAGCCGAGGCCAATAAGCCCGGCATGAGAAAACGGCTCCGAGGTCATGTACCCGGCCATTAACAAAAACATCTAGATGTATGAAACCGGCCGTTGTACTCCGACAGGCATTGGTTAGAGCTCGGCGAAGGCACCATACGTGGCCTTTCGCGAAATTGTCGCGTCAACGCTCGCCTGACTAAGCAAGCGGACTATCATGCCAACCCTGATCTGGTCAAAATGTTTGATCCTAGGCAAACGAAGCCTTGATTGAACACGTGTTAGTTTAGCCCTTACGTCGGTTACTATTAATCCAACTAAGAGAAAGTTGGATTGAGGTAGTGCGGTTAAAGTTAAGAACCCTTGAGGTACAAACATAAAACCCTACCCCAACCTCTCATACGTAAGTGTGGTCGAGTAAAAATGGCTTGTATTCATACAGTCGACAAATACCTAAACTAAGTTTAGAATTTTAAACATAGGCAAAAGGATGATAAAAGAGTAAATCATTCATTGTCTAAAGTTTATATACATAATGGCCCGAAGGCCAAAATTGTTCAAAAAAATAACAAGGGCACAGACGCACAAAAAGAGAAAAATACAAAGGTCCGAATCAGCTGGACGATCCGGCTTCAGGACCCGGGACCTCGGCGGCACCCTCCCCCGCTCCATTTGCATGGGAAACCTCGGCGGCAAGCGACTGGTAAGGGATCAGATTCCCGTCCTGCACAAAAGCACTATAATCATACCCATTAACGTTAAGCACCACGCCAGGGTTGAAAAACCGGATCTGAGCCAAGGCCTGCTCAAAGCACTCCTTGGTAGTCTGCAGCAACGCCTCGGACGCCTCCTGGCGTGCCACCTGCTCCGCGGAAAGGGCTGCCTTGGTCTCCTCATGCTCCTGAATCAGGGAAGCCCGCTATTGCTGAAGAACCTTAATGGCAGCCAGACTCTCGGACAATCCCTTTTGAGCCTGGGAGCATTCCTTGGCCAACTTCTTAGCCGAGCCCCGAGAAAGCTGGAGCTCTTGATCAGCCTTAACTGTCGCTGCCTTGGCAGCATCCCGCTCAGCCCTAGCCGCACCTTGTTCCTCCTCAGTAGACTTGGCTCTAGCCTCTGCCACGACCACAGCCTTATCCAGCTCCTCTGCAGATTTGGCCTTGGCCTTTGCCTCAGCCAGGGCCTTCTTCAATCCCTCCTCAAACGACCTCAGCCTTCTGTAATCAGCGTCGGCCTTGGCATACTTCTCCCGCACTTGGACAAGGGCTTGAGCACATCCAATCGACCGGCACATGTACCTTTGGGCCGCATGTAACTCATCCATGGCTGACGGAGACAAAGGCAGGTTCTCCATGAAATGCCGAGGAGGAAGGAAAGCAACGTCCACTTCCGGACAGGAAGCCACGCGGGAATACTGAAGACGGACCGGACGGCGGCAGGGGAGGAGGAGGAGGAGGAGGAGGAGGGGGAGGAGGAGGAGGCGAAGGCAAAGAAAGTAGCAAGCCTGATGAAGCCTCAGGAGAGATCACAGGTTCGACCTCCTCCATCGCAACCACGGCCTCTTTCCCCTTCGAGGCCTGGAACTCTACCGCCTGGGAAGGCTCGACGACGGCGACAGGAGTAGATCCTTGGCCTACTGAGGCCTTGGATTTCTTCACCGCATCGACCTTAGGCGCGGTGGAACCCTCAAGGGCATCTCGCTTCTTAGTTTGTTGGCTTGGAGAGGCAGCGGAAGGATTTACTATTCGAAGATACAGTGGAAGGGCGTTCATGTCTCTGGCTGAAAGAACAAACAAGAAACAAGTCAGTAAAACGGATTCGAAATCAAGAAACAAGACAAAGTGCTAAGCAAAAAACCCTACAAATAGAAGGAAGAGGCTCAGAACCCTCCTCGGTTATAAAGAAGCTGGCGGGCTTCAAGCCATACTCCGCCACGAAGGCCTCTAACCGAGGAAGGGCAGCGACCGAGTTTGGCATAGATCCTTGTGCCGGATCTGGAAAGAGGTAGCCTTAGCCTTATAATGGCCTTCCATCCAGTATAGAGGAAAACACCAGCCCACCTCAACGTCCTCAGGGCCCTCCAGGAACCAGCATTGCTTCCCAAACTCAGCGGAAACCTTGAAAAAAGCCCCCTTGAAGCGCTTAAAGGAGTTCGAGAATGGCGTCATAAGCCTCCAGTCCGGGTTAATGCGAAGGGATACCAACCCTTTCAGCTTATCACTCTCCTTTGGTGAACTAGGAGTGAAAGGGCCGAAATAGTAAACGAAGAGGTTTGTGGTACATGGAATTGGGACAGGGAAGGAGCGACAAAGCTGCTCAAAAGCAACAAAATAAGCCCACCCGTTCGGATGAAGCTGGGACGGGGCAAGTCTCAGGTGCAGGAGGGCCTCCATTTGAAATGGGGTGAAAGGTAGGGAGACTTTGACCCGGGTCAAGCAATCCCGGTAGAAGAAGAAGAAGTTTGGACTGCCAACTTCTCATGTCGCGCAAATGGGCTCATCGGCCCCCAGACAACGGACGACGCACCCAGGCATGGCCGAAATGTTCAACCGAGCGATGTCGACGTCCGACATAAGAGAATGGGTCTTGAGCACTTCGTGGGACACCCAGCTGTATCGCCGACACAAGGCTTCGGGTGGACTAGAAGAGTCCGAACCCTCGACCTCGAACGTTGATTCGAAGATCGGGATTTAGGAGCCATTAAACTTATAAGCAAATAAATAAAACCAGTATTAGTAAAGAGCGGGAATACCTGGTACAACAACAGTCGCAGGAGAATATGACAACGAACTCGGACAAATGGGGGCATTAGAGGAAAGGCCCGTTGAAGGCCGGTGGCGACAAGAGCTGACTATCGAAGAAGCCCCAGCATCTTTACCACGAGCTATGAGATGGGAACTCTCATCCAGGCAATCCCAACAAGGGCCGAGGTACCCTTCAGGAAGAGGATCCGAGGTTTCAGGCCGAGGACCCTCGTAGAAGTTGAGAGGTTGGGCCAGCAAAGCAGGAGATCCTGGGCCGATTGAGGTGTCGACCCCTGCCCCAATAGGCAGCGCGAAGGGAAGGGCACCCACCGCGGGGCGGACGCGAGGAGGCACCGGAGCTCTAATAACCGCAGGACGGGGACCGGCCTGCCTTGGACGACTAACACCACCTCGACGTAAAGGCACCAGCACCTCCGTTGCAGGAGTTTCACCCCCAAGGACCCAGTAGGTGGCCCGGGGGAAACGTGTTCAAAGAAACATCCCTTCTTCCGATAACAATACTGCTCTTGGCCTAGGAAAATTTCTACCTCTAGCCATGTGACTTGGCCTGGGGAAATTTCTACCTCTAGCCATGTAAGAGAATAGGAAGCCTAAGAACTAAGGGACTTATATCAAAAGGCGAAAATGTATGAGAATCTGGGATAAGGCAATGAAGAAAAAACTCAGAAAGCTCGCCGAGCAACCCAGAAAAAGGGGAAGAACAGTAATACAAGCGACAGTCTCAGTAAAATAAACGGCACAATACAGAGTACTACCGAACAAATACAAAGGAAAATGAATGGAATACCTGTATGAATGAGATGAGGGAAACTTGGATGCTGGAAATGAAGAACGTCAGAGTGTCGATCAAAGAAGGTAATACTCTGAACTCAGAGAGAAACCAGAGAAAAACTGGATGAGCGGGAAAAATGAAGAGGAAGAAAGAGAAAAAGCTACTTAAACCATTGAGACAAAGTAGCGAAACGGCAAGGGCAAAGAGGTCTTTCAAAATAGACATGACGGATTGGAACGATGTGACATAAGCGCATTAAATGCGCACGAACATCGGGACGCGAATAGACGTGGCGGTTGCAGGTTACCACCATTCAGGACATGACAGGTGTAAAACCGCAATTATGACACACGAAGAAGGAATCTCGAACGGCAGCTCAAATGCCAACGGGCAGGAGGCAAAACGTCCTGGACCGAGGTCTCTGGCAGACGCCTAGGGCCGAAACGAATTAGGGAACCATCCCGGTCACATGGCATCCTCGGCATGACAGTGACGGTTAAGCTTTCCGAAGACGAAAGAAGCCAGATCCCGGATCCAGATCCACTTTGAAGGCCACGGTAGCCGCAAGCCGATTCGGACAAGAAAGAGGCCTCGGACCCTGGCAGAAGCCAGGGACAATAAACATCTCGGCCGCACAGAAGCCTGAGCGACCGAGCTGGGGGGCAACTGTTACGGATTGGCCCAACGGCCTAAGCCCATGCTACGGCCCAAAATAGCCAGAAAGCATAGCCAATATGAGCATAGCTGAGATATTGACAGGATCCTACCAAGAAGAGATCTATCCTAACCAACACGCCGAGATACTCGCCCCAAATATCTCGGACCCGGATCTTGTCACCCCAAGTATCTCGCCAGACCGAGATACTCGCCTTGGACACTTCTATAAATATAGAAGGAAACCAACCAGGTGCACACGTTCTAACTTATGCTCTATTTACTTTCTGTCACACAGAGCACACACACCACCCCCTGGCTAATAGCCTCCAAGTTTACTGCGAACTACGTGGACTTTGATCCCTTCAAAGGGTACGTAGGCTCTAGGCTTGACACCTAGTCAAGTCCAATTAATCTGTGTTCTACACCAGAATAATTTTATTATTTTATTTTTAATTTGTATTTGCTGTCAAAATCTTGAACAATGCATAACATCCTTTAATTTTTTTATTTTGGTAAAAACATCCTTGAATATATATTACAACAATCTCTTAATTAAAGTCCTTGCACGTGATAATTTTATTGAAGATTTGGATACGAAACACCCAAAAACTGCATTGTGCTTTTTTTTTTTTTTAAATCTTTGATAAAATAGTATGTCAGTGCTATTTATTTCTTTTTGCCTTATAAACATTTAAGTTTCCTACTATTTCTACCCGTTAAATTTATAATTTGTTTTTTATGGTACTATAGTGGTACAGACACTTGTAAGTTATAATGTAAATTAAGATTTATAAATTATTAAATAGACACTTGTAATTTTGCTATTGCCATAGAATTTGTAAAATATCATAAGGACACTTGGTTTTTTTCTATTGTTGGCAGTTTAAATTAGGATTTTTAAGTTTTCATATGGACATTTGTTATTTTGTTATAATTAATCATCAAAATGCATATATACACTTGTATACGTACTTATTAACTTGGCCTATTGGATATAGACTATTTAACCTATATATTTTCGTTTATTTTTACCTTAAGAATATAAACTATAGGGAATAAGCATGCACTAATTATTAGAATCTCAAGCCGAGATGTATTAATCAGCTAGTGAATCAAAGATAAAACTGATGATTATATATATACTGTTATATCAAGTTAAAAAATTTTAATCAGCTTGTGTTAGTTATTTTTTAAAAAATATTTCAATTTAATTTTGTGGATGTACTTCCTCCCTTATAATAAAGCTATGTGAAATTATGAATCAGTTGTTATAAATATTCCAATTGGTATGAATGTCCATAACCTTTCAAGATGAGTCTTTTAGAATTCTATATTGACCAAAAAAAAAGTCTTTTAGAATTTTACACTTAAAGCAATGTAACATATGATATGAATAGCTTAGTGGGAGTTTTCTATGATTAATGTAAATAACTTACAAAACTTCATGTTATACTATATGTAGATTTACTTTTTTGTATGTAACTCTTGTAATGGAAGTGAAGAGTTTATTGCCTATATATAGTAGGCATGTATCAAAAGTTGAAGAATGGAATAAAAAGAAGAATCACTCTCCCATTGCTCTCCATTTCTCTCTTGCATTTCTTCATCTTCCTCATCTTAATCTCTCTTATATTTTACTTAGTTTCATAACATCAGCTTCTTTTTATTGATTTAAAAAACGTAAAGCAAGGAAGAATATAACAACCAAGGAGGATTACAAATCGGATACCCTAATCTCAAGGATTACAATAATTAAATCAAATCACTAAGGATTTTATTGGGATAGGCTATAAGCAAGTAAAATATAAAAGATTATAATCAAAACCCATATATTAAAAATTAATGAAGATGCCAATAAGAGTTGGCATAGATGGTAAGGGATCCAGGACTAGGCCCTGGGTCGTGGGTTCGATCCCCTCTGCCGTCGTTGGGACTCCTTTGGTAGGCGATCTTGTAAGTCCCCTGCTCATAGAGCCCGGGGCCGTGCCCTGTTCTTGGTGGGCAACTGATGCCGAACCCCTTCAAAACTTTTTTTATAGCAAAAATAAAATAAAATAATGAAGATAAAATTAATAGAGAAAATCTCATATAAAGCTGCTTGAAATATGAAAATTTTAAATTAGGTTGGTAAATTCAATAAATCCCTAATTAAGTTATTGACCTCATTTAGAATTTTAAAATTTAGACTAAATAATGTTAATGCCCTCTCATAGTTTCCTCCCTTATCTTAAAAGGGTTTCAATACTTTTTAACTTATTTTTACAATAAGTGTAAATATATAAAAATATTAATATATAAGAAAATATGATTAATTTAGATCAAAGAAATTTTATGTTTTGTGGAAGAATGATCAGAAATAATTCAAAAGAAAAAGTATAAACCCCAATATTAATTAAATGATTTCCAGTTGAAAAGTGAGAATAAAAAAAAAATTTACTTGATTTTTTGTTCATTGAGAAAAAAATGTTAATATAAAAAATAACTTATTTGATATAGCAAAATGCATATAAAAAATTTTCATTAATGATTTTTTTAAAAAATATTTATTAATGTAAAAAAAAAACAACCTATATATCATATTAGTAAAATTGTGTGATTAATGAAGATTGATTTTTTTTTTATTGACAAAAAACTAATTTGAGTTCTTTCAAAAATAAAATTTTATTCAAAATATTTAATAAAAACATTTAATTGATAATAGTGTTATGTAGGGCTGAGCATGAAACCCATAACCCATGAACCCGCCCAAAACCCAATGTGATTGGGCTATATTGAGCTCGCCCAAAAAAATTTTATAATGGGTTGGGTTAGAACCCACTCATTTAAGATTTAAATGGGAGGGCTATGGGCACACCTACGGGTTACCCATACCCGCCCATTTAGTGTATATCTTTATATATATATATATATATAAACTACCCACCTGATTCCGCATTCCACGAAAAGTATTCCCTGAATCTCTTCCTATCCGAGTATTTAGCCACCTCTAATCCACAATCATAATGGTCGTCAACTCTCAATCTCGCTCATTTTCTCTCTCTATGGCTTTGTTTATTCGAACTTGTGAGTTGCTATTGATTCTACATGTAATGTAGAGAAGATTTTAGAAGTGAATGAATATGTTCATCAAATTGAATTAGTTAGTTTTCGTGATCCAAAATTTGATGTTTTAGCATTGTGGAGAGTGAATGCTTCCAAGTATCAAGTTTTAAATCGATTGGTACGTGATTTGTTAGGTATACTAGTATCTATAGTATCTTCAAAATTAGCTTTTAGTACTAGGTCAGATACTAATTTCTTTCAGTGAATCTGAAGATGATGAAGACTGAAGCATATAAATTCAATGGAAACATACCATTTTGTTAATCTATGAACTTATAGAGTTGTGGTTGTAATATTTTAATTTAAAAGTTGGAGTTTGAACATCAAGATTATGTAATGATGGTACTTGTCTAAATTTATGATGTTTTGTGTGAATTATAATTATTGAACTTTGAAGATTCATATTTCAGAAATTGGAATAATGAATTTGGATGGATGCTTAATGCATATGTATGTTTTTTTTTAAAAATAAAAAATAAACAAGTCAAATGTAAACAGGTTACCAAAAACCCGGTTTAGCCCGCCCATTTATGTGTTAGCCCATTTATACGAGTTTAAATGGGTTGAGGTACGGGTATGGGTTAACCTATACCCATTTAAAGTTAAATGGGCGGGCTATAGGTTTGGCCTCGGGTTGCCCAACCCGCCCATTGCTCTGCCCTAGTGTTATGCGTTTTTTTACTTAGCTTATTTTTAGTTTTTAAGCTATTTTTAAGCAAAAGCTAAAAAAAAGATCTTTTTTTAAAAAGCTAAAAGCTGTTTGGTGCTTATATAAATTTTTCAGCTTAAAAGTTGAAATTAAAAATAAGCTGTTTAGCAAAATTTTTGTCATAAACACTTTTTCTAATAAAAATTAACTTAAAAGGTATATTATAAAATATACCGTGGTGGTCGAGGTGGTGGTGGTGGCGGTGGCCAGCCAGCGGTGGTGGTGGTGGTCAGCCAGCGGGTGGTGGTGGGTGGCCGGCTGGCGGTGGTGGGTGACCGGCGGTGGCGGTGCTGGTGGCATGCTGGTGGCGGTGGTGGCGGCCGGCTGGAGGCGGCGATGGCCGGCCGGCGGCGGTGGTGGTGTCAGTCGGCCGGCGGGCGATGGTGGCAAGTTGTGGTGGGTGGCCGGTGGTGGTGATGCTGGTGGTTGGCCGGCGGTGGTGGTGGCCGACCGCGACGGTGGTGGCTAGTCGGCGGCGGCGGCAGGCGGCCGGCCAGTGGCGGTGGTGGTGGGGCGGCCGGCGATGGTGGTGGCCGGCCGGCCGGTGGCGTGGTGGTGGGCGGCCGGCGGTGGAATTTTCTCTCGAAAAATTAGGGCCTAAAAAAAAAAGAGCTTAAAATAAGCTTCTCTCACCAGCTTTTTTTTTAAGAGTTTTTTCTTCATTGTAAAATAAGCTCTTATAATATAAGAGCTTGTTTTAAATTCTGTTTGGCCTAACTTTTACTTATAAACATAAGATAAGCTGAAAATAAGCTAGGCCAAACGGACACTTAAATCATTCTTCCTCAACACAAAAACTCTTTTGATTTAAATGAATCATATTTTATTTTATTATATATTAATGTTAATGTATATCACACTTATTAAAAGACTAAGTTAAAGAGCAATTAAATTCTTTCAAGAAAAAAAGATGATAGAGAAAATTAGGGAGTGTAATAAAATCAATTTACCTATAGTTTGAAATCCCAAATTGAGTCTATAACTTAATTAGGGATTTATTGGGTTTAACAATTTGATTTAGAATTTCTCTATTTTAAGTAACTTTATATGAGATTTTCCCAAAAAGAAATAAACCTCTAAAATATTAACTTTATTATTTATTTTCCGTAATAGCTTCTGAGAGACTGAGGCTATGCTAATTTTGAAGAGAAAGTAATTGGGAAAATTCTATTTAAATACTAAATGAATTTGTGAAATACCCAGAAGTTCGTCGAATTTGTAAAAAGACTGAGAGGTGACAAGGACCATTTAGGAATATGTAAATTCGAGCTAAATTACCCTTTTGTCCTTAGGGTTAAATAATTTTTTTTTTAAAAAAAGAAAATACCCCCACAGTGGGCCCCATTGCCAGCAGCCACCGGCGACCACCTCCGGCTAAGTTTGTTGGCGGCCGACGGTGGTCTCTGGTCGCTGTGGCGGTGGTCGGTGGTTGCCGGCGGGGGTGGTGGCCGCCGGCGGTGGGGCCCACCATGGGGGTATTTTCTTTTCTTTTTTAATTATTTAACCCTAAGGGTAAAAGGGTAATTTGGCTCGAATTTACATATCCCTAAGAGGTCCTTGTCATCTCTCAGTCTTTTTACAAATTCGACGGACTTCTGGGGATTTCACAAATTCATTTGGTATTTAAATGGAATTTCCTCAAAGTAATTTTAGAATAAATAAAAATGAGTAAATACCCTATTTAATCCTTGAAAAAAAAAACACGGACCCCATTTTGGTCCTTCAAACAACGAAACCCCTTTTTAGTCCCTGAAAAAGATGAATTTCCAAAAAAAAGATTCCATTTTGGTCCCTCGAAAATTTCCAAAAACTCATTTTTAGCCCATAAAAATGTATCATTTTAGTCACTGAGATCGAAAAAGGGGTTCGTATTTTTTTTCAAGGACCAAATAGGTATTTACTCCATAAAAATTGATAAACCTCACCTTTTTTTTCTGGCCAAAACATTCACAACCTTCCAATACTTGATAATTGATTCCAAGAATTACTCTGAAATATCTCACCAAGATCAATGTCTTTCTTGGATGCTTTTGCCATTCAGGTCGGCCAATATTTGTTTTTTCCAACCCCCCCCCCCCCCCCCCCCCCCCCGCCGGGGTTTTTTTTTTTTTTTTTTTTTTGTCCTTGAAATCTCTCAGGAATATGGTATTCACGCAACCAAACAAACCGAGAATCCGTTGCATGTATCAGTTTCTTGAATTGGCATCTCTCAAATCCTCTCATGTCATTTCCTCATTCCGCTTCATCTTCTTCTCTTGACACGTCCTGTTTCTCTTTCCTATGTCATTATATATTCACTTCGCTTGATTCTTCGATAGGCAGAAGACAATTAGAGAATCCCGCCACCGATTCAAAGTTCTAATCGCATTAGATTAGAATTTAGAAGAGAAAGAAACCCAAATTGATTTTCAAAGTATTGAGATTTTCGAAGCGCCCGTCATGTTTCCGAGGCCATTTAAATGTTTCAGCTTCACGGTGTACAGAGATTGGCTTTACCGTTATTCATTCACGAATGCTGGTCTCCGATCGGTAATTACCGATCTCGGTGAAGGAACCACCATGCATTGCTGGGTTCCCAAATTCCCAAAACCTAACAAACCCGCGCTTATTCTAATCCATGGATTTGGGGCAAATGCAATGTGGCAATACGGCGAATACCTCCGTCACTTTGTTCCGCGTTTCAATGTCTTCGTGCCGGACCTCCTCTTCTTCGGCGAGTCGTCGACGTCGCGTCCGGAGCGGTCGGACTCGTTTCAGGCGCAATGCGTGAAGAAGCTGATGGAAGCGCATGGGGTTTTTAGGATGAACGTGGTGGGGATTAGTTACGGCGGATTTGTGGGGTACCGTATGGCGGCGCAGTTCCCGGAGGCGGTGGATAAGTTGGTGTTGTGTTGCGCTGGGGTTTGTTTGGAAGAACAGGATATGAAAAATGGATTGTTTAAAGTTGCCGATTTGGATGATGCTACTAGCATTTTGGTTCCTCAAACGCCTGATAAACTCAGGGAATTGTTGCGGTTTTCGTTTGTGAGGCCTGCCAGAGGCGTGCCTTCTTGGTTCCTTACTGATTTCATTGAGGTAAGCTTCTGGAATGTTTCTGTTTTGAAATGTGAATTTGTTTCTGTTTTGAAGTTTCAAATTCTGTGAAAGCATAAAGAACGGAGAGTCTTCATTAATGTACTTGAGATGTTTTTGGTATATCATGATGATTTTACCCTCCTAAGATCTCCTCCTCCAAAGGTATGATTTTGGTTCCTACTTTTTGAGTGTTTTTTTTTTAAAAAAAAAAAAAAAGGGGGGGGGGGGGGGGGAATCTTTTGAAAAGCAATGTGATAAGGAGACTCACCTATTTTTGATATTTTTCAGTGTTTTCATAATTTTTCATATTTATCAATTTTTTTACAATTTATCTTTCCTAATCTTACTTAAACAATAATCAAATAAGAGAGAGGAGATTAAGAGAATTAAGGAAGATGACTAGAGTATTTTAGAAAAAACGTTACATTAATTAATTTTCGTAATATAATTAAATTATGTAAACAAGTCTTATATAAAAGGTTAGATTCTTATTATCAATTAACTCTTTGGTATTATAAAATAAAACCTATACAATGCGTCATGAATGATTTTTCAAATTCTATGTGATGCATACATGGGCAAATGTTTTTAATTAAAGTTGATGAGAAGATATGTTATCATCTTTATTCATAGCTTGTGTTTCATTAATGTATGAACCATTAGAATTTCTTCATAAGACCTATTTACTGATTTGATTAGATTAATAAAGTTAGTTAAATTGGTTAACCTTTTTTCTAAAATACTCTAATCATACTCCTTAATTCCGTCCATCTCTTTCTTAGTTCGTTAATATTGTTGATGGAACATCAGTATTTAATAAGGGTAAATTTTGAAAAGATTGACAAATATGAGAAATAAGTCTTACATTTATGATCAAGATTAATTTATAATTCATTAAAAAGAAATTTTCAGCTAAGTGCTCAAACGATGGATGATGTCATTCTGCAGCCATAATTAGGAATTCTGTGCTTCGATATTCATTCAGAAAGAAGTAAAACCAACAAAATGAGCTTAAAGTTCATTTTCAATCTTTAAGAGGCTGAAATTCTTACACTTAAGGCTTGTACAGATACCAAAGATTAACCGACTTTTATACATTACCCTGTAATTTTAACATCGATAAAATTAATCTCTTCATCCTCCTAATTTGGATAGGTGATGTGTAAGGAACATGTTGAAGAGAAGAAACAACTCATTGCAGCAATACTTAAAGATCGACAACTTTCCGACCTTCCCAAGATCACGCAGGTAGATTCCTCACTGTTTACATGATCTGTCTTAAAAATCTCAAAACTGCATTGCACCTTTTGATTTTCCTTCTATATGTTTAATTTGTCATTTGTTTCTTATGGTACAATATTGGCAGAGTTTCTTATGGTTCTCACCACTAGGCATGCCTAGTTATTACTCCTTTGTTCCTTGATATACGACATATTTATCTAATTTGATTAGATTCAATAAATTAGTTAATATGACATCTATTGTTTAGAACACCCTACTCATCTCCCTTAAATCTCTCATCTCCTCTTCTCCTTTATTATTGTTGAGGGATCATCAATAGGGATAAATTAGAACAAAATTGATAAATATGAAAACTATGTCTTATATTTAAAGATCAATTCATATCAAATTCAACTTCCTAAATATATCTTATATGAAGGATCAGAGGAGTAGAATCTTAAGTCTTAACTAATAAAATGCATATCTTACAACTTACAACAAACCCTGTTTTGCTTCTCTGGATGCATTGACTCCTAGTATAGCGCTATCATAGGTGCTTTCTAATAGTTGTTTTTTTGGAATTTTAAAAATATTGCGGGATTCTATTGGAACAGTCCACATTAATTTTATGGGGAGATCAAGATCAGGTGTTCCCTCTGGAATTAGCCCACAGATTAAAGAGGTGAGGTTTTATTACTCAATTTGCATCTGACATCATTTAGGAACAGATTGAAATGTGAATGTTTTTGGAACAGTCATATCGGAGGAACGGCTCAATTGGCAGTTATTAAGGATGCAGGGCATGCTTTGAATGTAGAGAAGCCTAAAGAGTTTGCCAAGCATTTAAAATCATTCCTCATTGGACCAGAGTCCAGTGACCAGTCACCTTCTATCACAGAGCAGATCCAGAAGACAATATTTGATTTCCACAAGTCATAACGGAAGAACCTGTCCAACCCCAAAAATACCCAAAGCATCCACAAGTTATTGAACCAAATTTATTTACAGAGCTTTCTGCTTCAAAAGTGAGAGAAATTCTTTAGTATCATGCCCATGTACATGAATCGGTGACACGAACACACCGGCGGGATCCTTGTGCCAAATTGTTATCTATACACTGCCTGCTTTAGAACTTTTTCAGAAATGTTTATATTAAAGATCAATGCTTTATCCATGGGATGGATGATAAGGGGATCAATCAGTACATGCAAAACAAGTCTGGTGCAGAGGAACCTCTGTTTTATTTTTTTTTTCCCCATGAAATTTTCCATAAATGTATGTACAGTGACAATAGGAATATTAGTGTAATGTACATATTATGTACTAGTATAATGTTTCTATCTTTAATTTGTTTTCATACTTGTTCTGATTTTTTGACTATGAAATGTTGAGCTGGCAAGTTGTCTTCAAAGTAGCCTAGGCACTGATTTTAATCATGGTTTTTCATTTTTAAGCCATTTTAGGTTCCAATTGCCCATTTTGTGCTAAATCCTAATTAAGCTCAGTTATGTGTATGTCTTGTATATATCAATGACAAGAGAAGGATAATGAATACAATGATAATAAGAGTATACTTTATTCCCCAGAGAGTTCTTTATACATAGCCAAAATTTAGGGAGAATGACAGTAAGGTACTATCAAAAGATGGAATTAGGGACAGATTTTCATAAAATTTTCTGAAAATTGAGCGGTGAATATTGATTCAAACAGTTGCAAATTCAACAGTTTCAGTCACAAAGAAAGTTACAGAGAGTATTTGCGACCCTTTCTTCAGAAAATTTTTCAAGAGACCTAACCATCGTTAATTCTAGTTTTAGGCACTTAAATGTCATTCTTGTCCTAAATTTATGACAGCGTTGTTCTCTGACACCATGACTATTGCAAGCTCATATTTGCTTCTCTTTATTCTTTATTTCAGTACTTATATCTGCTTCATCATTATTTTTTACTGTTTCATATTACAACAGGCCTTGAATGAATGTCAAATTTCTCAGTTGATGAAAGCTGCGGCTCCTGCAAATAACAATATGAAAAACAAACAATTAAAATGAATAATCTCATAAATTTATGACCATGGTGATAAATTAAAATGGAGATTAATTAAAAAAAGAAGAAGAAAAAGTAAATTGCGTACATTGGCATAATGCTGAGGATGGTTCATGTGGAAACTTTGGTGGTAAGAATTTAAGCCAATTTGGTTCTTGGTTTCAAGAACTATTGATCTCATTGAGTGAAGCAAGTGGCCATAGCTCATTCCTGGTTGGTTTTTCATGGCTTCGATGAAACTAATAGTTAATGCTCCCCCACTCTTTCCAAATGCCTATTTGAAAGCCCGAAAAAAGAGAGAAGAAGATAATTTCCCAACTAATTAAATCCCATTTGTTTTCCATAATAATCAATTACTTAATAATCCAGAAAACAGGTAACCCCACCGTGGTGTCTCCTGAGCTTCCATTGTCATCACAGGCAGATATACAAATAGCAGAGCCTCCACTTGTGCCTTTATAATGTGGTTTCCCTCTCACATGATCTTCCCAGCCATATTGATTAAGCCTGCTTCCACATTAAACCTCAGAAAACAGCTGCCTCAGTTCTTAAATGTAAGAGCTGATAGATGAGTTTGTTTTAATTTATTTTTCTTAAATATAAGATCTTAGTCTATTTATCTCTAAAATTTAAACACCCCCCCCCCCCCCCCCAAAAAAAAAAAAAAAACTCTCAGTCTATTTCTTTAATTATTATTTTTCCTTAAATATAAGGTTTTTTTTTTGGTCAAAGAAATATAAGGGTATTTTAAGAAAACTAAAACATATATATATATTTTTTATAAAGGGCTAGTTTGACTCAGAAAAATTAACACATATATTAGTTTTCAATTAACTAATTTTTTTAATCTTCGTAAATCAGTTATCTAACCTATACTTAAAAACAAGAGGGAGTAATTTTGTTTTTGTTTTTATATATTAATTACACATTTCCTAATTTATCCTTGCACATATGGAGCATTCTTTCATCCAGACCTAGTTTCCAATCCAAATTTTTAAAATAAATACTTTTAAAAAACAATAATAACTCGTAATTTTTTTACAGATAACTAAGTTAAGTATTTAGCTCTCCACTTCGAAAAGGTAGAAGACGAACCTGTTCATGCGGCACATGAAGGGCAAATCAAGAACAGTACCACTAGTACAAGTATCAATGATGGCGTGAAGTTTGGTTCCAGGAGGCAGAGACCTCACCAAGACATCGTTGATTACGTCGTCTCGTATCTTGCCGGCATCCTCGTAGTCGACCGGACACAGTGCTTCGTCGTAGCCATCGACTTCGTCCATGTCGTTGTCCTCCATCTTTGATCCATGCCCTGAGTAGTGGAACACCAGCGAGTCTCCCGCCTTGCTTCCCCTCACCAGCATCTTCATTGCCTCTATCATGTTCGCTTTTGTTGGCATCGTTTTCCAGTTAATATTCTGATCATCTGCAGATACATACATACATACATATAGCTTCCTTCATTTATATCCTCATTATTATAGTAATACTCTACTCACTTGTTCATTTTCATGTTTGTTACATGTAGAAGGGACTAGAGTAATAAATTTCTGATATTTTCGCATTAATTGCAAGGTATAATAGTGTAATTTGTATTAGGAAAGAGATATTATATTAAGGATTAGAGGTAGTATTATTTTGCATTAGTGATTGGTTATCTCCTAATGTTATCAAGTTTTCTACTTTTAGGAAGATTTTGATATATCTTGTACTCTCTCAAATCCTTAATGTAAAAGCTAAAAAATAATTTATAGAGATTTTAAAAAATAATTTAAATAGTTAGTTATTTGTAAACAACTTGCGTGATAAATTTTTTTTTTTTTTAAAAAATACGTTCTTTAATCATTTGTATTAGCTATCGTTACCATAGGTGAAACCCTTCTTCATATGTGCAATTAATATAATATAATGGGGATAATTTAAAGGGAACAAGATAAATTTGAGAGATAAAATAAAGGAAGGGCTTATATTTGTAACTAAAATAAATCCATAGCTAATTTTTTTTTTTTTTAAAAAAAACCATAACTAACATTTTAGGACCGACAGGAGTACGTACTATATATGAGTTTTCATCACATCACCAGATTTTCAAAAAGTTGTGTGTGTGTGAGATTTTGTACCTCTGAGGACAACAATGGAATCAGGATGAAAGCCGAGGTTGTCAATGAGGAAGGCTCTCATACGCAGGACATCGTTGACTGAACCCTTAAGAGCATGACTTCCCTTCCGATATGTGATTCCACACAGCAACGCCCTCTTGTTCCCTCCGCCGCCACTGCCATATACTGAAGGAGAAGGACCGCCCATCACCAGTGCCAGAGGTTGTGGCCTCGGCTGCGGCCAGTAATATCCGCCCCCATTTGGAGCCCCGTAACCGACCCAACAATTGTACTGACCCGGCGGCGGGGCTCTATACCCATTATTTGCCGCCCAGTAGTTGGCTTGGCAATAATGTGGTGCCCCCAGAGGCATTCCACACTCACAGAATCTCTCTCTTCTGCCCGCCATTTTTCCCAAGAACAGAGGTTGAAGAAACTATATCGATATCTATCTATATATATATGACATGTATTACTGTAAATGGTGACTCGTTATTGTGTCTTGAGTTGGAATTTAAGCTGAATATATCTTTATATATGGTGGGGGCATATATATCAGAATCAGATGCACTTGTATTTTTTATTTTGAAGTGGAGAGGAATACTTATCATCAGGTTAGTGGAATATAATTCTTGGTGATTAGTTTAATATTTTATTTTATGATTGCCCATTTTGACTAGAGAATAGGATTCTGTATGTAGCACAGAAATTAAAACCAAAAGATGTGTGTGTGTATAATATATTTAGAAGCAAATGGGTGGAGAAAGGTGTTTTACTTTCTTCTGTGCTTCCTTTTTGATATTTTATAAAATTGATGTGTTTGTTCTTGTCTATCGCATAAAACTGAGGCCAGCTAATTAAGCTTTTAAAAGATCAATAGTTATTACATATGAAAATGGTACTTTCAAATATTTTTATAACTTAAAAAGCATCAAATAATAAATTATGTCTATTTTTATTATAGGGAAAAAGACAAAAAAAAAACTGTCAGAATTAGAATTAGTAAAAAACAAATAAGTATGTTGAATTTTAATAATTCTAAATGAACTGATTTGAAATTTTGAAATATTGCCAAATGTAGGAAATTATCTAACTACTCTTAGTTCTTTTTTTTAAAAAAAAAAAAAAAAGAAATCATCAAATCTCTTGCCAGCCACCGGTCACAGGAGCTCTGCCAGTCTAATATATATATTTTGAATTTCTTAAGTGAAAATCGTCATGTATATTTTAATTGTTGATATGAATACTAAAGTAGTAGACAACGTATTTGTTTCTATGTTCACACTAAAACTGGGGAATGTAGGAGACTCCAAAAAACAATCACACCATTCACTTTCAAGATCTTTATGTTTCAAACAACCATACAAAATTTCAGGTGAATTAGACCACAAATCACCATCTGATTGTCGAATTGATCAAACTTAATTGGACGAAACTATAGTAGACGTGAACCTTCATTCACGAAAATTATGGGAAATTTACAAAATAATAGCAATGATGTATTTCTTTATTTATTATAGTCCACAGAATATCAAAGAAATAGTAATTCTTTCATCATATGTAGTTTATAGTTTGTAAAGTGGTTAAAAAATGCAAAACAAGATGAATATCAGTGTATGATATGCCTATTTAATCTTCTAGTGTTTTGCCTTTAACAGATCTCAGTCGTTCCGATATAGCCAGTTTCATCCAAAAGCCTCTGACCTTGACAACCTTAAACAATAACACTCACACCTCTCATTATCATTTAGTAGGGTAAATATCATATTTCTAGAGTCTATGCCAATGTTAATAGTATCGGTGACGAACCTTGAGATAAATATTTGGTGGCCAAATATATACTCATTAACTAATTAAGAAAAAAAATATTCTGGAGGGGCAAATGTAGAATAAAAGTATTTTAACAATTCTAATATATAAGATAATATACCTTTTTACATTACATTATATTATATTATATTATATATACATACACTTTGTAAACTTATAAAATGGACTTGAAAATGTTAGCTCTCAGTGTTTTAATGATAACAAAAAGTTAAAGTTTGAAAGATGATGAATTATGTTTGTTGCTATCTTGAACTTAATTCTCGAGAATACATAAGTGATTCTCGAGAATGGCCACTATTTTCATACTCTGCAATTAAGCCTCTGGATTATAATTCTCGAGAATAGGATAAGCATTCTCGAGAATGCTGTGTTAGTCTGTCTGTCGCAAAATTCCTTAATGAGCAATTCTCAAAAATTGAAGGAGAGCTCTTGAGAATGGTTATGAGAAATTATACTTTGCCGTCTATATAAAAACTCTCGAGAATGGATTAAGAATTCCCGAGAATTACTAAATTCTTCGATGGCATTTCAACTTCAAGTCTCACGTCGTTTTGCTCCAAAAGCCATGTCATTTTTGTGTTAACTTCCTTAAAACCCTATCAACAGATTAGGTTCCCTATTTCATTCCTTTCCTCACTCTCAAGTACTCTACTCGTGAATCCACTCTGAATCCATTCCCTATTTCATTCTTTCACTCGCTCTACTTAATCAATCTCTTGCAATGGGATCATCCTCGTCAAAAACTCCTGAGAGACCACTCACCAAGAAGCCTCGTAGTACATATCGACCAAGGGTTCAATCCTCAGAGAAAACCGGGTCTCCTAAGTCTAAATCCAAAGGGTTAACCATCGTCGACTACCCAAGACCCACAACTCGTCTTCAAACCCAGTCCCTTCCATCCGATAAGGCAAAAGAAAAAGAAAAATCTCAATCCAAGACGGAAGGATCCCACGCGACTTGCTCCTCTGAACTATATGGAGACTCTTTACCGGACTTCAACGAGAAGTGATCGAAAGATCTTGAAGATTGAATTCAAAAGCCTCCTCACAATCGCCCTAACAAACAAGTAGCAGCTAGTAGGTCACTTTCTCCTTTTGCCTCTAAGCTAGTTGGACAGAAAAGCGCTCTTCACTGCCCTCCAGGCTTCTGTCATGATCCTCTGGTAATTCCTCCAGAACCTGTCTTTGTATCTACCTATGGGGGAAGACCCTTCTGTCCTACTGTTTGGTTAAATTTGGATGATTTTCGAAGGGAATACAATTTAGATTTATCACCCTGGCTGAAACCATATATGCCTCTCTTAAATATTCAAACACCCTATTCCCCGCAAGTAGTAAAGTTATTTTACTACAATATGAGAGAAAGTAAGAATCAAGATGATGAAATAGTTCTAAAGACACAAGTTAGGGGTAAGGAAATCACCATTATGACTGACATCATCAGCACCTACCTTGGCATCATTGATCCTCCATAAGACACCCCCCCTAAATTATCTGTGCCAAAATGCTTCAGCCTACTTCTGCCCACTAAGACCTTTGATGAAAATTTCCTAAAAGTTAAGCCCTCAGAGATGTCAGACACATACAGAGTCCTTTGGTATTTGTACAGCCGCAATTTGGTCCACAAGGGTCAAAGCTTCACTCACTTTGTATCGAGGGATTATTAGTTGATGGGCTTGATTGTTACTTAGGAACCACACAATTTAGGAAACTTAGTTATCTCTGAAATATCCTCTTTCCTGTCCACTACTGGATCCTCTAAAAAGAATACCATACCATAACCAAATTTGGTCTCCAAAATACTTGGATACAATAATATTTGGTATCTTCTAGATCATGACAAAGCCATTTTTCCCAAGAAGTTTTGCAAGACTCATATCCTTTATATGAAGCTTTCTTTCACAGAGGCTACCGGGAAAAAGAAGGAAAAGTCTACTGTAGCTCTTAAGCCCTCAACCTCCAAACCACCAGAAGAGGGACAATCTTCACAAGTTGGTGCGTCTGCCTCTGCTCCTTCTCTTGCTCAGGCTGCTCTTAAGACACACATTGAGTCTGCTGTTCAAAGGGCCATCAAACCTGTATATCAGTCTCTAAAGGTTTATCAAAAACTCACAGAGAGATGATTAAGGCTATGAGCGATGAAATGGTGAATCTGAAAGCTCAAATTGATCGAAGCATGGACATCACACTGACTGATTTTAAGGTAGATCTAGATGCTCGTTTTGCTGTGCTATTTAATCATCAAGAAGAAATCAAGAGAGAAGCATCAGCAATTTGGAGCAACAGCAACTTTACACTCAACAGGTCGTAAAGGGCTTTGATGCCACCCTGGACGCCTTTGTGAATAGCTTTAATACCAATCAGATGCCTACTGATGCCCCTGATGTACCCACTTCCACTCCTGCCCATTCTCCTCACATGACTGATCCTATGTCTGCCATTGTTCCCTTTCAATCCTCAGCTCCTCCCTCCTCTGATCCTTCTAGTGTCCCTGGTCCTTCATATGTTTCCCCCTCTTTGAATGATGACAAAGGGGGAGAAGTGTCTGGTGAGAAGATTGATAAGGATTGATTGAAGTAAATTGAAGTGAAGACTAGCACTGACTGAAGTAAAGATTGACTGAAGTGAAGATTGGTTGTTTTAGCTTTAGACTAGGATTAGACTAAGACAGAAAATTAATCTGAGATTGAGTATGCTTAAAATGTCTTCTTATATGCTTTTGACTATGATCTCTTGGTTTAAAGTAATGTAATCCGTTTCTTTTTATCAATGAGAATCTCCTGATAAATTAAATTATGTCAATCTTATTATTAATTTCTTTCAAACTTCAAACATAACTGATAAATGTTGTCATCATCAAAAAGGGGGAGAATATTAGCTCTCAGTGTTTTGATGATAACAAAAAGTTAAAGTTTGAAAGATGATGAATTATGTTTGTTGTTATCTTGAACTTACTTCTCGAGAATACATAAGTGATTCTCGAGAATGGTCACTATTTTCATACTCTGCAATTAAGCCTCTGGATTGTAATTCTTGAGAATAGGATAAGCATTCTCGAGAATGCTGTATTAGTCTGTCTATCGCAAAATTCCTTAATGAGCAATTCTTGAGAATTGAAGGAGAGCTCTTGAGAATGGTTATGAGAAATTATACTCTGCCGTCTATATAAAAACTCTCGAGAATGGATTAAGAATTCCTGAGAGTGGTTCTTGAGAATAGTAAAGAGATTCTCGAGAATACCTGAGTCAAAATGTTATGATTAAATTTTTCTAATGAACTTCTCGAGAATGGAAAACCAATTTTCGAAAATGGCTCTCGAGAATCAGTATGGAATTCTTGAGAATTACCGGTATCTATGCTCACTGTTTTTCCTCTGTGCTATAGCCTTAAATGCAATTCTCAAGTATTTGTCTAGACATTCTCGAGAATGGTTTGACACTGCTTGTGATACTATTTCATCATGTAATTCTCGAGTATTCAATCCTTCATTCTTGAGTATCAGTATAACAATCTTTTTGGCAAAACATTCTGCTTCATGCAATTCTCGAGTATTCATGTTCTGATTCTCGAGTATCAGTGTAACACACTTTCTGGCGAAACACTTTGTTCATGCAATTCTTGAGAATCAGAAGAACAATTCTCGAGAATTCATGCTGGTTTTTCAGACCTTTATCCTCGTAATCTGTAAATCTCTGATTAGCTTTTGAGTGTTTCATATTATTGTTTTAAACTCATTATAACCAAGTTTAATCAGTTTGTTAGTGCTTTTCAGATATGTTTTTCATGATTATATTTGAACACTAAATCTCCATAAAGCATTTCAGTGTGTCATAAGCATTTATTGCAATGAAAAAGCAGAACATGCAAACAGAATTAAAGCGTGTAGCAGACGAAGACATTCCTTCGAGGCATACTTATTCCAGCTATTATTCTGAGTCAACCTCTGCTCTGGGACAATCGACGACGAAGCATTTAATGAAGCAACGGTTGACTATTTACAATCGGAGTGCATCTGTGACTGACGGAAAATATGAAGAGTTTTAACGGCTAGTTTACAACTCCTCAAATGGCATTAATGGCGAAGGCTATAAAAGTTCGCCACATTCAATTCCACCAACTACCGAAACGCTGCGCAATCAATTCGAGTTATTATTATTCGTTGTTTCAATTGTTTCATTAGCTTGTGCTTCAGTGATCAATATTTTATCTACTCAGTGAGGAGTTTTTTTTTTTAAACATTTATTTCATTATCAGTTGTATCTTAAGGTTGAGGAACCTTAAGAGAGGGTGTATCAATTACAACTTGTAAGGGGGAGTAGAGTCTCAGAGTGAGAGGACCATCCTTCGTTTACAAGGTGTGTAATTGTTCTTGGAAGATTGTGGAATCCCAGGTATTCTGGGGACTGGACGTAAGTCATCGATTTGGACCGAACCAGTATAAATTCTCTTGTGTATATCTTACTTCTCTGTCTCATTTCTGTGTCTCTGTTCTTACTTGTCTTTGTGGGTATTGCAAAAAGAATTTGAGGATCACCTATTCACCCCTCTCTAGGTGATATTCCATCTTCAGAAAATAGTGACTAGCCATCAGAAAGAATCACATAGCCAGGGAAGATGGGATCCGGATTCTCTCAAAATCCCTCACCTCAGTATCCCTTAGTATCCGTGCATTCTGACCGTCCAAAAATTGATCTAAGCGTCCAGAGAAAAATATCCCATTTATTTTAAATTACTGCATGCTGTAAAAACTACCGTACGTGGTAAAGATGAAAAATTAAAAAGTAGATGGGGCGTCTCTCTCTGAACGCTTAGATTAATTTTTAGACGGTCAAGATGCACAGATACTGAGGGGAGAGATTCTTAGAGAATCTAGATCCCATCTTTCACGGGCTATGTGATTCTTTCTAATGGCTAGTCACTATATTCAAGTCCATTTTATAAGTTTACAAAACTATGTAACAGTAATAATTCGGGTCTTTCGGTGGTTGGTAGCATAAAAGCCCTTTACCAAATTGAGATACAGCTTCATTACCGTGTTCTTGTTTTTCTTGAATAAGTTCGTTCCAAACAAAATTCAATTGAACTAACGCAACCCACGAGCTAGAATTTATTTAAAGATGAATGATATTTTTATTATAATTGTTTTTCTTTTGAATAAATATATAGTATTTAAGCGTACCACCATTATTTTTGACAACTTATTTATCTAAACAAGTTATAATTAATTTATGAATTTTTCCTTAATTAATAATAATAAGTGGATAAAACTTATGTCAAGTTTTTTATATGCATGAGGTAAGTTTTCCAATGACCCTGGTTATTTTGTTATTGTTAGTTATGAGTATTAAAATGTATATAAGCTACCATAAATTCATCTATGAACCCTTTAAATTTCTTGTATCAACCCCTATATGATTTAAATTAGTTAGGATTTGTAAATTTTTTATATGCACACCTGTTATTTTGTTGTGGTTAGTTTTTAAAGTTAAAATTTATAAATTTTCATATGTACACTAGTTATTTTGTTACAATTAGAATTTGTGAATTTTCATATAGAAACTTATTATTTTGCTATCATTAATTGTAGAAATGTGTATGTATATTTGTGTAAGCTCACTTATATGAACTTGACATATAAGTTCTGTCTAGAAAAAATTAATACGTAGTACTTTTTTTTTTAAAAAAAATTCAATTAACTTTTTATCCATTAATAAAATTAATTTAAATAATTAATTAAACTTATTTAACTAATTAATTTTTTTATATCTTATTATTAGATCAACACTAATTAATTATTTTTAATTAAAATTATTCTTATTAATCCATTAATGAGAATTGTGCCTCCGCCAAGCAATGTAACATGCGTTGCCAAAAAAAAAAAAAAAAAGTTGCTCCGTATCCTCGGCTTGGGATCCCTTATCCTCCATTCCCATCCCTTTTCATCTTCTTCTCTATTTTTAACTATTAGATCAACATTTAAGTGATACATATTTAGTTTTATACAAATATTATTAAAATGTTCAATTATGAAAAGAAAAAAATAATTAAATACAAATTGCTAGGTTTTGGTATGAATAATTTAATAATACAATAAAGAAAATAAAAATAATATTTTGCATAAAACTAAATCTGGATAATTCAAATATTGGCTTATATAGGTCTGGATACCTTCTATCTGTTATAGGTAATAACAAACTAAAGCAAAAAATTTCAAGAGTCAAACGGTTTTTTCTATTACATAATGGCTTATATAATTCTTTTCATATTTCAACGTTATATAGACTGTTTTTCCTATTAAATTAGTTATAGACCTTAATATATAAGATAGAAAAAAAAAATCTTAAGATTTTGATTTTATATCGAGAAAGTAAGCATAAAAAGTAAGGTAAATCTTTTTTTCTATTCCGTTATAGAATACTTTCGATTTTATGTATCTGTTAGGATATTTATCTGTGTATATATAACTAATTAATTTCAGCTTCGTTTCTACGTATCAAAGCTGGCTATCTCCTAGACCGCGTGTTTAGACTCAAACTCTTGTTCTACGCATCTTCATTCAAGAAGCCAGATACATTAGTCATCCAAGAAGCCAGATACTCATCGTCATCTTCAACGTGATCAATGAGGACCGGAAGCCTTCTGAGATGTCACAACCTCCCCATTCAGCCTCCATTAGTTCGTGATTATTTCCCCCAGTTTCATGGGAAGCCACTCATCATCAACATATCTTTCAATTTTATCAACATATCTTTCAATTTTATCAGCCTCATCAGGTGTATAAATAATGTTTATATATGTGTATATAAGATCTTATGAGATTTATTTCAAGCTAGTCTAGTTTCTTTTCAATCTAGCCTCGCCCTCATACCTACCAAATTTTTATCTATGTAACAATGATTGTATGTCATTTATTCCCAATTAGTCTAGTATCTTTCCCCAACTAGTATAGTTTCTTTTTAATCTGCGCCTCGCCCTACCAAAAAGAAAGTGCTAGAATCAAACTTTAGCTTTTATACCAAAGATTGTATAGGATTTATCCCCAACTAGTCTAGTTTCTTTTTAATCTGGCCTCAGGCTCATATGTACCAAATCTTTATCTATGCAACAATGATTGTATGGCATTTATCCCAACTAATATAGTTTCTTTTTAATCTGGGGTCTAGTTTCTTTTTAATTTGGGCCTCGCCATCATATGTACCAAAAATAAAAGCTAGCATCAAACTTTAGCTTTCATAGTAAAGATTGTATGGGATTTATCCCCAACTAGTCTAGTTTCTTTTTAATCTGACCTCGCCCCAATATGTACCAAAAGCAAAATGCTAGCATCAAACTTTAACTTTGAGACCAAAGATTGTATGGGATTTATCCCCAACTAGTCTAGTTTCTTTTTAATCTTGCCTCACCCTCATATGCACTAAAAAGAAAATGCTAGAATCAAACATTAGCTCCGTACCATTTAGTTTCAAACCCATAGGTCATAGTTATATTTTGTTTGATCTTGTTTTATAAAAAGTTGTTCTAAAAACTGGAAATCAAACATGTGCCTATAAATTATTTAATGATGTGGGTTAGGTGATGTCAGCAGCGGCTCACTCATGAAAATTTGCTGTTAAATTTTTTAAAGTTCAATGTTATCTAAAAGAGTTAAAATGAGAAAATTAAAGTTTCCCACCGTTAAAAAGTTAACTAAGGTTTGTGTTTTAACAGCTTTAGGAAAAATTGCTACGTTTTCAAAGTTCTGGTGACATTGAACCTTAAAACTCTCTTATACAACATTACTCTTCTGTGAAAACTTTTAGGATAAATTTGCACCTTAATTCTAAGGAATGATAGAAACAAAGGGCCTAGAGCAAATGAGATTTATTTGTGAAGGAAAATAAAAGTTATAATTATTTAGAAAGACCAATTAACAAAATAAAAATTTAAATGTATTAAATTTTCGTTAATTAAACCTCCTACATTTTCTCCCACATTCTATATTTAAAAATAATATGATTTTTTAAATTTCATTAGATCCAACGCAATTTCTCTCAATTTTTACTGACAAAAAAGGATAAGATGGCCAAAAAAAAATATGAGCCTGCAGAGGTCGCACACAAGAATAACCCGACACGAGCAAAAGTGTTCAAGTTCATTGAATCTCAGATTAATCTGAGATTTAATGAATATTGAATTTAATCTGGGGTGGATATATATATAGATATATATTTAAATTCAAAAATAATATAATATTATTATTTAATGGAGATTATAATATTATTATATAATATTTGTTTTATATTTAATTTTTTTTATAAATTAAATATATAAAACAAATAGAGATATTGTATCTCATTTAATTTTTGAATAAAGATATCATTATCTATTTGATTTAAATTGAGATATTGTATCTCAGATTTAATTAAATAAATAGATATTATTTCTCGGATTTAATTTATAGAGATAAATTAAATCAGAAGACTTTTAATTTAGATTTAATCTAAATTCAAGATTCGAATTCGGATTAAATAAATATATTAGATTAGATAGATTTAATTAATATATTATCCAGATTCAAAATTCAAAATTCAAAATCAGATTAATTTTGATTATATAATACACCTATGGGGTTTAGAAAACCTACGGAGTTTTAGTCGAGCGTATTACAGAAAGCTGCAAGAAACCTAAAGTAAAAAAAATTGAGAGAGACGCAAAAAAAATTGAGAGAGACGCACAAGAGCCGCTAGCACGCTGCCGTAGCCGTGTTCGGGGATTGTTTGTGTGGATACCGGTAGAGGAAGCCGATTCTAAGAGTCGTCTTCTGCTGATCGAGAAGGTAGCCCACCTGTTTAAAGAGAACGAGACGCGGACGAGTTCAATATAAGGTATGATTCGGGTTCCTTAACTCTGATTTAAACGCTCCTGAGTGACAATTTTAAGGGTATTACACAACGCAATTTCTCTCAATTTTTACCGCCAAAAAGGATAAGATGGCCAAAAAAAATTATGATTTTAATAATTCAAGATGAATATAGGTGGTTAGATTTAGATTAAGGATAAGATGGCCAAAACATCAAGTTGAATGATAGCAAGCTTTTTTTTTCCTATCACATGTGTGTCGGTTATGAGGTTGATTTTTACGCATCTAGTTCATTCAAGAAACAAGAGTCCTGAGCATTATCTTAGATGTAGAAATATTACCTTTATCACGCACTGATAAATTCGATCATCTTCATTTCGTTTTTTTCTTGGAATCTAAGGCTCGCCATAGTACTCTTGGTTTAAGGAAACAAACAAAGAACAATTGATCTTTCATCTTGGAGATAACATTACTACTGATATTTCATACAATAATCTTCTATTTTGCTTGTTTCAGTTTCTTTTCTTTTCTTTTTGTAATATTTTCATTTTTCAGTTTCGTTGTACGGTGTGTGTTAATGGTATGATTCACATAAATAAAACGAATGGAGAAAAAATTAGGGAAGGAGAAAACTAGGAAAAATGGATTTCTCCAAAGGAGAAGAGAAAGACGAGAAGGGAAAGGCGAGGGAAAAAATTAATGCCTTATAAAGGTTTAGATGCCTTCCACATCGCTAATTTTATAAGTTAGATGCGGAAGTTTTAGTATAAATAGATAATTATCTCTTAAGACATTTGTATACCTTTCTCTCTTGTAGTATTTCACTTCTAAGTTAGTTGGAGTTAATTTACGATATGATATTTCTCTTATATTTATCTAATTTATTATTTATTAGCTGCATTTAGATATAGTAGTTGGGGCTTATTATATTATTAAATTATGTCTAAGAACTTTATTTTCTAGTTGAGTAATTTCCTAGTTTAATCAGTCACGCTCTATATATTGTGCTTTCGCAACAATGTAGATTCCTTTTTCTATCAAATTAGTTATAGACCTTAATATAAGATAGTTTGAAAATAAAGATTTAAGATTTTGATTTTATATGGAGAAAGTATGCATAAAAATATGGCAAATCTTTTTTTTTTTCTTATTCCGTTATAGAATACTTTTATTTTACTGGATCCGTTATAGAATACTTAAAAGCTAGCTATCTCCTGGACCACGTGTTTAGACTCAAACCAATAATTCGTGATTATTTCCTTCCATCATGGGAAGCCACCCATCATCAACATAGCTTTCAATTTTATCAGCCTCACCAGGTATATAAATGCTTATATATGTGTATATAAGATTGTATGGGATTTATCCCCAACTAGTCTAGTTTCTTTTTAATCTTGCCTCACCCTCATATGCACTAAAAAGAAAATGCTAGAATCAAACTTTAGCTCCATACCATTTAGTTTCAAACCCAAGACGTATAGGTCATAGTTATATTTTGTTTGATCTTGTTTTATAAAAAGTTGTTCTAAAAACTGGAAATCAAACATGTGCCTATATACAAACTAAACTTTTTTTTTTTTGGTTATGTTTAATCTAATAATAGGAATGTTTGAGTTTCTGTGATCTTCTGCCACACACCATACCCTATGCAAATTATGAAACCCCTCCGACCTTATTGCCCGAAGGAGTCGAACTTGAACTACATACCTTACCAGTGAGAACATTAATATTGTATTTTAAAATTCGTTATTTTAATTTAATTAATGAAATTATAATTGTTAAATACTCGTACTTATTTTTAGGTTGATGCAAGAGCAGTGGCAGATGGGGATACTATAACCGTTTATGTTAATGCCTTAGAAGACCCCACACATATTTCTTTGATCCCTCCTTATGTGTTGGAAGCACATCTTAGAAGAAACGACGCTAAAGCTATGAGAAATTATGCAGAGGCCGATGCTCTTCAACAAATAATTAACAACTATGGATTCCGGTATAGAGATTTCTTGCAATCTTGTGGGGGTTTTTTCTTTTTTTTTTTCCTCTTCAATAACGCTTGTCTGTGTTATTTACCTGACTCCAGTTCTAACAAATTCTCTTATGTTTATTTGTTCAGTGTGATCAAGTTTGGTAATGAGGAAGTGCTGGCGCTCAAATATAGAATTCGTTTGAGGTAAAATTGAAATGTAGATTAGAGTATATTACATTCGCCATCTCTTTATTTTCTCTTTATTACAAAATCATGGACTTTACAGTTTGATCGAATTCTGGTTTTCTATCATCTGGTTTTAAATTGTTGATTTTGGTCTGGAGTCATTGATCTCTGTTCTAAATGAAATCAGGGGCATCGATGCACCAGAAAGTGAAATGCCATATGGTAAAGAAGCCACGGAAGAATTGACTAAGATTGTTGAAGGAAAATGCTTAAGGATCCTTGTTTATGAAATTGACTGTTACGGACGTCTGGTGGGAGATATCTATTGCGACAATAATACCTTTGTTCAGGTATATATTTTCTTCCTCACATTTATATTGTAGCTTTATTTATGTCGGATTAAAAAACAAAATTCATATCTAACTTTTTATGGTTCATTTTTTTATTAATTAATAACAAGGAATCAATGCTGAAGAAGGGATGTGCGTGGTATTACCCTCATTATGATAAAAGAAAGGAATTAAAAAATGTAAATAACATTTCAGGATCGCAATTTAAACTTTTTTGACTTTCTATTTGTTTGTTTTGAGTTTAATTTAATTACTCTTTTTGACCTGATAATAACTTTGCATATTTGCAGTGGGAAAACGAAGCTAAAGTAAAGCAAGTTGGATTATGGGCTTCTTCTGACCCTGAGGAGCCATGGGAATGGAGAAAGAATCAACGAAATATGGAAATCAACACCATTCCACGTCACAATTGTAAAAGAAATATCCCACCCAGATTACAGAGAATAGCCAAAAAGAAAAACAGGAATTACAAGTCCTGAACTGTGAGATTTTGAGTTCAATGATCCACAAATATGTAATATGACTCGAGAGATTATATACATTACATGTTGGGAAAAATTTAAATTCCCATGGGCTACTCTAAAACTTTATATTAAGAGTTTAGAAAATACCAATCAACACATAAAATATGCCCTAATATATTTTTATGTCCCTCATTGTTTCTCAAAGATATAAATCAATATATATAATATAAACAACAACTTATATAAATACACAATCAGCAAAGTTTATAATCAAGACAATAAAGTATACATGCATACACCATAGAGTAAAACTCTTGAGTTTAATATATATATGAATACTCTTTCTCATTATTTTCCAAGGTATAGCAACGCATTAATTATAAGACACACTTGTCTTTTATACATTATTCACAGTAAGCTCTTATCCTTTATATTCACCATGTTTTAAGCCTTCATTATATATATTACATCTTTTTTTTTTCTTCATCTCTTTCATGCACCGCGACACACGTAGCAAAATAAGCATACTTACAATGAAACTTTAATGATAGAAAAGCAACTTTAGTTCACTCTATTTCATTTAATAAAGGGTTAAAGATCATTTTTGCCCTGGAAATATACCCCGAGAACCAATTTTACCCTGGAAGTTTTTCTTGGGTCAATGTTGCCTCGGAAGTTTTTTTTTTTTTTGGAGCAATATTGCCCCTCCGTCAATGGTCAACTAACGTCAACGGTCAACTAACCATTGACCGTTAGGATTGTTAATGGAGGGGCAAAATTGCTTCCAAAGAAAAACTTCCGGGGCAAAATTGCTTCTGGGGATAAAAAAAATGTTAAAACTGTTATTTATGATATCATATATTTTTAATTTTTATTTTTATAATATTTAGGGGTGGAAACAAACCAGCCAGCTCAGGCTTCACCCTTAATTCGGCGTATTTAGAGCAGGCCTATTTTTAGTCTGTTTGGAGTAGACTTATTTTATAGTGAGGCCTGAGGCCTGTAGCCTGTTAGCCTAATTATAAAATTTTTAAAAATATAGGCCGCCTTAACAGGTCACATGCTAGGCTTAGGCTGAAAAAATGGCTTTTAACAGGCTACAGACCAGACTCAGGCCACTTTGTTATTGAACAAGCTTGGCCTGTTAAGGGTGAAGTTTGGGCTAATCTAACCTATTTCCACCCCTAGATATTATATAAATAAGAATTAAAAATATATGATATCATAAATAACATTTTTAACATTTTTTTGGGTTGAATAGCAATTTTGCCCCGGAAATTTTTAGTTGACCGTTAACGGAGGGGCAACATCGCTCCAAAAAAAAAAACTTCTGGGGCAACATTGCTCATCGAAAAACTTCCAAAGCAAAATTTGTCTTGGGGGTATACTTCCGGGGCAAAAGGGGTACTTAACCCTTTAATAAACATACTCATGTCAAGTTCTTAGCGTCTTTAGTATACCTATTAGCCTATATACAACGAACTCCTTTCATATTCAAGCAAAGGGTTTAGGGGAAAAAGTACACATGTAATTTATCCCAAGGAGCACCCAGCACCACATAATTTCACCTAGACCAAAAATACACTTGTGATTATATTTTGGGAGCGCCCAGCACCACGGCCGTTACTCAACGGTTAATTTAGATAGAAATGAACAGTAACTCGGGTGAAATTACACTTTTACCCCTAGTTTTAGGTGAAATTACACTTTTGCCCTTAGTTTTAAATATTAATTACACTTGTGCCCCTAGTTTTAAATATTAAAAAAAATTAAAATATCTCCGCCGGTGGGCCCCACCGTCGACCGCCACCACCGCCGGCGACCGCCGCCACCAGCGACCACCGCCGCCGCCGGCGACCATCGCCGCTGCCGGCCATCACCACCAGTTGTTGTCAGCGATGGCGGTCGCCGGCGGCCGGTGGTGGTCGCTGGCGGTGGCGGCTGGTGGTGGCGGCCGGTGGTGGCGGCCAAGGTTCTTAAAAACGAGTTTTTACCTAAAAACGGAAGGAGAATAAAAAATCGTAATACAAAACGTAGATTTTACCTATATATATAAATATATTTAACTCATAAAAAAATTAAATTATTATTTTCAAAAAATTTAAAATAATATTTTCAAGATCACATTATTATTGACACAGTGGAATTGGAATTGAAGTTTTGGGGACCACTTTCTGTTTGTGTGGACTGTGGATGAATAAAATCCAAAGATAAAGCCCACGCGCTTCATGACAATTAAATAAATAAATAACAAAAAGTAAAAAAATGATTCATAGCATAGGATTCTTCCATCAGTCTGCTTTTTAATAATTTTTTATTTGATAAAAGTCAGAACTTAGAACCTTTCATATCACCCTCTCCTTCCCCCTTCGTCTTCCTCTCCCTTCCTACATCTCCGTCTCTGTATCATCTCGATTCTGTCTTCTCTGCATCTCCATCTCCGAAGGGCGAAGGCATTGTCGATTTGGGAGAGATGCAAAACAGCAACCATCGAAGATGAAGAAGCTACCACCGAAGACGAAGAGCGGCAGAGATTTGCGTTTGCGGGAGAGCGGCTAACATAGTTCATTTTTTTCCGCTTTTTTGAAAAACGTTTCGTTTCTACGTTTTTGCGTTTAAAATCACCGTTTTTACTGATTTCACTTCATCTGCGATTTTTGCTGCAACGAACGCGGGTGGCCTGAAATATAACGTAAAAACGCGTTTTTTATGTTGTAAATCGCGTTTTTGAGAACCTTGGTGGTGGCGGCCGATGGTGGGGCCACCGGTGGAGATATTTTAATTTTTTAAAATATTTAAAATAGGGGCAAAAGTATAATTAATATTTAAAACTAAGGGTAAAAGTGTAATTTTACCTGAGTTACTGTTCATTTATATCCAAATTAACCGTTGACTAATGGTTGACTAACTGCCGTGGTGCTGGGCGCTCCCAAAACGTAATCACATGTGTATTTTTGGTCTAGTTGAAATTACGTGGTGCTGAGCGTTCCCTGGGACAAATTACATGTATATTTTTGCCCCTAAACCCTTCATGTGAAAGTAGCTATAACACACCCATACAGTCATGTATTAGCAAGTCTTCATTATTTATTCATATACCATCAGCAAGCATATATGTATATAGTTTGACAGCAAGTTATATTTTCTTTTTCTTTTGCAGCAAAGCCATAAGATACACACACTTTGGTTCTTTTTATTTAATTGACGCTCAACCTAAACAGCAACCTATATAGGTGTTTTATGATAGCATGAGTTTCCTTTTTGTTCTTCATGTATCAGTGACACACATAGCCTTGGGTTATTTTCATATTTCTCTTCCTTTACTACATATATATATACACACACAATGACACTACCCAGCAACCCAAAAACTAGAAGAACGAGACTCACCTTCAGATTCACACTTGCAAGCCGTGACCTTCAAGGAGGAACAAACACTCCTGTTTTGCTGTTATAAAACAGAGGAAAAATGAACACGGTAACCTCTCTCCCTCACGATTTCTCTCTTGCAGACTTTCTGTCGGTTTCAGCTTAGGCAGCGTGAATGATGATGAAAAGAAGCAAAAAGCACTGAATATATAGTGAATTAAGGGTCCAATCTGAGGTGAAGAAATGCTGGTCCGAGAAAAGTTATGGACTGGAGGATAAAGTTGTGGGTCTCGAGAAGCAAGGGAGAGGGTCTGGAGAGGCATGGTCCGTTTGAGTGTACCGTGGAAACCGCTACCTAAATCTTCTTTTCTGCACTTACGTGTTCAGTGTTTAAGCTGCTGATATGTTTTATTGCCCTACTACTGCATAGGTTCTGATGGATATACGGTTAGGGCCAAGAGGATGTATGGGTTGATCTTTCTTTTTTTGATATGAATGGGTTGATCTTTATTTTATTTTTTTTTTGATATAATGAATGGGTTGATCTGTTACTTCCCTTCATTCTTTATGTCTTCTTAGTGTTGGGCCGAGGTGAAATAACAATAGAGGGCGGGAGTGGGCTTTACTATTCGAATTGAGCAAAATGAGTTGAGCCCAATGGAGAATATATTATAGGGAAAATTACACACAGGTCCTAAGGAACACACATATTTACATTTAGGTCCCTTCAATTTATGAAATTACACAGAAGTCCCAAGGGACTTCTGTGTAATTATTTCATATGAGTAAAAGACCTTATTGCCCTTCTACTTCTTCCTTCTCCTTCCTCTCTCATCTCTGGACCATCGATCTTTCCTTCTTGCGTTTCAGCTCCCACTCGCCGGTGGTTTCCTCCTCCACCACTACCGCTGGCGAGCTTCCCTTCACCTCCACCGTCAGCCACCATCAGTCTCATCGGTGTTGAGAACCAGCACTTGGACCTGATCTGAAATGTGCAGAACCTCCCTCCTTCAAGAGAGGGAGGTTTTCAGAAGTTGTGGTTTCCAGAGGCGAATAACAACACAAAATGTATAAATTAATAACACAAAATGCATTAATTAACCACAACTTCTGAAAACCTTGAATTTGTGATTTCTGAGTTCCAGAGGCGAATAACAATACAAAATGCATGAATTAACCACAACTTCTGAAAACCTTGAATTTTTTATTTCTGAGTTGCAGAGGCGATTAACAACACAAAATGCATAAATTAACAACACAAAATGCATAAATTAACCACAACTTCTGAAAACCTTGAATTTGTGATTTCTGAGTTCCAAAGGCGAATAACAACAAAAAATGCATAAATTAACAACACAAAATGCATAAATTAGCCACAACTTTTGAAAACCTTGAATTTTTTATTTCTGAGTTGCAGAGGCGATTAACAACACAAAATGCATAAATTAACAACACAAAATGCATAAATTAACAACACAAAATGCATAAATTAACCACAACTTCCGAAAACCTTGAATTTGTGATTTCTGAGTTGTAGAGGCGATTAACAACATAAAATGCATAAATTAACAACACAAAATGTATAAATTAACCATAACTTCTGAAAACCTTGAATTTGTGATTTCTGAGTTCCAGAGACGATTAACAACACAAAATGCATAAATTAACCACACAAAATGCATAAATTAACCACAATTCGCCTATCACTTCTAGAGGCTATTTACAACAACAAATGCATGTAATAACAACAGAAAATGCATATATTTACAACAACTTTTACATACTTTTGCAGATTCCCCAACCTCTATTTACAACAACAAATGCTCTCTTTTCTCATCTGCAACTCATGGATGAGAGAGAGGCCATGGATGCGAGAGCCAATTGGGATAATCTTCCACCGGAACTCTGGCCCAGGATTAGAAAATCTCTCCACCACCATGTTGACCTTCTCAGATTTCGCAGTGTCTGCAAGCGATCCTCAAGAGAGCGAGTAAGGTAAGAGAGGAGAGAGAGAGGAGAAGGAAGAAGGAGACTGAGGGGTGGATGGGAAGGTTGGAAACTGATGGCTGAAGGAGGGAGGTTTTGCACATTTCAGATCAGGTCCAAGTGTTGGTTCTCACCATCGGTGAGACTGATGGTGGCTGACGGTGGAGGTGAAGGGAAGCTCGCCGGCGGTAGTGGTGGAGGAGGAAACCGCCGGCGAGTGGGAGCTGAAACGCAAGAAGGAAAGATCAAAGGTCCAGAGATGAGAGAGAGAGAGAGAGAGGAGAAGGAAGAAGTAGAAGGGCAATAAGGTCTTTTACTCATATGAAATAATTACACAGAAGTTCCTTGGGACTTCTGTGTAATTTCATGAATTGAAGGGACCTAAATGTAAATATGTGTGTTCCTTGGGACCTGTGTGTAATTTTCCCTATATTATAATAGCATGTGATAGGTTCTATTAGGGCTAATGTTTAACGGAATAGGATCAGTAAATGGATTAATGAATGATAGACGTATAGACCATATGGCATTGATAAAATATAGACTCAAAAATTAATGAAAGGAGAGTGCTTGTACTGTCATATTTATGTGCGGCTTAGTCCACATAATAATTCCATTTGACCCTCTACCAAACACTTATTTGTAAGTATTGGATAATCATAAAAATTTAATCCTTAATTTTATTTAAGAATTTTTTTTCTCAATTAAATTTCTTTTTTCTTTTTTTAAGAAAACGGGTCCTTAAATTCTAATAATTATTTTAGACTAAATTTTCATAATTAATTTTCATATAATATTTCTAATTCCAAATCTCAAAACTTGGGATGTTATTACCCACGCACTAGAATTTATTTAAAAATGAATGATATTTTTATTATAATTTTTTTTGTTTTGAATAAATATATAGTATTTATGCGTACCACCATTATTTTTTACAACATATTTATTTAAACAAGTTATAATTAATTTATTAAATTTTTATTAATTAATAATAATAAGTAGATAAAACTTATGTCAAGTTATTTATATACATGAGGTCAAGTTTTCCAATGACCCTGGTTATTTTGTTATGGTTAGTTATGAGTATTAAAATGTATATGAGCTACCATAAATTCATCCATGAACTCTTAAAGAGAGCTTTTATGTGTGTGTTAAGAATATATGCAATTTTCAAAAATTCAAAAGAGGTTTGCATAATTTATTTTTATGTCAGAACATGTTTATTTGACGTTTAAAAATAAAAATTAAAGTATTTTTTTTTTACCAAAAATCATGTAATGTTATTATACTTTAAAAAAAAAAGTCTACATAAACTATTATATTTTTTATTGGATTGTCTCCCAAGAGAATACTTTTGTGTAAACAAAAAAAAACCAAAAAAAAATCATGTTTATGAAAAATTAATTAAAACAATAAATTCTATAATAAAAACAAATCATGATAGCATTTCTTATTTGTTTGGGATAAAGCTTTTTTAACGATTACAATATTAGATAGAATTTTTCTTAATATTATCATTTGGTAACTGATTAGAAACTCATAGCTACCCCTCTCAACACAAGTGTCTCCTCTGGATCAAACTTGAGGGTCAAATTGACCTAACGAGACTTTAAACTATTAGATCAACTTTGTGTTTGTTATTAGGTAGAAAATGTATCATCTTCTAAATTGGTGTACTTAGAATTTATTTTATATAAGATTATATAAATCAGGAAAAAAAAACTTAATGATTTAAATGGGTCCATATATGTGTTAATAATTAAATGATATATTGATGATTTGATCATAGGCGGACCCAGGGGGCTAGGGGTGGCCCCCGCCCCCCTAATTTTTTTTCCTTAAAAAAAAAAACAGAAATGTGTCAAGTTCATTTTTCCTTTCGATGTAGCCTTTCATTTTTACAAGTGTTTATGTTACAGATCTGAACAGGGCCCATACTCAATGTAAGGCCCAAGAGGAAATATATCACATATCTTTCGGAATCTATTTATAGCAGGTAAATATCCTAACTCCCCTAGCATAAAGGGGTATCTTCATATATGATATAGTGGCCTGGATACTGGCATCAGAGATCACGCAAGGTCTGACATATCCTACCTAAGGTAAACTCTATAAATACAGAGGTCAAGCCTTAAGGAACACAGGTTCTACGTTCTAACCCTAGACTATTTACATACAGTCACATAGAGCACACACCCCACCCCTTTGGCTAAACACCTGTGTGTCTCAAACTACATGGACTTTGATCCCTCTACAAGGTACGTAGGCCATAGGCTTGGCTCCTAGTCAAGTCTGATAAATCTTATTCTCAGAACAGAACATTGGCGACATCCGTGGGGATCGTTAAATTTCGATTCCTGTGACCAAAGATGGTCAATATCAGAAGCAGCAGTCAGATGCCTTTGCACAGGCAGTTCCTGAAAATCTACAGCATCAAAATCAAGAACCATAGCAGCCTGCGAAGGATTCTGAGAAATAATTGTTGTTTGAGCAACGACTTCACATGGGTTTTCTCCTTGTATCCATATAACAAGAAGATAGTTGGAAGGATCGCCAGGTTCTCTTTTTGGGAATTCTTTTAAGAAAGGGTGTGTATCAGGAAGCACATAAACCATATGTTTAGTCCTTAAACGAGCAACACTTTTCAATTCTAACATAAATTTAGATGCTTTATTTGGATGCTTCCACATGACGAGAAGATAGTATGAAGATCATCATCATCTCTCCTCGAGAACCTAGGATCGTTATCATCTCTTCTTGGGAACCCAGACTTTTCAACTCTGGCATAAATTTAGATGCTCTATTTGGATCATAAGCTTCCACATGACGAGAAGAAGGATCACCATGCTGAGCTTGGTAATGCTAGCTTATAACTCTAGTGCGGGCAAAAAGGTGTTGGAACTATGGATTTGGGGTCACGTCTTCATTCTGGAGGAGGATTATGAAGGTGCTCCCCAACAACTCCTAGCAGGCTGATGCCAACCATTAGTCTCACTAGCTTTGACAATTCCGCATAACTGCATCAATTTTTCTTCATCAACACTATCCATCAATCGTTTCCCATCAATATGAAGAGAGGGACAATCACTTACATTTATCGCGAAAATGGATGTCTCATGGGCAGATATGGAATCAAGAGAGTCAAGCTTGCATTGAGAAAAAGCGTCATACTGTAGTAACTTCCTAAGCTACATCCAGATGAGTATCATCATCTTTATCTCATAGATGCTCAATCTTTGGTTATTATCAATTATCTATAAACATGTATGAAGTCGGACCCAGTTTGTAACACCCCAATTTTCAAAAGCGGAATAATTTTATTTTTCATCAGAGTAGAGCATCGGAGCAAGTAAAAGAGTGAGTAACTGATATATCATTAACTGTGGAATATCCGTCTGTTCATAATGTATAGTACATTTATTTGAGTAGTGTCATAACGGTACAAGTCTAAAAATAGGATCTTCAGTCTAGTCCTTACGCGTACTGTTTACTCTTCTTACCCCTGTCTTTAGTCCTCGATTCCCCGGACCCTGAATCTATGGTAAGAGCTGAGGTCCAATACCCCAAATAACGGTTAACCTCATGCTTATGTAAACAATATATGTATGACAGATATTCATGACATTACAGCAATAATCAATATAAAAGCCCATAACAGATGTATGACTTGTCTGGATAACGGTACACAGCCACTGCATATGTCCGTTATCTCTAATCTGCACCACCCGTGCCACAATGGCCTATCGTGTCTTTAGCGCTAGGTAAAACTATAACGGTATTATTAAAACCATAACCCGTGTATAAAGTTAAATGTATAAGTAGTGATCTAAGCCCCATAAACTTAGTCACGGTGCATGACCCAAGACATAGTCCCATCCATGAACTTATGAAAGTATCTACCACATATAGGAATACAATAAGCATTAGAGTTAGTATTACAATACGTATCCATACCTTAGTCCGTTTGGACAGGGGTACGCTTGCCTGGTCGGTATGTCTCCCATTTTTCCCGAATATCCTATAATAGTATTATCACATTATTACCTCGTAAATAATATCTTATGAGATATTTTAACCATTACCGACGTTTTTACCCCTGGTGGATTTGTTATTCTAATTATATCCCTTTATTTCTCAAAAAACGATGGTTCATCATTTCTGACCAGATTTTATGCTAACTTTGACAAATTATAATTAATTCAACAAAAATCGAAATGAGATCCGTAAAATTCTTTGGAATCCTTAGGATGACTATTTTTGATAAAAAATAATGGTCTTCACCCAGAATTTGTGAATCATTCCCAATTTAACGTCTTTATATTCTGCCCAGAAAATTTCCAGAAAACGTAGCCTAACTTGAAGAATTTTTATCTCCCTGTACAGAGCTCAAAATAATATATTCTAGATATTTTTGAAAAGCTCTATATGTATACTTTGACCACGAATTTTCCCAGAATTTTATAACTCCATCTTCTACATAAAATCATAGCCTTTTTCTGACTGACTTTTGAAAATGCCTAACCGTAAATTTCACCAAAATTTCGCTACTTTGATCTTCAACTTCCAAGAATTTTGCTCCATAATATTTTTTATCATATTTTTGAAATAAAGACATATTTAACCATAAAAACATGAAAACAAAAATATATTGGAAGATTAAAGATCAAAACACTACTTTTCTATGAATTTAAAACTAGAACTTAAGAACTAGAGAACTTACCCTTGAAGAACTTCCTCCATCTTCTTGCTCCCCACTGACTCTCACTTTGTCTCTACTCTTGCTCTCTAAAACTCACCTATTTTGGTTAAGTTTGGTGTGAAGAATTGAAGAACCTAAGGTGCCTATTTATAGCAAATTGTCATGGCAATTATGGTAATTCTATTGAACTCCCTCTTCTTCATTCTCCACCCTTGGATCTGTTGGGATCCATACACGCAGCGGATTAAAATATTTTACGAATCCCATCCGAAGGATCACTCAAGCGCGTTTAAATCAAGGAACCCGAATCATACCTTATACTGAACTCGTCCGCGTCTCATTCTCTTTGAATAGGTAGGCTACCTTCTCGATCACCAGAAGACGACTCTTAGAATCGGCTTCCTCTACTGGTATCCACACGAACAATCCCCGAACACGGCTACGACAGCGTGCTAGCGCCTCTTGTGCGTCTCTCTCAATTTTTCACTCTAGGGTTTCTCGCGGCTTTCTGTAATACGCTCGACTAAAACTCCCGTAGGTTTTTCTAAACCCATCGGTGTATTATATTCAAAATTAATCCCCATTAATTTTGAATTTCAAATTTTAATTAAAAAAAATATTAATTAAATCTATCTGATAGATTTAATCTAATGTATTTATTTAATTAAAATTAAAAGCCTTCTGATTTAATTTATCTCTATAAATTAAATCCGAGAAATGATATCTAACTATTTAATTAAATATGAGATACAATATCTCTATTTAAATTAAATAGATAATGATATCTTTATTCGAAAATCAAATGAGATATAATATCTCTATTTGTTTTAGATATTTAATTTATCTGATAAATTAAATATAAAACAAATATCATATAATAATATTATAATCTCCATTAAATAATATTATTATATTATTTTTCGAATTTAATACACACACACACACATATATATACATTTATTTATTTATCCTGGATTATATTCAGTATTCATTTAATCTGAGATTCAATGAATCTGGACACTTTTACCCGTGTTGGATTATTCTTGTGTTCGACCCTGCAGGCCCATAGGAGATTGGCAGTGAGCCAAGACCGTATCAGCCCACAAATCGCAAACGGCCTCTAGCAAGACATTGTGACTACCCAATTCACATGGGGATCGATGACACGATACAACTTATCGTACAACCATGTCATGTCTCTTTTGTCACGCGATAATTTGGTCAAGGATGAGGCATGGATAATGTCAACTTCCTGTTCTTGATCATTACTTTCTCAATTCTTAAGTAGTCTAATAAGTGAAATGGAAACTCCTTTCCATCACAGTATGGCCATACATTTCTTAGACTCACTCATCGAGGGGCCCAGTATTATCTCTCTACAAATGTGAGGGACAAATTCCATCTTGACCATTCACATTCCTCCGCATGAAAACCACTGATCCCAATCCCAGCCTTTATCATCACCCGGTCAAAGGTGACTTTTGACTAGGTCAAAGACCAGTGACTCATCATGTAGGAATCCATGATGATCTCAGGTCAAAGGGTGTTGTGACGTGGTTATACATGGGATAAGCTTATGCCTAAATCCATACAGCTTTCTCATAGTGGGTCGGTCCAGCACCTTGTACTCTTACAAGTGCCCATGACTTTGATTCGTATCTCCATACCTCATCAAAGTCATACTGGTCTTAACTCATCTTCGCTCCCGCGTAGATGACCGACCAGGGACATTTAGGATAATCTATAAGATATATCCAGGGATATAATTATCACTATAAACATGCGTATGAAATGATAACTTAATGGAGAACAATGACTTGCCCCTAGGGCATAATTTCCAACAGGATCTAGGTTTAATCCAAACTTCAATCCTCACCTTCCACTCTCTCAAAACCGCCCTCCCCTCTCTCCATTCTATCCTCTTCCATTTCCTTTATGAACTCTCACCAAAAGGTACCTTATCCTCTTCCAAAATTAAATGTTATTTTCCCATGTGTGGTTTGTTTAATTGTAAACAATTCTTTGCCTCCTTTTGCAAGCCAAAACCGCCACCTCCCCTTCATCTTTTCCCCAATCTTGGTGCTTTACTCCCTAGTTGCTCTAAGTGTATCTGTAACTAGATAAAATTGGTAGTTGGTTATCAACTAAGCAAAAATGCTTTTAAGGTTTAATTTGAAGTTTATTCAAGTTTTTCTTCTTCAATCCACTAATCTCAAAATTTTGGCTTCATTAGAGGTCTTAACCAACTTTTTTACTTATTTTAAGATTAATTCCAAAAATTGAGGAAAAGATTTTGGAGATAACCTATTCCAAGCTTAAAATATGCTGGCTCATAATAAATCCTTATATTTGATCTATGGTTAACGTATCTCAGGATACAACTTATTTTGTATAGATTTTCATTTACTTGTGTCTTGAATTAATCCCAATGGTTTTAACTCACACTCAATTAATTACACACTTTTCTCTCTCCTTTACTAGGTTCACAACACTCACAACTCTTACACACCTACACACACACACACTCACAACTCCCCCTTCATTTTCTCTCATTATCCTCTTCCAAAGGTCATTAAGACCTTATCACAAAGTACTTTATCTCTTTCCAATTTGTCCCCCTTGCCCATGTGTATTTTATCTCATGTGTTAATTAAACACAATTTCACAATTTCCTTCCTCCTTCCACAAGCCAAAAACCATGGCCTTCTTTTATAATTAGGTCTTGGATTTGTGTTTTATTTAGGTCTTAAAAATAGGTTCCCAAGCCTCTTATTGATTGATTTTTACTTCACAAGGATTACACTTTATGAGGGTTAATTAAGGCCTTAGGATTTAACTTTATTAAATTTAATCCAAGCCTTTAATTTGTGTTGGAAAAATCCTACCACTATTGGTGATATTTGTTCATATATTATGTGCTCTTATGATTTAATATTTGTGCAATTATCTTGCTTCTTTAGGAGAGAATTTTCGCCACTCATAATAAAATAGGGAAGATTAAATTAATCTTGGTTAATATCTCTAATATAGTTTTTTAGGTGTTATTAAGCCTAATTGTCAAAGTATGATTGGTTACCATATTAATTATGATCATTAGAAACCCCCCTTTTATGCTAATCTTGGGTTTTTATTAGCCTTGATCACTAATTAATCTCATATATTTCTTAATTATGTCTTTTTAATTTAATTATTAATCAATTACGAAAATTAACATAATTATTTTAATTATTGTAATTTTAATTGTCCATTAGTTGTTGGTAATTTTCTCTAATTGGACATAAGTATTTCCATGTCATCTAATTGCCTCTTATGATCAAATTAAGACTATGCTTAATTATGATAATTTTATGACGTTTTATGATTCCTAAAGAAATTAGAATATTTGGTCTTTAGCTTATTTAATTTCAAGAAGAAATTACCTAAAATAATAATCAATAAGCTTCTAGGGTTTGAGATCACATATCCACCTATTTTTAATGGGTATTTATTTGTCAAAATATGACACTTATAATAAATGAGAATTTTAGGGGATTGCACTGTTAACTGAATCTAGTTAACATTCGGGATCCACGTAAAGTTTTAAAAGAGGACCCAATTACACCAAATCTTGTTAAAATTCGGGTTCCGTGGAAATACAAATCAAAGGTTACGACACCCATAACGGAATCTCAGGTTACGACACCCATCATGGATAAACAAATTCAGGAAAGATTTTGCGGAGGAGTCCACCTCCAAAAGAAAAAGAAGAAGGACCCTGGTTACACTGTCTTCTAGTTAAAATCCGGGCTCCATGTAAAGTTTTGCAAGAAAGGAATACGGTTAAATCCGTGTTCCAGATGAAGACCGCGGACCCGGTTACACTTAATACAGTTAAAATCTGGGCTCCGTGGAAAGTTGTGCGGGAAACAAACAGAAGGAAGACCCCGGTTACACTACATTCCAATTAAAATCCGAGATCTATGCAAAATACAGTTAAGTCCGTGCTCCTTAATTGGACCTCCGACACATTGAAGATTATACAATTAAATCCGCGCCCCTTAATTGGACCTCAGACACACTGAAGAATATATAGTTAAGTCCGTGCTCCTTAATAGGACCTCGGATAAACTGAAAGTTATATAGTTGACTCCGCGTGCGCTCCTTAAACGGACCCTGGATAAAGAATTCCTTAGTGGAAATTCAAATGCCTTACTATCGATAGTCAAAGATAATACACCGAGGTCATTACACCCGGTCAGAAATGATACACCGAGGTCATTACGCCCGATCATAAATATTACACCGTGGTCTCCAAACCCGGTCACAAATAAAATCCATCTAGATGGATGACACCAGGGCCGACGTACTCCAACGCGACCAGGTTAAGAGCTCGGCAAAATTGCCATACATGGCCTTCGCGAAATTGGCGCGTCAATGCTCGCTCGAGATAAGAAGGTGATTTGTCATCCCGACCCTGATCAGGTCAAAATGTTTCAGTGTTGCGTTTCATACACCACGGCTGGACATGTGACACGTTGCCCTTATCTCGGTTATGATCTTAGCCAACGACACCAGACCCAGGTAGTGCGGTTAAAATGAAAAACCCTTCGCGGTTTAAATAAGCACCCTTCGTGGTTAAGATTCAAAGCCCTATGCGGTCTAAATAAACACCCTTAAAGGTTAAAAAAGAAAACCCTACCACTGACTCCCGGTCTTAACGTTAAGAACGAAAAGTAGATCTACATCATAAAAGACCCTGGCCCGGTCATACAAAAGAACTTTGAACAATTCATATACTCAACTTAATGTTGAAGTGAAGATTAACCTTGGACATGGATTCAGGTTTAATAACAGATCCTCCCCGACAGCCCAGAGCCCTTGACTGCCAGGCTGGGGGGCAACTACTATATAGTTCTCAATGGTGTAAGGAGAACTAACAGAAGCCCTCATGGGTTATTTGAATTTTCTAATGCTATTCGAGGCTGAGGCAAGAGAAAACAAAGAACGAGGGAAAGGCAAAAAGATCCCGCCTTGGGAAAAGCCTATCGCCCAAATAGGCAAATTGGGAGCAGAATACGAATGAATCCGAATTCGTCAAGACTTGGACAAAAGCAAATCAAGATGGAACAACTCGAAAGCATAAGGAACAACTCAGATCTTCGAAGTAGGCCGCCTTGATAGCCAGGATCAACGTAATTCAGCTCGGCAAGGTAAGGCCCACAACAGCAAAGATCGGCTAGTAAAGCCGACTGGGGGCAAAATACATCCCAGCGGCTCAAAAGCCTGAACTACTGAGCTGGGAGCATCTATTACAGATCTGAACACGGCCCATACTCAATGTAAGGCCCAAGAAGAGATATATCGCATATCTATCAGAATCTATTTATAGCAGGTAAATATCCTAACTCCCCTAGAATAAAGAGGTATCTTCATATATGATATAGCGGCCTGGATACTCGCATCAGAGATCACACAAGGTCCGACATATCCTACCTAAGGTAAACTCTATAAATACAGAGGTCAAGCCTTAAGGAACACAGGTTCTACGTTCTAACCCTAGACTATTTACATGCAGTCACACAGAGCACACACCCCACCCCTTTGGCTAAACGCCTATGTGTGTCTTGAATTACGTAGACTTTGATCCCTCTACAGGGTACGTAGGCCCTAGGCTTGGCTCCTAATGAAGTTTGATAAATCATGTTCTCAAAACAGAACAGTTTACTATATATGTTCCCCAAGTTCATAACCACTTTATTTTTTATTAACTTCGTTTTAATGATCATTTCGAAAAGTTTTCATTTATGATAATTATTGTTTTATCTAACGGTTTAATTAAGCTTAGTTAAACCATTAGCTCAAATAATTATTTTTTCTAAAAAAAATCTTTTCACATGTAAAGAAATGATACATACAAGAACTAGAGATTTCATTTAGATATGGAGTTACAATATTTTGAGTTTGACATTCCTAAACATCCAAATTTAATTAATTTATCAACTATATCTTAATTATGTGAAGGGCTAGTAAGAACTAGAAAGTCAATCATTTACCCTTTTATTGATAAAGAAATTAGACTTGTACTCACTTTTTTCAATTTCTACAGCAACTACTGAAAGATTTTTCCCTACAATAAAAATAATCAAGAATAGGCTTCAAAATAGAATGAAAGACTGTTATGAAACTAAGTAAAATACAAGAGAGATTAAGATGAGGAAGATGAAGAAATACAAGAGAGAAATGGAGAGCAAGGAGGGAGTGATTCTTCTTTCTATTGTTCTCTTCCAACCTTTGATACATGCCTACTATATATAGGCAATGAATCCTTAACACCATTACAAGAGTTACACAAAAGAGTAAATCTACATAATGGTATGTTATGGAGTTTTGTAAGTTATATGAAACTCCCACCAAACCATTCATGTCATATGTTACATTGCTTTAAGTGTAGAAATCCCAAAAGACTCTTCTTGAAAAAGGTTGTGGACATTCACACCAATATTGGAATATTCATAACACTCCCCCTTGAATGTCCATTATGAATGTGCCTCATTAAAAACTTTAACTAGGAAAAACCCAGTGGGATAAAAACCTAGCCAAAGAAAAGAGTACAACATCCATTGTGTCCAATGCTGCCTCATTAAAAACCTTTCTAGGAAAACCCAGTGGGACAAAACCTAGATAAGGGAAAAAGAGTACAGCGTATATCAACTTGTCATTCTTAATTGCATCTGATTTACTCCCCCTGATGACTACATTACTTCCAATGTCTTTGTGTTGGTGACGAACTATATCTCTTGGTAATAAGCCTGATACATTAGTACCACTCTTCATCTTTTATGCAGCATGATACATTAGTATTCCAATAATAGTAAAACATGGTACTTCTGGACCAAGTAGTTCTTCAACGATTAATTGTCTTTTCAACCTCTTCAGGAGTTCCAATGATGTTGATATTATCAACATAAACAACAATTATATTAAACTCATTTCTATATCCTTTAATAAAGATGCATGGACATATTGGGTCATTTTTTGTACCCTTCTTTCAACAAATATTCCTTGAAATGATTATACCACATGCGCCCTAATAGCTTCAGGCCAAAGGACTTATTTAACTTAATTGAGTATTGTGCTTAAAAACTCGAATTAGATGTTTTTTTAACATCTTGAATCCTTCAGGAATTCGTACTTCTGGTACATTAAATCCTTCGGAGACATATGCTTCTCTCACCACGAGTCCTTCAGGAACTTTCATATAAATATCACTTTTAAGTGAGCCAAAACAAATAAGCAGTTACAACATACAACATGCATTAAGTGCAGATCAATCTCTTCTTTTACTGCTAGGTTAATCAAATAACAACAGGTATTTGCATTCACTACTGGTGAATATATTTCTTAAAAATCAATAACAGGTCTTTGTGTAAAAACTTTTGGGCTACAAGGCTTGCCTTATATCTTATAATTTCACCCTTTTTATTTCTCTTTCATCCGAAAGCCCATTTATATCCAACTGGCTTTACGTCTTCAGGTGCATGGACAACAAGTCCAAAGACTTTTCGTTTCGCCAGTAATTTTAACCCTTAGTCACAGGTCCAATTCTTTCACTATTGGCACTCGATAACGGATTTTGGCTCGTGATCCTCATATCATTCATTACATCCTATGCTATATTATAAGCAAAGATGTCGTCAACGTTGACTTCATTTCGGTCCCATCGAATTCTGTCCATAACATAATTTATTGAGATCTCATACTTTTCATATATTTCAGGTACCTAGGTCTCTTCTGGGACTACAACATTCTTTTCTAGAGATATCTCTACTGGAGATAATATCTCTTCAGGAGATGGCTCTTCTGGAGCAATTAATTAACTTTTCTTAATTATTCTCAACTTGATCATCTATATTCTTAGCTCCTTTTCTCTTTTGAGGATTTATATCTTTGAAACTGATGGACCTACCATGCTTCAGGCATACTTTCAATTCATTTATAATAGATTGTCCTTCAAGGACATTAATAGGAGCATTAGCAATTGGGACATGTGACTTTGTCACCTTTTTTTGAGTCAGTAAATGCTTCTGGCATTCGATTAACTAAATTTTGTAAATGAATTATCTTTTGAACTTCCAGTTCACATTATTTTGTACAAGGATCAAAATGAGCCAATAATAATTCATTCTAGCTAATCTGTTTACCCAACTGCTTATTTTCTCTCCCTCATGTTGGGAAAACTATATCAAACCATAGTTGACTAATCATGCAGTATAATCTCCTAAATCCATTTGTTTCCTTTAGAAACATCATTCTGTTTCATTTAGAGACAAACAAGAAGAAGGATGTACTTGCACAACATTTATCCATCTATGTGCATTATGGTCGAATATTGCACATTAAAAACTTTTAAGATGGAATTAATCTAGCTACTGACCAAAAACCAATTTTCTAGAGAGAATTTTGTTGGCTTCTATAAATGCTGCAACATACAAGATCAAATATACCAACACATAAATTTTGTTCTCATAAGCATTCATCCAACTTATCTATGGAGGCTTTAATATATGATTCGTGGATCATGTAATCTGGAAATTGCGCGCTTAATTTATTCAAACACCAAACATTATTGCAAACTCTATGTTGTAATCATTTTTACAAACTTCAGGTTGCATTCTTACAAACTTCTGGCTGTAAGCTAATAATCTCACATGTAACTAAATGCACTTTCAAATTTGTATGGTTTACATGTCATTTCAATGGGCCCATATAATAATGTTTGATATATTTCCAGAGATCCATTACCAATCATGACCAATGATATTCTCATAGTCAAATCTATTTGAGAACAAATAATACATAATATATAAACAATATGTTGGTTATTCATGAAGAATCTTCTGGTTCTTCAATGGATGTTAATACATAAGCTTATTTGCATTATATATATATATATATATGACTTGGATGATCAAACAAGTCATGCCAACTATAAATTTATTTAAATCAGTAAACTTTTGGTTTACTGTAACATAACTCAACCAATCATAAATTTTTCAATTTCCATAAATTATCTGACATTCATCTTGGGAAATCTATTAGACTTTGTGTGAGAAGTATATAGCTTTTCAACTTTTCAAAAATTAGCTCACACTTGTATTGTATTATAACTCAACTCACACTTGTTTTCTAACAATCACCTCCTCAAGTGTGAGTTTTGTATGTCAAAATTACTTTCAAATCCTTTAAACCTCGAAAGGAAAAAACATGTTGATTCTTCAGGAATAAACATATAATATTGCATCACTAGATGATCTAATAATATACTTCAATTTGTTTATATATACAAAATATATAGTCCACCACATATGAAAATATTCATAATTAAAATAACTTAGAATCACACAGATTTAGAATATATGAAAATTCTCCAGCACAAGATTTTCATGGCAACAGATTTATAAGATGGAGTCATAATAAATGTAAATAATAATAACAACAAAAGGTAAGCTTTACATTACCTTTTGGGCTTATTTATTTCTCTTGAGCCTTGGCTTCAAAATAAAGATGAACATATTTCTCCGTGGCTTATTGCTTCTTTAATATTTCATTGGCAGCATCAGTCTTTAAATTTATACGACATAAATCTCTGCAAATTACTGTCTTCTGGACAATATTGTTCCAAGGCTACTAAAATCTTATTGTATCATACAATATTTGAAACATAAGCCTTCATGGCCATAATATTAATAATAACAAATGTCACTCTCTTATCCACCCTTCATTTTTGGTGTGAACAAGACCTATACCTCTTTCATGGGTATAGAAGACTAAAGGATCAAATATCTTATAAGTATAAATCACTGTGCGTAATAGTAAATTATTGTGCAATCACGTTTTAGTTACTGTGCGGAATAATAAATCATTGTATACAATAGTGAATTTCAGCTACTATGCAAAATAGTAAATCATATGAAATATTTAAAGATATTGTATGAGATATTAAAACCTTATAAACTATAAAATAGTGGGGATCAAAATATCACAAAATCATGAATTTTCAACATATTGCCTAATAGTTTCCCTTTTGTGATTTTCTTCAATAATATTTCTTCACTTCAAGTGATAATTTGAGCCATCATGATTACAACAATGACTATGCACAAAATTGTAGCCACAGTTACACCTTATGTCCATGACCAATTCATTCATTACTTCATTCACTTCTGGGAATGGAGTCGTGCTTATTGGATAAGATTCATGATTCTTACAACAAACACTCAATATTTTGTTTGTCCACATGAGATCAAGAAATTAATTCAATATATTTCTTAAAACATCTTCCACAATATTGCTACTATAGGAACAAATTGTTGGATACACTAATTTATAATAAACTTTTGGAAGAATAACCATCTTTTGGTTATCATAGATTTCCTTTAATTTGTTCTAAAAAAACAAGATGATCTTTTAATACCGAATATTCAAGTTTGAGGGTTCATGCACAACAAATTTAAATTTCATTATACAATAAAAAGAAATTTATGAAATATAAAACACAATATAATAACATAATGAATTCATAAAGACAATAATTCATAAATTATGATATTACAATGAAATTAAAACTTATGGCTTCAGGCCATTTAGTTTTAATGGCTTTAGGCTATTTGATTCTCATGCCTTTAGGTTAATTAGTCTCATGGCTTCGAGCCAATGATGAGAATTTAGAATTTCATGGCTTTGGATCATTTATCTTCAGGATAAATAAAAGTTAAATATATGTTTCTAGCTATCCAATAAAATAAAATATGAAAAGTATATGACTTCAGGTCATATAATAGGGAATCAACTGAATATGGCTTCTAACTATATAATATAGTAATAGAAATTAAAGGAATATGACTTCTGGCCATATTATATTTAAAATAATAAAGCAAAATGCATATGACTTCTAGTCATATAATTTCAAAGTAGGAAGAAAAAGACAATGGCTTCTAGCCATATAATAGGAGATCATAATATTATGACTTCTGGTCAAATAATTTCAGAATATGAAATCAGAGGTGTATGGCTTCTGGCCATACTAAAATAACAATATCAATAATAATATTATGTTAAATATAAAATAACATAACATTAAAAGTTAACAATAAAAACATAACAATAAAAGTAAAATGTTATGTTAGCAACAATAAAAGTAAATTGTTATGTTAGCAACAATAATATAAATGTTATGTTAGTAACATAAAAGTAAATGCTTAATTTAAATGTTATGTTAGTAACAATAATATAAATGTTATGTTAGTAACATAATATAACAATAAAAGTTAAATGTTATGTTATGTTAAAGTTAGTAACATATATTGTGCAAAAGTAAAGTATTATGCAATAATGTAAATAGTAAAACAATAGTAAATTACTATGCAATTACTGTGCATGAATAAAATTGATGGATGAATAATGATAAATACTAAAAGTACTATATAAAATAGTAAGTAATCTCCAATCTTAACCATGGAACCTGATATATAAAGACAATCGGTAATTTTAAATTCCATATAATGGTTTAGATTATCCCAGATATATAAATAAACATATAATAAAATCATTAGAGAAAGTAGATGAAATCGTTAAAGAAATTATACCTTCATTATAGCAATCGTGCTGATAACGTGTTATGAAACTAAGTAAAATACAAGAGAGATTAAGATGAGGAAGATGAAGAAATACAAGAGAGAAATGGAGAGCAAGGAGGGAGTGATTCTTCTTTCTATTGTTCTCTTCCAACCTTTGATACATGCCTACTATATATAGGCAATGAATCCTTAACACCATTACAAGAGTTACACAAAAGAGTAAATCTACATAATGGTATGTTATGGAGTTTTGTAAGTTATATGAAACTCCCACCAAACCATTCATGTCATATGTTACATTGCTTTAAGTGTAGAAATCCCAAAAGACTCTTCTTGAAAAAGGTTGTGGACATTCACACCAATATTGGAATATTCATAACAAAGACCAATTTATTGATAATTATTTGATTACATACATTATATATATATATATATATATATAATTTTAGCACGAATTCAATTATAGATGAGTTTAACAATATGAAAACACGTATAGTAAGAACCAAATAAAGTGATATTAATTTCTGTAATAGATTTCTTTCAATTTTTTATATTTTAGGCCTTTGGATTTGAATATGTAATGAGCTCATTAATCTGATATGACATTTTTCTTTAATAACTTAACAGGAAATTTAACTGCATGTGGCTTAATGTCAAAAATTAAAATATTAAGTATATTGTTACTTGTGAGAATAATTGAAGTTCAGGTTAAAAACAAGGAATAAACTGAAGTTAAAAGCTTCTAGCCCTATCAAATTATGCATAATAACAGGCAATAGTTATAAAAGAATGATTAAAACTAAATATAAAAGCTTTTTAGTAAATGAATTATGGAAACGTTGAAAGCTTTAAATTTGTCCACAAGCTATTGGGATTTCGATATAATTTTTTCCATAAAACTAATCATATGACGTAATTAAATTAATTGTAATATAAATTAGAGCCGTAAAAAAAAAAAGTCAAAATAAACATTGGGTTAATTGTTACCAAAAAAGAATCATTGTGTTGATAAAAATTGGGACACTGAAATGTTTTGAAAGAAGCAAAAATGCCAATAAAAAATTTAAAACTCGTGAAAGTAGCACAATCCCCATTTTGGTCTATTCATCAAAGTTTTAAATTTTTCATTGATATTTTTATTCCCATTCAATTGTTCATTGATATTTTTGCTTCCTTCAAAATATTTTTGTACCCGGTGCTTATACCATAACATTTTGTTAGCCAATTTGCACCTTAACCATTATTTAAACCATGTGGTAAATATAGATAGGACAAATTAAACCAATTTTTTTATTAAAAAAAAATCCTTCTAAATTAACAGCTAAAAATTTAAAAATATGACAATCAAAAAGATATTTCTAAGTAAAAATGGAGTCCTTCAATAAATATTAAAAAAATTAAATTAAAAAGTAAACTTTTCATTCTCCCAATCACTAACGAGCACCTTTTTTTTAATTTTTTTATGAATACTGATGAGCATATTAGTAGGACTTAATAAATTTTTTTTTTCCCCTAGTCAATATAAACTCATGATTACTAAAGAAAACACTATTTTTTTACTGCTGCCACCACGACATTGGTTGAAGTAGTTGGATACTTGGATTGTAACTAAAAATTTGCCCGCCTTGAAACATTTTTAGTAAGAAATAATCATTCTACCTCAAGCCTAATACGTGTCGGGGAACTGCCTCTTCTCTCGAGATTGGGAAGATATTCGTTCGTGAATCATCTTTCGTACGTAATCCACATGAAGGGATCATAAGAAAGTGGTTGATGAGTTTCTTCATCATATAACTCTTAAGTATACCATAGCTACCGAAATCCATTCCGTCAGTATCTCTCAAAACTTTATATTTTAATCGTCTAATATTAATCCAAGCATCCAAAAAAAGACACGTTATCTATTTCAAATTACCTCACACAGTGAAGACGAAATTTTAAAATGGAGATGACGTGTCTCTATCTAAATGCTTAGATCAATATTGAACAGTCAAGATTTAAAACTACGGAAGGATATTGAGATAATAGATACTGAGAGAATCCGGGCTGTTGATATAATTTATACCCTCAGATCTATGCCAAGAGTTCATGGAAAGGATATATATTTGTCCAAGCACCTCAATGTAAGTATAAAGTGATATTAAAAAATGTGCTGGGCAAGTCAATAAAGCACACAATTGAAGTATACGCGAGGCTTGGAACAAATCTCAAATGAAGAAGGATATTACAATTGAGACGTTTTCATGACCATGTGACTATGAGAAAATTCAAGCTGAGTCAAACTTATCAATTTCAACATCATCAAGAATACGTTATTACTTATTATTACTGCTACGATCAAGACCATATCCACATTAGATAGTTTTTGAGACCAAGTCATTTTTGGGCGAAGCCATGCGTATATTCGAATAGTTGCGTTCCAAAGAATGAATTTAAAAATGTAGTTTTTTGGCAAGACATACCCCTCAATTTCGTGAAACAAATTGAATTGATCATTATATCAATGCATTAATGAATAGGTTACATTGCAATATGGAAAATAAATATATATCCTTTCATGAATTAATCTACTCTTTTTGTAATGACAAACCTTAATGAGGAGGATCTGATTTCTTGAATCAAAAGTTTGTTCCGAGCTGCATCAAAACTAGTAATAAGGTTATTCCAGTTTCTACAAATAAAGGCGCAACGAAACAAGGTTTGGGCATCTAGTAAGAGCAAAATTTCTTCAACAATGTGGAGAAAAATAAAAAAGAATTTCATCATTATTTGAAGCTGAGTTTCCATAGACAATTTTCTTTAGGCCCGTATGGTATGAGGAAGATTTGAGGGGGGAAAAAAAGAAATTAAAGAAGGGAAAGGAAGGGAAGGGAATATTTTGAGGATGAGGAAAGATGGTTTAAGGGAAGATGATTTGTTTGCTAGGAAGAAAATGAAAGAAGAGTAGTTGATAAAGACTCATGAAATACCTATTTTACCCTAAAAAGTAATTAATTAAAAATGAAAAGAAAAAATAATTTTTTTGCTAAAATATATCATCTTATCAAATTCGAATTTGTCCCAAGTTCAAATTTTGTCTAAAAAACTTTCCTGCCAAGTTTGAACTTATCACATAAATTTAAATTTAATCCTATTTTCTTGCATTATAGAAAAGAATACTTTATGAGGGGTAAAATGTCCAAAAGTGTCACGGTTCACGTGGGAACTTAAGGTTCCACCAATTTTGATGGGAACTTGGGATTCCACAAATTTTTGTAGGATCTTATCTTCTTATATATAAGGAAAGATTGGTGGCCCCAGGAGAGTCTGGGAACTTGAGTTCTAGAAAGATTTAACTAATGTTTTGAAAACCGAATCGGACCGACCAGTTCAGACCCTAGGTTCTAAGTTGACCCGGAGTCAACCTAGTCAACTTGACTGGATTTTTTAAAAAAAAAAAAAAAAAGTTCGCGGTGGCTCTCCACCGTCAACTCGCTGAGGAGAAAAAAAGCAAGACAGATGGAGAAGGAGGAGAGAGAGAGATCTGAGTTGTGATCAACTCGCCGATTGAAGATTTGTTGCCGGTGAAGACTAAAGACTGGAGAAGTCTAAACACTCGATCACCTCACCAATTGAAGGCTCGTCGTCTCCGGTGAAGTTATTGTGGATCTATCGCTTGTGAGTTGTGAACATGTGTGCTAGATTTGCAAGTGATTGAAGTTAAGTAGCACAGGTGAGGTTGAGGTTGAGGTTGAGGAAGGAAGGAGACAGTTGATAGAGAGGAAAAAGGACAAGGTGAGGTTGTGGTTGAGGAAGGAAAGGAGACTATAGATAAAGAGGGAAAAGGACAAAGTGGTACAGAAAGTGGGTGAGGAGATGAGTTGGTGATGTGATGGTGTGACCATGTGAGTGTGACTTGCGGCAGAATAGCAGACTTTGGTGGGGGAGAACAAAGGTGTTTTTTTTTTTTTTGATATTGAGAACATAGGTTAATTTAGGGTGATGGAGTGGGATGGTTATTGGGCTTAGAAATGTATATGGGCTTGGTATTAATGCTCATCACAATTTTTTTAATTAAAAAATGAGTATTTTTATATATTTAATGAAATTATATTTTTTTAATTAATACCGATTTGACTCCGATTTGACCCACTGACCCTTGACCCAGTACTCCCACCGGTTTAATGACTGGTTCAGGTTTCAGAACCTTAGATTTAACACAAAAAAACGTATCAAAGATGGGGATTTGCTAATCTTCCTTTCTCTTCCCACTGAATCCGTATACCAAACAGTGCCTTAAGGTTCTCAATAGACAGGCTTTCACCTTCTTTTTCAAAGTTTAGATACGCAGTAGAGTTTTGATGGTTTAGGAGGCATCATACTTTTCCTTCTTCAATAAGTAACTCATTTGCTGCTTTTGTTTTTTTCCCCCTTAATTAAGGGCTCCCTCGAGGCTTAGAGAGTTCGGCTTTCTCAACAAATATGCTTCTTAAGTTCACCCCATCTCTCTCGCTCCGTAAACCCTAGCAGACGCGGCGCCAACGCTCCCTCCCCAAATCCTGGCTTCTATCTCACCGACAGCGTCTCTGCCGCCAGCGAGCCTCCTCCTTTACCACATCCGCAGCAAATGTACAGATCAAACCTCGAGAAGTCAGGATAGGCGAGGTTTTAGGCCGGAACAGAGATATAAAGCAGCGACCGTCCGTCTTCCTCGGCGTTGGCTCTCCTCTGGTGTCCGGTCTCATCGCCTCTGCATCTCCGGCGTTCCTCTGTTGTCTGGGTGCAGTGGTGGTCCTCTCCCATCTCTAACGGTGGGAGCTTTTGTCTGGACGTCTCCCTCTACGATGGCCTTCCACGGTTCGGTGCTTTCCGGTTCGACGGTGGTGCCAGCGGAGGGGATGTCTTTACTGGTCCCTTTTTCCTTTTTTTTCGATTATGTTTCCTTTTTCCTGCTTTTCGATTATGTCCCCTTTTTCCTGTTTTTTTATTATGTTCCTGTTCCTATCTTTATTGTTGTATGCTTGTGTGTTTCCTCTGATGTGGTTATGGCTTTGAGGATTTATGGTGGTGTTTTTGTGGTGATTTGGATGTATAATTTTGGGGGAAGGGTTTTTCCGGTGGTCGATACTGTCTTGTGCCTTACATATGTGAGGATCATTGGTAGGACTGTTCGATGGTGGCAGATCCAAATTGCTAGTGTTTGCCAAAATTTGTTTGGGACGTGGTTGACATCACCAGATTTGCTTCAATGGAGGAGCAAAAGTATTTTTCAAGATTTCAGTGGTCTTTCCTTTTCTGAGGTTGGGTTTTCTCTGTCCTGTTCCCTATGTCAGGACATTTATGTAGCTGATCTTTGTGCAGCTTATTCTTATAAGGAGGTATGCCCGATCGAGTGGGTTTTGCAACCAACACTTCTTTTCACGTCACTTCTAACCTTAGATGCTCAGGAAGCTGTTGGAGTTCTTGATGTTGCTTTTATTCTCTTATATTGTGTGGTGATTAGCTTTCCTTACATTTGTTTTGATTTTGTTGTATGTTTCAGTCTTCTTATTTCAGTTTGTATTCTCAGTGTAATCGTCATGTTCTGTTGTAACTTTTATCTTTAGTATTAATATAAATTTCCTTTCGACCCAAAAAAAAAAATATGCTCCTTAAGATTTGAATTTGTACTCTCCTCTTGCCTTACCACCTCAACCAAAAGTTGTAGTGCTATAACCACATATTGTTAGAATCACAATAAACCCAAACCCACCAAATGTGACTGTAAAAATGAATATCGCTACTTTTTTAGCATTCTGTTAATAAAATATTAATATTAGGAAATTAAAAGGATAACTTTAAAAGAATAAAATAAAATACAAATTGTAAGTCAGGTTGCTTATGTACATTAGATCAAGTTATGTGATCAAATTTGTTATTTTACTATTGTTCATTGTTAAAATGCACATATACTTGTAAATTCACTAATGAAACACTTGCAAATTTGTTCATCGTTTCTTTTATAAATTTTCATGCACACACTTATGATCAGTCACCTAAGAAATATAGACACTTGTTACTTAACTATTTTTAATTGTTAAAAAACGAATGTGTTGTTGTAAATTCACATATGAACTTGACCTAATGAACAGAAAAAAAACTTGACCTAAATTCTGTGATAAAATAAAATGTTGTAAGAAAGTTAAAATAATTAAATTTACTAACATGTAATCATTTATACTTTATCCCATATTTGGTCAGGGTAGAACTCGGTTTTTAGAATACTGTATGAGGATTCAATCCAAAAATAAAAAAATAAAAACCGGGTATAAACTAATATCAATACAAAAATAAGACATACAAAAAATAAGGTGCCCCTATTTTAAAATTATAAACGTCTTGTCATCTTTTTAATTCATAGTCTTCTACTGAGTTTAAAGTTCTATATGTAGGAATAAAACAAACCCCTAAATTAATTCTTATAGTTAAGATCAGATGAAGTAATTTAAGCATAATTTAAATAGACTTATCTAAATCAGTAATTTTCATGCCTACTTGTGTGTGACTGCGTTGAAATAATCATGGTCTCGTCTAGTTTAGTGTGAAGATCATATTGAAGTACCACTCTAGCCCTTAGTATAAGGTTATTGTGAACCGAAAAAAAAAAAGGGCCCTAAACATAAGTTTATTTAGAGAGATAATAATGCTTTTTATTTTATTTTATCCATATTTAATACACATGGGAAAAAGAGAATGGGAACAAAGATGTGAGAATGATTTATAAATATAAAGAGAGGAAGAAAGAATTTTAATAAGGGTAAAGTTGAAATATGTTATCAATTTAAGACATTTAATTTACTTAACTGTTGTGTTTTAATAGGTGATAATTAGTTAAAACGAACTTATAATAGCATGAGAGTGGTATGAGCCATGAGATTATGAATCTTCAATGTTCAAAATCATAGTTGGTTGCCATTTTGCCTTCTTGCAAATACTCCCTATTCAAAAATTCATAATGCTTATACTGGATCAGACCCATTTTGGAATCACGGAAAGAGAAGAAATCCTTTTTGTTTTGTTTTTTATTTAATACTCCCCTCAGTCCTTGATTAGAGCAGTTGATTTTTGTTGGATAAATTAATGAAATTAAATAAGTTATATTAAAATATTTTAATTTATTATTTTTCTTTAAACTTATTTGTTGACTTATAAACTAATATATAATCTAATGATACACAATATATACTTTGATTAAGTAATCTAACAGCGATCTTGAAGGAGGATACGGTGGCGGATGGCAAAAAAAGAATCAGCAATGAAATTCTGGTGTGGGGTGATGTTTCTAAGCATAGTTTCATTCATGATTTCTTTTGACAAGAGGAAAATGAAGGAATTAAAGAAGATGATTAGCGTGTTTTAGAAAATACATTATATTAATTAACTTTCTTAATCTAATCAAATTAGGTAAATAGACTTTACCAGACGAGTACTATCTAAGTATCCACTGCATGTCAACTAAGGATGCTGGCTACACATAGATATATCGGTAAAGATATTTGCCATTAACATGACATAAATAACGGATTACAGAAATTAACTGCCATCAAATTTAAAATGTAAGTGAAGGTGGACTCTACAATTTCTCGTATTAAAAGGAGAAACTTCTCCAATATTTTTCTGAAAATTAATAATTTTTTCTGTCAACTTGAGAATGAAATCAATTTTTCTTATAATTAAGAGCAATGATCTGAGGGAGCCACGTCATAGCACAAACCGCTGTGTATGTATGTCAAACTTCTCAGAAGATGATAATTGTGCATCCTGTAAAACCCAATTCAAAACCTTTTTTGTAGAATCAACTTTACATATCATTGTAATTAAATTATCCAATAGCATATCCAATATTATGAACTAATGTATATAGACACACACACATATATTCATATATGTAGAGAGATAGAACAGGTGATGGCACGAGGCACAAGATTGAGGGAACACAATAACCACGCCAAGTAGTCAAAGATATACAGGGCTCATTTATGACATTTCTACATGTCTTTCAAGGCCTATTAAGTGAACAAAATAAAATAACTAAAAAGGAAGTGTAATTGTATTCTTAAAAAGGTAATTTTGTATATGGGTAATATTTTTGTACCTCTTCAGGAAGAAAGTAATTGGAAAAAAAAAAAAAGAGGGTAAATTATACCCAAAAAAATCACCTAAACTTTGTCATATGTATATAATTTCCTTGACTTTTGAAACTTTACAATAAACCTCCCTAAACTCTTACATTTCTTCAAATAATTCTCATACTATTATTAGTTTTGTTCATTATTTATTTGAAAATGACTCAAAGTTTAAGGGATTTATCTACATTTTAACTCACAGTTTAAGGAGGTTATATGCATATAAAAATAAAGTTTAAAAGGTATAAAATTGATTAGTTTAGGATTATCTGCATAAATGTGAACGTTCACGGGGGTTTATTGTAAAGTTTCAAAAGTTAGGGAGGCTATTTACCAATAACAAAGTTCAGGAGTTTTGTATAATTTAGCCCAAAAAATTAGAGTTTAACAAACAGGGTATATAGACAGAGAAATCTTTCCATTGTGGATAACAAACAGGGTATATAGACTTTGGTTATAGTCAATACCTGTCTGATGTGATCCATGCCAAGCATTTTATTTAGCAGTGAAATGATTGGACCATTCAGGGCAACTATACCAACTTTAGCTCCTCTGATTGCAGCTCGAATGGCACTTAGCAAGCGACTATAGGTTAATCCAGGTTCATTTTGAACTGCTTGTATGAAACTATAGGTCAAAGCACCAGTAACAACCTTTCCACCAAAGGCCTACCAAAAACAGGCAAAAACCCCAAATAAGTCCATGATTCTCAAAAACACTTATGATCAAAAGAATGAGAAATGAATTATGTATACTAACTGATGTATCTACAGAGGATCCTGCATCATCACAAGCTGATATACAAATTGCTAGCCCTCCTCTTGTACCTTTATAATCAGCCATGGGTCGTGTATGATCTTCCCAGGTGTAAAACCCTTCCCTTATGGAACAAAAAAGAAGAGCTAATGTATTGTTGACATATCAAAAACTGATATTTAAGTATTGTGAAAACTTTTGTTCCTTTTCGTTTTATTCCCCATGTTGTCCTACGTCAAGAACTCAATTCACCACAAGAACAAGAACAGTATTAGAGAATATATTAAAAAGAGTGTCTCATATTGATTAATTAGAGAAGTAATAGAAGGTGTATAATGTTAAAGGGAAGTCCTATCAAATTGGCTCAGGCTATTTTAATAGAAGGATAACCCCAACATATACCTCTATCTCAAAATTCTAATAAAACAGCACAGGAGGTTTCAGACAAACAAGACTTCTCTAAAACTGACCTGCTCATCTTGCACACAAAAGGAAGATCAAGAATGGTTCCACTATGGCACGCATCAATAATGGCGTGAAGCTTTGAACCACGAGGCAGTGGCCTCACAATTGTTGCGTTGATCTCATCATCAAGTATCATCCCATTGATCTCATAATCAACTGGTAATAGTGTTTCATCGTACCCGTCTATCTCATCCATGTTACGGTCCACTTCTTGTGTGCCATGCCCTGAGAAGTGGAACACCAATGAGTCCCCTGGCCTGCAACCCTCCACCAGCCAACGCATGGCTGTTTGAATGTTCTTTTTGGTTGGGATTTTCAATGGGTTTTTCTCCTCCTTATCATCTGCAGATAGGTTTTAATTGTCCAAAATTAGTGTAGAACGAGACAAACTGAGATCTTAAACGACCTAATGATTCAAATTAGACCAGTGCCTCATTGCTATTTTCTTTTCATCATTTCGAGGCAGGCTTCATCCCTGAATTTTTCACTTGGCTAAATTTAGATACCACCATGTACATTTGTACTTGCCATAGTATCAAAATAAGCACTGTCATAGGCCAATGCCATATATATAATAGAGATAAGGGTCTTAAATACTATGGAAGTTTTTGCTCAAGAGCACTAGTAAGATGGAAGGTTTTTTTTTTTGACCAAAAATGCCACGGAAGTTCACAAAACGTAACAATTTTGCCCCTCCGTTAATTTTGACCGTTAAGTTTAACTAAAGGTGTGTTTGGTTTGAGAGAGGGGGAGGGAGGGGGAGAGAAAAAAAAGGAGGGGAGAGGAAAACTTGTGGGCCCCACTACACTCAATTTTAAAAAAGATTTTCCCTCCTCTCCTTTTTTTTCTCTCCCCCTCCCTCAAACCAAACACACCCTAAGTGCACACATAGTATGCCACCTCATCAATCATAAGTATCATTTTTTCCCCGGAAGTTTACAAAACGTAGCAATTTTGCCCTTCTTTCCCTCAATATTAAATTTGACTATTAAATCAATCAAAAACCACACATGCCATGCCTTGAAAAGGTCGAACTTGGAGTCAGAGAATGAGGTCCTTGAGATGTTGAGCTCAAGGCGGCCAAAATTTGTGAAGCCAAACTGATTTAGGGACTGAAAGGTCTGTCGCAAAACCCAGAGGAAGCATCACTTATGATCTAAGCAAATTATCAGTCTATACAAATGTAAATATTATCACTATTACTTTGTTTTACTGAACCAATTTTTGGAACAATTCATTTCTCATTTTGCGTTTCATTTGCTTAGATCATAAGTGATGCTTCCTCTGCGTTTCTTCGACAGACCTTTCAGTCCCTTTGACCAGTTCAACTTCACAAATTCTGGCCGCCTTGAACTCAACATCTCAAGGATCTCATTCTCTGACTCCAAGTTCGACCTTTTCAAGGCATCACTTATGTGTGGTCTTTAACTGATTTAATAATCAAATTTAACATTGGGGGAAAGAAGGGCAAAATTGCTACATTTTGTAAACTTCCAGGGCAAAATTGCTCCTCAGTGAAAACTTCTGGGGCAAAAATGATACTTAACTAATTTGATTGATGAGATGGCATGTGTTATAGAAACTATTATTGTAAACCTAGGGACTCAATTGTAAACTATCTCTAGGGACTTAAGTGAACAAAAATATAATTAGTAGGATAATTAGTAAACTAATTATCTTACTAACCCGGGAAGCTATCAATTATAAATAGCCATCCCCTCCCATTGTACAAGCATGTTTGGCATGCCATTGCATAATTCAGCTGTGTGAGAGTCTTGGAGCTCTCTTCTTCATCTCTAGTCTCATTTCTTGTGTCTTTCTACTCTTATTCTTGTGTCTTTCTGTCTTAATCTCCATTCTTGTTCTATAATTTCTATAGCAGTGGTATCAGAGCTGTCCCTCCTTGGCTGCTTCTATTTGCTGTTTCTGTCTCTTGTTGATTCGGTACTCATCATCTTTTGTTCTGTTTCTGATAAACGAAAAAGGGAAAGAAAAAAAAGACTTCTGTTCTGCCTGCTTTGTTCTATTCTCTCTTATCGAAGAAGAAGAAGAAGATAATAAGAACTGGTCTGAAGGCGAAGCGCATTGGTGATCAGAATTCATCAAAGGTCCTTCACAGAAACATCAAGACTCATTCTTGAATTCACAGGTCCTCTATTTTGGCAATTTTTTTCAACGCTTCTGCTCTGTTCTCGGCTGGTTCTGAGTGTTGCGAGATTTTGGGTTCATGACGCGTCATTGTATCAACCTTCGGCGGATTCTTATTCTAATTGACTTGTCAGCTATTTCCATTGAATTGTCGGCGAATTGCACCGACTAGGTTGACTGGGTCCATTGGTATCTTGTGCATCGTCGACGCTCTGTTTCATCGAACTTGGCTGATTCTGCAATCTGGCGTCAACTTCTTTTTAATTCTGAATTGTCGATGGTCGGTGGTGTTATAATTGAATTGGGGTGTCGGCATATTACAACTGAATTGGCTGTCGGTAGGAATTAATTGAGCTGTCGGTGGAAATTAATTGGGTCCAAGAACGCTTACTTTCTGATTCTTGAATTCATTTTGTGGTGAGCTGTCGGCAAGACTCCGACTACTTTCAACAATAACAGAAGGCATTCATTCTTGGGTTCGGTCTGGTTGGCTGGCTCTGTTTTATTACAGGTTTTGGCAGTGGTGAATGGTCCACACCCGATCTACATTAGTAAAAACAATGGAAGCTTGAGTCTCGGCCATTGAAGAACAGCTTCGACTGCTGGACAAAATAGACGATATGGAACAAAAGATGGGGAATCTTGAAGAAAAAATGGGGAAACTTGACCATTTGGAAGAACAAATGGGGAAACTTGACCAACTTGATCAATTGCAAGAACAAATGAGACGTCTGCTGCAAGCAACGGAGCGCCAGAATGATGATCAGCAACGCCAAAGACGTGGGCATGGATGGGGAAATGATCAAAACCACGGTGAACCACAGCACCGACCTACCCATTTCACCAAGATGGAATTTCCACGTTTTCATGACCGCGACGTGGAAAGCTGGATATCAAAATGTGAGCGTTTCTTTCATCTTAATGGCACCGCTGAAGCGGAAAAGGTAACAATGGCCTCAATCGGACTTGATGAGGCAAGTTTCGCATGGCATGTGGCCTCAGAGCGTCGGTGGCGACGTCCAATGGGATGGAATGAGTACGTGGTTCATCTTCGAGACACATTTGGACTTCCCGTTGATAAGCCAATGGGGGAATTGTCACGATTGCGGCAAACTGGCACTCTCACAGAGTTCAACACTAAGTTTGACTCCCTTTCAGCCAAGTTGGACTTATCAGAGGAATACTTAATTGAGATTTACATAACTGGGCTTAGTGAGGAAATTTCACACACAGTGCTCTTGTTCGATCCTAATTCATTGGGAGAAGCACGACGCTTAGCAAAGGTACAGGAAATGTCAATTAACCATAAGGCATCGAAAAAGGTTGGTGATAAGTATGCAAAACCGGTGACGGGTTCGCTTTCGATGGTTCCATATGGGGCTACCACGAATGTTGGACAAAACAAGGATATGATTGCAATATCAGCTGACCCCATTAATGCTACAAGGAGCTCAGCCAGAAATGTAACTTTTCTTGAGAAAACAGCGGAGAAATCCTGGAGAAATTCCACAATATTGACAGTTGAAGATGAAGCAGAGCATAGAGCTAAAAATCTCTGTTTCTACTACCATGAACCTTTCACAAGAAACCACTCTTGTCCCCAAAGGCAAAAAATGAGGTTGCAATTTATGGAGCTTATTGAAGTGGCTGATCATAGTGGTGCAAGTCATGAAACTGAGATTGAAGAGGATAAGGTTGCACCTCTTCTTTCACTTCATGCTATTCATGGGGTGGCTACCAATGAGGCTATGCGTATTCAAGGCTATATGGGGAAACGGGTTATTCAGATTTTAATTGATACTGGCAGCACCCATGATTTTCTAGATTACAACCTTGCTGTCAAGTTGGGATGGAAGCCATCAGCAACTCCTTTAGTGATGGTTCAAGTGGCCAGAGGGCGGAAATTGCAGATTTTTGGTGTATGGCATGGGTTTAGATGGAACATGCAAAGTTTGGAATTTATAGGTGACCTCAAGATTGTTCAACTGAACACATTTGATATTGTTTTGGGGCTGACATGGATGAAAACCATTAGAAATGCCTTGTGGGATTTTGAGAAACTTTCTATGAAGTTTTGGTACAAAGGGAAAGTCTGTGAGTTACAATGCAATGGCAAGGATATCCGGAGGAAGAAGCTACTTGGGTCTCCTTATTCAACTTGAAACACCAATATCCAGAATTTCCATTGCCAAACCCTTGAGGTCAAGGGTTGTTTTAGAGGGGGGGGGGGGGATTGTTATAGAAACTATTATTGTAAACCTAGGGACTCAATTGTAAACTATTTCTAGGGACTTAAGTGAACAAAAATATAATTAGTAGGATAATTAGTAAACTAATTATCCTACTAACCCGGGAGGCTATCAATTATAAATAGCCATCCCCTCCCATTATACAAGCATGTTTGGCATGCCATTGCATAATTCAGCTATGTGAGAGTCTTGGAGCTCTCTTTTTCATCTCTGGTCTCATTTCTTGTGTCTTTCTACTCTTATTCTTGTGTCTTTCTGTCTTAATCTCCATTCTTGTTCTATAATTTCTATAACAGCATGCCACGTGTAATGAGGTGGCATGTCATGTATACACTCAGTTAAACTTAACGGTCAAAATTAACGGAGGGGCAAAATTGCTACGTTTTGTGAACTTCCATGGCATTTTTAGTCCAAAAAAAACTTCTGTCTTACCAGTGCTCCTAAACGAAAACTTCACTGGCATTTAAGACCCTTATCTCTATATAATAAGTATACCTGTTCAAATGAGCCAACCTGACTGAAATAAGTGAACCCATTTTGTTATGGATAAAAATAATATATCGATGGGGCTTATCTTATCTTTTTGTGGGTTGATGATGATATGTAAATATATTAGTTAGTTAGTAGTTAGGGGGTTAGTTGTATTTGTTAGTTAGTCGGTTGTTGGTTAGTTGTTAGTAACTAATGATAGTTAGTTAAGGGTAGTAGGTACTAGAGGTATTGCCTATATAAGGCATATGACTCTTCATTGTATAGTTATGCTTTTGTTGTTCAAATGAATGAATGAGAGCATCAGATTTCTCTTCCCACTCCCTCTGTTCTCTCCCTCTCTTGTTTCTCTTCCCAAATCCTCCAATTTCTACAACTTTCCTATCAGATGAGTTATCAGTTTCAAACATGTACGGATGTACCCCATAAAAACAGTTTGGAAAAAAAATGAAAACGTGAAATTCAGTTTGAGCTAGAAATCAATTAAGACAAATTTATATGACTAATTGAATATTATAATAAATTTAAATTGAGTTAGACCCGCTGTGACAGCTAGAAAATTATTAACGGAGATGAAATTACCTGTGAGCATAAGAATGGAGTCGCCAGGGAACCCAAACTGATTGATGAGAAAATGTCTCATGAACTTAACATCATTCAAAGAACCCTTAAGCTTGTAACTTCGTCCATGGTAGCAAATTCCACATAACAATGCCCTCTTTGAGCCATAAGCAGAGGCAGGAACCAATGGAGCTGGTGGCCTTAATAGCTGAGGCTGAGGATAATAGCCATAATTAGGTGTCCCATAGGCTACATTGCTGCTAAATGAACCAGTGATCATAGTATTTATGTACCCTCTTAACCTGTTTGCAGCATGAGACATAGAGTTGTAAACCAAACTCAGTGTATTGCTCGCTTGACCGATCTGAGTGATGCCATGGCACACTGCACACTTGAAGACGTGAGTCTCTGGTGTCACTAACAGTAGTCTTCCACAGTGACTGCACCTTTCTTTTCTCTCTGCCATGGTGTGCTTTCCTTTTGTAAGCTTTTTAAGAGTGATGATAGGCTAATAAAAGAAGGAAAGGTTTTAGAAAACGTGAAACCATAGGAAACTTCTCATTAGAGGTGCCTCTATGAAGCTTTATTTTATCTTTATCTGCTATGGGGATTGGAGAGCCATGCGCAGAATCAGATTCCACCAGCATTTTCTAGTGGAGACAGAATATCTTGACTTTCTTGTTGCTGCCATTTACAATGGATATAAAAGTAGACAAAGAATAAAACCTAAACTGCAAAATAAGCAATCCCTGATTTCTAGCTTTCTTATATGACTATAATTTAAAAACTTTTGACGCATTATAGGATGTGAACCGTTAGTCAATGATTTGTCTGGGAAAAAATCCTAATTCAATCTTCTGAAGATTGTGTCATTTTTTATTTGAGCTTTTTTTGTCTCACTTTCGTGATCAGAGAATATGATTTCATTCCAATATCATCCTTTCAGGCTAATAAAATGATTTCAGCACAATCTTTCTAGAAATAGAAAACTGCCATACTTCCAGGTTCTACAATGGTATTAAAAGTAAAATAAAATATTGATAAAATTGTCAACTTGAAGTCTAGAACACTTCTCAAATTGAATGCGTTGGTCACTGGTCAGAGTAAACAGTGTTTCGAGGTTTCATCATTCATGCAAGTACTTTTACTGAATCACATGCGTTTGAACTAAATTCCTAATAAACCATTGACTATCAAGGAAAAGATGACCATGCTGATTATCTTCTACTCTGTCTCATGAATTATCCAAATGCTCATTGTTTGAGCTATTTTGTCACAACGAGAAAATGACTGAAGTAGACTGAAAATTGCACATTTTGTTATTTACATGTTATGAAAGGTATATTAAGCCATTCGGTGTGTTAATCTGTGAAGAAATATTGCACATGACATGTCTCTACTAAACACAACCTAAGTAAAGAACCTTCCCTTTATATCAAAGTTGTGTCTTCACACTGTTTCATAAGACACAGCTTTTTCTCATGTAATTCCACGTTTGCATCCCTATGACTGGATAGGGTGAACATGATGCCAAATTAGGCCAACAGTTATTACAGGAAAGTTGAACAAGACTACGTTATTTTGACAAAACAAAACTTCAACCTAGAACTTGACAGGAAAGCTGTACAAGACTACGTTATTTTGACAAAACAAAAGTTCAACCTAGAACTTGAGAACAAAATTATCTTATGTCTATTAAACAATGGGTTTATTATAACATTTATGAAGAATTCAATTCTAATCATAGTTCTAATTCTCATAAACATACAATGCTAGAGGACAAATAAGTAGTAGCTGCTATCATCCATGAATTGAAAGGTCTAAATGATCAACTCTGCAATCAATTGTTAGAATCAATAGGTCTTCAAATCGTTCATTGCTTCATTTGAAAAAATGGAAACCCTTCTTATTGGATGACCATGAAACTTCCCAAAAATCGAAATTCTTGCCGCAAGTTCCCAATTCACACAGGAAAGGGTCACAGGTTTGATAGATTCATCAAAGTTCACACTTCACAGAAATTACATCTTCATGGGGAAGACTATTGTGAAAAAATTTTAAAACTTATAGAGACCATTCATAGCATGTCAATTCCAACTAAAACAAGTGTTTCTATTCTTTGTTTACTCTCTCTAAAGGAAGCAGGAACCAGATTCATGGTTCTGGAAACCACAGATGCTTTGCTAATTGAAGGATAAAACTTATTTACATTTTTAGTATGTTTGCTGCAGATAAAAACCCAACAAAAAAAATATATTTTACAACTTACATTACATGATTAGTTATTCAGAAAAGTTTTCTCTGCAACATGTTTTTCTATTGGCAAATGGCTAAAAATATTTTATGCAAGTGTTGTCTCTTGTTTAAAATGAATATGAAATGTTTTTTTCAATCCAATTATAGATTTAGCTGTATGACGAGCAAGAACATCATGAGATACAGATGAACTGTTGAACATTTCTATTTTTTTCCCCCCGCTTTGTGATTTTCTCCATTTTCCCCTTGCGCTCTTGAAAGAGTTTAGTTGAGAGTGTCAAAGTAAGCACCCAGTTTATGTTCAGTTTCTGGTTTTCCCATTCATGATCTGAAGATCTAAAAAAAAAACTAACATTGTCTCAGCAAGTCAAGTGAATGAAGGTGAAGAAAAGAAAATTCATTTTCTGGATCAAGAATGAATGATGGGTCCAAGCTGTTAGTCTCATTTTAAAAACGGTAGCATCAAACTTTTCAGTTTCAAAGTACATATTATGTCTGAAGGCAGGGAATTTACATGCTGCATGGTTTTGTTAAGAAAGGGTAGCTATATTTTGTTATGCATATTCCTGTTCTATATAAAAGAATCATTTGTCACAAACGACGGAAAAGTAATAAAGCTGTAGTTCCCTATAATATCCTCCCTTTAAAAGGATATTTTGTTCTTTCGATATTATTGAATGCTTCAAGCTAAAGGTCATTTACTGAAGCCGATCTAGAAATTAAAATTCCATATTTTTACAAAAATGATTATGATCTTCTACAATAATGCTCCATACATTTAGGAGAGAGAGTTAAAGGCAGTCCACAGAATGTTCTTTTCATTTTAAAACTATTAAAAATATATATAGCTACAGGACAGGAAACATCAATAGCATTAAAACAATGTATATACTTTCTTACTTTGGACAGAAAAAAGCTTGATTGTACAAAACTCCTTCTACTAGAAGGAAACATTATGACAGAATAGACAATAAAAGTTGTACTGATAAGATTGTTGGTCCCACCTTACCAGCTCACAATGTGAATATCCTCTCAAAAACATCAAATTTTTCAGATGATGACAGAATAGGATCCTGAAAATTTCCATATAAATTCAATTCACGTTAACATAAATCATGAAATGCTAACTATGATTTAGAGGGAAAAAAGTTTACAGGATATTCTTAATATTGTTTAGGAGGTAACCCAAAGCTACTTTCACTACCATTGATGAACTATATAATCAGATTCTGTGCTTTAGAAATTGAAAAGAGAGACTTCTGACCCAGGAAAAACTTTGTAAGTTACCACATTTGTTCATCAATTATGCTTCATATTGATAGGACAAAGCTCTGCGAATGAGAAGAAAGCTCCCACTTGCTTGAGAGTTATACGTTTAGTTATCTTATGCTAGACTCTGGGAAGAACCATATCCGACTTACACAGCATGGATTTTAAGGATTATGTTAAATATTTATCAACCTATCCAGAAGCTTGTATAGGTAAGGGCCATGCGTTGACATTTATATTTACAAGAGGGATGTTTTGCTAGTGAAGTACCCATTACATAACCTATTAGTGAAGTAGTCAGTGCATCACCTGTTAAACAGTATCTTAGGATAAACTCTTGTGTTAGTACTAGGAATGAATTGGAAAGGAGCCAACCTGTGAAATATAATGCCGGCGAGGACCACGAAATATTCTGGGATAACAGCTCTTTTGATTAATCATTGCAATTCCCTCTTGAACCTTTTCTAGTATCCCTCCATATGTTATATTCTGGTTTTCTTTGATTGCTTTTATAAAAAGATGGGTCATAACACCCTGCATTCCCTTTCTAAAAGCCTGCATAAGCCGGTCAAAATTCAGGTAGTGAATAAGCATCCACATTTCCTTGTAAGGGGAAAATAGAAATAAATAAATAAATAAATTTTACTGTTGTATCAATAGCAATCTGACTATCTTCACAAGCGCTGAAACAAATGGCCAGACCACCACTGGTATGTTTTCTCATAGGCACTTTTGCAGGGGGTTTGTTGTCTTCCCACTCATGGCTGCAAGCAGTTAAGAGATGTTACAGATTATACTAAAAGTTACGGCCTACGGGCCTAGATTTAGTAGCTTAAGAATTTGAATTGAAGTGATCTAATTTTAGAGCCTTTATAATGAAGTAGTTGAGAGCCAGATCCACAACAAAGTTTCATGCCCGGGGTATAACAAGTGTTTGATCTGAAACAGTCATGGTGTAGAGATTGATCATTATGACTTCAGGGAAGTCAAAGTAAGGTTGGATTGTAAACAAAACAAATAGACAAAATACCCATAATGAACTTACTTCCCTAGTTTATAGACATAGTCAAGATCAAGAATTGTGCCACTATGACAAGCATCAACAATAGCATGAAGTGTAACGCCATTCTTTAGTGGCCAAACAAGGATCGAGTTTAAATCATTGTCAACGATCATGCCTTCTCATAGTGGCACAATTCTTGATCTTGGCTATGTCTATAAACTAGGGAGGTAAGTTCATTTTGGCCAAACAGTCATGGTGTAGAGATTGATCATTTTTACTTCAGGGAAGTCAAAGTAAGGTTGGATTGTAAACAAAACAAATAGACAAAATACCCAAAATGAACTTACTTCCCTAGTTTATAGACATAGCCAAGATCAAGAATTGTGCCACTATGACAAGTATCAACGATAGCATGAAGTGTAACGCCATTCTTTAGTGGCCAAACAAGGATCGAGTTTAAATCATTGTCAACGATCATGCCTTCTTGCAGAAAATCAACAGGACAAAGAGTTTCATCAAACCCATCAAGCTCGTCTTCCTTCAAATCAGGCTGCTGTAACCCATGTCCTGAGAAGTAAAAGACCAGTGAGTCTCCTGGTTTGCAGCCCTCCACAAGCCACTTTAAGGAGTCTAGTATGTTCTTCTTTGTTGGAACTAAATGTTGATCTTTCTCTCCTTCTGCAATTTGATTTAGTTAATTTAGGAAAGAGATTCATCTGTATATCAGTAGTTAATTTGGTTCTCTTTTTTTTCGGGGACATATGAGATATCATATGCTAAGAGAGAAAGAACCCTTCTATTTAATGAAAAATTTGTATCAATAATATTACCTAAAAAATTGCTTAAATGATTATTACATTTGATTACTTCAAGGCGTTAAGAAACAAACTGATAATAAACTCTTCATCTTCAAAATTTTATCAAAGATACCTTAATGTGGAATATCGAAGTTTGAGATTATTGTAAACTTTATATGAGGTTTTACATAGTTTTTGAGTGGTAGATTCTGATATTATATTATTGTTTTTTATAACCAAATGATTGAGAGTTCAGTTCATATTGTCTTGTTCCCAGTTAAAATTAAGTCCTAAGGGCAAATTAAAAGTTTAGTTATCAAGCTATTCATGGGATTTTGCTCAAAACTCAAAAGACATAAACTTTTGAAGTGGAGTGGTCCTTCACACAAAACAGCAAGATTTTAGCATAATATGGGTTCGGAAAAGTTTCATATACTCAGGCAGAAAAATTAAATGTTAATCAACAGTTGAGAGCATGCAAGATAGAATTATCAGCTATAAAAGGTTTCAAGAGATACCTGTGAGAATACGTATGCTCTCTTTAGGGAAATCAAATATTTTAACCAGCATCTCTCTCATATTCATAACATCATTGATGGTTCCCTTGAGCTTGTATCTCCTTTTCTTGTAAGTAACTCCACACAGCAGTGCTCGTTTGTTACATCTTCTAGACAAGGTGGAGGAGGATCCTGTTGAAGATGATGATGATGATTGATGACCCTGCACATTAGCATTTATTTGTTAAACCTGTGATGCAGAACCAAAGTAAAATGCTCTGAAGACAATTCAATAATCTCATTATTCTCAAATTAAAATATTGATATATAAGAATTCAATACATCACCTTATCAGACTGATTATGTTTAAACAATACCGAACCAAGTATTAGCTTTTGGCCGGGAATTGGACTGTCAGGGATCAATTGCCCATGTCCTGTAGTAACAGCTTGGCAGTTTGAGCATCGATATGCAGTAGTCTTTACAGGAACTATAAACTCTCCTCCACAGCCTGAGCAGGTAATCTTTGCCTGCTCATTGGGACGTGAGCAAATAATCCTCTGGCACTTATAGCAACCATACACAGTAGTGCTTGTGGGAAACAAAATACCCCTTCTGCAGGTTCCGCATTTTAGTTTAGCTTCCATAGTTTTCTGTGTAATTTTCTCTGAGCCAGAGAAGACTAAAATGCAAATGATGAAATGAAACCACATAAACCACTTTCACCTTCGTGAATTCATTTGTTATGATGGTTGTAATAACTTCAAAATCGAGGGGCAAACTCTCGAAGAAGTTTAGCTCAGACGTAGAAAGTTTATTTTGGGGAAAGCACTTTTGAAGCAAAATCCTATAAATACGGCCCCAGGGAATGCGATTATTAATAAGAGAACTGCGTTGTAAACAAAATTTGAGAATACTCTAAAAGGGTCACAGTAACATAGAGAAAATTGATTAATGGGATATTGGAAATTATAGCAGATATAAGAATCAAACCGCACTCTTGAGGCAAATGTAGGATGCTGAATTTGATATGTCGGCGTACGCTGTCACTCGATTCTGCAGTGCAAAAGTTGGCCCCAGATGCCGAGATTCACGGAAAAACCCTAAAGGCAAACCACTTGCGAATTCATATGAAACAAGGGGAAATTTGTATTGATCAAAGGCGTATCTCATTTGCGCGTTGAGCTAAGATATGCTTTTCTTGATTCGCACCACAAAGTAGCTAATAGCTAGAACCAGATTCTCGCGACTTTTGATTTCTTGGGTCGCTGAAAGTGTAATTTACTAATTTTTCATTGGCATTGTTTTTTTCCTTTCTTGCTTCTTCTTCTTCCTCTTCTTCCAGTTGCGTAGCTTGATTGGCTTCTTGAATATTAACAACAAAAAGCTTCAAGAGAATCATCGGCGATTCTCACAAAGATCAAACGTCTGGCTTAGCTAATGTGGTTCAGCCATCAATTTGCGACTTACGAATCAGTTCGGCGGGCAAGAAATTCAACTCCGAATATTGGGTCACTTTGTGCATGACAGTTTACAGAAACGTAGCCAGGGACGTGGATTCTTCCATACAACGTTTTCAATGCGCCACCTCGCCAAAAGACAAGCCAAAATTTTTTACAGTAATATCTCACAGTCCTACCTTTGCTTGTATTAATTTCACGTTTAATGGGTTAAAATGTAAATTTGTTTAAGAACATTTTTTTATTGAGGAGCAATGTTGTTTTGGAAAATTTTAAGTTTGTTATTACCTTAAAAATATTAAAATTGAGCAATATTGTCATTTACCATTAAAAATAGTCAACTTTAGTTTATGAACGGTACGGGGCAATATAAATACGTTTTAAAACTTTTAAGGTAATATTGAACCTAAAAAACTTTTGGGGCAATATTGTTCTTTAGTGTAAACTTCAAAAATATACACCTTAATTAATTTATCTAACTTCGTTAACCTAATTTAATTAAATTAAAGAAATTATTTAAATTATTTAATATGATATACTCCTTCGGTCTTTAACATAATATATATTCACCTATTCGATTAGATTAAAAAAGTTATTTATTTTAGTTAATATGATTTATATTTTTTAAACAACTATAATCATCTTCCTTAAATCTCTCATTTCCTTACCTCCTTAATTATTGTCAAGGAGGTATTAATATGGACAAATTAGGAAAAGATTGATTGAGATGAAAACTATGTTTTATAATAAGGACCAAAATCAACTCCTCAAATATGTCTTATATTAAAAACTGGACTCATATAGATTTGCCAGTGGACTGCACCTGGACTTGTCAGTGGACCACACCTAAACTTGTCAATGCACCGCATTTGGACTTGTCAGTTGAATGCACATGGACTTGTCAATGGAATGCCCCCGGACTTATCAGCGAAATTAGAATTTATTGTAAAAAAGTGTCATGGGACTTAAATGCAAATTTAAGATCTTCAGAGATCTTTTTTTCATTTTTTCTATTGCTTGGCACCTAAATGCAATTTGCCTTTCATTTTTTTTATAAGAAACAATTTTCATAAAAACAATAAAATGATAATACATCATAAATCTGCAATCATAACTGAAGATAATTGCTGGGAAGGGGGAAAAAAGATTTTCGTTCATTACCTTTCTCACCTGATCAGACTCAAATAATTCTAGTAAGATACCTACATCCCAATGGCTATTATATCAAAGGACTAAAATAAAATAATTTAAATTTTTTTGAGGGACTACAATGAAATATTTAAAACTATTATTGATTAAAATGTAATTTTCATAAACTATGGGTAATTTTCTGTAATTTTATCTAACCCTCTTTTCACAGATTTGAAATTCCCAGAAATTCAGGTGAATTTTTTTGACATTTTTCCATATTCTCACCCCGTCGTTAAAATTCCTGGCTTCGCCCCTGCTACATCCTTATACAAAATGTTGTTTGTGCTTGGTCTAGTCCCTTTTGGTAGCAAGGAGAGTTTCTTGAAGCAAAAGACGTGAAGCTTTCTGTTTTGGGGGAATTTGAAAAGAAATATGAATTTAAAATTTATAGTAATGCTCCTCTTAAGCAACACATGCAATGACATAAAAATGCTACTTTATAGTTCTTTGCTACATAAAAGATTGAATTGGCTGGCCTTGGAAACATATCCAGGATTAATAAATTGTCAGTGTTCCTCTCTTTCCTTTCCTTACGAAGAAAGTTCATCCATGTTCAAGAATGATGTCTGTTGAGAGACTCACATGAGAAGGAGATGGAGGACTAACTCCGGCTAAATTTCAATCCTTGAAAGCCAAAACAATTGCAGAAGCAGCAAGATCAATTCCCTTGATTACTTCTGAAGGAAGGACTGGTTTGATCTTCTAATATGTGATTTGATTCCTCTTCATCCAGATGGTTGACAAAAGCTTGATCGTCTTGATCATCAAATATATCAAATATATATTACTAAATCTCTAAGCAACTCATTCATTGGTACATGGTGGCATGCCAACTAAGCATCTCCTTCATCATTTATTGGTCATTAGCGGATACACGTGTTCATCTTCCTCGTCTCTTTTCAATATATTCAGAATAATTCCGGAGTCAACATTATCTTTAATATCAATGGTTGTTGGTAATTGATATCATTAATTATAGTTTTCCTCTACGTGGGACTATTACATTCCTCAAGTATCATAATTGAGTTTTGTGTTCCCCATGCGTAGACTCCATCGTTTAACCAAGTATATCTGCATCTATTTATACCGTTTTGTTAAGTAGTCATTTGCAGAGTTCAAAAAATCATTACAGTATAAACGTTCATCAGTTTTAAGCCTTATTTGTCTGGACGAAATGGCATTTGTTCAAGCTCTTTTCTTAGAAATGGGTTCTGTTAGAGTGTCATCGTTCATTGAAGTTAATAGCACCCAGAATAACTGGTCTTTATTAGTCAAGGTTCTTGACTGTTTCTGGGACATTCCACCAACAAGGATGCACAAGCAAATGACGTTCAATGTCGTCCTTGCTGATTGTCAGGTTTTTCGCAGTTTTAACCATATTTAATAATACATTTCATAACTGTGTTGGCTTTTTCACCTTCTGATCAATTTTTCCTTACTGTAGGGGTTCATTGCCTTAGCTATCTGTCGTCGCCGTGATATCATCCGTAGGCTTTGTGGTGTATTGGTCCCTGGATTTTGCTTCCTCATTAGTAGATTTTCCGTTCTACCTGGTCCAAATATTATTGTTAACCATGAGATTTTGTACCGTTTCGATTTAGAGATCGTAGACGAAAGGTATTATTCGTTAATCATTCATCATTTATGTCTCTTTTATTTGGTCAATTGATAACACGGTTCTGCTTTGGTCCTTCTATTTTAGTTTCATCCTTCATTTTATTGTTTCTGCTTTAAATTGTTTAACATGTTTTTCTTTTTTCATCCAGAAGGACACTCGAATGATGGTTAGATTGTTGAATATCAGTCTCATGGATAAGCACTGCTGGAAATTGATGGAGGGTGCCTGCTATGAGATTTCACGTTTCTTAGTCCGTGAAGGTGGTGAAGGAGTCCATCATTCCATTCACATTGTAATCACAAATAACTCCATCATAGCTCCTTCATTCCACGATTCAATACCAAATCATTGTTTCATCCTTAACTATGTTGACGACACAAATTGGTGGGGGCTTCCAACTAATCATTTTTTGATCGGTAAATATTTAATGGCATTGTTTACATTATAAGAGTCTGTTTTTTTTCTTTTCTCAATTTGTTCCAAGTTATTCATATGTTCTTTTTTTCGTGTGTTTAATAATTCAGATGTTTGTGGAATTCTTCGAACGTACCATCGTGCATCTAATTACATTTACTCCATGTCTTTGATATTGGAGCTTGAAGACAAACGGTATTCATAGTTGAAAAATGTTGTACCTTTCCATGCATGTAAACAATGTTTTCTTTTCTATGGACAGCATCTCATTTATACTTTCACAATATTGCAGGAAGAAATTTCTCATCAGATGTTTCTTGCAAGGAGATGCATTTAAGAGGACACTTCCTCTTTTGGAAGGCTTCAATGTCAATTCAGGAGTTTTCATTGTAGTCCAGTATGTCAGGATCGTGAGAAAAATTGAGAGAGGTTCCTGTAGCATTATATTAATAAGATTGTATGTTTAATATATCTCGTCCATTTGTCTACCATCGTAATATTTTCCCTTTTGCTATTTTAGGTGTTGAGCTGTCGTCTGTCATTGGTGCTACTAGAGTTTTTGTAGATCCAGATTATCCAGAAGTTGCGCAGGCAAAGAACATGATACTTGGGCAGTGTTAAATGTGTTTCTTCTTTTTGTTTTGTCACAGTGAAGTTTTTTCATTTCATATTCATGACCTTTTTAACTTTGGCATGTGTTAAGTAAACACTATGTTCAGTTCATTCCTCTGATTGTCAGACGTATGATATCGCCTTTTCCATGAATTGTTGTTCCTTTTTAAAAACTCCTTTATAATGCAATAGTAATAGGATATTTGTCATTTGTTATCATGATGATTTCACTTTGTTCACTTTAGGTGACTCTTCATTTATTACTGATGAGGGGCAGTTACACTGTTTCGTTTAGTAAGTTTGATGTGTGGTTGCAATTAATTTGTGATAAATGTGCATTAAACAACTCCCGTTGAACGCTACCTAGTATATAAGTCCGTTAATTCATTTCGAACTTGCAAGAATAATGATATCAGTTATCAGACTGGTGTACACGCGATATCCTATTTAATTTTCCAAAGTTGTTTGTAGTTCCACAATTCACACTAAACAACATAACACATGCATTTGTGTTAAATAATAACTGTTGCTGATATAATTAGTGATATACTCTTCTACCATTCAAATTCATTTTACTTATCTTTATACTAGTGGAAAATGTTTTTCATTTTTAAATTTTTAAACAATACGGATATTGATGCCCTCATAATTAATTTTATCAAATATCATCAGGGTACATTGTTTTCCAATATCATTATGTATTTCAGACTATATATTCTATTTTTGGCGTCATTTCGGAATTATTTGTTTTTTAGTAGTAGAATTTTCTGAATTGCAATTATTTTAAAACAAATTTAGCCCTTTCAATTATCATGACCGTCTGTTTTCATTTATTATTCAACCGCTTCGATTAAGTAAATGTCAAAGGAATATTTTAAAAATCTCATTTAATGGCATGACCATCATGCGGAAGTCTCGTATGAAATTTTCAATGTGCAACTGTACACACGTTTGGGGTTTTCTTTTCCCCGATTTTCAACAATGATTGTGCATACTTCATTCTTTTCCCGCGAAATGTAACCTTTATAAAAAGCTATAGAGGCTCTTTTTTTTTTTTTTTTGAACACTAGCTATAGAGGCTCATGACTCTACAGAACTTTAAAACGACCCATAGTACAACTCTGGTGTCAAAGATATCTCTCTTTTCATTTTGTTCAATAATCGTTTTGTAAACAGATACATCTTCTCAAGTCAATATGAACACCTAATCATATATATTTCTCAAGTTCATCGCTAACATCCTTTTACTATATCAGGCGATGGGTAATACTTTATTCTCGGATGTCAACGATAGTAAGGACACTTGGTCAGTAGTTGCTAAAGTTTTAAGGAAGTGGGTTGTTAGACGAAAGGCTACGCCATATGCAGTATGGAAAGTTGGCATATTGTTGGCAAATGAAAAGGTACATGTCGCTATATTTATAAATCAAATATCATTGGGTATACATCACATATTTCCTTATCTATAAACCTTGAGTTGATAAATCTTGCAATTATATGATCTGTTAGGGTTCACGAATCGAGGTTTCCGCAACACACAAAAATCTAATTGATAAATTGTTGGAGGAACCTAGAGAAGGAATTGTTTACAACTTCCAGAATTTTCAGGTGCTGGACAATGATGATAAGTATAGAATCACCACAGGTCCATGGAAATTGAACTTCCACACCCATACGTTTATCGAAGAATCTGATGTCCTCATCTTAGATGACGCATATAATTTCAAGACCATTGAAGAGATTCAACAAGGCAAAATCAATGATGGAGATTTAATAGGTTTGCTCAGTATATGTTTACAATGTTGAATACAATGTTTGAGTCTACTTTTTGTAAACCATGATGTTAACCTTTCAAATTAATTAATCTCAAATGTCGTTGGATTTTTGCAAGCTTTTGGACGTTTACACGATCAAAGAAGAGAGTTTGATATTATAAAGAGACTAAATTTGAGCATTGGTGATGAGAGAAGTAATATACATCTATATAATTTTGATTTCATTTTATTTACATATTTCATGGTATTGTATAGATGAGTAATACTTTTCATAGGTTTGATATATGCTTTTCTTGCGTTAATATTAGTGAAAACATAATAAATATTACTCTTTGGGGGGATTGTGCTGAGGAAACTTATGAAAAGAAGCTTGAGGACATGGAACCTCCAATTACAGTTTTTGTCCATTTTACCAGACTAAATAGAAACACAGGTTGTGTCCAAATCAAGACATTAGAGGATTTGTACGACGTTGAATACCTAAATGCAATAAAGTGCTCTGGAATACCTCATCATAAATTGGTATTGAAGGTTGGTGTACCTGTTATGTTAATTAGGAACATTGATCAAGCTACAGGATTGTGCAACGGAACAAGGCTTCAAATTACACAACTTGGGAAGAATATCATGAAGGAAAAGGCATTGAATGACACAAGCATTGGTGAAGAGATTTTGATACACAGAATGGATATGAATCCATTTGAAACAAAACTGCCTTTCAATATGACAAGAAGATAATTCCCTATAATTATTTCCTTTGCAATGACAATAAACAAAAGCCAAGGTCAATCAATGACAAATGTAGGTCTTTACCTACCAAGCCCGGTCTTCTCACATGGGCAACTATATGTTGCATTGTCTAGGATAAAGAATTTCAGTGGTTTGAAAGTACTTAAACTAAATGAGTTCAGTAAATGCAGCAATACCACAATTAATGTTGTCTATAGAGAAGTGTTCTAGAATCTTTTGTTGCATTCATAGAAATATGGTAGTTTTATTGTGAACATTTCAGTATGTACTCAGTCAAGTTGTATTTACACAATGAAATCATTCATTTCAAACATATTATTGTATGTTAATTTTTCTCCATCATTGTAGTGTATAATTATCCGTGCAACGCACGAGTCGAAAGTCTTGTTTATATCGTAAAACCATCTTAGCTTTAATTCAATACATTGTAAGGAATTAATTTATTATACTAAACCCAACCCTATTAGCTAAGTATTACTATTGTTTTTTTTTTTTTTTGGCCTGAAAATATATTTTAGTAAAACTAACACAATGAGATATGCAAGCTTAAAATAAAAAGTTTACAAAAGGAAATTCCAAATACATAAGAATGTAAAGAACCCTAAAAATAACATAACCCTAAAATAGATGAGAGGCAGCCACCACTGCTGCCACAGCCAAGAATCCTACCGCTTTCATAAATCCATTCATTAGAATTATGGCTAGAAAAATATTGTCACTGGCAATAGAGCCATGGTAAGATGTGATTGTTCGATGTACCATCCTAAAAAATCCACCACTTTTATCAGTAATAAAACAACTAAATTGGTTGTTGAAGAAACTCCAATCTCATAGAAGGAAAAGAAGCCCCAAACACCAATAAAAAAGATGAAGACGAAGAAATCATCAATTGCACAATGAGCCGAACAATCTCGACAATGACATATACTATGGATTCGCTGTTGCCAAAAATCCATAATAGTCTTTTGACATATCATGCAAACAATATATAAGGCTATAGTTACCAATTCTCAATCCTTAAAACTGCAAAAACTTTACCAAAAGGTGAGATTTGCTGCCGTTGAATCTTCTAACTTGATTCATTTCCGCAAAGAAAAGCAACACCACTACAAGAAGCCAAAATAAACGATAATCAACACAAAATACGGACATCTCCACCTTGGCTGAAATCGAGAAGGGCGACGTCCTGAAAAAAAGCTCTCCTGATGATGAGAGAAGAGGCCCAAGCAGTCAAGAGGAGGGGGAGAGAAAATATAGACGGCCTCTAAGTATTACTATTGTTTAAACATTATAATTTATCGATGAATATAATTATAATAAAAAAAATTTAAATCTAAAAATTCTTACAATATATATAGTCTTATGTTATGGCATCGTCATGCACATTGTGATCATTCTTATATGCTCATCATACATAACAACGAGTGGCTCCATTTTTCATTTGTGTTTCCTCTCTTTTAAAATTAAAAATGAGCAGAAGGAGTATTTTATTATTATTAAAAGAAGTTTTTTTTTATATAAAAAAATCAAAAAAAAAAAGTTATATATACATACACTATGACCAATATTGTAGGCCCAAGTCTATACAGTCAGGTACTATGAAGTGTCCGGCCCAAAATATACTATGAACAATATTGTAGGCCCAAGTCTATATAGTCCTTGGGCCCGATCTATAGTATTTTAGTTTGATGGGTGCTATTTGGTCTCAAATTTTGGAAAAGAAATTGTATTTTAAAGTTGACTAAGTCACTTATATTGAAAGAGATAGTTATAAACTCCAAACTGAATATCGATATTAGATGATAATATCAAAAATAAAAGAAATTGAAAGAACAAGCGTTGATCTTAGTAAAATGGATTTTGATTGTTGGCCCAAAAAAAGAGAATGAAGGGCTTTGATCGCTTAAATATATTGTATTGAGTTCGATACATAAATGTAAAATAACATTTTTGAGAGAAACTCCCAAATAACTCCAACAATACTCGAATTTGTTGGATGGCTATATAGAAAAGTTGAAAGAAGTTGATTCCTCATGTAATATCAAGAGTTACGAAAAAGAAAATCACACTGACAAATCTATCACCATTTTATTTGCCAAAAACTATGTCCAATTGAATTTAATAATGATCAAACCAAATTCAATAATATTATATGGAATATTAGATAATTGTATTAAAAAGTAATTTTAATCAGATAATGATTAGAGTTTACTAACAAGCAAAACAGGATTGGGACCAGAGTTAGTACCAAATATAATTATGTTTTGCGGGGATCAACCAAATCAAATGTATTAGTCTAATACTCTTGGTTACTCGAACATTAAGTTTTTGGTCTCTCGTGCAATTAAATGCTAAATAAACTTTTGAAAAAAATAATAATAATTAGAATCCCTAGATCCCACCCGTGCACCTATAATTAAATAAAATATTTGAATTGATTATTGCTGGGTCGGCCATACACCTATGCGATTATAAAACTCATTGCTGTAATAGTTAATTTATGGATTGTGTGCCTACACACACACTAAGAAACACAAATAGATAAACATTGCTCTTAATATTTGAACATGAGGATAAGGATGAAAATCAGCAAACACTAATTAATCTCGATGAATGGGATTAGGTTTCACTTAAATATAATATAAATTAGATGAAATCCTTATAAATATAAATGTTTTTGAAAGAGTTTTTTAAGTAACATGAACCAACACATCGTGGTATGTTGGTATATGGTACTTGAATCCCTGAAATATGATGTTCTATATTTGAATCGGACCGTGTATGGAAAAGGTTTAGTTGGGAGAGATAAAACTTACTTTAATGATCTTTAAGCCTCAAGAAAATTAATTACAGTTATCGGTTAGGGAATATCGCCTAATTCCTAACAAGAAAAAAGTATTGAAAAATGAAAAATGAACCGGTCCAAATAGTAGCTTGGTCGTTGAATTAAGATCAAAATGGTAATGATTAAAATAATATAATTTAATTTTAATGCAAAAATATTATTATATATATAATTATGAAAATGTAATATTTAAATGAAAAAGGGATTGATTCATGTACAAATAGAATGTTCATGCATGTACCACACATAATCCAATAAAATAGAGTTACTAAACACCTAAAGAACAAATATGATCGTGGACTGCTAATATTTTTAATTAAATCAAAATAAAACTGTTTCAAGCATAATAAAGAGGGAACAATGTTCAATTTGGTTGACCCGTCCAATCCATTGGGTTGATCTCGTGCTAGATTATACAGCCGGTTTAAATGAAATACTCCATTCAGTTCTAATTATAAAGCCAAGTTTATAGTGCAAATTACACTACAAACTTAGCTCTATAATTAAGACTGGAGATAGTACAAGATTACTCAGAAAGAGAAGGGGAAATCTTTTTCTGGGCCCTTTTTATCAAAAAAATTCTAGAAAAGGCCCCAAAAATTTGAAAATTTCAGAAAAAGACCCCAGATTCTGAAACTTCTAGAAAAGGCCCTTCAGAATTTACAGAGTTGTTAATGAGACTGATATAGTTGTTAGCCGGGTACTGATATAGTTGTTAATTGGGCTAATTTAGTTGTTAAAAATTGTTAACTGGGTGATTTAGTTGTTAAAAAAAAATTTAACAACTAAATAAGCCCAATTAACAACTATATCAGTACCCCGCTAACAACTATATCATCCCCATTAACAACTTACGTTAGGCCTTTTCTAGAATTTTTAGAATCTTGGCGCCTTTTCTGGAATTTTCAGAATCTTGGGGTCTTCTCTGGAATTTCCAGAATTTTGGGGCCTTTTCTGGAATTTTTTTTTTTTGTTAATATGGGCTTTAAGAAGGATTTTCCCGAAAGAGAAGGGTTAATTGATTTCTAACTCAACTCGACTGATTGAGTATATATGAATTTCCATACACCTAAGAAAGAGTTTAACTCGAATTAATCTGAATTAGTTAGAATCTAATATGCTAAGGTATTGGATTATTCATTCAATCATGAATCAAGAGAATCAACATGCAAATACTACTCTAAACCTCACGGATGTGGCGGCTTCAAATAATATATAGATTATAGTAGTTGCATCGAACACTTTTGTAGGCTTTATTAATTGTATTTAAAATTAATATTAAAAACAATTCATTTTTCATTTCATACACACTAGCTGTAAGATCACGAGAGATGTATATGGTTCCTTTATATATATACACACACACACACACAAAGTAGCATGAGATAAGGATCTTTCACTTTGAATGAATGCGCGCATAAAGGGAAAAAGAAATTAAACAATAAGATCTGTTTGAATTCACTATTTATTTTTTTAAAAAAAATCACTTTAAATAAGAGCCATATAATACATATCGTTGCATGCATTTTAAGTAAAAATTAAGGAACCCTTTGTCAAAAGAGGCGAAAGCAATAATAAAATTATAAGGATAAAACAGTGGGTTTAAGGCTCTTATTATTCCAATAATTGAATCCCCCCCAGTCAGCACCCAACCACATATTAATAGGGTCAACAAAAAAATAATTATTGTAGTAATTTAAATTATTAGTTACGTACTACTTACTCAAACATGAAGATAAGTATGGTCTCATGCAATTGAATTAAACAAATAAAAATATTAAATAATTGGAATCTCGTGATCCCGGCCACCCGTGCACCTATATATAAGCTAAGCTATAATCCTATTTCGACCAAAAAAAAAGCTATAATCCTGTGACTATAACATAACCAACTAAAATATTTGAATTGATTATTGTGGAGCGATGCTTAGTTGTAATTATAAATATATATATAGGTAATTATACACATATTTTTCTTAAATTATATGGAGGCTTTGGGTTAGTTTATAATTTATATATAATTTTTTTGTTGTAAATATTACAAAGAACATAATTTCAATGATATCAAACAGACGTAATTAAGTATGGTATTGTACAATATCTTGATAACTAAATAAACAGAAGGTTCTAACAAAATGGGGTCGTGACCATTACACAATAAAACAAACTCATTATTTTTTTTTTTTGAGGTGAAAATAGGTTGTTTAGACATTTTATTGTCCAGAAGTCTATATATAATTTATACACAGAAAGCACTGATGCTTTACAAGATTTTATATAATTGTTAATTAATGTCTTATAATAATAATCAATAAGATTAGAAAGTATCAGCACAAGAATTCAAGTGCTTTTAACTAATAGAATTTTTAAACATGGATTTCTTTTTACAGATTTTCCCTATACTTTTGTCTTTTTATACATTATATATATTAAGTGAACAATTACGGTCATGCACAAGTTTTTATTTTTGATATTTGTGTAAAGCATGTAAGCAACTTCCAGACAGAAGCCAGTGATTGAGAAAAAAGGTGTCAATATCGTAGGACATACATATACATATTTTGCAAATTAAGAATAATCATCAATCACTAGGAAACACTTTGATTAAAATAGAATTTTTATTTTGGATTAGAAATTTGAAAAACCCTAAAACTATGTACTCCCTTCAATCGTTTAATTTTAGAGAGATTCTAAAAACTTTGTTTGATCCTTAACATCAAATTTAGTGAAGAAATTTACTAATTATTCTAAAAAAAAAAAGCCATATTTTCAGTTCATTTTGGTGATATAATTGACTTTAAGGTTAAAAATAGAAATTAATGGTTTTAACTAAAAATAGTTTTAAAATGTTTTATTGATTGCTGAAAGAGAAGTCAAAACGTGTTTTTTATTAATTTACTTTTTTTATGTCTGCTTTTGACCTAAGAACAAAGCCTAAAGTCATGGGCTGTCGGCAGTATGTTGGAGGCTGTGAGGTGTGACAAAAAGAAACACATACTACATTAAACTAATCAATAGTCACATTGAATAATATCACTAACCTAATCCATATGTTCTATAAGGTTCACGGAACTTTTATTATTATTATTATTATTATTATTATTATTTTGGCCAACAGGTTCACGGAACCTGAATCTTCTAAAAAAAAGAAAAAAGAGGAAGACTCACGGGTTATATAATGACTAATTGTTAGCGAAGGGGATATTATATTATCGCCGCTTTAATTGATGGTTCATGAAAATTATAATTTAAAATGTTAGCTTGAAGTTGATTATGTTTTACAAAATTAAAATTATTTTAAGAATTTTAAGATAAATTATTTTTTAGTTTCATCCAGAACTCTAAAGTATTTTAATTTGTTACGTAATTTTGCTCTTAAAGTATTAATTTTTTGAAAGAAACTTTGCTCATAAAGTGTTATTAGGAGTAATTTTAACATGTCATTAATTCCCAAAAAAATCCTTTAAGTAACTGTATATCTAATATTTTAAAGTATTCTTTTAGTTATAACTTTAGGTCACTAGACCACCTAATACTTAAGGGTATTGGAAGAATTCCACAAAATATTTTAAGATACTGAATATACCAGGAAAAAAATACTTTAATGTAAAAAACTCAGCTTAACTCTATTTAAAAAGATTAAGTTTAAAAAATAATAATAAAATAAGATAGGAGAACTTACCAAAATTGTATTTGGTAAGTTACTTTTCTAGGTAATCATATAGGAAATGCGATAACTCACTTCACTGAATATCACAAGAAGTTTCATAATAACTTCTAGAAAAGTTTAATTTTCACTTGCACTTGCATCGCATATACAAAGAGAATTCATATTTATTTTTTAAAAAATATCAAGAAAAATTGACATATTTTCCCAGTTGCCCTTAGACCAATTACCATCTTGAGTTAGAATGAATTCGATTAAACAAACATCATCTGTGGGATTAATCAATACAAGGGTAAAATTAGAAAAATATTTCTTAAAATTTCAAATTTTCCTGTATTTGGACAAATAATAACGAGTAAAAATGAGAAAAATTCTCTTAAGTACGTGATATAATTTCATATTCAGAAAGTATCAATATTAGACAAGTCCGTTTATGCAAAATTTGACTCTCAAACCCTGCAAGCCTCAAATTTACTTACACTCGTTATTATTTGTCCAAATACAGGAAAATTTGAAGTTTTAAGAAATATTTTTCTAATTTTACCCTTGTAGTGATTAAAATTTGACTCTCAAACCCTGCAAAAAGAAACAAGTGGGGCAATTAGACAAGTTCGTTTCTTAAAATTTGCTTCAAGTAATAAAACATTAACACTTATAGATTACTAATTAATTCAAATCATTAAATCACAAGTTATATAATTTAGTAATATGAACACATAATGTTAACCTAATCGGTATATAAAGGCTGAATTAATTTAAGGTTTAGAGAACTCTACTATTGTCTAAAACTAAACAAACCAATCCATTAATAAAATTCAATTCATAAATATTTACAGCTATCATGATTGGTCCAACCCAAGTTAGGCACTTGACTTATCATGATTGTATTGTAAGATCATCGATCATTTGTTGTTTTGAGATTTTATGTTTGGGTAACGTCAAAATTGAGGTTTCAATAATCCTTTTTTACAAGTCAAGTTGAGATAAAATTATTCTCATATACTTACTTTGTAAGTCGTAAAAGTTATTCTCCAAAAACTAGTTCTAACAATTTTCAAGCCTCAACAGAACCAGTCCTACAAACTTCACTCACCTTAATAAAAAGGAGAGTACTCACTTTGGTTTAAAATATTATAGGTTGTCTTTTAGAAGGAATAATCGATCTATGATTATAAGGCACCTTTATTTTTAAAATTTTACCCACATTTAATGGTGGTATCCATTGAACACAGAGCACCGAAAAATGGTTAGTGATGATTTTTAAAAATTTAAAATATATTTAATAAGTTAATCAATTTTTTTAAAAAAAAAAAATTCTAGTGAGGTAGTTAAAAAGCACTTATATTTAGAACCGAAGAAAGTATACCTGGATTTGGTTTACAAAAGAAGGGAATTTATATTGAAAAAAATGGTTTTCTATTATTGATATAAGAGGTGGTCAATTTTTTCAAGGCCGTAGTTTATTTAACGTACTCGTTTCCATGCATGAATCACATTATTGAGATGTTGATTCGCCATCCACTACTAATAATTTATATTTGCTTTTGAAAAAAAATGTTGAGGCAAACTTATTCCCTCTTACATTATGCCATAAGTACCATCACAAGGCACTTTTTTAAAAAGAAATGTGTGATTCTTATTATATAAGTCATAAAGTGAGGTATTAATTACCACTTTCTAATATTGCCTCTATTTAAAGTTTGTTAGCAGTTTTTTTATAACTTCTCAAGATGTAATTCATTGTTTTAAATATGAGTATATTCTTTAAAAAAACATTTTTAAATAAAATTTAATAACTTAATTACCTTTCTCTAATTTTGGTATGGTGATTGGAAGTGTCTTATAATAGAGACTAAATAGAGTACATATTTAAAAATTTTATTTCTCACGACTAGAAAATTAAATCACAACCGTTTTTTGTTTTTTTAAAAAAAAGGAAAAAAAACTTATTCAAAAATGTGCTTTTAGTTAAGTATTTTGAAAAAGAAAAAATCAGAATTTATTTTTTATGTTTTGTTACCTTTAATTCTACAAAATTAGAAGAAGAGGCATGCAATATTATTATATCGTATTTTCATTAAGGGAAATTACTTAAATTTATAAAATCATTCTTTCACTCTCCAATTCATCATTTAATTTATATACGTTTTTAAAATAATGATTCAAACATTTTTTAGGAACTGTTTTACATAATATTTCTACAAACATAAAAAGAGATAATACAAATCAAAAAGACTCTTAAAGGTTTTTTTTTTTTCCTTTTTGTTTAATTTGTTTTTATTTTTTGCGAGAAACACCTTCATTAAATCAAAGAAAAGGAGCAGAAAAATTAAACCATATGGGGATATCCAATGATACAAATAATAAATCTAATGTGTATATGCAACTTCTGGTTAATTATAAGCGAACACTAATCAATTAAGAATTGCGTAATTAAGAATATATAATCAGCTTCCATTTGGAGATGTATTGTCTTGATTTTGGTGTTTCATCTTTACACAGGAGCCATGCAAATCTTATCTATATTATTCTTATCTCATCTTTTTAAAATTAAAGTAGAATTTGATTTTACATTAAGTCATTCCAAATATTTTATTAAATCAACATAATGTCTGCTTTTGACGCATTAAAATTGCATAAAAGTAATGATAAGACATGTTCATGATGCCTATAGTCCTATGCGCCTGTCCGAGCCCATTGAAAAATCGCTCAGCCCAGCCAAAAAAAAAAAAAAGCAACTCAAAAAAGATTGGGCACAATTAAGCTAGGTATTTTTGCCGGCAGAGTATGCCGCCCTACCTGATAGTATATATAGTATTTTATATATATATATATATATATATATATATTGATACAATAGAATTATTATTATTATTATTATTTTCGTATGAGTATTTGACTATTTGTTAAGATATGTAATGATCTTTTTAGTTTCAAGACTCATTTTAGTGATATAATTGACTTGAAGGTCAAAAATAGAAATTAATGGTTTTAACTAAAATTAAATAATTTTAAAATGTTATAGTGATTGCTGAAAAAGAAGTCAAAACTCTATTCTTAAACCATATTTCTTAATTCATATAAATTGATTACAAGTGTTTTTTATTAATTTACTTTTATATGTCTCCTTTTGACCCATGAAGTATGAACAAAGCCTAAAGTCATGGGGTGTCGGCACTATGTTGGAGGCTGTGAGTGTGACAAAAAGAAACACATACTACATTAAACTAATCAATAATCACATTTGAATAAGAGCTTAATTAGAAGGGATTAATATCACTAATCTAATCCATATGTTCTATAAGGTTCACGGAACTTTCTTTCTTTATTATTATTATTTTTGGCCAACAGGTTCACGGAACCTGAATCTTCTAAAAAAATAAACCCCAAAAAAAAAAAAAAAAACAGGAGGAAGACTCACGGGTTATTGACTTATAAGATACTATATTATCGCCGCTTTAATTGATGGTTCAGAAAAAATTACTACCTCCTGTCCTAATTATAAAAACTAGTTGACTTTTTTTGGAGAGATTAAGGAAGCTAAATAAGTTACTTAATTATTTCATATGTTGTGTATTCTTAGATTATATATTAGTTAAACTAATTAGTTTAAAGAAAAAAAAATAAAAATACTCTAAAGTAATTTAATTAGCTTCTTTAATCTCTCCAAAAAAGTCAACTAGCTTTTATTATTAGGACCGGAGGGAGTATAATTTAAAATGTTAGGTTGAAGTTTATCATGTTTTACAAAATTAAAATTATTTTAAGAATTTTAAGATGAATTATTTCTTAGTTATATCTAGCACCCTAAAGTATTTTGTGACGTAATTTTACTCTTAAAGTAGTAATTTTTTTAAAGAAATTAAACTTTGCTCATATGGTGACAGTAAATTTTTTTTTTTTGATACAACTGGCAGGGGTCGAACCCCTAAGGAAAGGGGAGAGGCCAGATTCCTAAGCCTGGCACTAGTGCCAACACGCTCCAAGGCGCTTGGCTATGGTGACAGTAATTTTAACATGTCATTAATTACCAAAAATCCTTTAGGTGACTGCATATCCTTCAGGGTATTGGAAGAATTCTACAAAATATTTTAAGATATATATTGAGTATACCTGAAAAATACACTTTAATGTACTAAATGCAGCTTAACTCTATTTAAAAAGTGTAAGTTTAAAAAATAATAAAATAAGATAGGAGAACCTAACAAAATTTTATTTGGTAAGGTACTTCCTAGGTAATTATATAGGAAATATGATAACTCAACTTCACTTAATATCTATAACTTCTAGAAAAGTTTAATTTTCACTTGTACTTGCATCACATATATAAAGAAAATTCATATTTATTTTTTTTAAAAAAAAACTCTCATGAAAAATTGACATATTTTGCCAGTTGCACTTAAACCAATTAGCATCTTGAATAAGAATGAATTCAATTAAACAAACATCATTTATGAGATTAATCAATACAAGGGTAAAGTTAGAAAAATAATTCTTAAAATTTCAAATTATCCTGTATTTGGACAAATAATAACGAGTAAAAATGAGAAAAATTCTCATAAGTACTATAATACCCCAAAATTTGTATTTCTCCTAAAAATGATATTTTGGCAATTAGGACCTATTGAAAATAGGAGAGTATGTTGTCTCTAAATTTGTAGTGTATTTATTTTATTCCTTGAATAAGTTTTCTTTAGGACTTAATAAGGCAAAATCCAACCTTCCAAATTTAATTAGGAGTCATAAAATACTATAAAATGCCATAAAAACACCTAAATTAATTAGATAAAATTTCCAACAATTAAAGGATAATTAAATCTACACTTAAAGATATATTGACTTATAATTCGTATATTATCAAAAATAAGCCGTAAAAGAGTATGAAGAGGTTTAAATTAATTAAAGGATACTAAAAATAAATATTGGGCACAAAAAATTAATCTTAATTGAGTTAACATTCATAATTAACCTAGTAGCAAATATTAACAAACAATTTGAAATATTTTGACTAAATTCAATGTTAAAGCTTAACAAGGGATCAATAATTGTAACAATTGAATTTGGAAAGATCATAATTGAGTTGGTAACCAATTAAATCATTACAAACTAAACCTAATTAAGCTAAATCAAATAGTAAACAAGAGGGACTTAATTAAGGGCTTTTTGTCACAAATAATCATCATGGATCAATTTTTGTAGCCCAAACTTTTGCCCAAACAAATCAATAAAGCCCAAAACAATAAAATAAAATAAAATAAAACAGATGAAGGGGTCAGATTTTTGGAGGAGTGGAGGCCAAGGAAATGAATTCAACACATGGTCAAATGTGGTCAAAAACTTCTAGAGGAAGGAGCACTATTCATTGCTTGGTTTGCAAGTTCTTAGGCTTCTAGAGGAAGGAGGAGAAAAAGGTGAAGGAAGAGAGAGAGAGGGAGGTCGGATGAGGGAGGTTTGATGGTGAGGATGTGAGTTTTGATTTTTAGACTAGATCCAATGGTCAAAAATTAGCAAGAGGAAAGTTGCAATTAATTACCAAATTGTCCAACCTTTTCACTATAAATAGGGGCATGGGTCATTCACAATTCCTCACACCAAAAACAAAGCAACATCTGAATATTTGAGAGGAGTGAAAGAAAGTGGGAGAGCTTGAAGGAGTTCAAGCAATAGGTAAGCAAGTTCTTGAGTTTTGAGCTTTTAAATTCATAGATAGAAGTAGTTTTAATCTTAAAAATTCTAGAGTACTTTTATTTTCATGTTTTTATGATTAAAAATAGCTTTATTTTGAAAAATTAGTGAATAAAGTAGTTTAGCAAAATTTCCAGAAGAAAAACACTGAAGTAACGAAGTTCTAGAGAAAATTCGTCGGTTAGGCGATTTCTGAGCTAATAACAAAAATGCTTATATTTCATGTTGAAAATTTTGTTGAAAAATTTATGGTCAAAGTAGACATATAGGGCTTTCCAAATATACAAAGAACATGTTGAAATGAGCTCTGTACAGTGAGAAAGAAATTCTCAAAGTTTATGCTGCGAAAATTCCTGGAAATTCTGGGCAGTGTCTGAACATTTGAAATCTGGGAGCTATTCTTAAAATTTGGGTAAAAACTGATATTTTTTCTCAAAAATAGACATCTTAAGGAGTCCGGGAAATTTTACAGATCTTCGTTTCAATTTTTCTAGAATTAGTTATGATTTTTCAAAGTTAGGCTAAATTCTGCCAAATAAATTCCAGCGTCCTTCAACGAATTTTGAGGAAATAAAGTGAAAAATAAATGTACCAAGGGTAAAATAGTCATTAGTGGCTAAAATATCTTTTAGGATATTATTTATAAATTAATAAGGCGATATTACTATTATAGGCTGTCCGAAAGAACGCAGACCGACCGATAACGTACCGAGATCACCGACTCAGGTACGGACGCGTACTATAACACTAACTCTGATGCTTATTGTATACTCATATGTGCTGGATAGTCTAAAACTCTGATTTTGAAAAGTTGTAGACTCTGTTTTGAAAATTGTGCATACATACAACTTGATACGGGTTATAGTCTTGATAACGCCGTTGAGTTTTCCTAGCGCTGAGGACACGGATGTACACCGTGGCACTGGTGAATAGTGCAGACTATAATAACATGTGTGGCTGTGTTCTGTTATTATCTTTCATATGTGATTATTGCTGTATTGTCATGAATATCTGTCATACATATTTGATACATAAGCATGAGGTTAACCGTTACCTGAGGTTCAATGGTAATTGAACCTCAGCTCTTACCATAGCCTCAGGATCTGGAGGAGGCAGGACCGAGGACAAGGGTAAGCAGGCCGCGTGAAGACCCAGACGGAGATTTTTTTTTTTTGAATATTCAACTATTCAAATGACTATAACAGCATACAGATACACCATTGATGAATGTTTATCAGTTACTCGTTTTTAAAATTATTCCGATGCTCTACTCTGATTAAACTTTTTCAAACTCTGATCGAACTATTTCAAAAACGCTTTAGAAAATTGGGATGTTACAAGTACACTAATTTCATATTCAAAAAGTATCAATATTTGAATTCAAACACTTGTATGTGAACAATAAAATTTTCTTTTTTGATATACATAGTAGGGGAGGGAGACAGGATTCAAACCTTGAATATGGGGGAGAGGAGCCAAACTCTCGTGCCACTGTGCTACTAAGGCACTGTGCTACACCATTGATGAATGTTTATCAGTTACTCGTTTTTAAAACTATTCCGATGCTCTACTCTGATTAAACTTTTTCAAACTCTGATCGAACTATTTCGAAAACGCTTTAGAAAATTGGGATGTTACAAGTACACTAATTTCATATTCAAAAAGTATCAATATTTGAATTCAAACACTTGTATGTGAACAATAAAATTTTCTTTTTTGATATACATAGTAGGGGAGGGAGACAGGATTCAAACCTTGAATATGGGGGAGGGGAGCCAAACTCTCGTGCCACTGTGCTACTAAGGCATTGGCGAACAATAAAATTTTCTAACAAGAAGGTAAAATTGGGAAACAAGTGAGGCTTTGACATAGGCAATTAGACAAGTCCGTTTAAGCAAAAAGAAACCTTGTAGCAAAATTTAAATCTTAAACCCTGCAAGGCTCAAATTTACTTTTATCTTTTTCCATTTTTCTCAAAATTTGCTTCAAGTAATAAAACATTAAAACTTATAGATTACTATTCAAATCATTAAATCACAAGTTATATAATTTAAAAATATTAACACTTAATATCAACCTAATCGGTATCTAAATGTTGAATTAATTTAAGGTTTAGATAACTCTAGTATTGTCTAACACTAAACAAATCAATCCATTAAATAAAACTCAATTAAAAAAAATAACAATTAAATTTTTTTTTGTCAACAATAACAATTAAATATTTACACTATCATGATTGGTCCAACCCAAGTTAGGCACTCGACTTATCATCATTGGTCTTGTAAGCTCATCATTTGTTGTTTTGAGGTCCAAGCAAGAGTTTGGATAACACCGAAACCACAGTTTTAAAAATCTTTTTCTATAAGTCGAAATAAAAAAATTTTCATATGCTTATTTTATAAATCGTAAAAGATATTCTTTAAAAACTAGTTCTAACAATTTTCAAGCCTCAACGGGGCCAGTCCCACAAACTTCACTCATTTTAATAAGAAGGAATACTCACTTCCGTTTAAAATATAGGTTGTCTTCAAGAAGAAATAATCGATTTATAATTATAAGTCACCTTTATTTTTTAAATTTTTTCCATATTTATTGGCAGTACCCATTGAACACATAGCATCGAAAAGAGGTTAATGATGATTTTTCAAATTTAAAATATCATTAATAAATTAATCACTTTTTTTTTAGTGAGGTGGTTCAAAAAAAGAACTTATACTTAAAATCAGAGAGTTTACGTGGATTTGGTTTACAAAGGAAGGGAATTCATATTGAAATAAATGACTTTCCATTATTGATATAAGAGGGGGTCCATTTTTCAAGGCCGTAGTTTATTGAACTTGCTTGTTTCCATGCATGAATCACATTATTGAGATGTTGATTCGCCATCCACTACTAATAATTCATATTTGCTTTTGACAAAAATGTTGAGACAAAAAACTTATTCCCCCTTACATTAGCCCATAATTATTACAAGGCACTTTTTAAAAGAAATGCGTGATACTTATTATAAAAGTTGTAAAGTGAGGCATTAATTACAATTTTGAGTTAAATATTATTTTTGTCATAGAAGGTTAACCTAAAGAGTACTGGTCATCCGAAAGCTTTTTTATCTCATTTTTGCCTCGGATGTTACAGAGCAAATATGTCCTAGAAGTTTTTTTAGGAGAAAATTTACCTTGGAAATTTGTTTAGGAGCAATTTTACCCTTGAAAGTTTGAAAGTTTAAAAAAAAAAAGAGCAATAATTCAATAGTCAAAATCAACAGATAGACAAATTAAAATTGCTATGTTTTTAAACTTTCGGGACAAAAAAGAGACCAGAAAAACTTCTGACTGACCACTACTCTTTAAGCTAAACTTTCATGACGAAAATGATATTTACCCTACAATTTTCTAATATTGCCCCCATTTAAAGTTTGCTGCAGTATTTTATTTTTTTTAAAAAAAAAACTTCTCAAGATATAGTTCATTGTTTTAAATATGAGTATATTTAAAAAATTCTTTTTAGATAAACTTTAATAACATAACGACCCTTCTCTAATTTGGTAAGGTGATTGGAAATGTCTTATAATAGAGACCAAATATAATACATGTTTGAAAATTTTATTTCTCACGACTATAAAATCATGACCTCTTTTTGTTTTTTGTTTTTTGTTTTTTTAAAGAAAAAGCCTTATTTAAAAATGTGCTTTTAGTTACGTATATATTTTGAAAAGGAAAAAATCAGAATTTATTCTTTTATGTTTTGTGACTTTTTATTCTACAAAATTAGAAGAAGAGGCATACAATATTATATTATATTTTCATTAAGGGCAATTACTTAAATTTATAAAATCATTATTTCACTCTCGAATTCATCATTATATATATGTTTCTAAAATAATGATTCAAACATGTTTTAAAAACTTTTTTACATAATTTTTCTACAAACATAAAAAGAGATAATACAAATCAAATAGACTCTTTAAGTTTTTTCTCGTTTTATTTTATTTTTTTGCGAGAAACACCTTTATTAAATCAAAGGAAAGGAGCACAAAAATTAAACAATGATACAAATAACAAGTCTAATGTGCGGGTAAAGCCAACATGCAACTTCTGGTTATAATCGAACACTAAAAAATTAAGAATTGCGTGAGAATAATCAGCTTCCATTTGGAGAATATATTGTCTTGATTTGAGCGTCTCATCTTTACACATAAGCCATGCAAATCTTATCTGTATTATTCGAATCTCATTTTTTTAAAATTAAAGTAGCATTTGATTTTACATTAAGTTATTCCAAATATTTTATTAAATCAATAACTAGAAGAATAAAGTTGGACTCTTATCAATTTAATCAATATAAAACTTAATTACTACAAATTGTGTTACAAGTATGACCATGGTGGTAAAAACGTAGATTTTATCTGAAAACAGGAGGAGAATGAAAAATCGTAAAACGTAAAATCGTAACGTAGTAAAATCGTAAAAACTTAAAAGCGTTTGAAAAATTAGTAAAATCGTTTTAATGAAGAAAAAAAATCGTAAAAACGTAAAATCGTAATGATAAATCGAGTTTTTAACTATCATGAGTATGACTAATAAGCAAATGGAATAAATTATTTATCAAAATTTTGTGCCATTATTGATGCATAAAACTCGTATATAGTGGGGACCTAATGTTTTGTTTTTCGCTACCACAATCCAAACAACTTTGTCCAACTTTGAAAATTGAATAAACAGAGAGAAAATAACGAAGGCTATGTTAGATTAACATAGTGCATCTCTAAAAGGATGGTCCCAAAATGTTGCAATTATTTTTTTTAAAAAAAAAAAGGGGAAGAAAGACATAGAAAGATGACCAAAATATTATAATCCTAAAATATAATACTCTCATGAAATAGCTTAATTCTTGTGAAGTCTTTATAAACTAGGGTAAAGGTGTGCTGAACACTCTGAATTAATTTTGGAGGGGTAATTAGCATCCTAAAATATTTAACTACGCAATTTTGGTTCCTAATGTAATTTGATTGATTCGATTTCACTCTCAAATGAACATAGACATTCACATGCTTTAAGCCAGTAATCAAACAAGAAACAATTATCGAAAACGAAGCTAATAAAACTCTTTCGAACCAATCAAAGCTAGAACTCAAAAAAATAAAAAAAAGAATCAGAATCAAAATCAAAATCAAAATCGAAGGAAACATAAGCAAGAACTAGAAGAATAAAGCCAGAACTAGTTGCTGGAGGGGAGTGTGTCGTGAGTTTGGAGAATAATGCAGCAGAAACAGGAACCGGTGATGAGTTCATGGTGATGAAGCTGTACTTTACCATATTAAAACGCTGCATGTTCATGGTTGTTCACTCCATCCGCTAGTGCTATGGCCGTCATTAGTAGCGTAGTGATATGGGAGTCAGTATTAACTGACCTTTCTTCCCCATATTTAGGGTTCGAACCCTACCCCTTTCCCTACTATGATGTATTAAAAAAAAAAAGTCAAAATTTTGAAACAGGGTTATAAGCGAGTAAAAACTTCAATAATCAAAAGATTAGGAGTTAAGGTGTAAATTTGTCTTGGAAGATTTCCCTTATAAGTAATGTTGTCATGAAAGTTTTTTTAAGTTCAATATCACTAAAAAAGTTTCAGAATGTAGCAATGTTTCCTTATACCATTTAAAAATTAACACGACTTAATTCTTGAACTTTTAATTCACATGAAACTCAGTTACTAATCTTTCTATCATTTATAATTTTATCATTGTCATTTATAACTCTTCATGAATTAGATTAGCATTGAGTCATCCTATGTGCCAGTAAATTTAATGATACTGCTAAAAATTAATGCACATGTGGTTTCAAGTAATCTCCACGTGAATTTTACATAAAATTTGACAATTAATGTCCTTAAAAGGTAACCCTTAGCTAAATTGGTGGTTGAGGGCTTGAGATTAGCTCCGCACAAATTGATGAATAGCCCTACTCCTCAAACTCTGTCATTTTTTTATCCTTAAAATTTTAACTTGTTTATAACTCACTCATTAAATTTTAAGAACTGAATCCTAAGTGATTCAAAATCACAAAAAAAAAAAAAAGAAAGAAAGAAAAAAGAAAAAAAAAGGTCAAGGTGCAGATTTGCCAACCAACAATTACTCAAGGAACGTTTGGCACAAATAACTATTGAGGGGACCAAAATTACTAATCAACAATTAAAAAGTGAAAAAATAATAATTTGGAGCAGATTCTCCAACAAACTATTACCCCGTCACTGTCTTGGTGTCTCCGTCTTCCATTAACTGTCACAGTGTCAGCGACGTTGACATTTCCAAAGCTTCTATTGTTGCTGGGTGTTCCACTCACCCTCTTGAACTCACCCAGTAGTCCACAGCGTTCGACTAGCACGCACTTTGCACCTTGATTCCATCCCTCGGATGCTACAAGCAGCAACCACTACTGCCACAATGCCTACTCTCATGGGTCCCATCTCTGTTGGTGTTTTCCTTTTCCAACAAGAAGGCTTAACCGCTCTTTTCTCCAACGTTTCTGCCACCGTCCTATGCCAGTGCCTCATATTTTAACTTAATTGTGATAGTTGTTTTCTTAAAAATAGTTATTTGGTGTTTTTTTTTTCACTTTTAATACTTATTTGGTGTTTTTTTTTCCACTTTTTAATTGTTAATTGGCAATTTTGGTCCCCTCAATAATTATTTGTATCAGATGCTCCTTGGGTAAAAGTTGGTTGGCAAATCTGCACCATCACAAAAAAAAAAAAGGAAATATTTTCTTAATTATTTTTAAATAATACTCATCGGGTCTTAAATTAAATATATCTTACATTTATGGCTAGACGTAGTATTTATCACTATCAGACTATTGTCAGCCGCACGTGAACAACATGGCTGACTGTTCAAATTTAATTGGTTAGAAACAAAGTTTCATTTAATTTCTGTAGACTTTTAATGGAAATTGTCTATCTTTATTCTCTACCGATTATTTTTGGTTTTGGCAGGTACATTAATCTAATAAAAGCAAAGAAGGTTAAGAATAGGTAGGAAAATTGAATGAAAAATAATACTTGTATCGATCTCTATTTTAATGTGAACGAAGAGAAATACTCTCTATAAAACATAGATGAAGATATATTTTTAGAAAAAAATATTTCTCATGTTGTAGGAGAAATGTTTTCTCATGTTACACACATATAAAATGGTGGGACTCACATATACATATAATGAGCATTACATATATATATATGGGTCCCACCATTTTATGTATGTGTAGAATCTTTTTTTTCTCATGCAATATGAGAAAATCAAACCCCATATTTTTAATGTGTTATCAGAATTTTAATGTGAAGATAACAATATTTAAGGATATTATTGTGAATAATTATAATATGCATGAAATAAAAAATACTATGCCCCTCTAGATATATTATAGGACATATTTAACTAACCTTGGAGAGATTAATTGATGATAGTAGTTAAATTAGTTAATTATATTTTTTTTCTCAAAATAACCTTATTTAAAATTTAAAATGACATCAAATTACTTTGATTTTTCTGTCAATTGTCATATCTTTCTCACCTCATACACGACTTCTTCGAGTTCTTACACAATCCGGCATCGTCAAGCTTCCTCGACAACTTCCAATATACTTTTAGAGGTTGTAAGTGTATAATTTAATAGTGATGTCATTATTAAATATGATAAAAATTGCTTAAAATTTTTATTAAAAAAAAACGTAGATTTGAGGTGTATATGATATTAATGAGTTACAAGTATTATTCACTTTATAGAATATATAGGTGTATTATTAAATTATTATTGTGTTTAATCATTATTTAAAAAGTATCAATAAGGGTATTTTGGGAAGAAATGACAAATTTTTTTAAAATTTTGTCATATAATTAAGACTAAGATTAACTCTTAAATATTGGGCCTGTTTGGGTTGACAGTAGTAAGAGTGGTGGCTTAAAAGCTATCTGACTTTAAAAAAAGCTTGATAAGAAAAAAGTCAGGTTGTAAATAATGATATGTGTTTGGATTGATAGTGGTAGAACTGGCGGGGCCATATCAAAAAGCTAAGAGCTTTTTGAAAAAAGCTCCATGGTGGAGCTTTTTCTTTAACTGATTTTTTAAGTTTTTTTGATTTAAAGTTCAGCCAACGCAATGGGCAATCCAAACAAGAAACATTTTTCTTTAATTACTATGTGAGCGTTGGCTTTTAAGCTACTGCATTTGTTTGTCTTTAACACTCAAATTAAAGTGAATCCAAACAAGCCCAATATCTTATAACTTGAACCGGAGCAAGTAAGATCACATGTGCATAAACGTGATCATTGCTTTCTCCATGATTTGTATTGATATTTGGCCCCCACATGGTTTTCTTACTCACATGTCTCATATTGTTAAAGGTGATATCGAATACTGAACATGGTCACATTTTTCAACAAAAATTCAAATATTACGGAAGGGGCCCAATCATAAGTGTTATATACTAATAGATATGCCAAACCTACTACCTATAGTAAGTGAATATCCTAACTCCTCAGGATAATGGGATATCTTTATAATATAACGGCTTAGATACTCGTATCGAGAATAACGTAGGATCAAATATATCCTACCTAAGGTAAACTTTATATATCCCGGGTCAAGCTTTAAGGTATACACGTTCTAACTTTCAGCTATTTACATTCCGTCACACTGTACACACACGACACCCCCATTGACGAATAGCCTCATTTGTACACAATAATTCCACGCTCTCCTGATTATCTCCTTTATAGATATTCAAGCAGAGCACATTGATCCAAGATTAAAATACCTACCTAAAGCTGGATACCTGTGTTCTACACCAGAACAGTCCTATATGCAAATTTAGTAGAAATAGAGACAATCGTACATAAGGGGATCAATATAAGATTTTTTTTTTGCTCAAGGGGGATCAATATAAGATGAAACATGTAAACATTCATAACTCTGTTTCTCTCTAAGTATTCTTTAAGGCTTGTTTGGTAAGAGGTGGGAAATTTTTTTGGGTTGAATTAAAAGAAACAGAGAAGTGATATTAACAGTTTTTAATTAGTTTTAACTTTTTTTTATCTTATATCTTTTTTTATTAAAATTTGTAACCCACTTTTCCATTTTTTTAAATTTAACTTATAAAAATTTCTCCTCCCCACCCCTCCAAATCCCTCATACAAATAGATCCTTTACGCAAAAAACATACAGAAGTATTTGGTGTGAATTGGGTTAAGCGGGTGGATTGATGTTTTGTTCGAAAACTATGACAATCCTATTTTTATTATCGTGTTGTATCAAGTATGTAAGAAAAAGAGAATCGTGAAGAAGAATAAATCTTTTTTTTTTTTATTGAACGTGGTTGCTCCTTTATTTGCATAAATATATGCACAAATAGATATTTCCCCTAAGCGATACATATGATAGATAATCACTTAATAACTTAATCTTTTCGTAAAAAGATTATATTTATTTTTCAAGATTAAAGCATCATTAAAATATATAAAAATTAAAGAAACTAAAATTTACATAAAAATTAATAACATATACAAAATTTGAAGGAAAAACTGCCAAAAATCAAATTATAATAATTTATAAATAATACTCTTTGATTTTTTTGGATCTCTAAATTCTATACAAATACATTAATTGAAAAATGGAAATTAAGACGTCTTCGATCAGAACTTCGGGAAACACGTTCAAGAAAGGTAAAGTAACTTACAAATTTCAGGAACAAGTAAAATATAATAAATTTACCACAAAAAAGTTAAATATGGAAATATTTATAAATTTTTTATTTATACATCAAAGCTGGGTATTTATAATATAAATCTAATAAATTATGTTTATAAATCAAACTCTTCATACATATCAGTTGATTTTTATTATTTATAAATTATATTTATAAAAAAAATTCAATTATTGATTCCCTATGAATAATTTTTCAAAATTTGATTGGAAAGAAAGAAGGGGAAAAAAAAAAGAAAAAGAAAAAAAGAGCGCAAGTGGAGTAAGGGAAGAGAAGAGAATGACGTTATGGATAAGGTTCACCGGAAGCGAAGGGTGACGTAGTGTTGTCCACTTGTTCTCCTTTGCTTCTCCTCTTCTTTTTTTTTTTTCCTCATAATTCAATTAAATGTTTGAGATTTGCAATTATGTATATGTGTATCAACACACAACTATATATGGACACACACGCGCATATATATGTGTGTATCTATACACAAATATATAGTGACACATACATACATATATATATGTATAGGTATATATGTATATTTGTACATGTGTCTCTCAATATGTGTGTGTATATGTATATATATATAAACAAACAAACACACACACATATATCTTTGTGTGTGTGCATATATATGTGTGTGTTTGTGTGTGTGTGTGCGCGCATATATATCTGTGTGTTTGTATGTGTGTGTGTTAGGATACATGATGTTAGAGAAAAATGTAGTAAGGGCAATTGATTCACTTTTACTTATGTCATTTTAAATTTATATAAGGCATTTTAAACAAATGAGTAAAAATAACTAATTTAACTCATTTCCTTAATCTCTACAAAATCGGTTAAATATGTCTTATAATTAAGAACGGAGGGAGTATAAGACTATCTTGATTTCAATAAACGTCCAAAATTAAGCAAATTTATTAAAGAAAATTATAACAAAAACAAGCATTATTTTATTAGGTTACTTGGAGTACATAAATAGTATGACGTTATCAACTACTAAATTTTTAAATAAATTATCAATTAAAAGGTTATTGTTGAATATCTTCATTAAACATTCTCATTAGTCATTCTACCATTTTTCAAATCATTCCACAAAATTTTTTAATCATATTTTTTTTAATATTTAATACAATTATTTCAAATTCAAGATGTGACATTGTTAACATAATATTTATTCTCAATTTTACTAAAGAAAAAATAAAACACGTGTCACCCAAAATTCGATTACATCTTGAACTTCTTCATAATATTTATTACTAATTCTCTCTCACGTTATAGGTGTTATCAATAATTTCATACATCTTAATAAAATGTTATTGCATAACGAAATTTGTAACAACCAATAAAGATTCTTATTCTACCTTATTGATAAAATTAATATGAATCATTGGCAAAAAAAGAAATTTACACTCCAATCTACTAGATCTCCCTCGTTGCCACATGGTTTATTAAAAAAAGAAAAAGAAAAAGAAATCCTCGTTACTGTTTAAAGCACCAAGAATAAAATACTAACAAACCCTCCGGTCCTAAATATAAAATAGAGTTAACTTTTTTTTTTAAAAAAATATTAAGAAAGCTAATTAAATTACTTTAATATTTATATTTGTCATGTTTTCCCTGAATCATTTTGCCTAACTTATAAAATGTATGTGATATAATTAAATAACTTATTTAGGTTTCTAAATCTCTTTAAAAAAATTCAATTATGTTTTATAGTATGAGATAATGCGAAATATGAAAACAAAACATGTATGTCTTCAAATAACGGATTAATTTTCCTGTGAAATTTTTGTCACAAAAAATTGAAAATAATTGAATTATAGTATGAGATAATTCAACAATTTTCCACTCAAATATTTAATATAAATTTAACTAAATTATGCAAAAACTGCTTTAAATTCTATATCATATGTAAATAACTTTCTAATTTACAATAAACATCTGTGAACTTTTACATTTATACAACGAAGTTTCATGTCATTAGTTTTGTTTATCATTTACTTGCAAATGATTTTAAGTTTAAGAGATTTATTTGTATATAATTGAAAAACCAAGTAAATTTGTTTATACCAACAAAAGTTGGTACACCTGGTAACAGTGGCGGAGCCAGGAGTTTTGGTTTGTGTCCGCACAATTAGTGGGGGAATTCGCTGTCCCCGAAATTTTATTTTAAGGAAATTTTTAAATGCATTAATAAACAAAAAAATATAAACAAGAAAAGAAAAGAAAACTTTAACTTAACATAGAAAAATAATAAACCAATGTGCTGACTTGGCCATGTTAGCTTATATACATATATATATATATATATAGAGAGAGAGAGAGAGAGAGAGAGAGACCAAAAAGGAAATACTTACGTATAATGTGTTTTGCTATGACATGATGTAAGTAATGAACAAATACACACTGCTTTGAATGAGCCAAATTGCAGAACTCCTTGTGGAAGAACTGGTACCAGTACAATAGTCAGAAAAATGATTTGAAAGGGGGAAAAAAGATTGTTATATATAAATTATTACATCTTTATGAAAATGGCATGTAAATTGATGTTTCTTCAAGTAGGCAATCATGTATCAGCTGAGTTGGATAGTGAGCTAAGTAGCACACATGTGAAATGCTGAATCATTCATCCAGACATTAGATCTGGAAATTAGACCTTCTACTGTGATATGAAGTAAAAAAACAGATCAAGATAGTACCTTGATTGCTAATGCAAATTGAAGAAGCCATTCATATGGACACTGCAAAAGGAAAAGATTTAGGCATATAATATTACTACTATATGGAGCATAAGCTTTTACCCTTCGCCCAATATTAATAAAGTAACAGGAAATGTCATTCCGGGAGGAATTCAACTGATTCATCTGAGTTTCCAATAATACAACAAATGAAACATCTCAATAATCATATAGATAGAAAGATCTTACAATGGAAAATGGTGGTTATAAGCTTCCAAAATAAAGCATAATTCCAATGTGAGTAATTACAGAAGCTCTTCAGCAACTTCATCATAGAAGAGACTTCCATGTTTGAATCTTTCAAGAGACACAAAAATATTATTAGCAGAAACTTGAAAGCTGCGACTAGCTAGCTTCCCCTGTATGAACCTCGACCAGCTTGCTTGATTCTTAAACCCTCTCTTCTTTTAATAGGTGGTCCTGTTGCACCAAGTAGAAATACCACCATAGCTTGTCCCAAACTCAATATTATGAGAAAATAAATGAAAAAATCCGTCCTGTGATTATCAATTAACGACTTGAAGTGTCAAAGGATTTCACATTTCTTGTCATTTAAACAATTTCCCAAGTAAACTCTCACAAAACTTGAGCCACAGAGGAGACCGCAAGAATTAAAGCACTAACATAATCAGATGACAAAAACTTATGCAGTAGGTTAGGTTACAACGAATTAAAAAAGACCCAATGGAAAGAAACATGAAGCTCATTAAGCCATAGTAAGAGAACCAACACAAGAACCAAAATTTGTACGATGGTCCCCGCAACTAAAAACAGAGAAACTAGAAATAGTAAAGTAGGAAACTCATCAAACAATAAAACCCACAAAAGCTAGTAAGATTATTCAAGCCAGAGCAAGAGTAAAATCCAAAAGGGGAAAAGAAAGATCAAAACTTTAGTATCATTCTCTCAGCTACCATACAATTTGAGTTGAGACTAGTCTGTACTACTTACCGGCCGTAGGAGCAGGCAGCGGCAACGCTGGTGAGGAACGAAGCAGAGAAGCCAAGTGGAGATTTGAGGAGCGAATTGGGAAAAAGGGTTTGATTGCTACTTGCTCGGCAATTCCCTTTGTTTTTCATTTTTTTTTAAAAAAAAAAAGACACAAGTTTGTGTCTGCACGTGCGGTCTTGGGCCCCATTGTAGCTCCGCCATTGCCTGGTAAGAAGTTAGCTCGAAATCTATAAATTTGTTAATTCAAATTCAACTGTTAATATTAGAACTTTGTTGGTGAGCCATCTATATAAGCGCGCGCGCGCACACACACACACATATATATATATTGATATTATTATCCATCATCTGATTCTGGGTTTCTGACTACCCCTCTCAAACATAAGTGTCTCCTCTGAGATTGAACTTGAGACCTAGAAGAATTTAGTAGGATCGGTCAGACCGATTCTATGTTAGTACTTATACATATTCTTTGGCGAGCCTTTCTACTTAGAAGAATTTGTTTGCGTAACATATTCTTTGGCGAGCCTTTCTACTTAGAAGAATTTGTTTGTGTAACATATTCTTTGGCGGTTGGATTTATTTGTATATAATTACCAACAAAAGTTGGTACACTTGGTAAGAAGTTAGCTCATAATCTATAAATTTGTTAATTCAAATTCCATAGTCAATATTAGAACTTTGTTGGTGAGCTATTTATATAAGCACTCATATATATATATATATATATATATATATATATATATATATATATATATATATATTGATATTAGTATCCATCATCTGGTTCTGGGTGTCTCTGACTATCCCTCTCAAACATAAGTGTCTCCTTTGAGATCGAACTTGAGACCCAAAAAAATCTAGTAAAATTGTATATCGCTAGACCAATTCTATGTTAATACCTTTATACATATTCTTTGGCGAGCCTTTCCACTTAGAAAATGGAAATTTGTTTACATGTAATATATTTGTATGTTTGGATTAATTTTTAAAAAATATCTTTTACAATTTATGAGGTAATCCTATAAGAGAAGTTTTCTCGTGACTAAAAAAAAAAAAAAGGTTTTTAAAACTGTGTTTTCTGATTACCCAAACACCCACTTTGTTTAAAGGGTGTTGTATACTTTAATATTTAGATTTAAAAAATTGCTACAACAAATAAAAATAATAATATGATAAAGAACAAAGCAAAGGTTTGTCTGGGCCTGTGCCGACGTTTCCTGTGAACTCCTTCGTGCTTCCTTCCCTTTCTGCACGTGACCACCTTCTTTTTCCCCTTTTCATTTTATTTATTATTTGTAATGATGACAATATAGTATTACTTTAATGAATGTCAATAAAAAAAAAAGTTATTTTTAATGTGCAATGTGAGCAAATAATTTTTATTCTGTAACTTAAGAGTTTAGTTGAAAATTTTACATATTATTCTTTTAAAATTTTCTAATAAATAGAATGATTATTTTTTAAGGTGCCTGAGAGAAGATAACTGGTGATCAAAATTCAAATTTAAATTCACAACCTCCACTTCTGTTGGCTTATTATTATTATTATTATTGGAAAAAGCACAATTTCCCTCTGCATAGAGGTCAGTCAAATACATTGGATGTGAAGATGTTGCTTTCGTTTCAGTTAACATCATCACTTTTTGATGTATTTCAGACGCAAATGCATGCATGTTCCTATTTATGATAATAATTACAAATGCATATCGTTATTAATATAAAGATTTTATTAATGCATACTGATATTGGTATGGATCTTGAATATGCAGATTTTGTTAGACTTGGACTATTTTGCCCATGGAAGAATCAAAATAACAAAATTCATAATTTAAAACTTAAAGCACCAAAACTATAATGCATACAAACATAAGAGAACAAAAATTATAATAACTCTAATTTAAAAATAATTTGGATTAAGGGGCAATTTTGGCCCGGAAGCTTTACGGAGAGCAATTTTGTCTTAAAAGTATAAAAAATGGAGCAATTTTTCTTTGACCGTTATCTTAGTTAATTGATCAAATATGTTGAGCTGATAATCAATAAGTTATATAGGTCATTTTTGTTAAGAAGCAAATTTTCATTGAAAGTTTTAAATGCAACCTTGAAAATAAAATGAAGTAGATAGCACATGGATTACTGGGATAAATTTGTATCATAATAAAAATGATATAGATAACATATGGACTATAATATCAGCATATTTAGTCAATTAATAGTCAAAATTAACTGAAACAACAGTCATAAAAAAATTGCTTCTATTTTTTACACTTCTGCAATAAAATTGCTTCCAAAAACTTTAGGGGCAAAATTTTCATTCGGTGATAACTTCAGGACAAAATTATTGCTTAATCAAATAATTAGCTTTACTGTAGTAAACACAGTTTCAATACTCCCCCCATTTAATTTTTATTCCACCATTGGCGCTGTCTTAATTTGTGCTTTTGATGACTTCAAAAAATTGGTACAAGAATCATAGGAAAGAAAAGTGAAGTTAACTCAAAGACCCATGGAGGCCCAATTAACAATCACTTCCCCCCCCCCCCAAAAACAAATATCAATAATTACAAAAATATGAATTCAAATTTGAATTCTAAGTTCAGTAAATTACCATTTTGCCATTACTGTACATTAATACGCTGACGTATTTAGATCCTCAAAACTCTCCCTGCAATGGGCCCCACTCTAACGTCTCAGACTGTCTCACTTCTTTCTAGTTTCTACACCCGGTTTCCCTAGAAAAACCCAATGACCTTATTTTAACCCCCAAAAAAAAAAGTATATATATATATATATATATATATATATTCCCTGCCACCATCACGCGTCCCTGAATTTTAATATAATAAATCAATTCCACTGAATTCAAATCCTGCCTCCTAAAACTCTGAACATGACGTCATCACTATTCGCTTCCTACACATCTTCCCAATCACATCCCTCCGTCTAATCCAACGACCCTGATTGCCTCAAGTGTTCCTCTGATTGGGACCCACGTGACTTGGTTTCGAACTTGCTCTGAAATGCATGGTGCTTTGGATCCATAGGGATTGTGGATATATATCCAGCGTGAGGTCAAATCAGTCATTTCTTCTTACTCTGCGGGACCTCAGAATTCTGTACTCCAACGTCGCTATCATTTAGACCGCCACGTCACGCCGCTTCAGAAGTTCACAGTCTGGTACAGTGACGAAATTTTCAACCAATTAGAATACGCCGCGTGATAGCTATTATAATGACAACTCTCTCCTCACAGCTGTATAGTGGATCGCCTTCCTCGGTGTATAAATAGTCCATCTCGCTCATTCGTCCTCATCTTGCTCTTTGGATAATTGTCTTATAAATTTTTTCTTCGGAGTTTGACCTTAAAAATGTCTCTTATTTACTGTAATGCCATTGTCTTCTTCACTGTGTTGTGTCTTTCGCTTGTCGCCGAGGGGGCTCTGGTTCAGCAACAACCCTTGGTGCTTAAGTACCACAACGGTGAGCTCCTGAAGGGGAGGATCACCGTTAATCTGGTCTGGTACGGTGTCTTCACTCCCATCCAACGGTCCATAATCGTGGACTTCATAGAATCCTTAAACTCCCCAAAGGCGCCGCTTCCCTCGGCGGCGACGTGGTGGGGTACCACCGAGAAGTACAAGGGCGGATCCTCTGCGCTCGTCGTGGGGAAGCAGTACCTCCACGAGACGTACTCTCTTGGAAAGATTCTCAGGTCCAGCCACTTGCTCGCGTTGGCGTCCAAGTTCAACGAGTTGAACTCCATCACCATCGTCCTGACCGCCAAGGACGTTGCCGTCGACGGATTCTGCGTCAACCGGTGTGGTACTCACAGGGCGATCCGACCCGTGGGAGGTAAGCCTCGTACGGCTTATATTTGGGTTGGTAATCCCGAGACTCAGTGTCCTGGCCAATGCGCGTGGCCATTCCACCAGCCCATGTACGGCCCGCAGACTCCGCCGCTTGTGGCGCCGAACGGTGACGTCGGTGTTGACGGAATGATTATTAACTTGGCCACCCTGCTAGCTGGCACCGTGACGAACCCTTTCAACAATGGCTACTTCCAAGGTCCAGCTACAGCGCCGCTGGAGGCGGTATCGGCCTGTACTGGGAGTTTCGGGAGCGGGGCGTATCCAGGGTATCCGGGTCGGGTTTTGGTGGACAAGACGACCGGGGCGAGCTACAATGCGAATGGCGTTAATGGCAGGAAGTACTTGGTTCCGGCGATGTGGGACCCGCAGAGCTCGGCGTGCAAGACGCTTATCTGAGATGATGACGGCAATGACGAGGATGGCTTAGCTCACACGTGGCTGAATCTGATGGAGGGGTGTAGATATGGATTGGTAAGAACGGATGCAGGAGATTATGGATAGAGGGAAAGCAAAAGCTGCAATGAAACATGTAGAAGTTTGTTTGATTGTTCATAGGGTCTTTGAAGTTAGGATCAACATATGTCCTTAAGTGGTGACGTGTAAATTATGTGGTTCTAAAGGAAGGTCAGCAATATGATGCAAAATATGAAAATGAGGAATAAATAAAACTTATTATTATCTTATTACTATTGGGTTCTTACTAAACTTATAAAATGAATATGGTATATGTTTATTGTACAATTATTTAGGTACGTAAAAATATCATAGGTGAGAGATGTGAAAATAGTATGTAAATATAAAGAAAGAGGATTTTTTTTTTCCACGAGATAAAAAGCAAATAAGAAAATCTAGGAACCAAAATCTGGGACTAACATCTTCGGCAACTTTAGTTTGAGAATATGCAATCCAATGGCTATATCCATAGGCCTTTTTCGCAAGAATACGTACTAAGTGTTTTGAATTAACGGTAGAAAACTAAGTGTTTGTTTGAATTAATAATAGAAATTATTTTTTTAACGTGATTTATGATATATAAGTTAAATTTGTGAAAAGAATTTCATTTGGATAAACTGATTCTCCCATGCCAACTCAATCAGGCCCTGTGACATTAACATCTCTACTTATTTGTTGGATTTTCATATGCCAAAGAACATTGCATCATGCACTCCCCGATCTTCATTAGTCTTCAGAGCCTCATTCAAAATTAACTGAATAGCCTTAGTAGAGTCACTTACGATTATCTTTCTAAAACTCCTATACTAAGGTCCTATTTGGTATGAAGAAGATTTAAGAAGGAAAAAGAACTTAAAGAAGGGAAATGAATAGAATGGAAGATAGAGAGGAAACTTAAAAGGTTGATCTGTTTGGTAGACATGGAAAGAGAATTTAAGTTAAAGGAAAATAATTTATTTGGTAAGAAGCATTGAGTGTTGGTTAAGTGGGAAGGTAAAGCAAAATTCCCACAATACCCCTTGTTTGATTCTAACGAAAAATGTAAGTTCAAACGTAACATGCAATTAAGTGCTTGTGTTCAAAAGCAAAAATTGACAGTGCCTTGAGTTATTTGTGCCTATGTCCCCAGGTGAAAAAGACAGGCATCGACGATTTTAACACGCAAAGCGCTTGAACAATAAAAACCCATTACTTTTCACCTCGGTTCGACCTCACTCCTTTATCCACTATCGTCGGCGCCTTCTCCTTCATCCACTACTGCCGGCACCCTCTCCTTCATCCACCAACACCGGCCCCCTCTTGCGTCAGACCACTATCACTGTCAAGCAAATCGGACCTTGATTCGACCTTCCTTGCCCAGTGTTTCGATTCAAGCTTCCACTGTCGTCTCAAGCTTCTTCAGGTCCTCCTTCTTCCAGATCCTTGCTCGCATCTGGTTTATAAGACGTATACTCTTTAGAGGGACTTTTTCGTTCCAATTATTCATTCTCCCCAGAACATTTGAGGATCCCATCAGTTTTAGAGGGATTTCAATTTCCTACATTTGTGGGAAGATGGCACCAAGTGGGAACTCATTGTGACGGAAAGCTTATACACCAAACGTGCTTTACCGGTAGAAATTCTGTTATATTCCTAGGTACTCTCACCAATACCAGTAGATAGTGAAGAAAAGACACTTAAGATCACCCTCCCCAAGTCTTGTTTTATTTATGTTAAGGTTTAACCAATTTTTAGACGACCTGCATAGAAATCATTACAAGAGTTGGGTGTAATGACAGACTTCCAAGACAATTTTACCTCACAATGAGAGGGAATTTTAGCAAGAGTCTATTAAAAAGATTTTACCAATTTAATATATATTTGATTATTTCACTGTTATTGCTTATGAGAATTAATTAAAATAAATTTCTAGTAAAAATCACCCTAGTACTAAAGTACTCCATTAGTCCTACTTGGAATCACGTTCTTGTCAAGCAATTTCTTTTTCTTGAAAAATGAAAATTTTAAAATTTTGCCATGTGGGTGTTTGTTTTCCGAGAAAGTGAACTAATTTGGAATTGTATTAGCTTTCTTTTTCCTAGGCAAATACTAGGGCAGAGCATAGGCCTTGTTTGTTTAGAAAAAATGGGTGGATTTGCTTACAAAGGACTAGATATTTACTGTTTGGTGGGGTCAGAGGGGGAGAGAAAAGAGCATCATTGTGTGGTACAGTAAATGATGACGGAAAAACTGATTCATCTGAATAAAGAAAGCGAAATTGATAGCCCTCTTTTTGTTTGTTTTGAATTGAAGGTGTTTGTTGGGTAATTCTGAACTTTTATTAGATGAAAAAGTCATAAAGGTGAAATCTTTCAAATCACACAAGTTCAAGTTGGCGTGTGAAGGAGCTTTAAAGATACTTTTTCTTTTCTCCTGCACATTTCATCATGTGGAATTCATGTGTCAAAGAAAAGAAAAGGTTGTCCACTTGATGAATTATTATCATTACTTCTGATAAATCACTTGATGAATTATCAAGTTGCTGTTCTTTTGCCCAAAAAAGTTACCTTTCTCATGCAAAGATGGTTTTTGTCATTAATGGAACTTGCTTCACTCACTAGTTACCACATTCCCATGAAGAAACCAACTTGACTCAAGTCTTTTTGGTTTTTATAATTTTAGGTTGGGTGTAACTCACTGTATATACTTTGATTCGATACAACTTAGTTATTGTGGTGTTAACTCAATTATAAGTCAGTTCCTAAATTTTGATTTATGGTAACTCAGTTCGTATAATTCTAACCGTTTTATAATTTAGTCCATATAACCGACACCACCTTATGAGATACTCCCTCCGGTGCTAATTATAAGACATAGTTGACTTTTTTGGAGAAATTAAGGAAGTTAATTAAATTACTTATAGTATTTTTCTTTCTATTTTTTTCTTCAAAATAATTAGTTTGATTAATAAACTAATATATAATCTAAAGATACACAATATATAAAATGATTAAGTAACTTATTTAACTTCCTTAATCTCTCCAAACAAAGTCAACTATGTCTTATAATTAGGACCGGAGGTAGTAAAACTTTATGGTTGTATAATTTAGCCCATATGTGTTAGAAAATAAAAATCATATATAAGTACACTACAAAAAAAACTTCGGATTAGAGATGGAATTACTGACAGAAATAATTTTATCAGAAATTACTGACGGAATTCTGCTAGTAATGTCTTCTCCATGGTTTTTTCTGCTACGAATGTTTTCCGTCGGAAATCCAATTACCAACGTAATTCCGTCGGTAATTCCATCAGTGATTTTAATTGCCGACGAAATTTTCATCGGTAATCCAACATTTTTTTTTGGGTAGTGATATAATAAAGGGTGACGGGTCAAAAATACACATGACCTTTTCCCTCAGGATCGCCCAGCACCACGACCTTTCAATTGGATCAAAAATACACAAGATGTTACGTTTTTTGGTCGCCCAGCACCACAGCCGTTAGTCAACCGTTAATTACCGTTAGTTGATCGTGGTGTTAGGCGACCCAAAAACGAACGTCGTGTGTATTTTTGATCTAGTTGAAAGGTTGTGGTGCTGGACGATCCTGGGGGGAAAAATCATGTGTATTTTTGACCCTTTACTCTATAATAAAAGTGAGGGACTAAATTATAAAATAATTAAAACTATATAACTAAGTTACAACAAGACAAAATTCAGAGACTGATTGAGTATAAACTAAGTCAAAAGTATAAGGAATAAATTGCATGAAGTCAAAAACATGAACTAAGAGCTGAATTATAATTCAATCCAAATTGTGAGTGTCAAAAGATTAATTTTCTCATTTTTTAATGAAGCACTAGTTGAATTATCAACTTGCTCATCTTTTGGGCCCAAAAGAGTCACTTTTCTCACGCAAAGATCGCTCTTGTCATTAATGGAACTTGCTTCACTTTCTGGTTACCACTTACCATCGCCATGAAGAAACCAACTTTTCATTTTCACCTGGCGCTTATTTACTCCTTGATTGCAGAAACAATAAATACAAGCATGGGGTCAATACTTTATTATTGTTCATGAAGTAATGCAATCTCCAAAAACTTTAATGATAAGCATGCATCATATAATGACGTGGTATACTGCAGGAAATGCCAATAGGTCCATTCTAATAACTTGTTATTGAGATTTTTTTTTTTTGGGTGATTATACCCCTTTCTTATGATCTCACAAGTGGTTCTCCCGATTTATACTAGTTGAAAGAATGTTGTGATAAAGAAGGAAGAAAGCATATGACCCAAGCAACAAAAGCTTCAAGGTTTATTTATAAAGGAGAATCATTATTAGATCCTAATGAAGGAATGAAATCATCAAAAAGTCTCACAATAAACGAGCAAGATGTAATGATAAATTTCAGTATAAAAAATGACAACAGGTCCGTACCGCTCATTTATTATTGACACTTTTGATGATTATGCCATTTTCTTATGACCTCACAGTGATTCTCTTGAATTATAATAGCTAAAAGAATATTGTGACAAAGAAGGAAGAAAGCATATGATGCAAGTAACAAAAGCTTCAAGATTTATTGATAAAGGAAAATCCCTATGAGATCCTAATAAATAAATGTAATAATCAAAAAGTCTCACAGTAAATGAACAACATGCAATGATAAGTTCTGATATGGAAAATGACAGTAGGTTTATACTACTAATTTGTTATTAAGACTTTTTAGTGATTATATTTCTTCTGTTTATAGTAATTCTCAACAAGTGTCATCAAAACTACAAGCTTATTTTATTTTGATAACGAAAGATTTATTTTTAAGGAAGAATTGCTATGAGGTCTGGTGAGCCTGCTTTTGTCGCTAAAGCAGTCAATTAAACTAGGTCCTAATTAATTATGCAATATAGGGTCAACCTAGGTCATTTTCCCAAGGAGCAAGTTGTGGGTTTTTCTTTAGGTTGAATTTAGGTGATGAAAAATGCAATAAAATGAAATTAAACTAACTAAATGCACTAATGCAATTGACTTTAAAACCTAAATGAGAATGCAACTAATGAAACTAACCTATATGAATATGGATGCAATTTTGGGGGTTTTTGTTATGAGAGAAAAATTAAAATCCTAAGAAGAAAATTGCTTAAAATCAAATCAAATGACAAGATCTAGTTCAGTTATGAGGAAGAAGGGGACAACTTAGGAATTGCATGGAGTTAACTTTCTTAGCCCAAACCAATTAATTAGACCAAAGGAAGATTAATGAATTTAATCACCTAATTGAACACGAGAAACCCTCTAGCCCAATAACACATATTCCACTAGAAAACTAATAATGAAATAAGCGGTGGTTAATTAAACTCGTTAAAGATCAATCATTTTAAAATAGTTTTGAAAATCTTGTTTGCAATTATCCAATTGAACAACTAGATAATTTATCAACCCAATTAAACAATTAAGATGATAAACCAAATTGGCAATCAAATTAATAACGAAAACTCAGTTAATAATTCAATTGACAATCCAAAGGTTGCAAACAAAAATCCAGCAATTGTCTCACATATAAAAACTTCAAATTATCAATCCAATCCAAAAGAAATATGTTTACAATCTAAAACTAGATTGTTCTCAATTAACATAACTTAAAACCCTTTAAAACTAAAGAACCTCAAGTTTGGATTAAGAAGATAAAAAGAATAACACTCCCTTATGGTCTTCAAGTGTAAGTTCCTAGGCTCTAGCCTTCTCCATACTCCTCCCAAGTTGCCTCCTAAAAGTGCTTAAGCTTCCATGAATTTTTCCCTTCCAAGCATCAAGCAACTCGCGGCCATAAGAATAGATGAATCAATGATTCAATTGGTTAAAGGTGGAAATAATGGTGGGCCCGTGAGAGAATGAAAGAATGGAAGATTGAATCAATTGATCAAAGAATCAAAACTTCTCTACGTTTGCGTGCTGTGTGTTGCAGCGTCTTTAGCGTGAATGAACTCAACGTGCGCGTGTCTGCCTCTCAGCGTGTTCCTCCATCTGCCTGTGCGGCATGGTTAAATAAAATGGGGAGGAAGAGATTTTGGGTACCAACTTGAGCCAATTAAAATTCTAAAAGCCCAACAAAATTCCACCATTAGATCTTCTTTTAGCTTTCAAGGTTAATTCTGCATCGTAGGATCTTCCAATATGATTTTTCTTATCCTGCAAGAATTAAATAAAATCGTGATCTATCATATATTTAGAAATATTATTCAATCACAAGATCTCAATCAGAATAATAACAATTTAAGTCCAATAATCTTATAATTAATTCTGATTTATATTATTTCCTAAAATAGGCTAACAATCCAAATATTGCATAATAAATCCAAATTAGCCTAAAATAGTGCCCAAAATAAATGAATAAGGCGGGATAAAATATATTAAATTGGGATTTATCAAGGTCCCAATCAAGGAATACAATCATCAAAAAGTGAGACAACAACAAATAATTAGCATGTAATAACAGGTTTTATCCTAAGAAATGATAGTAGGTCCATGCTTTTTCACTTATTACTGAGACTTTTTGGTGATTACCCTCATTTTTAAGGATCTCATAGCGATTCCCCCAATTTACAGTTGAGAGAATTTTGGGACAAAGAAGGAAGAAAGGATATGAGAGGATTACTATGATGGAATTAGACGAGCAAGAGTTTTGTGACCAGATGGAGCTTTGACGGTGTTTTCATGCATGGGATCACTGAACCAAGTGACAATTTGGCCTACTCTGCAAACTGCCCTGATTAGGTGTGGCAGTGTCACTCTCATTATCAGTTCCCGTTCTTACTATCAGCTTTGTTCTATGCATTCAATGTATCTATCAGCTTCTGAGCAAAAAATGAAAAAAAAAATGTATCTATCATCAGCTTCACCATTTCTGCAGGATCCATCCTTTTTCTCATCTGAAAAAGAAAAAAAGAAAAAGTATCCTTTTAGGAGCTGTCCTGTTGCATTTTCTTAAAAATAACTAACAGGAACAGTCTAAAGGAGTTGGATCTTCTGATGTGGATCTTCTAAAGTGAAAAGCTTGTAAAGAACTTGCCAAATTAAAGAGATGGAGGATAAAACAAGACTAAACCTCATTCAAGCTCTATCTATTCCGTACCACCCTTTCTTTCGCTAAGACACTTCTAATTTTAGAGGACTACTCAAATTACTGTCTGCTTGGAGTAGAACTTCAAAGAATCAAAATTGTCTTTGAAGTTAGAAGGAGTTTCAAGTTCAAAAATTCAAACTCTCAATTTGAAGCACATGCTAAGCACAAGGAGGAGATACAAAAAGATAATTACAACTGAGTCACAAAAAAAAAAAAAGCAGTAACATTAGTATTGTGACTAATTCATGATAAACATATAAAGCCAGAAAGGAATATAACATCATTTAATTTGGAACTTGCTTCACTTTTTGGTTACCACTTACCATCGCCATGAAGAAACCAACTTTTCATTTTCACCTGGCGCTTATTTACTCCTTGATAGCAGAAACAATAAATACAAGCATGGGGCAATACTTTATTATTGCTCATGAAGTAATGCAATCTCCAAAAACTTTAATGATAAGCATGCAGCATATAATGACATGGTTTAATGCAGGAAATGCCAATAGGTCCATTCTAATAACTTGTTATTGAGATTTTTTTGGTGATTATACCCCTTTCTTATGATCTCACAGTGGTTCTCCCGACCTATAATAGTTGAAAGAATATTGTGATAAAGAAGGAAGAAAGCATATGACCAAAGTAACAAAAGCTTCAAGGTTTATTTATAAAGGAGAATCATTATGAGATCCTAATGAAGGAATGAAATCACCAAAAAGTCTCACAATAAACGAGCAAGATGTAATAATAAATTTCAGTATAAAAAATGACAATAGGTCCGTACCGCTCATTTATTATTGACACTTTTGTTGATTATGCCATTTTCTTATGATCTCACAATGGTTCTCTTGAATTATAATAGCTAAAAGAATATTGTGACAAAGGAAGAAAGCATATGACGCTAGTAACAAAAGCTTCAAGATTTATTGATAACGGAGAATCCCTATGAGATCCTAATGAATAAATGTAATCATCAAAAAGTCTCACAATAAATGAGTAACATGCAATGATAAGTTCTGATATGGAAAATGACAATAGGTTTATACTACTATTTTGTTATTGAGACTTTTTAGTGATTATATTCCTTCTATTTATAGTAATTCTCAACAAGTATCATCAAAGCTACAAGTTTGTTTTATTTTGATAAGGAAAGATTTATTTATAAGGAAGAATTGCTATGAGGTCCCAATCAAGGAATACAATCATCAAAAAGTGAGACAACAACAAATAATTAGCATGTAATAACAGGTTTTATCCTAAGAAATGATAGTAGGTCCATGCTTTTTCACTTATTACTGAGACTTTTTGGTGATTACCCTCATTTTTAAGGATCTCATAGCGATTCCCCCAATTTACAGTTGAGAGAATTTTGGGACAAAGAAGGAAGAAAGGATATGAGAGGATTACTATGATGGAATTAGACGAGCAAGAGTTTTGTGACCAGATGGAGCTTTGACGGTGTTTTCATGCATGGGATCACTGAACCAAGTGACAATTTGGCCTACTCTGCAAACTGCCCTGATTAGGTGTGGCAGTGTCACTCTCATTATCAGTTCCCGTTCTTACTATCAGCTTTGTTCTATGCATTCAATGTATCTATCAGCTTCTGAGCAAAAAATGAAAAAAAAAATGTATCTATCATCAGCTTCACCATTTCTGCAGGATCCATCCTTTTTCTCATCTGAAAAAGAAAAAAAGAAAAAGTATCCTTTTAGGAGCTGTCCTGTTGCATTTTCTTAAAAATAACTAACAGGAACAGTCTAAAGGAGTTGGATCTTCTGATGTGGATCTTCTAAAGTGAAAAGCTTGTAAAGAACTCGCCAAATTAAAGAGATGGAGGATAAAACAAGACTAAACCTCATTCAAGCTCTATCTATTCTGTACCACCCTTTCTTTCGCTAAGACACTTCTAATTTTAGAGGACAACTCAAATTACTGTCAGCTTGGAGTAGAACTTCAAAGAATCAAAATTGTCTTTGAAGTTAGAAGTAGTTTCAAGTTCAAAAATTCAAACTATCAATTTGAAGCACATGCTAAGCACAAGGAGGAGATACAAAAAGATAATTACAACTGAATCACAAAAAAAAGCAGTAACAATAGTATTGATAAACATATAAAGCCAGAAAGGAATATAACATCATTTGGGAGAGCAAGTGTTGAATAACAATAGAACAAAGTTAAACATTTTTGCACAATTTTTTAATCTTCACGTACACTTTTGAACCGAAAGAAACTCTATAGTGCCAAGTGCCTATTCATGAATACTTCATAAGTAGATTTACATCTTAACCCTTATTTGAATTATATGAATATTTGTGTTAACAATTTGAAAACGAAGAACAAACAAATTTTTATTGATAATGTGTCAACAAGGCGATATAATAAGGATAACAGAACCCTTTAACAGGGATGCACGTAGAAACCATTGAACTTTTTTTCTTAAGATGATGACAAAGTTAACCCCTTTTATGTGAGGATCTAACCTCCCCACTCATACATATGAAGTAAATAAGTCCTTATATATATAGAATACATCCCCACATTGAGTGAGTGAGAAATAACTAACAACTAACTTATCCATTAACTAATATTCTAACAATCTGTAAATACATTTCATTTGTGGAGTCTAAGTACGCTGATATTTGTATACAAACAAATATAGATTGCAAATATTAGCTTATATATTCTAATTACTCATTGGATATTATGCAGTCCATTCATGTAAAGGAGTAGCATTTGGATGGGCCATGACTCTTAGGAGGCCCAGAAAGCAAAGAAGCAAACGAAGGCTTCATCTTCTCAGTGCCCTTGATGATCACCAAGAAGATCACAAGAACACAACTCTGTACAAGACAATCATCCCCAGAAGAATGGCAAGATCAACCCACTTAGAATAGCTCTTGTTAATTTGAATTAATTTGAGATACTGGATATAAAAAATATCTTAGAAAGAAGCATATAATTTAAATAGAAATAAATATAACATATAAAAAAATAAAAAAAATGTTTATACTTTTAATTAGAGTTATAAACACATGATAAACACTTAATTCTAAACACCAAATTTAGACTCTATGACGTCAGAATGAGACTGATGAGGGATAGGCATGGGATTGAAGAATAAGGTGTTCCCTATTATATAGGCTGTCACTCCATAGTGCTTGTAACATCCTGAATTTTGAATCTAATATCTTGAACATAAACCTATTTTGGGAAGACTAGTAGGCTCTATTTTTGGAAAGTGATAAATTTGAAATCAGTATTTTGTGGGCCCCGTGAATAGTATTTACTATTCACGTATACGTTTTTACTATTTACAAATACGTATTTAAAAAATATATATATATATATATATGTTATTCGCAAATACGTATTTAATACTTGAAATTTGTGAAATATGAATAGTGTTCACTATTCACAAATACGTATTTACTATTTAAAAATACGGTATTTACTATTCCTAAATACGTATTTACTATTCATGCGGGACCCACAACCAAAATAATTCTCTCCCGACACAAAACTCTCGTGAAGTTTGAAAATTTTGTCAGCGGGACCCACGTAATAGTAATTTACTATTTGAATAATAATATTATATTATTATAATATAATATTATTTACTATTCATGTGGGACCCACGAAAAATTATTTCCACAGAAGAGTCACGGGAGGTTTGAAAATTTGTCACGGGGAAAATTACGTAGAACGACCCAGAGACGAAAATTACACTTAAGGACCCATTTTCCAACTATAAATAGACCTTCCATTTCATTTCATTCTTCACAACTTCTAAGAGCCATAGAGAGAGGTAGAGAGAGAGAGAGAGAGAGAGTAGAGATATTTGCTTGAGAGTTATAATAGCTGGTTGGTGATTCGGGTATTAGCAAGTAACAGGTAACTCTGAATATTCTTCCTTATACTTGTGAATTATGTATGATTATAAATTTGTTTGTTTACTATTTTGGCAAGAATATTTAGAAAATATTTATGGTTTTAAGATCTGGTGTGGGAACTTTGACTTGCAAATCTGTAGAGGTACTATTTATACGTACGTTACTATTCACATATACCGTATTTACTATTCATTTTTACTATTCACATATACCGTATTTACTATTCATTTTACTATTCACGTATACCGTATTACTATTCATTTTTACTATTCACATATACTGTATTTACTATTCATTTTACTATTCACGTATACCGTATTTACTATTCATTTTTACTATTCACGTATACCGTATTTACTATTCATGTTACTATTCACGTATACCGTATTTACTATTCATGTTACTATTCACGTATACCGTATTTACTATTCATGTTACTATTCACGTATACCGTATTAACTACTCATTTTACTATTCATGTATATACCGTATTTTACTATTCACAGATACGCATAGTATTTTACTATTCACAGATACGCATATCAACGTATATAATGGTATAATAATGCATTATTTTTGAGTAAATACATCATGGCGGTTGTATTGTGATGGGTGGAGTAAGGAGGGAATTGAATGATAAGAATTGTTTATGCCACCACTCGGTGCACAGTGAATGGTACTTTTCAGGGCCCCATCTTCCATGTTTTCCTCTGGCCGGGATTTCATTGGAGATGTGGGACATGTGACACCTCCTTAGTTGTTATTTTAAAGGAGGGGAGCCATAGTCCAGATTTAAGCTCTATACCTTTGGCCGGGTGTATCTTAAGTTTTGGTGAGCTTGAAACCATCCAGTCAAATGAATGAGTTTCTATTGGACTATATGTTAGCCTATGGTTCCAGTCAGCGGTATACGGTTGGAAGGGGATATAAGGGAGGCTGCATACTGCATAGTGCATTTCTGAATTATTCAATAAAGAATGATGAGTATTTTGTAAAGGCATTTGATGTGAACAACGGTATATCTAAAAATATCTGAGTATATTAAATTCACATTATATTACCTTTTATTTTTGTCATATGTAATTTGCTCGTGTAAGGTAGAAATATTCAGTAGTTACTGAGACGTGGAATCTCATCCCATATTAACATTTTTCAGGTGATTATTCTAGTAGAGAGCAAGGGAAGGCACCTATGGAGTGAGCTCTGGAAGCTCTTTTGATCTCCAATAGATTATGTAATGTTATTATATTTGCCATGAACCTAAGACTTCCGTTTTGTATTAAACTCTGAAATATTTTCTGGAATTTATTCTGATTATGTATTACGGGTTTTATTCGAAATGGTAACATTGTAAAAGGATTTGGATATTGTTGAACTCATTTGAAGGTATTTTCAATATTTTGACCGAGTTTTTGGGTATTAAAATTGTGGCGTTACATTTTTGGTATCAGAGCTAAAGGTTCCATGGCAATTTTGTTTATTTTCTAAAGTGATTTCTTAAAAAAATTTTTAAAAGTTCGTGGCAAATTAAATATCATAACATGAGCACTTCCCTTTGTTAGATTTAGAATTTATTTAGCTATTTTTATTTGTTTAGTGTCCTTATAGTATTAATCATAGGAGGAGATAATGGCAAGAACTCGAAGAACTAATTCAACCCCTGCTCCATCCCAAAGAGGTCTCCCTCCGCATCAAGATGGTCCCTATCCTCAGGATAACAATGCCCTTTTGGCAGAGTTACGAGACGTCATCTTGGAGATGAGAGAGAAAGTGAATAGACACGAGGATGAACTAGCAAAAGGAAGAGGCCGAGGTGGTAAGGAAGGAAAGGAGAAGGCTCTGGAAGTCACACCTTCTGACCATCAATCAAGGGGAGGAAGTCATTCTCGCACTGAAGATGGAGGTAGTAGCGGTTCTCATTCTCAGTATCATCCCTTACCTATTACTGAGGTTTGGGAAAAATTTCGGAAGTTTACTCCACCAATGTTCGAGGGGAAGCTAGATCCGATTGCAGCACTGGAGTGGCTGAAGCGTGTAGAAAAGATTTTCAGAGTTATCGAGATTAGCTCACAACAAAAGGTGATGGTTGCTGAACAATTGTTGCAGAAAGCAGCTGAAGAATGGTGGGAAAGCACCAAAACAAAAAGAAATGCTGAGATGACGTGGGAAGAGTTTAAGGAAAAGTTCGAAAATTATTACTTTTCCCCTTCAATCAGAATAGAGAAAGAAACTGAATTCCTCACATTCAGGCAAGGGGAATTACATGAAGACGAATTTATTACTCGCTTTTTAGAGTTGTCTAAATTCTGCGGATATTCACAGAACAACTCTAAATGGTTGAGTGCTCGATTGGTTGAAAAAGCTAGACCAGACCTAAAAACAGCTCTATCACCGTTCCTTGATGAAACAAGGGATTTTGAAGAAATATGTGACAAACTGCGCACGATAGCAAGGAACAAACGAGAAGAGGAAGCTGAGAAGATGAAGGGTTTTCAGGCCAGATCTACACACCTCATGAGACCAACGGGAGGAGTTACTAAGAAGCAGAGTCACAACTTCAGTAATGTGAATACGCGGTTTAGCCAACCATCCAGAAATCACTTTGGTGGACCATCGAGGAGTTATTTTACTGGACCCCAAAGAAGTCATTTCAGCAGACCACCGAGGAGTCAATTCAAAGGACCTCAAAGGAGTCACTTCAGTGGAGGTCAGAGTTCATATAGGGGATCCACAGCTCCTGCTGCAAGCACCGCTAACAATCAGATGTGTGCCAAGTGTGGAAGAATACACCAAGGACCATGTGTGACGTGTTTCAACTGTGGAAAGCCAGGACACATTTCCAGATTTTGTGAGGAGGAGCCTCGAGGGGCCAAGGATGCTAGAACTGCAGTGCCAGGGAAAGTGTTTGCACTATCACATCAGGAGGCAAGTGCTTCACCAAATCTGATTAAAGGTATCCTCAAACTCCAAGGTCTTGAAGTAGAAGCCTTATTTGATTCTGGTGCCACACACTCTTTTATATCATACGACTGTGTGCCTCGATTGAATTTAAGAGTGAGTGAATTGCCTTATTATATGATTATTTCTACACCGGCGGGAGCTTCAGTAAAAACTTCTAGGGCTTGCTTAAATTGTACGATTGAGATTGATAATAGGATCTCAAATATAGACCTCGTTTGTTTACCCACGAAGGGTATCGATGTAATAATAGGAATGGATTGGTTGTCAGCTAATGACATCATCCTTGACTGCAAGAGGAAGACTATCTCTCTTGCGGATGACTCTTGGAGTCATAGTAGACCACAATTGTTGTCTATAGTACAAGATGAAAAGCCTGTTCATCATGGTTGTCTTGCGTACATGGTGTTTTTCTCCATTCAAGCAGAAGTGGAGGAAGGGATAGAGAACATTGAAGTGGTGAAAGAATTTCCGGAAGTATTTCCGAAAGAAATGACAGGTTTACCCCCAGAGAGAGAAGTAGAATTTTCTATTGATCTCGTACCTGGAACGGAACCTATCTCTAAAGCTCCTTACCGAATGTCTCCATCGGAACTAGCAGAATTGAAGAAGCAGATCGAAGAATTGTTAGAAAAGGGTTTTATCAGACCCAGTGTATCTCCTTGGGGATCGCCCGTACTCTTTGTGAAGAAGAAAGATGGGAGCCTGAGACTATGCATTGACTATCGCCAGTTGAATAAAGTGACTATAAAGAATAAATATCCTTTACCCAGGATCGACGATCTACTTGATCAATTGAAGGGAGCATCCATATTCTCCAAGATCGACCTCAGATCAGGTTATCACCAACTTAGAGTCAAAGCTGAAGATGTCTCAAAAACTGCATTCAGAACTAGATATGGCCATTATGAATTTCTTGTTATGCCATTTGGGCTAACAAATGCTCCAGCAGTATTCATGGATTACATGAATAGAATTTTCCGACCATATCTAGATAAATTTGTAGTGGTTTTCATTGACGACATCCTTATCTACTCTAAGGATGAAGAAGAGCATAAAGAGCACCTTAGAATCGTGCTACAAGTGTTGAAGGAGCACAAGCTCTATGCGAAACTATCTAAGTGCGAATTTTGGTTGAAGGAAGTAAAATTCCTAGGCCATGTCGTATCGGCTGAAGGTGTTGCAGTGGACCATACTAAAGTTGAAGCAGTTCTCCAATGGGAACGACCAAAGTCCGTGACTGAGATCAGGAGTTTTCTAGGTCTAGCTGGCTATTATAGGAGATTTATCAAGGGCTTTTCGCAGATAGCTATGCCCTTGACAAAGTTAACTAGGAAGGGTCAACCATATGTATGGGACGAAAAGTGTGAAGCAGCTTTTCAAAATTTGAAGACTAAGTTGACTACGGCACCAGTACTTATAATTCCAGATCCTGCTCAGACCTTTACTTTGTACACCGATGCTTCTAAGAAAGGTCTTGGGTGTGTGTTGATGCAAAATGGTAGGGTAGTGGCTTATGCTTCTCGACAGTTAAGGCCACATGAAGGGAATTATCCTACTCACGACTTAGAACTGGCAGCAGTAGTGTTTGCTCTGAAGATTTGGAGGCACCACCTCTACGGTTCAAAGTTTGAGGTTTATAGTGACCACAAAAGTCTAAAGTACCTGTTCGACCAAAAGGAGCTCAACATGCGACAGAGGAGATGGATGGAGTTTATCAAGGACTACGACTTCGAATTGAAGTATCATCCAGGAAAGGCGAACGTTGTAGCAGATGCCTTAAGTAGAAAGACAATCCATGTAGCCCAGATGATGATCAGAGAACATAAATTGCTCGAGGAGATACCAAGTACATCTATTGATGTAATGTCAGGTTTGGTCGCTACCATGGAAGCATTAACTATTGAAAGCACAATTTGGAAAGAGATTAAATTCGCTCAGCTCGAAGATGAGTATCTATTAAACGTGAGGGAAGATATTGAAGAAGGAAAAGAATCGAAATTTGGGATCGATAGAGATGGGATATTAAGGTATAAAAGAAAAGTGTGCATACCTAATGATGGAGAAATAAAAAAGCTCATACTAGAAGAGGCACATCGGAGTAAATACACTATCCATCCCGGAGCAACCAAGATGTATCATGATCTCAAGCGGAATTGGTGGTGGCGGGGCATGAAGAAAGATGTGACTGACTTTGTCACTTGTTGTTTGACTTGTCAGAAAGTCAAGATCGAACATCGGAAACCTCCTGGATTATTAAAGAATTTGGATATCCCAGAGTGGAAATGGGACAGCATCTCTATGGATTTCATCATGGGGCTTCCTCTAACGACATCCGGACATAATGCCATTTGGGTAATTGTCGATAGGTTAACTAAGTCAGCTCATTTTCTAGCAATTGCAGCAGAATACTCATTGGAGAGACTAGCAAAGATCTACATGAAGGAGATTGTCAGATTGCATGGGATACCGAATAGCATCGTATCTGATCGTGATCCACGATTCACTTCACGATTTTGGAAAGCATTGCAGAATGCTATGGGAACTCGGATGAGTTATAGTACCGCTTATCATCCTCAAACTGACGGGCAGACTGAGAGGACTATTCAAACTCTGGAAGACATGTTGCGGGCTTGTGCAATCGAACTAAAAGGAAGTTGGGACGATCATCTTCATCTTGCGGAGTTTGCATATAACAATAGTTATCACTCCAGCATTGAGATGGCACCTTATGAGGCTTTGTATGGAAGAAAATGTAGATCTCCTATTTGTTGGACGGAATTGAATGAGCGAATTTTAATAGGTCCAGAACTTGTGGACGAGACGACTCAAAAGATTAAGGTGATTCAACAGAAACTTCTCACTGCTCAGAGTCGACAGAAGAGTTATGCTGACAAGAGAAGACGACCGTTGGAGTTCATGGTGGGCGAACATGTATTCTTAAGAGTCACACCAATGACTGGCATTGGTAGAGCAATACGAGCAAAGAAGCTTTCGCCTCGTTTTATGGGTCCTTATGAGATTTTGGAGAAAGTTGGACCGGTAGCTTACAGAATTGCATTACCTCCACAGCTTGCGAACCTTCACGATGTCTTTCATGTATCACAATTGAAGAAATACCAACCGGATCCTTCCCACATTATAGAAGTAGAAGAGGTAGAACTCAAGGATAACATGACGTATAAAGCCGAGCCGGAGCGGATTGTTGATGCAAGGGACAAGAAATTAAGAAACAAGACCATTAGACTTGTAAAGGTCGAGTGGAAAGGAATGGTTCCCGGAGATGCTACTTGGGAAACGGAGGAGAGCATGCGACAAACCTATCCTCATTTATTTAAATAGGTTAGAATTCTTATTATGGCGAAATTTTGAGGACAAAATTTTCTTTTAGGAGGGGAGAAATGTAACATCCTGAATTTTGAATCTAATATCTTGAACATAAACCTATTTTGGGAAGACTAGTAGGCTCTATTTTTGGAAAGTGATAAATTTGAAATCAGTATTTTGTGGGCCCCGTGAATAGTATTTACTATTCACGTATACGTTTTTACTATTTACAAATACGTATTTAAAAAATATATATATATATATATATGTTATTCGCAAATACGTATTTAATACTTGAAATTTGTGAAATATGAATAGTGTTCACTATTCACAAATACGTATTTACTATTTAAAAATACGGTATTTACTATTCCTAAATACGTATTTACTATTCATGCGGGACCCACAACCAAAATAATTCTCTCCCGACACAAAACTCTCGTGAAGTTTGAAAATTTTGTCAGCGGGACCCACGTAATAGTAATTTACTATTTGAATAATAATATTATATTATTATAATATAATATTATTTACTATTCATGTGGGACCCACGAAAAATTATTTCCACAGAAGAGTCACGGGAGGTTTGAAAATTTGTCACGGGGAAAATTACGTAGAACGACCCAGAGACGAAAATTACACTTAAGGACCCATTTTCCAACTATAAATAGACCTTCCATTTCATTTCATTCTTCACAACTTCTAAGAGCCATAGAGAGAGGTAGAGAGAGAGAGAGAGAGAGAGTAGAGATATTTGCTTGAGAGTTATAATAGCTGGTTGGTGATTCGGGTATTAGCAAGTAACAGGTAACTCTGAATATTCTTCCTTATACTTGTGAATTATGTATGATTATAAATTTGTTTGTTTACTATTTTGGCAAGAATATTTAGAAAATATTTATGGTTTTAAGATCTGGTGTGGGAACTTTGACTTGCAAATCTGTAGAGGTACTATTTATACGTACGTTACTATTCACATATACCGTATTTACTATTCATTTTTACTATTCACATATACCGTATTTACTATTCATTTTACTATTCACGTATACCGTATTACTATTCATTTTTACTATTCACATATACTGTATTTACTATTCATTTTACTATTCACGTATACCGTATTTACTATTCATTTTTACTATTCACGTATACCGTATTTACTATTCATGTTACTATTCACGTATACCGTATTTACTATTCATGTTACTATTCACGTATACCGTATTTACTATTCATGTTACTATTCACGTATACCGTATTAACTACTCATTTTACTATTCATGTATATACCGTATTTTACTATTCACAGATACGCATAGTATTTTACTATTCACAGATACGCATATCAACGTATATAATGGTATAATAATGCATTATTTTTGAGTAAATACATCATGGCGGTTGTATTGTGATGGGTGGAGTAAGGAGGGAATTGAATGATAAGAATTGTTTATGCCACCACTCGGTGCACAGTGGATGGTACTTTTCAGGGCCCCATCTTCCATGTTTTCCTCTGGCCGGGATTTCATTGGAGATGTGGGACATGTGACACCTCCTTAGTTGTTATTTTAAAGGAGGGGAGCCATAGTCCAGATTTAAGCTCTATACCTTTGGCCGGGTGTATCTTAAGTTTTGGTGAGCTTGAAACCATCCAGTCAAATGAATGAGTTTCTATTGGACTATATGTTAGCCTATGGTTCCAGTCAGCGGTATACGGTTGGAAGGGGATATAAGGGAGGCTGCATACTGCATAGTGCATTTCTGAATTATTCAATAAAGAATGATGAGTATTTTGTAAAGGCATTTGATGTGAACAACGGTATATCTAAAAATATCTGAGTATATTAAATTCACATTATATTACCTTTTATTTTTGTCATATGTAATTTGCTCGTGTAAGGTAGAAATATTCAGTAGTTACTGAGACGTGGAATCTCATCCCATATTAACATTTTTCAGGTGATTATTCTAGTAGAGAGCAAGGGAAGGCACCTATGGAGTGAGCTCTGGAAGCTCTTTTGATCTCCAATAGATTATGTAATGTTATTATATTTGCCATGAACCTAAGACTTCCGTTTTGTATTAAACTCTGAAATATTTTCTGGAATTTATTCTGATTATGTATTACGGGTTTTATTCGAAATGGTAACATTGTAAAAGGATTTGGATATTGTTGAACTCATTTGAAGGTATTTTCAATATTTTGACCGAGTTTTTGGGTATTAAAATTGTGGCGTTACAGTGCTCATTTATAGCCTTTCCCTTTGAAATACCTGCATCATTAATAAATGACGTATTCTTTGATTAGACTTGCTCCAAGATCAGTAAATGACATATCCTTTGATTAGACTTGCTCCAAGACTATACACACACACTTTTTTTTTTTTTTTTGATAAGATACACACACACTTTTAATTCATTGTAGGAGTGTCAAAAGCATGTCAAAAAAAAGAAAAAGAAAAAAAGAGACGTTTGGTGTTTCTTTTTATCATTTGGATTCTATATAAAATAAGTGATATTTTAGTTTATATTAAATATTTAAAAAATTAGAAAATATTAAAAACAACTCCCCTTTTTCCTTATAAAATATCATTTATTTTATATAAAACTAATAATAAAAAAACACAGAAAACATCTGATAAACCTCCTGGGGATATAGAGGGAAACCTCCATTGTTGGGGACTATATATATATATATATATATATATATATATATATATATATATATATATATATATATATATATATATATTTTGGATAACAAAATATTGAAAAAAATTACTTTTTTTCCTCATAAAATATTAAAATATCATTTATTTTATATAGAATCTAATAATAAAAAAATACATAAAACATCTAGGAAACCTCTCGCGGGGCTAGGGATATAGAGAGAAACTTCCATTGTTGGGGGGCAATTTTTTTTTTTTTGGGGGGGGGGGGGTTAGGGTTTAGGGAACCATTAGAAGCAAAGATATTAAACCTGGACCAGATATTGAACCGGTTAGGGTATTGGGTTAAGGGTCAATAGATCAGATCAAAGTTAAATCAAACCTAATTCGAAGCCAAATCGGTGAAAAATTAAAGATTTAAGATTTTTAATATAAAATTCCAAATAAAATTTAAACAAAATCAAATCAAATTATTTTTTAAATAAAAGAATGCGATTGGTTGCCGGTTTCCAACTTGCACTAAAAAAAAAAAAACTGAATTTCAGATGGAATATTTTTCCCTAGTAAATTCCGTTGGAAAAGTTTTTGATGGAATTTCTAATGGATTTCATTCAGTGGCATATTTAGAGCCTGTCTGGCGATCCCCAAAATCTAGGTTTTGGGAAAATTTTGTCAAACACCTCAAATTTTCTTTAAAATAATTTTCCACCTAAAACCTAGGTTTTGTCAAATCTAACTATTTTTCACTTTTAACTTTTTAACACCCATTTTGCAGAATTGTAGGGGCCACTGTGATTGGACTATACCAAAATACCCTTTATTATACCTTCTCTCTCCCTCTCCCTACACATTTGTACTCCATATCTCTAGATCCTTCTTTGTTTTTTTTTTTTTAATTTTTGCCTAGAGATCCTTTTTTTTTTTGGAGAACATTTCTACTAAAATTTCATTACTGGAAACACAGCTTACAACCAATCTAATGACACGCATATAAGAAGTGGAGACAAAATATTTTCAATATAATCCATAAATTCCGAGTTTGATTAGATTAATGAGATCAAATAACTATTTTTTAAAACATAACAATGTTAAAATACAACCTTACCCTTTATATTCAACTATACCAAAATATTTTTATGTTACAAATATTTTTTCTATACAATTTATATATATATATATATATATATATATATATATATGTTTGATCTAATTTTTATCATGTTGCATAATTTACTAATGGTAGAAATTTATTTTTCTAACAATTTTATGTATTTATTATTGAATATAATTTTTATAATATTTAAAATACCACTTTATCCTTTAAATGCAATTATACAAAAAGCTAATGCCCTTTTTGGTAAAAGCTATTCTGATAAAAACATCTAAATATTATCATTTTTTTCAAAAATCATTCTCCAAAACCTAGGTTTTATTTCGTAAATGGTGAAAATCATTTTCTAAAGGCAACTCCCAAACGGACCCTTAGTTGCTACGGAATTAGCCATAAAATAATTACTTGGCTAATTCCCTCGGAAACATTAAAAATATTTTCTTTTTGATAAATTTAATTATTAAAAATTATTATTTTTGAATATATATTAGTTATTAATTAATGTTAATTAAAAATGAAATTCAAATTCAGAAATTAGGCAAAAATATTGTCATATGAAAATTTATTTAAGATGTCAAATTTTTGAATATGAAATTAATCTATATTAAAATTATATGAATATGTACTTATGTATAAGAGATAAATAAATAAATAAATTATATATATATATATATATATATATATATAATCGATTATATTTGATAGTGCGATAATGAAACGCTAAAGCATTCCAGCCCAACTACTAAGATCATTTCAATGAAGAGAGTAGAATATATATATACCTCCATATCTTACAAATAAAGAAGGGAAACCATCAATGGTCATGAAAGTTACGAAGGAAGACACATATGCAAGAAGCGAACCTCTATTGTGAAACAATGACAAAAAAATATAGGGAAAATCCCTTTAGGGTCTTAAGGGCCTAAGTTAGGCGAATAGAGGAGCCATGAAGATTGCTGTGGCAATGTAACAACACTATAAACCCCTGAATTAGAGTCACTACAGCAATGCTGTCGAGTTGCTGTAGTTACGCTTGCAGTGGAATGTAGCAAGTTAGCGTGGCTATTGGTATGTTAAGCATTGGACAATTCCAGACAATGTCACAACAGAGTCTATTACATTAAAACCCCATAATGGAATAGGATCATCGGAAGAAGTGGGAGGAGGAGTGTAGACAATAGCATTCATAGGGTCAAAAGAGGGATAGGTATTGTTAGAGGAGGTATGTGTAGGACAATACAGAGTAAAAATGAGCTCTGGCTTGAAAGAGGAGCTTTATACCCAAGAGGGGGGGTGAATTGGGTATAATAAAAATTTTCGACAACTTGTTCTGTTTTTACACTTTCAGAACAGGGCAGAACAGAGGAGATAGAGAGAAAAGCTTTACACACAACGATTTATACTGGTTCGGTCCTTTCTCCGACCTACATCCAGTCCCCAAGCCTCACCTGGGATTTTCAATCCACTATAATCAAATATTGATTACACACTCTGTACTAAGAGTTGTTCTCTCACTAGAACACACTCCCCCTTACAAGTTGCAATCAATACACCCTAACTACCAAGTCCTCTGACTTGTAGTTATCACAATCAGTAGATGATTTACAAGATGATAACTCTCTCAAAGAGTAGATAGAATAAACACTGAAGTACAAAGTATCAAATTGATACTATTGCAGATGAAAGCTGAACACAATAAATGACACTTAATAAATTTTCGCTCTCAGTTGGTGTATCCGCTCGTGAAGAAGTTAATGAACTCTATTTATAGCTAGAGAACATTAAATGACCGTTGTAGCTTGAATCAGACCGTTGGAGAAGTTGCCCAAGTGTTCTGAAGTGGTTTTGGGGTCTTCTCTCTCTTGTTTTCCCTTAATCTAGTTGACCAAGACATCAAGGCTGACTTTCTGCGAATTAATCCGTTGGAGAGGAGTTTTCTTGTTTCAGCTAACATCCTTAAATACTTTGTAAGCGTGTGCAGAAGGATTTTGATAGAAGGAGTAACTTTTGTGCTTTGCAATAAATGCTCTGAGTTGCTTTTTGCTTTATACTCTAACCTCTCACCAAACATTCTTTAATGCTCTGAAATCCACTAATAAATACGTTAAACATAGCAGGGAATATCAGAGAATAACATTGGAAGAAGATAGGATCAAATAACATTGATTTCTGAAATGCCCAAATTCAAAAATTCTGAACCAGCGTCATGAACTTGAGTTCAGTTCTTACAGGCTCGAGTTCGAGGCTTTAGTGTTCAAAACTGTGCAAGTTCAAAAAGCGTAAACCTGAGGTTTGCTTTATAAACCTGAGGTTTGCAGATCATTGAAAAACTAAAATGCTCTCGGGTTGAAATGAACTCGAGTTCATTAATGTCAGGCTTGAGTTCGAGACACTTTTGATCAGACTTCGTTTTAGCTTGAAAGCACAAACCTGAGGTTTGCAAAACACACTCTCGAGTTTAAAAACATATCCAAAAGTTCTTTGCTCTCTGGAACTTTTAGGCTCGAGTTTGAAAGTCTCAGGCTCGAGTTTAAATAGCTTAAAAACAGTTCTTTGCTCTCGGCCAAAACTAGGCTCGAGTTTGAATATGTTAGGCTCGAGTTTGAGCATTGGTTAACTTTTCAAACCGAAAAACTTTTCTTTCAATGGAACAGTGCAAGGTTTGAAAATATCTTTAAGTTTCAAACAACTTGTCCCGCTAGAGATGAACTCGAGTTTGCCATGACAGGCTCGAGTTCATGCTCCTAAAATCTTTGAAAATCTTTCAAACCTGAGGTTTGAAGAAAGCAAGTGTAAGGTTTAACATGTTTTCAAAGTTCAAAAACTCTCTGGAAAGAATGAACTCGAGTTTGACCTGAGTAGGCTCGAGTTCATGTGAACTTTTCAAAAGTTTAACTTTAAACTTCAGGTTCAGTCTCGAGTTTGGAAATCAACTAGACAAGTTTGTGCTCTCTGTCAAATCCAGGCTCGAGTTCAACACTAACAGGCTCGAGTTTGGTTTTGACAGATTGAAAAATACAAGTTTAAATTATTCTAAACTTTGTCAAACCTTATTAGTAGTGTTTACAATTGTTAGTAATCATCAAAACACACAGGGAACTAATATGGCTCAATGACAATCACCTCATCAGTATCAAAATTGGAGGTAGGCCGATGAATCTAGCTAGGTGAAGTGGGAGATGTTGGGAGAAGTACAGGTTCCTTAGAAGGCAAGTCGCCAACTGGCATGGGATCAAATATAGGAGTGGTGGTGGTGTCGAGGATGGTGGTGGTGGTGTAAGGGAAATCAAGTACAAGGACATAATTAGTGGTATCAGTAATGGTAGTAACAGGAGGGGTTGAAGTAGTGGCTGTGAAGGTCTTTGGAAATAGAATGCCAAGGTGAGTCCTAATTATCTCCTTTATCCTCTAAAGCCTAGTAGTTTGTTCTTCTTGGTAGGTGAAAATGATCTTGAAGTTGTGATTTACTCCCTCCATAAAAACTCTAATCGGATATTCTACCTTACTAACAAAATGCTCATTTGACTCCTTTACTTCAGAGATAGCAGCCTGTAGAGTATCCTGAATGTAGGTCTGGATGGTAGCCCGTAAGAAGGAAGGAGTAGAAGGAGAACCTTCTTGAGATGACTGAGCCTCATCTTCTCTGGAGGTCGACGTCTCCATTCTCTTCGTCTTCTTTTTCTTTGGCTGCAGCTGAGATTGCTCACTGGCTTCTTTGAAGGTGATATTTATTCTTATGAGTTGAAGTCTCTCGAATATGTCAATCTTCACTGCCTTGTCGTTGGGAATCAAATACCAAATGTTATGCAGGAAGAAAAGGTAGGAGACTAATTGAGGAAAAGGAATTGTGGTGGTCCTGGTGGAGTGAAATCGAACCTTCTCGTCTCTTGGAAAATTATATCACCAATATTCCTTTGTTCCTTAGATAAGATTGAGGCTATCATCAATTGGCCCTACTTGGTGAAGTGTGATAAGTTCTTCGCTTTGTTGACCATACTCCGGGAATAAATATACCAGACCACTCTGAAAGTGTCACATATAGACACAGGAGGAAAAGTTAGAGGACCCACTGGCTCTCTTGGCTCTAGTATCTCAAATATTTCATGTGAAGTAAACTCTCGAAAGGGTCCAATAGCAGCATCCTCTATTCCCAAATAGGTGTTCAACAATTCAGCAGTGAGATGAATCCTTTGACCCCTCACAGATATCATCAAACATTCCTTTATAACATTGCCTTAGTCGTCATACTCATCTTCAATCACCATATTGCATTCGAATACTTTAACTATGGTTAGGAAATATATAGTCCTTATCCTTAACCAAGAGGCATATTGTCCTAAATATGGATATGAATCTAAGTTGAACTCATATTTCAATACAGCTAGATACACATAGATAGTAGGACAAAATGTTCTATTACCATAGTTAGAATTGAATTCAGCTTGATCAACTATTTGTAAATTACCAATATTGAAGTTTGGAGGAAGAACTAGAGACTCTGCTTTTTAAGCCAAGTGTGATAGAGAGGAACTAGTTGAACCAAAGGCACCTAGAATGGTTTGACTAGCAGTAGCCTCGTGTATCTAAGAAGACGAACCATATCAAGATTTCCTCATAAAAGAGCTCTGAGAGGCAAACTTCTGAAAAGCAATGTCGAGTCTGGCTTGGACTTTTTGGGCTTGAATGCCAGCCTTTCATTGTGAAACCTCCTTCTCTTTCCCTTTCCTTGGAGGCACTAGTTTTGATCAGGGTCGAAATTCACTGGGTTCTCGAATCACTACTGCTTTCACCTTTGGTCAAGGCTCAAGAGAATTGGAAGCTCGAACCTTAGGCCAAAACTTGGGAGACTTGGGAGGCTTCAAAGATTCTGACACCTTTAACTTCTTCAGATGAGGGGGAGGAGAGGAATCCTTGTCCACAATGGGTCTCTATGTTCTTGCCATGGTTGATTGAAGTTTTCAATTAGATTCAGATAAAATGAGGTCAATAAGAGTAAAGGTTTTTGGGAAAGTTCAAGGGTTCAGGCATTGAGGGTCAAGAGAGACGAGAAGATAGTTTTTGAGAGAGAATGAAGAAGGAGAGTGAAGGGAAATCACGATAAGAAGGAAATGGAGAGTCCAGAGAATTTAATCAAAGAGTAACGACTCAATTGTTACGGATTTAGGAGTTGAGGAAATTTGAAAAGATGAGAGGAAGGAAGATCAAAGAGCGACTGGAAGTGAAGGATCTAGTTAAGTGAGAGAGTGAGAGTGAAGTTCTGATATAATCTGACTTATTATGAGTTTGCACTCGAGTGATTTTGTGAAAAGTTTGTTATTACTCGAGTTTAATTTGGAAAATGACAGTTCAGTTCCGCTAATTTAACAAATACTAGTTTAGTCCATTATCAAAATTGTAATGTTTATAGTGGAACTTAGGGTGACAGTTTCAGTGAGCTACAACACGAACACATAGACCTGAAAAACATAGGAGAACCAGCTGTGGATTGAACTAAGCTAGGAGCTTGAGCTTTGGACGAGGAAGAAAGAGAGAGGTGATCAGAGGAAAAAAGGAGACAGACGCCACCCACCGTCATTCAATATTTCCATAGTGTCAGGTCCAGTATCTTCATAACCGTCATTTTTTACCCTCCTTCCTCTGTTTTCCAGTTTTCAAAGAACTGAAGAGGAGAAGAAAAGAAGAGTTTTAGTCTCGATTTATAGCGGCCTTTACCTTCAATTTAAAACTTTCTAGGCTCTATTTGATCTTTACTTCATCACGTTTTGGAAAATCTTTGTTCATCAGTTATCATCTTCTTTTGTCCTCCAACCACCTCCATTTGCACACTCTCTCAACCTTCACCACTGAGTTGCGAGTTCAAACACGCTGGGGGAAGGAGCTGCCATTATGGTATCACTTCACCATTTTCATCTATCTTCTACCATCCTCACTATTGCCTGAAACTTCATGTCAATGCTGGCGTCTTCTCACACTCCGCCACCTCCAACTTCGATTTTTATGGCAATTGCATTTTATTGTTCTTTGTGATAGAAAGGAGCTTCATGGGTAGCTAATCATTTTGCTTCTTACGGATAGACAACAACTTGATTTTCAAAGCTTAAATATGAGAGTTTATTTTGTTCAATCTATTTTATCTAATTGTATTTGGATTTCCTTGTTTTAGGAATGTTGTTTTGTATTGTTGAGACTTAATTTACCCATTTGGATAACTTTGTGGATTGAACTTATGTGTTTGGATTGGATTTTTATAGCTTGTTGGATTTATATATATGTATTTCCCTTATTGATTCAATGATATTGTGCTTTCTACATATTATTGTTAGATAGTATGATTGAATTTGATTAATTGAGTGTCGTGTTATTGCATTTATATCAAGAGGAAGCAAGTTGCATTAATCGAATCCTAATCTCGCACTAAGTGCACTTAAATAGTGCCTTAAGAGGTGATTACTACCTATATTAGTAGGAGTAGTAACTGATTAGGAACACTAGATCAAGTGTTTTCTTGGGGTTTTTCATCAATATTTGGTTAAAATTTACTCTTACATTTTAATTGAATTATGATAGCCACGACTCTATTTCCAAGAGCATTCATTATACATTTCACACACATTTTCATACTCCATTCCATTATAAAGAAAATACAAAAAAAAAAAAAAGTACTTCAGGATTTAATTTTGTTGCATCCAAAATTGCATTCCTATTTTAGTTTATTAATGTGAAAAGCTAAAACCAATTTTTCCCTTGTTTTCATTGCATTTGTATGGCTTTTAGATTACTTAGGAATCAATAAAAGGCCCATCGAGAAGAGAGAATGATCATAAGTTTGTCTATACGCAATTTTTAATTAATTTTTGATTATGGACCCTAAGGCTAACAATAAAAGACCCTCATCAATCAATCTCTAAAATATTCTTCTATAATAATAGATTATATATCAGTTCACAATTTAATTCGGAAAAAATGATAAACATGAGAAATAAAATGAAAAAAAAGTCTTACATTTATGATTAAAATTTACTCCTAAACTAGGTATTACATTTATAATCAAAATTTACTCATAAACTAGGTGTTTCATTGCTTCTTTTTTTGCTGGGTTGGGAGCTATTTAGGCTATATTTAGAATTGAAAGAAAGCTAGTGAAGGATAAAATAATAATATTACTCCTCATGTTCGGATAAAGGGGAGAAAAGAGAGATGGCAAAGAATGCATGACATGTAAAAATATAATAATACCATTATTAAATTTTAAAGATCTTTTCAAGTAATTCCATGAAAAATAAATTCAAGCAAGAAATTAACACTTTCAAATTAAAGTTAAAGTCAAATTAAATTAAAATGAAATTATTTTATTTTAAAATCAAAATATTAAGTAAAATATATTACCTCACAAACTACATAAAAAAGTTAAAATAAAAATGATAACAATAATATTTTTTTATATCTTGGTTTTTGACAATAAGAATAATTTTTTTAAAAAAAAGTCGACCTATTTTTAATTCATTTATAATATAACAATTATTTTTTATAGACAAGTTTTGTGAGAATTAGGTCAGGCTTCTTGAATTGCCTTGGACTTGTAGGTTACTATTTATAGATTAAGTATCCAATAATACAATGACATATGTCTCTGTGAGATAATTCTAGAATACAATAAACAATACAATACACAGTATCTATTTACAATAGTAAACACTATTATTTATTTCTAATTTCCTCCTTTACTTGAGACCCTCTTCTTCTTATTTTCTGGTGGTCTCTTGGTTTGATGAAGTTTGTTGGTGGGCAAAACAGCGACTTCGAGTTTATCACAAAGAAAACTTAACCGAGCTTGATGTAGTGGCTTGGTTAGGCAATTTATCAGCCACTTGAAGTTCTTAGGGAACATATTGAACTTTGAGATCTCTAGCCAGAACTTGATCTCTTACAAAGTGAATATCGATTTCTATATGTTTAGTCCTCGCGTGATGTACTGGATTAGATGCTAGTGTAGCTACACTTGTATTGTCACACCATATTGTAGGTGTTCGCTGTATTCTCAGACATAGTTCAATGAGTAATGACTTGATCCAACTGAGTTTCAAAGCTGTATTGGCCAAAGAGCGGTATTTAAATTCACAACTGGTTCGAGAGATCACTAGCTACTTCTTTGATGACCAAGTGATCAGAGAATTTCCAAGGAACACACAGTATCCCCTATTGATCGTTTATCATCAGGGCAAGAGGCACAATCGGCATCTGAAAATGCAGATAAACTGAGAGAAGGATCATGTTGAATGTGGATACCATAACGGGTGGTGCCTTTTAGATACCTCAATACCCTTTTTACTGCTTTCCAATGCTCGGTTGTTGGTTGAGAAAGGAATTGACTTAACTTCCCGACACTAAAGCTAATATCTGGCCTTGTATTGCACAGGTATTGGAGGGCTTCAATTGCACTTCGGTACTTAGAGGCATTAGCAAGTAATTCCCCAAAATGTGTGGATAATGACTTATGAGCAACCATGGGTGTTGAGCAAGGAGTTGCATTTGTCATGTGAAAACGCTCAAGAAAGTCACATATATACTTGCCTTGAGTCAGATAAAGTCCAGTGTGGTCTCTATGTGCTTCAATTCCAAGGAAGTAATGGAGGGACTAGAGATCTTTTAAGGAAAAGATGTGATGCAACTTTGAAACAAAGCACTTGAGGCTATAAGGGTTGTTACCAGTGACTGTGATGTCATCCACATAAATCAAGATCATTAATATTTGAGTATCATCAGAGTAAATGAAGAGAGAAATATCACTTTTAGAATTAGAGAAACCCCAGTTTAAAAGAACACTACGAAGCCTGTCAAACCAAGCCCTAGGCGCTTGCGTCAATCCATACAAAGCCTTTGAAAGTTTACACACATACGTTGGCCTAGAGGGATCAACAAAACCCCCTGGTTGTTCCATGTACACAGGTTTAGTCAAAAAATCATTCAAAAAAGCATTGTTGATATCAAGTTGTCGAATTTCCCAATTAAGAGCCACAACAATGGTTAAAATAATGCGAATAGTAGAGGCTTTAATCACAGGACTAAAGGTTTCATGGAAGTCAATACCTTCGGTTTGTTGAAAACCCTTAGCAACAAGTCTTGCTTTGCGCTTGACCAAGATACCATCTGGATGAAATTTGGCTTTGAATATCCATTTGTTATCTACCACATTTTGTATAGGCAGTCGCGATACAAGGTCCTAAGTAGAGTTCCGTTGAAGTACAGTGAATTCTTCTATCATGGCAAGTCTCCAATCTGGTAATTGTAAAGCTTCCTTAGCTGTACGAGGAACTCTTGAAGGAGTATGTGTTAAGCCAATATAAGGTACTTTTGGCTTAGTGATGCCGTGCTTACTGTGAATCTCCATTGGATGTTGATTGAGGGCTGGCTAATGTGCAGGTGTTGTTCAGAGCTCTTCGTTAGGCATAAGAGGAGGCACTTCTTAAGACAACTGAGAGAGAGGTGTGCCCGTGAGAGGATTAGAGTCAGGGGTTATATGAGCCAATGTTGAGTTATCAGTTGCTATTGGCACATCAGGTGTCACGGGTTCAGAGAGTTGTCGATCTGCAATAGTTGGTGACTGATCATGGTGAGCCTCAAGTGTTGGAGGTGAGGCAGAGCTTGGTGTAGTAGAGGTAGAGTTGTCAGTGACCAACCTGATGTTCTGATTTTCACACCAAACAGAGGAATCAGCTACATATTGCACTATTTGAGATTACTATGGTTTCTGAAAAACAAGGAAGCCATTAGTAAAAGGATAATCTTTTTCATTAAAAACTACATGTCGTGATATGTAGATGAGGCCCGTGGAACTTAGGCATTTGAATCCCTTGTGTGAACCACTGTATCCAAGAAATACACATTTGGTACTATGATACTGTAGCTTGTGTTGGTTGTAAGGTCAAAGGCATGGGAAGCAAGCACAACCAAATATCTTGAAACTTTTATAATTTGGTTTCTTGTGATACAGAATCTCAAATGGGGACAAATTTTGTAGAGTTGCATTGGGTAGTCTATTGATTAGATTTGTGGATGTTGAGAAAGCCTCCACCAATAGGAGGTGGGAATGAGCCAACAAGGTAAGCATTGTTTCTACTTGGTGCCAATGCTTGTGTTCAACTCTCTCGTTTTGAGTTGATGTATGAGGGCAACAATGCCAGAAAATGATGCCATGTTCATCAAGAAAAGCTTGGAAGCTCCTAAACTCTCCACCCCAATCACTATGGAGAACTTTGATTCTTCTTTCAAAAAGATTTTTAGTCATGTTCTTGAAAAGTTTAAAAACAGACAATGCTTCCCCTTTTGTCTTTAGAGGATAGATCCAAGTGTGACGACTGAAATCATCAACAAAACTGATGTAATAGCGATAGCCACCTATTGATCTGATTGGAGAGGGACCCGACAAATCAATGCGAATGAGGTCTAAAACATGCAATGCATGGGACTGTGAGACAGGGAATGGTAAACGATGAGATTTGCCAAGTTGACATGAATCTCAAAAGGACAATTCTTCATTAAAAGTATTTGTGACATTACAATCAGTAAGAATCTTTTTCAAGACTTCTTTGATTGGATGACTAAGTCTTCTATGCCAAAATTCAAGAGAAGACAAATTAGTAATAATCCTATTAGAACTATTTTTGGTGGAAATAAAACTAGCAGCAGTGGAGCTTTTCACAGGAACAACTGGATTGTCGATTCTGTATAACCCTGGAGTAGAGCCTTTTGTTGTCTTTCCTTTCAGCAATGTGTTATGCTGAGTCTTGTCCTTCTCAAAACACCCATGTGAGTTTACTTCAACAAAAATATCATTATTATCATTTGTGAGCTTAAAACCACTTATCAAATTCTTAGCTATCTTAGGTGCCACAAGAACTTCATTCAGATTCAATGTTTTCAAATTAGGGGAATTATCGCATATCAGTTTAGCATTTCCAATTTTGATTACATCCAGAGAAGCCCCATTACCAACAGAGATTGAATGTATACCTGAGTTAGTACCAAGACCAATGTTCTCATGAGCATTTGTAACATGGTGGGTGGCGCTAGTGTCTAGATACCATGTTGGTTCAATAGTAGTGTTTGGAGTGGCAATATAAGTAGAAGCAATGCATGGGCTTTTAAAAGAGCGATCAAATCTTTTGAAGCAATCTGCTACCTCATGACCAGGTTTGTCACAAAGGTGACACCAAACTTTGTCACCCTTGTTGGATTTGTGATTGCCTCTGCCACCAGAGTTACCTCGTTGAGAATGGCCTCCTCTACCACATCAATCCCCACCATGACCCCTGTAGTTAGGAGAACGTGGCTGGTTGTTGTTAGGTTGAAAAGAAAGATGAGCAAAAGCAGTGGACATAGTGTTGGTGGATGTTGTATTTAGTTGCTCCAGTTGTGATTCATAGGTTATTAGTTTAGATTGAAGATTAGACTAGGTCAAGTTATCACGCTCAATGAGAATCACCATGACGGGAGTGTAGTCATTATGTAGACCAGCAAGTGTTTGAGTAACCAAATTGGCGAGAGACAGTAGGAAACCTGCAAGGGTCAAGTTGCCCGAGAGAGATTTGATCTTTGCCAAATATTCACGCATTTTGAGGGATACCTTTCTGATTTGTTGAAATTCACTTTTGAGGAAAGTGATACGAGCCTGTGTTTTTGTGCCAACAAACTCAGTGATGGCATGCCAGAGAGAAGCCGATGTCTTGCAGGTGGTCATTTGGGCAACAATTTCTACGGTCAAGGTCCTGAAGAGCCATCCTAGAAGGAGTTGATATGTGGCTAACCAATCATCGTACAGGGGATTGGGACACACTTGGTCGGCAAAGTCTAGAATGTACTCTAGAGGGATGGCCTTCGTGCCAAGAACATGTCTATCGAGTTGGTGTCGTCGAATAATGGGCATCACCGTCGATTCCCAGGTCAAGAAATTATCTCCGACCAGCTTGACGAGATTTCCTTGATTAAGAGAGCTGAGAAGAGGTTGAGTCGCTGCATGAGGCGACGGAGGAATAGCAGAGTAGAAGCCAGGAAATGGGTAGTCGGAATAGTGAGGAATACTAGCAGATGTGTATGGAGTAGATTCAGCCGAGGAGGTGCTCGGAGAGGGTATGAATGGTGGAGGAGTGAATGTTGAAATGGGAATGGCATGAGGAAAGGAGAAGGGAGAGCCGAAGTTCACAATGGTGGTAGGGAATTGAGGTAAGGATCCGAGAAAAGAAGACAGGGGTGGTAACGTGGCGGATGAAGAAAAATTTGGTGGCAGTGAGATAGAGGACGACAGGGTGGCTGAGGTAAGGGGTGAAGAACAATTTCCATGGATTTTGGCATTAGGCCGCTTCCCGTGGCATTTTGGTTTTCAAACGTAACAAAGAGAAGCAAAGAAAAGAAAAGAAAGGATTACAAGTGAGGGCAGGGATAGATTTGAGAAAGTAGTTTTTCTCCAAAGTCTCTTCAACTTTAGGGAGAAAATTTGGGGTGAAAGTAGTACAACTATGTGGGTCTTACACCATTTTTTCCCTTCACTTTTATTCTCCCGTTTTCTTCTCTAATCCAAACAACGAAATATCTATTTTCTACTCTCTCTCTCTCTTCTAAGTCTAATTTTCTTTCCTTCCAAACCCACTGTAAAAGTCATTGTCAATTATAGCTAATAACATATCATATTGTCACTTTTTTTTTTATTACCAAACAACACCGTTCCCGTTGAATTGAATAGATATTCAGTGAAAAATCAAAACTTTTTTGTAGTTTAGGTAAATTAAAGAATAAAATTTTATATTCCTCCAGATTTCCTAAGGACATCAATGTATCTAGGAAAACTGGAAAACTATTATTTAATCAAACCCATATTTTTAGGTGAAACAAGTGGTAGAAATACTTAGATTGTTAAGTAACTTTACCATTTTCCTTTTTAATAATGCAGTTGGTGATTAATCTTTAACAAACTTAACTAATTTTTCATTGATCTCTTCCAATTAGTATAAATAACTTAAACATTTATGGCAGCATTAAGTTTTTTATAGTACTTAAAAATAAAATATTTCACAAATCATATCGAAATTACATTTTATAAACAGATAACATTTGCAATACCTATGATGCTTCTGCAAATATTTTTATCCCCAATATGTTATCTGCAACGGCATTGGAATAAAAGACAACTTAGAAGTGATTTTGAAGTTATGTTGGGGGAGCGAATTATTCTGTCACACCCCTCCAAAATTATGCCAGACATCAGAGCATAATGTGCAAATAAGCGTGTAAAATAGTTTGCCATGATCACTATTGTACCCTTTGAGCCATGATCACTATTGTGCCCTTTCCTGAACTTTTAAATTGGTTTGAGATTCAAAATTGAATATCAGAGTAACAATTAATTTCATGTATAATGTATAATAACATATGATAGCCAACCTTATTAAATTCATCCTCCTTCTTTCTCATGCTTGGTTGGTCGAAATTGGCCCTTAGATAAGTGACTTCTCAATTACACTTCTTTGACTACTCTTCCTTTAACTATTTGACTTGTAGATATTTCACATGACTTCTTGCCTGAATTGTATGCACACATGTCCCTTATTACTAAGTCAACTTGTCTCCCTATTATGACAAGTGGCGATATATATTGCAAGATGAAGTTACGGCTTGTATTTTTAACCTTTAGAATGTCATAAATATAAGATTCATATGACCTCCCTACTCCTTTCTTGTTGGACTAATGTAGAGAGCATTTTTAGCTTCATGAAGACTCTTCAATATTACATGTCAAATTATCTTGATTCCATAGTCTCCCCCTTTGCAGACTTGGCAAAAATTTAAGGCTTAGGTAAGAAACTTGAAGCTTACTCTCTTGACTTCGTGAAACCTACTACTCTTGTGCAATTTAATATTCTCTTCCCCTTGTCTTATCTCTTGGCTGAAATGGCCTTAGCAAATGGACTCCCAAGTTGTCCTTTTGGTACATGTCCATTATTTAATATTCTCATATTCTCCCTTCTTCCTCTTTGGTCGAAAATAACATGAATACAATGCCTCTTCATTTGTTCTTTATTGACCAATAAAATAAAGTCACATGGTCAAGAACAATTTCGTACTTCTTGGCCAAATATGACACTAAGTACCAGGTTAAAGAAAAAGAATATCTTTGTTGACACTCTGACCATGAAAAATATTTATTAAGAAAAATCCACATGGCCTTCTTTGATTCCCCTTTTGATGAAATTATAACCCGAAATTGTGTCATTCCCATGACACCTATTTTATATTACAATATTTCCCAAAATTTAGGGTTTCCAGAAAATCAAGCATTCTACTAATATTTCACTATTCCATTCCACTAAATATATACATTGCTTTAGGAATTTTTAGCAAGGCAAAAATCAGATTATTACATATTGAACAGGTGACAAAGTCAATTATAGAATTCAAGTTGGGTGGTTTAAATAGAGAAAGGCTTTCAAAATTATTAGTGATATGAAACTTAATAAGATAAAAGGAAAGTTTTATTGCATTACTATAAAACCAACAATACGATATGGTAGTGATTGTTAGGCTTTAAAAGGACAACATGGGTAAAAAGTAGGTAGTTGAGATAAGGATTTTGATATGGATATCTACTCAAAAAAAAAAAAAAGAAAAGAAAAGAAAAGAAAGACATTTGTCATGTATTTGCATATGTTTTTGTATGAACTCTTGAATCATTCTAATCATAATTGTGTTGTCCAAGTTATGATTTTAAAATTAGTTTTAGATACCGTCACGCTATTTGGTGACACCAATGGACCAGGAATCAACTAGGTATTGAAAGTCTATTTTCGTAATTAAATAGGCGATTGATATAAAGTCATCGTTAATTCTAAGCTATATGGCTTGGCATATTTATTTGACCAAAAAAAGGTTATATTATATTGTCTCTTTTTCATTACCAAAGATAACATTTGCTTGTAGCTGAAGAGAAATTCAATGAAGCCATATCTCCAAATCCAACTGTAATCATATGGTTGGTGGAGCTTCAAATATAAATAATCCCCTTTAATATAATAATATGGGTAAATTAAATAAGAAAATTTGCGTCCCTTCTTTATTTCAGAAGGACACACACATATATATATTCTATAAAATTGGTAGACAGTGATTTTAATCCGCCACAGGTTACACAAGAAATCAAAATCTTTTTTTGTATATAAAATTTATGTTTGAGAAGAGAATTTGTAAATATGTTGAAAGCAAAGGGAAAACATTATTTTAGATATTATAAGTATTATATTTAGAATTTCTGCTTTGACCTCTTTGAAAGATTACATTTTTAAAATAATATATGAAAAAGAATCTTGCTGTTCGTACTTTTTGGGACCAATTGAGTCATTTTCAATTCACAGTCTCAGCCGAAAACAAATATATCTAACACACACATATACTTATATTTGCATGAAGAGTAAGAAATGCATTTCTTCACTAAAATAAGTTAGAAATAAATGATGAGACAAATATATCTAACACACACATATACTTATATTTGCATGAAGAGTAATAAATGCATTTCTTCACTAAAATAAGTTAGATATAAATGATGAGAAAAATTCTACAATTCCTTTAATATATACAAAGCCCAAAAGAAATCACAATTTATAAATTCCAAATCAATTCACATTACCAAAAATATTTAAAAATGTTGGTGTTTTTACAATTTGACTTCTCATTTTTTTAAAAAAAAGAAAGGAAAAAAAAAAAACCACCACCATCGCTGGCGCGACCACTACACCAGCCAACCTGGACTTTAATTTTGATCATAATTTATTTATTAAATATATTTTATAATAAGATATAATGGACCACAAGACGTACACACCAATTTCCCTCCCTAGTTGCACTATAAATTGTATCAAATCTCTGTTATTAGCATATGATTAACACAAGTACTGGTCAACAATGTCGTCTAAGCATTTTCTAGTGTTCTTTGTTGGAGTGATGCTTCTCATCACTCCAAGCTTTGCATATGATTATCAGCCTCACGCTTATAAACCACCATTTGAAAATTCACAGGCTGAGAAAATGTCAACACCTACACAATATTATTCTCTGTCACCACCTCCTATTTCGCTTCCACCACCACCATCTCCACCTCCAATTACGCTGCCACCACCTCCACTTACTCTTTTGCCGTGACCAGGGAATAAGTGAGCATCACAGATCTTGTGTATCTTTCGGTATTAAAATTACAGACTATCATATTTATGTTTGTTTTGGCATTATAAAAATATGAGAGTATTGGATTTCTCTACAATTTGTCTTCAAGTGTTTGGCCTTCTCTGTTTTATATATGTTGGCCTCGTTGTTACATATGCATGCATGGCTATATGGGTGCAATATATTCTCCGAATATATATAGCATTGACGTTATATAATAAAATTGTGTGTTTGAACCTACTTCCCATCTCATTTACGAATATAATTTATTAGCTATAGTACATTTATATATATAAAATATCTATGTTCAGCGTTATTTGTATTCATGTGCGCATATATTGGTTTGAATCGTTCATTTTAACATTCATCGTCTATAATTTTTTTTCATTGAAATCCATCCTTCACATAATAAATGAGAAATCTCATTAAATAGTAAATAATGAAATCATCTAAATTACATCACTACAAAAAAAAAAAAAAAACCTCGGATTACCGACGGAAAAAATTCTGTCAGAAATTACCCGCGGAATTCCATGGGTAATTAACATTACCGAGGGAAAATTTCTGTCTAAAAAAAAGACGTGAGTAAAATTACCCAGGGCATTTTTTCTGACAGAAATTTTCCGTGGGTAATTTCTATTACCTACAGAATTCTGTGGATAATTTCCAACGAAATTTGTTCCGTTGGTAATCCTAGGTTTTTTTGTAGTGCGTATGAAATGATAGAGAACATACATACATACATACATACATAACATCAACGGCTTGTCTACATAATAAAAAGAAATTTAAAGTAGGACGTGGCGGTTATTACTAGAAATTTGGAGCATACTGTCACACCCGGAAAGGAACGTTGGATAATTTGCGTGCACGGACACTCCACGTTTAACTAGGAGGTTTGGACTTCAAGTATGATTAAATCTAGAAACTTTTAGAATGTTGTAGATATGTGTACATAATTGTAAAGTTGTGTAAAGAATTCTAGAGACTTTTGGAATTATGTAGATATCTAGATATTTCTAGGGAAGGTTCTGGAGAACTATTCGCCATCGTCGGATGTAATCAATCTTAACTGTTCATTGAGGAGGTGATAGGCTATAAATAGGGGCGCCCTCCTCATTTGTAACCCATCCAAGGGAATTCAATCAAAGTGTGTTCAAGAGATTCTCTCTCTAAGTTCTCTTTCTCTCTCTAAAAGTTCTCTTTGTCTTTGTATTCTTTGCCTACTCGTGAGGTTTCGGCTGACTTAGCAAAGATCGAGAGGAATGATCAAGTTAAGACCGGCACAGTATTTGGGAGATTAAGTCCAAGGCCGTGACAATACGCTTAATAATTGCGATTCAAGATTATGTTGCACAACTTTTTTCCCCCTGTTTGGGTGGGGGATTCATTAAAGATCATTCACAATTCTAGGTTTTATTATATTGTCACCTTTTCATTACTAATTATTAAGTTGTATTGAAAAGAATAAAATTTATATTCTTTTTGGATTTCATAAGAATATCAATATATTATATATCTAATTGTTTTTTGATACAAAAATTTTAGGAAAGGGGTTGGGTTCACCTATAGTTCAAGGGTAGGGCGCTTGGAGCCCAGTCCACAAAGGATACTGGCCAGAAAGTACATATGCCTCCACCTCTACCAACGTTACCACTGCTTCCTAGACCCCTAGGATACCTCTCCCAGCGCCTTGACCAACGCAGGGATTGAACCCTCTCCCTAAAGGTGAGGAAGACCGACCCCCACGCTAGTTAAACCTAAGGGCGAGGGGTTGTGTCATTCTTTGTTGGTAATACAAATGACACGGTCAACTTTGATCACTCAAAAAGGAAACAAGTGGTAGAAAAAATAGGAAAATGAAAAAAGAAAAAAGAAAAAGAACCTAGACAATACAGAGTCGACATTCCATGCTTATATTTACATGCTTCTTACATGCAAATACATGCTTATACTTGCAAACTTTTCATTGTCCAAGACTTCTCTCTCTCTCTCTCATCTCCAAGAAAGAGAGAAGTCTTGGACAATGAGAAGTTTGCAAGTATAAGCATGTATTTGTAAGTATAATCATGTAAGAAGCATGTAAATATAAGCATGGAATGTGGACTCGATAATACAAAGGACATAATGGTGCTATGAAATTGAATAATCCCATTGAGGTTTGATCACTCAAAAAAAGAATGTGAAATTCAAGAAAAAGGATACACATGCCCCCATATTAAAGGAATCCCTTGCTAGCAATTCCTAATCGGCAAGTAGCCATCATAGCCCCTCATCAGTGGCTAGTGAGCCAGTTACTGACGGGATGATTTTATTTTGAAAAAGTTATCAATGTTGTTAAAATCGAGATCCTATACAAGATCGGGAGGGATATGAAGATCGTAAATCGTGGGATCGACACGACTCGTAAGATCTATTACTCCGAGTATAAAGTTATATTTGAATAAAGTTTTTTTTAAAAAAACTATAACTTGGCCTTTTCCTTTTCATTTTTTTTCCCTGTGTGATAGATTGTAAACAAAATGAGAAATGGTAGTTTAGGAAGTTTGATGAATTATTTATTTGTTATTTGTTGTATTGAGTTGGAGATTTATTATTTATTATTCTGATTGTATTCCTTTTCTTTTCTTATACAAGGAATCACGTGTACAGAGATCAAATATCGGATAATACTTTACTTTTCTCTCTCAACTTTACTCTCTTTCTCTCTCTCAACTTTACTCTCTTGAGTCTTGTCTCTCAGCATGCTTTTCCATCTCTTTGGTTGATTCCCTGTTTCTTGATTTCTTTGATAAGTTTCTCTGGTTCTTGGCAAATTCTCGATTGCTAATTGTATCTGCGTGTATAATTTAATTTCTCCTTTTCCCTACGTCTCTTTGCCACTTCTCCGTTCCACATCCTTTTTATTACCCTAATCCTCTCTCCGACGATGCCCACAAAACAAAATTAAACCTCTCCTTTCTAGATTTGTCTTTGCAGATTAGTGCTCCGAACGCGAAACTCTCTTCAGGATGGAGAAATAGCTACACGGACTCACCAAGTGCAGCTGCCAGCGAGATTTGAAACATACGATACCAGTTTTCTACACTTTAACTGTCGTTCCTATTGTTCCAAGGTAAATTGTGATTTCTATGGCAAGTTGTATCGTTAGGTTTAACGTGTGATTTTCATAACAATGAAAGTTATTAAGATGGGATTTGATCCCATCCTGACTTAATTATGTCACTCTTTAAGATTATTCACAACTTTTAGTTTAGCCATTTAATCTTATAGTTCTGCACCTCAATATTTGAATGAACATCTGGTGGAGCATGAAAAAAGAAATAGGTATCGTAAACACCTTTTTTTATCCGGCCCCACTCAAAAAATAATAAAAAATAAAAAATAAGGAAAAAGGAAAAAAAATCCTCATTAATGCTTACACATCTAAATTAATAAGCAATTGGCGTTCATGGTGATTGGATTAGAATTGAAATTTAAAAATGATCATCATTAATTAATGGTGATTGTCTTGTAATTGAGGTTTCTAGTAAATGGCAACAAATTTCAAAATAATTCATCCCATTTATGTTGACTGATATTTAGATTAGGAAATTTAGTATGGAGTCATTGTGGAGGAGAAAAAAATATGATTTAAAAAATATCTCTCATTTATGTTGATAGGTTTAAATTAGAAAATTGCATGTAGGGAAAATACAAAAAATTAAATGAAATTATAAGTTATAATTTTGATTATGTGGAGTTTTGAAGAGTTATTAATGGTTAATAAATTGTTTGTAGTAGATTGATTTTTGATGTGTGTTTGAGCTCTTGGATAAAAAGCAATGTGATAATAATTTGCTTTGATGAGAGGTAACCACTTTCCTTGTTGTACATGCTTGTATGATGTCTGCAAGTGACTTTTAGTTATATGAAATTATGTTGATAATGCAATTATCTTGTGAGATTTATTTTCACGGAGAAATGACTAGTAATATTAAATATATGAATTGGTGTTGAATTATGAGATTGAGAAAGTTATGATAATGTTGATGAGTATTCTGATAGAAATTTCCTTGTGGAACTTTATGTTTTGAATTGTGAAATACATACATACATATTGTTAGATATGATTAGTTTTGATGATGTCTTATGTTGATGCCATTATCTAGAGCAAAAAGTTTATATCATATACCTTGACTAACTACTTTGTTTATTATAGGTTAGTCCAAATCAAATTATAGAAAATAATCAAGAATGGAGTTTGAAGAAACAAGAACTTGTTAAATATCATGAGAATATCAATATTCAAGTCTTTGTGATCAAATAGAAGTTGGAACGGTTTAATAATTCGGAGTTAAAATAAGCTAGTTCAAGTTTCCGAATGAATATTAGTTTGTTTCGGGCCGTTAATGCAATTTCAGCATTTTTTCTCACAAGAACAGCGCCTTGCTCGAGTACAAATGATTTCATGCTCGAGCAACATCATTCTAGCTCTTATTTTTACATAAATAGTGCCTTGCTCGAGCAAAAGCCAAGGCATGCTCGAGCAAAAACGTCCTTCAGTTTACTCTATTCAGCTCTGTTTCTGGCGACCTTCGGTAATTTAACGATATCTCCCAAACTAGAGATTGGATTGAAGCAAAACCAATTTTGTTTAAAACTAAACTCACAATTCATCATTTTAATATAAAATTCAAGCCTAAAGGAGTTCAGATTAAGGAGATATGATTTTTTGAAGTTGCAACAAGAATCACCGTCACAGTCCAGACCAACCTTTGGTAATTTGAGTGTATCTCACAAACGACAAATCCAATTGAGCTGAAACAGGTGCCATTGGAAACTAGACTCAAATACCTTTTCAAAAACATCAAGAACATATAAAAAGAAGATCAATTGAAGAAGCTATGATGTTTTGAAGTTGATAGTCTGTTCTAGATTCTGCAAAAAAGCTGGATAAGATCTACCTCCATTCATCTGATGTTAATGGATGAAATACCACTAGTTTGGAGCTTATTCTTATTGAAATAGAAAGAATATTCGAAGAGCTTTTTGAGATGGGGTGATTTGATAAATTTGGATTTATGCAGAAGACATTATGCCGACTGGAAGTTGCCTCTTGTACTGTCAATGTAATTGCTTCTTGAAAGTTTGAAATTTGCACAAGATAATGGTAGCAAGCAACCTGACAATCGAAGATAGTTACTCAAGCAAGGAGATTGGAATGCCCGAGCATCATCGGCCTCAGAACGAAGAAATGCAATTTGGAGAGCCATGCTCGAGTAGAGAATTTAGCTTGCCCGAGCATCATCGAGATAAAAGAGGATTTTGCAATATTGAAGAAGTCATGCTCAAGCAAAGTAAAAAAGCATGCTTGAGCACCATGCTCGAGCAGAAGAAAAATCATGCTCGAACAGTGAAATGGGTCTTCTCGTCTCTGTTTGCCTCTTACCCGAGCATGCCTTATGGCTTGCTTGAGCATTGGCGAGTGATGCTCGAAGCATGATATATATCTTGCTCAAGCATCAGCGGATGAATTGGCTGTTTAAAAGGTTCCAAGAGAAAGCTTGCCTGAGCAAGCTTGGACTCTTGCTCGAGCACTGGGTGAACCCGTACCAATTCAAATCATGTACCAATGATGAAAAAACTTTCAATTAACCAAAGAATTAAGAAACATTTATTAAACTATATTTGCATGGTATAGGTAACTCTTCTAAGCATTTCAACTCTTGAGGGTGATCTAGGTGATTTGAATAGTACCAATTCAAATCATGTAACTTGTAATTGTGGCTTTTTTCCCTAGTTGCCACTTTTTAAATAACTAATTATCATTTTGTCACTGTTTCCAAACTATTTTTCAATGTGCCACTATTTAGTCGACTAAAACGGGGGAATTGGATTTTTTTGACTGCCCCCGCAATTTAGTCGACTAAGTACTGTGGCTTAGTCGACTAAATCACGACAGGGGATTTTTTAAAAACCTCAATTGCGGCATTTGGAACCCTAATCGACTACGAAACCTCCCCAAACCTCTCCCCCTCTGTTTTTTCACTAAATCCTTGCTGAATCCATTGGTGGGTAGCGAAGGAAACTTCATTCTAGCGTCATTTGTGTTGATTTCGGTATGTTCTCATCTCCATTTCGAATTTTCGCCATTGTTCTTTCGTTTATACGAACCCATTTCCCTAGAAGGTAGATAAATTAATTAAAAGTAAAAATGAGTTTTATATTTAAAATCAATTTCCCTAGAAGGTAGATAAATTAATTAAAAGTAAAAATGAGTTTTATATTTAAAATCAATTTCCCTAGAAGGTAGATAAATTAATTAAAAGTAAAAATGAGTTTTATATTTAAAATCAAAGTTCATTTAAGATCAGTGAGGATCGAGTACATGACTAAGAATCCTAAGAGAAAAATCCCCAATATAAAATCTTAATAAAAAATTAATTTTATGGTTTCTTAAACTTGAATATGAAGAAATATTTTTCAAAATTTATAATTTATATTGATTACATTCAAAATATCAAATTGATTAGTTAAGATACTGATTTAAAATAGATATGAAAATCTCTAATGATGTCTTCATCTTCATTTTCAAGCAATTATATAAGTTTTAAACCTGAAAATGTCGTCTTTGTTGATTTTAATTTTAAATATAAGACATATAATTAAATTAAATTAATATGTCTTATATTAAAAAAATTTATTATAAAATATGCCATATGATTCCTCCTATAGGAAGGGAAGTCCCTCAAAATACGATCTTTCTACTTAGCTATAATATTATATTAGTATATGAGATTATAGAGGATAAAAAAATTTACTATATCAAAATATAGGAAAATGATATCCTCATTACCCTCTTTTATATCATCATCTCATCTCCATCATTAGATAATGAAATATATATTTTAGATTTAATATTTTATAAAATTATTATTATAATATTTTATAATTTAAAATTTCTTTATTTATTATAGATTGCAATTATGAAGGGTATAGATTAAATTTTAAAAGTTTAAATTTATGAAGGTAGACAAATAATTAAAAATAAAAATGAGTTTTACAAGCCCCGTATAAACGAAAGAACAACGGCAGAAATTCGAAATGGAGATGAGAACATACCAAAATCGATGCAAATGACGCTAGAATGAAGTTTCCTTCACTACCCACCAATGGATTCAGCAAGGATTTGGTGAAAAAAACAGAGGGGGAGAGGTTTGGGGAGGTTTTGTCGATTAGTGTTCCAAATGGTGCGATTGGGGTTTTTAAGAATCCCCTGCCGCGATTTAGTTGACTAAGTAATGTGGCTTAGTTGACTAAATCACGGGGCAATAAAAAAAAATCTATTTCCCACGTTTTAGTTGACTAAAACTACAAAAAAATTCGAATTTTGCTACAGAAAAAATTCGTAGCAAACTGATTTTGCTATGGAAAAACATGTTTTTCTGTAGCAAAATCAGTTTGCTATGGATAATTTCCGTAGCAAAATACCTCGTAGCAAATTGTGACGGAAGTGGAAAATCCGTCGCAATTTGCGACGGAAATTCCAGTCCGTCGCAATTTGCTACGTAAAAAAATTCCGTAGCAAATTTCTACAGAATTTTTTCTGTAGCAATTTGCTACGGAATTTTTTCCGTAGCAAACTCTCAATTTTGCTACGGATTATTTTTCCGTAGCAAACTTGAAATTTTGCTACGGATTATTTTTCCGTAGCAAACTTGAAATTTTGCTACAGAATTTTTTTTCGTGGCAAATTTCCCCATATTTGATAGTTTGCTACAGAAACAAATTTCGTAGCAAAACTAATAATTATTTATATATATTTTTTTTAATTTTAAGAAAGTGAGTACAAAAAGTAGTTATTCATGGATATAATAACAATTATAAGGAGTTCACATTAAGAGTAGTCTAACAAATACGAAATACTAAAAAGTAGTCTAACAATGTTACAAAGAGCAAATTCTAAAAAGTAGTCTAAACAGCAGCATTGTGATCATCATCATTACCAGCATGGTCGTCATCACCAGGAGCCGACCTTGAACCCTTGTTCATTAGGGACTTGAGTTGAAGCTGCATCTGCCTCATCATCTCCTCTTGCATCTGCCTCATCTGCTCCTGCATCATCTCTCGTTCCTTAGTCATCTGCTCCTCCATCATCTCTCGTTCCTGAATCATCATCTGCCTCATCTTCTCTTGCTCTTCAAGCATCCGCTCCTGTTCCTGAGTCATCTGTATTGTCAAAGCCTTCATCTTCTTCATCTCATCTGCAAAAACAGTATGACATACATTTATTATTTGGACTTCATTTGAATGGACAAGAGAATCGAAATTATCAATATCAAATACATTTACCTGGAGAAACACCTTCAATGCCGGATGAGGAGCGCTTTGTTTGCTTCAGTCGGCTAGCAGAGGCACCGTATCCAAAGACTCTTCCTTTCTTGTTAAATCCACCTTAGCCTCAAAGAACAGACTATCGTTGTCGGACTGAGAGGATGAGGGGTTAGTCTCACGCTGTGAGTCTCTCTCCTGCGACAACTTCATAAAGTTTTCCTACAAAGACAAAAATACATAACAAATAAGACATGTAAAATGAAATAAATATTGTGGTGCATAAAACAAGTAATAAAGGCAATAAATGTCTAACCGCTACTTGGTGGGCCCTTGAGTTAATCCATTCCCTCTCACTTCCTTCAGACTGCCGGGAATGGGTCCGCTCAAAGGTAGCCCAACTTATCGACTCTGGAGGAACCCCAGTCTCTGCCTGCAAACGCAAATGATGATCATAGTTAATTACTTCAAAGTACAAAATATTGAATACCTAAATAGAAAATAACATGTACTTACAATTTCAATGAGCCTTGGGGCACGTGGAAAGACATTCTTAAGCTGACTCAGAATAGATGGTTCGACGAGTTTTTGGTAAGTTAAGTGATTTATAGTTATTAATTTCTTATCCAAATACAAACTGATTAAGTATTTTTAACATTTGGAGCACTAATTGTTCATTATTGATTTTCAGGGTAAATTTATGACGTTGCCTGAACATCGTCAAGAACTGAAAAAAGCTTTTAACCATAAGGGAAGCCGGTGGTTGACTGAGAAATTTCATAAATTAAGAAAGGGTGTAGGCAAGCAAGATTGGATTGACCCTGAGACTGCAAGCCTATTACTTCAAAATTGGGCGAACGATGAGAAATTTAATAATAGAAGTCAGAAAAGTAAGCAAAATAGGGCCAAGCAGGTGGGACCTTCATATGCTAGCGGCTCCATTCCGCTGAGTGAGCATTGTCGAAAAATTGTGAGTACAGATTATTTTCTATTAAAGTATTCAATGTTTTGTACCTTGAAACAATTTGTTAACGATTTTTCATGTGTTTGCAGGCACAGTCTGGGGATGTTCCTCCAGAAGATGTTGAGTGGCGTGCCTTTGAGCAGACCCATACCCGGCAGACTGAAGGGGGTGAGAAGATATGGATTAACGCCAGGTCGGAGCAAGTGGCGGTGAGACATTTATATTGCATTGATTCTTTGTTTCGGACACCAACATGTTTATTTCATTTCACATGGCTTTTTTTGTGATGTATTTTTTTGTTTATAGGACACCTATCTGAGGCTGACACAGGAGAGAGACTCGCAGAGTCGAACCGACCTCTCATCCTCTCAGTTCGATAACGAGACTCTATTCTTTCAGGCTGCAAGTGGATTTAACAGCAAAGGTAGAGTCTTCGGGTTAGGTTCTTGTGCCAGCCGACTTAGGCAAACAAAGCGCTCCACATCCAGCAGTGAAGGTGTTTCTGTAGGTAAACGTAATACATTTGATATTGATTGTTACATTTTCATTCTCTGGTCCATTTAAATGAAGTGCAAAAAAGAAAATTATATTTCCTAATGCTTTGGTAGATGAGTTGAAGAAGATGAAGACGTTGGTGACATTGGTGGAGGAGCAAGCAGTTGAGCTGAGTCAGACAAAGCAACAACAAATGGAGACAACCAATGAGCTCCACCAGACACAGGAGATGGTTAGACATATGCAGCTTCAAATCATGGCCCTAATGAAAGACAAGGGTCCGATGCTGGCTCCTGATGGTGATCCTGCTGCTGATGATGATGATGATGCTGCTGTTTAGATTACTTTTTTAGTACATCTATGTTGAAACACTATATTTATATTGTATTTTCTATGTAAAACTCTGTATTATGAAGATTCGGCTTTTAAGTTATATAACTTTTTTTAAATATTTTATTATATAATTTTTAAACAAAATTAAAAAATAAAATAAATAAATTTTAAAAGAATAATGGAAAAGAATATAATTTTAAAAGAAAATTAAAACAAAAAAAATAAAAAATTTATAATTTTTTTAAAAAAATTAATTCAATTTTGCGACGGATTTTGAATCCGTCACAATTTGCGACGGTCGCAAATTGCGACGGAATTTTAAATTCCATCGCAATTGTCACTAGATTTTAGTGACGGATAAAATCCGCCGCAAATTGGTTTTGCGACGGATTTTTTCCGTCGCAAAAACCATTTTTTCCAGCAATGATTACGTGGACGAGGATAGGTATGGATGGGTATTACTGTAACAAGTCATAGGCCAGACTCAGGCTACTTCCTTACATAACAAGCCTGACCTGTTAAGGGTGAGGCCTAGCCTATTTCCACCCCTACATGTAGATATATGTATACATGTCTACGTATATATTTGTAGTTCAATTGGAAGGCTTCTAAATCACACTTACTGACTTAATAATTCTTCTCTTCCTTCTTGCCACTTGGTTGAAAATTAAGGTACTTTGGAGAAGCTTATTGATCATACCTCTTGACTTACTTTCGCATAAGAGGCAAAGTTGACAGAATTTGTCAACTAACTTTGAAAATTCATATATCTATGTACACATGTCCAATGACAGTGATTCTAAGGGCTATGTGACCATTAGGAAGTCTATTTTTAGGGAAAAATATATTTCACAGTCAATCACACGTCAATTATTCCAAAATCAATATTTAATATACATTGGTCCAAAACGTTTTAGATTTTAGGGCTAACTTCAAAAGTTTATAATTCAGTGTGTACAAATCCAATTGACCTGTATGATATATTAAATTAAATCTTACCATATATACTTTGATTTAGGAAAGTTTCATAGCTATATGATATCATATAATTAGTCAAAGGCATGTCACAAGATGACTGCCTCCCCAGAAGCCTTAATTTGGTAGCATCAAGGGAAACTTCCTTCATAATATTTGTCACTCTTTATGAATTAGGCTTAGTCATCTGCTTAATATAGGTTTATCCTCAAGTCTCTAGACCCAAAATTCAGGATATTACAACATCCATGTGAAAAATTTAATGATATACTTCTTCCTTCACTAAATATAAGCTTCAAATTTGAGAATAGATGCATTCCATAATATAAGCTTCGTTTCAGTTTTTCTAAACATTTATTGGTTCTTTTTACTACATTTTTTTTCACCAGTAGCTGTGTGAGAATTGTTTTAATCACTGTTATGAAAATCACACGTTAACACGTAGGATCTCACGATCCTGCAATATGTTTAAACCTAACAATATAGCTTGTCACGGAAATCACGATTTACCTTGGAACAATAGGATCGACGGGTAAAGCGTAGAAATCGCTGGTATCACACGTTTAAAATCTCGCTTGCCGCTGCACTTGGTGAGTCGGGGTAGCTATTTCTCCATCCAGAAGAGGGTTTCGCGTTTGGAGGACTAATTTGTAAAGAGAAATCTGGAAAGGAGAAATTTAATTTTGTTTTGTGGATGTCGTCGGGGAGAGGAGTATGTAATAAAAAGGATGTGGAAAGGAGAAGTGTCAAAGAGACGATAGGAAAAAGGAGAAATTAAATTATACACACAGATACAATTACCAATTCGAGAATTTGCCAAGAACCAGAGAAACTTATTGAAGAAGTCGAGAAACAGAGAGTCAGCAAAAGAGATGGAAAAGATGGAAAAGTAAGCTGAGAGACCTAGAAAAGTAAAGTATTATCCAATATCTGTTCTCTATATACGTGATTCCTTGTATAAGAAAAGAAAAGGAATACAATCAGAATAACAAATAATAAATCTCCAACTCAATACAACAAATAACAAATAAATAATTTATCAAACTTCGTAAACTACCCTTTCTCATTTTGTTTACAATCTGTCACATAGAGAAAAAATGAAAAGGTCAAGTTATAGTTTTTTTTTTTAACAAAAAACTTTATTCGAATATAACTTTATATTTGGAGTAATAGGATCTTACGATCCGTGTCGATCCCACAATTTACGATCTCTATACTCCTTCCGATCTTGTATAGGATTTTGATTTTAACAACATTGGTATTAATTAATAAGGTGGATGAGATTTATATTTACGAGGAAGGGTATAGTTAGAAAAAATATATAAATTATTTACACTTATTTATTTTAACTACTTTTAACTACTTCCTTAAAAAAACGGTTCTTTGAAACTTATATTTATGGACGGATGGTTCGGAGTAACTTGTAATATATCTTGTAATAGGATAAAAATGGGAAAATCCATTTTAAAGCGAAGAAAAAGGACTCAAATCCAAAATAGAAATTTAAATTTAACAAATCCTAATCAAATCAATTTGAGATTTTAAAATTTTATCAATTTATAATTTTATACAGATAACTTTGTGAAAGGAGTTTTGTTTCAACTTGGATGAGCGTGCTTTTCCAATGCCAACTCCATGGCATTGACATCTCTATTTATTTGTTAGATTTCCACATGCCAAGAACATTGCATCATCTTTCTAATTTGAGAGATCACTCCTCAATCTTCATTTGTCTCCGGAGCCTCATTCAAAATTAACTGAATAGCCTTGACAGAGTCACTTAATTAGGATTATCTTTCTAAAACTCCTATTATACTAGGTTCTTTTTAGAATCATCAGAGATACCAATATTTGAATGTTACGCCTTCTTCCAGTTTGTAAAGAAAACCTTCTACCAAGGAAGTACTTCCCTCTTTCAACACACCACCGCCTTTTCCAAAGGAATGCGAGAATGCACTGTCAACCTCGACCATGCGTCTCTCGTTCGTCTCTTCAGTAACAAGAGCAAGTAGTTGATGTTACTGCAAGTTAAACTTAACCCACAATGAGAGGAAATTTTAATAAGAGTCTATTAAAAAGATTTTACAAATTTAAGGTATATTTAATTATTTCGCTGTTATAAATAAATTTATAGTAAAAAGCACACTAGTACTAAAGGACTCTATTAGTACCACTGGGATTCACGTTCTTGTCAAGCAATTTCTTTTTCTTGAAAAATGAAAGATTTAAAACTGGCATTATATTAGCTTTCGTTTTCCTTGGAAAATACTAGGGGAGAGCATAGGCTTTGTTTGTTTTGGAAAAAAATGGATGGATTTGCTTACAAAGGATTAGATATTTCTTGTTTGGTGGGGTCAGAGGGGGCGAGAAAAGATCATCATTTTGAGGTACAGTAAATGATGACAGAAAAACTGATTCATCTGAATAAAGAAAGCCAAATTGATGGCCCTCTTTTTTGTTTGTTTTGAATTTAAGGGATTTGTTGGGTAATTCTGGACTTCTATTAGAGAAAAAAAAGTCATAAAGGTGAAATCTTTCAAACCACACAAGTTGGCGTGTGAAGGAATTTTAAATTACTTTTTCCTTTTCTCCTGCACATTTCATCATGTGTAATTCATGTGTCAAAAAAAACAAAAAAAAGTCGTCCACTTGATAATTATTATGATTATTTCTGATGAATCACTTGATGAATTATCAAGTTGCTGTTCTTCTGGGCCCAAGAAAGTTACATTTCTCTCACACAAGGATGGCTCTTGTCATTAATGGAACTTGCTTCACTCAGTAGTTACCACACTCCCATGAAGAAACCAACTTTACTCTAGTCTTTTTGGTCTTTATAATTTTAGGTTGGTTGTAACTCAGTCTATATATTTTGATTTGATATAACTTAGTTATTGTGGTGTTGACTTGATTATAGCTTAGTTCCTAAATTTTGATTTACCACAACTCAGTTTGTACAATTTAAACTATTTTATAATTTAGTCTATATAGCCAACACCACCTTATCAGAAAAGACTTTATGGTTGTATAATTTAGCCCATATGTGTTAGAAAATAAAAATCATATATAAGTACACTACAAAAAAACTTTGGATCAGAGATGAAATTACTGACGGAAATAATTCTGTCAGAAATCACCGACAGAATGTATTCTCCACGGTCTTTTGGGAATAGATGTTTTTCATTGAAAATCCAATTACAAAAGTAATTCCATTGGTGATTTTAATTACTGACGGAATTTCTATTGGTAATCCAACATTTTTTTGTAGTGATAAAATAACGGTGAGGGGCTAAATTATAGAATAATTAAAACTATATAACTAAGTTGCAACAAGTCAAAATTTAGGGACTGAGTATAAACTAAGTTAAAAGTATAAGGAATAAATTGCATAAAGTCAAAAGCAGGAACTAAGAGCTGAATTATAATTCAATCCAAACTATGAGTCCCAAAAGATCAATTGGGCCCAAAAGAGTTACCTTTCTCACGCTTTCTCACGCAAAGATCGCTCGTCATTAATGGAACTTGCTTCACTTTTTGGTTACCACTTACCATCGCCATGAAGAAACCAACTTTTCATTTTCACCTGGCGCTTATTTACTCCTTGATTGCAGAAACAATAAATACAAGCATGGGGCCAATACTTTATAATTGCTCTGTACGTACATATCAAAGGTAAAAAGTTTTTTGTGGGGTTAATTTAATTTAAAGGAGGCAAGAGAGTGGAGTGAGTTAAGCCTTGATTTGCGAAGCCTATGAACAAATCTTAAAGGCGAGTTCAAGAGACTTTGAAGTAACATTCTGACCTGTCATTTCTAGATGAACTCCTCCTGGGTAGCTTCCTTATTTTTTCCTCACGAACATAAAAAAAATGCTCTCAGATCAGTCGATATATCACAAATCCCACAACTTCAAATCTGATTCTCACCAAGTGGGGCTTCAAAGCCTCACGCTTTTCTTCTTTTGGTAATGAAAGGCTTCTAGCTTTGTGGGAAAATCACTGTGAGGTCCCTTGTGAAGTAATTCAATCACCAAAAGCTCTCACGATAAGTATGCAGCATATAATGATAAGTTTCAATCAGGAAATGACAACAGGTCTTTGCTGATTACTTGTTATTGATATTTTTTGGTGATTGTACCCCTTATGATCTCATAGGGGTTCTCCTGATTTACAATAGCTGAAAGAATATTGTGACAAAGAAGGAAGAAAGCATATGACCCAAGTAACAAAAGCTTCAAAGTTTATTGAAAAAGGAGAATCATTATGAAATCCTAATAAATGAATTGAATCACCAAAAAGTCTCACAATAAGTGAGTAACATGAAATGATAAATTCTGATATAGGAAATGACAATAGGTCTATACTAATTATTTGTTATTGAGACATTTTAGTGATTACATTCTTTCTGTCTATAATACTTCTCAACAAGTGTCATCAAAACTTCAAGGAATACAATCACCAAAAGTGAGATAACAACAAGTATTTAGGATGTAATAACAAATTCTATCTTAGTAAATGACAACAGGCACCATTTTTGGCTTTTTTACTAAAATAATATTTTTTAAAAAAAGATTTACCAATTTAAAGCACTTTTGAAAGAATTTACTAAAGTAGGGTTGTTTTGGCCCAGTCCCGTCAGGAAGTACGATGGTACTATTAGTGCCGTCAGAGTGTCTGACGTCACACGAGTGGCGTCAGACAGCCTGACGCCACTTATTAAAATATATATATATTTTTTTGAATAATCAATTGATGCCACACATTTAGTGTGGCATCAATTGATCTTCTGACAGCCACACAAAAGTGTGGCGTCAGAGTGTCTGACGCCATAAGTTGTGGCGTCAGACACTCTGACGGCACTAATAGTGTCGTCGTACTTCCTAACGGGACTCGGCAAAAACAACCCTACTTGGGTAAATAGTTTCAAAAGTGCTCTAAATTGGTAAATTTTTTTTAAAAAATATTATTTTAGTAAAAAAGCCCACCATTTTTTAATCTTCATGTACACTTTTGAAGCTAAAGAAACTTTATGGTGGCAAGTGCTCATTCATGAATACTTGATAAGTAAATTTGCACTTTAACCTTTATTTAAATTACACTGATATTTGTGTTAGCAATTTGAAAACGAGGAACAAACAAATCTTCATTGATAATGAGTCAACAAGGCGATATAATGAGGATAACAAAACCCTTTAACGGGGATGCACATAGAAACCATTAAACCATTTTTACATATAGATGATGACCAAGTTAACCCCTTTTATGTGAGGATCTAACCTCCCCACTCATACATATGAAGTTAATAGGTCTTTACATATATAGAGTACATCCTCACATTGAGTGAGTGAGAAATAACTAACAACTAACTTATCCACTAACTATTAGTCTAACAATCTGTAAATACATTTCATTTGTGGAGTCTAAGTACGCTGATATTTGTACACAAACATATATAGATTACAAATATTAGCTTATGTATTCTAATTACTCATTGGATATTATGGAGTCCATTCATGTAAAGGAGTAGCATTTGGATGGGCCATGACTCTTAGGAGGCCCAGAAAGCAAAGAAGCAAATAAGGCTTCATCTTCTCAGTGCCCTTGATGATCACCAAGAACACAACTCTGTACAAAACAATCATCCCCAGGCAAGATCAACCCACTTAGAATAGCTCATGTTAACTTGCCATTTGCTTCTTAAAACATCTTCCCCACCTGAACTACCAAACATGAATCCTTCAAACTCGTTCTAGAACAGTCCTTCGAATGTATGTCTATGGAAGGCGACGTAGTAGAGAGGATACTTCCAGGAGATTCTAGGAAGTTCATTTGGAAATCTGAAAAAGCCTCCCGCTAGGATCATGATGGTGTGAATACCAGTACTAATTATGATTCCCATGAGGAAGTCAGGGACGACGCTCACCACTATCATCATCAGGCTTTCAACTAGCATCAAACGTGAAAACAAGATGCTGAAGAAGAACACGAAGTTTTCAACAGATTTTTGAAGGTTTGGGAGGTAATAGGCTATGGCTCCAGGCAATGGCGGATCCAGGATGTAATGTTGAATTTTTTTTTAAGGAGGATAAAAGACAACCCACACCTTCGTAAAATTTAGGATTAGAAATTGGGTTCAATTAAAAAGTATTTTCGAGAAAATCAATTTAAATAGAATAATATACTCTAATCCCATGACATACAGATATTCAGATGTTACACAATCAAATTCCAAAGCAAGATTTCTCATTGTGATAATATATTAAAAATAGGTAAGAAAGTTGTCTATGCATGAGTGTGAACATAGGATCTGCTGTGGGACTAGTGAAATTACCACCACACCACCTAGACAACTTATTGCAAAGTCCCTTAAAAAAAATATATATCTCATTTAAATTTATGGGTGCACTTACACCCACAAAAATATGTGTGGGGTCCGCCATTGGTTCCAGGAATGAGACTGATGAGGAATAGGTATGGGATTGAAGATAAGATGTTCCCTATATTACATAGGCTGTAACTTCATAGTGCCCATTTAGCCTTTTTCCTTTGAAATACCTGCACCATCAGTAAATGACATATCTCCAAGAGTATATATGTACACTTTTAATTCATCCCGGGGTATCTGATGCACACGGCCCTGCTGCCCCCTCAAAAAATGGGGCGTTGGATATTTCTTTTTTTATCAATAGATTGTAGTGATATTTTGATTTATATTAAATATTTAAAAAATAGTAAAAAACTCAAAACAACTTCATTTCATTTCTTGCGCATAAAATAGCAAAATGTCATTCATTAAATATAGGATCTAATAATAAAAAAGCACAGAAAACATTTGGAAAACCCTGCGATGAATTAAAATGAAGACTTATCATGCAGAGTGGGAACCCCTAGAATTAAAGATATTAAACTTGAATCAAACATTGAACCCGTTAGGGTATTGGGTTAAAAGTCAATATGTTAGATCAAAGTCAAACCGGAGCTAACTTGGAGCTAAACATGTGACAAAGTGAAGATTTTGAGGTTATCATTATGAAATTCTAAAAAAAAAAAAAATCAAATTAAATTCTTGCGGAATTTTTTGTGTTTTTGTTTTTTTTTTGTATGGCAAATTTCGTCGGAAAAGTTTTTGACGGAATTTCCGACGGAATTCATTATGTGGCAAATTTATTTGCTAAGTAATTAGCCAAAGAATAATTAGAATAATTACATGGAAAGTTCCGCCGGAAACATCAAACAAATACTATCTTTTAGATAAGTTTAAGTATTAAAAAATTATTATTTTTGATACACATATATGTGTCTATTAGTTATTAATTAATGTTAATTAAAAATAAAATTCAAAATCAGAAATTAAACAAAAATATAGTCATATGAAAATTTATTTAAGATATCAAAATTTTTTAAGATGAAATTAATTTATATCAAAATTTTTTTCCCCCCAAATATAAAGTTTGGAGACGTGGAGTTGTATTAGAAAATATGGAGTGGCGACATGTGTAGGTAAGAGGGAGCCACGTGGCTTCTCCTAAGAAAGCCATGTGGCATTTTGAAACTAAAAAATAAGAAACAAGTTTCCAATGGAATTAAATTCCGTTGGAAACTCTGAATTTCATGGCAAATTCTGTCGAAAATTTAGTGTTTTTTGTAGTGTTGAACTGGGTGGCCCACTCCAATATTAATAACCTTGATTTGAATCGATAGGCTAACCTAATCATCTCATGGCTAGTATGGATCATTTCAATGAAGAGAGTGGAGTACAAATATAACTTTATATCTTCAACAAAGGAAGGGAACCACCAAGGGTCATGAAAGTTATGAAGGAACACACAAATGCAAAAGAAACCTCTATTGTGAAACAATGACCAAAAAAAAAAAAAAATCTTTAATTACAATTATAAAGTGGAACAAGCTAGTAAAGTCTCAAATCGTTTTCCAATATGCTATAGTTTCTTACTTGAATAGAGTCCATGTTCATGGCCAAATCATAGAAAAGCTAAAGCCACAATGATGTATAAGACAAGGCATAGCCAGTAATAGCCTACATCGCGACGCATGTTCACGCAAGATCTCTTCGCAACAACAATACATTGAGTTTGGCAGTTTGCATGCCCTCTCTTCTTCTTTTCCACAATGCCACTTTCCTGAAACCCAAAATTTCATTATAGCTATGTATACATATTGGTTATATGTATAGGGGTTGATATCATTGTTGGTCCTGATTAAAATTTGATTTTGGTCCCCATAGTTTCAAATCTTTGGTTTTGGTTCAAATTTTGCTCCATATGAATCTAACATACCTGTGCTGATAGGGCTGCTACTTCTGCTTGAACTTTTTGTTTCAAATCAGAAGACTCATATGACTTGACAATCATTTCTATTGCTTCTTCTGTTGGTTTCCTTTGATTTCCCGCTAAGCACAGTTCAATGTCCTGATAAACAAGTCAAAATCTCAATCAAAGCATGTCTAAGTTTTAGCGACATCGCTAGCTAATCACTACTACAGTTTTGTTGATATTTGCCGCATAATAACTTGACACTTAAGAGAAATGTTGTGCGGTGGAGATCGTTTGCCAATCTTAACGATGCATAACGGTGTATCTACTAGTATTAGAAATAGTCATACATCACAAGCTATTTGTTTTTCAACATTCACACTATATCTGAAAGCCCCTTCTCAGTACAATGTAATTTTTTTAAGAGAATGATTCTACTTTATTTGAGAACAATAATCAAGTAAGGAAAATTTTATTTGACTATTACTGTTTCGTAATCGTCAAATATGTCTCCAAATATTTCACAGTTAAGACTTAAGAACTATCAATTATTTGTTCAGACCGCCTTAGCTGACCCATCATTGTTCGACAGTTCACAACTGTAACATATATGAGAAAAAAATAACAGTTAAATATCACCCCTAGTTAAATGAAGTTTGACTATATGTAGTACATGAAACATACCTGATCATCAAAATCCTTGTTTATAGTTTTCAAAGAATGGTTAGAGAGAGCAGGACAAAGAAACCCATTCGAAGCAAAGAACTACAACGCAAACAATATCATCAGTAGTGAACATATAATTTAAGGAGTTAAGTGATGTCCAGTACCATGAAATGTTTTTCCAATAAGATAACCTTTTTGTGTATCTGGCATGCTCTCAAGTATTTTTACATGGAGTTATGGAGTTTATGACTATTGAGAAAATAACTAGGGGCAAAAGTGAACAAAAAATTAGTTTATCATATTGGGTGCTACTAAATAAATACTTTGGAACCAAAAATTACTTTTAGGATGCTGAATATTTTTAAAAATAAATTACTTTAAGGTGCTAGATATCCTACTTAACACTAATTCAAACATCAAATAAGACATTAGAGCATAATGCACAAATAAGCGTGCAAAATAGTTTGCCATGATCACTATTGTGCCCTTTTCTATAATTTTTAAATTGGTCTGAAATTCAAAATTGAATATCAAAGTAACAATTAATCTCATGTAAAATATATATATAATAACATAGGATAGTCAACCTTATCAAATTCATCCTCCTCTTCTTTCCTATGCTTGGTTGGCCGAAATTGGCCATTAGATATATATATATGACTTTTCAATTATACTTTGACTCTTCCTTTAACTATTTGACTTGTAGATATTTCATATGACTTCTTGCCTCTTGCCTCTTACCTCTTACCTGTGACAAATTTAAGGCTTATTTAAGACGCCTATGAGTCATCATTCTTGGCCGATATGCCCTACCCGAAAGTTCATTAGGTAGTCAAATGCAATCCAATGCTCAGCCCAGCCCGATAGAAGCCTTAACATTTTTAGGCTGGGCAATAATGAGCTAGGCAGGGCAGGTCTTCCATGCCCAAGTGGTGATACTTTGCAAAACCATATGTGAAAAAAAACAGTTTCAATCAAACTTAATAAACAATATTGTAAACTTCAAATAAAATCTATAATTCTATACTGTGAAATATATCAAAATAAATCTATAACTTGAGTCTTGAAATTAAAAAGACAACCATATGTTTTAACAAATAGTCAAATACCCATAAGTGAATATATATATATATATAAAATACTATTGCATCAAAAAAATTAAAAAATATATAATACTATATATACTACAGGGCAGGGCGGCATATCCTACTCGATGCCTAGCCTTGCCTGTAAAAATGCCTAGCCCAATTGTGTCCAATTATTTTTGGCTACTTTTTCTTGGGTTGGGCAGGGCAATTTTTCTCCGGACTTAGGCAGGCGCACAAGGCCATGAGCTTCAAGAACACCCCTACTGAATTATATGCACACATGTCCCTTATTACCAAGTCAACTTGTCTCCCTATTATGACAAGTGGCGATATGTACTACAAGATGAAGTTATGATTTGTTCTTTTAACCTTTAGAATGTCATAAATATAAGATTCATTATGACCTCCCTACTCCTTTCTTGTTGGACTAATGTAGAGAGCATTTTTAGCTTCATGAAGACTCTTCATTACATGTCAAATTATCTTGATTCCATTGTTTTCCACCTTTGCACCCTTGGCAAAAATCCAAGGCTTAGGTAAGAAGCTTGAAGCTTACTCTCTTGACTTCATGACACCTACTTTTATGCAATTTATTATTCTCTTCCCCTTGTCTTATCTCTTGACCGAAAAATGGCCTTAGCAAAAGGACTCCCAAGTTGTCCTTTATTAACCTTTGGTACATGTCCATTTGACAAATAAATGTTGCCATTTATTAACCAAGTTCCAATATGGCAATTTTCATATTCTTCCTTCTTACTCTTTGGTCGAAAATAACATGAATAAAATGTCTCTTCAATTGTTCTTTATTGACCAATAAAATAGAGTCACATGGTCAAGAACAATTTCCTACTTCTTGGCCAAATATGACACTAAGTACCAAGTTCAACAAAAAGAACATCTTTGTTGACACTATGACCATGAAAAATATTTATTAAGAAAAATCCACATGACCTTGTTTTATTCCCCTTTTGGATGAAATTATAACCCAAAATTGTGTCATTCCTATGACAACTATTTTATATTACAATATTTTCCAAAATTCAGGGTTTCCAGAAAATCAAGCATTCTACTAATATTTCACTATTCCATTCCACTAAATATATACATTGCTTCGGGAATTTTTAGTAAGGCAAAAATTAGGTTATTACATATTCAACAGGCGACAAAGTCAGTTATATAATTTAAGTTGGGTGGTTTAAATAGAGAAAGGCTTCCAAATTTCTTAGTGATATGAAAACACTTAATAAGATAAAAAGAAAGTTTTATTATTGTTGGGCTTTAAAAGGACAACATGCGTAAAAAGTAGATAGTTGAGATAAGGATTCTGAGGTGGATATGTAACACCCCATTTTTCAAAAGCGGAATATTATAATTTAATCAGAGTGACGCATCGGAGCAATTCTAAAGAGTGAGTCCTGATGAGTATATTACAAAAAGTTAACCATGGTTGGTTATAGTAATGATACATTCATCCCAATAATATTATACAACCCAAAAAAAAAACAAAAAAAAAACCTCCGGCTAGGTTCTCAAGCGTGCTACTTACCGTTGTCAACGGCCATCGGTCCTCCAGACTCTCATGCTATAGTAAGAGCTGAGGTCCAATGCCCATTGGACCTCAGGTAACGGTTAACCTCATGCTCATGTAATACAGTATATGAATGACAGATATTCATGACATTATAGCAGTAATCAATACATAAGCACACAACAGATGCAAGATTAATATATCAACAGTACACAACACACAACACATGCATAGTCACCCACGTTTGCACTAACTAGTGCCACGATATCGTGTTGTGTCCTCAGCGCTAGGAAAACTCAACGGTATCATCAAGACTATAACCCGTGCAAAGCTGAATGTATAAACAGTGATCTAAGACAGAGTCTTAGTCTATGAAATCATCTATCACATATAGGCATACAATAAGCATTAGAGTTAGTGTTACAGTACGCGTCCGTACTTTAGTCGGTGTGGGTAGCAGTAGGTCTGTGTGTCGTTACGTCTCTTTGATAGCCTATAAATGTACAACCGTATTATTTCTTTACAATTCGCTGTCTAAGAGGTACTTTAGACACTACTGACCCCTTCTTATCCTTGGTGGAATTGTTTTTCTCATAATATCCTTTTTTATTTCTGAAAAACGCTACTTCAGCATTTCTGGGCAGATTTGTCGACAACTTTGAAAAATCATAACTAATTCTACAAAAATCGAAACGAGGTTCCGTAAAATTTCCCGAAAACCTTAGCATGTCTATTTTTGAGAAAAAATATTTGTTTACACCCAAAACTAGTGAATCATTCCCAGTTTAATGATCTTCAATCTCTGTCCAAAACTTTTCTAGAAAAACGTAGCCTTATTTCCAAAATTTTTATCTCCTTGTACAAAACTCAAAATGACACATATTATAAATATTTAGAAAGGTCTAGATGTCTACTTTACTCATAAATTATTTCTGAATTTTTGAACATATTTTTGCATATAAAATATTACTATCTAACTACTTGACTCCCATTGCCATCTTACTCTAACTTGTTTTATTAATTCTAGAAGTCACTTTGATAGGGCAAAATTTAAAGCCTAAAAAAACTCCGCAAGTGCACGGGCCGTATCAAGTAATAAAGTGATAAGAAAAGTATCGTTTCCCCGAGGACTTGGTATCACAACCTTCAGTTAAGCATTGATTTCACAATTTCATTTAAGTTGAGAAAACCAAATTGAATTTAATTAAGAAAAAGAAATTAAAACTAAAATAAAAATAAGAAAAATACCACAATAATCAAACGAGCAACCTAGAGTCACTAATCCCTTATTTGTTTCCTAGATTTTATCCCCACTAAATTAACTTTGACTAAATTTAATCAGCTAATCTAGAGTATTAATATTTATAAGTGCCTGTCGGTCCACTTATACACCTACCTTAAATAATTATGTAATGTGACACAACTAATTAAGGTGCACTTTGAATTGGGTTCACTCTAATTTGACTATGCGGAGCTTCTAGGTATATGTCTATCCCAGACGCAAATTAGATTAAAACCTAACTTCATATTAATTAAATTTAAATCTAATTCCACATTATTTAATCCCAAGGTCAATTTAGGATTCCCTCTTTCAAGTTCAACCCTAAATCTCCAAAACATGCTCAATGGTGATCAGTCAATAAGCAATAACAATGAACACAGGATTAAATAAACTGAAATAAAATTAAGCAAAACTAACAAGTGGGAATAATCTCTAAAACCCAAACAAGTTCTTAGATTCTCTAGGTTGCAAAACCAACTAGCCACACATGGCTTTATTCAAATCCATAAACAAAAAGAAAAGAATTTAGGTTCAAAGAAGAAGAAGAGAGAGGAAAGAAAATTTCTCCGTCCCCTCCACAGTCCTTCCGTCCTTCCGTGGAAATGATGAAGAGAATCGAAACGCTCAGCCTCTACTCCTATGCTTCTTCGTCCTTTCCTTCTCGTTCTGCGTCTCCCGATCTTTCTGCTTCGTCCTCTTTTCTTGTCTCTACCTCCTTATTTATAATAATTTAGGTCTTGAGTCACTGATTCTCTTTTACTTATTACAAAGATATCTCATATCTTGTAATTTACTTCATCAGATCAAACAATTGATTTTGTTTCTATTTTCTTGCAGGGAGCTATTAAGTTTGGCTGATTGTATATCCTCTTATTGCCTTTTCTACTTCTTTCCAAATCAGCTAATATTTCCTGCACAATAAAAATAGGATATGAGTAGATTTATATTGATTTATTCTTTGATCCCAAGTTTCATTTAATTATGGAAACATTCATAAAAGATAATTAAATAGGTATATAATATCAATAATTACAATCAAATCTCATAAAATATACACCTATTTAATCATAAAATATATACTCATCACACTTCCCAACATGTTCCCACCTTGTCAGACATCTTTCGATGCAATAAGGCTTGAAAACAATTATGGGAAATTACTTTACCTATTTCCTAGATTAAAACTAACAATTCTACTAAAAGCTACTAAGAACTACTAAGAACTAAAGACTAAAAACTAAAAACAAATTAAAGACAAGCTTACCTCTTGAAGCCTCTTGCTTGCCTTCTCCTTCTTGCTTCTACTCTATTAGAAATCAACTCTTTGAGTTTGATTTGGGGTGAAGAATTATGAAGGGCAAGGCCCCTATTTATAGTAAAAGTTCATGAATTACACTAGTACAAAAAAGGCTTTTAAGACCGCCTCATTTAAAGCGGACTAACGATGGCCCGGTCTTAAAGGTATGACCGGTGGCAGTTTTGTAAATATAAAGAACTTTAAAGTTATGACCAGTGGCAGTTTTGTAAATATAAAGAACTTCTTAGACCGAATTGTTTAGCAATGGGTCTTAAATATATTATTAAGACCGCTTAGAAAAATGACCAGTCTTAAAAATGTTATTAAAAAAATAGAAATATAAAAATTCTTTATAGAGAAATCTCGAATAGGCCGACTTATTTTTTCTACGGTCCAAAATAATAAGGAAAAAATTAAATTAAACTTTTAAGACCGGATATATATAACAGGAGGTCTTAAAGATTATACTTTTTAGCCGGACAAAAATCGCGCTCGGTAGTAATACTTTTAAGACCGGATTTTAAAATAAGACGGTCTTAAAACGTAACCTTTAAGACCGTCGTTTTTGTTCATCCAGTAACAGGAGGTCTTAAAGATTATACTTTTTAGCCGGACAAAAATCGCGCTCGGTAGTAATACTTTTAAGACCGGAGTTTATAAGAGGACGGTCTTAAAACGTAACCTTTAAGACCGTCGTTTTTGTTCATCCGGTCTTAAAAATAAACCGCCAAATATATCTTCGCGTGAAACGTTGCCTTAAGACTTACATTGTATCTCTGAACTCTGAAACCCCTATATCTTCGCGTGAAACCCATAAGACTTACATTACGTTGTACCTCTGAAACCCCTCTTGTTGTTGTGAAGCCACTCTTCCTGTTGCATTACCACTCTTCCTCACCCACGTACTAGTAGCCTCTCTTACTCTCTCAGTTGCTCAGGCATTCCTCTCTTACTGTCTCAAAAATGAACGGTGAAGACGATTCCATTCGTGTTCCAGGATCGCCAATTAATGGTGTGGGTCAGAATGAACCCTCCTCCACTGACAATGTGCCTCCTAACCGCCCTGCACGCCGTGGTAGAAGAGGCATACGAATGATGGATTTATCTCTAAGTCGGACTTCTGGGTCAAGGCTGGAGATTCTGCTCGATGAAAAGTTGTGGCCTTACGATCCTAATAAAAAAAAATATAATAGTTTTGTCGGCCATTTTGCACGCAGCAAGGTTAGCATCTTGGAAGATGAGTGGAAAAGTGTTAACTTTGAAAAAGTAAAGCAACTTATCTGGGACACTATCTGACTTACATACACTGTCCCTGACTCTGAGGAGTTGAAAGTGAAGACATTGTCCTATTGTGCTGATCGGTGGAGGAAGTTTAAGACCTCTCGCGCTAACACATATATTTTTTGCAAGGTTTCGCCTGCCAAACAGCCTTGGGAACAATACACATTTATTGATGAACGAATTTGGCAACAATTTGTTCGGCTGTGGACCACTCCTGAAGCTCAGGTGAGTCTATTTTAGTTTTGTTTGCTTATGTAACCTGTGAGCTTATATTTGTTCATCTAGTCCTATTAGTTAAATTATATTGTTTGGTGTGTGAATAAAAGTATACATTTCCTGCCTTTGTCTATGCAAGTCTGATATGTAAACCCTGAAAAGGTAAAATACTAAGGAGGTAATTGTGTAATGGTTTGTCTTGCAAAGGAGGAAATGAATAGTCTTAAAAGGGGAAAACTTTATATACCCAATTGTTACTATCTAATGTGGACGTACTGATGATCCCATTGGATGCCTTAAAAAGGATCAAGTTTGTATTATTCTGTAAGCATAATCCTCTGTTTTTTCTTGTTCTATCTACCTAGCAGTACAAAACATAGCTCTTTTGTAAGCATAATTCTCTTTTGTTTCTTAACCTATCTACATCTTCCTTAAATAATAAAATGTTCAAACTTGATCAAGTGAATTTGACTAATGTTTGAGGTTCATATCAAGCAGAAGTTCTCTAATTTCTGTTAGTGAGATGGCTGGAATTCATAATTAATAGTTGTTTTCAAATCTGATTCACAGCAAAGAAGGGCAAAAGCACAGGAGATAGGGAGAAAGAATGATTGCCTGCATAGGGCTTCTCGCGGCGGATATGAAAGGGCTGAAAAGGAATTGATGGCAGCCAAACGGAAGAGATTGGAAGAAGAAGCAGAATCCAATCCTGAGGCGGTGCATGGTCCGCCATCTCCAATACGTCGCGAGGATTTGTGGTTGCACATTCGACAAAAGCCAAGCGGCTCCTACATGAGTGAACAAACTCATGTAGTTGCTGAAAAAATTGTAAGTATCATTATTGTTGTTATTTTTTAGTTAACATGATTCATTACTAAGCTTCTCGTTATCTGTACCTTACAGGAAGATCTTAAGAAGAAAGAGGTAGAGGGATCTTTCGTGTCGTCCGGTAGGAGTGATGTTCTCACGGTTGCCACCGGAAAACCGGACCACGGTGGGCGTGTAAGGGGGGTTGGAGGACGGGTTGGCCTGAAGGTATTCTTTGGTTCATCCGCCAAACGCCATAGGACAGAGGTGGTTACCCGGGAGGAGATGGATCAGACAGTGGCCAAATTAAATGAGGAGGCAGCGGCTAAAGAAGCAAGGCATCAATATGATATGAGCAAGTTGAGGGAGGAACTGAATCAGGTGAAGCTTCTTTTAAGCTCTTGTCCGCCAGAGACCAGTGTTCCCTTCACACACTCACCTGCAACTGTGTAGTAGAGTACTAGAGGTAGCTGCATTGTTGGACAGTCAGAGCAACCTTGTGATCTTTATGTGGAAGATCCTGATCATCATGATAGACTACTATTGGTTGCAAAAGGGACTCTCCACAACGTTTTGGGATCAACTGTACACCACCATCAAATGTCTGATGATGAAGTCAGTGTCAGTTGAAAAGGTGATCATTGATGCACCTTTCCCTCTCCCAACTGATGAGATGAAGATTGTGAGTGATGTCAAGGGAACCTTCATCTCTTGGCCAGTGAAGCTTGTACATGTCTGTACTCCTCCCCAATCTTCAACCCATCGTCCTCAAGTTCCAGCCCCTTGTCGAGCTCAATCCCCTCCTCGTTAGGCTCATTCCCTTCCTCCTCAGGCTCAATCCCCTCCTCGTCAGGCTCAATCCCCTCCTCCTCAGGCTCAATCCCGTTCTCCTCAGGCTCAATCCCCTACTGCTGAGTTGACTGGCCGGAAAAAACAATCGATATGGTAAAAAGTGGACATTTTAAAACTGTATCGACGCCTGTCACTGATGTAGTAGGCGACACAAATCCCTTACCAGTCCAAGTTGACACCAAAGATATTGACTCCCTGCTGCTTCCGGGACAGGAGCTTACTGATGCAATTATTCAAATTTGGATGAAGTAAGTATGTTCTTCTATGAGTAATTTAAATGCATCGTTTAGACACACATACATATATATATACGAATTTCCTGATCGATATAATTATTGTAGGTTCTTGCATCAACGATTGGAGAATGAGGGCAGGAGCGACGAATTTGGATTCTTGTGCCCACAATATATGAGTCAAACAACCATGAATCAAAGACAAGAATACATATCAAGGAGGTTGTGTAATGTAAGAAGAAAGGTGTACTTGTTGCCATTCTTTCACGAGTACATATCACAAATCTTGTCTACAAGTCACTTAATTCTACTACATGCCTACATATATCACTGAGTATACTTTACTGCCGTGAATTTTCAGCCGCCACTGGCAGTTGGTCCTCATGTGCATGGTCGAACAAAAAGTTATCTTCTTATGCTCCACTCACGGCGAGCCAGTGCCCACGTTGGTCCAGACCATCAACGAGTAAGCATGTAATTTTGATTCTCTTGTCAGAAATCTCTACAGTGAATTTTCAGTAAATTAAATATGCTTTTTTGATGATAGTGCCATGAGGACCTTCCAAATTGATGCACTCCATACGCGTCCTGCAAAGGCCAAATCCCCTAAATGGCTCAGACCAGAGGTTGGTACAATATAATATTTGTAAACTTGTCAATTGCCTTGTGAACTTGTATATATATATTACTCATATATTTCTTGTTCTTTTTAGACTCGTCGGCAAACACATGAGTCCAACCTATGTGGCCAATACATGATGAAACACATGTATGATATTGTCACTAAAGGAGAAACTAAATTATTTGCAGAGGTAAATATTTGATGTTACATATTATGCACGCAAGTTAATTCAGTTTCTGGCTTAATGTTACATCTGAAATATAGACGCAAGTTAATTCAGTTTGTGTCTTTGATGTTACAGATGTTTCAATGCACTGCCTCCTTCTCGGATGCTGAACTCGAGCACATACGTGAATTGTTTTGTCAATATCTGTATTATGACCTGATCTTAAGTAGTGATCAGGGACAATAATTAATGATGTTATTCATTTGTAAATATTCTGTAAAATTTGATTATTTTTTCAAACAATTTGTAAATAATACACAGGCAATGTAAAATTCAATAGATAAATTTTTTGAACAATTTTCTTCTGTCCATTTTTTGGTATCTGAAATTGGATGGTGGATATAGCTATTAAGTGCGCTTGAAATTTGAGGTTCAGGATGATGTAAAATAATAAGCGAGATCGCGACTTTAGGATCGTATATTGCTAAACTTCTGGTCCTAAAAGAATTTTAGGACCACGTGTTGTATACTTCTGGTCCTAAAAGTATTGATTCTAAAATATTGGTGAGACATTTAGGACCGTATGTTTTAAAATGACGGTCCTAAAAGAATTCGAGATATATTTAGGACTGTGTCTCCTTTTACCGTCCGCTCTTAATAGTCTTCCTTTAAGTAGAATTAATTCGCTTTTCGGACAAATTAAATTAGGATCTTTTAATGTGCAAGTTTTTAAATGTTGAGACTTTTATGACCGCATATTTTAAGAGTTCGGTTCTAAAAGTATTCGGTTAAATAATATGAGACTTTTAGGACCGTATCTCCTTTTACCGTCTGCTCCTAATAATCTTCCTTTAAATAGAGGAATTGATTCGCTTTTCGTAAAAATTAATTAGGGTTCAAGACAACCGAGGTTCTGGCGTTCTGATCAAGCTAGGTCCTTCATTGTCGTCGATGTTACCTCTCCTGAATTAGATTATCGGTTTCCCTTTTCGTTTTCCCTTTTCTTTTGTCGGAAAAAGATGGGAGATATTGAAAAGGACACTTTGTTTCTAATCATAGGAGGTAACACCAGCGACAATGACGGTCCAACCTTGAGAAGAATTGTCACTGTGTTCGTTTTTATTCGAATAAGGTAAACGTTCTTTTTGTTTTGTTGATCAAACACACGAGGACAATGTTTTGTTTTCTTCATTCTTGTCGGAAACAGAAAGAATCTTCTGTTGGATCTTAACTGTAGATCGTTGGATTTTTTAATGTGCGAACTCTTTTAGGACCCTATATTGTAAAATGACGGTCCTAAAAGTATTGACTAAATAGATAATTAGGATCGTATATTTATAAAATGACGGTCCTAAAAGTATTCGAGACTTTTAGGACCGTAGCTCATGTTACCGTCCGCTCCTAATATTCTTTCTTTCCTTTTTTTTTTTAAACTGATGATAGTCTTCCTTTAAGTAGAGTTGATTCGCTTTTCAGACAAATTAATTAGGGTTCCAAGGCAACCAAGGTTCTGGCGTTCTGCTCAAGCTAAGACCTTCATTGTCGTCGATTTTACCTCTCCAGATTTTGATTATCGGTTTCCCTTTTCTTTGTCTCTTTTCTTTTTGTTGGAAAAAGATGAGAGATATTGAAAAGGACACTTTGTTTCAAATCAGGGGAGGTAAAACCGATGACAATGATGGTCCAACCTTGAGAAGAATTGTCACTGTTTGTTTTTATTCAGATAAGGTAAACGATCTTTTTGTTTTGATGGTCTGATCTTAACTGTATATTGTTGGATATTTTAATGTGCGAGTTTTTAATGTTGATCATACACATGAGGACAATGTTTTGTTTTTTTCCTCCTTGTCTGAAACAGAAAGAATGTACTGATTAGAAGGATAAAGGCGATCGAAATAGGAAAGTAAAAAATTTATTAAATATTTTTTAATGCTGCCCCATGGGGGGCGGCAGAGTACATAATAAAAAAAAACATGAAAATATTTACTCCTCCCCATCGTTGTCAGAGGGGAGGGACTCGACGGAGGGGTCGGTGACGTCGTCATCGAATGGATTGTACTCAACGTTATGGGCGTCGAGTATCGCGTTCATCTTGGTGTTGATGGCGTGGTAGACCTGAAAAAGCTGGCCCTGTCGTTGATCTATATGATTGACGCGGGCCAGGAGGTTGTGCAGTAGCTGTTTGGTGGTCGGGTTTGGAGGCAGAGGAGGAGGGTAAGGATTGTTAGGCTCAGCGGGTAGAGGAAAAGGAGGACCTGGTGGTGGTGGAGGACGTTGGGGTGGTGGAGCAGCCATTGTAGAAGTGATGATGAAAAATGTAAAGAAAGTAAAGTAACAATGAGTTTAAATAGAGAACCCATCCGGAATGAAACACCGGAACTTTTAATGAGCAGATGCATAGTTCATCAGAATATGAGGAGACGCCTAGTTACGTTGGGAAGTTTATCTGGAAGCCGAAGAGATCCTCTGATAGAGTGTAAGGATACGACTCTTCCATCGGAAGTTGAAACGATGAACTTTTTTTTAGGACCGGAAAACTGATAAACGATCGGTCTTAAAAGTAATTTAATTGATTAAAAAAATAAATAATATACTTTTAGGACCGAAGAAATGATAAAATGTCGGTCTTAAAATTAATTCATCTAAAAAATAAATAATATTTATAAAACTCGCTCGTAAAGTAGACCATTTGACTTTACGGGCGAGTTTTATAAATATTATTTATTTTTTAGATGAATTAATTTTAAGATCGACGTTTTATCATTTCTCCGGTCCTAAAAGTATATTATTTATTTTTTAATCAATTAATTATTTATACCTCTTTGTCCTAACACTTCTTAATAACTTGCCGCTCTACCTCGTAACTTCAAACTACGTACCTGTTTGCGCTTATCTGAGAACTGCTCTCTGCCTTTATTAATAAACTCCTCATACCTCTTTACGCCAACCGCTCAAACCATGGTTAGATACAAGAGAACCGCTCGTAGGGGTGCTCTTACTCGTGATGCTCGTGCCTTCATTCGATCGTTATACGGTGCGCCTCTTCTATCGAGAGTGCGTTCTATTGAAACAGAAGAGTCTCGGGTCGTTGGACTTATTTCCGATGATGAAGAGATTGCCGCACCCCCCTCCAGCCTTTCGTGCATGAAGAGGTTCTTGCTCCACCTCTCCAACCAGTTGGCCCCAGCGCGCCAACCGATGACCCTCGTCCTCTTTCCTCCAACGACCTAATACGAATAAGATGGGAACTTGCGGATATCCGGTGGGAAATAAATGCTGCTCAAGCTGAGATTGCCTGGGCTTTGAAGGATAACAAGCTTTGATAATTTTCTGTTTTTTTTGGCAATGTGTACGAAAATATTCAAGTAATTAATAATATCATTAATTAAGAACCATATTCTTGTCTCTTTTTAATTAATTTCTTGTTCAAGTAAGTAATAATAGCATTAATTAGGAACTATAACCTTGTCTCTTTTTATGTTATTGTTCAAGTAATTAATATATTAATTAAGAGCATTGATAATTTTATGCGCTCGTCGCCAAAGGCCCAAGGCCAATACTTTTTTCCTTGGAAAATTAACTTAGGTCAGGAGTATTATAAAACTACGGTCTTAAATATTTAGGATTGGACAGGATAATAATTCGGTCTTAAAAGTAACATTAAAAATTCAATGTAAAATATTTGGGACCAGATGCTTTATAATTAATTGGTCTTAAAAAGTCCAAATATAAAACATGTCTCTGTCGCGCGGAAAATTAAATTTCTCTCTCTGAATTTCTCTTGTCATGCCGAAAGGAGGTTCTGCCTCCAGTGGCTGTGTGTTGCTCCGTCGGTGCTTCGCGTTGCTCTCTCGACAATCACTTCCTCGTTCTTCAGCTGAACTTAGACCAAGCTGTAAGAGGTGTTTCGGTTATATAACTTCATGGTTTTCTTACTTATCGTTCTGGGTTTTTCTTGAGTTGAACGAAATCAATGAAATGCTCTTGTGGGCTTCTCTGTTGTTAATGAATATTCTATTGTGAAGATTATATTTGCACTTAAGACCTACCCAACTGACCAACAGATGTTTTAAGGGTACTCTTGCTGTCTCCAACATCAACGTTCGTGGTGGGAGAAGAAAGACTCTTATTTGGCATTTGAATTTATATGCTACAGGTGAGTCCACAACACCTTCTTACCAAGCATTTAAATTTCCTCGTCATGCATTTATTTTGCTTCGGAAGTATTTTAGTTTGGCTTCACTGTGATATTGATGACCAAAAGTGATTCTTCGTTATGCATTTATTTTGCCTTATTATACATATGTTGAATCTGTCCGTCCATAGGAATTCTACTATGGATCACAGCTGGATAAATGCTTTACGGACGAGCGTTGAATATCAGAATGGGGTGAGGGACTTTATTGAATTTCCTAAATAAAATGCCAATGATGATAGTGGGAAGTTTTATTGCCCTTGTGTAAAATGTTTGAATGAGAGGCGACTAAGTCCTGAATTTATACGCATACATTTAATTTGTCATGGATTTTGTAAGACGTATACAGTATGGGTATGACATGGTGAAAAAATAGCAAGCGGGTCTCAACATGGGGAAGTGGCCTTTGATGATAATGACACGGATATGGACGATTGCATAGAGGACATTATTCGTGATGTAGGAGAAGAGGCCTTTCAACAATCACATGCATATGGTAATATGTGCAGTAATGCGGAGACCCCGCTATACCCAAGGTGTCAAAAATACCAATTGTTGAACGCTGTATTGAAATTGGTAAGCTTGAAGGCATGACATGGATGGAGCGACAAGAGTTTTTCTGAAATGCTTGAGGCTTTTAAGGACATGCTTCCGGATGATAATGTGTTGTCGCATCGATACTATGATGCTAAGAAAATACTTTGTCCACTGGGGATGGAGTACAAAAAGATCCATGCATGCCCGAATGACTGCGTATTGTATAGAAAAGAGTTTGAAGAGAAGCAGAATTGTCCGATATGTGAAACCCCAAGATACAAGTCAAATAAGGGGCCTGCAAAAGTGTTGTAGTATTTTCCAATCATACCAAGGTTCAAGCGGTTGTTTGCGAATGAAAATGATGCAAAACATTTACGGTGGCATGTAGATGAGAGGATTTCTGATGGAAAGCTTCGTCATCCAGCCGATTCTTCTCAATGGAAGAAAATCGATCAATTATTTCCCAACTTCGGCGAAGAACCTAGGAACCTTAGGCTTGCCCTTAGCAAGGATGGCATGAATCCATATGGAAGCCTTAGCAGCGTACATAGTTCATGGCCTGTACTCCTCATTATTTACAACTTATCTCCTAAGTTTTGCATGAAGAGAAAATACATCATGCTGTCTATGTTGATTTCGGGACCAAAACAACCCGGAAATGACAATGATGTTTACCTTCAGCCCTTGATCGAAGACTTGAAGGAGTTATGGGAAGAAGGTGTGGATGTTTTTGACTCTTTCAAGAAGGAGGTATTCAAATTGCGAGCCATGATATTCTGTACTATAAACGACTTCCCAGCATATGGTAACTTGTCAGGGTATAGTGTAAAGGGCCATAAAGCATGTCCGGTTTGTGAAGAAGGCGCATGCTACATCAACTCCAACATGGAAGAAAGACGGTTTACCTTGGACATGAGAGATTTCTTAGACGGGGCCACCTGTATCGTCGATTAAAGAAAGCCTTCTTTGGTGGCCAAGAATATGAAGATGCTTCGGTGCCATTGACTAGGGAGCAAGTTTATGAGAAGGTGAAAAATATCAATGTCATCTTCGACAAGACAGCCAAGAGTAGAAAAGATACAAATATATGGAAAAAGAGATCTGTATTCTTCGATCTTCCTTATTGGCGCAATCTTGATGTAAGACACTGTATCGATGTCATGCATGTGGAGAAAAATGTATGTGATAGCATTGTTGCCATGATTCTCAACATACAAGGCAGTTTCAAGGATGGTGTAAAGGCAAGATTGGATTTGCAAGCAATGGGAATACGTGAAGAGCTACATCCAAGGCCGTATGGGACGAGAACTTATTGTCCCCTGCTTCTCATACTTTGTCTAAGGATGAGAAACATAGTTTTTGTGAGTGTTTGCATGGCACAAAAGTTCCCTCGGGGTATTCTTCTAATTTTAAGAGGCTTGTATCGATGAAGGACTTGAAATTAGTAGGCCAAAAATCGCATGATTGTCATGTCTTGATGCAACAGCTACTCCCAATAGCGATTCGAGGCATCGCTGAATATGACCTTCGGGTTGTTTTGACTAGATTTTGTATCTTCTTCAATGCGGTTTGTTCTAAAGTTTTCGACATTGAAAAGTTGGATGAATTGGAGAATGAAGGACATCTTATCTTGTGCCACCTTGAGAAGCTTTTTGTTCCTACATTTTTTGACATCATGGTTCATCTAATTGTTCATCTAGTGAGGGAGATAAAGTTGTGTGGCCCTATCCATTTACGGTGGATGTACCCAATTGAAAGATCTATGAAATTCCTTAAAGGGTACGTGAAGAATGCATACCGTCCAGAAGCATCGATTATTCATAAATATGTTTCTGAAGAAGCCATGGAATTTTGTCAAAATTATTTGGCCAAAGTAAGACATATTGGGCTTCTAAAACGTCATCATGCTGAAGGGGGTAGGCGAGGGGCTTCAGTAAAGACTGTGGATCCTGATGAATTGTCACAAGTTCACTTATACATCTTGAATAATGTTGATGAAGTTCAAGTCAGCATAGCTGCACATACAGAAGCTGTGAGGAAAGAAAATCCTCGAATGACTGAACAAAGGTTGATTAGGGAGCATAACAGAACTTTTGCACACTGGTTCAAACAAAAGGTCGAGGGGGAGGAATGTGTTTCTGATACCCTCAAATGGTTAGCAAGTGGTCCTGAGGTTGATGTCATAAGTTGGAATTCGTATGTGATCAATGGTTATACATTTTACACGAATTCCCTAGATGATAGGAGCACAGTCCAGAATAGCGGTATTATGTTAGAGGCTGAATCTATGCACTTCTCTAGTTCGAAACACAAGAGCCCTTTATTGGCAGTCATGCCATATTATGGGGTTATTGAAGAGATATGGGAGGTGGACTATGTGAAAATTCGATTTCCCATTTTCAAATGCAAGTGGGTTAATGTCAATAATGGTGTTCGGATCGATCAGCTAGGATTTACGTTAGTCGATGTCAATGGTAGAAGTTTTGGAGATGAACCTTTTATTATGGCAGACCAGGCGCAACAAGTGTTCTATATCACCAATCAAGAAAATAAAATGTGGTCTGTAGCTATCCAAGGAAAGAGGGTCATTGATATTGATGAGGAAAATTCAAATTATAGTATTCCTGAGAGTACACCTTTTTCAAGGGGTCTACCGGACATGAACGAAGAAGATGAAGCGGATAATGAACCCGACATAAGAAGTGATCATCAAGAAGGGATATGGGAAGATATCACTTTATAAAAGAGTCAATTCATAAGGTAATATTCATATATAAGCAGATTTATTTGACTACTTTAAGGCTTTAACTATTTGTATTATTCCTTCTATTGTTCATAAAATGTCTTTGACTATGAAGTTTGTTCCTTGTTTTATTTTTGTGGCAGGAACCGATCATGATGTTATAAAAGAGGATGTTAAGTTGTTGGGTGGGAATCAGATGAAGGCATGGTGAATATTATTTTGGACGCATCTATGTTGTATTTGTAACTTTTGTATTTGTAAGTAAGTCATCTTATTGTATCAATTATCTTAGGTGTTGTAGATTAATTAAGAGGCCAAATAACTCATGGTGAATAATATTTGTATCATTTTTTCCAATACAATTTATTCAAATAATTGTTCATAGCTTGTAGCTTAAAGTATCGACTTTTATGTGCTGGATTGGGTTGTCGATTTGTGTGTGTGTGTGTGTATATATATATATATAGTAGCAAGAACTACAGCAAGGAAAAATTCAGAAAAATTTAGACTGGAAATAAATAAGCCAGTCTTATATGTTTAACTTTTAAGACCGGATGTAAATATATGACAGGTCTTAAAGGTCATATTAAGCCGGTCTTAAAAGTTGGCCTTTTAAGACCGTTATGTTATATTTAGACGTCCGGTCTTAAATGAAAATTTTTAAGACCGGACGTAATTATCATCCGGTTTTAAAAGTCAGTCTTTTAAGACCGCGTATGATTAGTCGGTTTTAGAAGTCGCTAACTTTAAGACCGTATTTATTTTTGTCCGGTCTTAAAAGTCCGATATTTTTAAGAGCGGCCTAATTTTAGGCCGGTTTTAAAAGTTGAGTTTTTGGACTGACCAAATCAAACTATCTCATGTTCATTTAGTACAAATTTTAAGACTGAATGTTTTAAATGTCCGGTCTAAAATATGTAGACTTTTAGGACCGAACCAATGTTCGGTCTTATATGTAGACTTTTAATACCGGCTGGAACAAGATCGGCCGTCCGTCCGGTCTTACGAGCCTGTTTCGTCCGGTTTTAAAAGCCTTTTTTGCACTAGTGTTACATCCCTTGGATCAAATTTTTCTATCAATGGTTCATGTTAATTTGTGCTTTCATGAAGATACAATTTATCAATAAAGCATTCCCATTGGTCAAAATTAATTACATTGGATTTAGCTAATTTTTTTAATTTTTAATTTAAATTCAACATGTGCCCAAAATATATTATATTTTAATCTCTCTCTCTCTCTCTCTCTCTCTCTCTCTCTCTCTCTCTCTCTCTCTCTCTCTCTCTCTCTCTCCTCTCTCTCTCTCTCTCTCTCTCTCTCTCTCTCTCTCTCTCTCTCTCTCTCTCTCTCTCTCTCTCTCTCTCTCTCTCTCTCTCTCTCTCTCTCTCTCTCTCTCTCTCTCTCTCTCTCTCTCTCTCTCTCTCTCTCTCTCTCTCTCTCTCTCTCTCTCTCTCTCTCCCCCTCCCTCTCCTTTTTCCCTCCTCCCTTACATGCTCCCTCTCCCTCTCTCTTGTCTCCTTGCATTTTTTTTGCATATGTGGTCCCATGTGCTAGTGTATTTATCCTATTTTAAGTATTATTTTAAATTCTTCTATTATCCTCTTCCATTTTGCATTTAGGAGCCCATGTGCTATATTTAATTATGCTATTATCTAATTTTGTTAAATAATCTATTATCCTCTCATCTTGAACCCTATCCATTAGATTAGATTTTGTGTTGTTTAAATTAAATCTTGGCCCTTCACCATAAAGCATAAGCTCTTGTGATGTCACTTTGATGACATAATCAAAACTTAAGTGTCATTAGCAAAGTTTAATTAACTCTTAAGTGTATTTGTTAGCTAACCATGGAGACTTAGTGTTTAATTAAATCAAGCTTTATGCACCATAATTAATTATGAAGGTTTACACCATTATTTAAGTGAAGACTTAATTGCTTATCAATCCTTATTAAAAATTTTAAGTATTTTCATAACATTATCTTGCTCTTTTTGATTATTCAAGAACCATAGTTTAATATAATAATCATTTGTATGTTAGGATCCTTAAATGTGGCCTAAAGATTTGCCTTTGGTTGTTTTAAATTTATAAGAGAAAATTTCCTAAAATATAGCTAACAAATTTACAACATTTAGAGACAACATACTCTCATTTATTTAACATGTATTATTTGTCAAAATATAGTTTTCACTATAAGCAGGGATTTTAGGGTTTTACAGGATATCTCCTCATACAAAAAAAGAAAGAAAAAATGGTTTGAACACATAGAAAGAAGGCCATTGGATGATAGAACACAATAATTTCGTATGACCATTTTCGCTAATAAAGACATTTGTCATTGTTAATTCTAAGCTATATGGCTTGGCATATTTATTTGGTTAAAAAAAGGTTATATTATATTATATTATATTGTCTCTATTTCATTACCAAATTAAGATAACACTTGCTTGTAGCTGAAGAGAAATTCAATGAAGTCATATATCCAAATCCGGCTGTAATCATATGGTTGATGGAGCTTCAAATATAAATAATTCCCTTTAATAATATGGGTGAATTAAATAAGAAAATTTGCGTTCCTTTTTTATTTCAGAAGGACACATATGTATATGCTATAAAATTGATAGACAGTGATTTTAATCCGCCACAGGATTACACAAGAAATCATAATCTTTTTTTTTTTTGTATATAAAATTTATGTTTCAGAAGAGAATTTATGAATATGTTGAAAGCAAAGGGAAAACATTATTTTAGATATTATAAGTATTATATTTATAATTTCTGCTTTGAGCTCTTTGAAAGATTGCATTTTTAAAATGATATATGAAAAAGAATCTGGCTGTTCGTACTCTTTGGGACCAATTGAGTCATTTTCAATTCACAAAGTCTCAGTATATCTAACACACACATATACTTACATTTGCATGAAGAGTAAGAAATGTATTTCTTAACTAAAATAAGTTAGATATATAATGATGAGAAAAATTCTCTACAGTTCCTTTAAAATACACAAAGCCCAAAAGAAATCACAATTTGAAAATTCCAAATCAATCCACATTACCAAAAATATTTAAAAATGTTAGTGTTTTTACAATTTGACCTCTCATTTTTTAAAAAATAATAATAATAATAACAAAAAAGTCCCACCACCATCACTGGCGACCACTACACCAGCCAACCTGGACATTTTTTTTTTTAATCACGATTTATTTATGCAATATATTTTATAATAAAATATAATGGATCACAAGATGTACACACCAATTTCCCTCCCTAGTTGCACTATAAATTGTATCAGATCTCTGTTAATTATAAGCATATCATTAACACAAGTACAGGTCAACAATGTCGTCTAAGCATTTTCTTGTGTTCTTTGTTGGAGTGATGCTTCTCACCACTCCAAGCTTTGCATATGTTTATCAGCAGCCTCACGCTTATAAACCACCATCTGAAAATTCGCACGCTGAGAAAATGTCAACACCTACAAAATTTGCTGATCCTCCAGAAGGTCCCTCATCACCTTTTGAAAATTCGCACGCTGAGAAAATGTCAACACCTACTAAATTTGCTGATCCTCCAGAAGGTCCCTCATCACCTTTTGAAAATTCACAGTATGAGAAAATGTCAACACCTACTAGAATTGCTGATACTCCAGACGCTCCCTCATCACCTTTTGAAAATTCACAGTACGAGAAAATGTCAACACCTACTAAAATTATTGGTGATCCTCCAGAAGCATCCTCATCGCCTTTTGAAAATTCACAGTATGAGAAAATGTCGACACCTACTAAAATTATAGGTGATCCTCCAGAAGCTGCGTCATCACCTTTTGAAAATTCACAGTATGAGAAAAAATCAACACCTACACAAATTTATTCACCTCGACGTCCACTGTCTCCTCCAAACTTTTAAAACCCACCTATCTAGACGTCGTGTGTGGAGAAAATGCCAAGCCATCAGCCTGACCGACGAAAATAAGTGAGCATCACAAGATCTTGTGTTTGTTTTGGTATTATAAAAATATGAGAATATTATATCTCTCTACAGTTTATCTTCAAGTGTTTGGCCTTCTCTGTTTTATGTTGGCCTCGTTGTTATATATGCATGGGCAGCATGGCTCTATGGGTGCATTATATTCTCCGAATTATATATAGCATTGACGATATATAATAAAATTGTGCGTTTGAACCTACTTCCCATCGCATTTACGAATATAATTTATTAGCGGCGATTAGCTATAGTACACACACACATATAATATCTATGTTCAGTGTTATTTGTATTCATGTGCGCTGTGCGCATATATTGGTTTGAATCTTCATTTTAACATTCATTGTCTATAATTTTTTATTGAAATCCATCCCTTATAAATCAATGAGAAATTTCATTAAATAGTAAATAATGGAATAATCTAAATTACATATGAAATCATTGAGAACATATATACCAGCAACGGCTTGTCTACATAATTTTTATTAGAGAGAGAGAGAGAGAAAGAAAGAAAGAAAGTAGGAGGTGGCGGTTATTACGTACTAGAAGTTTGGAGCATATGCTTAATAATTGTGGTTCAAGATTATGTTTCTCAGCTTTTTTTACCGGGGGATTCATTAAAGATCATTCACGATTCTAGGTTTTATTAGATTGTCACTTTCATTACTAATTATTAAATTGAATTGAAGAGAATAAAATTTATATTATATTCATTTTGGATTTCATAAGGATATCAATATATTATATATGTAATAAAGTTGGAAATATATGATTTAGTCAAAGCCCATATATGTCGGAGAAACAAGTGGTAGAAAAATTCTAATTGGGAAATGGAAAAAAAAAAAAAAAAAAAAGGACCCAGGCAAAACAAAGGACATAATGGTGCTATGAAATTGAATAATCCTATTGAGATTTGATCACTCAAAAAAAGAGTGTGAAATTCAAGGAAAAAGATACACATGCCTCTCTCTCTCTCTATATATATGTATATTAAAAAAGGTGTCCTGACCCCTTGCTAGCGATCCCTAACAGTCTAGCAGCCACCATAGCCCCTTATCGATGGCCAGTGAGCTAGCTACTGATGGGACGGTTTTATTTTGGCAAAGTTATTAAGATGGAATTTGATCCCATCCCGACTGGGATGTCAGAAATGAATTAGTTATTGTGGACACCTTTTTTTATCCAGGCCCCACTAAAAAAATGATAAAAAATAAGTAAAAAGAAAAAATAAATCCACCTTAATGCTTACACATCTAAATTAATAAGAAAATGACATTCATGGTGATTGAATTATAATTGAAATTTGAAAAATGATCATCATTAATAGTGATTGTCTTTTAATTGAGGTTTGTAGTGAATGGCAACAAATTTCAAAATAATTCATCCCATTTATATTTATTGATATTTAGATTAGGAATTTAGTATGGAGTCATCATGGAGGAGAAAATATAAATTTAAAAAATATATAAAATATCTCTCATTCTGTCATTCATGTTGATAGGTTTAAATTAGAAAATTCTTGTAGGGAAAATATTAAAAAAAATAAATGAAAATCGAAAATTTAAAAAATATCTCTCATTTATGTTGATAAGTTTAAATTAGGAAATTGCTTGTGGGTAGAATAAAAAATAAAAATCTCTCATTGATGGTGATTTGGTCAAATTAGGAAGTCTCATCAACAAAAAATAATAATAAACGAAAATGAAAAAAAAAATGCATATATAAGGAAAACCCTTGAGGCTATAAATAGGATAGAAAAGAGGCAAGTGATAATATATATATTAGGAAGTCTTATCAACAAAAAAATAATATATTTTGGTTATGATTTTGTTAGGATCAAATTGCGGCTTTTTTCTCTATTTGCCACTTTTTAGATAAATAATTACCATTTTGCCACTCTTTTCAAAATATTTCTCCATCTGCCACTTTTAATCGACTAAATCATAGTTTAGTCGACTAAAAGTCGTGGTTTCCCTTTTTTTTTGGTTGACCGCTCATTTAGTCGACTAATCCAACGGGTTAGTCGACTAAATCTCGGCTGGAGGGTTAGACTAAATGTAATATACTGGATTTAATAAATAAATGTAATATACTGGATTTAATTTACCGTGGCATTAATATAAAAAAAGGTTAATAAAAAAACAGCAATATAATATTTACCGGGGCATTGATATAATAAAAAAAAATTCATTTATACCTAAAAAAAATTTATTTGTTTCTTTAAACATATATATACTGAATTTAATTGTTTTTAATACAAGATAAACTTCAGCTTTTTGATATATTTGGCGAAACTGGAACATATATATGATCAACATATATATATTGGGCATTTGTTTCTTGAAAGTAAAATATTTTTGTTGGAATCTCGAAATAATTAAGGGCAAATTTTCTCTCACTATAATCTTGATTGTTGGAGAGATCTTAGGATCTAGTTAGAAGATTATGTAAATTTGTAATTCTTAGATATTAGGATCTATCTCTAGATATTAGGGTTTATCTAGGCTAGCAGTTAATGTTTTCTACCGTATATAATCCCACGAGCTGTGTTAAATAAAAGTAAGTTTTTGGGATCAATAGATTAAATTCGACAGGGAACTTCAATTTTAATAAAATATAAAATTCAGCTTTTTATAAAAATATATATTTGGCGAAACAAAAACATATATATGATCAACAATAGTAGATAGATTTTTAAATAGCCGAAATTGGTTGGATGAATCGTTCAAATTTATAAAAATTTAATTTGAATATATAAAAATTCGTTGGATGAATCGTTCAAATTTAATTTGAATAGCCGAAATTAAAGATTTTCAAGATTTTTTAAATGATAAATTCATTTTTCTAAACAGTAGTAGATAGAAGATCTTTATTTTGAATTAAAAAAACCCTACTGTCGAAATTTAGTCGACTAACCCAATCGGGTTAGTCGACTAAATCTCGCGGGTTTTTTAAAAACCCTTCAGACGAAATTTAGTCGACTAAACCACTAGGTTTAGTCGACTAAATTTCGTGGTCAGCCAAAAAAAGGGACCCGACGACTTTTAGTCGACTAAACCGGGGTTTAGTCGACTAAAAATGGCAGATGGAGAAATATTTTCAAAACCGTGGCAAATTGATAATTATTTATTTAAAAGGTGACAAATAGGGAAAAAAGCCTCAAATTGCTATATGTTTTCCTTCAATATCCCTTTCCCTTTTTTTTATTATATGGTTCCGTCACTAATTTGTCTCTATTGCTGCAAGACTCAAAGCAACAGATGTACGCGTTCTCACTATATATACTTTTGAATCCTATGTTATGAATAATATATTGATCAAGCGATTAATGCTTGACTTTTACTACTCACTAATAATTGGGAGTCCACTTTTCTTATAAGTTAAACTTAAAAATAAAAATCTTTCCTTTTATCAAGATAGAAATAATGAAGATTTTGAAAAGGGATTTATGTTGTACAAGGCTTTTAGAGCTTCTTCAAGCACAAATCAATTATTCTTCCATGTAAGATTATGGGAATCTCCTCAGAATGTTTAATCTAAAAGCTAGCCATTCAAGAAGTTCATATTTTCCTTAAATAAATAATAATAATATTTTTTCATAAAATAAAAAATACAAACCAATCAAAAAATAATTTTCTCAAATAAATTAAATAAACATTTTACTAAAAAACGCCAACCTACTGACGCATATTTCTACCCTAAACTATGTAGACTCTACACCCTCTAAAGGGTACACAGGCTCTAGGTTCTCATCCTAAGTCAAGTTCAATTTATTGTAAATAAAGATTTTTTCCCCCTTTATTTTCATTTTTGTAAATAAACATTTTTTCTTTATTTTTGAAAATATTCCTTTTTGATTTCTTTTTTGATAATTATAATAAAATTAAAGGTCATATTTATTTTTAAATAGATGACTTAGGATAACCATTCTTACAAATAGGTGTTGTGGGGTGTCCAACACCTTCTTCATGCATAACCGACTTCCGAACCCTATCTTGTGTTCAATTTTATTTTATTTTTTTTAAAAAAAGTGTTTCCAAAATTGTCCTATTTTAAAAATTTGGTGGCAACTCCATATTTTTCAAAATTTTGGATAGTACGGTTTGGTGACTCTACTGAGGAACGTTTGGGGTCAAGCCCATTTAAGTTAAGTATTTAAAAATAATATGGCCTTAATTTTATTTTGATCACCCTTATTTTTATTTATTTCTTTTTTTGACTATTTGTTTTTATTTATTAAATTATTTGTCCATTCATTTATTTTATTCATTTATTATTTTTCTCTTTCTATATATCTTATAATCTGTTTGGTAGAATCTAGGCTTAAAGGTTGGTATGCCCTCCACACACACGTAACAGATACACTATTCTCCTCACACACATTTCGGGCACTATACGCGGGTTCGTGAGTACCATAAGTGAGCAGAAGTTTCTAGCTATCTACCCATCAGGTTTTCAAAACCCTTGAGGTTACTGTGAAGATTTCATCCTAACTATTACCCATTTGTCGAGGTTGATCCCTGAAGAGTTTTTAGAATCCCATGAAGGTCGATTTCATCATATGGGGTCTTCATCTTTATAATAGGTCTGTTAGAAGATCTTTATCTGTGAAAATTAGAACCATCTTGAAATCATTGCACATACTAGTGGAAATTATTGACCTACCCAATTAATTAGTATTGCCTTTTTTAGGGTCGATACCCCAACCTGGGGTTATTCCTAAAATAGGACACTCGAGGGCATATATTTATTTATTGATGATAATCCTTATAGTCATACATGCATAATCAGTGAAACCCTAGGATCAAGTGGCTAATGATCATCACTTTACTTGAGTATGTATCTAGCATTACCTCACATAAAAATACATCACAAAGATGGTGTATGCATTAGATAGCCAACCCTAGTGTAAGGGTCTATGACCATAAAAGACCATGAGCTCATCTTACTCGTCATGTTAGAAAATATTTCAATAAGAGATAACCCTTTAAGGGCTCACATGGTATCATTACATCATATATATAGAAAAGAGAGTAGGGGGTTGGGGGTTGGGTTTCTCTCCTCATCTTTTTCTCATTATTTCTCATCATCTTTAAATCATATTCATTCAATCAATCACAATACTACTTTAATCTCTCTTTCCTCTTCCCAATCAATGGCTCAGATAGTGCCAATGAGAGAAAATGATAAACAAGATTATGAGAAAATCATTTCCCAAAATAATTACCCCCTCCCAATTGTCAACTTATGTGGGCAGCGACGTGCTACCTACTCCAAGATTGTTCCGTTGACAGGAAATTTACCACAAAACACCCAACTTTTTTTTTCATAATTCTTCTTTAATATTAACAACAACAATACTAACAGAATACTATTATTTCTACTAATTTATTTTACTATCATAAATCATATTTTAAATAGAAACTTTTATTTCAATAATTACATGATAAATTAATGTATAATGATTAATTCTTTCTTACTTGTAATTAAATTATAATATACAAATTAGGATGCTATTACAATTCTCCCGACCTAAATAAAATTTTGTCCCCTTAAATTCTCAACAAGCCATTAAGAAAAATAATTCACAATACGATATTCTAATACAAAAACTTCAAAGTCAAAGTAATACTACCAAAATACAATGGCACGTCGGCACAAGAAAACAAAGATCACCAGCACAAACAAAATTGGAACATCACACAAATTCGATCACAAAACATCACAACCATAAATATGAACTTACGCTCGGCCTAAATAATATTTTTCTAGACTGGTTATAATTTAATGCAACCTCGATAAGTATTAAATATTATGAAAATTTCAAAATAATTTTAAATTTTTAGACCGGACACTAAAAGATGAGCCCCAAAAGATTTATTTTAGATCAGATGTTTTATGCACTAGCTCTAAAAGACTTAATCTATTTTATTTTATATAAAAAATAATTCGTCATTAACCTAAAAGCCCCTATGATCTTCGCTCTTGTGAACTCTCAACTCTTGCTCTTAGAGCTTGTTAGGATCATCTTTTTTTAAGCTAAAGAAAAAAAAGGAGCTTTTTAAAATAAGTTGAAAGCTGTTTGATGATCATATAAATTTTTTTGTTTAAAAGTTACTTAAAAGCTCAAATTAAAAATAAGTTGTTTGGACCAAGCGCCTCGTAGAGCGATAGCACTAGGGCTAGCCTCAGGAGCTAGTCTTCCCCCTTGTCCAAGGTTCGAACTCTGCCTCCCCCTCCCCCAACTGGCTGTATCAAAAAAAAAAAGTTGTTTGGTAAAAAAATTTCATAAGGACTTTTTTAGGCTTCTCCAACAATAAAGAGCGTACCTCCCTTTCTCGATCTTCCTTTCCATTGCTACTTCCTTAGCGTTCTTGCCGATCGTTCCCTACCCCAGCGGTGTTGGCAACAACTCTCCACCAGCGACGATGACGATTCTTGTCTCTCTCTATGTTTCTTAGATCTCGATGGTCCTTAGTTTTCCTTTTGTGATTTTACTGGTTTGAAGATCTGTGGTTTTATGTTTGATTGCAAGTTCATTTCTTCTCTGATTTGACCACAAGCAAATCTAGAACTTCTCTATTATTGTTTTTCTTTTGTTTTTGTTTTTTAAAAATCTTGGGCATGTCAGATTTGCTTGTATAATCAATGTTTTGAAATTGAACACAAGTCGATTGTTTGAGATTACAGTATAATAGATGATAAGAATTAGGGTTATATGGTTGGAGAGGTGGATAAGAGCTTTTGGCTAATAAGAGCTTTAAAAAAAAACTCCTTTATGGCAGCTTTTGGCTTATGGCTTTTTTGTTCTTTGTAAAAAAAAGCTCTTTTTATTATAAAAGCTTTTGCAAAAATCTGTTTGGCCTAGTTTATGCTTATAAGGATAAGATAAGCTAAAAATAAAAGGATTCAAACAGGAACTTAGTGTGACAGCCATCAACTTGCTCTCCTCTCAACTCCTCTTCTCCCTCGCCAATATTGGAATCAAAGACTCATACCGTGGAACCGTCGCCTATTTCACTCTCACAGAAATCCGTTTAAGAAAATCTGACAGAACAATCCTAGCAATTGATGCTCTTCATTCCCACGGACTTGGACAAAATTGTCAGATTTTTTTTTTTCACTTCTGTTTGTGTTTGGTTAAATCTACTTCTATTTTTATTGCTTGAATTGTATCCTAGGTAAGATTATATAGACATATAAGAGAAAAGAAGAGAGAAAGAGAAACACACATCTTTACAAGGAAGTCCTGGTAAATTGGCGTTTTATCACTCTTTGTATCGTTGGATCAAGCTAAAATTTAATCAGCTAGTTTGACGCATGTCATTCATCATTTTCAACAATGAGATTATCATTTAGAGGCCTAGAGTGAGAGAAATCATGTTCATGGTATGGGACATTTTTCTGGTATTTTCGTCTTATTGGTTATCTATTTTAGACTTGTAGCTTTAGTTGATGGAGACCATAAATCCCAAACATGCTCAGGAAGATGTACTATAAAAGAATGGATGCTCCGATGCAATTGGCATCACAACCTTCAAATATATTCTTGACCATGAGTTGTTCTCTTATTGCAAGGTTCGTTTCTCCTCTTTATTTTTTCTTTCTTTCCCCATTTGAAAATTCATGTAGTTAAATCTTTCCAGACTGTAGTGTGCTATATATTGAAGATTCATGCAGTTAAATATTTCCATTTATATTCAGATGTAGAAAGCTAAGGAAAAATAGCTTGAGGAGGTATCTCTTTTTTTTTTTTTGATAAAAACTTCTTTTTTAAAATGCTTTATGAACATTACAGTTATATTTTCCTCCAAATGCTTAGAATGCTGGTTTTGTTGTCTAATTTCCTTTACATTGAAATATAGTACATGACTAAACGTTAACTTGTAGATTTTTAGTTACAAATAGTGATTAATTTCTTCTAACTTACTAAGATATCTGTTTTCCTTTATAGCTTGCTGAAATTCTTTACATGGAGCTTTTCAAAGGAATTGGGGAAGTCTTGACATTTGTTGCCTCTTCTGCAATTATATGATGTGGTAAGGTTATACATATTTTCTATCTTTATATTGATTTATATCTTTAGTCGAGAAATGGTGGTCATTTGTGCTGCTGATTTTCTATATGGGTTATAATTTATAGCTTAAAACTTCAGTTCTGTCTGTATGGCAGAGTTTAGAACATAAGACTAAATTATCTACAAATTTTTTTGTAACTAGTTTTCTTTCAGAAATGCCATTTCAAAAAGGTTAATACTAAGATTGTTCTAACTTTGTAATCCTCATGTAGTATCAAAACCCTCGCTACACTCTATACTATCCCTTATGAAATTGGGGTTGAAACAGACTCATCTGTAGGACTTTAATTTTATAGAGAAACTAATAGAGTATTATGTATCGATAGTTTCTTGTTCTGTCGTTTTTTTCATTAATAGAAACTACATATGGGAGTTGTAATTTTGCGTGTTGGTAATGCAATATCTGAGCACTTGTTGCTTTCATTTGTAAGCTCTCTTCTTATGAGTATAATTAAATCTAGTGTATTAATAGAATTATTGATATGCCTTAAATTACACATTTTTCAAGGTTAGAAGATGAAAATATATTATCTTGTTCTTTATCTCCTAAATCTGTATTGTGTGGCATGTAAAGTGTAAAAATTAAAGTTCTTTACAATTTCCATTCCTTAAGTTTGCTTGGCCCTTTTAGAGTTAAAGTTTCTTGTTTTCTTTGAGTATTTCCAAAAGTATTGGCTTATTAGTTGATAACTACTAAGTCTTAATTTTTTATTTCTTTTATAAGCTACTGGAAATGCAATGTCTTAGCATATAAATAACTTATTTTATTATCGTTTTGTTTCAGAACAACTTAGTATATATACCAGTCCAAGTGTGAAGTAGATGTGACTTGAAACCTTACAAGGCTGTATTATAAGTTTTTTTTCCCCGGCAGGATAAATTGTAAGATAATTTAAACATGTTGTGACCCTCATTTAAGATTTATGGAATTGTATGGAAGATTTAAACCATCTATGTTTGTTTTGATCTTGTGATGAAGATGCTAGATGCTGAGATATTTTTTATGAATTATTTTCACGTTTTTGTCATGTAATTTGTGACTTATTTACTGTCCTTGTAGCTTATTTAAGATTTATGTGATAATGAAGTATAAATAGGGCAATTTCTATGGGACCTCTGATCCCAACAAAATATCCTTGATTATATATATGGATTTAACGTTTGTCATATGACTTGACATAAGCTTTTGTCAAGTCACCCTAAAACTACGTCGTTTTAGGAGTTCATTAATTCTCATAACTTCAAAACTACATCGTTTTGGGAGTTAGGGGAATTAATGAAGGGTGTTTTGGTATTTTGGTTCTTATATTTATTATATGAATTTTACCTAAACGCTCTTCATTAATTCCCCTAACTCTCAAAACAATGTAGTTTTGAGTTGACTTGACAAAAGCTTATATCAAGTCACATGACAAACGTTAAACCTTATATATATATATATATATATATATATATATATATATATATATATATATATATATATTAAATGCTACTTTTTAGACTGGGTGTAATTTACTATTGGTCCCTTGTTTTAAGTAAAACAGGAATCGAAAGTTGACTATTTGAACTGGTTGATACAACATCGAACATAAACATTATTTAAATGGCCAATTTTAACCCATCTAAAAAGCGTTTTTTCTAATAGTGTAAGAAGTAAGAAGATAACATATGGAACTATCATATGTTATTTTTGGAGAAGTTTCCGGAATATGGTCTCACGAGAACGGCTGGACTTTCATATTTTATTTTATTTTCCTTGCTTTTAAATTTGACTTTAAAAAAATAATGTGGATGATACGTAGATTTACCAATTTAATATATTAGGTTGATTAACAGTCAAATTTAACTTATAATATAGCTAGGTGACATTTAACTCAAAAAAAAAAAAACAAAAAGAAAAAAGAAAGAAAGAAAGAAACAAACCTATGGACATCCAACGCTCATAACTGAAAATTTTAAAGGTAAATTTGCATGTTAACCCAAAAAAAAATGACGTGAATGATATATAAATATGTCAACTTAGCATATTTGATCAACTAACGTTCAAACTACTGGGGTGACATTGTTATGGTTTTGAATTTGATACTTTCAAAATAATATTGAACCATAAAAAATTTTTAGAACAACATGTCTCTTACATGACAACTTTCAAAAATAAAATTGCATCTTAACCCATTTATATATTATACAGCCAAGGACAGACTCAGGAATTTTACTTACGGGGGCAAAAATAAAGAATGTTAAATCATAAATAAAAGTACTTAAAATACGATAAATACTTGTAAATGAATCATATATTTCGACACCAGATGAATCAATGATTTACCAGAATTTTTCTAATCAATCTACCTCTGGATCAATTCATAACAGAGGGCCAAGATACTTTGATTTCTTACGTTTTCGCAAACATGATCATACGTTATCATACATGCGAATTTGAATTGATAAATATTCGAATATCAATATTCGAAATTCCAATTTTTCTAATTAATACTATTTATTCAACAAATTCGATTGATTGATACGAGTTGATTTTCTGTTACGATAAATTGACGAAACAATAGCCGGTCCAATAGCTGCTTCAGCGGCTGCGATAGCTATAACAAAAATGAAAAAAATATTTCCTTTTAATTGGCGACTATCAAAAAAATCAGAAAAAGCTACGAAATTTATATTAACCGCATTCAGTATAAGTTCAAGACACATAAGGGCTCTAACCATATTTCGGCTTGTGATCAATCCGTAGATACCGATAGAAAATAAATAGGCACTCAAAACAAGTACATGTTCGAGCATCATTGACCAACTCCTTATCAATTTTGATTCATTTCAATATGAACAACACTTCAACAGATTCGATTGATGACTAGAGAATATAACAAGTACAGACAAAAAGAAGATATTGGTAATAAGTCGAATAAGAAAATTCTTTTAAACATAAACAATCTTTCACTTTCCCATTCACATGTAAAATTCAAAGGAAATGGAGATAAAATAAATAGAACAAAATGGAATTTAGATTGATATTACTAGTTCTATTCTTACTGGCGAGCCACGACAATTGCACCTAGCAAAGCAGCTAAAAGAATTAGTGAAATGAGTTCAAATGGAAGAAAAAAATCTGTTGATAAATGAATTCCAATTTGTTGACTATTATTTATCAAATCTTGCTCTATAATCTGATTTGATCTTGTAGTCCAAATAATCCCGTACCATGATATATCTGGAATAGTAGTTATTAGTGAAACAAAAATACTTGTACAAACCACCAAAGTAACTCCATCCCCAATGGTCCAAAGATGAAAATCTTGGTAATATTCTGAACCATTTATGAACATCACTGCAAATATGATTAAAACGTTTATAGCTCCTACGTAAATAAGTAGCTGTGCTGCAGCTACAAAATGGGAGTTTGATAAAATATAGAATAAAGATATACAAACAAGAACCAGTCCCAACGAAAAGGCAGAAAAAATTGGGTTGGTAAATAATACTGCTCCTAGACTTCCTAATACAAGACCTGATCCCAGAAAGATTAAAAGAAAATCATGTATCGGTTCAGGTAAATCCATTAGATGAAAAATAAAAGATAAATAAATTGAAATTTCATGACCTTATTGATACGACCAGGAAAAAATTTTATATACTAAATTCCTAATTGAATTAAATCCTAAGGAGTGTGAATTCATCTAGGTACAGTTATAGGACGAATCTAATTCTTTATACGAACGAGTATTCGAAACTATTTCGAAACTAGAAACTATATTATTAATAAAATTCTATAAATCTAAATAGAAATACAGAATTTTATTTGAATTGAATTGTTCGAATTGTATAATCGTCAATTACTGACATTGGTAAACGGCCCAAAGCAATTTGATTATAATTCAATTCGTGACGATCATAAGTCGAAAGTTCATATTCTTCAGTCATTGATAAACAATTTGTTGGACAATACTCAACGCAATTACCACAAAATATACAGATCCCAAAATCAATACTGTAATTAAGCAATCTTTTCTTTCGAATATCAGTTTCCAGTTTCCAATCAACAACGGGTAGATCTATAGGACATACACGAACACATACTTCACAAGCAATGCACTTATCAAATTCAAAATGGATTCGACCGCGGAAACGTTCCGATGTTATTAATTTTTCATAAGGATATTGAATAGTTACAGGTAAACGATTTGCGTGGGCTAAGGTAATCATGAAACTTTGACCAATGTATCTTGCAGCTCGTACTGTTTGTTGACCATAATTCATGAACCCAGTTACCATAAGGAACATATCGTGAATATCTATGAATATTTTTGTTTTGTTTCTTTCTCTTGTTTGAGACAAGTTATGAATATTGAATATCAATCTTTTACAGTGAAAATAGTCTAAACGAAGTTGTTAATAATAGATTACCCAGAGAAATAGGTAAAAGAAATTTCCATCCAAGATTTAATAATTGATCCATTCTTAGCCTAGGCAAAGTCCATCTTGTTGTGATAGAAAGGAACAAGAACAAATAAGTTTTAGCTAATGTAATAAAGATACCAATTGTAGTTCCAAAAACTCCACATGTTTTATTTATTTCAAAAAGCTCAGAAACAAATATGTACGGAATAGAGATATTCCAACCGCCCAAGTAAATAACTGTTACAAATAATGAAGAAACTAATAAGTTTAAATAGGAAGCAACGTAAAATAAACCAAATTTTATACCCGAATATTCGGTTTGATAACCTGCTACTAATTCTTCTTCTGCTTCTCGTAAATCAAAAGGTAATCTTTCACATTCCGCTAGGGAAGAAATTAGAAAAATGATAAAACCTATAGGTTGACGCCATAAATTCCATCCCCAAAAACCATATTTTGATTGCGCGTCAACTATATCAACTGTACTTAAACTGTTAGATAATCCTAGTCGGTGATAACATTACTGTTCCCATCGCTATTACAGAACCGTACATGAGATTTTCACCTCATACGGCTCCTCGAAGGTCATAAATAAATCTAAGGGACCGGGCCGGTTATTTATCTTGATATATCCCTAGGATAGATAGGATTCAAATCCATTGGACGGTCCTGTATTAGACCAATTGAATTCTGTCTGTTATAATAATAAATACAAAAAAGGTACTTCCGAATTGATCTCATCCCTTAATAATTTGAATTTGTTGAGTAATAATTGAACTCTTCAATTCAATAAAATACTCCTTTAGAATTCTCAATAACCCGTCGTTTTTTATTACGAAAAAAAATTCGACATTAGTTTATGAATTATGACATAAATTGTATTTCCATGAATATGGATATAAGAAAGAATCAAAAGGGATCCCTCTTTTTTTTATTGTATTCTATTCTTTTGTTTTTTTTTCGTTCCTATTCTTCTTTTTTTTTTTATGTGCAAAACAAAAAGGGACTTAAAAAAAAAATTAAAGGATTATTTCGTTTCTGATAGTTATTTATTTAATGAGTGGATAGGAGCATACTCTGGATCGGAATTGTGGGGAGTACTGCCTGATTTTTTCTACCAACTTAAAGCCCCAATTTTTATTCTTTTTAAATTATGCGGAAATGCTCTTTTGGAGAATTTACATAATCTCCATTACTAATCCCTTGTGTATCTTGGTGTTTCTAACCATCCACGCATTTTTTATCAATCTCCCCTTATGGTAATAGATGTATGGTAATTCATACAAACGATAGTGAAAACTCAATAAGGTTGGTCTTTTGAGCCCGCTTCAAAACAGGATGACTAATCAACCAATTTTGAGGTAAACGCTTTCTTCCGTTTATAATTTTTTTTTTTTCACTTAATTCTTATACATAGAAAATGAGACTCAATATTTTTACTGCAGATTCAAATGAAATTCAAATCATAGTATATTAATTCTATATCTATATATTCTATTATATCTTAATATATTATATATTAATAATATATATATATATATATTAAGATATTAAGAATTTGAAAGAATTTTATATTAATATTATATTATATTAAATAGTTTAAATTAAAATAGTTTATTATATTCTTAAATATCAATATTCTATATTCAAAATACAAATAGATATCTATAAATATATATCTATTTTTTGAATTTTATTACTAAATATATTGATATTGAATTTCAATTTCATTAAATTAATAATTAAAATTAGAGAATATTATAGAATATTAGAATATTAAATCAATGAATAATGAATAAATGGAAGCTGTTTTATTTCACTCATATAACTATCTGATTTAGTTCATCAATCCGAATTCCGAATCAAAATAATGAAAATCAAAAATCAGGATATCTATTCCATTTTTTCTACCCCTTTCCTATCAATTTCCTATAAATATAAAGAAGAAAAGAAATCAAGACGAAAAGAAAAGAGCATGGAAAAGTTTCTGTCTCAACGAATCACACGTAGAGATATTGATAACACACATAGAGTTAATGGTATTTCATAACTAATCGATTGAGCAGTAGCCCGTAGACCACCCAAAAAGGAATATTTATTATTTGACCCATATCCTGACATAAGAAGTCCAATGGGAGCAATACTCGAAATAGCAATCCATAAAAAAAACACCGATATTGAGATCAGCTAAAACAAAGTTATAGCCAAAAGGAATTACTGAATAGCTTACTAGAATTGATATGACTGATATGGATGGTCCAATACTGAATAAACGAATATCTCCCCTAGATGGAATAAGATTCTCTTTGAAAAGTAGTTTTGTTCCATCTGCTAGAGCTTGAAGAACTCCCAAAGGACCGGCGTATTCAGGTCCAATACGCTGTTGTATCCCTGCGGATATTTCTCTTTCTAACCATACAATCACTAGCACACCTATTGTGATTCCCAATACAAGAGTCAAAATAGGGACAAGTATCCATATAATTCCATACACCTCTTTTAAAGATTCCAATCTGGAAAAAGAATTGATGTCTTGTACTTCTGTTGTATCAATTATCATTTCAACGATCAACTTCTCCCATAATGATATCTATGCTACCTAGTATTGTCATAATATAAGCCAATTTCATTCTTTTAACTAACTGAGGAAGAATTTGCAAATTGATAAAACCCGGGGGGTGAATTTTCCATCTCCAAGGAAAACCATTCTGATCTCCTATTAGAAAAATTCCTAATTCTCCCTTTGGGGCTTCAACTCTCACATAAAGTTCTTGTTTCGGTAATTCAAAAGTCGGAGACGGCTTTTTACTAATTGATTGATATTCAAAATCATTCCATTCTGGATCCTTTTCTCTATCAAAGCAACGGATTTCTAAATTCTCATATGGCCCTCCCGGAATTCCTTCCAGAGCCTGTTGAATAATTTTTATGGATTCTACCATTTCACCAATTCGTACTAAATAACGAGCTAATGAATCTCCTTCTTTTTGCCATTGAACTTCCCAATCAAATTCCTCGTAACATTCATAATGATCAACTTTACGTAGATCCCATTGTATTCCGGAAGCCCGAAGCATTGGTCCTGATAAACCCCAATTTATTACTTCCTCTCCACCAACAATGCCTACTCCCTCAACCCGTTCTAAAAAAATAGGATTTCGCGTAATAAGTTTTTGATATTCAACAACCCTTGTTAAAAAATAATCGCAGAAATCCAAACATTTATCTATCCAGCCATGAGGTAGATCAGCCGCTACCCCTCCGATACGAAAAAAATTATGCATCATTCTCATACCTGTGGCAACTTCGAATAGATCATATATTAATTCTCTTTCTCTGAAAATATAGAAGAAAGGGGTTTGTGCACCAATATCTGCCATAAAAGGTCCCAGCCATAGTAGGTGAGAAGCTATACGACTCAACTCCAACATAATTATTCGAATATAGCTGGCTCTTTTAGGTACTTGAATATTTCCTAACTGTTCCGGTCCATTTACGGTTATTGCTTCTGTGAACATAGTAGCTAAATAATCCCAACGTGTTACATAAGGCAGATATTGTACAATTGTTCGGTTTTCTGCAATTTTTTCCATCCCTCTATGTAAATAACCCAATATTGGTTCACAATCAATAACATCCTCACCATCTAGAGTAACAATAAGTCGAAGAACACCATGCATTGATGGGTGGTGAGGACCCATATTGACTATCATGAGGTCTTTTCTTGTAGCTGGGGCATTCATAGGTTTTTCCTCGATTCATTCTTCCATGAATTGCTTAAAACAAAAATGAGTTCATCAAGATTCAAGATCTAATAAATCGAATAATTCAAAACGACTCTTCAAATTAATTAGTTTGTGGCTCCCGAATATCCAACTGATTAATTAATTTTTTATAACGTATTCCATTTTTCTTTGACAAATAAGACAGGAGTCGTTTCCGTTTTCCCAGAATTTTACGTAAACCCCTTTGAGATAAATAGTCTTTTCTGTGCAATTCCAAATGTGAAGTAAGTCTTCGTATCTTATTGGTGAAATTGAATACTTGAAATTCAATCGATCCCGGGTTTTCTTCTTTTTTTTTCTTGTGAAATAACGGATATAAATGATTTTTTAACCATAAAAAAATGAAAGCTTGTCTTTCCCCCCCCCCCCCTTTTATTTTATAGAGTCTAGATATTTTTATTGATCAGTAATAATAATGACACACATTTTCAATTCGGTATATACAATAATCTTAATTTTCTTAAGAGTTCCTGATTTTTCAAATAAATTTTGATTAATCAACCCAATTCAAATAGGTATACAAAAAATACTATATTTATGCATTCACAAAAGCAAAATTGTAGACTTCAAATAAGAAGATTCAGTTATAAATCTAATGGGTAGGATATATCATTGAATTAGTATCGTGCCTCAGAATAGAGGGTAAGACAATGCGTATGTGCATCTATTTGTTTTCACATATCAGATATGTTACGAGAAATAGAAAAAAAAAAGAAAAATGTAGATTAACTAATTTTCAATCGGGGATACATATGTATCCTTACCATACTGAAACGGCTGCCATTATTGGTATCAAACCAATAGCGATTCATACAAGCTAAATCTTCTAATCGATAATTTGGCCAAAGAAATAACTTTAAATTAATTAGTTTTTTTTAATCTCTATCAAGATCTTTACTTGTAGCCAAAACTTGACAGCAATTATTCACTTTATTCTCATTGTAAAATGCCTTATTTCTATGCACACTATTTCTATTCTTAGGATTGAAACAAATTAGAATTCTCAATTCTCTACGACGTCTACCGGATAAAATATTTTCAGGAACAAGCAAATCATAATTCTTTTTTTCTTTATTTTCAGTCAGCTTTTGATCTCTTGTTCTTGTAATGGATTTCTTAATAATTTGGTGCTTTCTCTTATGAATAAACGAAAGGCCTATGATTTGATACATATTAAATTGTTCGTGGTTTCTTCTAGATAGACGAGTTGGTTCGATACTCAATATTCCATTTTTTATCAATTCCGTATTTTTATTCAATTCTGTAAGAGTGAAATCCTTCTGATTCTTAATTTTCATAATATCTAGACTTAGTTCTCCTCTTTGAATAGAGGCTATAGCAATCTCTTTTAGATTTTTCAGTCTAAGCAGGAGACAATATACTTGGATATTATTCATTATTCTTTCATTTAAGCAATCATGCCAGTTCAATTGAAAAGGCAAATACCCTCTTAGGAAGCAATTAAGTTCTGCTTCGATGTTGTTCGTGTATCTATCTTTTTTTACACTCTTTTTTATGTCGGATCCTGCATAATCTTCTTTAATATCTTTTTCTTTCTTTGAAAGGGATGCTTCAAGATTTAGTCGACTTGCATATTCTGTTTTATTCTTTTCCGTGATCTTTTTCTTTTCACTAACATTTTGATTTACATTCAAATTCAAAAAAAGGAATTTGATTGAGATGATCCATGGGTTACTCAAATATGCATTATAAGATATCCAATTTTTAGATAAGAAAAAAGATTCCCGATTCGCTATAGAACGATTTAGTATTTCTACATTCATTCCCATCCAATCAAAAAGGTTTTTTTTTTAATTGTTATTGGATGGGTTTATTTCTTGATGAAGCTTAAAATAATAATCGGTATCGATCGAACCCCCAAAATGCATTTTATTTCTAAGACAAAAATTCAGAATTCTCCAATCAAAACACTTTCTATCCAGATTTTTTTCCATATCTAGAATAGAATCTTCTACTATATAATTCTTGATAGGAATATCATCCGTCATATCCATTTTTTTTTTACGCGTGTTGCAATTATAAGAAATCGCTTGGTTATTATTTGCTTGGAATGACGATCTATATCCATAAATATATGAGTCCTTCTTATCTGCATAATGAATAGATTTATATGATAAAAGATCATACCCATATTGTTTTTTCTTTTTTTTTTTTTGATTTGTTAATGAGTCTATTTCTTGTTTTTTGTAAAGAATTAATCCGTTTTTTTCATATGAATGATATTTGGTTAAATCTTTATTTTGAGCCACATGGCGTTCATTCATTTTATTTCGCCATTTTTGGGATACTAATCTAGACCATTCATTCTGAGATAAATCGTATTGATAATGACCTTTTAACCAATTTGTCCATTGATTCATTACAGAATTGGGAGCGCTCTTATGTTTTAATTTGGAATGAGATATTCCTTGTACTCCAAAAAAATAATCCTTTATTTCATTCTTAAGAAAAAGAGGTGTTCCATGATATTCAAAAAGGGATCTTAATTTATACTTATCTAAGTTAATAACTTGGGTTTGTGATAATTTAAAAAATACATATGCTTGTGACAAAGAGGATACGTCACAAAAATTCTGTGAATTCGTATTCCTAATATTACAAATTGATTTTTTTATAGTAGAAATAAAGTGAATTAGACTTTGATCTTTTTTATCACTTCTTTTTCTTTCTTCATTTGCTTCATTATTGTAAATGTATTTATTAAGAATCTTTTTTGTTGATTCAAGAAAAAGTTGTACATTGATTTTAGGAATATTAATGATACATAGAAAGATTCTATATATACCCTTTCTATGAAAAATTTAAAAAAATAATGTGATTTGCGGAATAATCGAACATTTCTTTTTTGTAATATCTGCCAAATATTTTTTTGTAATTCTAATCTTTTATCATCATAAGTTGTTTTCTTAGAACAAATATTTCTCTCTGAACCTTTTTTCTTGTCTTTTTTAAATTCTTCTATTTGTTTTATGATTTTCTTTGTTCTATCATTCAGATCTTTTTTTTTTTCTGTCAATGAACAGTCTGTCCAATTAATAGATTGAATTGGAATGGTGGATTCGTAAATCATTGGATTACTCTTACTTTTTGTTGAATCTTTTTGAATTTCATTCAATTCATATATTTTTATTTTTTTCAATTCTGATAATGATAGTTTTTTTCTTTTTTCTTTTAGAAATAGAATAATTTGGATGATCCATTGTGCTTTTTCTTTTGTGATATTTAGAAAAGATTTTGTTCTTTGAAAAAAATTATTTTTCCAAATTCTTATTATTTTTTTAAGTTCTTTAAAAATGGGATCAAAAAACGAACGTCGCTTTCGGTAAGAAGAAGAAAAGGGAAGTTCTACTTCCATTCCGAAAACTGTAAAAAAGAAGAAATCCATTTTTTTCACTTTTTTTTTTCATTGGATCCTTTTCCTTTTGAGGGGATCGTAGCTTAGATCTGTATCTGTGCCAAGGTTTCAGACGAAAAGGAAAAAGGACCTTTATTTGAATACCCTCAGTTAGCCAGTTTTTCGGAAATTCTGTTTCGGATAATGGAATGCCGTTATAGGTGCACTTAATATACATTTCTCTATTCCAATCCTTTAAATCCTCTGACCATTCGGGAGATTGAAATAATAGTATACGAACGATATTTTTAGTTATTATCAATGAGGGTAATAGAATATATTTTCTAATAATCGAGTGGGTTACTAATAAAAGACTTCTTATTGGTTGAGCATTTTGAGTGTTTTCCCAGGCTTCCGCTATTTCCATACGCTCTGCTTCCTCTTTTTTCTTAATCTCTTTTTTCTTTTTCTTTTCCTCTGTATAATCTGAAATTGTCAATTCTGTATTTTTATTTTTCCACATCCAATTTAGAAAAAAGATTTTCATTGGCTCGAAAATCTCAAAAGAAAAGAAAGAGGATTTGTCAATTTTGTCCAAAAAAAGAGGAGAATGTGGACTTGCTTGAAGGATTTTCCAATTAACAGTTTTACGTCTTTGAACGCGTCTAGATCCTTTGATTATGTCTCGGCTAAAATCCGATTGTTGTGAATAATCTATTAAAGCAAATTCTTCTTTTCCATCAGAATTATCAGTATCCTTGGGATACGTATAAGTATCGGCATTCTCTGAGTTATCAGTCTCAGTATAAATTACTATCGGTGGTTTGGGTCTTCTTGAACAAATCTCATAATCTTCTCTTGTACCATTGCTTTCCAGGTATTCTTCTTCGTCAATGAATTTGTATGACCATCGAGGAACTTTTTTACTGCTTTCTTTTATTCCAATACATTTTTTTTCTATTTATAATTGTTTTATCGTTCGCATCAGTTAGAATTGCGTCGAATAAAAATTTCATTTTTCCTTTTTTAGCTTCGGAATCCATCTTTTCATGTTCTCGAAATAAATAAAGTCCTTTAAAATTGAAATTGGATACTGATTTTCCAGAAAATTGACTGATCAAGTTTAAAAAAAAACGAATTTCATTTGATAATGATTTTTTATCAAATCTATCTATTTTCTGTTCAAAGTCTGGATAATCAGTATTAATATTAAGAAGGATGGCGTGAATCTTATTTATCAAAATGTAGTTTTTTGTGTAAGTTTTATTCTTGATTGAGAATAAAAAACTTTTTTTGATTCGTCCGCGATAGGGTCCGTTCAACAAAGGATCATATATTTTAGGTAAGTATTTTTTAGTCTCATCATTAAATAATCTAATCTTTTTTTCGAGTACATCCAAAGCAAAAAATTCCTTATCTAGAGCTTCGGCCCTATTTAGAAATTGATTACTTAGGTTGTTTCTTTTTTGTTCATTAATTATATATTATACAGCCAAGGACAGACTCAGGAATTTTACTTACGGGGGCAAAAATAAAGAATGTTAAATCATAAATAAAAGTACTTAAAATACGATAAATACCTAATATACAAAAAATTAAAAGAAATATATTATAGAAATTAAGTATCAGTGTATAATAATCACCTACAAAGAGTATAAATTATATTATGACCAATATGATTTTAAAAATATTCTTAATAACAAAAGTAAACCAATTAAAATTAAATATTAGTCATCATCAATATTCTCATAACCATCTGTTAACAAAACTCAAAACTTGTCCAAAATACTAACCCTAAAATATTCTCCAATTAGTATAAAAGTAGTATCTTTAGAAAGATAAAATCATATATAATAAATTTTATAAAGAAAATTTAATGAAAAAAAATGATTTCAAATACCTTATTAAGTTGGACGAGCCGCCACCAATAGTAGGAAGAGAGAATAGCAATTTCCGAAAAGGCAAAACAAGTAATGTTGAGAATCTATATTAGAGGTGTGGACCCCACCTCTTTGCTTTATTTTTTTGTCTCAAACTATATATTGAAGCAAACCTGTTTTCCCGTGAGTATATAAACGGTCCATGAAAGCATGCAAACCTATAGACCCATTTCAGTGCAAGCACAATTTTTAGAATTGAGAAAAAAAAAAAAAACCAAACGAACAAGAAATACATCAATGTGAGTTGGTATAGATGGTAAAGGATCCAGGACTAGGCCCTTGGGTCGTGGGTTCGATCTCCTCTGCCGTCGCTGGAACTCCTTTGGTAGGCGATCTCGTAAGTCCCCAGTAAGTGCTCATAGAGCTCGGGGCCATGCCCTAACCTTAGTGGGGGACTGATGCCGAACCCCTCCAAAACTTTTTATATAAGAAAAAAAACAAGAAATACTAAACGGCATCATGCTTTCTCTATCCAGCATATACTTTTTTTTTAAAAAAAAAAAACATTAGGGGGGCGGGGGCCACCCCTAGCCCCCCTGTCTGTCCCTGGCCGGTTTATAAGAATTAGTTTTAAAATGAACATGAAGTGGATCTCAAAATTTGATATATCAAATTATCAATCTGATAATAAAAACAGGATGACTCCTATAAATAGAATTCGTGTCAGATAGAGGTTACCTTCCCACTATCATCTTTACATCTTGTAGAATTATTTAGTATTGGTCGGAGGGACCGTGGAGGGACGGGTTTTTAAGCACGTGGCTTAATTGGAATCCCTTCTCTTCCTTTATTACCCCCTTCATTCTCTAACCATTAGATCAATATTATGTAACATCCCAAATTTTGGAGTTGAGAAATTAGAAGTATTATTTGGGAATTTTGTTATAGAAATGTGGCCAGAATAATTATTGGAAAATAAGTTATATTTTTCCTTGAATTTTTGGGGAAAATGATTATTGAAGATAATGGCCTAGAATAATTTTTGGAATTTATTTGGTACTAGTGCCAAATATTAAGGAAGGGGTAAATGATAATTTAAATACCCTAAAAATTAAAATGAATTTGGGCCAATGCAAGTGCAATTGGGTGAACTAGTGCGTGCTCCATCAAGTCATTGAAGGCATGATCATTAAATCTCCATCAGCCCATGCACATGCATGCAGAACCAATTGGGCCATTTATTCATCAATCACAACCCAACATCAAATTACAATTTCTAGCCATTTCACCTCAGCTCCAAAACGCAGCAGCAGGCACCCAAATATATTAAATCAGCCCATACTCCTTTGATTACGCCAACAGCACCATACTCCTCTGAACAAATCTCAGCAAGTCCAACATGCCATGCCTGACAAGAATTTTCACGCCAATCCCCTCATCTTCTACCACATCACTCCCTACATGCACCAAATATTAAATTTGGACAGCTCTTCACCACATGCATCAGCAGCCCATACTCCACTAAGTTCTCGAACTCAGCAGCATGTGTACTCCCTCATCTATTCATTCGGCCCAACACCAGAAAACACCAAGAATGTGTGATGGAGATAATGAAGCCGAGGAAGTGTTATGGTTCTTTCCTACACAGAAACAAAGTGCAAACAGAGGGAGAGTTGTGACCAAGAGCACCGGGGGAAAAGAAAACTGAACGAAAGAAAGATGAAAGGAAAGCTGAAGGAAACCAACTAGCCAGCCCTCATTCTCCATATTTCCTACAGCTAAACATTTGCAGAAAACAAAGGAGAATTTTGAAGTTTTGAACCACGCATGCAAGCTTTTGGATTCAAACAAGTGAAGGTGCTAAAAAGAATAAGAGAAGTTAAAGAAGGAACAGAGACTAAGCAACTGAAGAACCATATATGCAAACTTGGGGTTCGATTAAGGTGAGTTTTTGAATCTCTTCCTTCTAACTTCAACTAATCCTACACTTTAGTTTCTGCTGTGTGGATTAAAGCAATAACCGAGAATGATATTTCCTTGTTCTTGGGCCACAAAACAGTGAGCATTGAGGTCTAACATGCATGCTTGAGGTTCTAAAGTCGCTAAAGTTGAAGCTTAACGTACATGCATGTGATATTGGGTTCTAATTAATTGCTGATAGACCATGGCTTGCTGTTTCGAGGTATGAATAGCTGAACCAAGTGCTTGCTATTTCTAAGTATAAAGCCTTGGATTCTCTGGAATCAAGGAGCATCGAATGATTATGATTCTGTTTTTGGTAATGACCATAAATACCATTTGGAGCTGCATGCACGTTGATTGTTCTGTTTTTTTAGTGCAGAAACAGAGCCAAAAAGTCATTAGCTACAGTAAAATCGTGGATGAACAGTGCATGTGTGAACAGGATTCGTATGCTGATGTCATTTGCTGGGAAACTGAAATTCAGCTGAAGCAGTGAACTTTGACCAAGGTAAAACTAGGGCAAACGAACTCTTTTGACTCTGAAATTTTTACAGGAGATAGTACACTCCTTAAGCTTTAAAATAAGCTTTGGTTCACCGAAAACGGAGGTCTACAACTCCGGTTATGATTTTTCGAAGTTGGGCCAAAATCTGGAGAAAATTCTGGTTTGCCACAGGAGCAGTCAGATGATGTGGCATTTCGGGATGACCAAACAAAATCATTAAATTGTGAAATTTTCCAGTTAAATAGTAGACTCAGAGAGGCTTAATTTGATAGGTAATCCGTCGAATTCCGATAAGAATCGAAGGAGATACGGATTTTTGAAGTTGACCTATTAAACTGAAATGTTTTCTGGACAGCGAAGAAAGAATGAAAATCTGGGAATGATACAGAAAGAAATAAGTCTAGTGATTAGTTGTATATGAAACTAGACTTAATTAATGACAAATAGAAATTTGAATCACCCCAATCGGAGTCCTATATAATTATTGGTGATTTTTCGAAATTAGGCCAAACTGCTGATAGCTTTTGCTACCATTCGAAATTAAAAAGAAATGGCCAAAGTAATGAGAATAAACTCCGAGCGTGTAAGAATGCCTATGAGGCAAAGATAAGCTATTATGTATTTGGTTCACTTGGCTCTAATAATATGGCGATGTGTTTAGGGCCATGAGAAGTCAAGAAGAAGAAGAAAGAAAATAAATGGAAGATACTTAGCTTCAAGCAATTCCGTAGATGAAAGAGAAAGTACAGCCGGAGGACATAGGCTAAGGTAGTGGACTTACCCTACTTGCGTGTATTGATTTATCTGCTTGTGTGATAATATGCATGATTGCTTTACTTGCTTGTTTAACATATTTGAATGATTGAAGCTCTGTTTCTATTTATGCTATGGCCATGAGTATATTTTATGAAGCATTGTAGCATGCAGAAATGTCATTATGTTAACATGAGCCTATGTAAGGCAAGCATATCATACACTAGCATTTATCTTACATGCATTGTTCGGTAATGTTTGCTACTGAGATTCCCCAGAATCTCACCCTCCACAACCAACCTTTAGGCAGGTGAGCACGATAGAGAAATGCTGCAAGGGAAGATTGCTTGAAGTTGCTGTAGAAAGTATGAGCAAAGCAGACACTCTGATAGTTGTGACAACGGCCCTGAAGAATGTTGACGCTTCCAACCGAATAATGTAGGGCCGGGTGTCTAATATTTGAGTACGTATTTTGGGAAAGCTTCCGCATATGCCAAATTATAAAGATCCAGATGGGTTTTTAGAATCGCACTAATCCGCCACCCGAAAGGGCGAGGCCGGTAGGGGCGTTACATATTATTTGAATGGTTCTGATATAATTTTATATAAAATATTATTTTTATTTCTTTATTATGGTTGTAAATTATTTATATCAAAATTTAGTAACTTGTATGCAATTACTTATTTTTCTTTTTTAATTTTACATTATTTGAACTATTTACAAATGTTGATCTAATGATTAGAATCGAATAAGGAAAAGGAGGGAAGAGGACAGGTTCCAAACCGCTAAGCACCAAGTTTGGATCCTCATTACCATGGTACTCAACTACAAATACTAATCATTGCGATGAGATCTATATCTATCATCAAATACAATTTCAACGCTGTACTTTTAAAATTCTCAATTAATTATCTTTAAAGGGAAAATTTCAAAAAAAAATCAAAATATCATAATTCCTAATCAGTATTGTTACCTACAATAATTTATGAATTGGGCATTGACTACACTTGATTAACAATTCCATCTCATTTTAGTATAAAATCACTTATTTCGGATTTTAAAATTTTGATTGTAGTTTTTCTGAAATTTTCCCATTTTTAAAAAATGAAAATTACGATATTATTTTTATTTAAGATTTTGTAATGTAAAAAAAAAAAATCTAGACCATGCAAATTAATTAATTTGGATGGTCAGATTTAGTATCTATGGATGGTTCATGTTTCAAAACTCATCAAAGATGATGAGCTAGTGATGAGAAAAATTCCAGTAATCCATTATGACCTGGTCCGGTCAGAAAAGGACTAACCAGACCAGACTGCTCTCATTGGCTTGCACTTGACAGGAGACCAAGAATTGAGACCAAATGATCTAGTCCGGTCTGACCTGAGTATTACACATATTTTCTTAAAAACTCTAACCTCACCGTAATATATTATCTTCGTTTCATCTCTTAGTTCTGTAGATTAATTACCTTTATTTCACCACACCAGTATTATAATGATTTGGAGAATTAAATATATATTCCATTGCTATACAGAGTTTAATTTGTGTTACTCAAATCAGATCTCTTTCCTATTTGATTTGGTCTTTAATTTCTGTTCATCTGTTGTATGTTCTTTCTTCTTCTTCTTTTTTCTTTTTTATTTTATTTTATTTTTTTTATGAACACATTTGTCATATGTTCTGATCTCCCGCAGTTGCGATGAAAATATGAGTTTATATCAAAGTAAACTCTCAAGATATCAGATTAAGATTTGATCATCATTCTTAAGATTTTGAAAACTATGAACCAACTTGGTTACTGTCTGAATGTTAAGTTTTATGAGTACTTTGCCTATAGAAACCAAGGTTCCTCTTCATATATGTGCTATGGTTATTGATGAAAATGATTGTTTATATGGACAAAAAAGAAATTTCCTAGATTTTGTTTTGTTTCTGATGAATAAAAACTTGACAAATTAAGTATGTAATCGTTTTGTTCAGGTTAGTTCACACTTTAGAGATTATAATTTGAGGGGGTCTATCTTTGTTCCAGATTAGTTCCAAATTATTTTGTTCGGTATTTTTTTTTAAAAGATTATCTTGCTCTAATTTTAAAAAAAAACAAGAAATATCTGAATATAAATTTCAACGCCTTTATTACACTATCTATTGTCAATAATTATTTTATTGATTGATTCATGTCATTGATATTCTAGGGAATATGTTTATATGATTATAATTTTTTTAGTTTATTGTCTTAGTTGCATTTGTTAGGTTGAAAATTTACTTCCCATAAAGGGTAAAAAAATGAAATTAATTTTAGGTCGTGGATCCAGACTATCTATTGGACCAAGTCTGATGCAGCCCAAACTTGAGTTAGTGCTGAATTAGACTAGACCAGAAGCTATTTAGTATAGCACATGGTCTTCATCAAACCAAACCTTGGGTTGGTCATTAATGTTAGTAAATAGATGTCATAAAGACAATTTGTTTTGACAAAGGAACACCTTTTTCTATTTGGTATTTCATGATTAATAAAATTGAGCATATTTTATTTTTAACTTATTTGTGTCTGGCTTTTATTTAAAGTAAATATGCGTTTAAAGATAAAAATCCTAGGAATAGAGCAAGTGTTTACTTGAGGATCTATAATAAGGATCTGAAGGTGAAGCTAAATCACTAAAAGGGAGGAGGCGGAATTGGGGATTTTAAAAACTTGTTGCAAATGCTCTGTTTTTCAACAATAAAAACAGAGGTGAACAGAGAGTAGAGAAAAATAGCAAGACACAGAGATTTATACTAGTTCGGTCCAACCTCTTGATCTACGTTCAGTCTCTAGTCTCTTTGGGATTTTCACTACCTCAATTGATTACACACTTTGTACTCAAAAGTAATTCTCTCACTAGAACTTATTTCCCCTTACAAGTTGCAATCAATGAACCCAATCACCAAGTCCTCTGACTTGTGATTCTTTACAATAAATGATTTACAAACAAGAAACTCTCTCTAAGAGTTGATAATAATAAACACTGAATGTATCAGAAGATACTTTATAGGTGAAAACTGAAAGAATAAGTGTAGACTTGAATGCAATTCGTTTTCAGCAAATGTGTTAGTTGAGAAGAATTGGATGCAGCTCTATTTATACCAAGAGAGCATTAAATGACCGTTATAATCTTCAATATAACTGTTGTCTTTATTAGACAAGGATTAGTTTAAGCTTTGGTCTTCTTCTCTCTCTAATCTTCACTTAATTTAGTTGCACAGAAGTCTAGGGTTGACTTCTTGAATATTAATCCGTTGGAATAACAGCTTCTGGAAGTAGAAAGCAGACATTAATCCTTTGTAAGCGTGTGCAGATGGATTATTCAAAAATATGCAACTTTCTGGGTTTTGCATTTAATGTGTTGACGTCACTTTTTGCATTAGCTTTTATCCTTCAATAAACATCTTCTAAATAATCTGAAACTCACTAACAAAGTGGTTAAATATAGCTAGGAACATAGATGATTGAGATAGGAAGTACTAGGATCAAACAAGAAGGTTTCACAAATTCGTCAGATTCGATTTTCAAACTCCACGACACAAACTCGAGTTTGTTCTTCTGAATTTGAGTTTTCAACTGTGTACTTAAACAAAACTCAAGTTTTCATAACCAAACTCAGTTTCCTCTATGTAGAAACGAAAGTCGCGATTTGAGCTTTGGAACACATTTTTGAATGAAACTCAAAACTCGAGTTTCCAAAACTAAACTCGAGTTTTGGACTTTTAATGTGAAGTATGAGTTTTAGTTCAAAACATCAAAACTAGAGTTTTCATCCAAAACTTGAGTTTTCAAAACATTGAAAAGGTGCAATGCTCTCGGCTTGACCAAAACTTGAGTTTCCAAAAACAAAACTTGAGTTTTCGTTTAAGTATGAAAACTTTGAAATTTGTGTCAAGTCAAAAATGGAGTCTTCTATTACAACTGGAGTTTTCAACAACTGAGTAAAACATGAAAACTCTCTGCCAAGTGAAAACTTGAGTTTCCAAAACAAAACTCGAGTTTTCTCACAACTTTGAGAAAACTTAGAAGACTCATGGCAAAGTGAAATCCTGGAGTTTTAAATTAAAATTGAGTTTGCATATGTTCAAAATGTTGGAGACTCTCTGTATGGTCAAAACTCAAGTTTCCAAATCAAAACATGAGTTTGTCTTTGACAGGAAATAATGAGAGGTCTCTGTGTAATGAAAAACTCGAGTTTACCAGTCAAAACTCGAGTTTGTCTTAAGGTGAAAAACTGAGTGCTTTCTGTAAGATCAAAACTCAAGTTTTCTTATGAAAACTGGAGTTTTGCTTTGTTCATTGAAAATGAGCTACTCTTTGTCAAAGTCAAAACTCGAGTTTTCAAACCAAAACTCGAGTTTGACTTTGACAGTAAGTTTTTCAACTTACCAAAGACAAACTTTAATTGTGTTTACAATTAGCAGTTATCATCCAAACATATTGAGAACTAACAGGATTATGATCATGAGGAGACTCAAGAACACTGAATGTCTATTATATTGCCTAAAACTTGTTCCTAGTCTTGAATCACCAAGAAAAGGTATTAATGATTTCAATAAGACTAGTATGGCATCATCTACTTGTATAGAGATACAAGGTAGGGACCTTATGGAATACATGCATGTGATCCTTAGCTGATGTTGTGGATGGATCTGTTGGAGAACATATAGCACCAAACCGACTTGTCGAGAGACTCCACAAAGATTTGTAGAAAATATCATTCTATATAAAAGTCTCTCAACATTTGGTAGTGCAGGTCATCCTAAACTTGAGGATGTCATCAAGCACTGTGTACTAGGGTCATACTTTGACTATACAACTTTATCCGCCTGAGAATGGGGAAAACAGTGTACTCTTAGGTATGACTCGAATGCATGAGTGTATATGGACATGTCGAAAGGACTCACAGTCCCTTATAAGGGATTAGTCGTTCGCAGGATCGGTAAGGCTTGGATGACTTCTAATTGACTCAGAAATCTGTGCACAATAAGCGATCATGAAGAGTCATGATCCATCTGAGAATCAATAGAAGAAGATTCCTAGTTCTATAAAAAAGCTATGTTTAGTCAACCAAGAGAGATGATACTCTATCTTTGCTCTTGACTAAATGTAATGACATAGTGAGGGATGAAGCCGACACAGTATCCAAATTAGAAAAGGTGGATTACTTAATCAACTCAATTAATTTTGAGGCACAGAGCATTAATAGTGTTTTATGTGGTCATTAGATAACTTGGGCCCATTAAATCTTATATAATTTTCAGTACGGACTGTGTTATGGTAGGTCTGTATTATATCGGAAGATAAAACTTCTCAGAGACTAACATTCATATATCAGCAAATGATAGGTCTGTATTATATAGGAATCATAAATGCATAATGTGTAAATAGAACGTTTGTAACAGATTGTATAAAAAAAAAAAGAACGATTGTAATGGACAGAAGAAATCACAGTAGGGAGAGGGGAGTCACGTACAAATGAGAGAGGGAATCCAATCACTATTCTTCCATGCTCTCACTAACAACTTTTGTCTTATTTGTAGAATAAGACAAATGAATCAAATCCATCTCTCGCGTCCATTTTGTTTGGTGAAATCTCTCGTCTATTTGACGGAATGTAATAATGATTGATACTTTTTTTTTTGAATATTTCAGATATTTGGCTTTACTATGAAATATTTAATTTAATTTTAAAGGATTGTTATGTTTTATCTTTTATTATTATTTGTATTATCTATGTTTTTATAATGCTTTCTCTTTAATTATTATGGTCATATTGAGGCTTCCTGTATAGAAAAGAGCGTCTCTATTAACGATGCTTTAAATATGACGTCACTGCTGATCCATTATAAATATTGTCTCTCTAGTTTTATGATAAAGATTTTGTTTAGATAAATATTTAAGAAAAGTTTTGTCTAATAAAAATTTAGTTAGTAACCGTGTTTTAAATATGATTGTCTATAATATGAGGATATTTATGCCTATAAAAAAAAAAGGTATTCTAAGTAATAATGTGTATTCAGGTAATATAAAAGTTATAGGACTAATTTAACTTAGATGAATAAAATTAATTAATTTCATTATTTATAACAAAATATATTAGTTCCCTTAAAATACTCTTTACTTAATCAACTCAATTAATTTTGAGGCACAGAGCATTACTAGTGTTTTATGTGGTCATTAGATTACTAAACTTGTATGAATTACTACTTCTAGATATTTCCCAAATCTCTAAATACATGTGTTTAAACACTTACTTTATTTCTAAAAATTCCCAACCAGATATAACTCAAAGACATCATGTTAACTAATTGTTAACCGAGTATTTCACTTAAATTTTGCAAACTAAGTATAAAACTATGTTTGGAAAAAAAAAGGTGATTCTGCTGTAAATTTGTGATATTGGAAATTTGAATACTTTTAAATGTACATAGTTACGGTACTTCATTGAATCCTATAGTTGTGAGAATTCTGAATTATGACACCTGCATAGGATTATGTGAGAATTAGCCATATGTGGAATATAACACTTAAACCTGCTAGGTCACTATTTTAAGAAGTTAAAAATCTAAGTGTTGTTGTATTAACATATTATAGGAAAGAGTTTGCATATCTAGATGATACCATGATTCATACATTTTGGTTCTATTACCTGCCTTATTATGTTGGAAAATTTGAGTTCAGAAAATGTGTCTTATTATGTTCGGAAATTTTACTTCATTATACCAGAAAATCTTTTAAATTAATGAAAGTGGCTTATAGTATACCATAGTAAGTTCCATTTTAAGTGTGTGCATTACCACTCTGCAAATTTTTGTTATCACACTTTGTGAAATTTTGACCAATCAATAATGTAGGTATCATTTTCCTCAAATGTCCTGATCATCCATTGTTTTTTATCTTTCTCGTTATAAGCTTGATTATTAGTCATTGATATGGTAAAACAGGAATAGCTTTAAATAATGCATGTTAGAGTTAAAGGAAACCTAGTAGATAAACTGATTTTAAATTTTAGAACAACACTTGATTGAATGTTGTGGCATGCATTACAACCCTGTCTTGAAATACACGGTACGTTTGATCCATTGAAATTAAGATTTCTTGTCACTTCATCATAATAACCTTTCATCATATATCCTTGTTTTATTTTGAAATTTTGATGAACGCCTTTAAGTTACACATGAACTTTTTGACTCAAAAGTTTTGAAGGGTATCTAGATCCCTGGATGTTAAGAGATAAGGTTTCAATATGAAATTTTGAGTGTACACTCTAGTAAATTTGGATTAACTAAGAGTTAGTATTGTTGTTGTTGATACTTTATAAAACCTACTTTAGTGCACCACTACACAAATACTTTGTGCTACATTTCTGTCCACACCATTAGATTTCGGATATATGAAGCATGAATTAGAATTTGTTTGATGCTATAGTAACTGAAGTTGAATATTGGTTTTTAACATTTGCTTCTATTATGCTCTTGTAGTGAGTTTGGACATGAAATTTGTAGTAGCATGTAAAATTTCATATGAACTAAATGGCATTTAAAAGTTGTTGTGGATTGCGTTGAAACCATTTTTCGGTTACTTTGTATGTTGACGTCTTCCTACTCTTGATAAAAATATTGAGAATATAAGATCCTCATGTTATTTTAGAAATTTGGCGTAGTGATTACCTTAGCGAAGAAAAGATTTGCCGTTGCAATAAAAAATTCTCATATAGGCACTACTAAAACCTTAGAGATCTAAGGATAATTAAGTTTCTAATATAGCTTGAGAACTTAATTGGGAAAAAGGTTCAGATGAAATAAACGAGCAAATGCTTAAGATCTATGTGTGCAAGTGTGCATAGGACAAGCATCCCTAGGCCTTAAAACAATGGTACTTAGCACTGTGTAAAAAGCGAATTGATATAGTGAGTAGTGTGTTTGTAGTACGTCTTAAGTCTGGTAAAACGCTTATTGTACCAGGTGGTAGTTTGAAATACCTAAAGCCTAAAGATAATTTCCTAGGTGATAAGGCTAAAATTTCTAGTACTGTAATAATGAATTGAGCCGGAGGGCCAATATGTGGTAAGCTGAGAGGCTAAAAGGGTCAGGCAATGAGGCCCGCGTAACCAAGCTCGATGGGAATGGACGAGTAGGTCTTGTACTAAACCTGAGTATAAAATAGATGATTGCACATGTGATGTGTACTGATAACCCAAATGATTGTGCATGTGATGTGTATTGATAACCCAGATGATTGTGCATGTGATGTGTACTGATGTCATAGATGATTGTACATACGATGTGTATTGATAACATAGGTGACTAGAGTTTTTGAGTTTATACGACCGAGTGTCAAGGGCGAACATGTCAGTCACCCTTATTTGAGCAGGAATTGCTTAAACCGGATCTGGTTGGCCAGACCTCCGAACGAATTGCTTTGTTCAAAAGACAACCCCTAAACAGCACGAAGCAAACAGGAGAGCTACATTGACGAAAGGAGAAGACCTTTGGAGTGCGAAATCGACGATCATATATTTCTAAAGCTATTCCCCGTAACCAATGTCAGTTGAACGCTGCAAGGCGAAGAATTAGCCCGCATTACTTAAGACCATTTGAAATCTTAGTTAGACGTGAACCAGCCACTTACCAAGTAGCCATACCCCCGAACCTGAATAATCATGATAACATTTTCCATGCTTTCTCAGTTATACCAACCAGACCGCGATTGTGTCATTGAGTATGAGGTATCTTGTGTTGCCACGGTATATAGGTCCTACGGGGACATTTTTGATAGATGGATGTCGAAGTACGACATGGCAATAACTTTGTAATTAGGCCAGAACGAATTCTCGACCACCGAAGGAAATAGATTAAACATAGAAGTATTCCGATAGAGTGAATATCTAGAGTGTATGGTTTAAAGTCTACTTAGTATAAAGCAAATTCCCAAAATTTATGGTTCGAAGTCTAGTTAGAATAGAGCAAATTTCAAGGATGAAATTTTATTTAACGGGGGGAGAAATGTAAAACCCCAAAAGTTAATATTCCTCATAAATACAATATTTTGATAGATGACACCTATTTAAAATAGGTGAATATATGGTCTCAAATTTTGAGATATATTTATGCTATTTTTCTAGGTAGATTTCTTAGAACTAGGATAGCCCAAGAACTTCCAAAATTTTTATTAGGCATCATAAAACACCATAAAATATAATAAAAACCACATTAACCTATATCTCATATGGAATTTAAAAAGAACAAATAAGTGACATGAAAACCCTTAAATTAATTTAAGGAAATTAAATACCTTAAATGACCAATTAAAGTGCCACAAAATTGAATAAGTAAACAAACCCTAACAATGAAGTCTAAACAAGAATTTTTATAATTTATCAAGAGATTGAATTTTCTAATAAATGATACCTAGTTCATATTTGATTTGTAAAGGCCATAAATATTATCTAAAACACTTAAACAATTAAAGGGCAATTACCACTACTTAATGGGTAATTAAATTAGCATTCATAAGTGTTTAAAATAATTATTCACAATTTAATAAACACCAATTAAAGGATGTTGAGCTAATTAAAATTCAAAGACCAATAGAGATTTGAGATTAGCATAAAATAAATTGCCTATGGTCATAAAATGCCCTAAACAATAACAAAGCAACAATCAAGAGATAATTAATCTTATGATTAAGATGTTAATCAAATGTTAATCAAGAGTTGCAAAGTCAACAATTTCAACTATGATCTAAAGGCTAAGAATTAATCTCATAAAGCTTATCCAAAGGCCCTAAATAATTCTAATAAAGCTTAATCCATGTGAACTAAAGTTGACCAATGAGAGATTTCCTTCTAATATTGCAAGAGAATTAAAATACAAAATTAAAAACAAATAAAGGGGAGGGGGGACGGTTTTTGTGTGAAGGAGAAGAGGAAGGGAATTTCCTAGAAGCAACTAAAACCCACATGCACATATGAATCACTAACCTAAGCTTGGATGAGTCATTTACCTAAGCAAGAAATGAGTCACAACTTAGAGAATGAGTCATAGCTTTATGTATCAATGGAAGAAGACTTTCAAGGCAATAATAATTAATGTTCATAGTGAAGGGGAAGAGGATAAGATGATGCATGTGATGATGTAATTGTTATGCATGTGTATGTATGCTATTGTTGTGCATATGTGTGTGTGTAGTATGAAGGGAGAGAAGGAAGGAAAGAAAGTCAAAGAAAGAACCAATAGGAATTTAGATAATTAGGATAATTAGGATAATCCAAGAAAAACTAATCCTATGCATAAACAAATGAAAATTCCTACAAACCAAATTGAAACTTGAAATCTACTAACTAAGTATCAAATCTAAATTGAGAACAATAACAAGCATAAATCAAGCATGAAAACAAGTATAACCAAAGTCATTTCCATAATTGTTGAAGATTGAAACCAATAGAGAAGATAGGCAAAATTGGTCTCAAAATGAAGCTAAAAATTTCTAGAATTCAAATCCAATGATCAATTGAGCATACAACTTCATTAGGATACCCAAACAAATTCCTCTATAGTGAACAACAAAGAAGATAACTTAAATAAGAAGACTAGGACACTTGGCAATTTTAGAAGGGGATAAGATGAGTCACTAACCTAACATACATGAATCACCAATCTATGTATGAAATGAGTCATAACTCTAGGTGTGAGTCATAAGTCTAATGGAAGACTTTTGGGAAAATTGGAAGAGGATAGGGTACTTGGGGGATGAGTCATGGGATGACTCATAAAGCAAAAAGAAGAAGCTAGAAGAAAGAAGGGAGGGGCGGTTTTTCTTGATGGAGGGTGAGGATGAGTGTTTCGAACTCTCAACTTGATCCTATGGCCAAGAATTAAGATGAAGTAGGGTTGAGTTATTTACCCAATTTGCCACACCACTCTCCTATAAATAGGAGCCTTGTCTTCCCTCATTCTTCACACCAAATCAAACTCTAAGAGTTGATTTCTAAGAGAAGAGTGAAGCAAGAAGGAGGAGGAAGTTCTTCAGGAGGTAAGCAAGCTTTTAGTTTCTAGTCTTTAGCTTTTGTAGTTCTTTAGTTTTAGTCTTTAAATTCTTAGATAGAAGTAGGTTAGATCTTAAATATTCTAGAATAATTTTAGATTCATGTTTTTATGGTTAAAATCATATTTATTTCGAAAAATTGATGAAGAAGAGGTTTTAGCAATCCGGAAGAAGAACACCGAAGTAACGAAGTTCTGGCAAAATTTGTTGGATAGGCGATTTATGAAGTCAGTGACAGAAATGCTTATATTTCATGTTAAAAAGGATGTTGAAAAATTCTGGGAAAATTCATGGTCAAAGTAGACCTATAGGGATTTTTAAATATGTAAAGAACATGTCCAAATGATTTCTGTACAGAGAGATAAAAATTCTCAAAGTTAGGGCTACGAATTTCTGGAAAATTCTGGGCAGATGTTCAAAACTTAAAAACTGGGAATGAACCGTTTGTTCTTGGAAAAAGCTATTATTTTTCCTTGAAAATATACATCATAAGGATCCCAGGGAATTTTACAGATCCTCGTTTTGATTTTTCTAGAATTAGTTATGATTTTCCGAAGTTAGGCGAAAATCTGTCCAAAATTCTAGACCAGCGTTTTTTTAAGAACTAAGGGTGATAAGTTGAAAAATAATCCTACCAAGGGTAGAAAGGGGTAATTAGTAACTAGGATACCTTCTAGAATATTATTTGTGAATTAATAAATGCGATATATATTACCATTATAGGGTAAACGTGATCACGGTCCAAACGACAGCGTACCGATATCGCCGACGAAAGTATGAACGCGTACTGTAACACTAACTCTGATGCTTATTGTATACTTATATGTGATAGATAGTCTGAGACTCTGATTTTGAAAGTTGTGCATACATACAGTTATATACGAGTTATAGTCATGATGGCGCCATTGAGTTTTCCTAGCGCTGAGGACACGGATGTACACCGTGGCACTGGTGAATAGTGCAGACTGGTTTGATGTGAATATGTGGTGATACTGAAATGATATGAATATGTGGAGGCTGTGGTTGTTGTTATCTTGAGTATGTGAATATTATTGTATTGTCATGAATATCTGTCATACATAACTGATACATAAGCATGAGGTTAAGCGTTACCTGAGGTTCAATGGGAATTGAACCTCAGCTCTTACCATAGCTTCAGGTCCGAAGGAGTTAGGACAAAGAGCAAGGATAGGCAGCACGCGTGAGGATACGGGTAGAGGACGTGTTTCTTAATTTACATACTGTATTCCGACATTATACCACTGTGTGTATAAGTACCCAGACTCAACAGCAGGGAATATATATTAGATACTCACTCTTTTAAATCATTCCGATGCTCTACTCTGATTAAATTATTTTAAACTCTGATCAAATATTTTGAAAACGGATTTTGAAAATGAGGATGTTACATTTTGGTATCAAAGCAGATATTCTGGCACGAAGTTAACTAAGTTACTCCAAACAGTTTGGTGTCTAGAAAGGATTTTGTGGTTGTCAATCAGTCCCCGTGAACTCGGTGAGACTTCCACAAACACACCGGCCTGGCCAGACTGTTTGATTAACGGAGTTGGGTTCGGAGCTTTTCCAAAAAAAAAAAACATTTTTCTGGCAAGAACCTGGCTCAGTTATAACAAACCATTGGTGTCGAAGGCAGGGCTAGTCTATGTGGGTCAGTCAATCAGTCGCCGTAAAGTCGGTGAGACCCCCATGATAGACACCTACCTGGTCAATCGGTTTGATTAACTAAGTTAGGCTCTGGGCCATTGCCTTAGAGCAAACTTTGAAAATGAGTACTGATATAACCTTACTGTGACGTTGTAGGGATAGATCTCCAGACACAAACTACTAGAGACATGTAAGACGTATCGCACGGAAATCAGCGAACCCTTGACCAGTGTACCATCCTAACCCGGTATACCATTCGGAACCGACTGGACTATCATATTTTATTTTATTTTCCTTGCTTTTAAATTTGACTTTAAAAAAATAATGTGGATGATATGTAGATTTACAAATTTAATATATTAGGTTGATTAACAGTCAAATTTAACTTACAATATAGCTAGGTGACATTTAACTCCAAAAAAGAAAAAAAGAAACAAACCTATGGACATCCAACGCTCATAACTGAAAATTTTAAAGGCAAATTTACATGTTAATCCAAAAAAATGATATGAATGATATGTAAATATGTCAACTTAGTATATTTGATCAACTAACATTCAAATAGCTGGGGTGACATTGTTACGGTTTTGAATTTGATACTTTCAAAATAATATTGAAGCATAAATAATTTTTAGAACAACATGTCTCTGACATGACAACTTTCAAAAATAAAATTACATCTTAACCTATTTTTTGTTATTACCGATGTTATTACTACTTTTTTACTGTTATATCATAATCTTAATAGGAGAGAGAAATTATAAAAGTAGATGAGATTTGATCTAACAATGAAAAAGTAGTAGTAACATTCGTAGTAACAAAAAATGGTAGTAACAATATCTTATCCCTTATAATTATACAACCCGGTTTATAAGAGAATTAGTTTTAAAATGAACATGAAGTGGATCTCAAAATTTGATATATCAAATTATCAATCTGATAATAAAACAGGACGACTCCTATAAATAGAATTCGTGTCAGATAGAGGTTACCTTCCCACTATCATCTTTACGTCTTGTAGAATAATTTAGGATTGATCGGAGGGACCGTTGAGGAACGGGTTTTTAAGCACGTGGCTTGGAATCCCTTCTCTTCCTTTGTTACCCTCTTCATTCTCTAACCATTAGATCAATATTATTTGAATGGTTATGATATAATTTTATACAAAATATTATTTTAAATTTCTTTATTATAGTTTTGAATTATTCATATCAAAATTTAGTAACTTGTATGCAATTAATTATTTTCTTTTTTAATTTTACATTATTTGAACTATTTACAAATGTTGATCTAATGGTTAGAATAAGGAAGAGGAGGGAAGAGGACAGGTTCCAAGCCGCTAATCACCAAGTTTGGATACTCATTACCATGGTACTCAACTACAAATACTAATCATTGCGATGAGATCTATATCATCAAATACAATTTCAACGCTGTACTTTTAAAATTCTCAACTAATTATCTTTAAAGGGAAAATTTCAAAAAAAAAAAAGTTCAAAATATCAAAATTCCTAATCAGTTTTGTTACCTACAATAATTTATGTGTTGGGCATTGACTGCACTTGATTAAAAATTCCAACTCATTTTAGTATAAAATAACTTATTTCGGATTTTCAAATTTTGATTGTACTTTTTCCGAAATTTTCCCATTTTTAAAAAATAAAAATTAAGATATTATTTTTATTTTAGATTTTGTACATGTTAAAATAATTTTTTCTAAAAATATAAAATATAAAAAAAATAAATCTAGACCATGCAAATTAATTAATTGGGATGGTCAGATTTAGTATCTACGGATGGTCCATGTTTCAAAACTCATCAAAGATGAGGAGCTAGTGATGAGAAAAATCCCAGTAATATCCATTGTGACCTGGTCCGGTCAGAAAAGGACTAACCAGACCAGACTGCTCTCATTGGCTTGGACTGGACAGGAGACCAAGAATTGAGACCAATTGATCTAGTACGGTCTGACCTGAGTATGACACATATTTTCTTAAAAACTCTAACCTCACCTTAATATATTATCTTCGTTTCATCTCTTAGTTCTGTAGATTAATTACCTTTATTTCACCACACCAGTGTTATAATGATTTGGAGAATTAAATATTCCATTTCTATACAGAGTTTAATTTGTGTTACTCAAATCAGATCTCTTTCTTATTTGATTTGGTCTTTAATTTCTGTTCATCTGTTGTATGTTCTTTTTCTTTTTCTTTTTTCTTTTTTATGAACACATTTGTCATATGTTCTGATCTCCCGCAGTTGCGATGAAAATATGAGTTTATATCAAAGTTAACTCTTAAGATATCAGATTAAGATTTGATCATCATTCATAAGATTTTGAAAACTATGAACCAACTTGGTTACTGTCTGAATGTTAAGTTTTATGAGTACTTTGCCGACTGCCTATAGAAACCAAGTTTCCTCTTCATATATGTGCTATGGTTATTGATGAAAATGATTGTTTATATGGGCAAAAAAGAAATTTCCTAGATTTTGTTTTGTTTCTGATGAATAAAAACTTGACCAATTAAGTATGTAATCGTTTTGTCTCTCTCTATGTTTCTTAGGTCTCGATGGTCCTTAGTTTTCCTTTTGTGATTTTACTGGTTTGAAGATCTGTGGTTTTATGTTTGATTGCAAGTTCATTTCTTCTCTGATTTGACCACAAGCAAATCTAGAACTTCTCTATTATTGTTTTTCTTTTGTTTTTTTTTTTTTAAAAAAATCTTTGGCATGTCAGATTTGCTTGTATAATCAATGTTTTGAAATTGAACACAAGTCGATTGTTTGAGATTACAGTATAATAGATGATAAGGATCAGGGTTATATGGTTGGAGAGGTGGATAAGAGCTTTTGGCTAATAAGAGCTTTAAAAAAAAACTCCTTTATGGCAGCTTTTGGATTTTGGCTTTTGGCTTTTTTGTTCTTTGTAAAAAAAAAGCTCTTATTATTATAAAAGATTTTGTAAAAATCTGTTTGGCCTAGTTTATGCTTATAAGGATAAGATAAGCTAAAAATAAAAGGATTCAAACAGGAACTTAGTGTGACAGCCGTCAACTTGCTCTCCTCTCAACTCCTCTTCTCCCTCGCCAATATTGGAATCAAAGACTCATACCGTGGAACCGTCGCCTATTTCACTCTCACAGAAATCCGTTTAAGAAAATCTGACAGAACAATCCTAGCAATTGATGCTCTTCATTCCCACGGACTTGGACAAAATTGTCAGATTTTTTTTTTTTCACTTCTATTTGTGTTTGGTTAAATCTACTTCTATTTTTATTGCTTGAATTGTATCCTAGGTAAGATTATATAGACATATAAGAGAAAAGAAGAGAGAAAGAGAAACACACATCTTTACAAGGAAGTCCTGGTAAATTGGCGTTTTATCACTCTTTGTATCGTTGGATCAAGCTAAAATTTAATCAGCTAGTTTGACGCATGTCATTCATCATTTTCAACAATGAGATTATCATTTAGAGGCCTAGAGTGAGAGAAATCATGTTCATGGTATGGGACATTTTTCTGGTATTTTCGTCTTATTGGTTATCTATTTTAGACTTGTAGCTTTAGTTGATGGAGACCATAAATCCCAAACATGCTCAGGAAGATGTACTATAAAAGAATGGATGCTCCGATGCAATTGGCATCACAACCTTCAAATATATTCTTGACCATGAGTTGTTCTCTTATTGCAAGGTTCGTTTCTCCTCTTTATTTTTTCTTTCTTTCCCCATTTGAAAATTCATGTAGTTAAATCTTTCCAGACTGGAGTGTGCTATATATTGAAGATTCATGCAGTTAAATATTTCCATTTATATTCAGATGTAGAAAGCTAAGGAAAAATAGCTTGAGGAGGTATCTCTCTCTCTCTCTCTGTTTTTTTTTTTTTTTTTGATAAAAACTTCTTTTTTAAAATGCTTTATGAACATTACAGTTATATTTTCCTCCAAATGCTTAGAATGCTGGTTTTGTTGTCTAATTTCCTTTACATTGAAATATAGTACATGACTAAACGTTAACTTGTAGATTTTTAGTTACAAATAGTGATTAATTTCTTCTAACTTATTAAGATATCTGTTTTCCTTTATAGCTTGCTGAAATTCTTTACATGGAGCTTTTCAAAGGAATTGGGGAAGTCTTGACATTTGTTGCCTCTTCTGCAATTATATGATGTGGTAAGGTTATACATATTTTCTATCTTTATATTGATTTATATCTTTAGTCGAGAAATGGTGGTCATTTGTGCTGTTGATTTTCTATATGGGTTATAATTTATAGCTTAAAACTTCAGTTCTGTCTGTATGGCAGAGTTTAGAACATAAGACTAAATTATCTACAAATTTTTTTGTAACTAGTTTTCTTTCAGAAATACCATTTCAAAAAGGTTAATACTAAGATTGTTCTAACTTTGTAATCCTCATGTTGTAGTATCAAAACCCTCGCTACACTCTATACTATCCCTTATGAAATTGGGGTTGAAACAGACTCATCTGTAGGACTTTAATTTTATAGAGAAACTAATAGAGTATTATGTATCGATAGTTTCTTGTTCTGTCGTTTTTTTCATTAATAGAAACTACATATGGGAGTTGTAATTTTGCGTGTTGGTAATGTAATATCTGAGCACTTATTGCTTTCATTTGTAAGCTCTCTTCTTATGAGTATAATTAAATCTAGTGTATTAATAGAATTATTGATATGCCTTAAATTACGCATTTTTCAAGGTTAGAAGATGAAAATATATTATCTTGTTCTTTATCTCCTAAATCTGTATTGTGTGGCATGTAAAGTGTAGAAATTAAAGTTCTTTACAATTTCCATTCCTTAAGTTTGCTTGGCCCTTTTAGAGTTAAAGTTTCTTGTTTTCTTTGAGTATTTCCAAAAGTATTGGCTTAGTTGATAACTACTAAGTCTTAATTTTTTATTTCTTTTATAAGCTACTGGAAATGCAATGTCTTAGCATATAAATAACTTATTTTATTATCATTTTGTTTCAGAACAACTTAGTATATATACCAGTCCAAGTGTGAAGTAGATGTGACTTGAAACCTTACAAGGCCGTATTATAAGTTTTTTTTCCCCGGCAGGATAAATTGTAAGATAATTTAAACATGTTGTGACCCTCATTTAAGATTTATGGAATTGTATGGAAGATTTAAACCATCTATGTTTGTTTTGATCTTGTGATGAAGATGCTAGATGCTGAGATATTTTTTATGAATTATTTTCACGTTTTTGTCATGTAATTTGTGACTTATTTACTGTCCTTGTAGCTTATTTAAGATTTATGTGATAATGAAGTATAAATAGGGCAATTTCTATGGGACCTCTGATCCCAACAAAATATGCTCTATTTATTATATATATATATATATATATATTAAATGCTACTTTTTAGACTGGTTGTAATTTACTATTGGTCTAAAATTGGGCTTTCTAGACTTGTTTTAAGTAAAACAGGAGTCGAAAGTTGACTTTTTGAACTGGTTGATATAACATCGAACATAAACATTATTTAAATGGCCAATTTTAACCCATCTAAAAAGCGTTTTTCCTAATAGTGTAAGAAGTAAGAAGATAACATATGGAACTATCATATGTTATTTTTTGAGAAGTTTCCGGAATATGGTCTCACGAGAACGGCTGGACTATCATATTTTATTTTATTTTCCTTGCTTTTAAATTTGACTTTAAAAAAATAATGTGGATGACACGTAGATTTACCAGTTTAATATTAGGTTGATTAACAGTCAAATTTAAGTTATAATATAGCTAGGTGACATTTAACTCAAAAAAAAAAAAAAAAGAGAAACAAACAAACCTATGGACATCCAACGCTCATAACTGAAAATTTTAAAGGCAAATTTACATGTTAACCCAAAAAAATGACATGAATGATATGTAAATATGTCAACTTAGTATATTTGATCAACTAACGTTCAAATGGCTGGGGTGACATTGTTACAGTTTTGAATTTGATACTTTCAAAATAATATTGAACCATAAATAATTTTTAGAACAACATGTCTCTGACATGACAACTTTCAAAAATAAAATTGCATCTTAACCCATTTTTTGTTACTACCAATGTTACTACCACTTTTTTACTGTCATGTCATAGGTAATCTTAATAGGAGAGAGAAATTATAAAAGTAGATGAGATTCTAATCTAACGGTGGAAAAGTAGTAGTAACATTCGTAGTAACAAAAAATGGTAGTAACAATATCTTATCCCTTATAATTATACAGCCCGGTTTATAAGAGAATTAGTTTTAAAATGAACATGAAGTGGATCTCAAAATTTGATATATCAAATTATCAATCTGATAATAAAAACAGGACGACTCCTATAAATAGAATTCGTGTCAGATAGAGGTTACCTTCCCACTATCATCTTTACGTCTTGTAGAATAATTTAGGATTGATCGGAGGGACCGTTGAAGAACGGGTTTTTAAGCACGTGGCTTGGAATCCCTTCTCTTCCTTTGTTACCCTCTTCATTCTCTAACCACTAGATCAATATTATTTGAATGGTTCTGATATAATTTTATACAAAATATTATTTTAAATTTCTTTATTATAGTTTTGAATTATTCATATCAAAATTTAGTAACTTGTATGCAATTAATTATTTTTCTTTTTTAATTTTACATTATTTGAACTATTTACAAATGTTGATCTAATGGTTAGAATAAAGAAGAGGAGGGAAGAGGACAGGTTCCAAGCCGCCAAGCACCAAGTTTCGATCCTCATTGCGATGAGATCTATATCATCAAATACAATTTCAACGCTGTACTTTTAAAATTCTCAACTAATTATCTTTAAAGGGAAAATTTCAAAAAAAAAATTCAAAATATCAAAATTCCTAATCAGTTTTGTTACCTACAATAATTTATGTATTGGGCATTGACTACACTTGATTAACAATTCCAACTCATTTTATATAAAATCACTTATTTTGGATTTTCAAATTTTGATTGTAGTTTTTCTGAAATTTTCCCATTTTTAAAAAATAAAAATTAAGATATTATTTTTATTTTAGATTTTGTACATGTTAAAATAATTTTTTCAAAAAATATAAAATGTAAAACAAAAATCTAGACCATGCAAATTAATTAATTTGAATGGTCAGATTTAGTATCTATGGATGGTCCATGTTTCAAAACTCATCAAAGATGATGAGAAGAATCCCAATAATCCATTATGACCTGGTCCGGTCTGACCTGAGTATTACACATATTTTCTTTAAAACTCTAACCTCACCTTAATATATTATCTTCGTTTCATCTCTTAGTTCTGTAGATTAATTACCTTTATTTCACCACACCAGTATTATAATGATTTGGAGAATTAAATATTCCATTGCTATACAGAGTTTAATTTGTGTTACTCAAATCAGATCTCTTTCTTATTTGATTTGGTCTTTAATTTCTGTTCATCTGTTGTATGTTCTTTTTCTTTTTCTTATGAACACATTTGTCATATGTTCTGATCTCCCGCAGTTGCGATGAAAATATGAGTTTATATCAAAGTTAACTCTTAAGATATTAGATTAAGATTTGATCATCATTCTTAAGATTTTGAAAACTATGAACCAACTTGGTTACTGTCTGAATGTTAAGTTTTATGAGTACTTCGCCGACTGCCTATAGAAACCAAGGTTCCTCTTCATATATGTGCAATGGTTATTGATGAAAATGATTGTTTATATGGACAAAAAAGAAATTTCCTAGATTTTGTTTTGTTTCTGATGAATAAAAACTTGACAAATTAAGTATGTAATCGTTTTGTTTTCAGGTTAGTTCACACTTTAGAGATTATAATTTGAGGGGGTCTATCTTTGTTCCAGATTAGTTCCAAATTATTTTGTTCGGAACTTTTTTTTTTTTTAGATTATCTTGCTCTAATTTTAAAAAAACAAGAAATATCTGAATATAAATTTCAACGCCTTTATTACACTATCTATTTTCAATAATTATTTTATTGATTGATTCATGTCATTAATATTCTAGGGAATATTTTTATATGATTATAAGTTTTTTTGTTTATTGTCTTAGTTGCATTTGTTAGATTGAAATTTTACTTCCCATAAAGGGCAAAAAAATGAAATTAATTTTAGGTCGTGGATCCAGACTATCTATTGGACTAAGTCTGATGCAGCCCAAACTTGAGTTAGTGCTGGATTAGACTAGACCAGAAGCTATTTAGTATAGCACATGGTAAGGCAGAGCAATGGGTGGGTTGGGCAGCCCATGTCCTAACCCATAGCCCGCCCAGTTAACTTTAAATGGGTATGGGCTAACCCATACTCATACCTCAACCCATCTAAACCCGTGTAAATGGGCTAGCATATAAATGAGCGGGTTTCACTGGGTTTTGGGTAACCTATTTACATTTGACTTGTTTATTTTTTGAGAAAAAACATACATAAGCATTAAACACACATCCAAATTCATGACAACTTTCACATATTGCAAGATATTTGAAATCATTTAGATTATTTGGGATGTGGTGTGTTAGCTAGAAGATTGATTTAAATAAGAAAATATAATTCTTTTTGGAAACAAAAGCTAGACCACATAAATTTAAGGGGGAAAAAAGTAGAGATGGAGGAACAAATCAATGAGAATTTAATGAAATAACATTCAGATATTACGACCTTGGCTTGCTCTCTCGTTCTGGTTTAGGGGATGAAGACGACACCTACAAATGCTGACCCACGAAGATTACAAACTCTGATTTTCTTGTTCTGGTCAGTCGTGACGACTCGCAAGTTGAATAAGCAAATATAGAAAGAAAGAGAGTGAGAGTCAATACCTATTAGGGTTATGGTAGTTAATAAAATAAAATAAAAACACTTAATGGGCGGGTATGGGCAACCCAAAGGTGTGCCTATAGCCCGCCCATTTAATTCTTAAATGAGCGGGTTTTAACCCAACCCATTATGGGTCTTTTTGGGAAGACTAAAAGTGGCCCAGTTACACTGAGTTGTGGGTGGGCTTACCGAATTATGGGTTTCTTGCTCAGTCCTAGCACATGGTCTTCAACAAACCGAACCTTAGGTTGGTCATTAATGTTAGTAAATAGATGTCCTAGAGACAATCTGTTTTGACAAAGGAACACCTTTTTCTATTTGGTATTTCATGATTAATAAAATTGAGCATATTTTATCTTTAACATATTTGTGTCTGGCTTTTATTTAAAGTAAATATGCGTTTAAAGATAAACACCCTGGGAATAGAACAGGTGTTTACTCAAGGATCTATAATAAGAATCTGAAGGTGGAGCTAAATCACCAAGAGGGGGGATTAGGGATTTTAAAAACTTGTTGCAAATGCTTTGTTTTTCAACAATAAAAACAGAGGTGAACAGAGAGTAGAGAAAAATAGCAAGACACAGAGATTTATACTGGTTCGGTCCAACCTCTTGACCTACGTCCAGTCCCCAGTCTCTCTGGGATTTTCACTATCTCAATTGATTACACATTCTGTACTCAAGAGTAATTCTCTCACTAGAACTTACTCCCCCTGACAAGTTGCAATCAATGAACCCAATCACCAAGTTCCCTGACTTGTAATTCTTTACAATAAATGATTTACAAACAAGAAACTCTCTCTAAGAGTAGATAATGATAAAAACTGAAGCTTAATGTATCAGAAGATACTTTACAGGTGAAAACTGAAAGAATAAGTGTAGACTTGAATGCAATTCATTTTCAGCAGATGTGTTAGTTGAGAAGAATTGAATGCAACTCTATTTATACTAAGAGAGCATTAAATGACCGTTATAATCTTCAATATAACCATTGCCTTCATTAGACAAGGATTAGGTTAAGCTTTGGTCTTCTTCTCTCTCTAATCTTCACTTAATCCAGTTGCACAGAAGTCTAGGGTTGACTTCTTGAATATTAATCTGTTGGAATAACAGCTACTAGAAGTGGAAAGCAGACATTATTCCTTTGTAAACATGTGCAAACGGATTACCCAAAAGTATGCAAGTTTCTGGGTTTTGCATTTAATGTGTTGACGTCACTTTTTGCTTTAGTTTTTATCCTTCAGTAAATATCTTCTAAATCATCAGAAACTCACTAACAAAGTGGTTAAACATAGCTAGGAACATAGATGGTTGATGATAGAAAGTATTAGGATCAAACAAGAAGGTTTCACAAATTCGTCAGATTCCATTTTCAAACTCCGTGACACAAACTCGAGTTTTTTCTTCTGAACCCGAGTTTTCAACTGTGCACTTAAGCAGAACTCGAGTTTTCATAACCAAACTCGAGTTTCCTCTATGTAGAAAGGAAAGTCGCGATTTGAGCTTTGGAACACATTTTTGAATGAAACTCAAAACTCGAGTTTCTAAAACTAAACTCGAGTTTTGGACTTTTAATGTGAAGTATGAGTTTTAGTTCAAAACATCAAAATTGGAGTTTTCATCCAAAACTTGAGTTTTCAAAGCATTGAAAAGGTGCAATGCTCTCGGCTTGGCCAAAACTCGAGTTTCCAAAAACAAAACTTGAGTTTTCATTTAAGTATGAAAACTTTGAAAAATCTGTACCAAGTCAAAAATGGAGTCTTCTGTGAAAACTAGAGTTTTCAAAAACTGAGTAAAACATGAAAACTCTTTGCGAAGTGAAAACTTGAGTTTCCAAAACAAAACTCGAGTTTTCTCATAATTTTGAGAAAACTTAGAAGACTCATGGCAAAGTGAAATCCTGGAGTTTTAAATCAAAACTGAGTTTGCATATGTTCAAAATGTTGGAGACTCTCTGTATGGTCAAAACTCGAGTTTGTCTTTGACAGGAAATAATGAGAACTCTCTGTGTAATGCAAAACTTGAGTTTACTAGTCAAAACTCGAGTTTGTAAAACTCAAGTTTTCTTATGAAAACTGGAGTTTTGCTTTGTTTATTGAAAATGAGCTACTCTCTGTCTGAAATTGCAGCTAAATCACCAAGAGGGGGGTGAATTGGGGATTTTAAAATTCTTTTGAAGTATACTCTGTTTTTGTCAAAAACACGATGAAACAGAAATGAAAAGAGTATGAAGGGAAGAGGAGCAGGACACAAAGAGATTATCCTGGTTCGGTCCAATCAGATGACCTATGTCCAGTCCCCAGTTACTCTGGGTTTTTCACTAACTCTCTTAACGATTACAAATTCTGCAAACGAAGGATGTTTCACAACCTTGAACACACTCCCCCTTACAAGTTGTAATCGAATAATCCAATCTCAAAGTCCCGCTACTTTGAGACCCTTACAGAAAAATGAATTACAGAAAGGAACTCTCTTCTAAGAGTGGATTTCAATGATCACTGAAGTACAATGTGTCTAAGTTACAATCAAAAGATAGAAACAACTCTTTTTCGAGTAGAGTGGTTGTAACTCAGTTCTGTGTCTTTCCAGGTTGAATTCTTCAGCTATTTATACAGGTTTGAGGCTTGTGAACGTTATAGATCCGTTGTGCCTTCTTCCAATTCAAAATTATAGCTGTTGCTGAAGTTGTATCATGAATTAATCAGCTGAAATTACTCCCTGTCTGAAATATAGCCGTTGGTCAAGTTGATTTGCAGATTTGCTTGATTCTTGTTTTCTTTTAAGAAATTCATCCGTTGGAGATTTTGTATAATGGTCAAACGACTCTGTACAACGGCTAGATGACTCTGCATAACGGCTCTCCATGAATTCAGCAAGTTTCCTAAAATGACTCCTTATTTGAATTTCAGTCAAATTCAAGTATCTTCTGTAATCTCAGGAATAAGCACATTAGAACAGCTCAGTTATAATGATAAGTGATACATATAACATATAAGATTAATGGGTATTTTAAACAAGGAAGAATGTATCAGATTTGGCAAGTTTTTTAAACGAAACAACGTTTTTCTGATAGTTCACCAAAACTCGAGTTTTGAAAATCAAAACTGGAGTTTTGAACTGTTCATTTTTCATAACCGACGGTGTTCAAACCAAAACTGGCAGTTATCAGAGTTTGGAGAAATCAATCTTCTCGGGTTGCCCAAAACTCAAGTTTTGATGCTCAAATCTCGAGTTTTGAACTATTCATGTGAAAACATGATTTAAGTTCAAAATATGAAAACTGGAGGTGTTGGTACATAACTGGCGGTTTTCAACTTCGAAAAGATTGAAGGTTCTCTGTCTTACCAAAACTGGAGTTTTGGTATCAAAAACTCGAGTTTTCATTTTTTATGAAAACTTGGAAAATACTCGTATAGTTGAAAACTGGCGGTGATGGTCTCTAAACCGGCGGTGATGAACTGGAGAAAAATCAATTGCTCTCTGTCTCTTCAAAACTGGAGTTTTGGTTCCCAAAACTCGAGTTTTGAACTTTCTTCCAAAATAAGACAAATTGAAAACTGGCAGTGATGAATGAAAACTGGAGGTTTTGAGATGTGAAAAACTTAGAAGATTTGCACACCTCTCTGCCAGGCCAAAACTCAAGTTTTGGATTCAAAAACTCGAGTTTTGAACTTTTCTCAAGTTCAAAACTGGCAGTGATTACGAAAACTGGCGGTGATAGCTTTTGAGCAGTTTTGCCACAGACCAAAACTCGAGTTTTGAATCCCAAAACTCGAGTTTTCCTCTGATAGCAAGGAAAACTATTTTTTGCATTCTAAAACTTATCTTTTTAGTTTTCAAGTCTTTCCAATTGTTCAATCATCATCAAAACTCATCGAGAACTAACACTGTCAAAGTCAAAACTCAAGTTTTCAAACCAAAACATGAGTTTGCCTTTGACAATAAGTTTTTCAACTTACCAAAGATAAACTTTAACTTGTGTTTACAATTGTCAGTTATCATCAAAACACATAGAGAACGAACAGGATCATTATCATGAGGAGACTCGAGAACACTGAATGTCTATTGCCTGAAACTTGTTCCTAGTCTTGAATCACCAAGAAAAGGTATTAATGATTTCAATAAGACTAGTACGACATCATCTACTTGTATAGAGATATAAGGTAGGGACCTCATGGAATACAGGCATGCGATCCTTAGCTGATGTCATGGGTGGATCTGTTGGAGAACATATAGCACTAAACTGACCTGCCGAGAGACTCCACAAAGATTTGTAGAAAATATCATTCGATATAAAAGTCTTTCAACATTTGGTAGTGCGGATTGTCCTAAACTTGAGGATGTCATCAAGCACTGTGTACTAGGGTCATACTTTGACTTTACAACTTTATCCTCCTGAGAATGGGGAAAACAGTGTACTCTTAAGTATGACTTGAATGCATAAGTGTAGATGAACATGCCAAAAGGACTCACAGTCCCTTACAAGGGATTAGTCGTTCACAGGATCAGTAAGGCTTGGATGACTTCTAATTGACTCATAAATCTGTGCACAATAAGCGATCATGAAGAGTCATGATCCATCTTAGAATTAATAGAAGAAGATTCCTAGTTTTGTGAAAAAGCTATATTTAGTCAACCAAGAGAGATGATACTCTATCTTTTCTCTTAACTAAATGTAATGACATAGTGAGGGATGAAGCCGACACGGTATCCAAATTAGAAAAGGTAGATTACTTAATTAACTCAATTAATTTTGAGGCACAGAGCATTACTAGTGTTTTATGTGGTTATTAAATAACTTGGGCCCATTAAAGGAGTTTGATTGGTCCAAGGTTATTTATGTCAGTGATTGATTGAGCCTAACGGGTCACACACAAAGGTTATTCTTGATTGCTTAAAATTAGCAATCTTGGGCCAATAATTGTTATTCTTGATTGGGCTTTCTTGAAAGAATGAGTATATTTGGATTGTAGTTGGACTCCAAGCCTGATCTATTAAAATGGCGTCATATATGGTTATCTAGTGGGAAATTAATTTCTCCATTAATAAGCCTAAATATGTTAGAAGACCAAACATGGTTTTAGGCCATTTTGAATTTTACATTTGAGTTTTAAATTTGAATTTTAAATTCAAGAGATTAGATTATGAAAGATAATTTGGAATTATCTAATATAAATATACGCCCAATAAAGATTGGATAAATAAAGAATTAATTAAAGATTTGGATAAGATCCATTATCTTGAATTATTAATTCAAGAATTAATTAAAGACTTGAATGGGATCCATAATCTTGCTTAATTGGACAATACCAATTAATGGGCCATAATTCTTTTAACCCTAAATTAAGTTTTGATCGTGTAAATTATAAGATTGTGAATCTCATAATTTTCGGCCATACCTAGAAAAAAATTAGGGAGTAAGTCGTGGAAAAGGGTTTGAGATTTTATTAGTCTCATCTTTTGCGGCTAATTTGGTGGACCTAGGATTTTAACCATTAGAATAATGAGATAATAATTATCTTATTATTTTCAGTTAGAAAAATAGGAATCTAGGTTTTGACCAGAAGAAAAATATAACGCAACGCGTGGGTCATATATTTTTCACGGCATTCTTTGAAAAACCTAAAAAATTTGGCCAACTAAGATAGCTCATAAGGAGCCATTGGAATTCTCGGCCAAAGAAACCAAGAAAAGGAAGAAAATGTGTCATTCAAAGAGAAAGAAAACCCAAGAATGTTGAGTTTTCAACCTTGCATTGCCTAGCAAGCATCCAAGGAAAGAAATGAATTAAAGAGAAGAAGTTCTCAAGGCAATCGAGAGATAGCCGTGTGAATCAGTGTTAGAAAATGTCATATACTTTGAGGTCTTCAGTGATCTAAGGTAATCCTAAAACCCCTCATGTATTTTAATGAGTAGATCCTTCCTCGAAATATCGATCTCATGTAAGAGTTATGGGAATCACATGATCAATATTCTTGTGAACACCCATGAGTATTGGGATGACTCATGAGTACCATAAAAGTTATGGGTTCTCATGAACACCAATTTTAATCACATGATTAGAAGTTTGAAAACATTAAATGTACCATTTGTGATGGGTTCTTATGTTAACCTTATAGGAACCCATGAGTATTTACTTTAAATATGGGTTTTAACTCACAAGGACCATAAGAGTTATGGATTTTCATGAGTGCCTATCAAAACTCACAAATGTGTTTAGAGTTTATAAGTCATGATAATCGTAAAGAGTTGTAGATATTGATTATAGTTTCCATTGCAAATTAAGGCTAGAAAGACAAAATTTTTTGTTTTTCCTATTCATGAGGTCGCGCTTGAACGTTAGGCTGCGCTCAAATTAACAAACAATTAACTCAGTCCAATTTGGTCTATGTGTAATAGCCAATTTTCGCTTTATCGAAAATCTTATATTCTATGAATATGTGACCATATTTAATTAGCACTTGTGGAATATGTGACCATGTGAAATTGGCTAAAATATGTGACATAAAATCACATGAAATAATGGTTATTTACAAACCAAAGAGACAAGTAAAGGGAATGGAGACACTTTGGCAAATTAAATCAAGTTAGCAAATACTAGTTGACTAATTAGCTTGTGCTAATAAAGATTATTGGAAGGAAATAAAAGACACCTATTGGAAGCCATAATTTTCAAAAGTAAGGGGGCCATTAGAGGGGTGATTTAATGCCAAGAAAATCAATAGGATTGTGACACATGTAAAAACAATCCAATGGCCTTAATTTACTCAAGATTTAAGGCTTAATCCTCTTGTAATTATTTAAGCCAATGGGAGAAGTGAAGCAATATGAAATTAACACTTGGTGTTTAGGGACACCTAAGGCTTTGATTGTGTCATCCAGATGACATCACAAAGAGCACATTTTAATTAAGAGCCAAAAAGCTTCTAAAATTTTCTTGACTAATGGAGCAATTGAGATCATAGGAAGATGACATGTGTCAAAGTCATCCAAGGGTCCTAATTGAGTCTTGAATTTCAAATTGGATCAAGGGTGGAGATTTGGGATGAGAAAACTTCTTAATTAAGTCTTGAAAGATATTACACAAGGATTATTGGGTAATTAGGCATTTGTGGGGTCCATATGAGCTTGCCACTTGCCTATAAATAGGAAGGCTTCCCTCTTTATTCTTCACACCAAAACTCAAATCAAATATGATTGAGATAGAGAGGGAGGCGAAATATAGGAGGAAAGGAGGAGCAAAGGTTTCAAAAGCAAAAGGCAAGTCCTTGATCTTTAGCTTTTTTATTTTTGTAACATTTTGGTTTGATTTAGAAAATGTGAAGTAAAATTAGATTTTAAGGTCACCATTGAGTTTACAACGAAAATTAGAGTAAAATCATGGTGGGAAATAATTTTTGGAAACTAAAGATTATTATGTTGAAAGTTGGAAAAATTGTCATTTTTGGTTCCACTAGAGACAGTCAGCTTTTGTTCATTATGTTATGTAGAAATTGAACTCATAAAATCATGAAATTATGCAGAAATAAAGTAGACATCCATGGCTTTCTTTTGATATAAAATTTGTAATGTTTAGAGCTCTGGACAAGGAGATCGTGATTTTTGAAGTTAGACCATGTTTCTGGAAATTTATCTGGACAGTGGTATTCATGCATGGATTTTGAAGGACAAACAGTGTTTACAAATTCTGAAATTTTTCATAACTCAAGTAGACATAAGGGGCTTTCTTTTTATGTAAAACATATAATTTTTAGAGTTTTGCACAAAACGATGTGAATTTTTCAAGTTGACCCATGTTTCTGGACTTGCAACTAGAATAGTCTTGAGAGACGTTAAAACTGGGAATGATCCAGAGATTTCGATCTTCTGAGATTTTTTTTTTTTGTGAAAATGGTCATGTCAAGGGTCATGTAGATTTTGAATCACATCAATTAGAGTTTTCTAAATTTAATTATGATTTTCTAAAGTTATTGAAAAATCTGACAGGAAATCTAGAGTTAGATAGATAATATCTACTAAGTTCCCTAAATAGTAACAAAATAATCCATTCATTCTATTACAGGCCACTAAAATAAGCCCCCATCATACAAATCCCTTCATTGTTATTGCGTCACTGAACAGCTAGGTTGGCTAAAAAGAAATGGCAATGCAACACGAGGAGGGCTTGGCTGAGCGAAAATGCAGCAACTGGCCGCTTGAAATTTTCACAGCAGAAAGACATGCAAATTAGTCACATGGCATGCTTCTACACAAATCAGTTACAATTACATGGCCACCTTAAAAAGTCATGTTCCCACTCTAATCAAGTCTTGGACTATGAATAAGCACTTTCAGGACATAACCAATACAGCAAAATAAGTGAAGAACCTTCTTTCACATCCAACTGAGATTTTAATGTTCCAATTGCTCATATAGAAAACAGGGCAAGCAATCGTTTTGTGTGTGTGTGTTTTGGTAGGAAGGGGTGCTAGGAACTGACTCTACAAAAAAAATTAACATCCATTTGGGCATAATGCATCTAAGGCCACGAACGATATGTATAGAGAAGAGAAAGATCCATTATTTTTTTTTCCGTATAAGAGTAACTCGCATTCTGAAAGCTCATAGAATATTTTCTTCTAGGAAAGATAACTCTATATCTTAATACTCATCAAAGTCTCATTTTTGTCCCCCACATATTTTTTAGTCCATTCCTATTCTAAAACAATGTTTTCCCAAACATTTCCTTTCGGTTAACCTTTGTTCAGTTATACACTAGACACTCAAAGAAAGTTAAATATATCTAGACAAAAATTCAGCATAGTCCTCAATAATTCCACCTCACATGACATTCAGTGGAAGGCAGTCAAAGGCGAAAGCTGCCTTTGAAGTGCCACACCTCTAAAACACCTTAGGTGAAAGATGTAAGGAAAGTGCAAGCTCCAGTGAATGCAGGTACTAAAATAACAAAATATATATCATATAAAAAGAATAGAAAATATGTAACCTGACATAATATCATTCTATATGTAAAACTAAATAAATCACAGCTGTACATTACCAGCTAATTTTGAAGTGTGTACATCTCAAAGCATTTGTACACCCTGCGCAATAACATGGGATTAATTTCTTCTTATAGCCCAAAATAAAATAACTGAATCTACACTACACAGAGGGCTTAAAATCCTTAAACATGACACAAGTATTGGGTTCTAGCTAAGTTTTGATCTTTCAAATGGGACAAGTGGAGATGCACCAACTAGCAGCTAAAAGGACAAGAAACACAAATAAAATTCTTTATTTCAATTATAAAGCAAAGGGAAAAAGATAGTACAATACGCCAAAGAATGGGAATCTCATACAGGATCCATCCAAAGCTTCTTATTAGCCTTTTTATTGTTGTTTCTGCGCTTCTTCTTCAAACTTGAACCATCATGATAATGTCGTGGTTCCCCTGCTTGCTGAGACAGATCTAAGAGCTTGGACTTCTCACGTCGGTATTCTTGTTGAAGCCCTTCATCTTTGATATTTGCCACTATCTCCTCATAGGCAAGTTTCGCGATGTCTTGTTCCGCAGCTTTTCGAGCAGAAAAAACATTTCTCGAGTTATACTAATTTCCACCCACCAACACCGTTGACCTGAATTTAGGGGCATGAGCAGATCCTTCATTGGTAGTTTGATAAGTAGATAGAAGCATCTGTGACGCTTGATGTAACGCCCTTCCTATTTTATCAGAGTTATCGCGCACAGGCATCGAAATGTTTTAGACGACTTTAATTGCGGAAAGAAAATTTCATAAAATAACTAAGTCTGAAAATACGAGGGTAAATTTTTCGCGATTCGATTCCATCCCACAGGGGGATGTTAATACAGTAATCCCAAAACAGACAAATGATAAACGTTAAAGCTCTGGCTAACTACTCGCATTTTCCAAAAGTTTCTGTCTGCTGTAACCCTTACAGCTTCATCTTGCCTCTCGATCCCGATCCACTACCTGTCTCTTCCATACGGTCTGGAGTTCAAATGAATGAACCCCAGGGGTAACAGTTAATCTCATATACAGGTATGAAATGTAAAATCACAATATAACACATGTATAAGCATAGAATAATTCACAGTAAACAATCAAACCGTAACCGCAGTTAACGGCCAAGGACCGCAGCCCTTTATGGAACACGCAGCTCCGTACTTAGGACACGCAGCCCTATGGGACACGCAGCCCCAAATCCATAGCTAGGATACACAAGCAAATTATCTAGCAACCATGATCAGTCATACATGAGATACATTCATACAAGTCTATAAGATAACAGTTACCCACCTCAAGCTTCAATCCTTACTTTCGTCCGAAGGTGCTTGGATCGGAAGAGGTGTCAAGGTATGCCTAAAAACGTTTATCATTGCCGTTAGTCACTACTTGCGTTGAAAAGTAATTAGCAACGGAATTATTTTTAGAGGATTAAAATTAGCTATTAATCCCTAAAAATCCCCTTAATATTATCCCCTTTTATTAAATAATAATACTATTTATTATTATTAATTACTCATTATCAACTAATAATTTTTCCTTTAAATAATTAAGAGGGGTTTTCTTTGACTATTTTTTAGACTTACCCAGAAATTCAGTTTCTAACTTTTCTGAGAATTTAGAAAATTCATAACCGGACCTGTATAACTCCAAATGAAGTGATTCCAATTTCTACTTAAACCTTGATTAGTATATTTTTATAAATTAAAGTCACAAGGTTAATTTATGGTTTGAGAAAATTCCCAAACTTCTGAAAACACAAGCCGTATACAAGTTTTTCAGAAAACTTTCCTTAATTATGACTTAACTTTCAAAAATCATAACTAAAGTTGTGGACCTCCGTTTTAGGTGTTCTTTGGCTTGTTGGAAAGATTCAGATGTCTACTATTTACTGTAAAAATTTCAAGATTAAACTCAAATGTTTGCCATTTCGAAATCAAGCTCAAAAATCTCTGTTCACTAAAAGTTACAGAAAACGTTTCAGATTTTGGCTAAACTTTGGAAAATCATATTTCTCTTGATTCTTATCGGAATTTGACAAATTACCTATCAAATTAAACCTCTATGTGTCTACTATTTAACTGGAAAATTTCACAATTTAATAATTTTGTTTAGTCAGTTCGAAATCCAACGCCATCCACTGACACCAGAAACAAACCAGGAATTTTCCAGATTTTTGACTCAACTTTGAAAAATCATATCTTGAGCTACAGACCTCCGTTTTGGGTGATTCAAAGCTTGATGTGAAGATGGTTATGTGGGCTATATGTCCACAAAATTTCAGATTTAAACGAGTTCATTTGCCCTAGTTTTTCATTGCTCGAAGGTCACTGCTCTAGCAGCAAAGTTTATTTTCCAGAAACCACGACAGCAAGAGTTTTTCTCCATGCAAAGTAATAATATATATATTCAGAGTTTCAGAAATAACAGCAGCTTGTATTCTCATGTTTTGCATTTTATTAAAGCTTCACAAAGCCTGTCTACAAATTTTTTTTTAAATAAGGCTTTAGGTTTAGTTATAACTAAGGAAAAATCCATAAACCACATATGCATGTTTTGTCTCGGAGTAAAAACACTTCACAGTACTTAAAAAAAATCCCAAGGTTATTACATGATTCATAATAGCTAGATTTTGATTTTGTATCAGCCTAGCATCAGCGATAGAACTTAATGGTAGCATATTATACTTTTCATACAGGAAGCTTCCTCCTATGAGTGGCAACCAAAAACTCATATATAATCCATCAGCTTGGTTTTTCAGTTTTTCATTTGCAGCAAGGTCAAAGTTCATTCTTACAACTACTATTCAAGGGCTTGCGTTGGAAAAAGAAAGAAGAGGAGTTTAGTATTACCTCTGTTTTTGCTAATGCAAGCAGAGTATACACACGTACAGTTCCAATGCTCTCCCCCTCTTCGCTGTCCCTCCCTCACACGCACAGTCACGCACAGCTTGGTTTCACTCTTTCTCCCAACTCATTAACGCTCTCAGCTTACTTTGGTTCTTGTTCAGGCGACGAGAATGAATGGGAGCCAAAGTTTAAATCAGCAAAGCAAGGGTCCATTCCAACGGTGTATGGCTCATGACACTCTAGAAGAGCATGGGAAGGGTGTGGCCTTGCTGCCATGTTTAAGATAAAGGGGAGCAGAGGGTAATGGGTTGTGGGGCTGGAGAAGATATGGGAGAGTATGGCGTTGCTGTTTTGCTTCTCTGTTTTTTTTTCTTTGTCCTGCACTCACATGTTCTGTCCGAAAAATAAGGAAAAATGAGAGAGTAGGCGTGCTTCCAACTGGTATGGGTGAATGAGTTTAAGTGGTGATAGATATACACCGGTTTGGGCCATGAATGGGTATAATAGGTTTATGGTTTAATTGGGCTAGAGGTCTAATAATTAAAGGGGTTCTGTGGGTGCATTTTGGGCCAAAATTTCATAATTAATTTCCCACATAATATTCAAATTTAAAATCCCGAAATTTGGGATGTTACATTTTCTCTCCCCGTTAATTTAAATTTCGTCCCCGAAATTTGCTATACATATTGTAAACTCTGAGCCATAAATTTCGGGTATTTCTCCTTCATGCTTTCCACTGTTTCCCAAGTTGCCTCTTCAGGAGATAAACCCTTCCATACCACTTTTACAAATGGGATCACCTTGCGCCTGAGCTGTTTCTCCTGGTGATCAATGATTCGTATAGGCTCAACCACAAAGGTATTATCATGTCGGAGTTCCACATTCTCATACTCTATGACATGCTTAGGATCCGGGTGATACTTCTTTAGCTGAGAAACATGGAACACATCATGAAGTTTACCCATGTTTGGGGGTAAAGCTAGCTGGTAGGCTACTGGTCCACGCTTCGCTAATATTTCAAATGGACCAACATATCGAGGACTCAACTTTTTCCTTTTTAAAGTTCTACCAACTCCAGTAACAGGAGATATCTTCAGGAAAACGTGATCTCCTACTTCAAACTCCAAGGGTCTTCTCCTTTTATCAGCGTAGCTTTTCTGCCTGCTTTGTGCTGCTAGGAGCCTCCTCTTGATTAAATCAATACCTTTGGAGGTTTTGTCAACAAAGTCTGTCCCAATCAGCTCCCTCTCGGACAACTCTGTCCAGCAGATGGGTGATCGACATTTCCTGCCATATAATGCCTCAAATGGGGCCATCTGGATGCTCGAATGATAGCTGTTATTGTACGCAAATTCTGCCAATGGGAGATATTGATCCCAATTCCCTTTGAAATCCAATACACATGCCCTCAACATATCTTCAAGCGTCTGTATAGTTCGTTCAGATTGGCCATCGGTTTGGGGGTGATAAGCTGTACTATATTTTAACTCTGACCCCAGAGCTTCATGTAAAGCTTCCCAGAATCGGGATGTGAATCGAGGATCTCTATCAGAAATAATACTCCTCGGTATACCATGGAGTCTCACTATCTCCTTGATATAGACTTCAGCCAACTTCTCAAGAGAATAATTAGCACTGATGGGAATAAAGTGTGCTGACTTTGTAAAACGGTCAACAATTACCCATATTGCATCAAAATGTCTGATCTTGGGCAATCCCACTACGAAGTCCATGGTAACATCCTCCCACTTCCATTCTGGAATTGTAATTTTCTGCAGTAGTCCTGGCGGCCGTTGATGTTCAAGTTTTACTCTCTGACAAGTTAAGCATTTGGTCACATACTGAGTTACATCTTTCTTCAACCCTGGCCACCAGAAGTCAGATTTCAGATTCTGGTACATTTTGACCATACCTGGATGTAAGGTGTATTTTGTTTTGTGAGCTTCATCCAGTATTTTCTGCCTCAACTCATCATTTTTCGGTATATAAACTCTCTTCTTATACCTCACCAATCCATCGGGTGATAGATCGTAATCTTGAGTCTCGTTCCGAGATATTAATCCTCGTATAGCATCTGCTTGTTCGTCTTGCTTCTGAGCTTCTTTAATTTCATCCCTCAGATCATATTCTCCTTGGCTTACCAGGAGACTTGCAAGATAAATCTTATGGGGTCTCCTTCGTGCTACAACTGTTTGATTAGACAGATTCAGATCTCTGAAATCTTCCAATAGTTTCTGCTCATGAATCATCATGGAAGCTACTTGCACCACTTTTCTACTCAAAGCATCTGCAACAACGTTAGCTTTCCCTGGATGATATTTAATCTCCAGATCGTAATCCTTTAGTAACTCCATCCATCTACGTTGTCTCATATTTAACTCTCTCTGATCAAAGAGATATTTGAGACTCTTGTGGTCGCAGTATAGTTCTACGGTAGCACCATACAAATAATGCCGCCAAATCTTTAATGCAAAAACAACAGCCGCGAGTTCCAAATCATGAGTTGGATAGTTTGACTCGTGAGGCTTCAACTGTCGAGAGGCATATGCTACTACTCTGCCCTGCTGCATCAGGACACATCCCAATCCATGCTTACTAGCATCACTATAGACCACATATGTCTGACTCGGATCCGGGATGATCAGCACTGGTGCTGTGGTCAACCTCTCCCTCAGTTCTCTGAAGCTACCCTCACAGCGCTCATCCCAAACAAATGATTGGTTTTTTCTCGTCAGCTTCGTTAATGGCAAGGCAAGTCTGGAGAAATCTTTTATGAATCTGCGGTAATATCCCGCCAGACCTAAGAAACTCCGTATTTCAGTTACCGTCTCTGGTCTCTTCCAGTTTAGTACTGCTTCCACTTTACTAGGATCAACAGCGACCCCATCTCGTGATATCACATGGCCCAGAAATTTAACTTCTGAAAGCCAAAAGTCACATTTGCTCAGCTTAGCATAGAGTTGCTTCTCTTTTAGTATCTTAAGTACTTGTCGTAGATGGTGCTCATGTTCCTCCTTATTCTTGGAGTAGATCAAAATGTCATCAATGAAGACGACCACAAATTGGTCTAGATACTCACGAAAAATTCGATTCATGTAGTCCATGAACACTGCAGGCGCATTGGTTAAACCAAAGGGCATCACCAAAAACTCATAGTGCCCATATCTGGTTCTAAAGGCAGTCTTCGGAACATCCTCAGCTCTAACACGTAACTGATGATATCCCGAGCGCAGATCAATCTTCGAGAAAACACAAGAACCAGCTAGTTGGTCTAACAGGTCATCAATTCTAGGGAGTGGGTATTTGTTTTTAATTGTTACCTTGTTCAACTCCCTATAATCAATGCAGAGCCGAAGACTCCCATCCTTCTTCTTCACAAATAATACAGGAGCTCCCCAGGGTGACACACTGGGTCGGATAAATTCTTTCTCTAGTAACTCTTCGATCTGTTTCTTCAATTCTATCATCTCACTAGGTGCCATTCGGTAGGGTGGCTTGGAGATAGGTCCCGTGCCAGGCATCAGCTCAATAGTAAACTCAACTTCTCTCGCTGGTGGCAATCCACTGATGTCTTCCGGGAACACTTCGGGGAATTCGTTCACTACTGGTATATCTGCCAGTGATGTTTCTGTCTCTGCCTGCACTGAGAGGAACACCATGTATCCTAGACAACCTTGATTTAGGTATCTCTTCGCTTCTTGAGCAGTAAGAAGATTCGAGCTGTTTACTGTAGTACTTGCTGTTGGCTGTGAGTATAGGATTTGCTTGTTACCGCAGTCAATCAGGGCGTTGTTGGCCGTTAGCCAATTCAACCCCAGTATGACGTCAATACCAATCAATGGTAGACAAATTAAATCTAGTGTGGACTCATGTCCATTTACAATCAACACACAATTCAAACATGCCTCAGATACTACAGACTTAACACCAAGCGGTGTATTCACAATCAAATCATATGTCAACCTATGGGTGTTCATCCCTAGCCTTCTAACACAATCACAAGCAATAAAAGAATGGCTAGCACCTGAATCAAATAAGGCTTGCAAAGAATTACCATTCAATGATATTGTACCTTGGATCATGTCGGGAGATTTCCTGGCTTCTTCATGGGTTAAAGCAAAGACTCTTCCATGATTCTGTGGCCTCTTCTCTCCGGTGTTCTGTGGACAGTTAAAGCTGAAGTGTCCCGGCTGGTTACACTTAAAGCAGATCAGCTTCCCATCACATCCTGTTCCCGGGTGGCTCTTACCGCACTTCCCGCAAGGTCGGGGCTCTAGTGGTCTTGGGTTGTACTTCTTGAAGTGATTGGGCTTCTTGTTTCCGCCCTTGTAGCCAGACCAGTTCCCCTTTCTCTTTTGATTCTTCGTGGGGTTCCCACGACTTTCCCCACTTTGAGTTATCTCCATCCTACTCGCATGCAACTCCTTCAGGTTGCGCTCGATTATCCTGCATTCTTCCTCAGCTTGGTGGAATGTATGAAATCGTCGGGAGATCAACCTATCCCTCATCTCGAATTTAAGTCCCCTGATGAGCATGCTTGCCTTCCATTCCTCATCTTCATTCTTCTTTAAGTAAGAGGAGTAGCGGGACAGGTTAATGAATCTTGCCAGATACTTGTCAAAAGATTCTCCCGGTTTCTGTTTGATGGTAAGGAACTCGTGCTCCATTTCCACCTGGACGGAGTGTGGAAAATACTTCTCATTAAACTTCTCTTGGAACAGCTCCCAAGTAATTGGTCTATATTTGGCACGCAAAGCCTTGGCCACGCTTTTCCACCAGTGGTCTGCATCACCTTCCAACTTATATATGGCTAGTTGTGCCTTTCGTTCTCCAGGGCACTCCATGACCTCAAAGATTTTCTCTAATCTGAATAGCCAATTCTCAGCAGCTTCCGCATTGTGCTCGCCTGTAAATGATGGTGGGTTGTGCTTACAGAACTGAATGGTCCAGAATTGGGACTCCTTGATAGCTTTCTGTCGCTGCGGTTGAACAGGAGGTGGAGCCTCTACTCGTAGAAGGTTATCCTCTTCATTTGTCTCCTCTCTCTGGGCTAGCCGCGCTTCTGCAGCTTCAGCACGTTGCCTTTCTTCGTCTCGCTCGGTCCTTAACAGAAAAACCTCTTCCCGGAGTTCTCTTAAGGAATCTCGGTGTTCATTCAGCATTTCTTGTACTAGCTGCATAGGGTCTTGAACCTGAGGTTGGACCGGAGGTTGTTGTTGTTGGTTGGGCCTTCCTCTGCCTCGGCCCCTACCTTGTCCTCGGCCTCGACCTCTACCCCTTCCACGTACAGGTGGGTTTGCTTCTTGTTGGGGCGGCTGTTCAGGAATCAGCTTTCGTCTCATTCTTGTGTTCATCATTGTAGCACCTTTGCACTCTGTTTCCAAGACAACTAAGTTTTGTCAAATCCTTTTCAAAGACTTTGTCCAAAACCTGGCTCTGATACCAAAAATTGTAACGCCCTTCCTATTTTATCAGAGTTATCGCGCACAGGCATCGAAATGTTTTAGACGACTTTAATTGCGGAAAGAAAATTTCATAAAATAACTAAGTCTGAAAATACGAGGGTAAATTTTTCGCGATTCGATTCCATCCCACAGGGGGATGTTAATACAGTAATCCCAAAACAGACAAATGATAAACGTTAAAGCTCTGGCTAACTACTCGCATTTTCCAAAAGTTTCTGTCTGCTGTAACCCTTACAGCTTCATCTTGCCTCTCGATCCCGATCCACTACCTGTCTCTTCCATACGGTCTGGAGTTCAAATGAATGAACCCCAGGGGTAACAGTTAATCTCATATACAGGTATGAAATGTAAAATCACAATATAACACATGTATAAGCATAGAATAATTCACAGTAAACAATCAAACCGTAACCGCAGTTAACGGCCAAGGACCGCAGCCCTTTATGGAACACGCAGCTCCGTACTTAGGACACGCAGCCCTATGGGACACGCAGCCCCAAATCCATAGCTAGGATACACAAGCAAATTATCTAGCAACCATGATCAGTCATACATGAGATACATTCATACAAGTCTATAAGATAACAGTTACCCACCTCAAGCTTCAATCCTTACTTTCGTCCGAAGGTGCTTGGATCGGAAGAGGTGTCAAGGTATGCCTAAAAACGTTTATCATTGCCGTTAGTCACTACTTGCGTTGAAAAGTAATTAGCAACGGAATTATTTTTAGAGGATTAAAATTAGCTATTAATCCCTAAAAATCCCCTTAATATTATCCCCTTTTATTAAATAATAATACTATTTATTATTATTAATTACTCATTATCAACTAATAATTTTTCCTTTAAATAATTAAGAGGGGTTTTCTTTGACTATTTTTTAGACTTACCCAGAAATTCAGTTTCTAACTTTTCTGAGAATTTAGAAAATTCATAACCGGACCTGTATAACTCCAAATGAAGTGATTCCAATTTCTACTTAAACCTTGATTAGTATATTTTTATAAATTAAAGTCACAAGGTTAATTTATGGTTTGAGAAAATTCCCAAACTTCTGAAAACACAAGCCGTATACAAGTTTTTCAGAAAACTTTCCTTAATTATGACTTAACTTTCAAAAATCATAACTAAAGTTGTGGACCTCCGTTTTAGGTGTTCTTTGGCTTGTTGGAAAGATTCAGATGTCTACTATTTACTGTAAAAATTTCAAGATTAAACTCAAATGTTTGCCATTTCGAAATCAAGCTCAAAAATCTCTGTTCACTAAAAGTTACAGAAAACGTTTCAGATTTTGGCTAAACTTTGGAAAATCATATTTCTCTTGATTCTTATCGGAATTTGACAAATTACCTATCAAATTAAACCTCTATGTGTCTACTATTTAACTGGAAAATTTCACAATTTAATAATTTTGTTTAGTCAGTTCGAAATCCAACGCCATCCACTGACACCAGAAACAAACCAGGAATTTTCCAGATTTTTGACTCAACTTTGAAAAATCATATCTTGAGCTACAGACCTCCGTTTTGGGTGATTCAAAGCTTGATGTGAAGATGGTTATGTGGGCTATATGTCCACAAAATTTCAGATTTAAACGAGTTCATTTGCCCTAGTTTTTCATTGCTCGAAGGTCACTGCTCTAGCAGCAAAGTTTATTTTCCAGAAACCACGATAGCAAGAGTTTTTCTCCATGCAAAGTAATAATATATATATTCAGAGTTTCAGAAATAACAGCAGCTTGTATTCTCATGTTTTGCATTTTATTAAAGCTTCACAAAGCCTGTCTACAAATTTTTTTTTAAATAAGGCTTTAGGTTTAGTTATAACTAAGGAAAAATCCATAAACCACATATGCATGTTTTGTCTCGGAGTAAAAACACTTCACAGTACTTAAAAAAAATCCCAAGGTTATTACATGATTCATAATAGCTAGATTTTGATTTTGTATCAGCCTAGCATCAGCGATAGAACTTAATGGTAGCATATTATACTTTTCATACAGGAAGCTTCCTCCTATGAGTGGCAACCAAAAACTCATATATAATCCATCAGCTTGGTTTTTCAGTTTTTCATTTGCAGCAAGGTCAAAGTTCATTCTTACAACTACTATTCAAGGGCTTGCGTTGGAAAAAGAAAGAAGAGGAGTTTAGTATTACCTCTGTTTTTGCTAATGCAAGCAGAGTATACACACGTACAGTTCCAATGCTCTCCCCCTCTTCGCTGTCCCTCCCTCACACGCACAGTCACGCACAGCTTGGTTTCACTCTTTCTCCCAACTCATTAACGCTCTCAGCTTACTTTGGTTCTTGTTCAGGCGACGAGAATGAATGGGAGCCAAAGTTTAAATCAGCAAAGCAAGGGTCCATTCCAACGGTGTATGGCTCATGACACTCTAGAAGAGCATGGGAAGGGTGTGGCCTTGCTGCCATGTTTAAGATAAAGGGGAGCAGAGGGTAATGGGTTGTGGGGCTGGAGAAGATATGGGAGAGTATGGCGTTGCTGTTTTGCTTCTCTGTTTTTTTTTCTTTGTCCTGCACTCACATGTTCTGTCCGAAAAATAAGGAAAAATGAGAGAGTAGGCGTGCTTCCAACTGGTATGGGTGAATGAGTTTAAGTGGTGATAGATATACACCGGTTTGGGCCATGAATGGGTATAATAGGTTTATGGTTTAATTGGGCTAGAGGTCTAATAATTAAAGGGGTTCTGTGGGTGCATTTTGGGCCAAAATTTCATAATTAATTTCCCACATAATATTCAAATTTAAAATCCCGAAATTTGGGATGTTACACTTGAGCATACTCTTGTAGCCTATTTTTGTACAAATGCTCTAGAATACCTAGAGGGATTGATACACACAATTCATAGGATTAATGTTACAGGATACTTAGAAGAAATGGGGAAGAAACAAATAAATCATATAAATAAGAAATTTCAGAATCTAATGTTCTTCCTGATCAAGAAAACTAAGAAGATAAAATAAAATAAACAGGAAAACTCAAGAGTGCCAAAAGATTTCGGCAAAGAGAGTTGAGATGAGGTAGATGGTCCAGGCACAAACCAAGACAGACTGAGAACCAGGGCCTGAGGCTGAACTGAAGGAAGCAAAAACAAAGGCTAGTTTGAATGGGGCATCATCAAAACGAGAAAGTTGGGCAGTGCTCTATCCACGATCCCTGGTTCTAGCAAAGTGAGCTGAGCTAGGGTAGATGGTCCAGGCATAGAAGAAGACCAACCAAGAACCAGGGCCTGAGGTAGGATTGAAGGAAGTGAAAACAAAGGCTGAGTTGAACGGGGCACTATCCAAGTGGGAAAGCTCGGCTGGTGACTATTACTATCATTCTCCGGCGAGGCCACCGAAGGAAGTGAAAACGAAGGTTGGATTGAATGGGGCACTATCCAACTGGGAAAGCTTGGATGGTGACTATTACTAACATTCTCCAGCGAGGCCACCGAAGGAAGTGAAAACGAAGGCTGGATTGAATAGGGCATTATCCAAGTGGGAAAGCTTGGCTGGTGACTATTGTTAACGTTATTCTGCGCGGCCATGAGTGAGCGAGTGAGTTGTAGAGAGTGAATTCGACGGAGAAGAGAAGAGGCTATCAAATTCCGAATCCTCTCTACAACGACGATGCTTTTCTTTTATGCTATCGTATTGAATTTGAATAACACATTGAGCACATACTCTTTCGCCGAATTGGGAATGTTCTATCGGTTTTTGAACCCTAGCCTGTCTCATTTCCATTTCCATTGCTTGCTCCTCTCCCTCTCAATTTAATTTCTTCTGCACGTTGCTTTTGCTGAAATGGATCACTGCCATATTTGGGGGCATTATTAGTGTGTGGCTGTGGTAGTTTCTTCATATGAACTACTAGTACTTCTCAGCGTAGGCTTGTGATTGGTGGGGAATATTGAGGAGATGACTTAGGGCTTCAGTTTGGCATAAGAGAGAGAGACAGAGAGATTGCTAGCTGTAACCTACCTATCAGCTGTGCAGCCTTCTTGCATGATCTCTTTGTGTTTAGCCTAATCTTATGATTTTTGGCTTTAGGCTTTAGCTCCCCACAAGTTCCAATCTTTTTTTATATAAAATAAAAGGAGAACAAAAAAATACATTTTCTGCTGTATTTCAAGGAACCAAATGTTGGTATGATTACTCTATTAAGCGTGTTCCTGGCTTTGGCATTCCCCACAAGCTTCCTTGACCATACCCTCCATGATTCTTGCCTTTTGGGTTGCTCCCAAAATTTGTTCATTGCTCTCACTGACTAGAACTTCATGCTCTTTATTTTTTAAAAAAACACTAAATTTTTATTTTCATTGTCTACCCTAATGGATTTATAGACCACTAAATTTTTTGTTCTGTTCTTCTACAAGTTGCTTTTACTAAAATGGATCGCGCCTTTGCTTTTATTCTTCAAGACATGTTCAATTTAATGCCGCTTGATACCAAATGACAAGTCTATATGACACATATTAATTATATTACTATAAATGATTAGTGAATCTTTTAGTAGTCCTTTGCCCAAAGAAAAAGAAAATCTTTTAGTGGGCCTGAAGTAGTATTCTATAAATAAAAGCATATTTGGGGTCATTATTTTATGTCCTACTTCTTCTTTGATATGCATGCCACAGAATAAAGGAGTTGGTTTAAAAAACATTAATACTAAAGTATCAATTTATAATGTTTTGTTGAGTAATTCAAAATTCAAATGAGACCTACATTGATCCTTAATTTTTCTTTTCAACTACAGTGAACCAAGAGTTAAATATTAAAAGATATTTCCTCTAGATTTGATTTGGGTTTTTCCTAAATCAATATTTTAGAAAGTTGATAGTAATAGGAAGAAAGGACAAGTAAAATTATAGGGTTTGATTTTGTAATCAATTAATTAATATATTTCAAATTTTCACGTTACTCTAAATGCAGTGTAGTATTTTTCCTCATTATTCATAAAAATATCGACACCCAAGATAATAAATATATACTTGTCACAAATTTTTTAATTTTTCATTATTAAATTTCCACCCAAAAGATTTTAGAAAATTAATGAGTCTAATAAAAAGACGTGAAGGCTAAATTCATAAATGAAGTAGACTGCTCTTCAACTTTTTTAAGATCAAAATCTCTGGATCATTCCCAGTTTTAACGTTTCTCAAGACTGTTCCAGTTGCAAATCCAGAAACATGGGTCAACTTGAAAAATTCACATCGTTTTGTACAAAACTCTAAAAATTATATGTTTTACATAAAAAGAAAGCCCCTTATGTCTACTTGAATTATGAAAAATTTTAGAATTTGTAAACACCATTTGTCCTTCAAAATCCACGCATGAACACCACTGTCCAGATAAATTTCCAGAAACATGGTCTAACTTCAAAAATCACGATCTCCTTGTCCAGAACTCTAAACATTACAAATTTTATATCAAAAGAAAGCCATGGATGTCTACTTTATTTTTGCATAATTTCATGATTTTATGAGTTCAATTTCTACATAACATAATGACCAAAAGCTGATTGTCTCTAGTGGAACCCAAAATGACAGTTTTCCCAACTTTCAACATAATAATCTTTAGTTTCCAAAAATCATTTCCCACCATGATTTTACTCTAATTTTCGTTGTAAACTCAATGGTGACCTTAAAATCTAATTTTACTTCACATTTTCTAAATCAAACAAAAATGGTACAAAAAATAAAAAAACTAAAGATCAAGGACTTGCCTTTTGCTCTTGAAGAAATGGCACTGATCCATTTCAGCAAAAGTAACTTGCAGAAGAAATTAAATTGAGTGGGAGAGGAGCAAAGAGGATTCGGAATTCGATAGCCTCCTCTCTTCTCCGTCGGATTCACTCTCTGCAACTCACTCGCTCACTCATGGCCGAGTAGAATAACGTTAACAGTAGTTACTAGCCGAGCTTTCCCACTTGGATAATGCCCCATTCAATCCAGCCTTCGTTTTCACTTCCTTCGGTGGCCTCGCCGGAGAACGTTAGTAATAGTCACCAGCCGAGCTTTCCCACTTGGATAGTGCCCCGTTCAACTCAGCCTTCGTTTTCACTTCCTTCAGTCCTACCTCAAGCCCTGGTTCTTGGTCGGTCTTTTTCTATGCCTGGACCATCTATCCCAGCTCTACTCACTTTGATAGAACCGGGGAACGTGGATAGAGCGCCGCCCAGCTTTCTCGTTTTAATGATGCCTTATTCAAACCAGCCTCTGTTTTCACTTCCTTCAGCCCAGCCTCAGGCCCTGGTTCCTGGTCTGTCTTGGTTTGTGCCTAGACCATCTACCTCAGCTCAACTCTCTTTGCCAAAATCTTTTGGCACTCATGAGTTTTCCTGTTTATTTTATTTTATGTACTTATTTTTCTTGATTAGGAAGAACATTAGATTCTGAAATTTCTTATTTACATGATTTATTTGTTTTTTCCCCATTTCTTCTAAGTATCCTGTAACATTAATCCTATGAATTGTGTGCATCAATCCCTCCAGGTATTCTAGAGCATTTGTACAAAAATAGGCTACAAGAGTATGCTCAAGTGTCACAGATGCTTCTACCTACTTATCAAACTACCAATGAAGGATCTGCTCATGCCCCTAAATTCAGGTCAACGGTGTTGGTGGGTGGAAATTAGTATAACTCGAGAAATGTTTTTTCTGCTCGAAAACCTGCAGAACAAGACATCGCGAAACTTGCCTATGAGGAGATAGTGGCAAATATCAAAGATGAAGGGCTTCAACAAGAATACCGACGTGAGGAGTCCAAACTCTTAGATCTGTCTCAACAAGCAGGGGAACCACGGCATTATCATGATGGGTCAAGTTTGAAGAAGAAGCGCAGAAACAACAATAAAAAGGCTAATAAGAAGCTCCGGATGGATCCTGTATGAGATTCCCATTGTTTGGTGTATTGTACTATCTTTTTCCCTTTGCTTTATAATTGAAATAATGAATATAATTTGTGTTTCTTGTCCTTTTTCTTAGTTCCCTATGTGTTTTGATGATAATCAACAATTGTAAACACTCATTGGAGTTTTGTCTTTGGTAAAAACTTACTGTCAAAGACAAACTCGAGTATTGTTTTGAATACTCGAGTATTGACTTGACAAAGAGTTGCTCAAATCCTTTTTCACAAAGCAATACTCAAGTATTGATATAAATACTCGAGTATTGGACTTACAGAGAGCACTCCAAGTTTTCACCCTAGGACAATACTCAAGTATTGGTTGCAATACTCGAGTATTGGTCTTACAGAGAGCACTCCAAGTTTTCATCTTGAGACAATACTCAAGTATTGATATGAATACTCGAGTATTGAACACACAAAGAGAATTTCAACATTAACTTAAGTTCTCAATACTCAAGTATTCAATTGAATACTCGAGTATTGGTCATACAGAGAGTCATCAGAGTTTTACACCTTATGAAAACTCGAGTATTGGTTTTGAATACTCAAGTATTGACTTGACATTGTTTTATCAAAGTTTTTTAAATTCCTTGAAAACTCAAGTATTAACTTGGGAAAGACTTCACAAAGTTTTTTAAATAAATGCATACTCGAGTATTGAATTGCACACTCGAGTATTGGGCATACAGAGAGCTTTTCCCTTTGTCAATAATTGAAATACTCAAGTATTGAAATCAATACTCAAGTATTAAGACTTTTGAACTTAAACTTATTTTCATATCAAAAGTTCAAAACTCGAGTATGGATTTGTATACTCGAGTATTGTCCTTATTTTAACATTAAGGTCCAAAGTTCAAGTCCCGATGATTCCTCTCTGGAAGATGAATACTCAAGTATCGAGATGGATACTCAAGTATTGACTTAAGTGCACAGTGACAAACTCGAGTATTGATGAACATACTCAAGTATTGAATGCTAAACTTGAAAATCAAATCTGACGGATTTTTGGAATCATCTTATTTGATCTTAATACTTTCTCTTATCATTCTTCTATATTCTTAGCTATGTTTAACCATCTTTTTGATGAGTTTCAAACAGATTAACAAAAGTTAATTGAAGGTTAGAGCAAAAGCAAAAAGGTAGTTCAGAACATTAAATGCTGAACAAAAAGTTGCTCCTTTTTGGCTAATCCAACTGCACACGCCTACAAAGCATTTAAGAATGATTTCTACAACAAGTAAATTCTTCTTCAACGGACTAATTCACAAAGAGTCAACTCTGCTTACTTGGACGGCTGGATTAAGCTGAGTTTAGATAGAGAATATGCCAAAACCACTTCCTAAACATGACAGAGCTTCTCTAACGAATCTATTGGGATAGCAACGCTTATATATTGATCTCTACCTATAAATAGAAGACAGATTCAAGCAAAAAAACGTGGAGAAACAAGCTTACACTTCCAACATGCTGATACTCTGCTCTCATATCTTTTACACTTTGTTTTCCATGTCTAGATAACTTAGAGAGTGTAGTGATTTGTATTTGATATTCAGTGTTTATCCCTTCACTTCTAAGAGAGAAGATTTATTGTAATCATCCTATTCTTCTGAGAGTTATTCAAGATTTGGTGATCTTGAGTAGGAAACACATTGTGTTGATTACAACTTGTAAGGGGGAGTGAATCCTAGTGAGAGGATTACTTCGAGTACAGAGTGTGTAATCAAGCGGTGTGTTGATTACAGTTTGTAAGGGGGAGTGAATCCTAGTGAGAGGATTACTTCAGTTACAAAACGTGTAATCAGATTGAAAGAAGATAGTGGATTGAAAATCCCAAGTGAGGCTTGGGGACTGGACGTAGGTCAAGGATTAGGCCGAACCAGTATAAATCAGTTTGCACATTCTCTTCCCTTATCTCTTACATTTCCAGCATATATGTTGGAATGTGTATACATATTTAAATGTCAGGTTATTGCTTTCTAAACTGATTTTAGTGAGTTATGAAAAGAGTTTCAAAGTTCCTAAATTTTTATACTTCACCCAATTCACCCCCCTCTTGGGTTCAGCCGGTTCTTACACTTTTAGCTGCCAGTTGGTGCATCTCCACTTGTCTCATTTGAAAGATCAAAACTTAGCTAGAACCCAATACTTATGTCATGTTTAAGGATTTTAAGCCCTCTTTGCAGTATAGTTTTTGTTATTTTATTTTAGGCAATGAGAAGAAATTAATCCCATGTTATTGCGCAGGGTGTACAAATGCTTTGAGCTGTACACACTTCAAAATTAGCTGGTAATGTACAGCTGTGATTTATTTAGTTTTACAGATAGAATGATATTATGTCAGGTTACATATTTTCTATTCTTTTTATATGACATATATTTTGTTATTTTAGCACCTGCATTCACTGGAGCTTGCACTTTCCTTACATCTTTCACCGAAGGTGTTTTAGAGGTGTGACACTTTAAAGGCAGCTTTCGCCTTTAACTGTCTTCCATTGAATGTCTTGTGAGGTGGAATTATTGAGGACTATGCTGAATTTTTGTCTAGATATATTTAACTTTCTTTGAGTGTCTAATGTATAACTGAACAAAGGTTAACTGAAAGGAAATGTTTGGGAAAACATTCTTTTAGAATATGAATGGACTGAAAAATATGTGGGGCACAAAAATGAGACTTTGTTGAGTATTAAGATATAGAGTTATCTTTTCTAGAAGAAAATACTCTATGAGCTTTCAGAATTCGTGTTACTCTTATGCGGAAAAAAAATAATGGATATTCTATTTTCTATACATATTGTTCGTGGCCTTAGATGCATTATGCCCATATGGATGTTAATTTTTTTTGTAGAGTCAGTTACTGGCACCCCTTCCTACCAAAACACACACACACAAAATGATTGCTTGCCCTGTTTTCTATATGAGCAATTGGAACATTAAAATCTTAGTTGGAGGTGAAAGAGGGTTCTTCACTTATTTTGTTGTATTGGTTATGTCCTGAAAGAGCTTATTCATAGTCCAAGACTTGATTAGAGTGGGAACATGACTTTTTAAGGTGGCCATGTAATTGTTACTGATTTGTGTAGAAACATGCCATGTGACTAATTTGCATGTCTTTCTGTTGTAAAAATTTGAGGCGGCCAGTTGTTGCATTTCCGCTCGGCCAAGCCCTCCTCGTGTTGCATCACCATTTCTTTTCAGCCAACCTAGCTGCTCAGTGGCGCAATAACAATGAAGGGATTTGTATGGTGGGGGCTTATTTTAGTGGCCTGTAATAGAATGAACGATTATTTTGTTACTGTGTAGGGAACTTAGTGGATATTATCTGTCTAACTCTAGATTTCCTGTCAGATTTTTCAGCAACTTTAGAAAATCATAATTAAATTTAGAAAACTCTAATTGATGTGATTCAAAATCTACATGACCCTTGACATGACCATTTTCACGAAAAAAAATAATCTCAAAAGATCGAAATCTCTGGATCATTCCTAGTTTTAACGTCTCTCAAGACTATTCTAGTTGCAAGTCCAGAAACATGGGTCAACTTGAAAAATTCACATCGTTTTGTGCAAAACTCTAAAAATTATATGTTTTACATAAAAAGAAAGCCCCTTATGCCTACTTGAGTTATGAAAAATTTTAGAATTTGTAAGCACCATTTGTCCTTCAAAATCCACGCATGAATACCATTGTCCAGATAAATTTCCAGAAACATGGTCTAACTTCAAAAATCACGATCTCCTTGTCCAGAGCTCTAAACATTACAAATTTTATATCAAAAGAAAGCCATAGATGTCTACTTTATTTCTGCATAATTTCATGATTTTATGAGTTCAATTTCTACATAACATAATGACCAAAAGCTGATTGTCTCTAGTGGAACCAAAAATGACAGTTTTTCCAACTTTCAACATAATATCTTTAGTTTCCAAAAATTATTTCCCACCATGATTTTACTCTAATTTTCGTTGTAAACTCAATTGTGACCTTAAAATCTAATTTTACTTCACATTTTCTAAATCAAACCAAAATGGTACAAAAAATAAAAAAGCTAAAGATCAAGGACTTGCCTTTTGCTCTTGAAACCTTTGCTCCTCCTTCTTTCCTCCTATATTTTGCCTCCCTCTCTATCTCAATTAGATTTGATTTGAATTTTGGTGTGAAGAATAAAGAGGGAAGCATTCCTATTTATAGGCAAGTGGCAAGCTCATATGGACCCCACAAATCCCTAATTACCCTTTAATCCTTGTGTAATATCTTCCAAGACTTAATCAAGAAGTTTTCTCATCTCAAATCTCCACCGTTGATCCAATTTGAAATTCAAGACTCTTAATTAAAATTTGCTCTTTGTGATGTCATCTTGATGACATAATCAAAGCCTTAGCTGTCCCTATGACCCGGTCTTATAGATTATCCTAAATGTCCTTGGTTGGTCATCTATGCGGGAGCGAAGATGAAATAAGACCAGTATGTCTTTAATAAGCTATGGAGATGCGAATCAAAATCATAGACACTTGTAAGAGTATAAGGTGCTGGACCAACCCACTATGAGAAAGCTGCATGGATTGAGTCATAAGCTTATTTTATGTATAACCACATCACTGTTGGGATCCGTACAGGCAGCGGATTAAAATTTGTTACGAATTCCGTCCCGAGGATCACTCAGGTGAGTTTAAATTAAAGTTAAGGAACCGAATTTTACCTATGCGCTGAAACAGTCCGCATCTCGTTCTCTTTGATTCAGGTGAGCTACCTTCTCAATCAGTAGAGGCCGACTCTGTAAATCACCCTCCTCTATGGTATCCGCACGAACAATCCCGAACACGATTGCGTCAGCGTGCTAATGCCTTTAGAATTTTTTGCGTCTCTCTAAATTTCACTCTAGGGTTTTCTTGTGGCTTTTTCAGAATACGCTCAACTAAGGAAACCCCCCCCCCCCCCCCCGGCGCGTAGGTTTTCCAAATTCGATCGGCGTATTTAATGCAAAATTAATCTTCATTAATTTTGAAATTCAAATTTTAGATATGGATTAAAATATATTAATTAAATCTATCTTATAGATTTAAACTAATAATATTTATTTAATCCGAATTAAAAGCCAGATATGAAATTCGAATTTTAAATATGGATTAAGAAAATATATATATATATATATATATATATATATATATATATATATATATATATATATAAATTAAATCTATCTGATAGATCTAATCTAATAATATTTATTTAATCCAAATTTAAAAGCCTTCTGATTTAATTTATCTCTATAAATTAAATCCGAGAAATTATATCTATTTATTTAATTAAATCTGAGATACAATATCTCAATTTAAATTAAATAGATAATGATATCTTTATTCAGAAATTAAACGAGATACAATATCTTTATTTGTTTTAGATATTTAATTTATCAAATAAATTAAACATAAAACAAATAATATATATAATATTATAATCTCAATTAATAATAATATATATATATATATATATATATATATTAATTTTGAATTTAATACACACACACACACATATATATTTACCCCAGATTAAATTCAGTATTCATTAAATCTCAGATTAATCTGAGATTCAATGAACCTGGACACTTTTGCTCGTGTTGGGTTATTCTTGTGTGCGATCCTACAGGCCCATATGAGATTGGCAATAGGCCAATACTGTACCAGCCCACAAATCGCAAGCGGCCTCTAGCAATACGTTGCGACTACCCAATTCACATGGGGATCGATGACACGATACAACCTATCATACAACTATGTCACGTCTCTTTTGTCACTCGATAATTTGGTCAAAGATGAGGCATGGATAATGTCAACTTCCTGTTTTTGACCACTACTTTCTCAATTCTCGAGTAGTCAAATAAGTGCAATGGAAACTCTTTTCCATTACAGTATGGCCATACATTTCTTAGACTCACTCATCGAGGGGCCCAATATTATCTCTCTACAAATGTGAGGGACAAATTACATCTTGACCATTCACATTCCTCCGCATGAAATCGACTGATCTCGATCCAAGCCTTTATCATCACCCGGTCAAAGGTGACTTTTGACTAGGTCAAAGGTCAGTGACTCAATATATAGGAATCCATGATGATCTCAGGTCATAGGACGTTGTGACGCGGTTATACATGAGATAAGCTTATGACTTAATCCATGCAGCTTTCTCATAGTAGGTCGGTCCAGTACCTTGTACTCTTACAAGTGCCCATGACTTTGATTCGTATCTCCATACCTCATCAAAGTCATACTGGTCTTGTTTCATCTTCGCTCCCGCATAGATGACCGACTAGGGACATTTAGGATAATCTATAAGATATATCCAGGGATGCAGTTATCAAAACAAACATGCGAATGAAAATGATAACTTCAAGAGAATTCCTTAAATAGCATAAATATCTAAGGTACAATGACTTTCCCCTAAGGCATAATTTCCAACAGTCACAACGCCCTTTGACCTGAGATCATGGATTCCTACATGATGAGTCGCTAATCTTTGACCAAGTCAAAAGTCACTTTTGACTGGGTGATGATAAAGGATATGATCGAGATTAGTAGTTTTCATACAGAGGAATGTGAATGGTCAAGATGGAATTTGTCCCTCACATTTGTAGAGAGATAATACTAGGCCCCTCGATCAGTGAGTTTGAGAAACGTATGGCAATACTACGATGGAAAGGAGTTTCCATTTCAATTAGACTACTCAAGAATCGAAAAAGTAACAGTCAAAAACAGGAAGTTGACATTATCCACGCCTCATCCTTGACCAAATTATCGTGTGACAAAAGGGACGTAACATGGTTGTACGATAGGTTGTATCGTATCATCGATCCCCATATGAATTGGGTAGTCGCGTCTTACTAGAGGCCGCTTGCGACTTGTGAGCTGGTACAGTATTTGCCCGCTGCCAATCTCATGTAGGCCTGTAAAGTCGCACACAAGAATAGCCCAACACGAGCAATAGTGTCTAGATTCATTGAAACTTAGATATATTTAAGATTTAATGAATACTGTTAATCTATGGTTGATATATATATATATATATATATATATAGGGATAAGGATCTTAAATGCCATGGAAGTTTTCGTTCAGGAGCACTGGTAAGACGGAAGTTTTTTTTGGACCAAAAATGCCACGGAAGTTTTCGCTGAGGAGCAATTTTGCCTCGGAAGTTTTCATTAAGGAGCAATTTTGCCCTGGAAGTTTTCACTAAGAAGCAATTTTGTCCTTCTGTCCCCAAATATTAAATTTGACTATTAAATCAATCAAAGACCACACATGTTATACCTTGAAAAGGTCAAACTTGGAGCCAGAGAATGAGATCCTTGAGATGTTGAGTTCAAGACAGCCAGAATTTCTGAAGTCGAACTGGTCAAAGGGACTGAAAGGTTGACTGTCACAAAACCCAAAGGAAGCATCACTTATGATCTAAGCAAATGATCAGTTTATACAAACGTAAATATTACTACTATTGATTTGTTTTACTGAACCAATTTTTGGGACAATTCATTTCTAATTTTGTGTTTCATTTGCATTTTGTGACAGACCTTTCAGTCCCTTTGACCAGTTCGGCTTCACAAATTATGGCTGCCTTGAGATCAACATCTGAAGGATCTCATTCTCTGACTCCAAGTTTGACCTTTTCAAGGCATGACATGTATAGTCTTTGACTGATTTAGTAGTCAAATTTAACATTTGGGGAAAGAAGGGCAAAATTGCTAGGAAAATTGCTACGTTTTGTAAACTTCTGGGACAAAATTGCTTCTTAGTGAAAACTTCTAGGGTAAAATTGCTCCTTAGCGAAAACTTCCATGGCAAAAATGATACTTCCGGGGCAAAATTGATACTTCCTGTGAACTTCCGTGGCATTTTTGGTCCAAAAAAAACTTCCGTCTTACCAGTGCTCCTGAGCGAAAACTTCCATGGCATTTAAGACCCTTATCCCATATATATAATATCATATTATATTATAATATCATATAAATTCGAAAATAATAATGATATTATTTATAGATAATAATTGTTACGGACCTGGATAAGGCCCATATTCGTTATATGGCCCAACAAGGAGTATATTGCATATCAGGATCTACCTACAATCTAGGAGGATCCTATCTTATCTACAATCCAGGCATATCTAAATCTATATCAGGTAGTTACGATATTAGGGCCTCGGATCACAGGCCCAAGTCATATCAACCTAAGGTATACTCTATAAATAAGAGGTAAAACTTAAAGGTACGTACGCTTTCTCAGGCTATTTACATACAATCACATAGAGGACACACCCCACCCCTTTTGCGTGTGTTCGAAGTACGTGGACTTTGATCCCTTCAACGGGTACGTAGGCTCTAGGCTTGACAACCTAATCAAGTCCAATAACTCTTGTTCTCAGAACAGAACATTGGCGCCGTCTGTGGGGAACTTTAAATTTCGATTCCCGTGACCTTAGATGGTCAATATCAGAGTAGCAGTTTATTCCCGTCATCGGAGTCTGCTGTTATTCCAAAACTTAGCAAAGTGCAAGCATATCAGAATTATCGCCGAATTTCTGAATAATTTGTGAGTAGAATTATCTTCAAAGCTATTTTCGGTTGACAGAAAAATGGGGCCAGAGCGGAACCTCGAAATCGCATCGTCATCGGGCCATTGGCGCAGGTCGAATTTTCCAATCAATCTCAAAGATCGGCGATGATAAAGAGGAAAGCAAGTTTTTTGAGTCTTTGGACTTCTAAATTGGTAATTAAAAGCCTGGAGAATTCCTAATTTCCCGGGCACCTACCTGATTCACGCCAATACCGTTTGCGGCGAATGACGATTCCAAAGGAATAGAAGCACCTCAGTTTGAGAAGTAAAATTCTGACAAGTGATGATGGCTGTTTCAGGCAACGCCGGTCCTGCCTGATTGATTGCTACTCTGGTTCAAGATTCGCTTCTTGAGTTGCTTCACAAACGCGACAAAGTAGAAGACCACGGGGTATCTCAGCTTTAGCCTTTGATGAATTTCGGCCTCGGGACATCTCGGCTTCAGCCTTTAATGAATGTCGGCCTCGGGTATCTCTGCTTTAGCCTCTGATGAATGTTGGCCTTAAATTATTTCGGTCCCAGCCTCAGTCAAGGAATATCTCTGCGCACATAGCGTCCCTGTCAATATCTCGGTTGCACTAGAACCATCATTTTGCCCCATGAATAGCGACTTCACGTTAACAGGGATATCTTTAAACACTGTTCAATTAAATCTGTGGTATGCGAGGCTCTTAGCTCCAATTCTATATGTATTGCATCCAAATCCGTCGATCACTCCGTGGAGCTTGGCAAATTCCCGAATGGAAACTCCTAGACTAATATTGCTAGGTTTACACTTCCAATATGTTCACCTATTTTATTCCTCCCGTCTATTATTTGCGGCTTAAATCCTGGTTTTGTGGAGCACCTAAGGGGTCAATAAGGATTATTGAAAGCGGCATCAACGTTTAATCAACGTCTGCAAATTTGGTTTGTAAGCCTCCGAATGAGGCATTGTGAAGCTCCACAAGTTTATATACAAGAGTTGTCCTGTAAATTTGTGGAAGGCACAGAAAGCATCATCATCTGGTTGTCTTGCTAAGGCTTCACCAAGTAATAGAGGTCCACGTCTCATCAAAGGGATCTCTAAATCATCATATTAGAAGAATGCATCTGACATTCAAGGTTCATCTGTTAAGGTTCTAAATTGCCATGAATTTGCTATTTACATTTTAGCAACAGTAAGATATGCCACTGTCTACGGTTGCTCGGACGCTACATTATTCTTAGAGCAGTTGCCTAAGCTTTGGATTAGCAATTTCCGTGTAATTGGCATCAGCAACGTCACTTTTAGAAAAATCAAAGCTTCTTCAATTGGCATTTATACCAAGGCGTGGAGCAGCATATATTTTTGGGGATGTGTATTACTTGATGATTCTTGGGATCATCCGAAGGGTATTGTCACAGATGCCTAATGCCCATAACATTGGGTGGTTATTAATTGTTGCTGCAATTAAGTCTGTTACGTTTGCTTTCATTGGAATGAAGATGCTCAAGCCTCCACAAGCAACATATTTTGCATTCTTCCAGTTGGGGAATTCTTTCTAAACACATAGGGCTTTCCCCCAGCCAAAATATTTGACTTAAATGGAGTTCAATGATCAAGCACAAGCCCTAGTTGCTGCATGTCTCTTCTTGAGCTTCCAAATGGGTTGCACATGTCACCCATGTCATCTGCAAGTGTCTACCTCAGATTAAAGTTGCAGCAACCTAGAGATAAGTTTTACTCATTTTCTTCTCAATTTTCCATGCATGTTACTTATAAGACGATATCTGAGATCTATCTTGATGCATACTGCTACCCTTAACTCTAATTGATTTGCTGATGCATATGTTGGAAATAACCTGATTGGCATATATGCTAAGTGTTATGGTGTGAAATACATGGGCAGCAATTTTTTATTTGATCCCCAAGCATTGAATATGGCAAAATTTATGGATGGAGGGTAGTTCACTAACGCCTTGGCAATAACTGTGATTGTATCTGTGGCCTGAATATGTTATGCGCTTTGGTTTAAATCCAATAATGTATGTAGCGAGCTATGGCTAGACACCAACCTCAGACTTGCATTAGCTTCTTGTAATGCAATTGATCAGCGTACATGCAGTCTCCAGTTAACTGCTGGCATTTAATTCTGCCTCACAAAGTGCCGCGTTTGAAAAACTCCATGATTATGGGGAAATTCAGGAACTCCAAGGGTGCCATGAAATTTTTCTGATGAAATAAAGGACTATATTCATTGGGTATAAAATCTGTATTGGTGACACAACTGATGCAAATGGCGAAAATAAGAGCTTGGTTTCTCGTAACTAAAATCAAATTGTCAAGTGGCATTCATGGAGAAGGCCTTTGGATTGTTCCAATTAAATGGTACCATGGCCCACATGATATTGGCAAGAAGTACATCCTCACAAGCCAAGCTATGAGCTCTGTGTTGAAAAGGATATCGGTTCTGTTTTTGTTGATTTGGTCAATTTCCTCAATGCTTGAAAATTCTAGTGATGTAGCAATTGATTTTCTTGCTCGCTTGTTTCTCCTGGAAATTTGCTTGAAAACCATGAGTTGCTGGTCAACCTTACATGGTTAAGGATATTTCTTTTCAACTTTGGAGTTCGGACTTTTAATTGGGTTGCATCATTAACATGTATTTTATCGTAAGGCATATCAGTCTTATTGATAAATTCTTATTATTTGATCCCTTGATTACTCCCACTTGAAGCTATGCATTTGTGAGAATTGCATTCTTTATATTTCTTATTTCTGACCAAAGAAATAGGTGTGAGTAATAAGGCTAATGTTGACTCCTTTTCAATTAGGCCATTGAGCATTGTTGTATTGGTAGAACAATTGCTTCCAGAATCTTTTGCTGCAAGCCCATGTGGCGTGAGATTTTGATTCTCTCTTTTTCATGAACCAACTTTTTAAATAATTCTTTGGCATCATTATCTAAAGATGCATCAGTCAAAGACCACTGGAATTGAACTTCTGTAGTAACTGGTGCCCTTAGGGATAAAATGCTATTTTCTTCTAATAGGAAGGGAAAAAGTATAGTAGAAAACAAGTCAAGTTTTCTCTTGCTTTGATTCTTTAAGCCATGTGGGATTCGATGGGTCTCATGAAAAACTTGATTAAGGGGTCTGGTGCAGTTTCTCGTTCAAGTGGATTTGATAGAAATCAGCCCTTTGAAAACTTTTGATCATGGGTTCAATTTTGCTCTCAAACTTGAAGATGGCCACGGTGATCAAGGTGGTGGAGGTAGCATACATCCGTCGACTATGCTTGGCTCCGTGAAGCCTCATCTATGAGCGGACCTTCTCTTGTTCATGTTATTTATCTGCAAAAGCCAGCCAACCATGAAATGGCATAGCTTAAATTCTCGAAATAAGGAGCTGCTAAGCTTTCTTGTTAAATTGCATGATTTACTACTTCTATCTTTGCTAAAGGACCTTCATGATAATTTCTGAAGGCGGACCGGTTATACCAAATCTGGTTAAAGCCCCGACTCCATATGAAATCTTGAACGCGGACCCCGGCTCCGTGATTATTCTTGAAGGCGGACCGGCTATGCCGAATCTGGTTAAAGCCCGGCACCCGCGTGAATTCTTGAAGACGGACCCCGACTACGCCGAATCTGGTTAAAGCCCAGGACCCGCGTGAATTTTTGAAGACGGACCCCGACTACGCCGAATCTGGTTAAAGCCTAGGCTCCGTGTGAAATCTTGAAGGTGGACCCCAGCTCTGTGATTATTCTTGAAGGTGGACCGGTTACACCGAATCTGGTTAAAATCCTGGCTCCGTGATAATTTCTGAAGGCAGACCGGTTATACCGAATCTGGTTAAAGCCCCGACTTCGTGTGAATTTTTGAAGGAGGGCCCCGGTAACACTTAATACAGTTAAAACCTGGGCTCCATGTCAAATCAAGGGTTACATCACTCATAATGGAAAAAAGGGTTACGACACCCATAAAGAAAGAGAAGGAAGGCAGACCCCGGTTACACTGGACGCAGTTACAATCCGGTATCCGTGCAAAGTCTCCTGGGACACAGAAGGAAGGCGGACCCCGATTACATTGAATTCCAATCAAAATCTGGGCTCCATGTAAAGTACAATTGACTCCGTGACGCGCTCCTTAAAAGGACCCCGGATAAAGAATTCCTCAATGGAAGTTAATCTGTCAAAGAAACACACCGAGGTCATTACACTCGGTAATAACCATGAAGACGAGGCCAATAAACCTGGCCTGGAGCTGAGGTCAATAAGCCCGGCGTGAAGCCGATGTCCCATGAAGCCGAGGTCCATAAACCCGGCGTGAAGACGAGGTCCTGAAACCCGGCATGGAACCGAGGCCATTAAGCCCAGTCCAAAAAACGGCTCTGAGGTCGCGTACCCAGCCGCTAACAAAAACATCTAGATGTATGAAACCGGCCGTTGTACTCCGACAGGCATTGGTTAGAGCTCGGTGAAGGCGCCATACGTGGCCTTTTGCGAAATTGACGCGTCAACGCTCGCCCGACTAAGCAAGCGGACTATCATACCGACCCTGATCAGGTCAAAATGTTTGATTAGAGGCAGATGAAGCCTCGGTTGAACATGTGGTAGTTTAGCCCTTACGTCGGTTACCATTAATCCGACTAAGAGAAAAGTTGGAATTCCGACTAGTGAAAGTTGGAATGAGGTAGTGCAGTTAGTTACACCTGACGAGGTTGAAACAAGACAACCCTGCCCCAAACTCCCAGGTGTAAACGTTGGTCGAGTACATAGACCTGTACTTAATGTGGTCGATAAATTAAACTCTCGGACGTAAACGCTGGTCGAGTACATAGACTTGTACTCAATGCGGTCGATAAATTAAACTCCTGGACGTAAACGCTGGTCGAGTATATAGACCTGTACTTAATGCGGTCGATAAATTTCTAACAGAGTTTAGAGTTTATAAACAACCGGCATAGACACCGAGAATATGAAGAGTGAAAGGGCGCAGGTGCCCTAGCTCGGGAAAGCAGCATCACCAGAAGGCACCACCTCTTTGGACAGACTAGCCTCAGGAGCTCTTGACCCGGCCTCATCACCTCCTTGCAAGACGGAGCGGAACCCGGACACCGTCCTTCACATAAGCCTGGTAGGCATACCCGGCAAGGTTCAGGGATACGTCCGAATTCAAGTGCTTGGTTAGATCAAAGGTTGGGCTGAGGCAGTCCGAGGCAGTCTGCTTCAATTGAGGAAGTTGTGTCAGAATGGGCTTGATGCATTGCCAGGAGCGCATCTTTGGTCAAGACCAATTCGGAGAAACAACATCATCTGAGGGAACCACCTTGATGGAGGGAACAAAATTTAAACCTCGGACATGAGATCCAGGTTAAGCGGTCAATGTACCCCGGCAGCCCAGAGCTCTCGACTGCCAGGCTGGGGGGCAACAAGACAGGAGTGGCACCGTTAAACTGCCAGCAACACAAAGCAACATCAGCAACACAAGCAAACGCAGTAGCAAGCAAACCCGAAAATCCGGATGATGAGAGAAGAGATCCCGGCGAAGCAGCCTTGCTTGTGAAAAAGTACCGATGCCGAGGTAAGCAAAAACAAAGAACCGAGACCGAGGTAAGAAAAAGCAAAGAGCGAGGGGAAGGTAAACAAATCCCGCCTCGGCATAAAACCCGAAGCCCAAACAAGCAAATGAGTAGTAGGATACGAATCCAAATTCGTCAAAGACTCAGGCAAAAGCATATCAAGGTGGAACAATTCGGATACGAAATCCAGAATGAAACAATAAAGGAGCCCTGGCAGCCTAAAGACCATAAAGGCGCCTCGGCAGCCTAGAGACCTCTAAACCCAGAAAGAAGGGCTGAAGTACGACGGACGCATCAAGTCCGTGCAGAACTCACAAGCCGTCGGGTGTCAGTTGACGGTAATGGTGAATGCATAAAGATCCCGACCCCGAAGTTGAGCAAGCTCCTTGATATCACCTCGGATCCTTGAGGCATACCTCGGATCTTTGAGCAAAGGGCATCGGTAACCGGGGTCAATATGACACAACCCGGCACTGCGTGGTGGATAGGCAAAAAGGTAAGATTCACAGCGATCTAGCCCAAGCAACTGGATTTGAAAGATTCCGACCCCAAAGTTAGACAAACCACCTCGACGTTACCCTGGATCTTTGAGACATTACCTCGGATCCTTGGGTAGACGACTTTGATAGCCGAAATCAACACTTGGATTCAAATGCAGGCGAACCGTCTCGGCACTACTTAGGACCTTTGAGACAAGACCTCGGATCTTCGAAGTAAGCCGCCTTGACAGCCAGTATTAAGGTAAACCAACTTAACGACATAAAGCCCACGACAGCAAAGCTCAGTTGGTAAAACTGACTGGGGGCAAGATACATCCCGGCAGCTCAGAAGCCTGAACTACCAGGCTGGGGGGCAACGGTTACGGACCTGGATAAGGCCCGTATTCATTATATGGCCCAACAAGGAGTATATTGCATATCAGGATCTACCTACAATCTAGGAGGATCCTATCTTATCTACAATCCAGGCATATCTAAATCTATATCAGGTAGTTACGATATTAGGGCCTCGGATCACAGGCCCAAGTCATATCAACCTAAGGTACACTCTATAAATAAGAGGTAAAACTTAAAGGTACGTACGCTTTCTCTGGCTATTTACATACAATCACATAGAGCACACACCCCACCCCTTTTGCGTGTGTTCGAACTACATGGACTTTGATCCCTTCAAAGGGTACATAGGCTCTACGCTTGACAACCTAATCAAGTCCAATAACTCTTGTTCTCAGAACAGAACAATAATATTATTATATATAGTATTTAATTTATTTGATAAATTAAATAACTATAATTAAATCTGAGATATTGGATCCTCGGATGGGATTCGTAAAAGTTTTTAATTCCGCTGCGTGTACGGATCCCAATAGTGGCATCAGAGCCAAATCAACCTTGCGTTTAAATTAGGTTTTTCGTGTGTTTATATATGTGATATATATGATGAAACCGAATTTATGTATGTGTTTAAATCGATATTTGATTAATTGAATCTTGTATGCATTTAAACATAAGTTCACATTAGGGTTTCTACGGAATGCTAGTCGGATATTACGACTGTCTCTGAATTGTTCAGATCGGATTGTGTGGCTGATTCGTGTGGATCTGAAGCGTTCAGATCCGACGTCGATCAGGACGCTAAGTTTGGAAGCGACGCGTACGTTCACGCATAAGTCACGTTCTGAAAAGTTCGGAGACGCTGATCATGCTGGGATGTTAACGTTGGGGTCGAACACGCTCGAACTCACAAGGGACGTTAGGGTTCGTCCTTTAACTATGTTTTTCTAAGCTGTCCAGATTCAACGATGGTCACGTTCAACTTGACCATGTTCAAACGTTTAGATCGACACGTTAAGGACGACTTTTCGTGCACTCGTAGGTCATGATCGGACAACGCCTCTTGGGACCACCGTGGCTAGCTGTTCGTAGCGCGAGAATTCAAATTATGATATTATTAATATAATATGAACTCGATAATTTAATCATAATATTTTTATTTCATAAGAGTATGAATTAATATATGATGTGATTTACCTTTCAAATATTGTTTGGGTATGGTGAACAATGTGGCTCTAGAGTTTTACAAGTGTTGTAAATTTAAATATGGCCTGCGTGCCATGCCTCTCTCTAAATATTCTTGATGTACACTCTCTTCTCATCCTACTCCCCTCGTATGTGAAACGAGGTTTCTCCTATGTATTTCTCTTTTCTTATTTAGAGAAGTCCCCTCATTGGCTTGAGAGGATTTTAGGTTAGGTGAGCTATGTTATGTCACGGTTTTTAATTATGTTTTGATTTGATCACTGCATGATTAATTTAGAGTTTATATGAAATACAATTGTGATTGAATTCATATAAGTAGAATTAATATGATTAATTAGATTATATCAAATAACACCCTCTAAATAAAATCTTAAGTCGTAATGACATCAATAATGAATAATTGTCCAAACGTAATGCATGCTCTCCATTCCGCTTTACTGTGATCTGTTAACACCTAATACTACTTATCAACGAACATAATAAATAATAGGAAATTTGGGGTGTTACACTATGCACAACCTTTCAATGATAAATAGGGTGGCCTCGAAGAGTTTAATGTAGTTAGGGAAGGGGAAAATGCATGAGAGAGAAACGTAAACAAAGTTATGTAATGCTTGCTTTTTATATATGGTTCATTCTAATACTTGTTATTCATTCCCTTTTTTTTTATAAGCCATGCACAAAAAAGCATAACACCTAAAGGTTATCTTGACAAGTGTGTATTACTGACAAAATGAAATAAATAGATATTAAACAGAAATTACTGCCAGTGAAATTGCAATAAAAAAACTTAGATATAATCCTAATATAAACATTCGAAAAAGAAAGGAATAGCGTCAAGATTTCCTGTTAAACGATAATAAGCCCTAGAGAGGAATCTTTAGGAAGGTGTATAAAACATTTGTTGATGCAGTAAATTAATGACCAATTGATGCTGATAGTTTAATTGATGCAACCAAGAATTTCGATTTCAAAATAGAGCAACACGAAGACACTTGTAATGGAAGGTACGTAATTCCTGGAATGGTATGATTCTGCCATGGAAACTCCTTAATGGGAGGGCATTATTGATGACAAATAATTCTATGACAATAACGCTTCCCAATCTCTTTATATTTATGGAATGTAATGCCCCAGCCATCATCATTTATCAGTACACAATAATCTACTGTACTATTTAGAATGCTAGGGCAAGCCACAGAAATAGAGAATGCTAGGTTGGTGAAATTAACTGTCTGTTGGATTTCCTTATTCAGTGCAACTTGATGCAAGGCTTAGTTTTGCTTTCTCCAAATAAAATTCAAAGGCAAATCACGAAGGAGGATACTCTCCTTTTCCCTTCTCATTATCTTATCATAATCTCATCTTCACCAATGTTGTCAAACTTGTAAGTTTAAGCAAATTCATGAGAAGGATGTAAACTCGAAAACGTAAACTCATAAAAGTTTATCTATATTAATAAATAAAAATAAAAATTATATATATAATAATTAAATTACTAAAAATAGCAACAATTTGATTTAAATATTTTTTAAATCCAAATAACTGAAATAATTTACCATACCTAACATAAAAATGTATACAAAATTCATGTACTAATATAAAGTCATTAAGCATAATTAAATAAAGATAATTATAAATTAAACAAAGATCATCAAATGTTGCAGCAATAACCTTTTTTCTAGTATTTTTTGTTGCGCTGGAAGATATCTTCAATTCAATATACTACCTAATTAATAAACAAAAAGAAGAAATTCTCAAAATAATAGGAAAAAAAACAACTAAAGAAGACATCAATATCACAAGGTTTAAAAAAATAGCTTCACCTTGGTTTTTTGGTTTAAAACAAAGTTATAATATCTGACTGTCAAAAAGAAAAAATTCACGTATTACTATTTTAAGCAAGCTCCCTACCTTTTCATCTTCATTAAAAAAAATAATAATAACGAAATATTAGTTAAAAGCAAGAAAAGGTGAAGGAAAGGACAAATACCTTTACTCATGATCTGCAGCAGCCTTGCAGCGGCTGTACTCTAAAGCTTCTCTTCACAATACACTCAAAGATATTTTAGCCTCACAGTCAAATCTGCACACAAAGCAAGAACAAATTTTAATTAAAAAGAAAAAGAAAGGAAGGGAGTTTATACACCAGGCACAGCAATCACGTGAACAAAGGCACACAACACATACTCACATATCATGAGAAACAAAAATCTGTCATAGTTCAAAACAGTTCAAAACACTTTTCAATTGTTTTGGCTAGGTTTTCTCTCTTTCTTCCCCATCTGTTCTCTCTTCTTATTATTCATCTTCTTTCTACCTCCTTCTCAAAAACCAGCAAGAGCCAGCAAAGCACAATGAAGAACGAAAAACAAAAACAAATTTGGTAAAGAAGGACGATGGGGCAGCGGCACAAGGTCTTCAAGTTTAAAATAGGGCAAGTTGTATATTTATATATTTTTCTTTTTTAACTTTATAGTAGCTTTGGTTTTAAATTTTTCCTTTGAAGATTTTTAGTTTGCTGCCATCCAGATCTTTTACTTCTACTACTCACATCTCTAACTCACTCAACTCAGTTTTGAATCGGTGAGTTCACCAAGTTTGACCGAGTCAAAACCGAGTCCGACCGAGTTTATGTATAGAACGATTCTATAAACGAGTTAACTCGATTTCATTAGCTTCAAAGGTAAACTCGTCAAACTCAGCGATTTGACTCGCGAGTTTGATAACTATGATCTCCACCATTTATATTATAAAATGTATGGTTTAGATTTTATATTTTATAACTTCATTATTATAATATTTTATTAATTAAAATTTTATTTGTATTGTAGTTATAAATTATATAGATTTGGTTTTAAGAGTTTAAATTTGCTTATTAAGGTTTATAGTAATAATTTTATAAAAAATTGAATTTGAACCATTTATTTTTTTAAATTTAACGGTGGGCACGAGATGATGAGAAGAAAACAAAAAAGAGAAAAATGAGAGAAACAGAACCCTAAGAATCACATAATTTACCAAATGAGAATGACCATAATTATTTAGGGTCAGCAAATTTTCTTATAACTAGCTCTTAAATTTAGAAAAAGGGAAATTAACTTGTAACTAATTTAGAACAAGTGTATATTGGAGATAAAATGAATAACTTGTTACTTCTTTTTTTTTTTTTTTATAAGATACACATTTTGGTTGTGAGATGCTTCCTTTTATAAGAGGCACTAAAATGTCATCTTTTTTTTGTTATTTTCCTATTATACCCTTATTCAATTACTCATATTACCATTGTATTTAATTTCCACCCCACATTCTTTATCTTCCACATCAAAAAGGGTATATTTGACACACAGAAAGTTACATGTCTTTATATCTTTAGTGTCTCTAGCTAATTTTAACCAACTTTTTGAACAATGTGATTTGATTAATTGTTTCTTTTAAAAACGAACAGAGGGGCTACTCCCTCCGATCTACAATATAAGTCCCTTTTAGAAGAATAATTTGATCCACAATATAAATCAATTAGTGATTAATTAATACCTATTTATCAATTTTGCCATTGTAATTAATGCTTAAATATATGATTCTTTGTTTTTTATCTCTAAGTTAAAACTTAATCTTATATACTAATAAGTTGTTAGTTGAGGTGGTAAGAGGCCTCACCCTAGAAGGAGGAGAACATAAGTTCAAATCCTGAGAAGTGTACTTGTTGAGAAAAGCAAGCATACTTTTCCCTCTAAATCTCCATGGAAAAACCCTTGGTAAAAATAAAATAAAATAAAAAATAAAAAACTTCATCTTATATAGGTAAAGTTTAAAAAAATAAATCAATTTAAAACATATTAAATCAGTTAACTATCATTTATTTATTCTAATGAACTAGTTGGAGTAAATTATAACATGGAGTGGAGGGATTACTCTTCTAATCTTATTTTTGATTCATTTACAAAATGCTTCATCGATCCAAAAAAACTTTATACACATTAACTTCATCTTAAAATTTAAGTAACTTTTCAACTTCCCCCTACTTAACAAGTACACTTTCCAAGATAATAATAATCTACTTCTCATCCTATTTATAAGACAAAGGAAAAAAAAATTATTTTATTTTATCTAGGAGTCACATGACTCCCGTCAATAAATTTTTCATATTAATGTTAAGTTTTATCCTTCATTGGTTGTGTAGACTTTGTTCTAATTAGGTATATTATGCAGTGTTCAAAAAAAAAAGTTATATTATGCATTAAATATGGGTGAATTTGAAAAGTTGTTAAATTTCAAAGGCAGAGTTAAAGGAGTTTAAGGTTTTCTTGGTTACTGTGAAACACACGGAAAGTGACTTATAAATAAAATCATATGAGTATCAAATAACAAATGGAGGATAAAAGTGTACATTCATGTGTAAAAGTTAATGATATACTCCTTCCATCACTAAATATAAGCTTCAAATTTAAGAGTGAATGATACACTCCTTTTTTTCACTGAATTTAAGAGATGGAGGAGAATGAGCAATAGGTTCTCAATATAAATGTTAATTAAATAAATTTTATGTGAATTTGACGAGTTTTAAGCAATAGACAATAAATTTAAGGGTGTGCATGGTAACATTCCCAGAATGACTTTTTTTTTTAATTTCTGTGCCCTAGAACAAAAATGGATGGGAATTGTGTTTGGTAAATCTGGTTTTTTTTTTTTGCTCCCGGGATGAACCGGTTTATATTTTGTGCTGGGGAATAAAAAAAAAGAAGCTAAAAATTTTGGCTTCTCTATTCCAGGGCAAAAAATCAGAATTTATTTTTCCCTCAATCGAAATAGAAATTTACCCTCGTTCATTATTACCACCGCCCCACCACCAGCGCTGTTGCTGTTGGGATCCGTACACATAGCGGATTAAAATTTTCTACGAATCCCGTCCCCAGGATCACTCAGGTGCGTTTAAATCAAGGTTAAGGAACCCGAATCATACCTTATAGAGAACTCAAAATCATCCGGAGCCGGAGGTTTTCCTTTGATTTTAGCGAACTAGTAGATCAAGAATCTACACAAACCCTTTGCGCACATTGTCTCATGGCGATCAAGAAAATTCAAACTGTAGTGAATTCGTCCGCGTCTCGTTCTCTTTGAACTGGTGGGCTACCTTCTCAATCAGCAGAAGACGACTCTTAGAATCGGCTTCCTTTACTGGTATCCACACGAACAATCCCCGAACACAGCTATGGCAGCGTGCTAGCGCCTCTTGTGCGTCTCCCTCTTTTTCACTCTAGGGTTTCTCGCGGCTTTCTAATACGCTCGACTAAAAGTCCCGTAGGTTTTTCTAAACCCATCGGCGTATTATATTCAAAATTAATCCCCATTAATTTTGAATTTCGAAAAAAAATATTAATTAAATCTATCTAATAGATTTAATCTAATGTATTTATTTAATTCAAATTAAAAGCCTTCTGATTTAATTTATCTCTATAAATTAAATCCGAGAAATGATATCTATCTATTTAATTAAATTTGAGATACAATATCTCAATTTAAATTAAATAGATAATGGTATGTTTATTCGAAAATCAAATGAGATATAATATCTCTATTTGTTTTAGATATTTAATTTATCCGATAAATTAAATATAAAACAAATATCATATAATAATATTATAATCTCCATTAAATAATATTATTATATTATTTTCGAATTTAATATATATATACACACACACATATATATATTTATCCTAGATTAAATTCAGTATTCATTTAATCTCAGATTAATCTGAGATTCAATGAATCTGGACACTTTTATGCGTGTTGGATTATTCTTGTGTGCGACCCTGCAGGCCCATATGAGATTGGCAGTGGGCCAAGACTATATCAGCTCATAAGTCGCAAGCGGCCTCTAGCAAGACATTGCGACTACCCAATTCACACGGGGATCGATGACACGATACTACCTACCGTATAACCATGTCACGTCCCTTTTGTCACGCGATAATTTGGTCAAGGATGAGGCATGGATAACGTCAACTTCCTTTTCTTGACCATTACTTTCTCGATTCTCGAGCAGTCTAATAAGTGAAATGGAAACTCCTTTCCATCACAGTATGGCCATACATTTCTTAGACTCACTCATCGAGGGGCCCAGTATTATCTCTCTACAAATGTGAGGGACAAATTCCATCTTGATCATTCACATTCCCCCGCATGAAAACCACTGATCCCGATCCCAGCCTTTATCATCACTTAGTCAAAGGTGACTTTTGACTAGGTCAAAGACTAATGACTCATCATGTAGGAATCCATGATGATCTCAGGTCATAGGGCGTTGTGACGCGATTATACATGAGATAAGCTTATGACTTAATCCATGCAGCTTTCTCATAGTGGGTCGGTCCAGCACCTTGTACTCTTACAAGTGCCCATGACTTTGATTCGTATCTCCATACCTCATCAAAGTCATACTGGTCTTAACTCATCTTCGCTCCCGCGTAGATGACCGACCAAGGACATTTAAGATAATCTATAAGATATATACAGGGATATAGTTATCACCATAAACATGCGTATGAAATGATAACTTAATGGAGAACAATGACTTGCCCCTAGGGCATAATTTCCAATAGTTGCCACCTCCAACACCACTGCCGCCCCACCGTCACCGCCCCACCATCACCACCACCCCACCACTGCCACCACCACCACCGCCACCACAACCACACCACCGCCACCGCCATCGTCCCACCACCACCACCGCCACCACCCCACCCCCATCGTTGCCACCAACACCGCCCCCGCCACCACCACTGCCTCACCGCCGCCTCCACCAACACCACCGCCGCCGCCGCCACATAATTAATTTTTTGAATATAAAAATTAGTACATAAATAATTTTTTTAGGAAATTTAAATTTAAGTTTATTTGTAAAGTATAATAATTATATTAATTATTAAAGAAAAGGACAAAATGATAAAAATAACTTGTAAATGGAGCTAAATACCCAAGAGGGGGTGAATTGGGTATTATCAAAATTTTTGATAAGTGCTCTGTTTTTAAACAACAAAATCAAGGGTGAACAGAGTAAGGGAAGAAATAGCTGGACACAAGGATTTATACTGGTTCGGTCCTAACAACTTGACCTACATCCAGTCCCCAAACTCTTTGGGATTTTCCGCTATATCAATGATTACACACTCTGCACTTAAGAAGTGATTCTTTCACTGAAACTCACTCCCCCTTACAAGTTTTAATCAATGAACCCAACCACCAAGTCCCCTGACATGTAGTTCTTTACAATAAATGATTGACAATGAAAGAAAACTCTCACTAAGAGTAGATGATGATAGATAAACACTGAAGCTTATGATGTCAAAAGACAAAATACAAGTGACAACTGAAAAGTAGTTGAAAAACTTGAATGCTTATGCGTTTTCAGATGTTGTTGTTGTTGAAGAGACTTGAATGCTGTCCTATTTATACTCAAGAAGCATTAATTGATCGTTGCATCTTCAATTTTACCGTTAAGAGAAGTCTTCAGGTGTTTAGCAAGTAACTTAAGCATCTTCTCTCTCTAAACTCAGCTTAATCCAGCTGGCCAAATAATCTGATTTGTTCTTTTGCAAATTAATCCATTGGAGATGAAGTTCCTTGATGTAGAAAACATTCTTTAATACTTTGCAATCGTGTACAGAAGAATTAGCCAAGTTTGTGCAACTTTCTAAGTAGTGCATTTAATGAACTGAACCACTTTTTGCTTTTCACTTTATCCTTCTATAAACATTCTTTAAATCATCTTAAACTCACTAACAAAGTGGTTAAACATAGCTAAGAATATAGAAGAGTGATAAGAGAAAGTATTAAGATCAAATAAGATGCTTCCACAAATTCGTTAGATTTGATTTTCAAGTCAAGCATTCAATACTCGAGTATGTTCATCAATACTCGAGTTTGTCACTGTGCACTTAACTTAATACTTGAGTATTCATCTTGATACTTGAGTATTCATCTTCCAGAGAGGAATCATCGGGACTTGAACTTTGGACCTTAATGAAAAATAAGGACAATACTCGAGTATACAAATCCATACTCGAGTTTTGAACTTTTGGTAAGAAAATAATTTTAAGTTCTAAAGCCTCAATACTTGAGTATTGCTTTCAATACTTGAGTTTTAAAATCATTGTCACAAGGGTCAGCTCTCTGTATGCCCAATACTCGAGTGTGCAACTCTATACTCGAGTATGCATTCATTTTAAAACTTTGAGAAGTTTTTCTTTGGTCAATACTTGAGTTTTCAAATGAATACTTAAGTATTCAAGGATTTTGAAAAACTTTGAACAAACGATGTCAAGTCAATACTTGAGTTTGCAAAACCAATACTCGAGTTTTCATAAGGTGTAAAACTTTGATGACTCTCTGTATAACCAATACTCGAGTATTCAATTGAATACTTGAGTATTGAAAATTTAAGTCAATGTTGAAATTCTCTCTGTGTTTTCATTACTCGAGTATTCATATCAATACTTGAGTAATGTCTTATGGTGAAAACTTGGAGTGCTCTCTGTAAGTCCAATACTCGAGTATTCATATCAATACTTGAGTATTGTCTCAGGGTGAAAACTTGGAATGCTCTCTGTAAGTCCAATACGAGTATAGCATCTAATACTTGAGTATTGCTTTGTGAAAAAGGATTTGAGCAACTCTCTGTCAAGTCAATACTCGAGTATTGATAGCAAAACTTGAGTTTGTCTTTGACAGTAAGTTTTTACCAAAGACAAAACTCTAAAGTGTGTTTACAATTGTTGATTATCATCAAAACACATAGAAAACTAACATAACTCATTAATCCTTCATCTTCCTCCCCTACTATTTTTTTAACTCCCAAACAAGGGGAGGAAAAATGTGTTACCAAACGTAATTATGATTCTCGGAGTAAAAATAAAATGGGTTAACAAACGTAATTATGATTCTCAGAACTCTTCCAAAGCACAGAATCAGAAAAAACTGTTTCATCTCAAAAATAGTGCTGGGCAACAGAATGGGTGCCATGCACACCCTAAGAGTATCATACTTTAAGTACCCATCTATTTTGCCTCAATTATAAAGATCTTTTTTAAAATTAAAATATATGTTATAAAAACATCACCTCCCTTATATTTTAATATGGTATTTTCATTCACCCAAACCTTTTATTAGTGTGTGTGTGTGTTTTTTTTTTCCGCCCGCCGCCCGGGGGGTTGGTGTGCGCTAAAATGTTTTTTCGCCACCAAGTTTTAATTCTAATAGATTTTTTTAATTTGTGTATGTGTGTGGGCTAAACTGTTTTTATACCACTAAGTTTTAATTCTAGTAGATTTTCTTAAAACTTTCTAATATGTTTAATTTACTAAGATTGAGATTATAAATTTGTAATTTTAATTTTTCACCATATTTACTAAGATTGAGATTATAAATTTGTAATTTTAGTTTTTCACCATATTTATTTATTTTTACTTTTTTAAATCACTAAAAATATATACCAAACACATTTTTCTATTAAATATAATAAATTATATAGGTTTGAGAGATTGTATAAATAATTTAAATTTATAATTTCATATTTTTTCTACAAACATTTAAGAAACTTAATTGAATTTTAAAAAATTTGTAGTAATATTTACAAGCTGTCAATTAAACTTTAGGATTTAGTATAATGGGTAAATTAGTAAATAAATTTTATTTTTTTATATAAATTTAAATTAAGAAATATTTACAAGTTAAGTGTTTGAAGTTAAGTGTATATTTTTAAAATATAGGAGATGACAATGTAATTAAAGAAAAACAGAAATATGGTTAGAGCATTTTATTCTAAATTTAATATTATGTATAACAATATTGATAATGTACACTCCTTTGAAAATTGGGAATTTTTGTGGATGCTTCCCACTATATGATATAGGGGATAGGATATTATCACTATCATTTTTTGTCACTATCAATGTCACTACCACTTTTTTACTATTATATCAAAATTTTATTTGCCTTTATCATTTCTCTTTCATATTGAGATTCTAATCTAATGGTGAAAAAGTGGTAGTGACATTAGTAGTGACAAAAAATGATAGTGACAATACCCTATCCTATGATATAATACCGTGAAAAATATATCTCTAATAGTATAAATTTTAGGGAAAAATCTCATATAAAGCTACTTAAAGTAGAAAAATTCTAAATTGGGTTGGTAAATTCAGTAAATCGTTAATTGAGTCATTAACCCAATTTAGGATTTTAAAATCTGGGTAAAATAACTTTAATACCCTCCCCTCTCTCCTCATTAATGAGTTTTATTACTCTCTAACTTATGTTTCCCATGTATATATTAAAATTAATTTTAATGCAACAAAATATGATTCATTCAAATATATTAAATATATCATTATAAGAATAAAAACCTATAATATTTTCAGCAAAGAGTTCATTTTATTAGCATGAACAAATTATTTTTTTTTAAGAAAACTCATAATATATGTCACTATAAGAAGGACATATTTTGGTAAATATATTAATTAAGTGTGAATTTTTCTATATTTTTTACACACATATATATATAGGTTTTTTTTTTTGGGAAATTCTTATATTGATGCAAACCGTTTTATGAAATTTTGAGTGCATTTTACATCTTTTTCTGGAATATCCATAGAAGTATATGAAACTTAAATGTCACTTTTTAAAAAAGATAAATAATATTACTAATTTATATTAAAGAATTAAAAATTTAAAATTGAAACATTAATTGTATTACTATCTAAAAACTCACATTTATGTGTTAAGAAAAATTATTCTGATTTAGATTAATATTGGTAAAAATGACTTTTATTTCAATTCAATTTTGTAAGTGAAGTTGGCATGAGATATGCATTTTTTAAAAAAAATATCATTTGATAAAAATAACAACTTTCTCTTTTTTTTTAAAAAAAAACTCACATTTATTTTTTGTCATTAATACAATTAATTGACTTTCAATTAAAATATATTTAATTGATATCAATGATATTATTATGGCATGATATACTTGAATTATTCTTGATTATCCTTTTATATAAAGTCATAAAGCAATAATATTCTTTTAAGAGGGGAGAGAATAAAGGCTGGCAGAAAAGAAAAAGGGGGTATTAAAGTTATTTTACACGAATTTTGAAATCCTAAATTGGGTTGATGACTTAATTAATGATTTGTTGAATTTACCAACCCGATTTTAAATTTTTTTTTATTTTAAGTAGCTTTATATGGGATTTTCCCTAAATTTTACTGCCTATTCCTTAAAACTTGTCAAATTCACACTATCTAGAAAAAGCATCGTGTTTTAAAATTATTAACATACATGACTCGGACCATCATTCCAGGGATCCATAGATTCAGGAATCAAACATTTACTCATTCATATTGCATAAGGTTGACTTGTTAGTTCTCTTATGGTTTTGATGATTGTCAACAACTATAAACATTGAATGAGGTTTTGCTCTTGAGTTTAGAAAACTGTGTATAAGAGCAAACCTAGAGGTTGGCACTGAAACCTCGAGGTTTGACCTTACAGAATGCCTCAAGGTTAAGTGTTTCATGCTTCAAAAAACTTGGTTTCACGAAACAATGTGAAACCTTGAGGTTGGTAAATTAACCTCGAGGTTCAGCATCTTTCAGGAAAACACAAGTTTTGCACCAACACATGAAACCTCAAGGTTAGGTTGAAAACCTCCAGGTTTGTAGTTTGGCGCCTAACTAAATATTTTGAAAAACTATGTGAAACCTCGAGTTTTATTCATCCAGAGAGGTTTTGGCTTTCATCAAGTATGAAAACCTCGAGGTTCAGTTTGAAACCTCGAGGTTTGAAACTTTGTCCTAAAGGTTAAGATTTCATGAAAACACTTAAACCTCGAGTATTGTTTTCCAGCCTCGAGTATTTTGGCATACCGAGAGCAAACAGGTTTTCAAAGGAATGAAAACCTCGAGGTTCAGCTTGAAACCTCGAGGTTGTGTCTCTGGTTCAAAATGTTGGTTTTGCAATGCTTTAGCCAAACCTCGAGTATTGTTTGAAAACCTCGAGGTTATCGGGCTCCAGAAGAAAAAATGAATTTCTAACCAAGTTTCAAACCTCCAGTTTTCTTTTGAAACCTCAAGGTTTATGTTTTACAAAGATTTCTCAAAAGGTTTCTTTACAAAGGAAACCTCGAGGTTCACCAAGAAACCTCGAGGTTATGTGTCTTTGAAACTGAGTTTGCTTGAAATATTCAAGCAAACCTCGAGGATTGTGAGACAAACCTCAAGGTTTCTAGCCGTTACTGCAGTTTCAAATTTGGCAAATCTGTTATACCTTCTTGTTTGATCTCAATGCTTTACATGTTTAATTTATATTGATTCTAGATATGTTTAACCATCCTTTTAGTGAGTTTCAGACAGATTAAAGAAGGATTATTGAGGAATTAGAGCAAAAGCAAAAAGTGTGTCAGAACAATAAATGCTCAGCCCAGAAACTTGCTTCCTTTTGGTTAATCCACTTGTACACGACTGCAAAAGATTAAAAGGAAGATTACTACAACAAGGAACATCCTCTCTAACGGATTTATTACCAGAAAGTCAACTGAGAACCTAGTGACAGCTGGATTATGTATAAACAAGAGAGAGAAGATGCCTAAGCTTGAACCAACTCTCAGCAGATGATCTCTAACGGTTCAATCTTCTTTGCAACAGTCAATTAATGCCCTCTATCTATAAATAGGGTGCATTAACACCTTCACAAGCTGATACACATTCTGAGAGTGAAAATTTATTAAGTGTCATTTATTGTATTCAGCTTTCATTTGTAATAGTATCAATTTGATACTTGTGCTTCAGTGTTCATTTTATCTACTCTGTAAGAGAGTTATTTATGTAAATCATTTACTGTTTGTATTAACTACAAGTCAGGGGACTTGGTAGTTGGGTGTATTGATTACATCTTGTAAGGGGGAGTGAGTTCTAGAGAGAGAACTACTCTGAGTACAGAGATTGTAATCAAGTTTGTAAAGTTAGTGGATTGAAAATCTCAGGTGAGGCTTGGGGACTGGATGTAGGTCAGAGAAAGGACCGAACCAGTATAAGGGTGTGCATGGTAACCATTCTGTTGTCCAGCACTATTTCTGAGATGAAACAGTTTTTTCTGATTCTGTGCTCTAGAAGAGTTCTGAGAATCAGAATTACGTTTGTTAACCCATTTTATTTTTACTCTGAGAATCAGAATTACGTTTGGTAACACATTTTTCCTCCCCTTGTTTGGGAGTTAAAAAAAATAGTAAGGGAGGAAGATGAATGATTAATGAGTTATTTTTACCATTTTGCCCTTTTCTTTAATAATTAATATGATTATTATACTTTACAAATAAACTTAAATTTAAATTTCTTAAAAAAATTATTTATGTAATTTTTATATTCAAAAAATTATTTATGTGGCGACGGCGATGGCGGCAATGGTGGTGGGGTGGTAGCGGTGGCGAGGGCGGTGGTGGTGGGGGCGGTGGTGGTGGTGGTGGCGACGGCGAGGCGTTGGTGGTGGCAGCGGTGGCGGTGTGGTGGTGGCGGTAGTGGTGGTGGTAGGGCGGTGGCGGTGGTGGTGGTGGGGTGGTGGCGGTGGCGCGGTGGCGGTGGCAGCGGTGGTGGTGGGGTGGTGGTGGTGGTGGGGTGGTGGCGATGGCGGTGGTGGCGGTGGTGGCGGTGGGGTAGGGCGATGGCGGTGGTGGTGGTGGTGGCGGTGGTGGTGGTGGTGGGCCAGCGGCGGCGACGACGGTGGTGGTGGGGTGGTGGCGATGGTGGTGGTGGTGGGGTGGTGGTGGTGGGGTGGCGGTGGTGGTGGTGGTGAACGAGGGTAGATTTATGTTTCAATTGAGAAAAAAATAAATTCTGTTTTTTTGCCCTGGAATAGAGAAGCCAAAATTTTTAGCTTCTTTTTTTTACTCCCCAGCATAAAAAATAAACCGGTTCATCCCAGGAGCTAAAAAAAAAACCGGATTTACCAAACACAATTCCCATCCATTTTTGTTCCGGGGCACAGAAATTAAGAAAAAAGTCGTTCTGGGAGTGTTACCATGCACACCCTAAATCGCATTGTGTAAAGCTTCTTCTCTCTACTCCTCTGTTGACCTCTGTTCTTAGTCTCCAAAACAGAGCAAAGTTTTAAATTTTTAAAGATACCCAATTTACCTCCCTCTTAGGTATCTAGCTCCAAATCTTCATGACTTTCCTGCATCATAGTGTAGAGTGTAAGAAAAATGATTTCAATGCATGAATCTTGACAATGTTTCGAATGACATTCTGTGTATTTACTTACAATATCAATTGATGACACGTGATTGTTTTGCATGTTTGGTTGGTTGGAGGCCCCTTCCCATGGAAACCCGGTTCCCTCAAAATAGATGGAATTCAGTTCCATCAGACGCCTTAGAAGTGAGAACTAGAACAGTTCCATGGAACCAAGGTTCTTGGACTATTATATCCTTTAATTTTTAGCAGATTGACAACTTTATCCTCTTTGTTTCTAAGCCTAATCTGTGCCCCCCATCCCACACCTCCTTCAACCACGCCGTCTCCTCTTTCCGTTGGTTCGACCTGGTAGTGGATGCGACAGTGCTTGACTGGCGATGGCTACACGGTGGAGGATGCGATCTGACGATGGATCCGGTCATCTTCGATCTTTGTTTCTCCTTCTCCGTCTCCGGTGTAGGATGCTTCCCGGTTCCATCAGTCCCTTTTCGATTATGATGTTTCTTTGATTTCAGTTTCGATGCCTCAAGAACAACTACCTCCTATTTTATTTGTTCATAATGATTTTTTTTTATTCAGTTTTTTATTCTTTTCCTGCTAGATCTTGCCGCTTATATGATGGGTTTTGATTTTTTTTTCAGTTTTTGATTCATGTAAGTGTTTGTGCGTAACTGGTGCCTTAAGATCTAATACTTGAGATTTTCTTGATCATCGAGTTCAACGCGAATTGAAACATTTTCTCGTGATCATAATTCATCTATATTTCATGAACTTGCGGCTAGGTGGGCTTTCAGAGGCCGTAAGGAGAATGCAAATGGAGCATCAGGGCATCTTGGTCTTTTCACAAATAAGAAAATGCACATCTTTAGAGCACGATTTATCACTTCCTTTCCTTGGCGTTTCACTATATACTCCAAACGATTGTCGCTTATCTGCAGATAGAAGCTGAGCCCGGTGTTCAATTCAAGACTACAAAAAAATGGCTGACCCAACAGCTTTTGCTTCACACGTAACAAGTCCACTCGAGCTACCTGTAAATTCGCTCTTTTTCTGTAAGCTTTTACTCTCTCCTTATGTTCATCGTTTTTATGCTTTTGGGGTACACCAACCCTTCGTATTTGCCGTGCAGGATTTCTGTATTCCTTTCTGAATTTGGCACTGTCTGGTCCTTTTTATGTCACATGCTATTTTTTCTTTTCTGTTATTTTCCATCTACTGGGTTCAGCATATTAATGGCTTATGCTTCTTATAAATATGGAAACGTGTGCTTAGCCGTTGAGGATCATTAACTGTGTCTAGTGAAATTTGTCAGAATGCATGGATTTGTTAGAGAATTTCTTTTTCATTACATGCTTGTCCCCTCCTACCTTAATGGTGTTTACCATCAGAGCTATTTTAGGAGCTTTTGGCAAAATTCATCTGGTTAATTGGTGGTGGATATTGTCTTTTGTTCGTTAATTGGAAAGATAATTGAGGGTGCTATCTTATTTTTTTCCACTGAAAGATAAATTTTTTAGAAGAAAGAAATGCTGTTCCTTCTTGATTTTTTTTGGCGGTTAGTGTTGAGTTAGCCCAGGCTTCCAAATGGGTTGTAAGCTCATTGATTGTTTGTTTCCTTCCAGATGCTTCTTTCTGAATCTGGTGCTGTCTGGTACTGTATATGTTAGTCTTGCTTCTCTGTTGAGTTTCATCTACTAGGATCAACGCATTAATGGCATATGCTTCCTATAAATATGGAAACCTATTTGCTTCAAACGTGTGCTGCAGTAGTATATCATATAATTGTGCCTTGACAGACGGTAATATCTTCGTTTTTAACTATAATGGGTGGTCAAGGCGGAGGAATTATGTAAATATGAAGGTTTTACCCAATGGGTCTATGAATGGGAAGAAACATGTAATAAAGCAAGCTGGTATTGGAACAAATTGTTCTCATGAGGAGGCTGCAGTAAATGAGAAGAGAAGAGATAAAGTGTCATCTGAAGAAGTTATGAGTGTTCTCAAGTCAATTGCAGAGCCTAATGCTGCTCTTTCCTACTTTAAGTCAGTTGCCCAGTTGCCAAATTTTGTGCATACGACTGAAGCATGCAATTACATGCTTGAGTTCTTAAGGATTCACAGGAGGATTGGGGATATGGTTTTTGTCTTTGATTTGATGCAAAAGCGGATTATCAAGAGAAATTTGAGTACATATTTGATCATTTTCAAAGCTCTTTCGGTCAAAGGTGGGATTCGGCAAGCACCATTTGCACTTGGAAAAATGAGGAAAGCTGGGTTTGTTTTGAATGCATATTCATATAACGGACTGATTCATTTGCTGCTACAATCTGGTTCTTGTAGGGGGGCTTTGGAGGTGTACAGAAGAATGGTCGCAGAAGAAATAAAACCGAGCATGAAGACCTACTCAGCACTAATGGTAGCCGTAGGGAAGAGAAGGGATACTGGAACTGTAATGGGTTTATTGGAAGAGATGGTAAGTTTGGGTTTGAGGCCAAATATTTATACATATACTATATGTATTAGGGTGCTTGGGAGAGCTGGGAAAATTGATGATGCCTTTGGGATTTTGAAGAAAATGGAAGATGATGGGTGTGGACCAGATGTTGTCACTTACACAGTTCTAATTGATGCACTTTGTGCTGCAGGGAAACTCGATAGAGCCATGGAGTTATATAATAAGATGAGAACTAGCAGCCATAAACCTGATAAAATAACTTACACTACCTTAATGGACAAGCTCAGTGACTTTGGTGACTTGGATGCAATGAGAAGTCTTTGGAGTGACATGGAAGCTGATGGTTATGCTGCTGACGTTGTTACATACACCATACTTGTTGGTGCTTTATGCAAATCTGGGAATGTTGAACAAGCTTTTGCTATGTTAGACGTCATGGGAACTAAAGGAATATTTCCAAATCTTCATACTTACAACACACTGATCTCTGGACTTCTGCGGTTGAGAAGGTTGGATGAGGCTATAGAGCTTTTCAACAATATGAAATCTTTGGGTGTTGAACCTACAGCCTATACATATGTTCTTTTCATTGACTATTATGGAAAGTCTGGCAATCCTGGAAAAGCTCTTGATACCTATGAAAAAATGAAAAGTAGAGGAATTGTGCCAAGTATAGTAGCCTGTAATGCTTCTTTATACAGTCTTGCTGAAATGGGAAGAATTAAAGAAGCAAAAGAAATATTCAGTGAGATTCAAAATTGTGGCCTTGTTCCAGATTCTGTAACCTATAATATGATGATGAAGTGCTATAGCAAAGTGGGGCAAATAGATGAAGCCTTAAAGCTTCTGGTTGAGATGATGGGCAATCGGTGCGAGCCTGATGTAATTATAGTCAATTCTTTAATTGACACACTTTACAAGGCTGATCGGGTTGATGAGGCATGGGAAATGTTTGGGCGAATGAAGGATATGAAGCTTGCTCCCACAGTTGTGACATACAATACTTTACTTGCAGGCTTGGGGAAAGAGGGAAAGCTTCAAAAGGTGCTTGAATTGTTCGAGAGTATGACAGAATGTGGATGTCCCCCAAATACAGTAACTTATAACACACTCCTTGATTGTCTTTGCAAGAATGATGCAGTTGATATGGCCTTGAAGATGCTATATAAGATGACAATGACGAATTGCTTTCCTGATGTTCTGACTTATAACACCATCATCTATGGTCTGATCATTGAAGATAGAACTGATGATGCATTCTGGTTTTACCATCAGATGAAGAAATTTCTCTACCCTGACCAAGTAACTTTATGCACCCTCCTTCCCGGTGTTATGAGGCTTGGGAGGGTTGAGGATGCTGTTAAGATTGTCATGGAATTCACACACAAGGTTGGTTTACAGACAGGGAGGCAATTCTGGGAAGAATTAATGGATGGCATTCTAATTCAAACTAAATTAGAAAATGCCATTTTGTTTGCTGAAAAATTGGCACACAATTCGACTTGCCAAAATGACTCTATAGTTTTACCACTAATTAGAGTATTGTGTAAGCGAAACAAGGCCACAGATGCTCAAAATGTATTTGACAAATTCACAAAGACCTTGGGAATTCACCCAACATTGGAAACATATAATTGCTTGATGGATGGGCTTCTGAGATGTAATATCAATGAAAGAGCCTGGGATCTCTATGCGGAGATGAAAAATATTGGTTGTGGCCCAGATATTTTTACCTACAACTTGTTGCTTGATGCTCTTGGGAAATCTAGGAAGATTGATGAGCTTTTTGAGCTGCACAAGGAGATGCTCTTGAGGGGATGCAAGCCGAATGCAATCACCCATAATATTATCATTTCTGCCCTTGTGAAATGTAATAGCTTAAACAAGGCATTAGATATATACTACGATCTCATAAGTGCTGATTTCTCTCCCACTCCTTGTACATATGGTCCTCTTATAGATGGTCTTCTGAAGGATGGAAGGTTGGAGGAAGCAATGCAACTCTTCGAGGATATGTCAGACTACCAATGTGAGCCAAATTGTGCAATTTACAATATTCTTATCAATGGATTTGGGAAAGCAGGTGAAATTGAAACAGCTTGTGATCTGTTCAGAAGGATGGTTAAGGAAGGAATAAGGCCGGATTTGAAGTCTTACACCATTCTTGTAGAGTGCCTGTGCATGGCAGGTAGAATCGATGATGCTCTGCACTACTTTGAGGAACTAAAGCTAACTGGCCTTGATCCTGATGTAGTTTCCTACAGCCTTATCATCAATGGTCTTGGAAGATCGCGTAGGTTGGAGGATGCTCTTTCCCTTTTTAATGAAATGAAGAGTAGGGGCATCACTCCTGATCTTTATTCTTACAATTCACTGATTCTTAATCTCGGGATAGTCGGTATGGTGGACCAGGCTGGAAATATGTACGAAGAACTACTACAGGCGGGTCTTGAACCTAATGTCTTCACTTATAATGCTCTCATTCGAGGATATAGCATCTCAGGCAATTCAGACCGAGCTTTTGCCGTGTACAAGAAGATGATGGTCGGGGGATGCAGCCCCAACTCGGCAACATTTGCTCAGCTTCCTAATCGCACTGACTAAACTTCTTATCACATGGATCTCAGCTGTAATTATGTCTCTCTATGATGGGGCCATCTGAGGTAACTATACCTTCCCAATTTTCTTGGAGACCCAATATCATTTGAATGATATTGCATTCAAGAAGCTTATAATTGTTGTAGTCCCGGCCATTATGACTTCTTGCCTCAACAATCTCAAGGACCCTATATGATTTGTCAGACTATTGCTTCATTCTGGCAAGGTCTCAACAATTTAAAGTACTCGTCAATCAAATTGAATTGTGAGTATTCAGTATTCAACCCTTGTAGAATACATAAATACTACCTCCACTCCCAAATATAAGACTCGGTTGGTTTTTTTTTTTTTTAAAAAAAAAGATTAAGGAAGCTAAATTACTTTAAAGTATGTATATTTATCGTTTTTTTTCCCAAACTAATTTGTTTAACTTGTAAATTGGTATATAATTTTATCATATACAAACATATGATATGATTAAGTAACTTATTTATTTCCTTAATTTCTCTAGAAAAGGTCAACTAGGCCTTATAATTAGAGCATAGTAATACAATGCCTACCAATAGAAAATAAGTTTGAAATTGTTTCTATTCAAACAGTTATTTTGGTGATTGCTGTTGGCCTACGCTCCCAATCCATGTAAATGCAGCATTCATCTTACGTACTGACCAATAAGTACAGCCTTTTAAGCTCTTTGCTGCCCTTCTCTGTGGCTACTTCAGATGAACTATTTGTAAACAATACTATACTTGTTCCAAATAGCATGTAATTAGAGAATTGTAGAGTTGAATGGACAATCTTGGGCTACTTACAGTATGTTATTCTCTTTCTTTGGTAGTGGTTTGTTCCTTAAATCCCACGTGTCATTATTACCTTGAGTATTATCAGTTATAGTGTCGTGCTTTTGCCCTGTTGCTAATGTCAGGTATCTTCATATAAAATTCTTGGGCCAAAAAAAAAAAAAAAAACCTTAAAGTTAGTGTCTTTGTTCAATTATCTTTTACCCTTAATTTTTTTTCCTTCCTCATAAAAAATATTATGATATTCCAAGGGTCAAAGTCAAATGAAATTAGAAATATGAAAGAGTGCGAATGTGTCAGTAAGAGTTCAAAATTACTTAAGATTAGAAATGTTGTAGAAACATAGACCTGTTTGGCACGCTAGAATTGGATAGATAGAAATGGAATTAAAATCTATGATAGTTGTTTGTTTGGTTTGCATGATTTGATTTCCATGTCATGGAGGCCATGTTTCCCCCTAAAATGTCTCAATTATGAAATGGGTCAAGGTGCAAATTTGTCAACTAACTATTACCTGAGGAGCGTCTAGGCCAAATAACTATTGAGGGGACCAAAATTGCCAATCAACAATTAAAAAGTGGAAAAAAAAAAAACATAATTTGGACCAGATTCGCCAACGAACTATTACCCCGTTACTGTCTTGGTGTCTCTGTCTTTCATTGACTGTCATAGTGTCAGCGACGTTGGCATTTCCAAAGCTTTTATTGTTGCTGGGTGTTCCACTCACCCTCTTGAACTCATCCAGTAGTCCACAGCATTCGACTGACACGCACCTTGGTTCCATCCCTCCGATGCCACAAGCAGCAACCGCTGCTGCCACAATGCCTGTTCCCATGGGTCCCATCTCTGTTGATGTTTTCTTTTTCTAACAAGAAGGCTTAATCGCTCTTTTCTCTAGCGTTTTTGCTACCGTCCTACACTAGTGCCTCATATTTTAACTTAATTGTGATAGTTGTTTTTTTAAAAAATAGTTATTTGGTGTTTTTTTTCACTTTTAATAGTTATTTGGTGTTTTTTTTCACTTTTTAATTGTTGATTGGTAATTTTGGTCCCCTCAATAGTTATTTGGCCCAGACGCTCCTCAGGTAATAGTTGGTTGGCAAATCTACACGTTCACCCTTATGAAATTTTTGGAAACTTTTACCCACATTAAAACCCTAAACCCCATCTATCCATTTCCCTCCATTACCCTCCTCTATGCTTTCAACCTCCTCACTTACTGGCGGTGGCAACGGCAATAGCGACCTATGCTCACTCGTATGCGGCGATGATGACCTCTTCACTCCAGATTTGGGTTTCTATCGTCCTCCATTTTCACGCCCCTTCCTCTTTCTTTCCAGAAAGCTTTACCCTCACCACCGTCGATGACCCATGTGCGGTGAAAACTCCAGTGAGGGCAGAATCGAGTCTCCTCTTCACCGTACTCATTATTCTCTATGCGAGCACGTCTTGAAGGAGATGGGAACCCAGTTCCGTGACGACCACGAGCTCGATTGATTGAACAAGGCCGTCACAAGCTTCAATCTTCAATCGGCCATGATGGCGGAGGAATGGTGTCAATGACGGTGGAAGCATGATGAGTGAGGCTAAGCATGTCTTTTGCACAGTTTCTACTTCAAGATCTAGTCTGTTTTCTTCCGATTCAAGTTTATGCATGTTCTCAACATATTGGTGATATTGATGTTTGATTCTTTTGTTAAGTTTGATTTTCCATATTATTTGTCGATAGTTGTATGTATGGTGGCTGATTGGTTTTGAAGAGTGGAGCTTCGACGGTAGATGCTCCTGGAGGATGGAGCTTCATCAATGGAGGTGGCAAAGATGGGCTTTTTTTTTTTTTAACGAATAGATGGGTCCTTAGTAAGTTTGGATTAAAAAAAATTATGAAGGGTGTGGACTTTTAACACAAACAATGCATATTTTAATTTAAATACCAAACACACTTTTAAATCCCATTTAAACTTTTATATCTATATCCATTTTCATCAAAATCAATTCCAATGTATCAAACGGATTTTTAGTTTTTTTTTTTTTTTTGGTTACAAGGCGAGGGGAGGGGGGATTTGAACACGAGACCTGAGGGGAGATATAAGGCATCTCAATACCACCAGCTGTGCCACTGCACCGTTGTCCTCGGTGGTAACGGATTTTTAGTTTTAACACTGTTTAGTTCACTTGGTTATCAAGAGAAAACCCAAGAAATTGGAAACAGATTATTTTAGAAGTGCATCCCTCAGCGTCTCTCAATATCGTTTCATCTTGTCCAATTTTTGATCCAAACATCTAGAGAGAGACATGTCATCTACCTTTAAAATAGTAATTTTCATCGCTTGCAGTTTTTTTAAATAGATGATGTGTCTCTTTTTAGGCACTTGGATCAATTTGTGGACGAGTAAGATGAAAAGCTATTGAAAAACACTGAGGGATGCGCTTCTAAGAGCATCCGAATCCCAAGAAGTCTTAACCGACAATCACCAAACTTCTGGCTTTCTAATATGTAACATCTGATATTTTTCCTCTTTTTTCAAGTATTTAAATTTTTAATGCGAATGTGTAACAAAATTCTCATTGCAAGAATGAGGAAAGTTTAGTATGCACTAAGATAGAAAATTGAGCTAATGAAAGGGCAAAAGAGGTGTATTTATAACTGTTACGGACTGGCCCAACAGATCCATATCCGGACCTCGGCCCAACAACACCCGGAACAGAACCTGCGCTATAACGGGTAAGGATCTGGAATCCCACTGATTTAGGATCTCATTAAAGGAGATCCTCCCCCATCATGATCCCAACCAATTAGCCCTTGATTCCTCTATCACGGATATCGGTCATTACTGCAGAGATACTCGCATCAAACTCCTCTATAAATAGAAGGAAACCCTAAACAGGTGCACACGTTCTATCTCATGCTCTATTTACCTTCTGTGACACAGAGCGCACACCCCACTCCCCTGGCTTCACGCCTCCAAGTTTACTGCGAACTACGTGGACTTTGATCCCTTCAAAGGGTACGTAGGCTCTAGGCTTGACAACCTAGTCAAGTCCAATCTTTCTGTGTTCTTAAGACAGAACAATAACTAACTAGAGCATTTATGCATTTTAATTACTCGGTTTTTAATTCCTTTCGTTAACCAGTGCCATAAATCATCATAGTTGTCAATGGTTAGAAACTGACATATTTAATCAACGTAGTGACTCATCAACAATCATATTTCTTTGCCCATAAAAAGGCAATAAGTGGTGTGTGGTCTGTTCACCAAGGTCATTTGTATACTTATCTCTATCATATTTCTTGAATTATAGTATTGTTATATTTTTGGGAAAAAATTAATGAGGTTATAAGGAAGAGAAAAAATATCAAAAAAGTCTTAAGTGTAATGACTTTTTTTTATATTAATTATGGAATTTTAATATCAAAAAAGTTTTGTTATAAAAATGGTTTTTCATATGTTAAAATGGCTTTTCCTATTGTAGAAATTTTCCTATGAAAACATTGTTGTTAAAATGGCTTTTCATGTTGTCAAAATAGTTTTTCTTGTTGTTAAAATTTTTTTGAGTTTTTCTTCCCGCGTGTAAGATTTTAAAAACTTGGAAAATTTTTAGTAATAGAAAAAGCTATTTTAACAACATAAAAAGACATTTTTGTAATAATATTTTCATAAGGAATTTTAACAACAAGAAAACTATTTTAACAACATAAAAACCATTTTGACAACTAGACTTTTTTGATATTGGAATTCCGTAATTAATAAAAAAAAATCCCTAGAGAGTTTTTAGATAAGGGGTTTAGAGTTGAGATTTTTTTATTTTTTATTTTTTTGACCTCAGTGATATTTTCCCTATATTTTTATTGTTTTGTCACCCTATTTTATGCCAGAATAGTTTATTCACCCTGTCCAATTCCTTCCACGCCCATCGAGGCCCAAACTCTAAAATAGTATGGTTTTGGGCCCATGAGCAAACGGTGGTTGCTGAATTGTGGGTCCCCAAAAAAATAATGGGCTATTAAACTGATTTCTTTCACTGATTGGCGTGATTTTTTGTTTTAAAAAGAACTAATTTTTGTATCAAAAAAAAAAAGAACTAATTTAGCTTATTCTTTTTTGTTATTAAAAGAAAATTTATTAAATATATAAAACGAGTTACATAAAAAACCTAGATCTACTTGGGGTTCAGAAGACTAGCCTAATAAGTATCAGATAGATCATATGTCCAGTCCACTCTACAAAAATAGAAAGAAATCAAAAACAAAACAAACAACAAGCTTGAAGATGGAAGAGCCATGGGTACTATTGTATTTGAGCTCAACACCAGGTTCAGTAGCTAAAGGTTGAAGGATTGGTTGAATTCTCGATCCAATATTCTTTTTTGGTTGCCCACCCGGTTCACCGGGGCTTCACCTCGACTAGTCTGGATCCGACCCGCGTCGCGTACTTAGCTATGGTGGGAAAATCTCCCAACTGGAGTTCTTTGCATTCACAAGGCACTCGAACCAATATAATAAACTGGAAAGCAATCCCTCAAAAAGGACTCTCGTAGAAGTTGAAATATCACATAAAATGATGAAACTTAAAATATATAGAGATCCAAAGTAAATGTTAACAAAGCTGCCTTGAGATAGCCAAACCAATAGAGAAGACCAAATCCGTAGATGTTAACTTGACAAACTTCCAAATCCCCAAACTGATACATAAACATCCTCAAACAACCAACAAACAGGAATAAATCATATCACACATAAAACAAGCAAATAGACAAAAAAAAAAAAGGACACGAAAAACAAAGAGATGCAACAATGCGGGATGAACCTCTAAATAGCTGTTAATGAACCTAGAGGTACCTGATAGTATCATTCACATATGCGAAGCTTTTGCCAAAAAGCCCCATGAAAAGCCAGAATAGAAGTTTTATTCAATTGAGAATTGAGATACCACTTTTTGTGAAATATTTTATAAATAGTATTACATAAAATAAATATAGATATTTTATTAATTTATGAAAATTTTGAATCATTAACACTTTTGTAGGGGGCAAAATTTATAAATAAATATTAATTACTCTCTAACTAGTGAGTTATATTAAAAAATATTTTTAGAAGTAACTTATATTGTACTAACATTTTATTAGCAAAGAATAAAATATATTCCCCACTTTTACCAGCAACCTTAACTTGCCAAGAAGAATTGCAAGATCAACCCACTTAGAATAACTCATGCTAACTTGCCATATGCTTCTTAAAATATATTCCCCACTTTTACCAGCAATCCTGGGTCCTTCATACTCATTCTTGAGCAGACATTGGATGGCATATCTATGGAAGGCGACGAAGTGGAGAGGATACTTCCAGAATATTCTGGGGAGGTCATCAGGCAATCTAAAGAAGCCACTGGCGAGTATTATGAGGCCTTGAAGACCAGCACCTGTTATGATTCCCATGAGGAAGTTAGGGACAATGCTGGCCACTATCATCATGAGGCTTTCAACTAGCATTAGACATGAAAAGAGGACAATGCAAAAGAAGATGAAGTGTTCAGCAGTTTTTTGAAGGCCTGGGAGGTAATAGGCTATGACTCCAGGAATGAGAGTGACAAGTAATAGGTATGGGATTGAAGATAAGGTGTTTCCTATCACATAAGCTGTCACTCCATAGTGTCCATTTAGCCTTTCCCTTTGAAATACCTGCATCATCAGTAAAAATGAAGATCTTTATATCCTTGTTAGGTTTTAGTGAATTAAGTACTTGTATATATTAATTTTTGTCTTTCCATCAAAATAGTTTAAGATAATTTTGATAACATCTACTTCAAAGCTATATATATATATATACACACGCACACCTTTAATTCATCTTCTAATTAATCAATATAAGACACAATATATTCTAATAAAAAAGGGTGGCTAAGTGCATAAGGCTTCCACCATATAGGGTCTTGGTAGGAATAAATTCACGTAACCTTACCTTCAGAAGTAAAAAGAAAGAGACTGTTTTCAAGATTTGAACCCCTGATCTCTAAATCACATGATAGATACCTTATTTTTGCTAGAGACTCATGTTTTACTTCTTAATACTACCTCCGGTCCTAAATATAAGATTAGTTGATCTTTTTGAGGAGGTTAAGGAAGTTAATAGGGTGAGAGTCATTGGAATCAACATTATATCTTAACCAAAAAGCTCAAGGCCTCGTATGGATCATTTGAATTGAGGAGCGAGAGGAATATATATACCTTCATATCTTCAACGAAGGAGGGGAATCCACCAATGGTCATGAAAGTTATTAAAGAAAAAACAATCGCAAGAAGTGAACCCCTATCCTAAAGGTGCCAGACTGGGTTCAAATCATTCAAGGAAGATTTGTAGATATTTTATGTATGTTTGAAATTTATAACCAAGATTTGTAATATATATCTTACCAGTACAGTACACTATGCCCAAACCGAATGTATGCTCTATTGCATAATTTACTCTGATACATGTTGTTAAGTAATATAATTAAGAATTAAGAGATATCACACTACCTGCCACCCGAAAGGGCGAGGCCGACAGGGGTGTAACATTTTTTTTTTGGGCCATAAGATAGGTTAATGTATTTGTATAATGGATATATGATAATACGGGAAATTATGTGGTTGTTAAACTTAAAAGTTAAGATGCTGTTTTTAACGCGTCAATGAGCTTCATATTCATTTGATCTTTCCACAATTTGGAACTTTTGAGTTTTGTCGAACCAAATGTTAGACGATAAAAAAGGAAAAAACCCTCACTTTCATAGATGATGACAACATATTGGAATTAGACGAAGTAGCTCTTGAATATACTACATCAAAAAAGTGGTTCATGAGGAAATATGAAGGATCAGTCAAAGTATTGATATTTTTCCTTTTCCTTTTTGGATAGAGTTTGATACCGTATTTGATAATAAAAATTGATACCTTGCGTTCGTGCGACCGCGCAAGATGTTATCAAGGGCAGTGCTTAGTTTACTACGTGAAATTTTACAAATGTTATTAAATATATTACTGAAGTTGTAGAGATTTATGTCTTTTTAAAATATGTTATTTATGTCCCTCACTGAAATATGTTATTGAACAGGCATAACACAACATTTCGCCACCCCCAAGATCCTCAATTTTGCCCAAACTCCAATCATCCTATGGAATATGTCCTGTAGAAGATATGGAGACTTTGGAACAATTTGAAAATTTTGGTTTTCTGATCTTTCTAGAAAATTTTATATAGAAGCCACATGAATTGCACATGCTATTTTTTTGGTCCAAAACATGATAAAATGAAAACGATCGTCATGACATGAAAGCTTTGAAAAGACATCAATTAATGACATATACTTACCTACTTTGCTTCATCAACTAAATTGCCAACTACATTGTTTAGCTTTCCCATCCTGTGTCAATGTGACAATACATACATACATACAGGAGTCGCTTAATCAGAATAAAATATGCATTGGTTTAGAGTTTAATTTGAGCATGCATGAGCTCCTTCCACTTGATCACTCCCAGCATTTTCACCCAAACGAGATCAAAGCATAAATTAATACTCCCTCCGGTCCTAATTATAAGACATAGTTGACTTTTTTGGAGAAATTAAGGAAGCTAATTAAATTAACTTAGAGTATTTTTCTTTTTATTTTTTTCTTCAAAGTAATTAGTTTGACTCACATACTAATATATAATCTAAAGATATACAACATATAAAATGATTAAGTAACTTATTTAGCTTCCTTAATCTCTCCAAACAAAGTCAACTATGCCTTATAATTAGGACCGGAGGTAGTATATGCTTAAGGTGTAAGAATGCTTATAAACTTCTATAAATGGAATAATAATGCTAACTATATTAACTAAGTCAATCGTCTTAAATTTTGATTTTGTCGACTCCATGATAATTATTTTTAAATAAGAGTTAAGATGCAAATTTACTTATAAACTTTTTACAAAAGTGAACCTGGTTCCATAAATTTTTCTCATATGTAAAAATATCTTCTTAGTTATATACATCAAAGGTCCATCACTTTTTATTTTTATGGGTCTCATGTATATCCAATTGTCAAACTTTAGAAATCTGTGTTGAGTCACCATAGTTAAATCTCTCTCTCTCTTCCATGACTGTTTCCACCGCGTCCACTCACTCTCATCCTTTTTTTCTCTCTCTTTTTCACTTGTAAATCTGTCAAACTAGATACAACTTTCAAAACAAATAAGAGATAAGAAGCTTATCGGGCTAAGGAGAAACTAATGATTCGGGGCAAAATACTACTATTGCAAGTGCACAAAGAAGGATTGGGGGGTAGAGAGAGAGTGAGAGAGAGATGGAGCCAAGAGAAACAGAGACGAGCTTTGGCATATGAATAGCTTTCTTTGAAAATCCTTAACCTAAAGTAATCGTGACACAACACAAAAATTACTAAAGGTTGACACTTAGACACCTAAGGACCCACACAAATAAAAAGTGATGTACGTTTGGTGTAGATAATAAAAAATGGTTTTTTCACCCCACTAAAAAGTTCATAATATTTTTGTGCCTAAGAAAAATTTATGATCTTAGCTACACTTTTGTGAAAAGTTTATAGGTAAATTGCCCGTTAGCCCTAAAAGTAATTAGTGCGAGTTCCATAAAACTAAAAGTTAACAGATATTTACATTAATTAAGGGAGTTGACATTTTTGCCTCAATTAGTAAAGTTCATAGGCATTTTTATACCCAGATAATATATATAGTGTTAGGCGTACAAATAAAAAAAATGCATAGATATTTTTACACCTTAACCCATTAATATATAATAATCAATATACTCATATCATATAAGGACGAAATTCTAACATCTTCATTTTTCCCTTCCTCCCATGGGCAACAATAGTGGATGGAGTGGAGAGATCAAACAGAGACAGACTATTGAGGAAGTAAGGGTAACTAATGTCTTTTCCATGTCAAAAGGCCTATGAAGATGTTGAAAGCCGTGTGGAGTGGGGTTATAGAAGATTGGAAGACAGGCATCTCACTCTCACATCTACTCTTCCCCGTCCAGGCCTGAAAATCACATTAGGGCATGACTCTAGTCAAGTTGATTTTGTAACAATTGTGATTAAGTGGCATATGAATTAGTTTGAAAAAGTGTTTTTGTACCTTGCGTGACAAAACTCTTGACACATTTATTTAGTCTCTGTAGAATCTTATTGAATACTATTATAAGGTCTTATTTGTTATAAAGAAGATTTGGGGAAGGAAAGGAAAGACAAGGAATATAATGGAAAGGAAAGGAAGATTTGAAAGATGAGGGAAGATAATTTGAGTTGTTTGGTAGGAAGAAAATGAAGAGGTGGTAGTTAGTAAAGAATTAGGAAATATCTATTTTACCCTTAAAAGAAATTAATGCAAAATAAAAAAAGAAAAATATTTTTTAAAAATATATTCTTATTAAGTTCGAACTCATGAAAAAAAATTAAAAATCGTCAAATTCAAACTTTCCCGCTAAATTTGAACTTTCCCACCAAGTTAAAACTTCCCGCCAAATTTAAATTTCAGGGGTAAATCTATCAAAAAGATACTTTCTTAGGAAGATTACAGTTTTCCTTCCGGCCATTTTCAGATGGAAACCATCTTCCTTCAAATAAGGGAAGATGAGTACTTACTGGAAGATGCTGACTGGACTTTCTCTATACCAAACATCCCAAATCCATGAAAAAATTGGGATTTTCCCTTTCCTCCCCCACAAATTCTTTATAACAAAAGAGAACAAGGACCTTCCCGTATGAAAGAGAACGAGGATCACCGGCCATCAGTTCTGTCAAAGTTGCCAATGCTGCCAAGTGGCAACTATCCTTGGTCGCCAATCTTAAATATCCCGCCCTTTGCTTAATCTAATTTTGTTTTTTACCCTTTTGGTTTCAGAAAGTGGGTGTCGTATTTATCTGCTCTGGGGATTGGCACTGATGCTAGAAATTACTCCTCTTCCTTCCGCCCCACAAACAGTCAAACACCCATTCCTCCTCCTTATCTCTACTATCCTCCCTCCTCTACTTTTTTTTTTTTTTTAAATATATATTTTGGAATTTTCCCCACTGCATCTCGAACCCGAGACTTTCTAGTGTTTCATTAACTTTCACACCAGAAAGCCACGTGAGAGAGCAGTTACTTTTTTATATATTAAATTAAGGGAAAATTCATTTAGGTTGTAAGGGACCAAGAAAATGTTAAAAAAATCTCATAGAAAATTCTTATATAAAAAAGGTCACAAAAGGTTGTTAAGACCTATAGATTGAGTTGTTAATCATATATTGAAGGAGTTGTCAATAAAGTTTTTTTTACGTTAAAATTTTCTATAAGATTTTTTAAATATTTTTTTGGTCTTTTGAGACTTTAAAAGGATTTTTCCTTAAATTAATTATTCAATCCTTCCAAAATTAGTATTTATCTTTTGGAAAACAGAAAAAAAATTTTGTTATAAAAGATATGGCTAAAAGCCATAGAAAATAAAGAAGATTACATAGCAGGGGAAATTAATTCCAAAGCTTCCTATCAACCCAAACCTTCAAAAAATTTGGGCAATCATCAAATAACACCATCTTGGAACACAGAAATTATCAATCAATCCCTTCGTTAAAGACTTTCTCAATCAACCCTGACACATAATCCACGCTGTGGTCCTCACTTATCGATGAATACAAATTTACGGGGCCCATCAAAAACAAATTATCACGTAACCATTAACTTGATCAAGAGCTACCCTCGTTTTTTGGACTCAATTGGTAAAAGAGTCAGACACTCCCACCAAAGGGAAGGGATTTGATTCTGGAGTTAGTGAAGGTGCTGGGGGAAGCATCCTAACTCCTAGATGCCTAGGCTAACACCTGAAAGTAATAGACGGTTCACCTTGCCTAACATCGGTATCACTTAAGAGGAAAGGAGATTTTGTCCAACCCTTAGATCGTGGGTGAACCCAACCCTTTTCCTAAAATTTCGGTATGAAAAAAAAAAGGAAAAAAAAAAATTCATCTGGAACTGTCCTGTAAATTTCATTATATGTGATTTAATCACTTGAAAGGCACTTGAAAGGCCGACAACAACTAAGAAACATGTAAGGATGAGGTCAAAAAAATAACAGTTTTATAATACTCATTCGTCATCAAAAAATATTTTATTAATTAAATCCCTTTTAAACGTGATCGTAATTCTGAATATAAAGAAACTGCTTAACCCCAAAGCGCCATTTAAATTAGATTTCTGTTCGGGAAAACATTTAAATTAGATTTCTTTTTCCGCAAGCAAATTAAAATACTTACTGTTTTATAACAAAAATTAATTGGACTTATTTTGCTACTTGGTTAGATTTTATCTGGGAAGTGTAAACACGGAGTAATTTTGTCTTAATCTTTATTTTAGTTAATTTTGACCGGTAATTGATCAAATATGTTGAATCGATAGTCCACATGTCATCTATATCATTTTTGTTCAAGTAGAAATTTACTTTGAAAGTCCATGTCTCATATACTTTTTTTCTTCAAAGTTAGATTTAAAACTTATAAAACAAAATTGCAGATAAATAAAAATGATATGAATTACTAACTCAATATATTTAGCAACTACCGGTTAAAAGTAAATAAGATAATCACGGGACAAAATTACATCTTTATTTACACTTCCAATACAAAATTGTCCATTGTATCAACTCCCGGACAAAATTGCCCATTGTATCAACTTCCGGACAAAATTGCCCATTACCCCTTTTCCTATATGAATATGTTAAACATTGTCCACGTGGATGGGGGAAACAGGAAAATAATAAAAGAATCCAAGTCAGGGAAACTTATCATTAAGGAAATTAAAATATTTAAAATTTATTATAAACCTTAATTAATTAAAGAAATTTAAAATACTTAAAGGAATTAAAATAATAAATTTTAAATATTTTAATTCTATTAATTATTAATTAGAATTATTATTTACTCTTTTTATTATTTAAAATTATTAATAATAATAAAAACACCACTAGGGAAATTAACGCCACTAGTTGCATTAATGTTGACGCCACATTAATTAGGTACATTAATTGGATAGGAATAGACTAAGAAAGCAGGGAGGTTTATTATTACTACCATATAATGCTGTTTTTATTGGGAAAATCTATATGGGTCTTTTTTGGAGAAAAAAAATTTCAAAAAGAGTCCCAAGATTATGAAAATCCCAAAAAAGACCCAAAGGCCTTTTCTGGTATAAATTCATTAAAATTTAACAACTAAATCAGCAAAATTAACAACAATATCAATACCCGTTAACAACTAAATCAGTCGCATTAACAACAATATTTTAACAACTAAATCAGTTACATTAATAACAATATCAGCTCCGATTAACAACAATATCATCCCCGTTAATAACTCACGTAGATTCTGAAAATCCCAGAAAAGGCCTTTAGACCTTTTTTAGAATTTTCAGAATCTTAGAGCTTTTTTTGGGATTTTTTTCTCTAAAACCTAAAAAGGGCCCTTAAATGTATTTTTCCTTTTTTATAACCATAAAAATCTATTTTTTTTGGATAATATAAAATGGGACAATGAATAAAATTAAATTAAATTAAGTAATAAATTAAATTATATATTTTTATTAATTTTCATTTATTATTATTATTATATATATTATTATGTATAATATTGAATTCTTTTTATTTATTTATTTATTACTTGACTTGAGTGGCTCAAGTGGTCATGAATGGCGTTAGGAATCTTAAGGAAGCATTTATTAGAGCTTTTTTTTGTTTATTTATTTATTTAAGGTCACTAGGCCATGACGCATTATAATGGGCATGAGGTGCGTGTAAGGAAGCATTTCTCCGGCGTCCTCTCTCATCTCTGCCTTTAATTTCTGTTAGCCGGTAACTGCAATGGCGACCCTGTTACTGGGAAGATCCAGAACCGTAATTCAAAACCTTTTCAAAAGGACGGCCTCGCTCGCTGCCCTTACTCACTCTCCTCCTTCTTCTTCGCCGGCGGCATCACATGTTGAGTGCTGTGACAGAGCACCTCCGTCGCAGTGTAATAGAAGCTTGGCCGCACTTTTCCCCTTCAGCCGCCATGAATCTACCAAAGCTGAAGACGACGACACTCGGGTATGTAACTGTTAACCCCTCCCTCTTTTTACTCTGTTTCGCCATAATCTGTTAGCGTTCATCTATTCTGGATAATTTAATTTACAACGCTCGGTACGATGGATTCGTAACTGACAGAAAGCTTCTCCCGGAAAACCACTCACCTCTCCATTTCAATAATTGCAGCCACATTCCTTCCCCTGATCCTTCATCATCAACAACATATTCTTCTGATCTTCTGCTAATTGGATCCCTTTTCATGCATTAAAACTATTACTGTCTCTTTTTTTTCTTTCCCACTAACTCCCCTGTAATTATTTCAATATGCAACGGAAAAAGATTACGAATAACTTTTCGGCATGGTGACGTAATATGGTTTTCGCCGCGTATCTTCAAATTCCGGTCAACTGCTTTGAAAAGGGATGAGATGGATCAACATTTCTGTTTTTTTAAAGAAAATCATTATAATGATCCCGATATCCATGATAGATAGTATTTTACGGATCAAAGTTGGAGGGAGAAGATAGGACGACTCTCAGCATGTTGCGGATATGATTTGTTCTAATCCTTAGATACGGAAACACGTGTGATATACAATTAAAAACCCTAAAATTTGAATTTTCTTTTCTCTTCCTCACGATTCTCCTTCATCTCTTTCTTGTCAGCGGCTTAAGACACCATCACAAGCCGCTGGCGAGTATCATTCTATGCCACAATTACGTCAGAGTGGTAGATTGGTTCCCAGACCTTTGATTTATGATCTTCTTCCTCTAATTTCTAGTGGTTGTGGACTTCTCTCATCTTTATGGTGAGTTTTTCCTCCTTCTTCAGATCTATTTTGCAGCGGTAAAAGCTATTTGTCTTTTTTTTTTTGTTTTTTGTGTGCTGTGTTTTGTGGCGTTGTTCTTGCTTTCTCATGAAATAAACAGATCTGTGAGATGTGAGCGTAAATCATCTTGGTTAGATGATTGCTTAAACGTTATTAGATTCTACTATCATCTAGTGACTTGGATCTGTGTTATTGGGGGAAGATTTCAAGAGGTGTTATTTGGTGTGTAATTGAGGTCACCATATTTACTTGAACGAAGGAGCAAAAGTGTTCTTCAGAATATCATAGGTTTTCTTGCTTCTGAGGTTGGGTTTTCTTTGATCTTTACCCCAAGTCGGGGTTTCAGCTACTCTAATTGCAACTAATGCTTATAAGGATGTGTGCCCGTTAGAGTGGGTTTTACAACCAACACTTTCTTTCATGTTACTTCTAACCTTGGATATCGAGGAGGCCCGCTTTGTCTATACTTCTACTTCTACTCTTAAATTTTTAATATATGGTGATTGGATGTTCTTGTATTTGGTTTATTTTGTTGTATTTGATTTAGCTTTTATTGTATTCTATCTTTAATTTGTTTTCCTGTATTACATTGGTTTGCATAAATAATATAAATAGTTTTTTTTAAAAAATCCTTTGATACGGGATAAATATATTAAATTAATCAATGCTCCGAGCCAGAGCTTCACCTTCATATATATGTGCCCGAGTACTGAGTCTGTGAAAGTCCAACATATCATCACTATAAAGTCCAAAATATATGCCACGATAGTCATAGATTTATGGTATTTATTTTTAATTCAATGTAATTAAAAAAAAATCTGTTTGGTAATTAACTCTATATTTCTATGAAGTTCGTATAACTTACAGTTTACATCAAGTGTTTTTTCCCCTTTCCTTTCTTTTTCTCTTCCCCTCACTAGTGCGAAAAAGGCTTTTAAGACCGGACAAAATAGGCTCGAAGAGCGGATGGACGGCCGGTCTTGTTCCAGCCGATATTAAAAGTCTACATATAAGACCGGACAATGATCCGGTCTTAAAAGTCTACATATTTTAGACCGGACATTTAAAACATTCGGTCTTAAAATTTGTACTAAATGAACATGAAATAGTTTGATTTGGTCGGTCCAAAAACTCAACTTTTAAGACCGGCCTAAAATTAGTCCGCTCTTAAAAATATCGGACTTTTAAGACCGGACAAAAATAAATACGGTTTTAAAGTTAGCGACTTCTAAGACCGACTAATCATACGCGGTCTTAAAAGACTGACTTTTAAGACTGGATGATAATTACGTCCGGTCTTAAAAATTTTCCTTTAAGACCGGACGTCTAAATATAACATAACGGTCTTAAAAAGACCAACTTTTAAGACCGACTTAATATGACCTTTAAGACCTGTCATATAATTACATCCGGTCTTAAAAGTCAAACGCATAAGACCGGCTTATTTATTTCCAATCTAAATTTTCCCGAATTTTTCCCTGCTGTTGTTCCTGCTACTATATATATACACAAATCCACTACCCAATCCAGCACATAAAAATCGATACTTTAAGCTACAAGCTATGAACAATTATTTGAATAAATTGAATTGGAAAAATGATACAAATATTATTCACCATGAGTTATTTGGCCTCTTAATTAATCTACAACACCAAAGTTAATTCATACATCCAATAAGATAACTTACTTACAAATACAATAAGTTATAAATACAACATACATGCGCCCAAAATAATATTCATCATGCCTTCATCATCTGATTCCCATGCCACCCAACAACGTAACATCCTCTTTTATAACATGATCGGATCCTGCCACAAAAATAAAACAAGGAACAAACTTCATATATAGTCAAAGACATTTTATGAACATAGCAGGAATAATATATATAGTTAAATCCTTAAAGTAGTCAAATAAATATGCATATATATAAATATTACCTTATAAATTGACTCTTTTATAAAGTGATATCTTCCCATATCCCTTCTTGATGATCACTTCTTATGCCGGGTTCATTATCCGCTTCATCTTCTTCGTTCATGTCCGGTAGACCCCTTGAAAAAGGTGTACTCTCAGGAATACCATAATTTGAATTTTCCTCATCAATATCAATGACCCTCTTTCCTTGGAGAGCTACAGACCACATTTTATTTTCTTGATCGGTGATATAGAACACTTGTTGCGCCTGGTCTGCCATAATAAAAGGTTCATCTTCAAAACTTCTACCATTGACATCGACTAATGTAAATCCTAGCCGATCGATCCGAACACTATTATTGACATCAACCCACTTGCATTTGAAAATGGGAAATCTAATTTTCACATAGTCCACCTCCCATATCTCTTCAACAAGCCCATAATATGGCATGACTGCCAATAAAGGGCTTTTGTCTTTCGAACTGGAGAAGTGCATAGATTCAGCCTCTAACATAACACCACTGTTCTGGACTGTGCTCCTATTATCTACGGACTTCGTGTAAAATGTATAACCATTGATTACATACGAATTCCAACTTATGACATCAACCTCAGGACCACGTGCTAACCATTTGAGGATGTCAGAAACACATTCCTCCCCCTCGACCTTGTAAGTTCCGGCTATCACCCAAGAGGGGGGGGTGAATTGGGTGATATATAAAAATTTCCTCTCTTTAAAACATTTTCGCAATTCAGTGTTTTCATCTTGAGTAACAAAAGTAAGTTTTCAAACAATTGATAATTGCTCAAACGTAAATGCTGGAAATGTAAAAGATAAGGTAGAAGAGCTTGCAAACAGATTTATACTGGTTCGGCCCTCCTTGACCTACGTCCAGTCCCCAAGCCACACTTGGGATTTTCAATCCACTATCTTCAATAAGCTTGATTACACGATCTGTAAGTGAAGCAATCCTCTCTCTAGGATTCACTCCCCCTTACAATCTGTAATCAATACACTGCTTGATTACACACTCTGTACTCGAAGTAATCCTCTCACTAGGATTCACTCCCCCTTACAAGTTGTAATCAACACAATGTATATCCCACTTAAGATTACCCAATCTTGAGTAACTCTCAGAAAGATAATGTGTTTACAATAAGTTTCCTTTCAAAGGAATGGATAAGTAATCACTGAAGTACAGATACAAATCATTTCTCTCTCTAAGCTATCTAGATATGAAAAACAGAGTGAGAATGATGAAGAAGCAGAGGTTCAGCATTTTGGCATTGTAAACTTGTATCTCCACGTTTTTCTGCTTCAATCCATGTCTTTTATAGGTAGAGAAGAGTCTGTGACCGTTTTTTACCGTTGAAGAGTCAATCAGACCGTTGTAGCTGATTAACTTTAAGTGTGGTCAGCTTCTCTCTCTAATCTCCAACTAATCCAGTTGTATAATTGATCTGAGTTGGCTTTCTGGCAATAGATCCGTTAGAGAGGATGTTTCTTGTTGTAGTAAACTTCCTTTAATCCTTTTGCAGTCGTGTATCAGTGGATTAACCAAAGGAAGCAACTTTCTGGGCTGAGCATTAAATGTTCTGACAGCTTTTTGCTCTTGGCTCTAATCCTTCAATAAACCTTCATTAATCTGTCTGAAACTCACTAGAAAGATGGTTAAACATATCTAGAATCAATATAGAATAATCATGGAAAGCATGAGATAAAACAAGAAGATATTACAGAATTCCCAATTTCAAATTTGTAGTAACGGCCACAAACCTTGAGGTTTGTTCATCCAACCTCGAGGTTTGCTTGAAGGTTTCAGGCAAACACATATTTTAAAACATGTAACCTCGAGGTTGGGATGTGAACCTCGAGGTTTCCCTTTAAAAAGAAACCTTTTGAAAATCACAGAGGCTCACCAACCTTGAGGTTCCAAAGGTAACCTTGAGGTTAGAAACTTGATTCAAAATTTCATTCTTCACTAGAGCCCGATAACCTCGAGGTTGAAATTCCATACTCGAGGTTGCCTCTGAAATTACACAGTTCAGTTTTTTGAAAACAAGGCTCAACCTCGAGGTTGTAAACTTAACCTCGAGGTTTTCAATATTTTGAAAACCAATTTGCTCTCTGTAAGCCATAATACTCGAGGTTCAAAAGTGATACTCGAGGTTTGAAGTATTTTCATGAAATCTCAAATTTTAAGACAGAATACCAAACCTCAAACTCAAGTTTACATGTCCAAGCTCGAGGTAAGAATCCAATGCAAGAAGAATCAGCTCCAAACCCATTGTATTATGTCTGTTATGATCCAATGAATGAAGGCTGTTCTTGATCAGCATTTTTGCTGATGTCCTGAACTGACCGTCAACTTTCAAAAGCCATATCTCCCTGGTCTGAACTCCATTTTGGTCCGTTCAACTCTTGTTAGAAAGCTCTGTGTGTCTACTTTCCAATGGCACCAATTTGAGCTCAATTGGATTTGTGGTTTATGAGATACACTGAAAACATTGAAGCTTGGTTCTGACTGTGACGGTGATGTTTGTGTCAACTTGTAAAATTCATATCTCCTTGATCTTAACTCCTTTGGACTTGAATCGTTGTCACAAGTACGTGTTGGATGTCTAGTTTCATATGCCGTTGGTTTCATGTCAATCCGAATCCTGGTTTGAGAGATATCATCAAATTACCGAAGGTCGCCAGAAGTTGAACGTGGAACAGAGTGCACCAGAGTTGCTGATAGTGCTGAAACCTTGAGGTTTTGACTGCAACCTCGAGGTTTCACTTGCAACCTCGAGTTTTCAGTTGCAACCTCGAGGTTTGCTTGTCCAGAGACACCAAAGATGCTGAAGACACTCAAACCTCGAGGTTTATACTCAAACCTCGAGTTTTCTCGTCCTGGACCTCATATTTGCTTGATTTAACTCTGAATTGAGCCATTCCAACTTCCATATGACCTTGGAGACTTCTAGCATCAATATAAGAACTTGAATAATGATCTCTTCATTAAATTCAACAAGTTATTCCTTCTTCCATCTCCCAACTTGATCATTCTTCATCAATTAACTTGGGCTCATCATTATTTGCAGCTTCTGCCTTCTTCAACATTCAGAACATGATGAAGCTTTTCTTTCTTTCATCTCTTATCTCCTTCTTGATTATTCTTCTTAATTTAACTTCAAATAATCTACATTAAATATAGCAGGTAGTCAATGTAGGAGATAACAATATTACTCAATCTTTTTGCTATTAATAATGGCATCTATATAAGACATCATCAAAACTAATCATAACCAACAGACCTTTCGTTTGAACCAGTGTGCAAAAGTTCTGTTATGCTCCCTAATCAACCTTTGTTCAGTCATTCGAGGATTTTCTTTCCTCACAGCTTCTTTATGTGCAGCTATGCTGGCTTGAACTTCATCAACATTATTCAAGATGTATAAATGGACTTGTGACAATTCATCAGGATCCACAGTCTTTACTTAAGCCCCTCGCCTACCCCCTCCAGCATGATGACGTTTTGAAAGTCCAATATGTCTTACTTTGGCCAAATATTTTTGACAAAATTCCATGGCTTCTTCAGAAACATATTTCTGAACAATCGATGCTTCTGGATGGTATGCATTCTTCACATACCCTTTAAGGAATTTCATAGATCTTTCAATTGGGTACATCCACCGTAAATGGATAGGGCCGCACAACTTTATCTCCCTCACTAGATGAACAATTAGATGAACCATGATGTCAAAAAATGTAGGAACAAAAATCTTCTCAAGGTGGCACAAGATAAGATGTCCTTCATTCTCCAATTCATCCAACTTTTCAATGTCGAAAACTTTAGAACAAACCGCATTGAAGAAGACACAAAGTCTAGTCAAAACAACCCGAAGGTCATATTCAGCGATGCCTCAAATAGCTATTGGGAGTAATTGTTGCATCAAGACATGACAATCATGCGATTTTTGGCCTACTAATTTCAAGTCCTTCATTGATACAAGCCTCTTAAAATTTGAAGAATACCCCGAGGGAACTTTTGTGCCATGTAAACACTCACAAAAACTACGTTTCTCATCCTTAGACAAAGTATGAGAAGCCGGGGGACAATAAGTTCTCGTCCCATACGGCCTTGGATGTATCTCTTCACGTATTCCCATTGCTTGCAAATCCAATCTTGCCTTCACACCATCCTTGGAACTGCCTTGTATGTTGAGAAGCGTGCCAACAATACTATCACATACGTTTTTCTCCACATGCATGACATCGATACAGTGTCTCACATCAAGATTGCGTCAATAGGGAAGATCGAAGAATACAGATCTCTTTTTCCATATATTTGTATCTTTTCTACTCTTGGCTGTCTTGCCGAAGATGACATTGATATTTTTCACCTTCTCATAAACTTGCTCCCCAGTCAATGGCATCGGAGCATCTTCATATTCTTGGCCACCAAAGAAGGCTTTCTTTAATCGACGATATGGGTGGCCCCGTCTAAGAAATCTCCTATGTCCAAGGTAAACCGTCTTTCTTCCATGTTGGAGTTGATGGTAGCATGTGCCTTCTTCACAAACCGGACATGCTTTATGACCCTTTACACTATACCCTGACAAGTTACCATATGCTGGGAAGTCGTTTATAGTACAGAATATCATGGCTCGCAATTTGAATACCTTCTTCTTGAAAGAGTCAAAAACATCCACACCTTCTTCCCATAACTCCTTCAAGTCTTCGATCAAGGGCTGAAGGTAAAATCAATGTCATTTTCGGGTTGTTTTGGTCCCGAAATCAACATAGACAGCATGATGTACTTTCTCTTTATGCATAACATAGGAGATAAGTTGTAAATAATGAGGAGTACAGGCCATGAACTATGTACGCTGCTAAGGCTTCTGTATGGATTCATGCCATCCGTGCTAAGGGCAAGCCTAAGGTTCCTAGGTTCTTCGCCGAAGTTGGGAAATAATTGATCGATTTTCTTCCATTGAGCAGAATCGGTTGGATGACGAAGCTTTCCATCAGAAATCCTCTCATCTGCATGCCACCGCAAATGTTTTGCATTATTTTCATTCGCAAACAACCTCTTGAACCTTGGTATGATTGGAAGATACCACAACACTTTTACAGGCCCCTTATTTGACTTGTACCTTGGGATTTCACATATCGGACAATTCTGCTTCTCTTCAAACTCTTTTCTATACAATACGTAGTCATTCGGGCATGCATGGATCTTTTTGTACTCCATCCCCAGTGGACAAAGTATTTTCTTAGCATCATAGTATTGATGTGGCAACACATTATCATCCGGAAGTATGTCCTTAAAAGCCTCAAGCATTTCAGAAAAACTCTTGTAGCTCCATCCATGACGTGCCTTCAAGCTTACCAATTTCAATACAGCGTTCAACAATTGGTATTTTTGACACCCTGGGTATAGCGGGGTCTCAGCATCACTACACATATTACCATATGCATGTGATTGTTGAAAGGCCTCTTCTCCTACGTCACGAATAATGTCCTCTATGCGATCGTCCATATCCATGTCATTATCATCAAAGGCCACTTCCCCATGTTGAGACCCACTTGGTATTTTTTCACCATGCCATACCCATGCTGTATAGGTCTTACAAAATCCATGACAGATTAAATGTGTCCGTATAACTTCAGGACTTAGTCGCCTCTCATTCAAACATTTTACACAAGGACAATAAAACTTCCCACTATCATCATTGGCATTTTGTTTAGCAAATTCAATAAAGTCCCTCACCCTATTCTGATATTCAACGCTCGTCCGTAAAGCATTTATCCAACTGTGATCCATAGTAGAATTCCTATGGACGGAAAGATTTAACATATGTATAATAAGGCAAAATAAATGCATAACGAAGAATCACTTTTGGTCATGAATATCACAGTGAAGCCAAACTAAAATACTCCTGAAGCAAAATAAATGCATGACGAGGAAATTTAAATGCTTCGCATGAAGGTCTTGTGAACTCACCTGTAGCATATAAATTCAAATGCCAAATAAGAGTCTTTCTTCTCCCGCCACGAACGTTGATGTTGGAGACACCAAGAGTACCCTAAAAACATTTGTTGGTCAGTTGGGTAGGTCTCAAGTGCAAATATAATCTTCAGAATAGAATATTCATTAACAACAGAGAAGCACACAAGAGCATTTCATCAATTTCATTCAACTCAAGAAAAACCCAGAACGATAAGTAGGCAAACCATGAAGTTATATAACCGAAACACCTCTTACAGCTTGGTCTAAGTTTAGCTGAGGAACGAGGAAGTGATTGTCAAGAGAGCAACGCGAAGCACCTACGGAGCAACACACAACCACGGGAGACAGAACCTCCTCAATAATCACTTTCGGCGCGACAAGAGAAATTCAGAGAGGGAAATTTAATTTTCCGCACGACAGAGACATGGTTTTATGTTTGGATTTTTTAAGACCGATTAATAATAAAGCATCCGGTCCTAAATATTTTATATTAAATTTTTAAGTGTTACTTTTAAGACCGCATTCTTATCCTGTCCAATCCTATATATTTAAGACCGCAGTTTTATAATACTCCAGACCTAAGTTAATTTTCCAGAGAAAAGAGTATTGACTTTGGGCCTTTAGCGAGCGCAGAAAATTATCAATGCTATTAATTCATGCTACTATTAATTACTTGAAGAAAAAATTAAAAAGAGACAAGGTTATATTCTTAATTAATGCTATTCTTAATTAATGCTACTATTAATTACATTAACAAAAAATTAAAAAGAGACAAGCTTATGGTTCTTAATTAATGATATTCTTAAATAATGGTATTATTAATTACTTGAACAAAAAATTAAAAAGAGACAAGCTTATGGTTCTTAATTAATGCTATTATTAATTACTTGAATATTGCCGTACAAATTGCCCAAAAAAAAAAAACAGAAAATTATCAAAGCTTGTTATCCTTCAAAGCCCAGGCAATATCGGCTTGAGTAGCATTAATTTCCCGCCGGATATCAGCAAGTTCCTGTCTTATTCGTATCAGGTCGTTAGAGGAAAGAGGACGAGGGTCAGCGGCCGGCGTGCTGGGGCCTACTGGTTGGAGAGGTGGAGCAGGAACCTCTTCATGGTCGGAAGGCTGGAAGGGGGCGGGGTGCGGCAATGTCTTCATCATCGGAAATAACAATGGGTCCAACGACCCGAGGCTCTTCTGTTTCAATCGAACGCACTCTCGATGGAGGAGGCGCACCGTATAACGATCGACAGAAGGCACGAGCATCACGAGTAAGAGCACCCCTACGAGCGGTTATCTTGTATCTAACCATGGTTTGAGCAGTACGTTGGAGCAAAGAGGTATGAGGCGTTTATTAATAAAGGCGGAGCTAGAGGTAGTTTGGAGTTACGAGGTGGTGCGGAGTTAATAAGGAGTGTTAAGGACAGAGAGGTAAAGAGCAGACGAATGATCTACACTTTACGACCGAGTTTTATAAATATTATTTAATTTTTAAGATGAATTAATATTAAGACCGACCTTTTATCATTTCTCTGGTCCTAAAAGTATATTATTTATTTTTTGATTGAATTAATTTTAAGACCGACCTTTTATCACTTCTCCGGTCCTATAAGTATATTATTTATTTTTTTAGTCAATTAAATTACTTTTAAAACCGATCTTTTATCAGTTTTCCGGTCCTAAAATTCATTTATTCAAGATTTAAATTTCCTAAAAAAGTTCATCGTTTCAAATTCCGATAGTAGAGTCGTATCCTTACACTCTATCAGAGGATCTCTTCGTCTTCCAGAGAAACTTCCCAACGTAACTAGGTGTCTCCTCGTATTCTGATAAACTATGCGTCTGCTCATTAAAAGTTCCGATGTTTCACTCTGGATGGGTTCTCTATTTAAAGCCGTTGTTACTTTACTTTCTTCACATTCTTCATCATCACTTCCATAATGGTTGCTCCACCGCCCCAAGGTCCTCCACCACCGCCAGGTCCTCCTTTTCCTCCTCCCGCTGGGCATAACAATCCTTACCCTCCTCCTCTGCCTCCGAACCCGACCACCAAACAGCTGCTGTGCCACCTCCTGGCCTGCGTCGATCATATAGATCGACAACAGGGCCAGCTTTTTCAGGTCTACCACGCTGTCAACAACAAGATCAACGTGATATTCAACGACCACGACATTGAGTACAATCCGTTAGATGACGACGTCACCGACCCCTCCGACGACTCCCTCCCCTCCGACAACGATGGGGAGGAGTAAATATTTTTCTGTTTTTTTTAAAGAAAATCATGTACTCCGCTGCCCCCTATGGGGCAGCATTAAAAAATATATAATAAATTTTTTACTTTCCTATTTCGATCGCCTTTATCCTTCTGATAAGTACATTCTTTCTTTTTCCGACAAGGAGGAAAAAAACAAAACATTGTCCTCGTGTGTATGATCAACATTAAAAACTCACACATTAAAATATCCAACAATATACAATTAAGATCAGACCAACAAAACAAAAAGAACGTTTACCGTATTCGAATAAAAACAAACAGTGACAATTCTTCTAAAGGTTGGACCATCGTTGTCCTCGATGTTACCTCGCCAGATTAGAAACAAAGTGTCCTTTTCAATATCTCTCATCTTTTTCCGACAAAAAGAAAAGGGACAAAGAAAAGGGAAACCGATAATCTAAATCTGGAGAGGTAGCATCGACTACAATGAGGGACCTAGCTTGATCAGAACGCCAGAACCTCTGTTGCCTTGAACCCTAATTAATTTGTCCGAAAAGCAAATCAACTCTATTTAAAGGAAGACTATATTAGGAGCGGACGGAAAAAGGAGATACGGTCCTAAAAGTGTCGAATACTTTTAGGACCGTCATTTTAAAACATACGGTCCTAAATGAACGCCAGAACCTCGGTTGCCTTGAGCCCTAATTAATTTGTCCGAAAAGCGAATCAACTCTATTTAAAGGAAGACTATATTAGGAGCGGACGGAAAAAGGAGATACGGTCCTAAAAGTGTCGAATACTTTTAGGACCGTCATTTTAAAACATACGGTCCTAAATGAACGCCTGAACCTCGGTTGCCTTGAACCCTAATTAATTTGTCCGAAAAGCGAATCAACTCTATTTAAAGGAAGACTTTCACCCAAAAAGAAAGGAAGACTATATTAGGAGCGGACGGAAAAAGGAGATACGGTCCTAAAAGTGTCGAATACTTTTAGGATCGTCATTTTAAAACATACGGTCCTAAATGAACGCCAGAACCTCGGTTGCCTTGAGCCCTAATTAATTTGTCCGAAAAGCGAATCAACTCTATTTAAAGGAAGACTATATTAGGAGCGGACGGAAAAAGGAGATACGGTCCTAAAAGTGTCGAATACTTTTAGGACCGTCATTTTAAAACATACGGTCCTAAATGAACGCCAGAACTTTGGTTGCCTTGAACCCTAATTAATTTGTCTGAAAAGCGGATCAACTCTATTTAAAGGAAGACTATATTAGGAGCGGACGGAAAAAGGAGATACGGTCCTAAAAGTGTCGAATACTTTTAGGACCGTCATTTTAAAACATACGGTCCTAAATGAACGCCTGAACCTCGGTTGCCTTGAACCCTAATTAATTTGTCCGAAAAGCGAATCAACTCTATTTAAAGGAAGACTTTCACCCAAAAAGAAAGGAAGACTATATTAGGAGCGGACGGAAAAAGGAGATACGGTCCTAAAAGTGTCGAATACTTTTAGGACCGTCATTTTAAAACATACGGTCCTAAATGTCTCACCAATATTTTGTCAATACTAAAAGGACCGGAAGTATACAACATGCGGTCCTAAAAGTCTCATATTATTTAACTGAAAACTTTTAGGACCGGAAGTTTATCCATATTCGGTCCTAAAGTCGCAAACTCGCTACATCATCCTGAACCTCAAATTTCAAGCGCACTAAATAGCTATATCCACCATCCAATTTCAGATACCCCAAAATGGAAACAAGAAAATTGTTCAAAAAATTAAACAAATTTATCTATTGAATTTTACATTGCCTGTGTATTATTTACAAATTGATCGAAAAAATAATCAAATTTTACAGAATATTTACAAATGAATAATATCATTAATTATTGTCCTGATCACTACTTAAGATCAGGTCATACAGATATTGACAAAACAATTCGCGTATGTGCTCAAGTTTAGCATCCGAGAAGGGGGCAGGGCATTGAAACATCTGTAACATCAAAGACACAAACTGAATTAATAACTTGCGCCCATATTTCAGATGTAATTCATTAAGCCCCAGAAACTGAATTAACTTGCGTGCATAATATGTAACATCAAATATTTACCTTTGCAAATAATTTAGTTTCTCCTTTAGTGATAATATCATACATGTGTTTCATGATGTATTGGCCACATAGGTTGGACTCATGTGGTTGCCGACGAGTCTAAAAACAAAAAGAAATATATAAGTAATATATATATTATGACTATGTTCACAAGGCAGTTGACAAGTACCAATATTATATTGTACCAACCTCTGGTCTGAGTCATTTAGGCTCTTTGGCCTTTGAAGGACGCTTTTAGAGTGCATCGATTTGGAAGGTCCTCATGACACTATCATAAAAAATGTATATTTATCAATTCACTGAAAATTCACAGCAGAGATTTCTGACAAGAGAATCAAAATGACATGCTTACTCGTTGATGGTCTGGACCAACGTGTGCACTGGCAGGCTGTGAGTGGAGCATAAGAAGATAACTTTAATTTCTTCCATGCACATGATGACCAACTGCCAGTGGCGGCTGAAAATTCATAGCAGTAAAGTATACTCAGTGATATATGTAGGCATGTAGCAGAATTAAGTGACTTGTAGCCAAGTTTTGTGATATGTACCTGTGGAAGAATGGCAACAAGTACACCTTTCTTCTCACATTACACAACCTCCTTGATATGTACTCTTGTCTTTGCACCATGGTTGTTTGACTCATATACTGTGGGCATAAGAATCCAAAATCGTCCAACCTGCCCTCATTCTCCAATTCTTGATGCAAGAACCTACAATAATTACATCGATCAGGGAATTAGTATATATATGTATGTGTGTCTAAACTATGCATTTAAATTATATGTACCATAGAAGAACATACGTATTTCATCCAAATTTGAATAATTGCATCAGTAAGCTCCTGTCGAGGAAGCAGCAGGGAGTCAATATCAACGGAGTCAACTTGGACTAGTAGTGGAATTGCGTCGCCTACTACTTCATTGACAGACCACGATTTAGTTTTAAAACATTCACTTTTCACCATATCGGTTATTTTTTCGCGGCCAGTCAACTTAGCAGTAGGGGATTGAGCCTAAGAAGAAGGGGATTGAGCCTGAGGAGGAGGGGATGGAGCTCTACGAGGGGATGGAACTTGAGGATGAGGGATTGAAGCTTGGGGAGGAGTACAGACATGTACAAGCTTCATTGGCCAAGAGATGAAGGTTTCCTTGACATCACTCACAATCTTCATCTCATCAGTTGGGAGAGGGAGAGGTGCATCAATGATCACCTTTTCAACTGACACTCTGACTTCATCATCAGACATTTGTTGGTGGTGTACAGTTGATCCCAAAAAGTTGTGGACAGTCCCTTTTGCAACCAATAGTAGTCTATCATGATCCTCCACATAAAGGTCACAAGGTTGCTCTGACTATCCAACAATGTAGCTCCCTCGAGTGCTCTGCTGCACAGTTGCAGGTGAGTGTGTGAAGGGAACACTGGTCTCTGGACGAGAGCTCAAAAGTAGCTTCACCTGATTCAGTTCCTCCCTCAACTTGCTCATATCAGATTGATGCCTTGCTTCTTTAGCCGCTGCCTCCTCATTTAATTTGGCCACTGTCTGATCCATCTCCTCCTGGGTAACCACCTCTTTCCTATGGCGTTTGGCGGATGAACCAAAGAATACCTTCAAGCCTACTCGTCCTCCAACCCCCCTTACACGCCCATCGTGGTCCGGTTTTCCAGTGGCAGCCGTGAGAACATCACTCCTACCGGACGACACGAAAGATCCCTCTGCCTCTTTCTTCTTAAGATCTTCCTGTAAGGTACAGATAACGAGAAGCTTAGTAATGAATCATGTTAACTAAAAAAATAACAACAATAACAATACTTACAATTTTTTCAGCAACTACACGAGTTTGTTCACTCGTGTAGGAGCTACTTGGCTTTTGCCGAATGTGCAACTACAAATCCTCGCGACGTATTGGAGATGGCGGACCATGCACCGCCTCAGGATTGGATTCTGCTTCATCTTCCAATCTCTTCCGCTTGGCCGCCATCAATTCCTTTTCAGCCCTTTCATATCCGCCGTGAGAAGCCCTATGCGGGCAATCATTCTTTCTCCCTATCTCCTGTGCTTTTGCCCTTCTTTGCTGTGAATCAGAATTGAAAACAACTATTAATTATGAATTCCAGCCACCTCACTAACAGAAATTAGAGAACTTCTGCTTGATATGAACCTCAAACACTAGTCAAATTCACTTGATCAAGTTTCAACATTTTATTATTTAAGGAAGATGTAGATAGGTTAAGAAACAAAAGAGAATTATGCTTACAAAAGAGCTATGTTTTGTACTGCTAGGTAGATATAACAAGAAAAAACAGAGGATTATGCTTACAGAATAATACAAACTTGATCCTTTTTAAGGCATCCAGTGGGATCATCAGTACGTTCACATTAGATAGTAACAATTGGGTATATAAAGTTTCCCCCTTTTAAGACTATTCATTTCCTCCTTTGTAAGACAAACCATTACACAATTACCTCCTTAGTATTTTACCTTTTCAGAGTTTACATATCAGACTTGCATAGACAAAGGTAGGAAATGTATACTTCTATTCACACACCAAACAATATAATTTAACTAACAGGATTAGATGAACAAATATAAGCTCACAGGTTACATAAGCAAACAAAACTAAATATAGACTCACCAGAGCTTCAGGAGTGGTCCGCAGCCGAACAAATTGTTGCCAAATTCGTTCATCAATAAATGTGTATTGCTCCCAAGGCTGTTTGGCAGGCGCGACCTCGTAAAAAATATATGTGTTAGCGAGAGAGGTCTTAAACTTCCTCCACCGATCAGTACAATAGGACAATGTCTTGACTTTCAACTCCTCAGAGTCAGGGACAGTGTATTAAGCCGGATAGTGTCCCAAATAGGTTGCTTTACTTTTTCAAAGTTAACACTTTTCCACTCATCTTCCAAGATGCTAACCTTGCTGCGTGCAAGATAGCCGACAAAACTATTATATTTGTTTTTATTAGGACCGTAAGCCCGCAACTTTTCATCGAACTGAATCTCGAGCCTTGACCCAAAAGTCCGACTTAGAGATACATCCATCATTCGTGTGCCTCTTCTACCACGGCGTGCAGGGCGGTTAGGAGGCACATTGTCAGTGGAGGAGGGTTCGTTCTGACCCACACCATTAACTGGCGATCCCGGAACACGAATGGAATCGTCTTCACCGTTCATTTTTGAGACAGTAAGAGAGGAATGCCTGAGCAACTAAGAGACTAAGAGAGGCTACTGGTACGTGGGTGAGGAAGAGTGGTAATGCAACAGGAAGAGTGGCTTCACAACAACAAGAGGGGTTTCAGAGGTACAACGTAAGTCTTATGGGTTTCACGCGAAGATATAGGGGTTTCAGAGTTCAGAGATACAACGTAAGTCTTAAGGCAACGTTTCGCGTGAAGATATATTTGGCGGTTTATTTTTAAGACCGGATGAACAAAAACGACGGTCTTAAAGGTTACGTTTTAAGACCGTCCTTTTTTAAACTCCGGTCTTAAAAGTATTACTGCCGGGCGCGATTTTTGTCCGGCTAAAAAGTATAATCTTTAAGACCTCCTGTTATATATATCCGGTTTTAAAAGTTTAATTTAATTTTTTCCTTTTTATTTTGGACCGTAGAGAAAATAAGTCGGCCTGTTCGAGATTTCTCTATAAAGAATTTTTATATTTCAATTTTTTAATAACATTTTTAAGACCGGTCGTTTTTCTAAGCGGTCTGAATAATATATTTAAGATCCATTGCTAAACGATTCGGTCCAAGAAGTTCTTTATATTTACAAAACTGCCACCGGCCATAACTTTAAAGTTCTTTATATTTATAAAACTGCCACTGGTAATACCTTTAAGACCAGGACGTCGATAGTCCGCTCTAAATGAGACGGTCTTAAAAGCCTTTTTTGTACTAGTGCCTGGAAAAAAGAGTTTGTTACCTTTTTTTTTTTGCTCAAAGAGTTTGTTACTTGCTATCATCCTTTGATTTAGAATTTTGACAACGATTTTATGAATGGCATAATTTTAATTCACTACAGCCATACAATAAATATATAAAAAATTACAATAGAATTTATTTTTCTTTACATATTTAAAAATTTTATTTTAAATTACATAAAATAAATTAAAGGGAAAACCAAATGAGAGGTTCTTATACTTTCTCTCAATTTTAAGTTTAATACCGCTGTACCTTTTCCTCTTAATTAATTAAAGGCTTTAATTTTGTTTCGTTAGTACAAATAACTTCTGTGCATGGGCTAATAGGGCCAGTAGAGCAAAGTTACAGTGGCTAACAAGCAAAATTAATGATTTAATTAAGAGAAAACACAAATAATAGGTACCCAATTAAAATTTAAGTTAAAATATGGATACCTATAAATAGGTTTTCCCTAAATGAAACATAAACATGTAAAGAGTTACAATCAAGTTCTGTCTTCACTGCAACTCCAGGCAAGGAAAAAATCCTGCTCCTTAATTATTCCATAGTCCGAGCATTTTAAAGTAAAGAATAAATTCTCTTTTAATTGCTAAAAGAGAAACTGATGGACAGCGAAAAAGGATCAAGAGAAAGAGAAACTCAAAACGGGAAACTGAAGAGATTTATTGTAATACCCCGTTTTATAAAGCGTTTTCGTAATAAAATTATCAGAGTTCAAAAAGGGTTTATCAGAGTAGAGCACCGGAATAGTCGTGAAAATGAGTAACTGAATAACATTCAATAATGATATATCTGTGTACTGTTACAGTCATCCACAATATCCGAATATTCAAAAAGTCGGTAAAATAAAAATTTCAACAGAATCTCCTCGTCCGCTCCGTCATGCTATCTGCTTACCCTTATCTTCGGTCTGACCTCCTGAGGGTCCTGGGCCTAAAGTCAGAGCTGAGGTTCAATTACCATTGAACCTCAGGTAACGGTTAACCTCATGCTTATGTATCAAATATGTATGACAGATATCCATGGCAAAACAGCATTTAATCACATACAATATTCATATATTCACATAATAACATTACACAGCCACTGCAATATGTATGTTATTACAGTCTGCACTATCTCCAGTGCCACGGTGTACATCCGTGTCCTCAGCGCTAGGAAAACATAACGGCATTATCACGACTATAACCCGTATCAAGATGTATGTGTATGATCAATTTTCAAAAACAATATTTCAGACTATCTATCACATATAAGCATACTGTAAGCATCAGAGTTAAGGTTACAATACGCATCCGTACCTGAGTTGATAATTCTGGTATTTCAGTGATCAGTACACGTTTGCAGATGTCCTATCATAGGAATATTGCGTTTATTAATTGTAAGTAATATTCTTGAATATATTTTGGCCACTACTAAATATTCTATCCTTGGTATACTTAAATCATTATTTTATTTCTCCAAAATTCGTGGAAAAACGCTAGGCAATATTGGGCAGAATTTCGCCTATCTTTGAAAAATCATAACTAATTCTAGAAAAATCGAAACGAAGATCCGTAAGAAGTTCCAGACTCTTTAGGATGTCTACTTTCCAGAAAAAATATCAGGCCTTGCCCAGAATTCAAAAATCATTCCCAGATTTCACGTGTTCATCCTCTGCCCAGAATTTCCAGCATTTTCGCAACATAAACTTTGAGAATTTCTTTCTCACTGTACAGAGATCATTTCAACATGCTCTTTACATATTTAGAAAGCTCTATATGTCTACTTTCATCATAAATTTTCTCAGAATTTTTCAATAGCATTTTAAACATGAAATATGAGTGTTTCTGTTACTAGTTTAGAAATCGCCTAACCGACGAATTTTCGCCAGAACTTCGTTACAACTGTGTTCTTGATCTGGAAATTTTGCAGAACCTCTTTCTTCACTATATTTTCGAAATGAAGCTATTTTAGACTATAAAAACATGAAAATAAAATTATTCTAGAATTTAAAAGATTAAAGCTACTTCTACCTATGAATTTAACTCAAAAACTAAGAACTTTTCTTACCTAGAGCTTGAACTCCTTCAAGAACTCCCTTCAGCTCTCTCAACTCTCTCTCAAATAAGCAAGTGTTGGATTGCTTGGTGTGAAGAAAAGTGAAGAGCTTGGGTCCCTATTTATAGGAAAAAGGTTGGGCATTTTGGTAAATAATTGCAACTTTGCTCTTGATTAATTCCCACCATTGGATCTAGGTTAAAGTTGAAATCTCACATCCTCTCCATCCACTTGCAAAAACCGAAAATCCCCTCTCTCTCTCCCTTCATCTTTTTCTTCCCTTCTTCAAGAAGCTACACAAACTTGAAATGCAAGAATGGAATAGTGTTTTGTGTTCTAGAAGCCATTGACTAATTGCACATGTTGGAAATCACTTCCTTCCCTTTGAAGCCTCATCAAAACCGTGCCCCCCCTCTGATTTTTGGGTCTTGGGTTGATTTTTGGGCTTTATTGGTGGTTGGACAATTTGTTTGGGTTACAAAAATGATCCACTTGAGTTTTTGTTGTGCCAAAAATCCCTAATTTAATTCTTTCTTGTTTATTATTAGACTAAGCTTAATTAGGTTTAGTTTGAAATGATCTTATTGATTACCAATTAAATTTTGATCCTACTAAGTTCAATTGTTACAATTATGGATTCCTTGTTAGGCTTTATTGTTGAATTTAGCCAAAATATTGTTAATTGTTTGCAAATATTGGTCTTTAAATTAATTATGCATGTCAATTCAATTAAGATTAATTTTTGGTGTTTACTAATTATTTTTAGTGTCCTCTAATTATTTTAGGCCTCCTCCTACCCCTTTACGTCTTAATCTTGCCCATATGTGCATTGTGTGACAATATATCATTAATGGTGAGTTTAATTGTTCTTTGAATTGTTGAAAATTCCATTTAATTGGTTTAAGGGCTTTTATGGTATTTTACAATATTTTATGACCCCTAATAAAATTTTGGGGAGTTGTATTTTGCCCTATTAAGCTCTACCGACAAGTTATTCGAGAATTAGAATAAATATACTTAATACTTTGGAGACAACATACTCTCCTACTTTAAATGGGTCCTAAATGGCCAAAATATTATATTCAAGAGATATACAAATTTGGGGTATTATATTTCTCCCCCCGTTAAATAAAATTTCGCCCTCGAAATTTACTCCATACTAACTAAACATCGAGTCATGAACTCCGGATATCTTTCTCTCATATTTTCCTCTGTTTCCCAAGTCGCCTCATTAGGAGATAAACCCTTCCAGACCACTTTCACAACAGGAATATTTCTGTGTCGAAGCCGTTTCTCCTGGTAATCGAGAATTCGCTCCGGCTCGACCTCAAAAGTGTTATCATGTCGCACCTCGACATCCTCATACTGAATAACATGGTCATGGTCAGGTTGGTATTTCTTCAACTGGGAAACATGGAAAACATCATGGAGTTTACTCAAGTTCGGGGGTAAGGCTAATTGGTACGCAACTGGCCCTCGTTTGGCCAGGATTTCAAACGGTCCTACATATCGCGGACTCAACTTTTTCCTTTTCAGCGTTCTACCGACACCAGTGACTGGTGATAGTTTCAGAAACACATGGTCTCCGACTTCAAATTCTAACGGTCTTCTCCTCTTATCAGCATAGCTCTTCTGTCTGCTTTGTGCTGTTAGGAGCCTCTGCTTGATTAGTGCGATTTGTTCGGAAGTTTTGTCAACTAAATCTGTCCCGATGAATTCTCGTTCCGACAGTTCTGTCCAGCATATAGGCGATCGGCACTTTCGTCCGTACAATGCCTCAAATGGAGCCATCTGTATGCTCGAATGGTAACTGTTGTTGTAAGCGAACTCGACTAGCAGTAGATGTTCGTCCCAATGGCCTTTGAAGTCCAACACACACGCTCTAAGCATATCTTCTAGCGTTTGTATTGTCCTTTCAGATTGACCATCGGTCTGCGGGTGATAAGCCGTACTAGGCCTTAGCTTAGTTCCCATCTGTGCATGCAAAGCCTCCCAGAAACGGGATGTAAATCGCGGGTCCCGATCAGAGACAATGCTCTTAGGTACGCCATGAAGTCTCACGATCTCTTTGATATAAATCCTCGCCAATTGTTCTGGTGAGTAATTAATACTAATGGGGAGAAAGTGTGCCGACTTAGTCAATCGGTCCACAATCACCCAAATCGCGTCGTGATGTCTAATCTTGGGTAAACCTACCACTAGGTCCATGGTAATGTTTTCCCATTTCCACTCTGGAATCTCTAGTCCTTGAAGAAGACCAGGGGGTCGTTGATGTTCAATCTTAATTTTCTGACAGGTTAAGCATCTACCCACGTACTCGGTTACGTCTTTCTTCAGCCTGGGCCACCAAAACTCAGATTTCAGGTTCCGGTACATCTTCACCATTCCTGGATGTAGAGTATATTTACTCTTATGAGCCTCGTCTAGAATCTTCTGTCGTAATTCACCATCCTTTGGAATGTAGATCCGCTTCTTGTACCTGACCAAGCCGCTAGGCGATAGGTCATGGTCTTGAGTCTCTCCTCGTGAGATCATCTCCCGAGCTGCTATAGCCCATTCGTCGTGCTTTTAAGCTTCCTCGACCGCATCTCTTAGATCGTACTCTCCTTGACTAACAAGGAGACTTGCAAGATACACGTCATCGGGCGCGTAGTGCCTCATGCAAATCTGATTAGACAGGTTTAGGTCTCTGAAATCTTCAAGTAGTCTCCGCTCTTGAATCATCATGTATGCTGCGTGCACCGTTTTTCTACTGAGCGCATCTGCTACGACGTTTGCTTTTCCGGGATGATACTTGATCTCCAGGTCGTAATCTTTCAGTAAGTCCATCCAGCGACGTTGTCTCATGTTAAGCTCTTTCTGATCAAACAGGTATTTCAGGCTCTTGTGGTCGCAGTATAACTCTACGATTGCACCATAGAGGTAATGCCTCCATATCTTTAACGCGAATACAATGGCTGCAAGCTCTAAGTCATGCGTAGGATAGTTCGACTCGTGAGGCTTCAACTGACGAGAGGCATAAGCTACAACTCTGCCCTGTTGCATCAGGACACATCCCAATCCCTGCCCACTGGCATCACTATAGACCATATAAGTCTCATCTGGATTTGGGATGGTCAACACTGGTGCTGTAGTTAACCTCTCCCTCAGTATCTGAAAACTCGACTCACAGTCTGCGTCCCACACAAAAGGTTGATTCTTCCTCGTAAGCTTTGTCAATGGTAAGGCAAGACGTGAGAAATTCTGAATGAATCTGCGGTAGTATCCCGCTAGACCCAAAAAGCTGCGTATTTCCGTCACGGTCTCTGGTCTCTTCCAGTCCAGAACTGCTTCCACCTTGCTAGGATCAACGGCAACTCCATCGCGAGATATGACATGGCCCAGAAATTTCACTTCTGGCAGCCAGAATTCACATTTGCTTAACTTGGCAAAAAGTTGCTTGTCACGTAGTATCCCTAACACGAGTCGCAGATGTTCCTCGTGCTCCTCTCTGCTTTTCGAGTAGACCAAGATATCGTCGATGAATACTACCACGAACTTATCTAGATGCTGGCGAAAGATCCGATTCATGTAATCCATGAATACGGCAGGTGCATTAGTCAATCCGAAAGGCATCACAAGGAATTCGTAATGCCCATATCTGGTTCTGAAGGCTGTCTTTGGAACATCACTGGCTTTTACTCGAAGCTGATGGTATCCTGATCACAGATCGATCTTGGAGAATACACAGGAACCAGATAATTGATCAAGTAGATCATCAATGCGAGGAAGGGGGTATTTGTTCTTGACAGTTACTTTGTTCAACTCACGGTAGTCGATACAAAGTCGAAGGCTTCCGTCTTTCTTTTTTACGAACAATACGGGGGCTCCCCATGGTGACACGCTGGGTCGGATAAACCCTTTCTCTAATAATTCTTCAAGTTGCTTCTTCAGCTCCTGCATCTCGTTCGGCGCCATTCGGTATGGTGCTTTTGATATTGATCCTGTGCCAGGCATTAACTCAATGGCGAACTCAACTTCCCTTTCAGGAGGTAACTCAGTGAGATCCTCTGGAAACACATCAGGGAATTCGTTGACGACCGGAATGTCTTGGAGTGAGGGTTTAGCTTCCGCTTTGACAGAGAAAAACACCATGTATGCTTGGCACCCATGCTGTATGCATTTTTCTGCTTCTGTAATGGAGATATAACTCAGACTCCCATCAACCTTGCTCCGGTTGCGCGGGGGTGCAAATGATATCTGTTTACTTCCACAGTCGATTATCGCGTTGTTAGCCGTCAACCAGTCGAGACCGAGAATGATGTCGATGCCACTGAGTGGTAGCCGGATAAGATCTATGTTTGAATCTCGTCCATTTACACTCGCAACACAGTTAAGACATGCGTCAGATGCTAAGGATTTCGCACCTAGTGGTGTAGCTACTAACAGATCATAAGGTAGTCTATGAGCATGCATTCCTAATCGCTCAGCGCAATCATATGAAATAAACGAGTGACTAGCACCCGAATCATACAATGCTTGGAGTAGATTTCCATTAAGAGAAATGGTACCTTTGATCATATCGGGAGATCTTCTGGCTTCTTCATTCGTAAGAGCGAAAACCCGACCTGGGTTTTGCGGCCTCGCCTCCAGCACTTTTTGAGGGCAATTTGTGCTGATGTGTCCCGGCTTCTGGCACTTGTAGCACACCAACTTTCCTTCACAGTTGGTCCCCTGGTGATACCTTCCGCACTTCAGGCATGCTCTGGATGTCTGCATCCTTGAAAAGTTCTGCTGCCCCGGTTGGAACGGCCTTTTATTCCCATTACGGGAATTTCCCCAACTCGTCTTCCGCTTCTGCGAGGAGTTTCCACGGTTAAAACCGCCACGGTTGGGACCACTGCTATGGAAGGCTCTGGTCTTCCTAAGCTCCTTCAGATTCCGCTCAATCAATCGACAGGCCTCTACCGCCTGAATCAGCTCGGAGAATTTTTGTGACACTAGCCTCTCCCTTATCTCATACTTCAACCCGTAAATCAGTAAGTTCGCCATGCTGCCCTCATCTTCATTTCGCCTGAAGTGGGTTGAGTATCGAGACAAGTTAGTGAAACGGGCATAGTAATCATCAAAAGACTCTTCTTGCCCTTGCCGAATGTGCAAAAACTCGGACTCCTTCATCATCTGAACAGAGGGTGGGAAATATTGTTCATTGAATTTCTCCTTGAATTTTTCCCATGTAATGGGGCAGTAACGTGCTCACAGTGTTGCCGCAGTGCTCTTCCACCAGCGGTCTGCATCCCCTTCCAACTTGTAAATTGCCAGTTGTGCCTTTCTGTCTTCAGGACATTCCAAGACCTCAAAGATCTTGTCCAAGCGCATCAACCAGTCTTCTGCTGAGTCAAGTTTACCTCGGAAGGCTGGGGGTTTCAGTTTGCAGAATTGTGTTACCCAGTATTGGGTGTTCTCGACCATTCTGTTTGGTCGTTGAAGCTCTGCCATCGCTCTCTCCTGCCGAGGATGTGGTTGGGATCGGTAGGATCCTTCAGATGCATGGCTCCGTTCGTCATTCTGATTGTCACGATTCTCTCCTTCTTCGGTATTTTGTTGCTCTTCTTCATCAGCTTGTCGTTCCCTGCTTTGTTCTTCATTTTGTCCTCCCTGCCGGTTAGCAAGGAGTGTCTCAATGAGGACCCTTTGTTCTTGGACGATACGCCTCATTTCCTGGATCTCATCACGAACAGGTGGTGGTGGTGGTTCCTGCTGATTTAGTTCATGTATAGGTACGGTTCGTGCTTGTCTACCCCGACCTCTGCCTCGGCCTCTACCTCGGCCTCGGCCTCGGGGAGCTCCAGCTCCTCTTAAGGTTGCCATTAGTCTAATTTTTGACGAATAATAGATAGATCATTAGAGAAAGACAAGATAAAGACAAAGCATCATATTATATATGTCAAATATTTTACAACGTTACGGTGTAGTTCATCATCATAGTTACTTCATTACAACCTTACCAAATACTCTAATCTATTCCCTAAGGGTGTACTAGAATCAACAACTATTTCTACTAGTCTGGCGTCAAATTAATATTAATACTATGCGTCATAATCTTCCACTGCTTTCTTGGACTGTTGCTGGGTTCTGACCTTCCTCCTCCGGTTCACATAGCCCGATGCACCCAACTCCTGATCTGAAAAAGATGGATGCAAACCTCCCCTAATGGACCTTCGTCGAGAAGTTCATTTGTCTTCCGTATCCAATAGTTGGTTCGAGGGAAGTGGTGAAGAGTGGATCTGATCCATTCTTCCGGAGTATAAGGGTCGGTAAGGGGCATAGTCATATCATAAATCTCCCTGACACGGGTCAGGAAACGTAAGTAATACTCTCGAATGTTTTCCCCGTAACCGCCTGCCATCAAGAATGCGTCATACAGCGTCTCAGTTAGCTCGCGGTTGCCATCTAGTACGTACCGCAGGTTCTCCGGGTCGGCGTGCTCAGCTACGTCGTCAACGGGCTCATCCTCTAAGTCAGCAAGCTCAATAAAATCGTAGTCGGAGTCAGCACCCTCCTCCACCAGATCCGCTACGTCAATATAATCAAAATTATCCCCAACAGAGGAGTGGTGTGAGCCTGCCGGGGCATTAGGAGCTGGTAGAACATTCAAGGGTATAGCCGGGATGGGATTTGGGTCGTACAGGTTATCGGGGTACTCCGGGCCCGGGTGATACTCAGGTTCTGGGTCATGCAGGTGCTCTACCGGAAACAACGGATTGTAAGGTAATCCCAAGGGATTTGTAAAGGCAGGAGGTGCTGGCACGTGCTGGGGTGCCGGTGCGGGCGGAGGGTATACGGGTTCCGGGTTTAACCTTCGGCCCACCATCTGCGGGTTCACGCTCTTCCGTGCCACGCGTCTCATAAGTCCGTATCGATAAACGAAATCGGCTCTCTGATGATTAATCGGCGGTCTAACCATTTTCCTGCAACATGTACACCGAAGTTACATCAGTACTCTTTTCGAAATGTGTTTCAAAACTACGGCTTAGAGCCCAACTCAGTTAATCAACCGATTGGCCAGGTAAGTGTCTATCATGGGGGTCTCACCAACTCTATGGCGACTGCTTGACCGATCCACATAGACTAGCCTTGCCTTCAGCACCAATGGTTTCTTATAACTGAGCCAAGTTCTAGCCGGAAAATACTTTTTGAAAAACTCCAAACCTAACTCCATTACTCAAACAGTCTGGCCAGGCCGGTGTATTTATGGAAGGCTCGCCGAATTCACGGGGACTGATTGCCAACCACAAAACCCATTCTAGACACCAAACTGTCTGGAGTAACATAGTTAACTTTGGGCCAGAATGTCTGCTCTGATACCAAAAATGTAACACCCCGTTTTATAAAGCGTTTTCGTAATAAAATTATCAGAGTTCAAAAAGGGTTTATCAGAGTAGAGCACCGGAATAGTCGTGAAAATGAGTAACTGAATAACATTCAATAATGATATATCTGTGTACTGTTACAGTCATCCACAATATCCGAATATTCAAAAAGTCGGTAAAATAAAAATTTCAACAGAATCTCCTCGTCCGCTCCGTCATGCTATCTGCTTACCCTTATCTTCGGTCTGACCTCCTGAGGGTCCTGGGCCTAAAGTCAGAGCTGAGGTTCAATTACCATTGAACCTCAGGTAACGGTTAACCTCATGCTTATGTATCAAATATGTATGACAGATATCCATGGCAAAACAGCATTTAATCACATACAATATTCATATATTCACATAATAACATTACACAGCCACTGCAATATGTATGTTATTACAGTCTGCACTATCTCCAGTGCCACGGTGTACATCCGTGTCCTCAGCGCTAGGAAAACATAACGGCATTATCACGACTATAACCCGTATCAAGATGTATGTGTATGATCAATTTTCAAAAACAATATTTCAGACTATCTATCACATATAAGCATACCGTAAGCATCAGAGTTAAGGTTACAATACGCGTCCGTACCTGAGTTGATAATTCTGGTATTTCAGTGATCGGTACACGTTTGCAGATGTCCTATCATAGGAATATTGCGTTTATTAATTGTAAGTAATATTCTTGAATATATTTTGGCCACTACTAAATATTCTATCCTTGGTATACTTAAATCATTATTTTATTTCTCCAAAATTCGTGGAAAAACGCTAGGCAATATTGGGCAGAATTTCGCCTATCTTTGAAAAATCATAACTAATTCTAGAAAAATCGAAACGAAGATCCGTAAGAAGTTCCAGACTCTTTAGGATGTCTACTTTCCAGAAAAAATATCAGGCCTTGCCCAGAATTCAAAAATCATTCCCAGATTTCACGTGTTCATCCTCTGCCCAGAATTTCCAGCATTTTCGCAACATAAACTTTGAGAATTTCTTTCTCACTGTACAGAGATCATTTCAACATGCTCTTTACATATTTAGAAATCTCTATATGTCTAATTTCATCATAAATTTTCTCAGAATTTTTCAATAGCATTTTAAACATGAAATATGAGTGTTTCTGTTACTAGTTCAGAAATCGCCTAACCGACGAATTTTCGCCAGAACTTCGTTACAACTGTGTTCTTGATCTGGAAATTTTGCAGAACCTCTTTCTTCACTATATTTTCGAAATGAAGCTATTTTAGACTATAAAAACATGAAAATAAAATTATTCTAGAATTTAAAAGATTATAGCTACTTCTACCTATGAATTTAACTCAAAAACTAAGAACTTTTCTTACCTAGAGCTTGAACTCCTTCAAGAACTCCCTTCAGCTCTCTCAACTCTCTCTCAAATAAGCAAGTGTTGGATTGCTTGGTGTGAAGAAAAGTGAAGAGCTTGGGTCCCTATTTATAGGAAAAAGGTTGGGCATTTTGGTAAATAATTGCAACTTTGCTCTTGATTAATTCCCACCATTGGATCTAGGTTAAAGTTGAAATCTCACATCCTCTCCATCCACTTGCAAAAACCGAAAATCCCCTCTCTCTCTCCCTTCATCTTTTTCTTCCCTTCTTCAAGAAGCTACACAAACTTGAAATGCAAGAATGGAATAGTGTTTTGTGTTCTAGAAGCCATTGACTAATTGCACATGTTGGAAATCACTTCCTTCCCTTTGAAGCCTCATCAAAACCGTGCCCCCCCTCTGATTTTTGGGTCTTGGGTTGATTTTTGGGCTTTATTGGTGGTTGGACAATTTGTTTGGGTTACAAAAATGATCCACTTGAGTTTTTGTTGTGCCAAAAATCCCTAATTTAATTCTTTCTTGTTTATTATTAGACTAAGCTTAATTAGGTTTAGTTTGAAATGATCTTATTGATTACCAATTAAATTTTGATCCTACTAAGTTCAATTGTTACAATTATGGATTCCTTGTTAGGCTTTATTGTTGAATTTAGCCAAAATATTGTTAATTGTTTGCAAATATTGGTCTTTAAATTAATTATGCATGTCAATTCAATTAAGATTAATTTTTGGTGTTTACTAATTATTTTTAGTGTCCTCTAATTATTTTAGGCCTCCTCCTATCCCTTTACGTCTTAATCTTGCCCATATGTGCATTGTGTGACAATATATCATTAATGGTGAGTTTAATTGTTCTTTGAATTGTTGAAAATTCCATTTAATTGGTTTAAGGGCTTTTATGGTATTTTACAATATTTTATGACCCCTAATAAAATTTTGGGGAGTTGTATTTTGCCCTATTAAGCTCTACCGACAAGTTATTCGAGAATTAGAATAAATATACTTAATACTTTGGAGACAACATACTCTCCTACTTTAAATGGGTCCTAAATGGCCAAAATATTATATTCAAGAGATATACAAATTTGGGGTATTATATTTATATTGTTCTTATCTATCAATCACCATATCTTCACTTTGAATCCATAAATGATATGGCTTCCCAAAGATCAAAAGGTTAAGCAAAATAAGCATCTGGGGCTGCGACTTTATGACGCTCTCTCTAGGCTTTCACAATATTAGGGTTTTTGGCTCGTTGGGGGTGTCCTTTCCGCCGACGAGCCACCTCTTGTACCATAATCATAGTATGGAAGCAAATCGGAGCTTGAAGAACTTGAAGCAGCAAGTGGGTTTTAGTTTGGAACAGGGTCATACAGCGATGTCCTCGTATCTTCATCGACGCCAACTCTCCTCTGGTCTCCGTCCTCACCACCACTCTAGCTATGGCGTCCCTTTGTTTTCTTTGTGCGCGGTGGTCCTTTTCTTCTCCCTCTCCAAATCTGTCTTGATGGGGTGGGATCTTCTGTTAGGACTTCTTCCTCACCAACGGTCTCCAGTGGTGGGGACTCCTGACCTCATCCAACGGCCTCTTCCTCCTTGACATTTTCCGTCGTCCAGACTGTTTCCGGTAGAGGGGAAGGTCCTTTAAGTTATTTGTGTTTTTTGTTCTTGGTGGTGGTGTTTTTTTTGTTGTAGTTCAGATTCATGTTTTCTGGAATAGGGTTGTGTTGATGGTTTTTGTTGCTATATGTTTTACTTTTCAGAGGGCCATTGTTAGGATTGTTCGATAGTGGCAAATCCAAATCATTAGTGTTAGCTTTAGTTTGTTCGGTAGGTGTTTGCCAGATTTACTTGATTGGAGGAGAAGAAGTATTCTTAAGGACTTCGTTTGTTTTCTTTCTGAGGTTGGGTTTTTTCTGATTCTTGCTCCATATTAGGGTAATTATATAGTTGATCTAATTGCAGCTTATCCTTTTAAAAAGGTGTGTTCTGTAGGGTGAGTTTTGTAACCAACACCTTCTTTCTTGTCACTTCTAACCTTGGATGTCTAGGAAGCCGATGCAATCTCTGAAGCTACTTTTATTCCTATCTCTTCAATAATTTTGGTTATTTGTTTCTCTTTCATTTGGTTTGTACTGTTTTATGTATTTGTGTTCTTGTTGTTCTTGTTCTGGTTCATTTATTTCAGTTGTAATTGTTCCGGTTCTTTTTATTTCAGTTGTAATTGTTATGCTTTGATGTATCTTTTGATTTGAGTATTAATATAAGTATGTTTTGACCCCCCAAAAAAAAAAAATCCATAAATGATACACAAGTTTTAAGCCATAAAATGCACCTACTTTGAAAGGCAAAAATCCTTTGTACTCTAAGTAAAGTCTCTTGACCAAACTAAAGGACATCGCTGCCCTCTAATTGCTGACATTAGAGACTAACAGTTCAGTTTACAGTCTTGCACTTTGAAAATGCAATTAAACTACATTGATCTTAACAAAATGTTTCAAGTGAACAGATATACAAGGCCATTGACTTTCCTGGAGGTAAAGTTGCATTCACTTCTGAAATGAGATTCATTCCTGAGTCTGGTGAGAAACGAGTGCCCTGTTATCGAGTTCTTGATGACGATGGAGTACCCATGCCAGATAGCAACTATGTTCAGGTAATCTTAGCAACTAAAGTTCGTGTCTTTCGTCCTGCTTCTCCACACAATTGATAGTTTGAGCAATGTACTGAACATGGCTTCAACAGGTGAGCAAGGAGATGGCTGTAAAGATGTACTCTGATATGGTCACTCTTCAAACCATGGACAATGTATTTTACGAAGTCCAGAGACGAGGAAGAATCTCCTTCTACCTCACCTCAATGGGAGAAGAAGCGGTCAATATTGCTTCTGCAGCTGCACTTTCTGCTGATGATGTTATATTGCCTCAGGTTGGATAACAATCTTCACTTCCATTGTCAACTCAATCTCTGACACAAATTCAGCTATTAGAGTACATTGAGTGCAAGTTCTATTATGAATTCATAGTTAGCTGATGGGTTAATTTTATAATTTGAGCTTTAATTTGTGGACATTCTTTTGTGTTGCTAGTATCGAGAGTCGGGAGTTTTACTGTGGCGTGGCTTTACACTGCAAGATTTTGCAAACCAGTTAATAGGAAACGAAGCTGATTTTGGAAAAGGAAAACAGATGCCTATACATTATGGATCTAACAAGCACAATTACTTCACTATCTCATCCCCCATTGCGTAAGATATATGTATATAAACACATTGTAATGTAAATTTTAATCATAGGCCATCTTATAGGCAGCTCACGTGAACTCTGAAAAAAAGACTGTTGATGTTGCCAAAAACAGAACACAGATTCCTCAAGCAGCAGGCGTTGCCTATGCCCTTAAAATGGAGCGGAAAAAAGCATGCGTTGTCACTTACTTCGGGGATGGCGCCTCCAGTGAGGTTGGTGTTCAATAATGTCTTTTTCTTAATTGCTATCTGTCTAACCTCATAAAATGTTGCTGGGAGATTTCCATGCCGGTATGAATTTTGCAGCAGTGATGGAGGCTCCTGTTATATTTATCTGTCGTAACAATGGATGGGCCATCAGTACCCCCATAGAAGAACAGTTTCGAAGTACTATTTTGTTTTTCCCCATTTGATATCTAACTACTCCAAACTCTAGCTTCCCAAGCCAATTTATGATATTGGGACTCTGATAAATCCCAATTTAATATATTTTATCCCGCCTTATTCATTTATTTTGGGGACTATTTTAGGCTAATTTGGATTTATTAGACAATATTTGGATTGTTAGTCTATTTTAGGAAATAATATAAATCAGAATTAATTATGAGATTATTGGACTTAAATTATCAATATTCTGATTGAGATCTTGTGATTGAATATTATTTCTAAATATATGACAGATCACGATTTTATTTAATTCTTGCAGGATAAGAAAAGCATATTGGAAGATCCTACGATGCAGAATTAACCTTGAAAGCTAAAAGAAGATCTAATAGTGGAATTTTGTTGGGCTTTTGGAATTTTAATTGGCTCAAATTGATACCCAAAAAGCTCTCTTTTTCTCCTATAAAATTAACCTAGCTGCCTATGGATTATGCACGCTCTCATTGAGAGCCGAGAGGAACGCATACGTTGGAGACGCAGAACATTCACGCTCAGCTGCAACACGCACAGGAAGAATTGAATTCATTCATCAATTCATTCTTGACCATACGTGGGCCCACCACCATTCAATTGATTGCCATTTAATCTCATCTACAATATTTCCCAGTGAGTTGCCTCCATGACCGTGGCTTTCAATAAAGAGTTTGAAGGAATAATTTCCATGGCAGCTTGAGATCTTTAGGAGATAATTTGGGAGGAGCATGGAGAAGGCTAGAGCCTAGGAACTTACACTTGAAGACCACAAGGGAGTGTTGTTCTTTTTATCTTTTTAATTCAAACTTGAGATTATTTAGTTTTAAAGGATTTCGAGTTATATTAATTGAGAACAATCTAGTTTTAGGTTGTAAACATATTTCTTTTGGATTGGATTGATAATTTGAAGTTTTTATGTGTGAGACAATTGTTGGAGTTTTGTTTGCAACCTTTTGATTGTCAATTGAATTATTAATTGAGTTTTCGTTATTAATTTAATTGTCAATTTGGTTTATCATCTTAATTGTTTAATTGGATTGATAAATTATCTAGTTGTTCAATTGGATAATTGCAAACAAGATTTTCAAAACTATTTTGTGATTGATTTTTAATGAGTTTAATTAACCACCGCTTATTTCATTATGAGTTTTCTAGTGGAATATGTGTTTTTGAGCTAGAGGGTTTCCCGTGTTCAATTAGGTGATTAAATTCATTAATCTTCCTATTGGCCTAATTAATTGGTTTGGGCTAAGAAAGTTAACTCCATGCAATTCCTAAGTTGTCCCCTTCTTCCTCATAACTGAACTAGATCTTTGTCATTTAATTTGATTTTAATCAATTTTCTTCTTTGGATTTTAATTTTCTTCTCATAACAAAAACCCCCCAAAATTGCATTCATATTCATATAGGTTAGTTTCATTAGTTTCATTCTCATTTAGGTTTTAGAGTCAATTGCATCAGCATTTTTAGTTAGTTTAATTTCATCTAGGTAGTAGTGTTTTGCATTTTAGTTTAGGCGACAATTGTTGGAGTTTTGTTTGCAACCTTTTGATTGTCAATTGAATTATTAATTGAGTTTTCGTTATTAATTTAATTGTCAATTTGGTTTATCATCTTAATTGTTTAATTGGGTTGATAAATTATCTAGTTGTTCAATTGGATAATTGCAAACAAGATTTTCAAAACTATTTTGTGATTGATTTTTAATGAGTTTAATTAGCCACCGCTTATTTCATTATGAGTTTTCTAGTGGAATATGTGTTATTGAACTAGAGGGTTTCCCATGTTCAATTAGGTAATTAAATTCATTAATCTTCCTTTGGTCTAATTAATTGATTTGGGCTAAGAAAGTTAACTCCATGCAATTCCTAAGTTGTCCCCTTCTTCCTCATAACTGAACTAGATCTCTGTCATTTAATTTGATTTTAATCAATTTTCTTCTTAGGATTTTAATTTTTCTCTCATAACAAAAACCCCCCAAAATTGCATTCATATTCATATAGGTTAGTTTCATTAGTTGCATTCTCATTTAGGTTTTAGAGTCAATTGCATTAGTGCATTTAGTTAGTTTAATTTCATTTTATTGCATTTTTTATCACCTAAATTCAACCTAAAGAAAAACCCACAACTTGCTCCTTGGGAAAATGACCTAGGTTGACCCTATATTACATAATTAATTAGGACCTAGTTTAATTGACTGCTTTAGCGACAAAAGCAGGTCCATCAATTTTGGCGCCGTTGCCGGGGAGCAATGGTTAGGCTTTAGGTTTGATTTCTAGGTGATTTTTTTTTTTTTTAGGTAGTTGTTTATTGGATCCAATCCACTCTTGAAAAATTGAACTTGATCCCCCATATTATGGCTTGGCATGATTCAGTTTATGGAAATAACTATTATACTTCTGTGCCTTATCATTATGACTATGGTGTTGAGCAGATATCTGAGGTGGGATCACTTTCTTCTAATTATGAGTCTCGCCTGGAGAGCAAAATTGATAGGCTTGCATCTGCTGTGGAAAAATTGGCTATGTCCCATATGCAAAATTCTTCTAATATGGACAATCCTATGGGGCCTTTTACTACTTTTACCCCACAGCCTATGTCTTCTGCTTTAATAGGGCCACTCTGTTCTATTTGCTCTCTAGCCACTCATGCTACTGACTTTTGCCCCTACCTGAATGATGGAGCTGAATCTTACAATGCAATATATCCTTCTAGACCCATGACTCAAGTTGGGCATATATATGATCCATATTCAAATGCATATAATCCTGGATGGCATGATCACTCAAATTTTGGATATGTCAATCAAACTGTTCCAGTTCATGACGAGCATTTAAAATTATCAAACAAGCTAGACGTTATGATGAAACTCCTTCAAGAAAGGGGAGAACTCCTTCAAAAAAATGGAGAGCAGCTTGAAGCTCGAGGCACTCAAATAAGGGAGTGGTTAGATGCAATTAACAATCGCCAGAGTGAAGATTTAGAAGTTCAAGGTGAATTTCCATGTGGTAATATACTTTCACCCTCTAATGATTCATCCCTTTTTTCTTCCACCACTTCAAATGATGAGATGATTGGTACATTAGCTGAGTATGCATGCACTGATGCTATTCCTGAATTGACTAGTTCTGTTGACTTAAATTATACTGAATCTTATAGTGCATGCATTGATACTTCTTCTCATACCTCTGATCCTATAAATTCTATTGATTCTGATGAGGAAGTTGATGAAGAAATTGTTGTTGACTCCCCTGACACTATTGATTTTAAAGATACCCTGCTTAACACTAATCATGATGATGCTTTGAATGAAGGAAATAATATCTCTATTGATTTTATTGATACTACTCATGATATTGACATAACTATTGTTAGTAGGGATACTATTAAAGATAAGTGTGGGGGAAGCCTTGATTTAGATATGCATTTAGAGGGTAAAACCATATTGAATCATGATGTTTCACATGTAGAATTCGTCTTGTGTGATGATTTGAGCAAGCATGGTGAGACCATTTTGAGTGATCACTTGGTTCATTCTTTAGAAAATTTGACTCTTACTGAGAAGAGTCATATTGACTTTGTGGGTTGTTCAAAATATCTGGAAGTTCCAATACTTTCTGTTGGTCAATTTATTTTGGGATCTTCCTTTATTCGTGATCAATCAAATTTTATCGATTATGTTTATGTGGGACGAGATACTGCTTGGTGTTATGATTTTATGCAGGTACATGGATTGATCCCTCCTATCCAAACACCTTCTATACTTGAGCTAAAATATTATCTGCGGAGCTTAAAAAAGGAAATGTTTGCTGAACATCAAAAGAAGACAACACTTGTGCTTTCATGTGACTTACAACCAGACAAAGGGGAGAAACCAATTATACTACTTCATTTGGACCTCCAAGCTTTTAATAGTCCGGTCATATTCCTTCCTTACTCTTTTACTTGCATTGCTGGTTGTTATTGGTTAGACTTATATTTTGCATTGAGGACAATGCATGATTTAAGTGTGGGGGAGGGATTTTGTTCTTACTTTTGGTTTTTGTTTTTTGTTTTCAAAATGAGAAAAATAAGAATATTTTGGTTTTTGTTTTGGTTTTTGTTCCTTGTTTTCAAGAAAAGAAAGAAAACATTTTCAATGTGAAAATTGCAAGTTTTGAGTAACTTTAGTATGATGCATTCTTAATTTGAAAAGTGATTGATCATGTTTTGAGTTGGTGAACCTAGTGGCAATGGATTTGATTTTGGTGAATTTAGGCTAGTGATCATATTCCCAGTGAGATTTTGAGCCTAATACATATATATATTCTTTTTAGTGTGTACCTCTATCTCTTTGCTTGATCTAGAACTTGACTTGAATCTTATTTGAGGCTGCATTTTATGCATAAGTATTCATAAAGATGATAAAGGCATTCATTTCATTTTAGCCAGATAAGCCAAAAGGCCTACCATTTTCATGCGTATATCCTTTGTTTAGCCCTTTGAGCCTATTTATTTATTTATTTTTTCCATTTTGCCTACACCCATAGCCAAAAAAAAAAAAAATCTATCCTTTTGAATGTCTTGGGAGTTGAAGAGCATTGTATTATTTCTATTTTGGATGGAAGAACATGCGGAAAAAATTATTAGGAATTGGGTCATTGTGGAAAATATGGTATGTTATTTTGAAAAAGAAAGAAAAAAATGAAAAAAAAAAAGAAGAAGAAGAAAAATTGAAAAAAAAAAAGAGTTGAAAAAAATTGAAAAAAAAATGGAAAAGAAGGAAGGAAAAAAAGCAAAAAAAAAAAAAAGGGATAAGAATGATGACCCAGTTCAAATTTAGTTTGGTTTCTTGCATCTAATATTCTCTATGGTAACGTTCTCTTCATCTTTTAAGATATTCAACTTTGTTTTTCCAAATACCACACCCTTTCTTTCTTAACCTTGGCCCCATTATAACCTAATAAAAGTCCTTTGGATTTATGAATACACTTGCTTTATTAGCGGTGGAGAACTTAGATTCTTGTCAAGCCTATGGAAAGAGAATTTGATAGGGATGAGTTGAGCGTAAACATAAACCTATACACTTTTGAGTGAAGAGTGACATACACATTATCCTTGGTGAGGGATTTCTAGCTTATGTTCTCCTTTGTCAAGTAAATCGCCATAATGTTTGCTTTCTTAATTTATGAAAAGATCACTTGGACATGATAGGTGCTGAAATACTTTTGTTTACTTTTTGCTTGTGGTTGGAACATTCATTTTTGAAGCTTTAGTTTGCTTTTGATTTGTTTGTTTTTTTTTTTATTGTTGTTCTCCCATGGTCTTGATTTGTTTTGCCCAGGAGTGCAAATGATAAGTGTGGGGGAGTTGATAAATCCCAATTTAATATATTTTATCCCGCCTTATTCATTTATTTTGGGGACTATTTTAGGCTAATTTGGATTTATTAGACAATATTTGGATTGTTAGTCTATTTTAGGAAATAATATAAATCAGAATTAATTATGAGATTATTGGACTTAAATTATCAATATTCTGATTGAGATCTTGTGATTGAATATTATTTCTAAATATATGACAGATCACGATTTTATTTAATTCTTGCAGGATAAGAAAAGCATATTGGAAGATCCTACGATGCAGAATTAACCTTGAAAGCTAAAAGAAGATCTAATAGTGGAATTTTGTTGGGCTTTTGGAATTTTAATTGGCTCAAATTGATACCCAAAAAGCTCTCTTTTTCTCCTATAAAATTAACCTAGCTGCCTATGGATTATGCACGCTCTCATTGAGAGCCGAGAGGAACGCATACGTTGGAGACGCAGAACATTCACGCTCAGCTGCAACACGCACAGGAAGAATTGAATTCATTCATCAATTCATTCTTGACCATACGTGGGCCCACCACCATTCAATTGATTGCCATTTAATCTCATCTACAATATTTCCCAGTGAGTTGCCTCCATGACCGTGGCTTTCAATAAAGAGTTTGAAGGAATAATTTCCATGGCAGCTTGAGATCTTTAGGAGATAATTTGGGAGGAGCATGGAGAAGGCTAGAGCCTAGGAACTTGCACTTGAAGATCACAAGGGAGTGTTATTCTTTTTATCTTCTTAATCCAAACTTGAGGTTCTTTAGTTTTAAAGGGTTTTAAGTTGTATTAATTGAGAACAATCTAGTTTTAGATTGTAAACATACTTCTTCTGGATTGGATTGATAATTTGAAGTTTTTATGTGTGAGACAATTGTTGGAGTTTTGTTTGCAACCTTTTGATTGTCAATTGAATTATTAATTGAGTTTTCGTTATTAATTTAATTGTCAATTTGGTTTATCATCTTAATTGTTTAATTGGGTTGATAAATTATCTAGTTGTTCAATTGGATAATTGCAAACAAGATTTTCAAAACTATTTTGTGATTGATTTTTAATGAGTTTAATTAGCCACCGCTTATTTCATTATGAGTTTTCTAGTGGAATATGTGTTATTGAACTAGAGGGTTTCCCATGTTCAATTAGGTAATTAAATTCATTAATCTTCCTTTGGTCTAATTAATTGATTTGGGCTAAGAAAGTTAACTCCATGCAATTCCTAAGTTGTCCCCTTCTTCCTCATAACTGAACTAGATCTCTGTCATTTAATTTGATTTTAATCAATTTTCTTCTTAGGATTTTAATTTTTCTCTCATAACAAAAACCCCCCAAAATTGCATTCATATTCATATAGGTTAGTTTCATTAGTTGCATTCTCATTTAGGTTTTAGAGTCAATTGCATTAGTGCATTTAGTTAGTTTAATTTCATTTTATTGCATTTTTTATCACCTAAATTCAACCTAAAGAAAAACCCACAACTTGCTCCTTGGGAAAATGACCTAGGTTGACCCTATATTACATAATTAATTAGGACCTAGTTTAATTGACTGCTTTAGCGACAAAAGCAGGTCCATCAGACTCTCGGAAACTTATGGGTATTCCTTTCTTGTTTTAAAGGTGATGGTGTTGTAGTTAAAGGTCGAGCCTATGGGATTCGGAGCATCAGAGTTGATGGGAATGATGCCCTTGCTGTTTATAGTGCAGTTCGCACTGCTCGTGAAATGGCTGTGAATGAAAATAGACCAATTTTAATTGAGGTGTGATGCTAACTCTACCTTAGACTGATAGAACCTCGTACCTTTGTATTTGATGTGACAGTTTTTTTGGGTTGATGAAATTTCAGGCACTCACGTATAGAGTAGGACACCACTCAGCAACAGACGACTCAACCAAGTATCGGTCAATTGATGAGATTGAGTATTGGAAAAAGGCACAAAACCCTATAAATAGATTCAAGAGATGGGTAGGAAAAAACGGATGGTGGGGCGACGAGGATGAACTGAAGCTTCGAGAAAGTGTCAAGAAGGAGGTTAGTTTTGAAAATTATCCATGTTCTCTGATAAACCCGATTGTTTTTTGTTTCGTTTAATATGAGTTTTACTATTTTTATGCAGTTATTGCAAGCGATTCAAGTTGCAGAGAAAGCGCAGAAACCTGCGTTGGAGGAGCTTTTCATAGATGTATATGATCAGGTACCATCGAATCTTGATGGGCAGGAGAGACAACTGAGGGAAGCCATTAAGAACCATCCAGGAGACTACCCTTCCGATGTTCCTCTGTAAATCTTACCAATTTATAAGTTAAATATGGATACACAAGCATCGTGCCTTACTTCACGTAATATCCCTCCCAATTCCCATCGAATGATCCCTATCACATGCTTCCTCCTTCGCTCGACTTCTTGTTTAGATTAGTATATTTTGTATTTGGTTTGTATTTCTATGGACGATGTAATTGGACCTTGTATATTTGGTCAGTATAGGTATGAGTGTTTATCTAAAAATACAGAACTCTCAATTGTATTAGCTAGTCAGTTGATTCAATAACATAATATTCAGCTCAACATGACATCAGAGCAAGGTTATGAGTAAATGCCTCAAGCTTCCAATTTAGAGGCCCACAAAGCAAGAACTAGCCTCAAGCTTCGACTTTAGAGCCCACAAAGCAGGGGTGGAGCCAGGAATCCAAATTAGGAGGGGCGAAGATTATGAAATGAACCCAAATGTTTATAAAATTATATTTAAGCACTATAAACATTTCAATATGTTCATTTTTATTCCTCCACAAAGCTTTTAGTAGGGACCAAATGGAAAATATTGAAATATTTATAAGGCATAGAATTTCTTGAAAATTTGGGTGCTATTCTATAATTTTAGGAGGGGCGGGGGCGACCCCTAGCCCCTCCCTAGCTCCACCCTTGCCACAAAGTAAGAACCAGCCAAACAACCCAGCTGGCATCTCAAGAACTAGATCCAAATACACTCGGATCTTTAAGACTCACCCACAAGCTTACCTGATTTTCGCTTTAAACTTCACCAAACAGAATCCTTGCGAGCATATTGTTGTGATCGTTGTGCCTATATGATCTTCAATGCGAAACAATCTCCAGCGATTTGTGAGTCTCTACTTTGCCTTTTGAGTTCGGCAAGAAATAAAGGTGTATCAAGAAAGACTTCTCCAACCAATGGTGATTCAAGAACAAATCATGAATCTTTGCAACTGAACCCAAACTTGCGAATCTCTGTAACTGAACCCATCTCAAGTACAATATCGTGAGTCTCTTGGAAATTGCTTGGAATATTCAAGAACAAATCATGAGAAGTGTCTGTACGTTCTTCTTTAGAACTTAGATTCACAAGTTGTAGCTATCTTCTCTCTTCGGCATTTCAAAATTTCAAGAATACGCATTGGTTTGCGATTCAGATTCGTGATTCAAAATCTCCAAAATCTAGATTTATGAGACTCAGAATCCTTGCCGGAATCCTCACCATCTCCAAAACACAGTTATATCCGTGTTGCACCTCTGTACTTTGACATACACTACTACAAAAATTGAATATTACTACCCTAAAAGACATCCTTATCAAGAAATAGGAAGTAAAAAATGAAGGCAGTGTGGTATTCTTATAATTATTTGCAAGGAAGTTGAGCCTTCAGCATTCTAAATTATAGTTTAAGACTTGTAAAATTGATTTTTGGCATCCTAGCATTGTTTCAGGATGCCTAAAATCTAGGAATATTGTTTCACGCCATGTGAAATATGAGAATTTTTTGTTTGGCGCCGTGGGATTTAATTTTTTTGGGAACAAAATTCATTTTTGGCGTCCTAAAATTGTTTCAGAACGTCTAAAATTTGGGAAAAAATTGCTTGGCGCCATGGGAAATATGAGAATTTTTTGTTTGGCACCGTGAGTGTTTTTGTTATTGAACTTTGGCATCCTGAATAAGTTTTAGACACCAAAATTTAAAAATTGGTGTCCTGAATAAAATTCAGGATTCCAAAATTCAAAAATTGGCGTCCTAAATTTACTTTTAGGATGCCAAAATCGTAAAATTGGCGTCTTAAATTTACTTTCAGGATGCCAATATTCCCTAATATGAGACTCGAATCGACACTCATCACGCACACTCCTCAGTCTTGATAGAGAAATCCTTTCGTCATTTCCCTCTCCTGAAATCGTCACATACTTCACACTCTCCGCCTCCTTCCCCAAATCTGGCCCTATCATTTCCCTTCTTGCTGGCGTCTCCGCCGCACCGCACCTCTTTCTCCTCCGTCTCTCACACTCCCCTGGCTCTCTCTCACTCCTCCTCCTTCCTGAAACCCAAACCCAAGTAAGCCAGCCAAGCCCTATCACTGGTTGGTCGCGACTCGTTCCTTAGTATTTTTCTCTCCAATGGTGATTAATCGCTTCCATTATTAGGTAATGCTTGTTCTTCTTATTCTTTGATTTCCATTTCACCTTAATCACTGGATTTTTTGCTTCTTATTAGGATTTCTATTTTTATATGAGGGTTCTCTTGCTTCCTGTAATATGAAGCTCCGAGTGAGGTGGCGCAGAGAGCAAACCTTTCATGATTTGTAAATCGTTTGTGAAGAATCCCTTAACAAATTGCTGAGGTATTTAATAACCTTGCTTTTGTTTGTTGTTAGCACCCCTCTCCTAACTATTACCCATTTATTCTGGAATATTGTTTTCAGGAAGGGACAGTTTTACATATTTCTACTAAATCCTTCTATTATGAAGTACAATTGGTACTATTTTGTTTGTTTTGATTCTTTCAAACATGGAAAGCACTTGGATTTGCACAAGTCATTTAGTAAGCTTGTATTTTTACTTAATTTAAGGACTGCCCTACTATGCTGGAAAAATCCCAATCTTTGAAAATGCATGAATGGGCCTAACTTCAATTTTGCTGCAAGTATTTGGGCAATCATTCCTAAAATCTACCTTGTTATGTATATGCCATTATCTGGTGCATTTGGAATTGTTGCTTATCAGTGGAACTAAATTTATTAAGATAAGATATGATTAATGTTACACCCTTACTGGCCTCACCCTTTCAGGTGGTGGGTTAAAGGAATCCTTTTCGCTTATTACTTTTCCTTTGTTAATTTATCACTTAAAACATATATCAGAGTGTTCGTGGCAGAGCATATGATCGATTTGGACAACTACACTGTACTGGTAAGGTACAAACATATCATAAAGCCATCCCCGTCGGGTTAAGGGTACACTCGTCCAAGACAAGTACTGAATAATGAGTATGAATCATACAGTTATTCCAAAATAAAAGTACAAGAAGTAACAGGGTGTCTTCTATTTCTTCATCTTTCCGTATCAAGCCCTACCTTCTTCACGCCTTTGACCGACCCTTCTTTACAACTGTATCCTTTGAACCAGTCTGGAGTTCAAAGTTGAACCCCATAGTAACTGTTAGACTCATATACAATATGTCTAAGATGCATGCAATGCAAATCACAACCAAGAAATAAATCTGCCTCAGGCACAATACTGGCATGTATGAATTTGCCTCTAGCACAATAAGGGTAAATCACATCTGCCTGTAGCACAACAAACCGTAGGACCGCCTGGTCAAGACTAGCCCCGGGTACCATAGCGCTAAGGGCCTCGGTAGTTAGGGCTACAGTCCCCTACCGACCCCTCCTGAGGTCTCAGTAGCCACCTATGAACATAAAGTCACATAGGCCCTAACTACCTCATATACCGATATACATGCCCTCAGTACTGTAATAGAAACCTAAGGACACACAGTCCTGTCACACCCTGAAAGTTAGGAGGTGACCGGCACAGAATATGAGAGAGCTCACATTCCTCAAGCCTTAATCCTATAAATACACGTTAAACAATACTCACAATAACATTTGGAGCTACGCTCCCCAAAAGCATATACATGAACGTAAATTCCAAATTACAATTTAAAACAGGGACCCTTCCTAAAGACTACGTGGAGCATCTATGCTACCGGTGATAATACATAAATGACAACTTAACTTTAATTACATCACTAGCAGTCGTTCCAAAAATATTTACAAGCTTCGCCCGCAATGCCAATCTTCACTGTTCGGTTGAAAGTGGAAGGACATCAACGTCATCTGAGGCCAAGAATTTTCCGGTGAATAACGTCCCATTCAAAAATTAACTGAAATGTTAATGAATGTAATTTAAAACGATTTAACTATAAATCATAATAGCACAACAATGACAACATAAGTGAAACCATATAAGATACCGTTAAAGAAACAGTTCCAAGCACGCAGTAAAACCTTTGATTTGAAATGATCAGGTAAAACCATATTTTCAATCTTCATCTATCCATAGGACCTCAACAGAACGGAATAACAAGCGTGGACACACAGTCCACGAGGGAAAATAACCAAGCGTGACATGGAGGCCACGAAAACAAGCGTGGACACACAGTCCACAAGGGTAAATAACCAAGCGCGGCAAAGCCACGAAAACAAGCGCAGGTAAAAACCCACGAATAACAAGCGTGAGAATAAATCCCACGAATATCAAGTGTGAGCATTACACCCACGAATGTCAAGCGAGCTCGAGGTTAACCATGGTGCACCAAGGACTAACAGTACTGCTGTTAGTAACCAGCGTTCTGTATTCGGCGCTCTCAAAACAATTCAAGCATGACTGAGGCTAATTTATCAATAGCAACCAAATAGGTTTTCCTTTAAAGATAAGAACTCGGAAAGAATATTTTGTAACAGAAAACCCCAGCATGTAAGTTTACAGAATCTCCAAACATTTCTTTCCAATTTCACCTGTCTAAACCTTTTCATACCATAGTAACTTGAAATAGAACATTTTGGCATACAATGCCTTCTTATTATCAAAGTAATAAAGAAAATCTTTGAAATAACCTTGTAAACTCTTTGCATAAAAACTCATAAACGATAAATTGTTAGGAACTAATAGCCTTGAATAAAATCACCATACCACTTTCTTAAAGGCAACAATGAGCATTTCATATAAATTGACAACATTATCTTGAGGAAAATGATTCTAAAGAAAAATGATATTTAAATGAAATTATAACAAGAAAGCATCACTTTTGAGAATTTAATGGGACGCTATTCACGCACCTGGAACGTTTTACCTGTGTACCTCTTTCCTAACCTTCAATTTCCAACTTATTTAGTTCTTCCTCTCCTAATGTCCAAAACAAATCCAACATTGCTTCAATTGAAAATTCACAAAAATGCTCATAATATCCTATTCAGCAAAGTTCCTCATTTTCTTTATAATAACTATTCTTAGTTCCCACCATCAAGATAAAAATAACACACGTTGATTTATTATCTTTTCTCACGTTTTATCAACACCTCAAGGACGCACAAAGTTAGTTCACAAGACAGACAATTCCAAACCATAATGTCTAAGTAACAATATTCTCAAACATCTACTCAATCTCTTCATATATGAGAAAAACAATTTGCTTATACGATAAATATAAATTTTTCTTCTTAATGCAAAGCTCCCCAATTTAAACTCTAAAGAAACATGTGATCCAACTATTGTCTTTTCCATAAATTAGTCACAATCAACATCGAATAGAAGTATTTGGCATTAAACACATGCTAAAACCAATGTGTAATCAAAATAAAAGAACATTCAAGTCCCCTTTTATTCTTTATAAACACATGCCTCAACTATCAAGCAACAAAAAGAACATTCTAATCAAATTCTTCTCTTTGGCAATAATATCCAAACACCAGTATATATATTTACATCTACCACAAACATATTTCACATCAATTATGACTAATCCACCGTTGAAAATGCTAACTTGCTCGATTAGCCCACCCCCAACTCACACACATGAATTTATACACATCAAGTTCTCGACTTTATCCTCCTAGCACAGCAAAACAATGAACTAATTGAGATTAAAGACTCAAAACCCATGAATTCAGCCCCTTCTATACCGACGGCAAGGAAGAAAGGAAAAAAAACAATAAATCTAGCGGACAAAAAGAAGCCAAACGAACTAACCTAAAAGTTCCACCATCCCAAACTCCTTCCACCATGAATAGCCTCCAGCCTATACGATTTTTGAAGCCATCTAGCAGAAGAGAAGTTATTCTCCAAACCTAAATTTCCAACAGCACAACCATCAAACCAGTGACATAGGCCACGCAGCGCAAAACAGAGAAAAGGAATTCGAATAACAGAAGTAACGAGACCCAAACCGGAAAAGAGAAGCACCGGCGGTGACTCAGAGGGCGGAGGAAGGAGCAAATGAGACTGAGATTCAGAGCTTCAATTCAAGAGGCTTCTTCTCTGTTCTCTCTCTCTCTCTCTCGCCAAAGCTACGGACAGACCGAGCATAAGCAGAGCAAGAGAAGAAGGGAAAACAACAGCAATAATTTTTCACCAGAGGAAGACGCCGGCGGCAAACGAACCAACGACGGAGACAGATCGTAGACGGAGATGACGGAGGAGGAAAAAGAAAACCGCACAAATGCTAGGGTTCTGAAGCCATTCACGCGTCTCCCTCTCTCTGCTTATACGAAGAAACCGAGTTCACCAGGGAAAACAAAAATCCAATGTTATCCCTCTTCCTTTTGTTACCATTAGGGGCATTATGGTAAATTCCAGATCAGCAGGGAATTAAAAAAAAAAACCACCCTGGACTCAATGAGGATTCAAACTCAGGACCCTAGGAGCATCTGACCATACCCAAAACCATCAAACTACCAGCTTCATTTAAATACCTTACTTCAATAAATAGTAAATATATAATTAGCTCATAATATTATAATTATTTTTAATTCTCAAATATTTGGGCTGTTGCAAGTCCAATAGGTACCACAGCCCGATAAGTATTCCTTGGACTTCAGTAGCAACCTAAGGACACATAGTCTACTAGGTGCTACAGCCCAACTCTTACATCATGATAAAACACACATGCAAGAGCAACATAGAGTATGCAAGTCAACAGTTACTACCTAACACGCCTTGAAAATAGTAACCTCTTCCCTTGGGGTTGGGAATAGGATCCACAGGTGCTAACACCCTAGTCACAACAAAATATCACACTTTTAATCACATACCCAAACTTTACTTCAAGGTCCATAAATTCGCATAGCACCAGAACTTTCCAGCACCTCTGACCCAACTTCACCAATTTTTATTAAATTCTAGAAAAATCGTATTGACATGAAATCAGTGGCCTTAGAACCCTTAGGTTGTCTATTTTATAGGAAAAATAATCAAAAAGACCATCTGGGTTCATGTCCTTTTCTTATTTGCTAAAACCGAGCTTAACCAAGGTTTTCTAGAAATTCAGTGTTTCTGTCCCTAATTCAATGATTTTTAGAAAATTCCAAAAAAATCATTTGCACATGAAAACAGCTCCCTTTAAACCATTAAGATGTATATATTTCAAGGAAAATACATTCAGGCCCTGAAAGTACACGTATTTTGACTTATAACCACTTTTACACTTCTTGGTCCAAATTCGACCTGTTGCATTTGTACCAACTTGAGCAATTTTTATCTCCTAGTAGAAAAGTCCAAATCATACAAAAATATACATCTCAGTGGATCTTAGGATGTTTAATTTCTACCTGAAAAATTTCAGCCACAACCGAATTCATTTACTATTTTTAAGACCTAGTTGAAGACATACTGCCAGAAATTCCAGAACTGAAAATAAGCTTAGTTTAAGGGGTTTTTTGGTGTTTTTGACTTCAAAAACTTAAACCATAGTCATACTCTACACAAAATCTCATTCCAGAGCTATTAGTAACTTTAAAAATGCAAGAATCCAACCATAATGCCAGGCTCCTACTCCATGTACGAAATTACCATAACGAGAACTCAAGAAGATGAGATTTTCGGGTTACCTCAAGATTGACAAATTGGTGGATGCTCTTGAGATTTTGGATCTTGAGGCTTGGATATGAAGGTTTCTGAGCTCTCTCCTGCCCTCTGGAATTTTTGCCCCCTTTGGGGTGAATATGAAGAGCTAAACACCTTTTTATAAAGGTAAATTTTTATCCAGTAAAATTAGAGCTAACAGGGGTAATTTCTGACTGGTATATAATAAATGAGATCTAAGTATTTGACTTATTTCCCAAGTTTTTTCTAGAATTCTCCAAGGGTGTCCAGTTGCTGCCAAGTGGCGCAGCCCCCTCCATAAAAGTGCAGATCCTTATCTGCTCTTGGGGAAAATTACACGTTTGGCCCAAAACTTTCATAATTGCAATTGTGGCCCAAAACTTTTAATAATTACCAATCTTGCCCCACGTTTTTGTCTGCCCAAATGGACACATGTGGCACCATTTAGGGCCCACATACCTGATTCAATTATTTTTTAAACATTTATTCCCATTTTACCATTTTTTTGTCCAAAGCGTGGGTCCCACTGTTGACTTTTGTACTGATTTTTCTTTTCCTTCTTTCTAAGCAATTCTAGAGAATTCTAGGGGCTGCTGGATTGCTGCCATGTGGCGCCTCATCTTCCACAAATGTCTAGATATTTTCTTTACACTTAGGGAAAATTACCTACTTTGGCCCGAAATTTATGGAAATTACCAATTTTGGCCGAGGCTCAATAATTACCCTTGACTTTTTCCCCAAGTCTTCTAGACTTTTCCTATGCCTAAGTGGCGCCTCCTGGGCCTCACAATTCAGATCCTCAGGTCTTTATCCTATTCTCCTAATTTATCTGATTTATTCCCTTTCTATCTAGTCAACGAGGCTCGCAGTTGACTTTCTTTGACTTTTCTCTTTCTTGATTTCCAAATCATTTTGTAACAATTAAGGGATCTAGGTGGCACCACTCTGGGCCCACCCAATCCGTTCTCCCCATTCCCTCAAGTCTTTCCATTTTATCCGGTCCGATCTCCATCTATCGGTCCCTGTGGGTCCCGCTAGTCAACAAGGTATCTCCCTTTGTGCTTTCTTCAACTTTTCCCAAATATTTCTTCTAATTGGTGTACTGATAACTACAAGTATGTTGGTTATGACCGTAGTGGTGTTACATTTCTTCCCCCGTAAAATAAATTTCGTCCTCAAAATTTGGTTATACATCAATCATATAAAATCCGGGTAATGCTTCTTTATGTCCTCAACTGGTTTCCTTGACTTATCACATATTGTCCTACCGACTCATTCTATTACCATAACGCATGATTCTCTCGCCTTATCGGCCAAGGAATCACCCTCAAGCCTTAGGCATCTCATCTTCAACCTTGTCCAGATCATATGTTTTGTCAGCCTCTAAATGGACTCTAGACATACTAGTTCAAAGCCACCATGCCAATAAGTATTCCACACAGTGCTAAGCATCACAAATCTCACAGCCCAAGGACACTGCCCCGCGCAAACTTGCATATCGGGCCTTACCGCCCTGAGCCTTTGCTCATTTATTATGTTTGAGCTTCCTCAATTTTTAGCTTTCAAACCATTTCCCTCTTGGTTAGCACGGTAACTGGCATCTAACTTAACTGGTTCAGGTTTCTAGACCATTCTATCAGTTTCTGTTCCTGTATTAACATAATCACCAACTGCACCACTTTTCATTTCAATACAACAGCGACGGCAATCATGTCACTGCTTACTAAGTTGTCTCATACTCAAAATTTCAAAATTTCACACATTTAAAAAAAAAATCCCTGTGGTTGCAATACATTTTCACAAACACCCAAAACAGTATTTTCACATTTTCAAATTCAATCGCTGCCAGCTCAAACTTTCAAGAAAACAATTCACTGCCAATCTATTTTAGAAAACATTTACTACTGGCACACATCAATGAGTGGGATTATTCATTTTACAAATTCCTCATTCGAAAGTTTTCGGGACTACTTCAACCTGTCAATACAGCGGTGCACCCCAATCCTTTCAATACCTACCACTGGAGTGGCAACGCACTTGTCGACCAGTGTGGGAGAGTTTTCGTCCCTTCCAGGACCCAATGTTTCATTGGCACATACAATAACAAGCCACCCACCGAAATCCCATACCTGGGACAAAGGACCTCTGTCCAGGAGCCTCGCTCCAACCGCCAACGTGGGTGCCGGCTCAACAAGGCAAAACACGCGCCCTCACAAGGCGAAACTACTCAGAATATGGGAAGCCATATTCTGCAAGAAATGATGAAGAATATGCTGCAAGAAATGATCATTGTGAAGGAATATGGTAAACCATATAAAGTAATATCTTAATTTGTTTACTATTTTTGTGGTGATTTAACATGTTAGTTCATTTTATTAATTTGTTTACTATTTAATAACCTATCTAACATTGATTTGTCTTTGATGAACAGAAATATGTTCAACTCTGACAAGTCAGTGGGTGACAGAGTTGATGAACCCGTTGTGAGAAGGGTTAGAGGTAACACAAAGATGGGTGTGTGCTAGTGGCACGTTGTAACGTCAAAAAAAGAGGTTGTTTGTGGAGTTCGATGCAAATATGAATGTAATTGGTCGAGAGGAAGACAATTTCATTAGCTATTTAGGCTATCTAGCTTAAAGAAAAGTTCGCATTGTATTCTCTGCTTGGAAGTTGGTTCCTTAGAAAACAAAGGATCTGATTTGGGCACAAATTTTAGTATCTTACTTTCGATATATCTTAATTTGTATCTTTTTTCTAATTACTTGAAATGTAATTATCTTCTCTTTTACCTTGCAGCAAATGTACAATGTCCCTAACAATACGGCGATGAACAAGAAATGGATGAGGGAAGTTCATCTATGTTGGAAAGATTTTAAGAACAAGCTCACTAAAAAGTACATTTGAGGGGAAATGAAGAATTAGGATCCATGTAAGAAGTATTCTTTCATTTCTCCAGAGGACTGGAGGGAGTTTGTGGCGTCACGGCAAAATCCTGAATTTCTTGTAAATTCTTTTTTTCATATCTTATCTTTTATTTGAATCTACTTAACATCATAGGCTTAGTTTTATTTGTTTTTGTGTCACAAGAAATAAGTCAAGCCAATAAAGAGAGGCAGACGGCAAATAAGTATTCGTATTGCATGTCTCAAGGTGGGTATAAAAAGCTTGAACAGAGGATGATGAAAGAAGAGTTAGAGAGAATGAAGGAAGCTACCCAATCTGATCCTTCCATTATTGTCCAAGCCCTTGATCATTCTCCTCGTCACAAAAATGGAAAGCTGCAAGAATGAAGGGTGATAAATACATAAATGTAGATGTTGCTGAGGTTGCCTTAAAGATTGTAAGTAGTTAAATTAGATGTATTAAATAGCCTCAATTGTTTCATATTATAAGAGTTTAGTTATTATTTATGAAAAATTTTATGATACAGGATGCACTTGAGGAGCAAAGCAGCCTAGTTTCATTTACGCCAGGTACACGGATGGATATTTTGTCAATGGCGATTGGGAAGCCAGATTATCTTGACCATGTTCGAGGGAAGATAAGGGGAGTTAGTGCCGCAAAATATTTTGGACGACATTCACGTTGTTCACATGACGATGACAACCCTAGTCCTCAACTTGTAGCCAAAATTCGAGCGTTTATCCTAGACGATATCATGAAACAAGTACGTGGTGAAGTGAGATCCATGATACAAGATCAAGAAAATACGGAACGTACAACTCAAGCATCCCCAGCCTTCCCCAGCAGCAAAGAAAGTTTTAACCCTCTAGATGTACTTCTTTGCGAACCTTCTCTTCCTCCATAGGGAGGAGTATCTTACAATCTATATTTGGATGTCCTACACCGACATATTGTTGCCGATGCTCTTGTTTACATAGAGCAAACCACTCGGCCACCATAATAAGGAAATTCCAAAAGATCAATGTAGGGTAACTGTGAAATGTGTTCGAGAAGGGAAAGAAAATATAGGCATCTCAATTGATGATGAGCAGGTTCCCACGCCAGTCCAGGCCATAGGATTGTTCATTCTTTGGCCGAATCATCTTATTTAGATGGCGATGACACCTCCAATGATAGTAAATACTTTACTAGAACTTCATTTTCATTGGTAAGCCACTCATAATCTGTTTTTTTATGTTTTCATAGAATGAAAAAGCTGCGAGTAGATTTCCCTTCTTAGCATAACTGCGAGAGCTATACAAGGACATCAGCTGTATCTCCTTGCAGATGCATGCAGGCATTGTCGTACCAGAAAAATCATATCCCTTAACAATTGACAAGGAAGATCTGTGACGGTTTTTACATATGGAAGATTTAGATATAGGATTTCTTCAACTTGCAATCATGTAAGTTCTTTTTCTTTTTAATTATTGCATTCAATTTTTTGTTATATATATTCAACGACATTTATCATTTTAATTCAATCATAGTGTCTGTTGCAACATATGTGTCAAGAACGTCTGAATGAATTCATATGGATTCTTATGTCTTGTACACACAACAAAGAATCATAATAAGTTAGCCAAAGGACGCTTTATATTGCAAACACAATGGGTGAGGATGAATTGCCTTGTTATCTAGCCCCAATAAATGAAAAGTACGTATTTTAGTTTTGTCTATTTAAGAATTTTAAGAATAAATTGCTTTCTTATCTTAATTTAATATTAATATGTATATCTTGTAGTAATCATTGGACCCTGTTTGTTGTTTGTCCGTCCAAGAATGTTCTTTATTGGTTGGATCCCGTGGCAAGCCAAACGAAAAAAATCAAATCCATGTTTGCCACGTAGGTAAATTTTTGTCTAAATCATTGATTCTTCATTTAAATAAATTGTTTTCATGTTTGTTAATTTTCATTTTAATGATAGTGCTCTCAAGACATTTAGAATGCTTACTAGAGTACGAGATCAGGGACTGAAGTGGGGTTGTCTGACAGTAAGTAGTTTCAATTCTAGTTATTTCATTGACACAGTAGCTTTCAATATGCTTTTATTCATTTTAACAATTTGCTTTTGATTTATAGTGCCTCCGACAACCAGGGAACACTGAGTGTGGATACTACATTATCCTTTATATGTGTTCCATCGTTAAAAGCGGACATATTATAGGTTTTGAACACATACGTAATCGCTCCATGATTATCAAATGATAATATTTTTGATGTTATACTTGAGTTGTTAATTATTTCATTCACTTCATTGATTTGTCTTGTACCTTGTTTTTCAATTTACAGCTTTTTCCTAATGTGGATCCGTACTCGGAGGAAGACATCAATATGGTTTAAGACGTTTTAGCTGGACATCTCCTTCAACATATATAGATATATAAAGTTTACTTCGTATTTTTTGGCTGAATCACGTGATCATCTGTTTTATGTAAATCTTTTTGATAGACGAATGCTTCTAGAGATTGTTTTGGAACTGTGATGGTGGCATTTATATTGCATGTCTATTAAGTAAACTTATATTGCATTCATCATCAAGTTGCATTACTATGTATTCGCACATTGATAGTCATTTGTTGAAGCTTGTTTATTGCTGATTTTAAATACATTGCTGATATACAATAAAACATTTTTTTGCCTTTTGCTTCAAGTGATTAAGTTGCTGTGTGTGCGGGAATTGCTTGAGTATTGCTTTTATAGTGTTGTAATGTTATTGCTGACTTTGCTCCACTATTTTAATTTTTGAAATTATTCTGATGTCTATGAATGAAGTTAAGTAGCCAAGTTTTTGAACGTGAGAATTGGTAATTGTTGCATATATATAATTGTTCTGTTTAAGATTGATCATGGGATTTTTGTGAATTAAGTTGGTAATTGAGGTTGGTACCTTGACCTCAATACAAATGCATTCAAAGTTCAAACTAAACAATAAAACTTAGTAATAATATTATAATGAGAGAATTTTAGTTGGGAAAACATAGCCTGTGACTGCTTCTGCTTTGGAAACTTGATTTATTCCTTCATTGACTGAGTCAGGCCGTACTGACTCTCAATATGTCACACTCGTTTTATGTTGAAAGTAGCAAGAAAATTTTAATAAGAACTTAAAGGTGTGAAATATTTCTATGTATCCATTACTAGGTTTCTTTAACTGACTTGGCCATTTGAACTAGCATCCTGGGATACGAAATTAAAAGGATATGCTGATAGGTTTTGGTGATCCAATATCATCATTCACTTTTTTTTTTTCACTTTCAATTGTTGTTAGGATAAGTGTTGTCTGAACTATGATGTGCGGACATCTTCCATTGTAGTTCTGTAAGGGACAACCTAAAATGGTTGAACAATGGATTATTTGTTTTGGCTATTGCATCAATATTCTAACATTGTTACACAATTTCTGATGATTGACCAATGTTGTTAAAAAACTCTGGAAGCTTATCTCGGGTTTTGATTTTTCAATATATTCTTCAATTCTAATTGGTGGAGTATGATTTAGGTTCTATTCCTCGTGTCTCCTTCGATCAGATGAAACTACAGATCAAGTTAAGCATCACCCATTCTCTCCAGCAATCTTTGGATATTGAGAAAGTCAAATTTGTATTTCCTTAATGAGTACTTACACTTATGGAAACTAGTGCTTGATCTTTCACTAGTGACTATCAAGATATATTGAGAAAGTCAAATATGTATATCTTAATTTGCTTGCCTATGCAGGGGCGATTTATGTCCCTAGCATATTGTTGTAACCTTCAAATCAGTAATACATACATATATATATATATATATATGATTAGTTGTGTTTTGAGGTGCTATATATCTGATTAGTGGTGTTTGCTGTTGTAATTTAGGGTTTAGGGAGTTGTGAAAAAATGTAATTTGAGTTTGCAGATATGCACATGTTTGCTATTATAATTTAATTTGAGTGCCTAGTAAAAAAATATGTAGCAACTATATAAAATATATATATATATAAGGCATCCTGAAATAAAATTCAGACGCCCACAATCAGAGTTATGACATCCTAAATTTATCTTTAGGACGCCTTAACTAAGGCATCTTCAATTTAATTCTGGACGCCTTATATAAGGCGTCTTGAATAAAGTTTAGGACGCCGACGCCAAAAGTGTGAATTTTTTAGCTTCCTACGTTGAGATGTCCCTTTGAAAAGGGACGTTAATTGGATCTTGATGTTTTTTGGGTTTTTTGTAGTAGTGTAGGTTGTGAGTTTTCTTTGACTTCATTTACATTCATAACTTCTAATTTCTTGTGCCTTTGCACTTCGACATCCTTTTTTTTTTTTAAAGAAAAAAAGAAGTTCAGAAGATTACAGAACTACTCATGGCAGAAAAAAAGGATGAGCTAATTGGAGATTCTCTTTCTTTTGCTCATCCTCTCTATCTCCACCCTTTTGATACACAAGGATCAACCCTTATACCACAAGTGCATATTGGTATAAGAACAACACCGTATGGAGCCGATCAATGAGCATCGCCCTTAAAGAAAAACAAAAATTGGGTTTTTATCAATGGGACTTGCATTAAGGGCGCATAAGATAGTTGGCTCCATGATTAGTGGGAACAGTGCAATGCTGTTGTTCTCTCTTGGTTGCTGCATTCACTTTCTAAGGATTTGGCTACCAATATAATTTTTCATCATGAAGCTCACCTTGTTTGGCTTGACTTGTAGAAGCGTTTTGACAAGGTAACAGGCTCTCGCATTCTTAATCTCCGTAGAGAAATTAACTCCATGAGGCAAGGGACTCTCACTGTTTCATAATACTACTCCAAGATGAAAGAACTTTAGGAAGAAGAATTTGTCCTCTTGTCAATTCCCTCCTATAAGTTTCCTACCTCTCAAATTTACTCCCAATGCCTTCAGCAACATAAGTTATTACAATTCCTGTTAGGACTCAATGACGCCTACAGTGCACCTAAGAGTCAAATTTTATTGATGAGTCCCTTACCAACTGTGAATCAAGCGTTTAGTATGATCATGGAGGATGAGGCTGAGCGTAATCTCAGTAACAATGTAAAACCACACCCACTTGAAAGTGCTGTAATGGTTGCTCATGGAAGAGGGCGAGGCAGAGGAAGATGAAGAAATACTCCACTGCCTGAAGGCTCCTATTGTAATAAGAAGGGACATGTTAAAGACAATTGCTGGCATTTAGTTGAATTCCCTAATGATTTTAAGGGGAACAAACCAAAGACTTTTCAGGCAGCCAATCTCACTCAATTTGACAAAGAGGGAGTTGCAGCCAGTGACGACATAATTGCTCCAACCTTTACCCATGAACAATATGACAAGCCCATGGAATTCCTTATAAAGGACACTGAGTCAAAGACTACACTCATTGACCGCTACAGGTTTGACTTTCTCTCTTTATCTTTATTCACATATTAATTGGGTACTAGACTCTGGTGCAACTACTCACTTAGTTGGAGACTTATCTTTGCTAAATTTATATGAGAAATATATAGGGCCTATTAAAACAATTAAAATTCCTAATGGTGATAGAGTGATGATTACTCGTATAGGAAGAGTTAAATTTTCTAATGAATTTGAGTTGCATGATGTTTTGTATGTACCATAGTTGCAGTTTAGTCTAATATCAGTCTCAAGAATTACAAGTGATGCACATTGCATGGTTACTTTTTTCCTTAACCATTGTATTTTGTAGGTCCTTCAAGCTGGGAAAATGAAGGTGGTTGGTAGATTAATTGAGGGTCTATATATATTTCAAAATGACACAAATACTAATATACATCTTGTAAACTTGGTTGATAGAGGAATTTTTGGTCAAAATCAACCCATAGATATTTGGACCTTACATAATAGGTTGGGTCATGCCCCATTGTCAGTTTTGAAACATCTTGATTTTGTAAAAGACAAAGGTTTTGCTATGAATAAAAGTTGTGAAGTTTGTATTCAATCTAAGCAAACAAAACTTTCTTTTGCCTCTAGCTGTATTAGATCTCTTCATTGCTTTGAATTGCTTTACTTGGATGTCTAGAGTCCATATAGGAAACCTACATATCAAGGTCATCAATTCTTTCTTACAATTGTTGATGACTACTCAAGGGCAACTTGCATATTTCTCATAAGACATAAATCTGAAACTGCTGGATACATCAAGAACTTTGTTGCCTATGTTCTTAATCAATTTGTTTTTCATGTTAAACAAGTACGTAGTGATAATGGACCTAAATTTGTAAACAATAATCTATAAACATATTTTCTTGAATAGGGAATTATACACGAAACATCTTGTCCATATACTTCAGAATAGAATGGAATTGTTGAGAGAAAGCATAGGACCATTATGCAAGTTTTTAGGAGCCTTATGCCTCAATCTCACATACCTATTCGGTTATGGGGGGAGTGTGTCAAAATGGCAACATATGTATGAAAGGGTGTACAAGAAACAGCCAGATTATAGTTGTTTAAAAAAATTTGGTTGTTTAGCATATGCTACTGATTTGACTAATTATGATAAATTTTAGTCTTGTGTCATTCCTTGTATGTTTCTTGGTTATCCAAGTCATCAAAAGGGTATGTTCTTCTTAACTTGCATACTAAGAGCATTTGATTATTAGACATGTTTTCTTTATTGAGGAAGCATTCCATTTTCTTGATAATTTGTATGCTAATCAGATGAATGACACTGTAGAATTTCACAAAATATTTTTATTTGATGATTATTTACCTTTAAGACAAGTGAGCATACAACCTATTGTTCCTCCTACGACAAGAGAAAATTTAGACCATGAAATTGGGCATGAAAGTGGTATGCATGAATCCAAAAATACACTTACTCAACTAGGTTCACAAATATTGGCTGCTGGCCATGAAAGGACAGCAAGGGAGCGTAGACCTCTCATATGGGTGACATACCATATTTGTGGACTTGTTGTCTCAGAGTCAGGATTACACAGAGAGAAGAATAAATGTTTGTATCCTAATGAGAATTATGTGTCTTATAGTCATATTTCTTGTGTAATATAGATTTAGTTGTTGAGCCTACTTCTTATCATGAAGCAATGAAAGATGAAAAATGGGTTCAAGCAATGAATCAAGAAATTACAGCCTTAGAGCTCAACAAAACGTGGGATATTGTCCTTCTTCTAAAGGGGAGAAGGCCTATTGGTTGCAAATGGGTATATAGTGTTAAGAATAAATTCAATGGCACTATTGATAAGTATAAAGCTCATCTGGTTGCTAAAGGTTTCACTCAAATAGAAGGAATTGATTATCATTTATCATGAGACATTCTCACTGGTGGTAAAAATGGTTTCAGTTAGAATTATTCTAAAATTGGTTGTTATGTATGGTTGGGATTTATTTCAAATGGATGTGGATAACGTGTTTTTGCAGGGAGATCTAAACGAGGAAGTGTACATTACTATTCCTCAAGGCTTTGAAAGCCAAGGGGGGATTGGTGTATAAACTTAATAAGTCGTTTTATGATCTTAAACAAGCCTTCATACAATGGAATGATAAATTGAGTGCTTTATTGGTTTGTGGTGATTTTAATGTAGCAAGCATGATTATTCTTTGTTCTTTAAGAGATTTGGTGGTTGACATTGTGCTAGTCCTGGTGTATGTAGATGATATGATATTTTGTTGCATAGCAACTTCAAAATCACGGATTTGGGAATAATGAAATATTTTCTTGGTATTGAAGTAACTAGGTCAGCAAAGGGTATAGTGCTTTCACAACGAAAATATATTTTGGATTTTCTTGCAGAGACTGGCATGAGTTGTTGCATACCACTATCAATTTCTATGTTCACTACACTCAAATTGTTAGCATATGAAGGAGGAGAGCACAAGAAGGATGATTTCTTTAATGATCCGGAAAGATATCGAAGACTAGTGGATAAGTTAATCTATTTAACTACTACCAGACTTGATATTTGCTTCTCTGTACAGGTCTTAAGTCAGTTAATGCACTAGCCCATGAAGTGTCATATAACAGCGGCTTTGCATGTGTTACGCTACCTAAAGTAGAGCCCTAGGGGGTAGGAGTGCTTATCAATCGAGAAGGCACCATTACATTAGATTGTTTCTGTGATGTTGACTGGGGAGCGTGAGAAACGACAAAATGATCAGTTACATGATATCTTCTAAAGCTTGGTGGTTTGCTTGTGGTATGGAAGACAAAGACGCAGCATATTGTTTTGAAGTCTTCAGCTGAAGTGGAGTACCGGACACTGGGTTCAGCAATATCAAAGTTGTGTGGGCAATTAGACTACTCAAGGAAATTGGTTATGAACATGTAACCCCTGTTAAAGTGTATTGTGATAATAAAGTTGTCTTGCATATAGCTTTTAATCCTTTTTTACATGAGAGAAGAAAACATAATGAGATAAATCTTTATTTTCTTCGAGAAAAACTTTTTGAGAAGGTGATTACCTTGCAACATGTTCGATATTATAGTCAAGAGGTAGATATGTTGACTAAGGTTGTAGGGAAAGAGATATAGAATATAATGTTTAGTAAGTTAAAAGTTATAGACTTGTTTAGCCCTCAACTTGAAGGGGTGTTGAGATTAATATATTTTATATTTAGTTTGTATTTATATGGGCTGTGTAATTGGGCCAGTATAGGTATGAGGGTTTATCTATAAATACAGAATTCTCAATCATATTGGTTGGTTGATTCAATAAGATAATATTTTGTTTAGCTCAACACTTCTCAGTATAAAATCCAATTAACTTTATTTGAGTAAATGATCAACTTAAATAAGTTATTTAATCCTATTATATGTTGTTATATGTTATGTATCATTACTAAATTATATATAAGTAGAGTTAGGTAAATTAGTTTTGAGAAAAATGATAAATAAGACTTATTTAAAGTAATTTAATTAAATTCTTTAATATTCTTTCTTATAAAAAATAAATGTGTCTCATATTTAGGACATGAGGCAATATTATTTAACACGTGGGGACACAGTTGGAAGTACATCAAATTATGTTCCCGTTATATTTGATTAAACCAAAATGGAACCATATGTTTTGAGAATTAAAATTTTAAGACTTAAAGATAAAATCATTGCAATAAAATTCAGCGTGCGCTCAGCGGATATTACAGCTGTGTCTGTAATTTGCTGATGGGTCAAATAATGAATATCACCGATTAGTTGAGCCTATAACTGAAAAATTAATCAACAATGACTATTTAATCATAGTATACGTTATACGTTATTAAATTATATATCAATTAATAAGTCAAGTTTATAATTTTAAATATATACAATAAATATAAATATTATAATATAACTTAATTAGTTCCTTAATATTTTTTAAAAAATCATACTTTGCTATGCTTCTCATTTATTTTCTTATTGTTGAAAACTGGCACTAGTATAAAAAAGTCTTTTAAGACCACCTCATTTAAACCGGATTGTAGAGGATCAAGTCTAAAAAGTATGATTGGTGACAATTTTGTAAATATAAATAACTTTTTAGACCAGATCATAGAGGATCCGATCTTAAAAGTATGACCAGTGGCAGTTTCGTACATATAAATAACACTTTTTAGACTGGATTACAGAGGATCTGGTCTTGAAAGTATAATCGATGACAGTTTCGTAAATTTAAAGAACACTTTTCAAACCGAATTAAAGAGGATCCAATCTTAAAAGTATGATTGGTGACAGTTTCGTAAATTTAAAGAACACTTTTTAGACTAGTTGTTATGACCGATGACAATTTCATAAATAAATAAAAAATGATTACTTTTAAGACCGGTTGTTATATTTAATAGGTCTAAAAATGAGACTTTTAAAACTAGTTGTTAACAATAACCGGTCTAAAAGACAAAAAATAAAAGAAATTAATATATTTATTACTTTTAAGACCGGTTGTTATATTTAATAGGTCTAAAAAATGAAACTTTTAAGACCGGTTATTAACAATAACAGGTCTAAAATATAAAAGTAAAAGAAATTAATATGTTTATTACTTTTAAGACCAATTTTTATATTTAACAGGTCTAAAAAATGAGACTTTTAAGATCGGTTATTAACAATAATCAGTCTAAAAGATAAAAGTAAAATAAATTAATATATTTATTATTTTTAAGACCGGTTTTTTATATTTAACAGGTCTAAAAAATGAGACTTTTAACATCGGATATTATATTTGACAGATCTAAAAAATAAAACTTTTAAGACCGGTTATTAGCAGTAACCGACCAAAAAGATAAAAGTAAAAGAAATTAATATATTTATTACTTTAAGACTGGTTTTTATATTTAACAGGTCTAAAAAATGAGACTTTTAACACCGGTTATTATATTTAACAGGTCTAAAAAATAAAACTTTTAAGACCGTTATTAGCAGTAACCGACCAAAAAGATAAAAGTAAAAGAAATTAATATATTTTTTACTTTAAGGCTGGTTTTTATATTTAACAGGTCTAAAAAATGAAACTTTCAAAACCGGTTGTTAACAATAACCGGTTTAAAAGATAAAAAAAAATAAAAGAAATTAATATATTTATTACTTTTAAGACCAGACTATAAGAGTGTCCAGTCTAAAAAGTAAACTTTTAAGATTGGTTGTCCTAAATAACTGGTCTAAAATTCGTAAAAAAACCTCCTTAAAGATTGTGCCTCTTTTCTTCTCCCTTCAATCTCCACCTCTCACCACCCATTTTTGTTCTTTGTTCTCTGACACACATTTTTTCAAGGTTGCAAGAGTAATCCTTCATCATCCCAACATATTTTTGGTTCTCTTCACTATTTCGACTCAACAACCATGTCATCGTTGTCACATATTTTTGCTATTTTCGTCATCTTGTTCAACTTCCTCTCACTCACCTTGGCCTCTGATCCTGATGTGCTTAAAGACCTTTGTGTCGCCCTTCCCTCCTTAGGTACTTCTCCTTAACTACGCCACCAATCCTAACGTGCTTCATAATGTTGCTAAAGCGATCTTCCCATCAAACACTACTAGAAAATAGCCAATTTTCCGTCACAAATTTGGCTGAATTTGCTACGGATTTAAAAATCCATCGCAAAAAAGAAATATTTGCGACGGAACAAAAAATTCTTCAGAAAAAAGAAGTATTCGCCAAGGAAAAAAAAAGAAATTTTCATAAATTAGAAAAGAATTTGCAAAGGATCCCTACAATTTTTGCAACAACAGAGATTTGTCGTATCTCCCAAAATAACCAAGTTCAAAAATGATTTGCAGCGGGTTTGATTAAAGGTAACAACAAAACAGAAACAATAAAAATGGGGGTTTTATTGATTCAAACAGATTAAAAACGAAAATAAACTAAAACAGAACGAAACGTAGAAACAGAACGAAATGCAGAAACAGATTAAAAACCGATCAACCCAACATTTAGATTCCAGAAACTTCCATCATTGAGCGAATAAATGAACGAACTCGCGTTTGGCTCTGGACGAACCGAAGTCTCTGCGTTCGTCCCGAAAATCCCTCGATTAGATGATCACTTAGCATTTGTCCGAACAGTGGTGCCTCACTGTGCGATCACACAGCAAAACTGAAACCTAGTTCGAACTCAGTCCTTGGGATGAACCAAACCGAATATTAAAACTAATATTCGAACTATTTTCAGAAATCGGATTCGATAAGATGAAAATAGAAATGAGTAACGTTACCGATTAAGCACGAGCTCTCTGGATGAATGATGGAATCATTAACGTTGGGTTAATCGAAAACGTTTAGTCGAACATGGCTGGGAAAAATAAAGAATAGATGAAGAACGCGAAGAACATTTCAGAGAATTTGAAAGCTTCTGTTTTGATCCACAAAATGTCTAAAAACGTGAATGAATATCTGTTTGTGGCTGCTGCCTTACTTAACCTAAACCTAAAATGGAAATGGGTCAGCCCAAATAAATAAAATGGGCTTTAGTTATAAAATCCAAAAATATACATCGACTTCGGCTTCAAAATCGACCGCTCTCTTGTCCGAATTTGCTTTTCATGTCTTCATAACAATTGTAGCTCTCTGAATCATCTAATATATGAGACAAAAATGAGGCAAATCCGATGTCTGGTTCAAGAGTTATGGTAAAAATAGCGAAGCAATGTAAAACTGAAATTTTACTATTAAAAATGGCCAAAATAAAATCAAAGACCCAAAGCCCAAATAGATATAAAAGCCATTATTTATTAGCTAAAGAGTCCTAAATTATTAATCAAGAGACAAAAAGTAGTGTATGAAATATTCAACTATCAACGGACTGAGGATACATCGCAAAAGGGCGGACCCAGTGGTCCGCCCTTTCCATGGTCCGTCGCCAAAGGGCGGACCATTGGGTTCTCCCGAAGGTCCGTCACTAAAAGGTGGAAAGGGTGGACCGTTGGTTTCGCCCTTTAGCGACAGACTCGCTATTTTGCAATCCATTGCAAAATGCCTTTTTTGCGATGGATCCTGAGATCCATAGCAAAAATCATTTAAACCCCCCCCCAGTTCGTTTTTTTCATTTCTCTTCCTCTTCTCCCTCATTCTCTTCATCTGTGTTGGTTATGATTAGTTTTGATGATGTCTTATATAGATGCCATTATTAATAGCAAAAAGATTGAGTAATATTGTTATCTTCTACATTGACTACCTGCTATATTTAATGTAGATTATTTGAAGTTAAATTAAGAAGAATAATCAAGAAGGAGATAAGAGATTAAAGAAAGAAAGCATTTGCAGAAGTTGAAATGAAGCTTCATCATGTTCTGAATGTTGAAGAAGGCAGAAGCTGCAAATAATGATGAGCCCAAGTTAATTGATGAAGAATGATCAAGTTGGGAGATGGAAGAAGGAATAACTTGTTGAATTTAATGAAGAGATCATTATTCAAGTTCTTATATTGATGCTAGAAGTCTCCAAGGTCATATGGAAGTTGGAATGACTCAATTTAGAGTTAAATCAAGCAAATATGAGGTCCAGGACGAGAAAACTCAAGGTTTGAGTATAAACCTCGAGGTTTGAGTGTCTTCAGCATCTTTGGTGTCTCTGGACAAGCAAACCTCGAGGTTGCAACTGAAAACTCGAGGTTGCAAGTGAAACCTCGAGGTTGCAGTCAAAACCTCAAGGTTTCAGCACTATCAGCAACTCTGGTGCACTCTGTTCCACGTTCAGCTTCTGGCGACCTTCGGTAATTTGATGATATCTCTCAAACCAGGATTCGTATTGACATGAAACCAATGGCATATCAAACTCGACATCCAACACGTACTTATGACAAAGATTCAAGTCCAAAGGAGTTCAGATCAAGGAGATATGAATTTTACAAGTTGACACAAACATCACCGTCACAGTCAAAACCAAGCTTCAATGTTTTGAGTGTATCTCACAAACCACAAATCCAATTGAGCTCAAATCGGTGCCATTGGAAAGTATACACACAGAGCTTTCCAACAAGAGTTGAACGGACCAAAACGGAGTTTAGACCAGGGAGATATGGCTTTTGAAAGTTGACAGTCAGTTCAGGACATCGCAAAAAGGCTGATCAAGAACAGCCTTCATTCATCGGATCTTAAAGGACATAATACAATGAGTTTGGAGCTGATTCTTCTTGCATTGGATTCTTACATCGAGCTTGGATATGTAAACTTGAGTTTGAGGTTTGGTATTCTGTCTTAAACTTGAGTTTTCATGAAAATACTTCAAACCTCGAGTATCACTTTTGAACCTCGAGTATTATGGCTTACAGAGAGCAAACTGGTTTTCAAAGTAATGAAAACCTCGAGGTTCAGTTTGCAACCTCGAGGTTAGTCCTTTAGATCAAAGTCTTAACTTTGCATTTTCAAAGGCCAACCTCGAGTATGGATTTACAACCTCGAGGTTGTCGGGCTCCAGTGAAAAATGAAGTTGTTGAAACAAGCTTCAAACCTCGAGGTTACCTTTGGAACCTCAAGGTTTGTGAGCTTCTCAGATTTTTCAAAAGGTTTCTTTTCAAGGGAAACCTCGAGGTTCACTTTTCAACCTCGAGGTTACATGTTTTAAAACCTGTGTTTGCCTGAAACCTTCAAGCAAACCTCGAGGTTGGATGAACCAACCTTAAGGTTTGTGAAACAAACCTCAAGGTTTGTAGCCGTTACTGCAAATTCAAATTTGGCAAATCTGTAATACCTTCTTGTTTGATCTCAATGCTTTACATGATTATTCTATATTGATTCTAGATATGTTTAACCATCTTTCTAGTGAGTTTCAGACAGATTAACGAAGGTTTATTGAAGGATTAGAGCAAAAGCAAAAAGTGTGTCAGAACATTAAATGCTCAAGACCAGAAACTTGCTTTCTTTGGTTAATCCACCTGTACACATCTGCAAAAGGCTAAAAGGAAGATTACTACAGCAAGCAAAGTCTTCTCCAACGGGCAAATCTATAGAAAGCCACCTCAGATCAATTATACAACTGGATTAGTTGGAGATTAGAGAGAGAAGCTGACCACACTTAAAGATAATCAGCTACAACGGTCTGATTGACTCTTCAACGGTCAAAAACAGTCACAGACTCTTCTCTACCTATAAAAGACATGGATTGAAGCAGAAAAACAAGGAGACATATGATTACCATGCCAAAATGCTGATGCTCTGCTTCTACATCATTCTCACTCTGTTTTTCATATCTAAATAGCTTAAGAGTGTGAAATGAATTATGTCTGTACTTCAATGTTTATTTATCCATTCCTTCGAGAGGAAATTCATTGTAAACACATTATCCTTTTGAGAGAAACTCAAGATTGGGTAATCTTGAGTGGGTTATACATTGTGTTGATTACAACTTGTAAGGGGGAGTGAATCCTAGAGAGAGAGGATTACTTCGAGTACAAAGTGTGTGATCAAGCAGTGTATCCTTACGGTGTGTAAGGGGGAGTACCTCAGTAAGAGATTTGTAAAAGGCTGCACAAGTGCCCGGCTAAACTTGTGGGATTGTAGCGGTTCTCAAGTACCCGACTAAAGCTTGAGTGAGATAGTGGATTGAAATCTCAGGACGTGCCTGGGGACTGGACGTAGGTCAGAGAGGGCCAAACCAGTATAAATATGTTTGCAAGCTCTTCTTCCTTATCTTCTACATTTCCAGCATTTACATTTGAGCAATTATCAATTGTTTGAAAATTTACTTTTGGTACCCAAGATGAAAACAATGAATTGCGAAAATGTTTTTAAGAGTGGAAATTTTTATATATCACCCAATTCACCCCCCCTCTTGGGTGATAGCCGTAACTTACAATCTGTTCCTCTTCCTTCTCTCTCATTCTCCCATCTTCATCTTTCAATTTCTAGTGGCATTTCCCTGTTCTCCGATCAACGACTTTCCAACGTCGTCTCCCTCTGCTCCGTCTGATGAGTTTCCGGCTAGTTCTCCCCCTGATCCGTCCGGTGACTTTCTGGCGTCATCTCCCTCTGCTTCGGTCATCTCCTCCACCTCTTCCCTTATCAGTGATCACCTGCACTTCTATTCCAAGTAACTTACCTCTCTTCTCTTTTTTTGTTGCACCACCGTATGGAAAGATTTGATTTGTTTTTGTTATTTTCTTGAGTATTATTTCTATTTATGATAAAATGATGAGAAAAGTATTTTTTTTTGTAGCTTAGTATCGCATTATTGGTTCTTCTTAGTGAAATTTTTACATAAAATATCTTTATTTGATATCAAAGTTGATCTGTGATAATATTTTGTGTTATTTCTTTAATCTTGATTAAATTATTCATTATTGGTTCTTCATTTTTGATTTGTGACTATTAGTGAGAATATTAATGTTGCATTGTTATTTTATAGTCTATTTTGTATAGTGGAAAAATTATGTGTTAAAATTATGATTTTGTATTAGTGGTTAATTAGGTGTGACTTTAATGAATAATGCAATTTTTATGTATTAGAAAAATTAGTGAAATTAACTAGTTCATTCTGGGCCAAAAAAAAAAAAACTAGCTCATTTAATCTCTTATAAAAATGATTGTTAAATTTTTTTAAAAAATTATCTCTTTTAAATTTTTGATTTAAAAATTATCCTTAACAAGTTATACAATAAACATGGATAATTTGAAAAAACAAATTATAATGTGATATTAAGGGATAAAAGAGTTAATTAATTAACATAAAGTACAAAGAAGATATGAGTTTAGAGAAAAACAAAATTTGTATGTATTATAAAAATTAGTGAAATTAGCTAGTTCATTTAATCTTTTATAAAAATGATTGTTAAATTTTTGTTAACAAAAATTATCTCTTTTAAATTTTTGATTTAAAAATTATCCTTAACAAGTTATACAATAAACATGAATAATTTGAAAAATCAAATTATAATGTGATATTAAGGGATAAGAGAGTTAATTAATAAATGTAAAGTACAAAGAAGATGTGAGTTTAGAGAATAATGAAATTTGTATGTATTATACAAATTAGTTAAATTAGCTAGTTGAGTTAATGTCTTTATAAAAATTACTATTAATTTTTTTTAAAAAAAAATATCTCATTTTCATTTTTGATTTGAGTGTATCTTTAATGTAACGTAGAAAGAAGATGTGAGTGTAGGAAATAATGAAATTCGTTTGTATTATACCTGTGTATATTTTATGAAAATTAATTGGAATTATTGATATTATATACCTATTTAATTATCTTTTATTGATTTTTTCATCATTGAATCAAACTTAGGATCAAAGAATAAATCGACATAAAAATCTACTCATATTCTATTTTTATTGTGCAGGAAATATTAGCTGATTTGGAAAGAAGTAGAAAAAGCAATTAAGAGGATATGGAATCAGCCAAACTCAGTGGTCCAATGCAAGAAAAATAGAAACAAAATCAATTGTGTGATCTGATGGAGTAAATTACAAGATATAAGATATCTTTGTAATAAGAAAAAGAAAATAATGACCCAAAACCTAAATTATAAATAGGGAGGTAGAGACAAGCAAAAGGAGGAGTAGATCTGAGAAACACAGAACAAAAAGGAACAAAAAAGCAGAGGGGTAGTGGATGAGCGTTTCGACGAAAGGACTGTGGAGGCGACGGAGAATCTTTCTTTCATCTCTTTCCTTTATTCTTTCAATTTGAGTTTCATCTTTTTGTTCTAGATTTTGTTAGAGCCATGTGTGGCTAGTTGGTTTTGCAACCTAGATGACCTATGAACTTGTGGGTGAATTGGATTTTGTTTTCATTAATTAGTTAAATTTGATATTAATTTTGGCTACTTAATCTTATTTAGTTTTATCTATTTAGTGATTGATCATCATTGAATATGATTTTGAGCATTAGGATTTACCTTGACGAAGGGGATTTAAATTAGGCACTGAGATTAAGTAATATGGGATTAGATTACGATTTAATTTGTGGTTAGGATAGACATATACCTAATGGCCCCATATAATTGTTGAAGAGTGTGTTCGATTTTTATTGTCTCTTGAGTAACTATGTTAGACGTAACAAGTTATACTCAAGAGAGTGTTGTAAGTGGACCGACAGGCACTTATAGCTATTTATACTCGAGATTAACAAAATTGATATTAAAGCTAATTAAATTAGTGAAAACAAGGTTTATGAATCGTAATAAGGGATTAGTAACTCTGGGTTACTCATTTGATTATTGTGGTAGTTTTCTTATTTTTGATTTTCTTTTCCTTTATCTTAATTAAATTCAATTTGTTTTACTCAACTTAAATGAAATTGTGAAATTAATACTTAACTAAAATTGTGATACTAAGTCCTCATGGGAACGATACTTTTTTTATCTCTTTATTATTTGATACGGCCCGTTGTTCGCCTCGCAAGTGTACAAGTTTCGCAAGTAATAAAGTGATTAGTAAAGTATCGTTCCCACGAGGATTTGTTTAACAAATTGGTCAAGCAAGAGGCTTAGTGAATTCAATCAAGTTGAGCTAGAACAAAATTTTGAGTTGAAATGAGAATTTTTAAAGACTTTTTCTAAAACTAAAAATTGTTAAAGAAAAATGACTTTTGACTTCAAGGATATTGGAGCCCAGGATTCTTCTTCCCCTTTTGCATTTCATAAAATTTGGTTAACTTCCTCTCTAATAGCATTTCAATACATATATGTGTTAGTCTAAGGTTCAAAAATACTTGAAACGCTCTCTCAAGTCAAAATCAAGTTTCTCTTCTCATTAAAATACACAATCTCTTGCTACAATTAGTGAGAATCAATATTTAAGCAACAACCTAATGTGACAATGCAAGGTTAGTAAATATATCTCTATTTTACCAACAAACCATCCATTTATCAAGTAAACTTCAAGACAAGCATGATTTCAATCAAGTTCTATACCTAGATTAGCTCTCTCGAGTCAAAACTTATGTGAATAAATCATCTAAATGGAGGCCAATCACTTAGAAGCATTAAGCCAAGGTTGAAATCAACACATATATATATTTATCTACTAAAAGAGAGGAATATTCAAGTATTAATCCATACAAAAGGGTAAAAGAACCCTAGAATGAAAGGTTTAGCTACTCATGTTCAAATACAAAGAGATTCTAAGCAAAGGAACTGAATACATGAAGAAACTAAGAAGAAAAGAGGAGAAAAGAGGAAGAACCAAGGTGAAATCCCCAAAATCTCTCTTGAGAAGAGTACCCAAACCTCCAAAATGCTCCAAATCTCTCTCCCAAGCTCTTCCCTTGTGTGCCCACTTGTTTCCTTAGATCAAGAGTGTGTTTTTCAGCCCTTCCCTTTGGGTTAAATAGGGTGAAAAAACGTGCATCTGTACTTTCAGCACTTTTTCACGACTGGCCACGGCCAGTTGTTGACTGGTCGCGACCAATGACACAGAGAGCTACTTGCTGCGGCCAGTTGTATAGATTCTTCTAATTTCGCACTGCTTCACATCCTTTCTTTCTTTCCTTGTTTCTTGGTTCTTATAGAGCTTCAAAACTTGTCTCCACCTTCCTACAAAAGAGGAAGGAATTATCAATTCTCAATTGAATCACAAACTCTATAGGATATAACAAGAATTTCTTTGATATTTGCCTTATACTTTGATATGCACATTTTCCTCTATAACTTCATTTCTATGCACATTTTGAACCAAAAATAGATAAAAGGAGAGAAAATGTGTTGAAATGTTGTCAATTTCTAAGAGTTAACACACCTCCAAACTTAATATTGGCTTGTCCTCAAGCAAAAACATGTATCTTCACTAAATTTCTTTAGTATCTGTCATTGATGCATGAATAAATTTGTCCTCATCTATTGCTCAAAGAGTTATATAAAACAGGAAATCAACTAAATATGCACAAATGAACACTTCATAGATTTAAAACATGCTTTTCAAGAATTTCCAAATGTGAGTGTGTGAATGGAGTTGACATGTACTCCTTTTGCTCTTGCCAAAGTTAAAAACAACAATTCAAATCATATAACTATATTCAATCAATCAATTCCATCATTCTCTAATTTCTTCCTCTTTTCTTCTAATTCACTTCACTTGACTTAAAGATTAAAGGGACTTTTCAACTTGTAATGGGGCTAGGGGTTAAGGTTCTCAAAAGAAAAGGTAAAAGATAATCAACAAATACCTTAAGATAGATGATAACCACTTAAGGGGTTTCTTCCTTTTCTCATTAAACATACTCCCCCAAACTTGAACCAAATTGATCTTTTCCATATCAAGCCTTCTTGGACTTTTTTTTTTGGGATCAAATTTATATATATATATATACTTTTTTTCTTTTGTTTTTTTTTTATATACACTTTTTTTCTTGGGGGCTTGATTTCTATACATTATGAACCCTTTTACTTTCTACATTCCTTTCTAATCATTTGACATTCTACTCATCACTATATTCCACAACCCCAATAAATTATCATATATCTCAAAGTAAAGGAATCATGGTTTTTCACATTGGCTAAGGTAGGTAGATTTCAGGTCTATCAAAAAGAATCTATAATTGGTTTTTCAATTAGGCTCAAAATAAGGGTTCAAAAGGGAATCAAATCAATTAGGTAGGCTTGAAAGGCTCAACCGCATTTTATGAAGTGGCCTAATCCTTTCTTTAAATCTTATGAAATAAATCAAAAGCTTTGAAGAAGTCCAAAGATTATTTTGAAATCAACAGTTTGAAACAAAAGGCATATAACTTAATTTGCCACCAAGCTCTTCAACAAGAACATCCAGAATAAAGTTAACTCCAAGAGTGCTTTCTTAACTTGAAAATTCCTGAATAGCATGATTTATCACTACAATATATCCATCAATACACATTAAACAAAATTTCCTATCAAACATAAAAGATTGAGCAGTAATTTCTATCATCGGATCATTCAAGCAATTTTGACCAATACCTAGAATTTCAGTTCATTTTAATATTCTTCACAAACAAAAATTTAAGCATGAGAAATTTCAAACATTCCAACAATTTTCTTTCAAAAATTGTTCAAAATTTTCACTGTGCACTCATCAAAGTTTCATAAATTTTCAGAATTGCAGCAAACTTTCACCCCCAAACATAAAACGGACAATGTCCTCATTGTCACTAAAAGGATGGGAAAGTAAGGAAGCAGCACCTATACCTGATTTAGCTCATATCCACAACATTTACAAACTAAATAGGCGCTCAATAGATTAGCCACACCATGTTTTAAATTGCTGCCAGTACTAGTTATATCAACAGCTAGGATATTAACAAGCACAACAGGCAATTCGTTGAAAGAGAAAATTATCTAAACCACTCAAACTAGCCATCAGTAGCTCGGAAAGTCAGATTCACATGCTAACAAGAGTGTCAAATAGCAGTGGCCATCAGTAACCATCAAGAATTAGAATCAGATATCCACATCAGAAAGCTATCAGCAGCATAATCCAACCCATAGGAAGGCACCAACTATTAATCATTAACAAGATTGGCACAATAAAGCAGAAATCCATCAGCAAAAATTGCAGCACGATCTAGGTAGAAGCCCTACAGTTGGATTTCACAAACTTATGCAAAAGTCTAAATAAAACAAACAAAAACACAAAAACAATAAAGCATACTCAACAACAAACACATAAAACAGAAAGTAATTTATTTAACCTATCCTAAAAATAAAAGAAAAGATCCCCCAAACTTAGATTTTATCTAATACCAAGCTGCCAAGCAACATTCCAAACCTACTCCTAGTCCTCACTTCCTTAAAATGGCTGTTTAATTTCTCAAAATGAGGATTTCAAATAGTGAAGATGCAGCAGATCAATCCTACTTTATTGTGGAATACCAAAGAAACCAAAGTATTTCAAGATGATCAAAACCTTTTCCCATATCAAAATTGAATAATCAAAGCAGAAATTGGTTTCAACAGATGCAATAATCGGTAATTGCATAAAACCAAATAATCATAGTGATTTTCAAAGCCCATTGTTATCTTGTTGAATAAGAATTTGGTCTTCCACAATAAAAAGTTGAGAATTTAATCCAAGAGGCAGAACATGTCAATTAAGTACACATTCACAAAGCTGCAAATTTAGCTCAATAACGCAACTCTACACTTTGTCTGAAAACTTTTTGCAAATTTGGCACAACTTGATTTTCACAAGCATGAATTTTATGCTGCAAGAATTGAGTTGAACGCTTTTCATTTGAAGTCACTAACCACAGTTTTGAGACCATTTTTCTAGGAGCAAGTGAAAATGCTTAATTAACCATTCATGCTAAGAACATTATGGAAAATGTGTCAAACTACACCAGCAATCACAGAACCCATTTGCACCAACAATCACAGAACACATTTCCACCAGCAATTATCAGTATGACAACATACTACTCCTCAAATCACCATTCAAATTCAAGCCTAATTCTCAATGGTCCCAATAACTTGATAGAGCATAACTTCCAAAATCATTCAACATATGTAGGTCATCAAGAGAACAACTAACAGCAGGTTCATTTTGAAAAATTTCCTACCTATTTTTTTTTTAAATTATTAGTTTAAAAGCAAGTAATGAAATCTATGGAGATTCCAAACAGAGTAGTATTTCCAGTTACACATCAATATGTAAATGGATATTCTAAAGACTTTAAAAATTCATATTCAACAATACCCAAAGTTGTCAGAATGTATCCACAAGTTTTAGAATCAGGGATATATTTAGTTCTCATGATGACCAAGCATATGTAGAACCATCTAGGAAACTAAAGCTCAAATTTTATTTTCAGTCCAGAGACTATCAAAACCAGCAAGAACTACACTAATCCTCAGATTAAAACTCATCAAATCAAACCTCAGTTTAGCATGCTTTTAACACTGAATCAAAACCACAGATGCATCATATGACCACTCAACTCTAATCTAACCAAACACCAACCCAAAATAGAGAAAAGCATACTGAAGTTCAAGCTAACCACATTCAATAATCTGCTTGTGGTCATTTTGGAAATGCTAATCAGAACCACATTGACATTGAATCAGGACATCAGTTCAATCCACCCACAGTTAATCACATTAAATCAGAACCACAGTGAATGATGTGCTAATCCTCATCCCAACCATATAAGTTCAAGCCTAAGTTCTACATGCTTCAACATTTAATCAGAACCACAGAGGCTTCATACGACTATTTCCATCAAACTCGACTTTGATTTAACCAAACTCAACCCAAAATTGAGCAAAGCATGAGCTTTACCTCAGAAGAGAGCAAGAACAGCCCAAAAATGCAGGTAGGAGTGGTATCAACGAAAATGACCGTGAATAGGGAAAATCGGGCTTGGAACAAGCCGATGATTGCAGCTACGGTGGAAGTCGAACACAGGGGAGGTCGACGGTGGAAATCGCCAGCAACAGAGTCGCTGGAAAGAGCGATGGCAGCGGTGAACAATGGTCGAGGCCGCGACTTGGGAACCGGAGAAGGGGAGGTATGGTGGGACTCGATGAAAGGCCGACGATGGAAGAGGAAGAACGGAGGTGAGTAGCCGACTGACAGGGACGACGGAAGGTATCGCGAGAATGAGAAGATTAAGCGATTGAATGGGGAACAATAAGGAGATTAGGGATTCAGAAGGAGGAGCCGCGGGTTGAGATGCCAGGAGTGTAGAAAGAAAGGATAATTGATGGAATTAGGGTTTGATGGGCATTGGGAAATTCCATTTGGAGATTAGGGTTTTTGAATTTGGGATGAATGTGGTTTCAATTGGGGCTAAATTCATTTGGGTAAAATGGGAATTAACTTAAATAAGGAAGGGCAAAGTGGGAAAGGGGAAAAAAATTTATTTAGTTTTAACCTTTTTTTAAAAAAAAATTTAACTTTCTTTCTTTTTTTTGTTTATTTTTAAATTTTTTTTTAAAAAAATTATTATTATTATTATTATTTTGAAGGAGCACCGGCTACAGCCAGTGCACCACTTTCCACGGAAAGTGAACACAGAGAGTACTGGCCACGGAAAGTGAACACAGAGAGCACTGGCCGCGGCCAGTTTTGCTGTCAAAACAAAACAAAATCAGCAAAATTGCAAAACACAAGGAACATTCCCAAATACCACAAGAATCACCCAAGAAGCTTTATACCAATATTTATCACCCAAATTACTCAAGATGAAGCATTTTAAGCCATCCAAGCCCATAAGGGCACACATACACATATATTCATAGGGCAAACCACAGCACATCAAATTTTGAGCACTCAAGTCATAGTCACAAGTGGATTTCACATAGATAGTCAACCAAATGATCACAATAGCCACAATATTACTCAAAATTGACTAGTCATCACAATGTCACCCCAAAATCATATATATATGAGCTTAGAATCAAGTGGACTTCCCTCAAAAGCATTCCCTTTATAGCTCATGACTTCTTCCTCCTTCATAAATACTCCTCCCTTTTCTTCCTACAAAACAAAAGATCAAACATAAATCTACTAACAAGACACACACACAAATTGAAAAGATTTAGTTTAGAACTTGGGTTGCCTCCCAAGAAGCGCTTAGTTTATAGTCTTTAGCTTGACTCTTCATAGTGGTCACTCCTCATTGACTAAGTAGATAGTGGACACAAGCCTATCCACATCTCCACCCCAATAATGCTTCAATCGTTGACCTTTAGCCTTGAATATTTCACCTTTCTCATTTTCCAGCTCCACATCACCAAATTTAGATGCTTGAACCACAGTGAATGGACCGGACCATCGAGATTTTAGCTTTCTTGGAAATAGCTTCAACTTGCAATTATAAAGGAAGACCCTTTGACCAGGTTCAAAACTCTTGGGTGTAATTTTGCTTTAGGATCAAAATTTATCTTTTTGATAGCCCAATAAGCTCCATGCTCCAATTCCACCGGTAGGTGGCATGCTTTCCCAAAATAAGCATACTTGAGATGAGAAGGTAATGGCTTCGACTCTAGAACCGGAGGAACTTCAATAGAAGGCTTCAATAGAGTACTTAAGGCATCAGACACCTCAAGCGTTTCAAAAGTCCTCGGTCTAGAATGAGGAAATGAGTTAGAACGAAAGAGCTCTTCAACAACATCTTCATCAAACTCTTCAAAGCTCTTCTTATCAATCAAGAATGCCTCTAAAGGGTCTTTGATCATGGAGACATATGATTCTTGAGGACTAACTGCATCAAATATATCTACAAAAGAACATTGAGTTGAATCATCATGAAATTTCAAGCCTTCTTGCATGTTGAATATCACTTGCTCATCATCAACCCTCAAAGTGACCTCACCCTTCTCTACATCAATGAGAGTCCTCGCAGTGGCTAAGAATGGACGCCCAAGGATTAGAGGAATTTTCCAGTCAACTTCACAATCAAGCACCACAAAATCTACGAGGAAGATAAACTTGTCAACTTTAACTAGGACATCCTCAATGATCCCTTTAGGTCTAGAAATGCTGCGATCGGCTAAGAGAAGAGTTACTGTAGTAGGTCTTGGCTCTCCTAAACCCAATTGGTTGAAAACAGCTAGAGGCATCAAATTAATACTTGCACCCAAATCACAAAGAGCTTTACCATTAAAGTTGGTCCCAATGTTGCAAGGGATGTAGAAGCTTCCCGGATCTTTAAGCTTAGCAGGTAGCTTCCTTTGAATGACTGCACTACACTCTTCAGTCAATGCCACGGTCTCAAATTCATTGAATCGCCGCTTCTTGGACAAAACATCTTTAAGGAACTTAGCATATTTAGGCATGCTCTCCAAAGCTTCGGCAAAAGGAATGTTCACATGGAGTTGTTTGAACATGTTCACAAACTTTTTGAACTGAGCATCTTCCTCTTTCTTCTTGAATCTTTGAGGAAAAGGTAGTGGTGGCATAAAAGTAAGAGCGGTTGGCTTTCTCTTTTTCTCATCATTCATCTCTTGCCCTACCTTCTTTTGTTTGCCAAAATCTTGCAAACTTTCTTCAATTTGCTTTCTCTTCTTAGTAACATCTTCTTCCATTGCACTTTCTTCATCAACATCAACAATCACTTGATCATCATGCTTTGGTAGAAGAGTACTTGAGCTAGGCACATTCGGTAGCACTTTTCCGCTTCTCAAGTTAATGGCATTACACTCCTCTTTTCCAACTCGTTTTGGATTAGGAATGGTATCACTAGGAAAACTGCTTCTTGACATAGCATTCACTTGTGATGCTAATTGCCCCATTTGTACTTCAAGATTTTTAATAGCAGTTTCATGGAGAGAAAAAGTAGCCTTAGTTTCAACTCTTGAAGATTCCACCTCAGACAAGATTCGAGCTAGTATCTTGTTCGTTTTAGACTCCTCTTCCTTAATAGGAAGCTGCCTTGATTGCATTTGAAAACCGGGTGGAATAGGCTTAGTGCCAGATGTAGACCCATGTGCTTGATTCAAAGTGTTACCTTGACTCCAAGAAAAATTGGGATGAGTTCTCCAAGCACTATTGTAGGTTTGTGAATAAGGGTTGCCTTAAGGATGTTGAAATTTACCCATGTAGTTGACAGATTCAGTGGCCATGTAAAGAGGACAATAGTCAGGCATATGGACATCATAACATTGATCACATACAATTGGTGTGGCATGAACAGAATGCACACCTTGAGAAGTGCTCTTTTGCATTTGAGACTCAATCACATCAAAACGCTTGTTCATAGCGGATAAGAGAGTTGCAATTTGTGAGGAAGAGTCTTCTTTTGCATTAGGCATAACTTGGTTAGTCCTCCTATCATTGCCTTGAGTATTGTATGCAGACAACTGATCCAACAATCGAATCACCTCATTCACAGGAACATTCCGGTATCCTCCATTGGTCATAGAATCAACCATTGCTTTAGATTGAGGATTAAGTCGAGTACAAAAAATTTAGACTACAACCCATTTGTCTACCCCATGATTAGGGCATTGCTTCCTTAACATCTTGTATCTCTCCCAAGCAGCATAGAGATGCTCATCTGGATGTTGTCTAAAGCTTAGAAATTCATCCCTAGCTTCCACAAATTTGTCATTAGAAAAGAATTGAGCTCTAAACTTAGCTTCAAGATCGGCCCAAGAATGGATAGATCCTTCCGGAAGATTGTTGAACCAATCTCTAGCCTTGCCTTGTAGAGAGAGTGAATAAACGTAGCCTCAAAACATCTTCAGGAACTCCATTCTGCTTGAAAAAATCACACACTTCCAAGAAGTACATCAAGTGCTTGTTGGCATCTTCATTGTAGAGACCATAGAACATCCCATGCATTTGAAGCAATGTTATCATAACCGGCTTGATCTCAAAGGTACGTGCTTGTATTTTTGGCATCCGAATGCAAGATTGAGGACCTTGCATATTCCGACTAGCAAAGTCATTGACAGTAGCTCTATCATATTCATCATCTGCCATGGTTTCAAATGCAGATTCAGTCGCTTCTTCAATGAGAGGCACTTCGTCAATGAGAGGTACTTCGTCCAGTACCACTACCAATCTGTCCTGATGCAAGTTTTGCATATACTAAGATGGTACCTACAAGAGAAACAAGCAAGAGTGAGTATCAAACTAAAACAAAAAATCAAAAAGGAAAGAGAGAAAGAGTGTGTTTCCTTAGGTCAAGAGTGTGTTTTTCGGCCCTTCCCTTTAGGCTAAATAGGGTTTTTCTGTTTCTGAAATGAAAGAACGCGCGGCTGTACTTTCAGCACTTTTTCACGACTTGCCGTGGCCAGTGACACAGAGAGCTACTTGCTGCAGCTAGTTGTACAGGTTCTTCTAATTTCGCACTACTTCACATCCTTTCTTTCTTTCCTTGTTTCTTGGTTCTTATAGAGCTTCAAAACTTGTCTCCACCTTCCTACAAAAGAGGAAGGAATTATCAATTCTCAATTAAATCACAAACTCTATAGTATATAACAAGAATTTCTTTGATATTTGCCTTATACTTTGATATGCACATTTTCCTCTATAACTTCATTTCTATGCACATTTTGAACCAAAAATAGATAAAAGGAGAGAAAATGTGCTGAAATGTTGTCAATTTCTAAGAGTTAACACCCGTGCACTTGTGGCGTTTTTAGACTATAAAGTTTTGTCCTATCAATAACTAAGAAAATTACATTATAAAAAACACATTTATTCATAGTCCAAATTAAGGTATCTGACTTATTTTTTAATACAAAGAATTTTTTTTGAAATTTTCTGGGGAAATCACAACAAAGCGCACACACACATATACAGATACATATATATGTGTGTGCAAGTGTGTCTGAAATCCCAAGGAACTAGTTGAATTTGGCTTATACTGATTTATCGTCAGTATTCCTAGAATGTTAAGAGTATATCGTACCAAGAAGCTTCGTTATAAACATGGGTTCAGATTTTTCCTTTGGTTCCTCTGGTCCTCCAAATAATCTTATGTTTTCCATTATATTATAGTGTAACGATCCAAGGAACCAAGGAAGTTGACAGTTGATTTTATACACACACACATATCTGGCAACCAACTTGATCTACTGCTTTGAGGGTTTTAATAGGCAGGATTTAATACTACATAAAAACTACTATTGCTATATTACATATAATAAAAATCTACAATCAATTCTCACTCAGTAAAATATGATCCAATGGTTGCAATATTAAGTAGAGTGGAAGTAGAAAGAAGGGTTAGTGGAAACACCCTTCTCCCAGGAGTGTCGGTAAAATCCAAAGAAAAAAAAAATCAATATCATGAGTTGATTTGCTAATGAATTGCATACATACATTGGATTCAAATTATATTATTAATCGTACTAATTTATAGTTGAGTTTGTGTAAATATATAAAACTTCCAAAATACGGCTATTTCAAATTGGACATGGCAAATTCAAATCTGACCCAGCTAGATAACAAAGTGGGGTCATGCTGGTGACGTTGTGATATACACCATACTTGTTGGTGCTTTATGCAAATCTGGAAATGTTGGACAAACTTTTGCTATGTTAGACGTCATGAGAACCAAAGGAATATTTCCAAATCTTCTTACTTACAACACACTGATTTCTGGACTTCTGCTATTGAGAAGGTTGGATGAGGCTATAGAACTTTTCAACAATATGAAATGTTTGGGTGTTGAACCTACAGCCTATACATATGTTCTTTTCATTGACTATTATGGAAAGTATGGTGATCCTGGAAAAACTCTTGATACCTATGTAAAAATGAATAGCAAAGGAAATTGTGCCAAGTATAGTAGCCTGTAATGCGTCTTTATACAGTCTTGCTGAAATAGGAAGGATTAGAGAAGCAAAAGAAATATTCAGTGAGATTCAATGTTGTGGGCTTTTTCCCGATTCTGTAACCTAGAATATGATGATGAAGTGCTCTAGCAAAGTGGGGCAAATAGATGAAGCCTTAAAGCTTCTGGTTGAGATGATGAGCAATGGGTGCGGGCCTGCTGTAATTATAGTCAATTCTTTAATCGACAGACTTTACAAGGCTGATCGGGTTGATGAGGCATGGGAAACGTTTGGGCGAATGAAGGATATGAAGCTTGCTCCCACAGTTGTGACATACAATACTTTACTTGCGGGCTTGGGGAAAGAGGGAAAGCTTCGATAGGGCGCTTGAATTGTTCGAGAGTATGACAGAATGTAGATGTCCCCCAAATACAGTAAATTTTAACAGTCTTTAATTTGCAAGAATGATGCAGTTGAATGGCCTTCAAGATGCTATATAAGACGAGAATGATGAATTGTATTCCTGATGTTCTGACTTATAACAGCATCATCTATGGTCTGATCATTGAAGATAGAACTGATGATGCATTCTGGTTTTACCATCATATGAAGAAATTTCTCTACCCTGACCAAGTAACTTTATGCACCCTCCTTCCCGGTGTTATGAGGCTTGGGAGTGTTGAGGATGCCGTTAAGATTGTCATGGAATTCACACGCAAGGTTGATTTACCGACAGGCAGACAATAACGGATGGCATTCTGAATCAAACCTGCAAATTAGAAAATGCCATTTTGTTTGCTGAAAAATTGGCACACAATTCGACTTGCCAAAATGATTGTATAGTTTTACCACTAATCAGAGTACTGTGTAAGTGAAACAAGGCTATAGATGCTCAAAATGTATTTGACAAATTCACGAAGACCTTGGGAATTCACCCAACGTTGGCAACATAAAATTGCTTGATAGATGGGCTTCTGAGATGTAATATCAATGAAAGAGCTTGGGATCTCTATGCAGAGATGAAGAATATTGGTTGTGGCCCAGATATTTTTACCTTGCTAGCCGAATGCCATCATGCACCCATAATATTATCCTTTTTTTTCCTTGGGAAATCTAATAACTTAAACAAGGCATTAAAATTTTGAAGAGTGAAGAGCTTCGACGGCAGAATGAGGTAGAAATATGAGGCTTGTAATATATGAGATCCAATGTAATAAACTTCAAATATCAATTAAGCCAAGCATAACTAAAATCAGTACCATCAAAGGTTTCTCAGTAAAGAATAATGCTCTACTAAAAAACAAACTAATTATTCAACATTATCTTTAGGCAGTAAAAATGAAGAAATCAGTATCTTCATCAATGCCACGACCTACTTGAAATTTTCATCAAGCCGTAGTTGTAATCAAAGCTAGCTAGGGAAGTCACGATGCGCATCACATGCGATTCTTATTGGCATATTGCCAGCCAAATTGGTTGTTTTTTTGTATGACTCCTTTACTAGCTTTTAGGGAAGAAAATAACATATCGAAACGTATGTACGTACGTGGCATCTGGTTGTTTTTTTTTCTGTATCTGATGTCTGTCCACCTTAGCGGCAACTCCCAACTCATCATGCATACTAGAATGTCCCAACAACAACGTTGCGTGTAGACTTCCACCACATCGACAGCAAAGGTAATCCATTATGTAGCACAGAAACAAAAACAATAACCAAGTTGCATAATGCCATCTCCAATGTTTTGCTAATTTCAGAACCATGAACATGGTTATAGTGACCCTACAGCCGGGATATGCAGATAAAGTAGGAGAAACGATGTATATGCATTTGTAAGTTTGATTTTATGACGTAAACTTATCATGTATTTCTCGAATAATTATTTTTAAAAAAAAACCACAAATTATGGCATTATGTTTAGAAGTTAAGAAATATAAAATTAAAATTTGATATAAAAAAATTAACACTACTACAAAATAGGGATACGGAGTCCTATTTTTTGTACTTTTGGAGTCCTTTTCCGAGAGGACGTCTATCTGAGGGGCGCAAAAAGCGGAGACTTACGGAGTCTAAATATTTCTTAGACGCCAAAAGTTGAGACTTACGGAGTCTAAATATTTCTTAGACTCCATAAGTATTTTTTTTAAAAGAAAAAACAAATTAGATGGGGACGATGACGGCGTTAAACACAAATCCGAGAAGTTTGAGATCTACAAAAAAATCTAGAACGAAAAAACTCCAGAACGCAATAAACATATCTAGGGAGTCTAAGATTTGAAAAAAAAAAATCCGGAACGCAATAAAAAGATCTGAGAAATTTCAGATCTTAAAAAAAATCCAGAACACAATGAAATTTCAGATCTAGAAAATATCCAAAACGCAATAAACAAAACATCACCGGACCTATCATCTATAGCACATTGAAAGCTTTAGGAGCACAGATCTGAGTTTATGTTTTTGAAAAATAACAAGAGCAACTCAAAATTAAAAAAAAAATCTATAGATCCGTGTTTTTGCTCACCTTCGCCATCATCCTCCTTCATTAGCTCAGATCTGAGTTTGATTTCAGTAAAATAAGACAGAAAGGCTTGCATTGCCGGAAAAAGATGATGAGGAAGACGAACGATGGTTGACGAAAAAAGACGAGGAGGAAGACGATCACGAACCACGCTAACGGTGAAGGGAGGACGGCGAAGGAGGAGCGATGACGGAGGAGGGCCGACGATGATTGGAAGGTCTCAGGCAGCATCTGAAATGAAGGTGCAGAGTAGAGAAGGAAGATAGATGGAAATGAAATGAAATGAAGTGGGGGGGAAGAAAAAGGAAAACTCGTGAAGTCTGATAGTGGGACTTTTAGAGTCTAAGTCTAAAACTTAGACTCCAAAGGCATGATTTTTGGAGTCTAAGTGTAAAATTTAGACTCCTAAAAGGTCTTCGCGGGCCCCACAAACACGTGAAAAGTGATACTTTTTCCCGCTAGGATTTTCTTTTACCACATTTTTTCTTTTTTTAAATCACTTTTGGAGTCTAAGTCTTAAACTTGGACTCCAAAAGCCATGCTTTTGGAGTCCAAGTTTAAGACTTAGACTCCAAAAGAATGACTTTTGGAGTCCAAGTTTAAGACTTAGACTCCAAAAGTGTCTCACGCGGGCCCCACACTGAACCCCTGCTGCACGATGTGACCCTCTGCTGCACGACATGACCTTCTTTTCTGCTGTACGAGATGACTTTTGGAGTCCAAGTTTAAAACTTAGATTCTAAAAGTGATGATTTTTTGAGTCTAAGTTCCATACTTAGACTCCAAAGGTGGCTCTCGCGAGACTTTTGGAGTCTAAGTTTGAAACTTAGACTCCAAAAGTTAACTTTTAATTACAAAAATGTCACCGCTTTTATTTTTACTTCCTTTTTTTTTAAAAGACGTCTTTTTGGGACGCGAAAACCGTTTTTTGTAGTAGTGTATATATTTAGATTATTAAACTAAAATAAACTAACAAATCACTGCAAATAGAATCGACATTTTGAAATTTAGATTCTTAAATTAATATATTTAGATTATTAAACTAATTCTTTTTAACGCAACCAAAGTTTTGATATTAACTAGTTCATTAGGTTTTTAGATATTTTTCAGTTTACACATACTTTAGATTTAAGATTATTTACATTTAATTACACGGTTATCATTTGATATTGCTGTCAAAGTTTTGTATTAACAATATTAATGGTGTTAGAATTGTATGACCAAAAGTCTACTTTATAAAATTAAAGGACCAAATGTATACTTAAAGGACTAAAAGTTTACTTTAACCTTATTATATTAAAAAATTAAAACTTAAATATGCTTGTTAACTGTAGATTTATCACTTAAGTTTGTTGGGTCAACATTTTCCATTAATAATATTAACGATGTTAGAAATATAGAGAATTTAATAAAAATAAATAATTATATGGAGAATAAAAAATACTCATGTTCAACCATGCCTACCAATCTATATTGACCACTTTTTCTTGAGAAATTCAAATGAACATATGAAACTGTCGGAGCTCCGATCAACCGATTTATGACTTTAGTATATATATTTACAACTCAAGTATTCATACTAATAACTTTTACTTGAAAAATTCAAAAAAAAATAATAATAAGAACTTTGGAGGTCGACCTATTGACGACTTTTGTAAATATATTAATAACCTAAGTATACATACTGAAACTTTTGTTTGAAAAATTCAAAAAAATATGAGACCGCCGAAGCTCTGGTCAACCATATCTATGACTTTAGTATACATATTGATGAGTATATATTTTATGATTAAATAGGTGTATATTTTATGAGATTTAATTAGAATTATTGTTATTATACACCTATTTAATTATCTTTTATGAACTTTTCCACAATTGAATCAAACTTAGGATCAAAGAATAAATTGACATAAAATCTACTCATATCCTATTTTTATTGTGTAGGAAATATTAGCTGATTTGGAATGAAGTAGAAAAAGCAATTAAGAGAATATGCAATCAACCAAACTCGATGGTCCCCCGCAAGAAAAATAGAAACAAAATCAATTGCGTGATCTGATGGAGTTGATTACAAGATATGAGACATCTTTGTAATAAGAAAATGAGAATCAGTGACCCAAGACCTAAATTATAAATAGGGAGGCAGAGACAAGAGAAAGAGGAGAAGATCTTAGAGACATAGAACAAGAAGGAACAAAGAAGCATAGGAGTAGCAGCTGAGCATTTTGGTTCTCTTCATCATCTCCACGGAAGGATAAAAGGACTGTGGAGGCAGCGGAGAATCTTTCTTTCATCTTTTTCCTTTATTCTTTCAATCTGAGTTTCATCTTTTTGTTCTAGATTTTATTAGAGCCATATGTGGCTAGTTGGTTTTGCAACCTAGAGTACCTATGAACTTATGGGTGAATTGAATTTTGTTTTCATTATCTAGTTAAATTTGATATTAAATTTGGTTACTTAATCTTGGCTAGTTTTATCTATTTAGTGATTGTCATCATTGAATATGATTTTGAGCATTAAGATTTACCTTGACGAAGGGGATTTTAATTGGGCTCTGGGATTAAGTAATATGGGATTAAATTACGATTTAATTTGTGATTAGGATAGACATATACCTAATGGCCCCATATATTGAAGAGTGTGTCCGATTTTTGTTGCCTCTTGAGTAACTATGTTAGACATAATAAGTTATACTCAAGAGAGGGTTGTAAGTGGACTAACGGGCACTTATAACTATTTATGCTCGAGATTAACAAAATTGATATTAAAGCTAATTAAATTAGTGAAAACAAGGTTTATGAAGCTAATAAGGGATTAGTGACTTTGGGTTGCTCATTTGATTATTGTGGTAGTTTTCTTATTTTTATTTTAGTTTTGATTTTCTTTTCCTTTATCTTAATTAAATTCAATTTATTTTGCTCAACTTAAACGAAATTGTGAAATTAATGCTTAACTAAAGTTGTGATACTAAGTCCTCGTGGAAACGATACTTTTCTTATCACTTTATTACTCAATCGGCCTGTGCACTTGCGGAGTTTATAGGCTATAAAGTTTTGCCCTATCAAGTTTTTGGCGCCGTTGTCGGGGATTAGTGGTTTTGTTTTGATAGGTAAAACTTTAGACTCCACAAGTGTACGAGCCGTATCAAGTAATGGAGTAATGAGAAAAGTATCATTCCCACGAGGACTTAATCTAACTAGCGATTAGATATTAAATCTCTTTGTCTCGTTTAAGTTGAGCAAGTCAGAATTGATTGCAAAGAGAAAAAGAATAAAAACTAATAGTAGTAAAAGACTTTTCACAAAAGAGCAAATTCCAATATAAAAAAGTACAACCTAGAGTCACTAATCCCTTGTTTGGTTTTTTTAGATTTTATCCCCACTAAATTAATTTCGACTTAACCTAAACAGCTAATTTAGAGTATCAATGTCTATAAATGTCTTCCGGTCCATTTATCTATCTATCTTAATCAATTATATGATGCCTCACAAAACTAACTAAATAAGATGGTTTTTAAATCGAGCTCACTCTAATTTGATTATGCTGAGCTTCTAGGTATATTCCTATCCTTTGATTATGCTGAGCTTCTAGGTATATTCCTATCCTAGATGCAAATTAGATTAAAACCTAACTTCACGTTAAATTTAAACCTAATTCCACATTATTTAATCCCAATGTCAATTTAGTATTCTCTCTTCCAAGTTCAACCCTAAATCCCCAAAACATGCTCAATGGTGGCCACTCACTAAGCAATAGCAATAAACACATGATTAAATAAACTGAATAAAATTAAGCAAAACTAAAAAGTGGGAATAATCTCTAAAACCCAAACAAGTTCATAGGTTTTCTAGGTTGAAAAGAAAAATTAGCCACACATGGCTATAAGAAAATCCATAACAAACATAAGAAATTCAAGTTCCAAAATAAAGAGAAGAAGAAGAAGAAGAAAGAAGAGATCCCAGAACAACTCTGCTTCTTAAATTGATATCACGCTCTGCTTCTTTTCGTCTTCAGTAAAATCTCACGCCCTACACTGTGCTGTGCCTGCGTGGCGTATTCTGAGATTAGGGTTTTTTTTTTTTCTTTAATGGCCCATATTCCATTGAATGCAAAGGCACCCAAATCAAATCAACTATTTGGAAACCAAATCATGCTCTCCCATTCCATACGCCTCTGACAAAGAAAAGGAAATTGTATGAGAATCATAATAATTATTATAAAACTAAATTTATTCAAAACCTCTCATTACAACGATTTATTTCCTAAACTTAAAAACTTGTATTTTAAATTGAAATCCCCTAAATAATGCATCCAAATTGATATCTCTTAAAATCTCTTCAATTTAGTATTGATGACTTCTAAAATATATCAAAATATATCTCAAATCAATTAAAAATAGGAAGTCATAACACCCCCACACTTGCATCAAATCTTGTCCTCAAGATTTTTAAATTCTAAAACAACCAATTCATGAAAACCATGGAAGCAAGATTTTTAAAGCAAGCACTAAAACAAACTTTCTCAGAAATCTTTTCCACCTTCCAAGAATGCAAGTAGCAAGGTAATTAATTTGGCAAAGATAAATCACAATAGAATGTCCCTCACAAGTGAAGTGTATACACTCATCTCTCAAAATATTCAAGGGCTTGTGTTTCACTCATTTCCACCTATTGCAACTTATCTACCATAAGCTTGTTTCTCATCTCATTCTCCACTAAATTATTCCCTTACATACACAAATCATAAGGACCTTAACAATTGATAAATACTTCAGTTAGTGCTAAGTAGCTCAATACACAATATGAAGAATGAAGGGATTTTTTTCTCTTTTTTTCTTTTTTTTTTAAAAAAATTCTTGAGCTGTTGAAGGTCCCCTTTTGACACGACCCTGCACATGAGTAATGCAAGACCGATTACTCAGTTATTCCAACAGGCACCTCAAGAGGCTTTTAGCCTAACTCATAACTCTCTTTGATTTTACCGTTTGATCGAGTGCCAACATTGGTGATGAAGTGCCCCCGGTTACTAAGTAAGGTCTAGAGAAGTCATTAGAGTTGTGTGCGTGTGTTCATGTGTTTTCCTTATTTTTTTTTTCAACTCCTTCAATCTTCTTCTTCTTCTTCTTCTTTTCACTTAGCACTCACTAGAGTAACCAATAAAAAAGAATGCCTAAACATCTTTATGTATGTAGAGGATTTTTTTTTCTTCTAAAGAGATTCAAAATAAGTTCTAGAGATGAAATCACAATAAGTGTACTCTCTCTTAAAAGGATGAATATTTGAGCTCAAATTCCTCACAGGTTCCTTGACATCCTAAAGTAAATTACCTAAACCAAAGCTTTACCTCTTTACTAACATTCAAAGAACATAGAATCAATTCCCAATCAAATTCACTTCTTTTCATGTTCAAATTAACCCCCCAAAAAAAATTGAGGACATAGCAAGTTAAAATCAAGGATACTCTCACCCCCACACTTAAATGCCACATTGTCCTCAATATGAACAAGTAACAATAAGTAATGGAAGTGAAGAGCAGCCACATGTGAAGTGTAAGGGTAACACCAATTTCAGATATTTCAGATTTTCACCAGTAGCACAGCTCAAGTGCTATCAGTCACTCACTAGTTATCACAAACAATCACTACATGCATATCCAACTAAGAGGAGTACTCATTCCCAAGCAGTATATCATCAACAATCAAATAAAAAAAATCAAAGAAAAGTAGAAGGAAACTCCCCTATTTGTCCTTGATTTCGCTTTCAATCCTTGCTACCAAAGTGGACCACATCATCAAGGGCTATCAACAGTCCTACAAAATCAAAGAAAGCATCAAATCATACCTTGGGTTGCCTCCCAAGAAGCGCTTGGTTTATAGTCTTCAGCCCGACTATGTCAGCAATCTAAGTAGGCAGGGACAAGTGGTGAACCATTGTTTGCCGGTTCACTTCACCACCATGGTAATGCTTCAGTCTTTGTCCATTCACTTTAAAGCAATTTCCTGTTCTCTCATCTTTAACCTTAATTGCACCCTTGGATGACATCGAAACCACTCTGAAAGGACCAAACCACCTTGATTTAAGCTTCCTAGGAAATAAATGCAGTCTTGAATTGAAGAGAAGCACCAACTACCCTGGCTCAAAAGTTCGCCTCAAGATATGATTGTCATGCCATTTCATTGTTCTTTCTTTATACAATCGTACACTATCATATGCTTGAAGTCTAAATTCTTCCAACTCATTCAGTTCCAGCAGCCTCTTTGATCCCGCTTGCCTGTGATCCATGTTTAGCTTCTTGATTGCCCACCATGCTTTATACTCCAATTCAAGTGGTAAATGACACACTTTTCCGAAAACCAAACGGCACTACTACAAAAATTTGATATTACTACCCTCAAATACGTCCTAAATAAGAAATAGGTAGTAAAAAATGAGGCCAATGGCAATCTTGTTATTATATACAAGGAAAATGAGCCTTCAACGTCCTGAATTATTGTTTAGGACTTATAAAATTAATTTTTGACGTTCTAAAATATTTTCAGGACGCTTTAATTGCTTCCCGCCATGAGAAAAGTCATTTTTGGCGACCTGATAATATTTCAAGCCGCCTAAAATCTGCTAAAAATTTTCGCGCCAGAGGGAAATATGGGGGAAATTTTTGTTTGCGCGCCAATGAGAAAATTGGCGACCTGATACATTTTTCAAGTCGTCCAAATAGGCGACCTAAACAACAATCAGGTCGCCTATTTTTAAAAATAGGCGACCTGAACAACAATCAAGTCGCCTATTTTTAAAAATAGGCGACCTGAAAATAATCAGGTCGCCTATTTTTAAAAATAGGCAACCTGTTCCAAATAGGCGACCTGAACAACAATCAGGTCACCTATTTTTAAAAATAGGCGACCTGAAAAGTAATCAGGTCGCCTATATTTGATTTTGGGCGACCTGAAGTTTAATCAGGTCGCCTAAAATGAAAAATAGGCAACCTGAAGTCTCTTTCAGGTCGCCTAAAATCACTTAATGTTAATTAATTTCAAAGTTCCATCAGTATCGCTCACTCTCGCGCTGCTTCAATTCCTACTCCCCAAACCCTAAAACCCAAATCATCCGCTACCTCCTCCACTCACGGCGTCACCATCCTCCATTGCGGCATCGCTGATTCACCAATCGCCGTCGTGCTTCCTACTGACCCAGACCAGAACTCGTTCTCTGCTATCGGCTCATCATTCTCTGTTCGTTCTCCGACTGCTACCTACTGCCTCATCGTTCTCTGCTGTCGAGCCTTTTATTCTTTTTGCCTCTCGTCAGCTTTGGGTTGCCGTTCGCTGTTAGTTGTCTTGAAGGTCAGCGCTTCTTCTGCTCTGTTTTTTGTTGCTTTTATTGTTTAATTTTAGAGATTTCTTTATTGCAATTGACTTAGCTTGTTGTGTTGCATCATTGTGAGCACAAGACTATTGTACTTTTGCTCATTTTATCCTCAGTGAATGTGAATTCTCCTATTGATATTGAAATGCTTTTGTTCATCGGTGAATTCTCCTAACTCGCTAAGGTCGGCTGCCCTTTGCATTTAGTCTGTACACATTTTTTTGCTTTAGCAATGCGTCTTGAAATGATTTTCTTGAAATTAGTAAATTTGTCTTGAAATGCTTTTGTTCGACCTATGTTTGATTTTTGTTTTTTTTTTGTTTTTTTTGGTATGGTAGGTTCTCATATTTTTTGGTATGCTTTTCTTCAAATTAGTATGTCATTGCCTTGATTGAAGGTGATTATTGAACTGCAACACTTTACAATAAGGACTGGGTATATTACATGGAGCTTCAACGTTTTTATGTCAGGTGGGGTTAATTTATTTATTGTCATTGAGAGGATTGAGTCTGATGATGAGGTTCAACACAAATGTCTCAAGAAACTCTTCCTTCCTTCCTCTCAGTCTGATGATGAGGTTCAAGAGAAATTTCACACCCCAAACTTGCCAAGAATTTTGCAATTTTTTTTATTAAAGGTGGATTGTTCAAATAAGGAGAATTCATTTTTCTTGAACTTGATATCTTTAAACCATGCAGGGCATACTTTTGAACTTGCCAAGAATTTCTCTTGCTGGCTTGCTTAGAAACTGAATATTTGGGAAGTGTTGCATCATTGTGAGCATAAGACTATTGTACTTTTGCTCATTTTATCCTCAGTGAATGTGAATTCTCCTATTGCTGACTATTGTTCTTTTGCTCATTTTATCCTCAGTATTGCATCATCGTTCTCTGCTCGTTCTCCGACTGCTGCCTACTAACCCAGACCAGAGACGCACGCAGGGTTAGGTCGAGCCTTTTATTCTTTTTGCCTCTCATCGGCTTTGGGTTGCCGTTCACTGTTAGTTGTCTTGAAGGTCAGCGCTTCTTCTGCTCTATTTTTTGTTGCTTTTATTGTTTAATTTTAGAGATTTCTTTATTGCAATTGACTTAGCTTGTTGTGTGCGTGTGAGTAAAAAGTTCAAATTTACTTGCTGGCTTGCTTAGAAACTGAATATTTGGGAAGTGTTGCATCATTGTGAGCATAAGACTATTGTACTTTTGCTCATTTTATCCTCAGTGAATGTGAATTCTCCTATTGCTACACCTTTGTAATTCTTAAATTTAATTGCAAGTTCTCAGTGAATTCTCCTATTGCTGCTGCACCTTTCTAATTTTACAACTTAGATATATTTTAGTTTTTTGTATTGATGAAAGTATTGGATTTAATAGCTGATATTTTCTAAATTGCCTTAGTTAGTAAGTTTTGTTGAATTAAGTTGAAATGGTTTGTTGTTGAAATTTTGGGATGTCTAACTGTTGAGGGGAAATGCTGCCGAAATTTTTTGAAATTGTTATGAACTTGACTGTTGTTGGAAATGTCTTAGGTGATAATAAAATGGGTCATAGTTGGATGAATGCTTTGAGAACTAGCGAAGAATATGAGAAAGGGGTGGAAGAGTTTACTGAATTTGCTAGAAGGAATGTGGCTACAAAAAACGGGATGTATTATTGTCCATGTGTTAATTGTTTAAATGGGATTCGAAGGGATATTGCTGATATAAGGGATCACCTAATTTGTGATGGAATAAACCTTCGATACACAACGTGGATATGGCATGGTGAGGAGGTAACACCTAGTGCATCCCACGAAAATGAGGTTGAGGTAGATGGTGATGGAATGGAGAGAATGATTCATGATGTTGAGGTCGAATCCTTTGCACAACCACATGAATATGATAGCATGCGGAGTGATGCAGAGACACCTTTGTTCCCTGGGTGTACTAAGTATACACGGTTGACTGGGACCTTACATTTGGTCAACTTAAAGGCAACTTGTGGGTGGACCGATAGCAGTTTCACGTCGTTGCTTGAATTGTTGTGTGATATGTTGCCAGATGATAATGTACTTCCAAATCGTATGTATGAGGCCAAGAAAATCTTATCTACGATGGGTATGGAGTACAAAAAGATACACAGTTGCCCTAATGACTGCATATTATACAGAAACGAGTACGAAGGACTCAGTAATTGTCCGAAGTGTAAAACTTCACAATACAAAGTGAAGAAATGTAGTGTTTCTGGAGAGCAGACAACAAAAAGGCAACCTTTGAAGACATTGTGGTATCTTCCAATAATTCAACGGTTTAAGCGTCTGTTTACTAGTGAAGCAACGGCGAAGAAGTTGAGATGGCATTCTGATGAGAGAATATCCGATGGAAAATATCTTCGGCACCCAGCTGACTCTCTGCAATGGAAGAAAATAGACGAAATGTTCCCCCAATTTGGTAGTGAGCCAAGAAACCTTCGGCTGGGGCTTTGTACAGATGGCTTCAATCCGTATCGAACTCTTAGCAGTACCCATAGTGCATGGCTGGTTCTCCTTGTAATATACAACTTACCTCCCTGGCTATGTATGAAATGCGAGTATGTGATGCTGTCTATGATGATTTCTAGACCAAAACAGCCCGGTAACAATATCAATGTGTACTTGGCGCCTTTGGTTGAAGATTTGAAGAAGTTGTGGGAGGAAGGCATAGATGTGTTTGATGCATATAAGAAGGAGTTCTTCAAGTTGCGTGCAATGATTTTTACCACGACCAACGACTTTCCTGCATACGGAAATTTGTCTGGGTATAGTGTGAAGGGGCATAAAGCATGTCCAATATGTGAAGCAGACACAGACTTCCATCAACTAAAGCATGAAAAAAAAAACGATCTACCTCGGCCACAGGAGGTTTTTTGATCGGTTCCACCCATATCGTAAGTTAAGAAAGCGTTTTAATGGCTTACCGGAGCATAGAACAGCTCCAAAGGCATTAACCGGAGAGGAAGTCTATAGTCGGGTGATGCATATCAATGTCATATTGGGTAAGCAGAAAAGGATTGCGGGTGAGAAGAATATATGGAAGAAGAGATCAATTTTCTTTGATCTTCCATATTGGCGTAGTCTTGATGTGAGACACAGTCTTGATGTGATGCATGTGGAAAAAAATGTTTGTGATAGCCTTGTCAATACTCTTTTGCACATACCAGGGAAGACTAAGGATGGAATTAGTGCGAGACTAGACCTGGTTGATATGGGAATAAGAGAATGGTTACATCCACGAGTAATGGAAGATGGTAAGAGGGCATACATGGAGCCAGCAGCTCATACACTGTCAAAAGCAGAGAAAAAAAGTTTGTGTAGGTGTCTATATGACATTAAGGTTCCACAAGGATATTCTTCAAATTTGAGAAGGTGTGTTTCAATGGACTATTTCAAGTTAGTGGGAATGAAGTCCCATGATTATCATGTGTTGATGCAACAACTATTACTAGTAGCTATTAGGGGCATTATGAAAGATGAAGTGCGGACTACTATAACAAAATTGTGTATTTTCTTTAATGCTATATGTAACAAGGTCATTGACATTGAAAAGTTGGATGAATTGGAAAATGAGGGTTATATTATTTTGTCCCAACTGGAGATGCATTTTCCTCCTGCATTTTTCAATATAATGGTGCACCTGATAGTGCACTTGGTAAGGGAGTTAAGGCTCTGCGGTCCAGTTTACCTAAGGTGGATGTACCCTTTTGAGCGATACATGAAGATCTTAAAAGGGTATTCTAAAAATCCTTATCGACCGGAAGCCTCAATAGTTGAGAGATATGTAGTGGAAGAGGCTATGGAGTTCTGTAAAGATTATCTATCAGGGGCGACGTTACAATCTCAGCATGATAAGGGGATAAGTGAGGGAACTCGAGGAATCAAACTGAAGAATAAGCCTCGTGAAGAGGTGTTGCAAGCACACCTGTACATCTTGAATAATATGGAAGAAGTTCAACCATACATTGATGAACACAGAAAGAGTTTGAAGAATAAGAATCCAAGGAAGAATGACATGCAAATAGCTCATGAGCAAAAGAAGACGTTTATAAAGTGGTTCGAGGAGAAGGTATCGCACGAGACCGGAGTGTCGGATACAATCGAGTGGTTAGCCTGGGGGCCTTCTTATCAGGTCATCACTTGGACAGGTTATGATATAAATGGATATTCTTTCTACACAAAAGACCAAGATGACAGAAGTTCTGTGCAAAACAGTGGGGTGATGGTTGAAGCAGAATCCATGCACTTTTCGAGTTCGAAAGACAAAAACCTGGTGTTAGCATCAATGGCCTATTATGGAGTTATTGAAGAAATATGGGAGATGAGATACACCAAGTTCAAAGTTGCTTTATTTAAATGTCGGTGGGTTAACAATAATGTTGTTATAATAGATCCTAAATTTGGATTTGTCTCAGTTGATCTTCAAAGACTTGGTCATAGAGACGAGCCATTCATTCTAGCAAGCCAGGCGAAACAAGTGTTTTATGTTACAGATCCTGCAAACAACAAAATGTCCATTGTACTTCAAAGTAAAAAACAGACGTATGGTGAATAATCCTTGAACCTGGACGATACACTCCCTTTCAGAACAAATCCACCTATAACACGTGAAGTAGAATTGGTAGATGATGAAGAATATGCTCTAAGAAAGGATCATTCTGAAGGAATATGGGAGACCATATAAAGTAAGATCTTAAGTTATGAAAAAGTGCTATGTTATTTTTGTACAGGTTCAACATGTTAGTTCATTTTATTCATTTGTTTATTATTTAATAATAACCCTATCTAACATTATTGATTTGTCTTTGGTGAACAGGAATATGTTTAGCTCTGACGAACCATCAGGTGATAATGGGAATGATGTTCCGGTGGGGAGAAAGGGTAGAGGTAGCACACATATGGGTGCATTAATTGCACGTCGTCAGGGTCAGAAAAAGAGGCTACATGTGGAGTTCGATGCCAATATGAATCCAATTGGTCTGGAGGAAGACAATTTCATTAGCTACGTAGGCTATCTGGCTCGAAGCAAAGTCCGCATTGTTTTCTCTCATTGGAAGTTGGTTCCTCAGAAAACGAAGGAGTTGATCTGGGCACAACTTTTGGTATCTCACTTTCGATTCATTCTGCATTTGTATCTTTAGTTTTATTACTTGATTTGTCTCATATCTTCTATCTTTAACCTTGCAGCAAACGTATGATGTGCCTAACAATAAGGCCATGTACAAACATTGGATGGACGAGGTTCGTCTACGTTGGAAAGACTTTAAGAACAAGCTCATTAAAAAGTATATCCGAGGGGCAAAGAGGGACAAGGACCCATGTTAGGACTATGATTACATTTCTCCAGAGGACTGGCGGGAGTTTGTGGCGTTACGCCAAAATCCTGAATTTCTTGTAAAATTTCTTTCATATCTTATCTTTTAGTTCGCATTGTTTTGACATCGAAGGCGCAGTTTTATTTGTTTTCGTGTCACAAGAACAAAGTCAGGCCAATAGAGAGAGGCAAACGAGAAATAAGTATCTGCATTGCATGTCTAGGGGTGGCTATAAGAAGCTTGAACGGAAGCTGATGGAAGAAGAGTTGCAGAGAATGAAGGAAGGTGCGCAATCCGATCCTTCCACTGTTATCCAGGCCCCTGAGCGTCCTCCTCGCCACAAAAAATGGATAGCTGCGAGGAAGAGGGGTGATAAGTACGTAAATGAAGATGTGGCTGAGGTTGCCTTAAAGATTGTAAGTAGTTAAATTAGAAGTATTAAATAATAGCCTCTGTTGTTTCATATTTTTAGAGTTTAGTTACTATTTATGAAAAATCCTATGATACAGGATGCGCTTGAGCAGCAGAGCAGCCAAGGTTCATTCACGCCAGGTATACGGATGGACATTTTGTCCACGGCCATTTGGAAGCCAAATTACCTTGATGCTGTTCGAGGGGAGCCGAGGGGAGTTAGCGTCGCGAAATATTTTGGACGGCGTTCTACTTGTTCGCATGACGATGACAACCCTAGCCCTCAGCTTGTAGCCAAAATTCGAGCGTCCCTCGTAGATGAGGTTATGGCACAACTACGGGGTGAAATGAGGGCTATGATACAAGAGAAGGGAAATACGCAACCTACAAACCAGGAATCTCCGGCCTTCCCAAGCAGCAAAGAAAGTTTTCGCGCTCCAGATGTACCTGTTGGCGAACCTTCTCATCACTCTCCAGATGTACTTATTGGAGAGCCTTCTCACACTCCACAGGGTGAACAACCCTGCACTCTATATTTGGATGACCCACACCGGTGTATTGTTGCCGATGGTCTTGTTGACCCAGAACAAACCACACACCACAATATGCAAATTCCACAAGACCTACGTAGGGTGACTGTAAGAAGTGTGCGAGAGGGTGAAGAAAAGACAGCCATCCCGATTGATGATGAGGAGGTTCCTTATCTCAGCGCTGCCACCACATCGTTCATCCTTTGGCCGCATCATCTTATTGAGATGGGGACGACACCTCCAATGGTATTTCCATACATTATTGATTGACGATGAGTAGGTTCTCGTTTGATTTTCATTGCTAACCCACTCGTAATCTGTTTATTATGTTTTCATAGCATGAACAAGCTGTGGACATCTTTCCATACTTAGCACAGCTGCGAGCGCTCTACAAGGACATCACCTCTATAGGCTTGTAAATGCCTCCGGGCGTTGTCGGTGCAGACAAGACATATTCTATCAATATTGACAACAAAGATCTGACAGAGTTTATGCATATGGAATGTTTAGATATATAGTGGCTTCAACTTGCAATCTTGTAAGTTTTTTTTACCCTTTAATTATGTCAGTTACTATTTTTTGTTTAATATATTCAACAACATCTATCATTTTATTTCAATCATAGTGTCTGCCACGACCTGTGCAAAAAGGGAGGCCGATTAGGTTCATTCGGATTCTTATGTCCTGGAAGCACGGCTTCGGCTCGCAATATCTTAGCCAGGAGGGCCATATATGCTGGGTTAGCAATGGGTGACCTACAATCGACTTGTTATCTAGCGCCAATACATGAAGGGTATGTATTTTTTTTTGTCTATATAAGATTTTTAAGAATAAATTGCTTTCTTATCTTAGTTTAATATGAATATGTATATGTTGTAGTGCTCATTGGACCCTGTGTGTAGTTTGCCCCTCTAAGAACGCATGTTATTGGTATGATTCTATAAGTGGCAGGCCAACCGAGGATATCAAAAACATGTTTGCCGAGTAAGTAAATTTTTGTCTAAATCATCGATTTGTCTTTTAAATGAATTGTTTTCATGTCTGTTAATTTCCATTTTAATGATGATAGGGGTCTTAGGACGTATAGAGAGCTTGCTGGACAAAGAGACCAGGGTGGACCGAAGTGGTTTTACCCCAAGGTAAGTAGTTTCAATTCAAGTGTTTTTCTGTGACACAATAGCTTTGTTTTAACAATTTGTTTTTGATTTATAGTGTCATCAACAACCAGGGCACACCGAGTGCGGATACTATGTCATCAGTTGGATGCAATCTATTGTTTCCATCGGAAAAACTACTGGCTTTCAAAACGTACGTAATGCTCCATGATCCTCAAATGATAATATTTTATGTTGTGGTACTTCAGTTGTTAATTATACCTTGTTTTCCAATTTACAATTTTTTTGTATTGAGGATCCATACTCACAGGATGACCTGAATTCGACTTAAGACATGATGGCTAGATATCTTCTTGAACATGGCTCAATTGCAAGTTAATCTATTGTTAGGGTATGACTTGTTGTCGTATGACTTAGCTCTGTCTGGCATTCCCTTGTTAATATTGTACAAATTGGTTCTGTTTTGCAGTGGTATAGTTAAATTGTTGTAGTAACTTGTTCAGCGGATAGTTTCTGAGTCTGGGAGTTGAGTGAATGGCTTGAATTTGATTGATTGTAACTGTAGTTTTGTTGCGAATCATGGACATGTACCATTAACGTTGTTTGAATTTTGCTATGGTTGGCTAAGTATTATGGTAAAAACTTGTACATTTTGAGTTATTGCCTTGCTGTAATTGGTGTTAGAAAAACAGGAATTTGGCAGGAAATTGCTGTAATTGAGTTATGAATTGCCTTGCTGTAATTGTGAAGTATTCAGTTTTGCAGCAAATTGGACAAACAGAGCGAGAACTAATTTTTTTTAAAAAAAAAACTAATATAAGGCGACCTAAACACCAATTTAGGTAGTCTATTCAATAAAATAGGCGACCCGAATGCCAATTTAGGTAGTCTGTTTAATAAAATAGGCTACCTGAACACAATTTAGGTAGTCTGTTTAATAAAATAGGCGACCTGAATAATAGTAAGGTTGCCTTTAAAATAAAATAGGCAACCTGCAATAATAGGTCATATGAGGCGACCTTACTTGTACTCAGGTCGCCTCATATGAGGCGACCTAAATTGTTTCAGGTCGCCTCATATGAGGCGACCTAAAACCAGTAAGGTCGCCTCATATGAGGCGACCTGATACAAGTAAGGTCGCCTTATATGAGGCGACCTAAATACAAATTAGGTCGCCTCATATGAGGCGACCTGATTTAAATTCAGGTCGCCTAATTGAGCACATACTACTACACTCTCCCCGACGTCCATTAAAATAAGGACGTTATTTGAGTCTTTTTTAGGTCGTCTTTTAAGTATTTTGTAGTAGTGCGGTATGGCGACATGCCAATTGTATTCCGAAAAGCTGTCCTATAAGCATATAAAGCATCATCAAGCTTGTCAGACCAATCCTTTCCAGTTGGGCCCACAGTCTTCTCAAGGATCCTCTTAATTTCCCTGTTAGTCAGCTCACACAAACCATTAGTTTGTGGATTGTATGCAAGTGACATTCAGTGGTGCACTTTATAAACTTGATACTTATGATTTGTGGTTTGTTTTGAGAAGTCTGGCTGAAGACTTTAAATTTAGCGCTTCTTGGGAGGCAACCCAAGGGTTTTTTTTTGCATATTTTGTTATTATTTTTTCTTTCTTTTTTTGAGTTTTATTCAGGTTTGAAGAAGATCACTCTTATTATTGCTACAAGGTCTTATTTTAGCACTCCACATCAGAGTTAGAAGACTAAACCAGAGGAGTACTAATTCCTTTCCCTCTTTATTTTTTGCAACATGAGGACAATGTTTGATTTAAGTGAGGGGGAGGGATATAATTTCTTTAGTTATGATATAATTTCTTTAAATGATGCTTGTCCTTATACAATTGAAAAGATGTTTGTTAATTTGAGATTTTTGCATTGTTGAGGATTGACCTTAATTTTGAGCTTTCCCCATCTTAGAGAATATTATTAAGTCAAAAATTAAAATAGAAAAAAAAATTAATTCAATCAAGTCTCTAAGCCTTGAGTTTTTTTTTTTTTTTTTTTGCAATCTTGAGATGAACTATGAGAATAAGGATTAGTTTGTAATATGATCAACAAATTATTAGTTTAAGAATATTTTGCTACATGATTTCTTTAAAAAATTAGATGATGACCTTTGCCAGTTGGGTAAAACTTTTGTGTAGGGAAATGACTCAAAAAAAATTAAAAAATTAAAAAAGAAAGAGAAAAAAAAAACTCTAATGACTTCTCTAGACCTTACTTAGTAACTGGGGACACTTCATCACTAATGTTGGCACTCGCGTCAAACGGTAAAGTCAAAGAGGGTTATGAGTTGAACTAAAAGCCTCTTGAAGTGCCTGTTGGAGTAACTGAGTAACCAATACTGCATCACCCATGTGCAGGGTCGCGTCAAAAGGGAATCTACAATGACTCAAGAAACAAAAAAAAAAGGAAGAAGAACAAGACAAAATAAGTTATTTCCTACCCGAGAATTCTTAATAAATTAAATAAAAAGCTTGGTTTGGTGGGGGCATTTGAATTTTTCTGGAGAAATTAAGTAACGTAATATTCTTTTACTAATCTTATGATTAAACTTATTGCTTGCCGATCTTTTGATCATGGGACGTTAAAAGATTGTTACACTCTATTGGCTTAGTGACTTATTTTTATAAGACATTAACTTAAATAAGATTTGATGATATGATCCAAGTGGTGTGGCGGTTTTTTGCTCTATGTTTAGGAATTTCATAGGCAATGTTCTTTTCAGGTAATAAATTATCTTTCTTTTGCTTGAGGACAAGAAAAATGTTTGAGTGTGGGGGTGTTTGGTGAGTATATATTTTATGATTAAATAGGTGTATATTTTATGATATTTAATTGGAATTATTGATATTATATACCTATTTAATTATCTTTTATGAACGTTTCCATAATTGAATCAAACTTAGGATCAAAGAATAAATTGACATAAAATCTACTCATATCTTATTTTTATTGTGCAGGAAATATTAGCTAATTTGGAATGAAGTAGAAAAAGCAATTAAAAGGATATGCAATCAGCCAAACTCGATGGTCCCCCGCAAGAAAAATAGAAACAAAATCAATTGCATGATCTGATAGAGTTGATTGCAAGATATGAGACATCTTTGATATAAGAAAATGAGAATCAGTGATCCAAGACCTAAATTATAAATAGGGAGGCTGAGACAAGAGAAAGAGGAGAAGATCTGAGAGACATAGAACAAGAAGGAACAAAGAAGCATAGGAGTAGCGGCTGAGCGTTTCGATTCTCTTCATCATCTCCATGGAAGGACGAAAGAACTGTGGAGGCGACGGAGAATCTTTCTTTCATCTCTTTCCTTTATTCTTTCAATCTGAGTTTCATCTTTTTGTTCTAGATTTTATTAGGGCCATGTGTGGCTAGTTGGTTTTGCAACCTATAGAGTACCTATGAACTTGTGGGTGAATTGAATTTTGTTTTCATTATTTAGTTAAATTTGATATTAAATTTGGTTACTTAATCTTGGCTAGCTTTATCTATTTAGTGATTGGCCATCATTGAATATGATTTTGAGTATTAGGATTTACCTTGACGAAGGGGATTTTAATTAGGCTATGGGATTAAGTAATATGGGATTAAATTACGATTTAATTTGTGATTAGGATAGACATATATCTAATGACCCCATATAATTGTTGAAGAGTGTGTCCAATTTTTGTTGCCTCTTGAGTAACTATGTTAGACATAATAAGTTATACTCAAGAGAGGGTTGTAAGTGGACCGATAGACACTTATAGCTATTTATACTCGAGATTAACAAAATTGATATTAAAGCAAATTAAATTAGTGAAAATAAGGTTTATGAAGCTAATAAGGGATTAGTGACTCTGGGTTGCTCATTTGACTATTGTGGTAGTTTTCTTATTTTTATTTTAGTTTTGATTTTCTTTTCTTTTATCTCAATTATATATTAACAACTCAAGTATCCATATTAATGACTTTTACTTGAAAAATTCAAAAAAAAAATTATGAGACCTTTGGAGCTCCAAGGGACCCTATTTATGACTTCAGTATACATATTAAAAACTCAAATATCTATATTAATGACTTTTTCTTAAGAAATTCAAGAAAAATATATGAAAAAAGCCGGAGCTTTGATCAACACTATTTACAACTTTAGTGTATATATATTAACAACTTAAGTATGGTGTTGATTCTGATAGAGTGTGGTGGCTTATTAGTTTTGAAGAATGAAGAGCTTCGACGGTAGAGGCTCCTAAAGCTTCATATCAATTGAGATGGAAATGGTGGGTCCTTTTTTTGCACCAACGGATGGGTCCATAGTTCTTAGGAAGTTAGAATTAACACTATTTTGAAGGGTATTGTGGACTCTTAACACAAACAATGCATATAGATTTTAATTAAGAAAATTATGTCTCATTCTATATCCATTTGTAAATCCATCTTCATATTCATCTCCATCAAAATCAATTCTAGTGTACCAAACGGGCCCTTACTTTTACACCATTTTGTTCAATTCGTTATCAAAGAAGACCCAAGAAGTCTTAACCGATAATCACCATATTGATAACTTCTGACTTTCTAATCTGTAACCTCTGATGTTGGATATTCTTCCTCTTTTTTCAAGTATTTGAAGTTCTTTTAGAACTTACTGTTAAAATTTTAATGCCAATGTGGAAACAAAATAACATTGCAAGAATGAGGAAACTTTAATATATGTAAAATTGAGCTAATGAAGGGGCAAAAGAGGTGTATTTATAACCAACTGTTAGAGCATTTATGCATTTTAATACTCGATTTTATTCCTTTCATTAACCACGGCCATAAAGCAATATAATTGTCAATGGTTAGAAAACTGACATATTTAATCAACGTAATGACTCATCAACGGTCATATTTCTTTGCCTATAAAAGGCCATACAATGATACATGGTGTGTGGTTTCGGCTTTGGGCCCACGAACAAATGGTGGTTCTTGAACTGGTGGACCCCCCAAAAATTAATGGCCCTCTTCATTGATTGCAAAAGAACCAATTTAGCTTATTCATTTTAATTTTATTATTAAAAGAAAATTTATTTAATAGATAAAATGAATTACATAAAGGACCTAGGTCTACTGGGGGGTTAGACGACTAACCCAATAATTTCCAGATAAATCATACACCTTGTCCACCCTAAAAAAATAGAAAGAAACCGACAACAAAACAAACAACGAGTTTGAAGATGGAAGAGTCATACATACCACTATATTTGAGCTTTACACTAGGTTCAGTAGTTAAAGGTGGAGGGATTGATTGAATTTTTGCTCCAATATAATGAATGGGAAATCAATCCCTCAAAAGGAGCTCTCATAGGAGTTGAAATATCGCATAAAGTGTTAAAATTTAAAAGGAATAGAGATCCGAAATAATTGTTGACAAAACTACCTTGAGATAGCCAAGCCAATAGAGAAAACCAAATCCGATAATGGCAACTTGACAAACTTTCAAATCCCCAAATGGATACATAGACATCCTCAAACAACTAACAAACAATAATAAAGCATATCACACATAAAACAAGCAAATAGTCAAACAAATAAACAGAAACTAAAAGACCACGAAAAACAAAGAGATACAACAATGTGGGATAGAACTCTAAGTAGCTTTTGATGAACCTAGAGGTACCTGATAGTATCATTCACATATGTGAAGTTTTTGCAAAAAAGCTACTTGAAAAGCCAGAATAGAATGGTTATTCAATTGAGAATTGAGATACCACTTTTTGTGAAATATTTTATAAATATTATTACATAAATTGAATATAGATATTTTATTGATTTTATTTTGAATCATTAACACTTTTGTAGGGGGAAAAATTTATAAATAAATATTAATTATTCTCTTAATCGTGACTTATATTATGGACTAATTTTTTTTTTTCTAAATAACTTATATTGTAGATGAAAGGAAGTACACTAACATTTTATTAGCAAAGTTAAATACATTGTTCACGGACGTACACAAACATGATCTTAACCTCCTTCTAGGTGAGGATCTAACCTCCCTGTTCATATAGGAAGTGAATGGCTCTTGATATAAATTTGAGCCATACATTGAAAGAGTGGGAAACAACTAACAACTCTATTCATTACACTGATATTTGTAAATACATACATAAATACTAGTAGCTTATTTATTCAAATTTTACTCATATTGGATGTAATTTATGTAGCCCCTTCGTGAGAAGGAGTAGCATATGGATTGACCATGATATGATTGCTTCTCTTAGGAGGCCCAGAAAACAAAGAAGAAAGCATAGGCTTCATCTTCTCAGTTCCTTTGATGATTGCCAAGAACAGAACTCTATACACAACAATACTCCCCAGAAGAATTGCAAGATCAACCCACTTAGAATAACTCATGTTAACTTGCCATATGCTTCTTAGGATATATTCCCCACTTTTACCAGCAATCCTGAGTCCTTCATACTCATTCTTGTACAGACCTTGGAAGGCATATCTATGAAAGGCGACGAAGTGGAGAGGATACTTCCAGAATATTCTGGGGAGGTCATTGGGCAATCTAAAGAAGCCACCAGAGAGCATCATGAAGCCTTGAAGACCAGCACCAGTTATGATTCCCATGAGGAAGTTAGGGACAATGCTGGCCACTATCATCATGAGGCTTTCAACTAGCATCAGACATGAAAAGAGGACACTGCAGAAGAAGATGAAGTGGTCAACAGTTTTTTGAAGGCCTGGGAGGTAATAGACTATGACTCCAGGAATGAAAGAGACAAGTAATAGGTATGGGATTGAAGATAAGGTGTTTCCTATCACATAAGCTGTCACTCCATAGTGACCATTTAGCCTTTCCCTTTGAAATACCTGCATCATCAGTAAAAATGAGGACCTTCATATATATACTTATTAGGTTTTGGTGAATTAAGTGTAGATTAGTTTTTGTCTGTGTACCAAAATAATTTTAGCCATGATAACAACTACTTCAAAGCTATATATATATATATATATATACCTTTAATTCATCTTCTAATTAAATGTAAGACGTAATATATTCTAATAAAAAGGGGTGGTCCAATAAATGATAGGAATAAATGTACGTAACCTAACTCCTGCTAGCAGAGATACTATTTTCAGGACTTGAGTCTATGATCTTTAAATCACATGATAGAAGCCCTACCATTACTCAGAGATCACAATTTACTTAATAATATCTCTGGTTTAAATATAAGGCTCAGTTTTTGTTTTTGTTTTTGTTTTTTTTTTAGGAGATCAAAGAAGCTAATAGGGTGAGACTCATTGGAATCAACATTATATCTTAACTTAAAATCTCAACTCTCGTATGGATCATTTGAATCGAAGAGAGGAATATATATACCTTCATATCTTCAACGAAGGAGGGGAATCCACCAATGGACATGAAAGTCATGAAGGAAGAAACAAACGCAAGAAGTGAAGCTCTATCCTGAAATAATGATAAAAAAGATTATTAATAATAAGAAATATAAAGTGGATCATGTGAAGTCTCAAGGCATGCATGTTCCAATATATACGGGATTCTTTCTTACTTTAATCGACTCCTCGCTCTTGCCCAGATCATGGAACAGAGTGGCCAAACCTACAGCCAGTCCGACGTATATGACAAGGCGTAACCAGTAATAGCCTACATCACGACGCATGTTCACGAATGATCTCTTTGAAAGAACAATGCACTGAGTATGGAAGCTTGCATGCCCTCTCTGCTTCTCCACCATTCCATTTCCCTGAAACTCAAAATTCCATTATATATAGTTAAGTATAGGTTCTATAATATTTAGGGAAAATCACTAAGAGGTCCTAAGGAAGGAACATGATCACCAAAAAATCCAACAACAAGTGAAGTGAATGACATTGATTGTTTGTCATTTCTTACATTGAAACTTGTCATTGGCATGCTAACTGCTCACTTATTGTGAGATTTTTTGGCAACAAAATTCCTTCCTTAGAACTCAGTGATTTTTCCTTATATTTATGCTCTTGATAAGGATGGGATATAGATTTGACATACCTGTGTAGATAATGCTGCTAATTCTGCTTGAACTTGTTGGTTCAAATCAGAAGATTTGTATGACTTGACAAGAATTTCGATTGCTTCTTCTGTAGGCTTCCTTTGGGTCCCAGCTAAGCCCAGTTCAATGTCCTGATAAACAAGAAAAGACCAATCTCAATCAAATTATGTTTGAGTTTCTCTTAAAAATGGCTACTATGATGTTTAACCATATGTAGTGCATGAAGCAAACCTGATTATCATCAAAATCCTTGTTTATAGTTTTCAAGAAATGATCCGATGGATTCTGGAGGGCAGGACAAGGAAAGCCATTTGAAGCAAAGAACTAAAACAAAACAACGCCGTCAGTCAGTGCACATATAATATAAAGGGTTAAGCAATATAATCGTGAAGTATTTTTCCAGGAACATTCAGTATTTAAGATAATTCCTTGTGCATCCAGCTCCCTATAAAATATTTTTCAATAACACTCAATATCCTAAGTTTAGGGTATTACTGAAAAAACACTTTTAACTGTTGAATATAGATCAAAAACTATTTTAGGACATTAAGTGCTACAGAAAAATAATTCACGGTACTAGATGCTACTTTAGCCTACTTTACACATGAAATTAGAACAAAGATATGAGGATGATTCTCAGCCTAACCTCACTTGCTGCAGAAGCAGGACCAAGGAAAACAGTTCTACCAGAAGAAAGAAGGCAAAGATTATCAAAGAGCTGAAACACTTCAGTACTAGGCTGATGAATGGAAGCAATAATGGTCCTTTGAATCCCATCTTTTCGATCGAGGCTTGCGATTCGGTTCATCACATAGTACGAGGCTGCACTGTCAAGTCCACTGGTTGGTTCATCAAGAAACAAAAGCCTCGGACGTGTGAGGATCTCTATGCAGATACTCACTCTTCTCTTTTGGCCTCCACTTATTCCCTTGATGCCCCAACCTCCAATTCTGGTGTTAATGGCGTCTTGTAGACCCATTTCTCTTATTGTGAACTCTGCTCTTTCCCTTTTCTCTTCCTTTGACATTGTGTCTGGTAGTTGAAGCTGGGCTGAATAGTACACTGCTTCTCCAACTGTTAGGGTTGTGAGTAAAGTGTCATCTTGTGTCACATATGCCTGAATTAATGAAACAAGAGTCGAAATGTGTCATTTCTTAAACCTTTTCATCAAGATATTAAAAAAAAAAAAAAGACAATCATAATAATTATATACTCCCTCCTCTACTTAATATAAGAACTACTTAACTAAATAATTTGGGTAAATTGAGGGAATGAAATTAATATGGGAGATAAATGTATTGTGATTTTATATTTTGGACCAAAACTAGCTTGTATATTAGAAATTGATGGTTGTATTAAGTAGAGATAATTAATGTACAAGTCGTTATAATTTCATCAACTAATTTTTAATCAAGCCCCTACTTTTTTTTTTTTTTTTTTTGCTTTTATCATGTCTGGAGTTTTTTTTATCAGGTCACTATATAGTTTTTTTTTTTTATTTGTATCACATCCTATTTTTGATAAAGACCCAGAAGTTTTTGTGACTGATAAAAAAACAAAAATAAAAAATAAAAAGGGACCTGATTAAAAGTTATTGAAACTATAAGGACTTGGTAAAAAGAAATAAAACTATATGGACCTTATTAAAAATAGGTAAAATTATAAGGACTTGCTAAAAAAAAGTACATGAATCTAACCCAAAAAAAGAACCCAAAAAAAAAAAATCAGGCGAAACTATAGGACTTAATTTCATAGTAATTATGCCTATTGAGCAAGCAGAAACAATTTGAAAGTTTAAAAACAAAAACATATGAAAGATAATAAAATTGAACTTATTCATTATCTAAACGTTCAATTAATGTTTAAAGGGCAATTTTATCTTGGAAGATGCAATCGAGGTGTGGTTTTATCCCAAAAGTGAAAAAAAAAAAAAAGAGTAATTTTGCCATGACCATTATCTCAATTATTTTTTATCGTTAGTTGAACACATATGTTGAGCTTATAGTCAACATGTCATCCACGTCATTTTTGTTAAATTGCAAATTTGTCGTGAAAGTCCTAAATATAACTTCTGAAAAAAAATGAAGTAGATGACACCTAAACTTTAAGGACAAATTTACGCCTTACCAAAAATAACGTAGATGATATTTGGGCTTCCAATGTAGCATATTTTATCAGCTAATTGTCAAAATTAACTGGGATAATGTCTAGAGCCAAATTGCCCCTAGTGACAACTTTCAGGACAAAATTACTACCTCTTAATCCTTCAATTAATTGTTCTCTAAGGCTATATTCGCGAGTTCTATTATGGAGGGAAAGAGAAGGGAAGGGAGGGTTTTGGTAGTCCCTTCCCTTGTTCACGAGTTTTAAAAATAGGAGGGGAGGGAATCAAAGAGTTTTACAAATCCTCCAAAACTCTCCTCCTTTTATAAAATAAAGTTCCCCCAATATGGGGGGTTTTAAGAGGAACAATAAGTTAATTACTTTTTTACCTCCGTTCACTATTATCACCAGCACCAACACCCTACCCCACCCCACCCCGCCGCCGCCGGCCTCCACCACCGCCGGCCGGCCACCACCACCGTCAGCCGGCCACCACCACCACCACCGTCGGCCGGCTACCACCACCACCGCCGGCCGGCAACTACCACCACCACCGGCCAGCAACCACCACCGCCGGCCAACCTCCACCACCGTCGGCCGGCAACCACCACCGCCGGCCGGCCATCACCACCACCGCTAGACGGCCACCACCACCGCTAGCCGGCCACCACCACCACTGCCAGCCGACCGGCCACCGCCGCCGCCGCCGGCCGGTGCGGTGGTGGTGGCCAACCGGTGTTGGTGGCCTGGCGAGGGGAAGGGGATTTTTTTTATTTAAAACTAGGGGCAAAAGAGTAATTTCACCCGAATTTGTATATCCCTCATAGGTGCTTAGTACTTCATAGTCTTTTTACAAATTCAACGGACTTTTGGGGATTTTGCATATTCAAAAGGTATTTATTTGGAATTTTCCCATAATTATATTAATTATTAAAGAAAATGATAAAATGGTAAAAGTATTTCACTAATCCTCCATCTTCCTCCCTTACTATTTTTTTAACTCATAAATAAGGGGAGGAGATATCTTCCATTTCCCTTCCTTCCCTTCCCCTCCTTTCTCCTTGTATTCCTTTCCTTCCCTTCCCCTCCAAACTCGCGAACATAGCTTAAAAGTTTACCAGGGGATGGCTAAGGCTAAAAGTAACAAATTAAAATACAAATAAGTTGCATAATTACTTAATTAGACATTGTATAGGAGAGGAAGACACTGATTTTTCTCAAGGGAAATGTATGGAAAAGGGTATATATACGTACCGATGTCCCATAAGCAAGTGCTTGTTTGTGGCCATTAATAAGAATTTCCCCTGTTTGTCTTGTATTTGAACCTAATCTCCCTGCAATTATGATTGATTTCAAACGTTTGGTCATATGCGCGCCGTAAATACATTTTTTAATATATATATATATATATATATAAATTTCTATCTCCCTAGCAATTTCCAATCTGAATTCTCTCTATTCCTCATTTTCAAAAAAAAAAAAAATTACTGTATATTATGTATTACACTCCCACTGTTCCTAACTATAATGTTATATAAATTTAGATACCAAGAAAAATCTGAAATTTAGTTTATGCATGAAAAAAAAAAAAATCCTTCTTCAACTATATATTTCTGTCATTTTCTGGGGGAAAACATTTCTCTGACGACTGGACGAAGAAAGGTATACGGGAATGCGAAGTCGGGAAAAATTCAAAATTATTGTGAGTCCCACCTGGTTGATCACATTAATTTACAATACAAAAAAGATCCTAAAGAAAGGTAATCCCTCTTACTTATCACGTTCTCCCTCGTTGTCTTCTATGAGTGTTTTTTTCCCCCCAGATTACATAAAACAAATTGACAGTTAAGATTAATTTAAAATCATAAATATATTTAAAAAAATGATATTTGTTCTTTCTAAATATGCCTTTATTAATGAAAAGAGTATATAAGAGAGAATAAATAAAAATATAAATAAGAGAATGAATAATAAATCATTGAATGAAAGAGAAACAACAGTAAGTGATGGATAATTAATATGAAGTTATGTGTTTAACATATATAATAGAAAAAATATAGTTTAAATTTTGAGATAAAAAATTGTTTATGCTTAGGAAGAAAATTACTTATGAAAACGCAGGAGTATTTAACGATGTTTTTCTATGTTAGTTGTAGCTTTTAATGTTAATTGTGGAATAATAACAAGAGCTCAAAGAAAATATTGTTTCACGGCTCTTCTGTGCACTTATTGCGTGTAGTATCCATCATATCTGAAAGTGATATTGGTACCCTTAACATCATATATAAAAATATGCGTGTGTGTGTGGTTCTAATAATGTTTTGAGCATTTCAGAGAAATTTTATTCATCGAAGATTCCAAATCAACATAGGCTTCAAAATCTGGAGTTGCTCTTCATGAGTTATCGGCTTAATTTATTGTCAAAGTTCAAGAAAATGTTCATTCCCTATCTTCATTTATTATTCTTTTTCGATAATCTCTTATCCAAGTTTTATAAGGCCCTGTTTGGTATGAGGAAAATTTGAGAATGGGAAGGAACGTAGAAGAAACAAAAGAAAGGAAAAGAAGATTTTGAAAGATGAGGGAAGATTGCTTGAGGAAAAATGAGTTGTTTGGTAAGAAGAAAATGAAGGGGTAGTAGTTGTTAAAGAATCAAGAAATGTCTATTTTATCCTCAAAAGTAATTAATTCAAAATTAAAAAGAAATATATATATATATATTTTTTTTTTTGCTAAAATATATTTTAAAAATATGCTATTGTCAAGTTCAAACTCATGGAAAAAAAACATTGCCACTAAATTTAAACTTTCCTACCAAATTTAAATTTGTCAAAAAAATGTGAACAATAACGTATATAGGAACTTAAGATCCCAATGATTTTGGTGTAGGATTTGATCTTCCCACATATGAGGGAAGATTAGTAGGCCCGGGGTGGGCTCAGGAAGTTGGGTTCCTGGGAATATTAGTCTAAAATGCGTGCCAAAATGAAGGAATTTACTAATGTTCCTTTCCCTTCCCACTGAATCTCCGTGCCCCAAACAGGGCCTAACAACATCATTCCCCATTTCCACACTTAGTACAATAATGGATACAACAGATCAAAACAGATCCAAAAGAGATCATTTTGATAAGATTTGAAATTAAAGCATCATCTCACTCGTTTAATAAACCAGATCATTTTGACCAAAAATAAAATAAAATAACATAAATAGAAAATGCGACTTACTGCAATGTACTCCATCTTGGTCGTAAAAATATGAGCCCGATAACTACTTTACTTATATTAAAAAAATTAATTAAGTTGGTTATCAATATTAAATGGGTGTTAGTTTTTATAAAATACCCTCTCTTTAATCATTACCTCAATTGTTAAAACTTCAATTTATTATATGCGATCAAGATGGTTAACTTGAGGAAAAAGTTTAATATATGCGATCAAGATGTCTAAAAAGTTTTTACTGAAGAGCAATGTTGCCTCAAAAATTTTTTAAAGTTCAATGTCACCCTAGAAGTGTTAAAACAAAACAATATTATTGCTTACCGTCAAAAACTTAATCTCAATTTTTTAACTGTAGACGTTATTTTTTACTAGTATGGAGTAGAATTACAACATTTTGAAACTTTTGGAATGATATCAAACTTGAAAAAAAAATTTAGAATAATATTACTTCTTAGCAAAAATTTTCTGAACAAATTTACAACTTAACCCTTAAAAGAATGTGAAAAGTGAAAGAAGGAATGAATGAATAACCTGCTAAAGTATCCAGAAGAGTAGACTTGCCACAACCAGAAGGACCCATAATGGCCAAAAGCTCGCCTGGTTTTGCATAACCACTCAGACCTCCAAGTATTATTTTTCTTCTGCTTCCATTTCCATTATTAATATTCTCTTTCTTCTTCTTCCCAGTTGTAATAGAAGCTGTCACCCACACATCCTTCCATGTCAGCCATATTCCCTTCTCTTCTCCTCCATCGATATCATCACTCTTCTTCATCTTCTTCCTTGTTGTTGTTTCTTCCACAGGTAACGTCGTCGTTTCAATCTCTAGCCCACTTGCACCAGCTCGAAAGCTGTGCCTAGCTTCATAGTCACAGGCTTCTGGTGGACATAGATGATGAATGGAAGCCATTGTTGGAAACTATTAAGAGAATGTGTGTGTGTGAATGAGAGAGCGAGAGAGATGAATTTGGCTGATACTACTGATGATTTATCGCTTTGAAGAATTAATATTTCTAGAATGTTAGTATACCTTAGCTTTATTATTATCAACACGCGTTTCAGATTTTTCCGTTGGTTCATGTGATCCACCTAATAGTTTTGTGTTTTAATCATGTTACACTCCATCTGTCCTTTATATAAGAGACAAACACTTAAATCATGTAGTTGAAAATATTAGTTAAATTTAATAAATGTGTCAAATATGTATTATTATTTTCAATGATACCCTTATTTATAGAAAGGGTGCATGAGAGATAATAAGGTAAAAATGGAAAGATCAGTTTAAAATTTTATACAAAAAAGATTTGTTTCTTATAATAAAGACCACTCCTATGAGAAAGGACTGGAGGTAGTATTTTAATACTGCAAGGAAGTTGACACTTTATTATTATCTACCTACTAACTTTCTACTGCTTTAAATGAGTGTTTCGGTAAAATTCAAAAGAAAAAATTATACTCCTTCTCATTTTAAATATAAAATAGGGTTAACCTATGTAGCGATATTAAGACAAGTAGAAAACTAATTAAATTAATTTAAAATATTATATTTATCTTTTTTTTTCTAAACTATTTTATTTAACTTATAAACTGATATAGAATGTAATGAAACACAACATATGATATGATTAATTAAGTTGTTTAGTTTCTTTAATCTCTAAAAGAAAAAGTCAATTTTTTCTTATATTTAAGAGTTGAGGGAGTACTATCAATATCATTTTTTAGCTGATGTGCCAATGAATTCGTACATTAATTCATTGACCTCCTGATAAATTAAGATGATTAAAAATAATATTTCAACCACTAACTTTTTTTTTTTAAAAAAAAAAGACTAAAATAACTAGCCCAAAGTTTAACCAATAAAAAGGTAGTATTAATTTAGGGATTAACATGAAACACTGCCATTTCATTTATTTTTGCAAGCTTTTTGTGGGTGTTTGAGAAATATAAAATCGTAGACAAAGATGCCGATAGCAGCGAGAATCAGATATCTTGACCATATAGAACTCTTTGAAGCCTCAGTTGGATCATTAATCCTTAGTGGCTTGGGGATCAAAACACCATTTTCTGAGCAAGGATTTTTTTTCTAAGAGTTGGCTTGAGTGATGATGCTTCCATCCCTCAAATGCTTCCTCGAGGTAGGTGAATTGGAGGAGGACCTAGGGGAAAGGATTTTCACAGAAGATTGTGAAAAAACACGTGCTATGTTTAAGGACGACGGTAATGCAAAACCCCAATAAGCAGGTGTTGGATAGAAGGACACTGGATAACCCAGCGATAATGCAGGAGGAGGCACGAGAGAATTCCATGGAGAACTTGGAACGCATTGTAATTGAGGAGGGAAACCTTTAAAGGGAGTGAAACTACGATTTTATATTTCTCAAAACACCCACAAAAAGCTTGCAAAAATAAATGAAACAGCAGTGTTTCATGTTGCTGCAGATGGACATATCTACAGTAAATGCAGATATGTTAATCCCATATATATGTGTGTGCACGCGCCTGTCTGTCTCTCTCTCTATATATAATCAATTGTCAACTTCCTCAATTCCTTGAGCCGTCACACTATAATATAATGGAAAGCATAAGATTTTTAGGAGGACCACAGGGACCAAAGGAAAAATCTGAACACATGTTTATAATGAAGCTTTTTGGTACGATACACTAACATTCTATGAATACTAACGATAAATCAGTATAAGCCAAATTCTTTGGGACTTCACGCGGGCAGACACATATATTATTGTGATTTCAGGGAAAATTTCAAATATTCTTTGTATAAAAAAATTAAGTCAGATACCTTAATTTGGACAATGAATAATTGTGTTTGTTATAATGTAATTTTCTTAGTAGTAATTAAAGTATTTGTACTGAAAGGGGAAAAATTATCAAGTGCATCACGGGAGGGGAAAAAATGTAGGTAATAAAAACTACTACTTCGTCGAATTATGTGGTTAAGATATGTCTGATCCTTTTTTGTAGCTATAAGCTTCATATTCATTTGATCTTTCCACAATTTGGAACTTTTGAGTTTTGTCGTCGAACCAACCGTTAGACCAAAAGAAAAAAGAAAAGGAGAAGAAGAAGAAAACCTCACTTTCATCGATGATGACAATATGATTGGACATAGACAAAGTGACTCATGAATTCTACATCTAAAAAAGTGGTTCATGAATATAAGCATTTAATAATATATTTTAAAATAAATATGTTTTCTGATATATTACATGACATTATGAATTTTACAAAATAAATTATACGAAAAAAAATTTGTTTAAATCAATAATGATGGGTGATATATATAGAAGCTTGTTGAATTTACTCAAATTCCAGATGACGCTGGCATTTGGAATACTTATAAGATCAAATTCAATACGTTTGCTTAAATTAATGGGATTAACATATCTACATTTACTACAGATATGTTCATCTACAGCAACATGAAACACTGCTGTTTCATTTAATTTTGCAAGCTTTTTGTGGGTGTTTTGAGAAATATAAAATCGTAGTTTCACTCCCTTTAAAGGTTTCCCTCCTCAATTACAATGCATTCCATGTTCTTCATGGAATTCTCTCGTGCCTCCTCCTGCATTATCGTCGGGTTATCCAGTGTCCTTCTTTCCCACGCCTGCTTATTGGGGTTTGCATTACCGGCGTCCTTAAACATAGCACGTGTTTTTTTCACAATCTTCTGTGAAAATCCTTTCCCGGCCCCTAGGTCCTCCTCCAATTCACCCACCTCATGGAAGCAT